>OU744344.1:17907500-19157500 GCA_916610135.2 Macropis europaea | reverse complement strand
TTCGGAATGAATATTCCGAGCATCGACGACGCGTCAAACATGTCCATGAACGGCTGCATCGATCGCGAGCGCGTTCGAGCAACGTCTCGTGTCCTCCGTTCGTTCGTTCCGCGAGCAAAAGATCTCAATCTCGGAGGCGCGCCCAAATTATTCGATTATTTATTTATGCTGGGATAGCGAGAGCGGCGTTTAAGTTTTTACGCGTGAAATATCTCGCAGAAATGACTCCTGGGAATGCTCGAGAAAAGAAAAATCGGAGCAGCGGGGCGAGAAGCTGCGTATAAAAAATTCAAGCGGCTCGTCTTTCGCTTCGGACCTATCTCCTCTTGAAGGAAGAGCTCTGCCCGGACCAGCCTGTAATTTCGCGTAAAAATGTCTGCCGAGGATACGGCGCGTCTCTTCGCCCCCGGGAAAGCGACGCGGCAGAATCGCCGTTCGGTCGGAGACGAGCGCGCGACGCCGCCGATGATCATCGCAGCGTCGTTCGATGCGGCGGGTGAATCGCGCGGAGATAGACGCGGAATGAAATCGTGGCGGAGCGCGGTCGAGGTGTAACGGGTGCATGGTTGTTCGGTGGGAAGAGAAGCGATGGAAGCCGCGGAAGTGTGTTTTCCTCTTATTTCCGTTACGGCGCGGTGACGGTGCACCGCCGAAATAACCGCCTCCGGCAATCGCGCGATAAACACCGGTCCATTCTCCCATCTTCCGCCTCACCGTTTCTCGCTCTCGTACCGGCTGCCTTCGCCTTTCGATCTTATCCGTTCCGCTTCCTCGGGATCCGAGTCGCAGCTTCCTGCTCGAGACTGTAGAAAAGATTCGACGAAATGGCGCGCGTATTTCCCAGCTGGCAGACGATACGGCTACGGCAAGGATCTCCGTTCGCGCTTCGGAACTCGAGATTCGCCTCCTCGATTCGAGGAGAGCACGGTATCGGTGGCAAAGGACCGTTGAAAGCTCGATTAAAAAGTCTTCGGAGAATATCGTCCGTTAACGGGGGGTTCGAATTTATTTGAAAGCGTGCACGGAGAGGGACGAGGTTGGAAGTTATCGTTTAATTTTAGCCGAAGAAAATGTGGTAGGTCTCGGGGATCGAGAAGAAGCTTCGAGTGGCTTTGGTGCACTTAAATTTTCTAGGTGGTAAGACTTTATGGCAACAGGCATCATAAAATGGATACAAAGGGGCTATATTGCCTGGAGTATGAGAGCGTGGGAGGCAGCGCGGAGACGTGAATCTGCATATGGAACGCGCATTAAGTAGTTTCTTCAGCGTTTAATTTAATACCATCGCCAGAATGGGCGAGGCGACGAAACGCTCGACGCCTTCGTGCCGTGAACTCCGCTTTATACGTTTCGCAGTTTCGGCGTCCATTCGACGCTGATATCATCCGGGAAGCTGCCACGATACACCGATATCGTCCGAGATTTTGATTATTCCGAAACGACGTTGATTTCCACGTTAATACGTTGCGATGCTAAAACCGCTCTCCTATCCGGATAAAGAGAGTTTACCGTGCCGCAACCCATGCTTTCCTTTCGTCGTGCCGCCTAGACGATATCGATTCCATCGATGCTCGCCACCTTCCACCGTTCCGAATTTCGTCCTGTCGCTGATAGACGACACGCGAATCGAGAAAACCGACGAACGCGAAAAGGAGCTTCGGGCCCAAGCCGCCCCGTTTTCTTCTTCTTCCCCTTTCTCCTCCTACTCGCACTCTTTCGCGTCTTGTCATACGCGTTCCTGTGACCGAAAGAACTCCCATTCTTTTTATCTCCGTTTCATTCGACCGCCTGCTGCACGCGTTATTCGTCCGGTTTCCCTGCGTTTCTTCATCTCCTCTTCCTCCTCCCCGTTGCGCTTCTTCCTCGCATCGATTCGACTCGACTCGCGCGCGAGTGAGCGTCTCCCGTCCAGAAGTCGAGGTCGGACGATGGCAAATTCGATTCGATCGATCTCACCTTTCGACCGCGCGTCGATCTTCCGCCGTCGGCTTTTCCCTGTGAACGAAGCTTCCGTTGACGCGCGCTCACCGAATAATCTGCGGATTTAGACCGGAGAAAAACAACTGTCTGTCTATAAATTGGGTCGAAAGTGGGCAGGGGGAGTGAGAGGATGATGGGTTGGTCGAAACAACGGCGGAGCGTGGTGCGGCCGAGATTGCGTGGCGAGAGGAAAGCATCGTCGGCGTATTCGAAGTGGCGCCGACTCGAAGACAGCTCGGAGGAAGAAGGAAGTCGAGAAGGAGGAGGAGGAGGAAAAAGGAGAAAAAGAAGACGCAGCTGGCAGACAGAGGGTAGCAGAGAGCGGGCCGGCTTCATTTCTTCGTAACTCGGCGCGACAGTCGAGAGAAAAATTGGTTCTGCCGTCGGTCGGGTCAGGAAGGTGCGAAGGTTTCGTGTGCAAGGGGTCGCTGTCTGGGATACACGATGGGTTGGCTACACCCTCTAATATCTTATGATTTAGTGTCGGATGCAACGACGCAGCTTAAACGCAGCCGCCGCTCTACGAGTCGATACCGTTGCGAAATTAAACTACCACGACTGAAACGGTTCTTCGACTCGCTACCATTTTTTCCTCTCCTTTCGCCAGCGTAACGATGAGCCAAAGGACCGATCGGAAGCAAAGCAGCGTCGATGAGGGCGTCCGACGTGCGGCGGAGGGCGGGCCGACCGGCAGGAAGGAGGTCGAAGCTTTTTGAAAAGTTCGCCCGAGAATCGCGCGACCCGTTCGTTCGATGGCAAACTAACGGGCGCCGCGTTTCTCCGAGACGAAATTTAGCTAAACTTTCAGTTTGAACGTATCTTTGTCGGTACGCGAATAGCTGCGCCGTTACGCTTATGAACTCTGCGTTTTCCGTAGCCGTTACCCGGCGTGGTACGAAAGCTACGCTCTCGAGCACCCGATCGGTCGATTTACGGATTTCTGCTCGACTCGCTCGAAGGCTGAGACGAAAATTGAAATATCTCAAAAATTCGGGTCGATGTGCGTGCGTTAATTAAACTCCGCTTACGGAACCCCGCGTACGAGTCTCACGGTATCGTTGAAAATTCGCTTCGGGTTCGCAACTGGTCGTGCAAGTACGAGTGGAACGGGTGGAGGCAGGCCGCGTGAAAATGCAAGGTTTTTATTATCGCCGGGCGCGGTAACGGTTTCCATAATTTCCTGCATGTCCACAATGAGAAGCTTCCAAAATGTCCGACCGCTTCCGAGACCATTCTCCGCGCTCGCGCGCGAAAACTTCGCTTCGAAACGATCGACGTTGACTCGCGCGGCGGTACTCCATCCGGCGTCGATCCCAAGACGGCGATTTGCGAGTCCTGGGGAACTTTCTTCCCTGATGGACTTTGTGGTTCTGCGGAGCGTGGGTGGGTAGGGAGGAGGAGGAGGCGGCGGCGGCGGCGGCGGAGACGAAGCACGGTAAACCGGGGATGGACGTTCCGAGAGATCAGCGTGTTTGGATAGCACTTGCGGCTTGGACGTCGTGCAGCCGAATCCACCTCGGTGCTTGGACTCATTTTCGATATCCGCGCGGACGCGTATCGAGAGCGAAACGGTTGGCCGGGGTGCGCGAGCAAGGAGTTGGCCAGCATCGGAATTTATGCAAATCGGGTTCGGCGTCGTTGGCTCGGCCGCGTGCGCGGCGATGAATTTTCTTGGCTGGTCGAGCAATAAATCGAGCGGTAATTAAATGACGTTAAAATCCCGTGTAACCGAAAGAAACGGTTGTTTTATCGTATGCGTTTCATTTTGATTCTCCCGTCCGATCGATCAGTTTGTAGGAAAATTTATGGCGCGGTAAACGCAAACGAGAATAGATGAGGTCGCAAAGCCAGCGTTTCAGTTTTCATCCGTTCGAGCGCGCGCGCGCGGGCGCGGGCACGCGGATCGTCGCTGTATAGCCGGCTGCATTATCGGGATATACCTCGAACGACGGAATATAAACGAACGCACGGCGAGAAAATAATAAAAACGAGCGAGAGTCGCGCGGCCGATCGAGAAGCAGTGCACCCGCGCGCGAGTTGCCGAAGATAATCTCAACGGAAGTATCTCGAACGTGAAAACCCTGATTCGTCCGATATAAGCGCGACGGGTTCCACCGTCGGGCAATCAAAAAAGGATCGTATAACCTTCGAAGATCGAGATTCTGGCGAATCATGTTCCCCCTTCCAGACTTTAAGTTACGGCTTAGATACGAAAGGCGGTCCGTGCTAGACGCTGGGATTGATCGCGGCTATGAGCACGTGATTTATCTTTCTCGCTTTCCCTCTTCATCCCTACCCCACTGCGCCTCACCTCACCTCGCCTCGGCTCCTCTCCACCGTCACCCTCTCTTCTCATCCTCCCGCCGGTTCTCTCGGTTTTTCTCTCCTCCCGTCTCCCATTGTACGAGCCATTGAAAATTCGTTCGGCGCGACAGGTGCGTTCCCAAGCGTTTACCCGCACCTGTATGCATACGGTGTGGCGCGAGGCTGCGCGCACAGCGCGTACGGACCATCTCGCCGCAGCTAAAAACGAACGCGTTTCGTTAAGAAACTTGGCAAATTTAAGTTACCGTTCCGCGCGAATGGCTTCTCTCTTCCCCTTTTATACGGACACTTTGCTCCCATTTAATTAACCGCGGATCTTAAATCACGTTCAGATATTAAAAACTTTGCAGCAACTCCGGAGTCGGAGCAGCAGGAGGAGGAGGAGGAGGAGGAGGAGGAGGAGGAGTGTAATCTCCTCCGATCTCCCATATTCGTGAAACGAAGCGCGACCTTTCGGAAAAAGTAACGATCGTCGCGGGTTGCCGACGAGAGGTCGCACGCGGGGCGCTCCCTCGCGACGGCGACGACCGCCCGGACGAAACCGCTGGCTATGGATGCTGTTCGAACGCCGTTGTTTCCGATTACCTGTTCCCGAGTCGAGCCTGATAGGTATAAGTTGGCCAGCGAGCAACAGGCAGTCGTGACGCACATAAATCCCACCTAGGCGGCGAGTGGCACACCTGATTTCTGGCTCGGCTTTTCAGACAGGAGGAAAGGAATGGAAAGGAAAGGAAAGGAACGGATGGGGCGGGACGCGAACGCGTGTGGTTTTTAGAGGCGAAAAGGTTGCTTCGGGCAGGCGGACTGGATGGAACGATAAACGGAGAAGAATGCGAGTAATTTTAAGCCGTGTCTTCCCCGAAAACGATCAATTTCCGACCATACTCGCGAAATATCGTCCCTGGTTATCTCGGGCTGTGTCGGTGCGATCGAAGTACGCGGGAGAGAGGGACGGGGGGAGGGCGAAGAGGGAGGCAAAGGAATAAGGGGCAACAAGGTTGGAGGAAATTTTTGCAGATTCTCCGAGCCCCGAAAGTATTGGCCGACGACGACGTCGCGTCTCGTTCGCGGACCCGGCAAAACTTTCTACCTCGTAGCTCGACAAAGTGTTGACCGATCCGCTCCGGTTCGCTCCACGCCCGTGTCGCTCTTCGATGGACTACACTTTACCGGGCGGCCTCTGTCTCGGTGTAACTTATATTTAATTACTGTCGGTAATATATTAGATTTAAAGAGTTTCCTCGTAAAATATCGCAACATTAAGAAAACCTCGGCGCTTCCACCGCGGCCGAAGAAAATGATTTAGCTTTCATGAATTCTTTAAGGCTACCGGCACCACCGGAAAGTCTCCGAGTTACATTCGCCGCTCGTTGTATTCTTCGAAGCTTGCTCTCTCCCTTTCCTTTCTTCTCCGTTCCCCTCCTCGCTCATCTTTATCATTCGCCGACACAGGCTTACAGCCTCTCTTAAATTCGCGCGATCGTTTCCACCCTCGACGGGTTCCATTTTTTCTCATTCCGCTTTCGTCGAGCAATTAATAAGGCTTCCAGAATTTATCGCGTGTCGTTTCGTCGCGATTTGTTTGCTCGTGGGAAAAGCGTCGTAGCGTGGCCGATCGTTCGGAACGAGCTTCAACGTGATTCGCCTATCTCGCTCGTCGGATACGCAGTGTTTGCGAATGAAAGGGTATCCGTGGAAAGAAGCGTCGTTATTATCGTTTGCGTTGCATACACGAATCGTCGGTGATTTCGAGGTTCGGTTGGCTAGAGATATCGTTCGAACGAACAAGACACCGGTAGCCGGCGAATTATGGCGCGAATCGTAAGCTCCGCTCATTCAATGAGGTCGAGTTCAATGGGGCTCGATTACTCGGGTGGCTTCGTTCTCTCGGTTTCGCGTAGCATTCAGATTTTCAATGTTGTTGCGAGAAAAGCATCGGAGGCGAAGTAAATGCGGGAGATGCAGCGATACTCTCTCGGTCGTTCAGTGTTTCCCTTCTGGCCGTACTTGACGGATTCGTTGAATTCATTGAAACACGAAGCCTGCTGCGAGAGTAATCGGCTGTTTCGCGTCGCACGAGTGTAGGTGAACGAAAAAGAAAGCCGGCCTGCTGGTGTTCGGGGGCAGGCTTTTCATCGTCGACCAAACAAGCGAATGCGCTTATCGTTGCGACGAAACTATGATGAAATCGCTTCTGAATACGCGACGGATGAAAACGTTTCGGAAACGAGGACGTTTTGAAGGAGGGGGCCGTTGGGATGTCGAGGAACGGTTGATGTTCGGTCGCGTCGATGAAACGACCCGTGCGCGCACCACCGGCAGCAATACGCCTTTGGACCGCGACCATTCGCGGCAATGATTTTCCACTCGAGTTTAATTCGGTTTTTTTCCACGCGGAAGTTGACGAGCGCGATGATAAGGAACTGCACTGTGCAGACAGCGATGAAACAGAGCTGCAACGTGCGAGTTTCGCTCACGGATCACCGACCATGCGGGTTGAGCGAACCGTCGCCGCTCTGTTACGTTCGGTTGCTCCACCAAGCCAGAAAAACTTGACAAAAGCTGAGGACTCGCGTACGTAGGAAGGATTCGTGAAATATCGCTCCTATCGATCGCATCCCTTCACCGAGTCCCAACCCGCGCGCCATGCCGGCCGTTCCTCGAGGAATCTTTTTATTTGGAAAGTCGATGTATTCGCGACAGAGATTCGAAACTATCGTCCGCCGCTGTCGCTTCTCGCTCGACCGATGGAGAAGTCGCCGCGTACGGTAGAAGCAAGATGGTGGCGGTTCGAAGGAACACCGTGCTTCTACCAAGAAAAAGAAACAACGATGTACCTTTCCGGAGCGTGACTCGCCTCTTCCGTAAGAATTTAATTGCCAAGCTTTTTCCTTGCTTGTTATTCTTGCTTAACGACCACTCTGATGCCGCTTAATAGAATCTTCCGCCATCCTTTTCCTCGACAGCGAAGCCACCCCGCTTTACCTTCAGCATTATCGCGACAAATGCTTTTGCATTTTACAGAACTTTTCCCTTGATAAACGCGCCGGAGCGCTTTATCGACCGATGTCGTATCGCATAAGTCAGGATCGATCGAATCGTTCCTTTTAACGAGCCCCGTCGAATAAAGCTATTTCGAAGTCGGAGGTCGGACCGAACTGTTTTTTGGTCGATCTAGAACGGATTCCGACGCGGGAGAGTTTCACGGTAATCCGAACGGTCAGTGTTCGATGAAAAATGCAGAATTGGCGCGGGATATCGTTCGATGGAACAATTCCATTAGAGTTTTCGCCTGGGATCGGCTGACAAGGGATGCGGGCTGTGCTGGAGTTCGAACGAGAGAAACAGAAGGAGGAAGAAAATGCGCGAGAGGAGGAAAGAGGTGAATGGTGGATGGAGGGCGGCGGCGGCGTCGGCGTCGGCGGGTATAGAGAGCGAGAGAGTCGAGTAGAAACATTTTTTGGAAAGAGCTCGAAAAGCCCTGGTGGCCAGTTGAATCCTGTATAGTGACGTTTTGTACGACTACGGATGAACCTTCCTTCTGTCCGGAAGTTTCCTCTTGTCTCCGTTGCCTCCCTTTTTCGCTGCTCTCCCCCTGACAAACTGGCCCCTTGCTGGCCTTGCGTGTAGTCCGGCCTTAGGATGATCCTCCCAACAACCTCCAACTTCCTCTTAACTCGATTTCGGCCAGACGTGGCGGCGATTAAAGCGCGACAGCGAAAGAACAGAGAGAAGCTGCCTCTGTTTTGCGTCCGCCACACGGAGGACTCCTTCCACGGTTCGATTCCATTTGCGCTCGAGGAGGAAGAAACGGGAAGTCTTTTTCCGAGCCATTGCTGCGCTCAGAATGTGCGTGTGTGAGAGAGGGGGGGTGTGAGTGAGAGAGAGAAAGCTCTTGGTCGATCAAATTTGTTTGGTCGTTAACCGTGGAACGGCACGCGATGTTACGCACACAATGGGTTAACGATCGTTTGGCACACGTACGGGAACACGTATTGTTTATGCTATGAATAGTTTATTTCGTATCGTTATTTGTTAGCCTCCTGTAGGTGTATAGGCAGCGCGCGCGCGGTCCTTTGGCGGAACCGGGAAAGCAAGGATACAGGGAATGCGGGTGAGGCTGAACACACGAATAACTGTGGCTTCCTAAATTGCACGAGCGTGAATGTATCACGGATCGATGTCAGCGGAACAAAATATGCGATAGGCGATCCGTATAAAGGGCACTGATCGGTCTTGCAAAAACTGCGCGGCAGTGAAATGCATAAATAAAGCGATGTAAAAACTCCGGCAAAATATTTTTGGCCGTATTCGAGCAATAAAAACGCACGCGTGCCCGGATAAATCTGTTTATCACAAATGCTTCGGGCAGAACGGAACGTTTCGTTGGGAAACAAGAGGCTTAGCGTTTTCTCGATTGCGCGCAATAGCGCGACGGCTGAGCGAAGAGACGGCGGAGGATTTTTCAAGCAACGGTCGGATCGCGACGGGACGTTGGAACAGCTCTTCGAGCGAAGATATGCACGGTGAAACGAGTTACTATTGCTTCCTGTACCCTCGATACATTCCGCGCCCCGTCCGAATCGAACGACGAGTTTCCGTCGGAAGATCCGCGTCATTGATCGTCGCCGACGCAGATTTCCCTCGATCGCTGGATTTTCCTACGTCTCCTCGAATTCGGTTCTCGACTCGGTTCCGGCGACGAACAGCCACCGGCGGAATCGGATCCAGATGCTGCGTCGTCGTTCTCGAGACGACTCGGAGGAAAATATCTTTGGTGACGACGGAACCAAGGGGGAAGAAGCAAAACCGAGGAAGACGGTACGTCGGCGGTGGTGCGGGGATAGAGAGAGAGAGAGAGAGAGACAGAGTGAGCGACTAAGAGGGAGTGAGTTGTGCGTTGAAGCGAGGAGAAGGCGTCCAAGTTGCGTCGCGACTCGTTCCACTCGTTGTCCGTATTTTCGAGGCCCCAACGGTGGATACGAGAGGCCTTCAAAAACTTTTAATTAATACAGATGACGAGTACACAAAGCCTCGACCGAGCAAAGTATTTCGGAACAAAGGCAAGGGAAGAGTATTGTTGTCGGGTCTTGTTACGAGTGACACGTCGAGACGAGAAAACGAGATGGAGACGAGACGAGACGCGGTTCGGCTCGGCTCGGCTCGGCGGAGCTGGGAGAGGCGCGAGAAAAGGGACAGATAAAAAGCGTAAGTAGAAAGAAAACGAGAGGAGTAACGCGTAAAAACGGGGAACGAGCTTCCATTTCAGTGTCATCCACTTCCCTTTACTTCCATTTCTGTGTTTCGTCCTTTCACGGCGGAAAGAAACGCGCAAACAAGGGAAATCTTGTGCGCGCGCTTGCCATTTGACGCGTTTTCATGCGCCGCGCGGTTCCTAGCCCTTCCGGCACCGCTGCTTTCGCCCGTTTTCAGCCTCGTCCGAACAAAACTCTCCGCCGCCTTCGGATTCATCCCGGCGACGGGCCAGCGTTGCCCTGTGGTCGGTGTTACGAGAATGTTGATATTAAATGCATTCTGGCTCGCATTATACCGTCGAAACGTTAACCGAACCACCCCACCCGTCCCTATCCGTTTTATCCCTTTTCAAAACTTGGATATTTTGTTTGACCCGAACGGGAAGCGATGACAGAGACGAAAAACCATTAAATCCATTAGCGCGTTTGAAAGAACGATACACCGAACATTTCAGCGAACATCGTTTTCCGCGGGTTTCCACCGATTCGCATCGTAATTACAGCGGGCCGCATCGAATCGAATCGAATATTTTTGTTTCGGGCGGAATCGTATCGCGCGTTACGTCGACTTTGTTCGTTCGAGTTTCCGGTCCATCCGACCACTGTTAAATCGCGCGAGCCCGATGAAAGAAACGACGCGAAAGGGGGTTCGTTAAAACTCGCCAGCCAAGTGAATCCCTGTTGTATAACATCGCGGGGGCGTATCGCGCGCGCAGGATGAAAAAAAAATCCTTTCCTCCCCCGCGCTCCTCCGCTGCTTTTCTTCGAGCTCATGCCAAAACAGCAAACTTTTAAACGGACGATCTTCGAGAATGACGCCAGATTTTAATTAGTCTTTCCCTCGGTCACGAGAAACCGTCGTCAGGGTGCAGTGAAATGTTCGTTCCTCCGCTCCTCGCAACTTCCTTGAAACTTTAATGGCTGACACAATTATACTTAATTGCGCAGCCAGGGACTTTAATAAAACGACATTATCGTGTATCGCGTTGTATCGTCGTCAGCTCTTGTCGTTGCTCGGGGAAACAGTCGTCGCTCGAGAGCAGCCGAGAGCTGCTCTTTGATCAGGCTTCTTCCGCGAATGCTCGTTTTCGACGGAAGAGGCGGCGGAGGAACGATCGCGTTTCGGATAAAAGACTGGCTGTGGTTCGATACCGATCCGATTAATGTTGCATCGTTTGCCCGTGTATCGATCTCCGTCTGCTGGTAAACGGAAACCTAAATGAACGAGGAAACGACGAAAGCGTAGAGGCAGGCAAGCAGGAAAGCAGGAAAGCAGGCAGGCGGACGGGCGGGCGGGAGCAGTCAGGCAGGCAGGCAGGCAGGCAGAGGCAGCCGGGAGATTATTCGGTGTGTTTGTAGGTGAAATCGTTTACATAGGTCCGCTGCCGCGCGTTCGATGCAGCGCGTTGCAGTTTCTGTTTGGAGTCGCGCGTACATTCGAGCACGAACCGTGTTACAGCAACGCACCAGAAGATATCCGGCCAAGCTGGATTAAAAGCATCCGTTAGCGCGTTGCTTGCGCTGTGTTTTCTGCTCGATCGCTGTGTTTCACTTTCCCGAACCGTTCCTCGTTCGAACAAAAATATCGGTTACGCCAAACCGTGTCGCCGAAAACGAAATTCTCTGTCGCACGATTATCGTTCGCCGGAGACGCTCCGATGAAGCTCGGATGTGTACATATTTAACGTTCGAGCCGCGTACCGAGACCGAGACCGAGACCGAGACCAAGGCCGATCCTAGACCGCCTCGTTTCGTCTCATCTCGAAACGAGAGCTCCGTCTATCATCTATCTCAGTGGCTGCGACGCGACGAGAGACTCCTTCCATCCGAACAAGATTCGAGGCCAGAGGCGGATTTAATACTTGTCGGCAGAAGATCCATTTCCTTTTTATCGACGGCACGCAATAAAAATTTCCATATGCGGACACCGCGTGATCCGAGTTCCCTCCTAACGAATTCACCGTTTTCTCGTTTCGCGGTGATTTCATCGCGTCTGAATTAAAACGCGTGCAAACGCGAGCGCAACGTATCCTCGTTTATCCTCGCGGTAGAAGGATAATCGCGAATTGTTTTAGAGCGATGCGACCGTCGAGGGATCGAACGACTCCGGACGTTTTTCGTTCGCTCGAAAAGCACGAAACCCGGACTCGAAACGACACTCCGCGTCGCGTCGCATCGCATCGCGTCCTCCTGCTCCTTTTGCCGCTGACAATTGGATTCTCCACGCTACTCCCGTCGAGTTACAGATTTTTCCTTTCCGCGAAAATTTCCTTACAGTCTCCTTTGACAAGGGATACCTTTTCTCCCTCGCCCTCGCCCCTCTCCGTCCTACACTTTCCGCTCGGCTTTGCTCCGTCTCGTTCTCGAAGCGTCGTCTAAGCAGCGACCGCGGTCGGAGGTTCGTTACCGACGATCCTCGTTTCTCCTTGGTCTCTCGAGCGCTCCGCGAAATCAGCTTTTCTTTGATTCACCTGCGAAGGACGAGCACCGAGAGCTCGATCTCGATAGTCGTTGCCGAGAGCCGCGCGAATTATTTACGCGATTCAAATTTATTTCGCTTTTCAGATCTCGTCGCTGTTTCTCTTTTCTCGTCTCGGTCGTTGATCTCGCGCCGAGCGCGGTCGATTCCCAACTCTGGCAGCCCATCGTAGCTGCTGATAACCATATCCATTGATATTCCATAAATCCCAGTTACGATTTTGAGCGTAATTGGTGTCGGTCGGAAAGACGTTACGATTCCGATTACCACACGGAGTACGCGCTCGCCGATTCAGTGAGACGTTGCTCCGTCAATTGAGTCTGCTCCTTCGGATATACCGGCGCGGTGATTTCGAGAATCTTTCGTACCGAGCGGCTCTACCGAGAGAGGGACAGAGGCGGAGAGAGGGAATGAGCTTTCCTTACGGGGAAAAAACGATGCCGTGCGCGAGCGACTCTTGATTTTTAACTGGTTTCGTGATCAAGCCCATTAAAGACGAAAGAGTGACCAGAGGTCGGACGAGGAGGAGGCAGTGAGAGTGAGAGAGCGTCGGAGGGCCGAGAGGGAAAGAACGCTGCTTTCTCTCTCCCCCTCTGTGAAAGAGATCTCCAACTCGTTTCTGGCGTCTGCGTGCCGCTTGATTGCTGCAAATTTACTGCCTAATAAAACGTGATCGTAGTGCTGCGACGCACTCCGTTTCGACGAGCAAACGAATTGTTTCCTGGCCATGTTCCTGCGAATCCGCGATTGTCGGCCGCGGCGGCAGTTCGCGCGGAACTCCTGCTTCGAAACGTGTGACCAATGATCCGATGAAACCCCACCGCTTATTACACCGTTTATTCTTTACCGTTTGCCGCTTCGCGTTTCATTCGCGACGATTTCCGCGCACTCCGCACGATGGAGAGGAACTCGTTGCGAACGAAAAGCTCTCGTTACAACGAAACAAATGAACCGTACAGAGAATAAATTATCGGGTGGTGCGCGATCGCGTCGATATCCGACCGAAGGTAAAAGTTGCACGAATTGTTCGTAGGTAAATTGTATTTAAGCGACGCGGAGGAATCGTTAATTGAAACGCGGGTGATTTAGTTGGAAAGCGCGAGGAAGAGGAAGAGGAAGGGGAGGATAGAGGCGCGTTCGATGCTGTGGTTTTTTCATTTTCGTTCGAAGCGTGGCGGCACGCGTTTCCATTGAACCGCTAAATATTCGGGAAGAAGAGAGGAGAGGAAAGAGAGAGAGAGAGAGAGAGAGAGAGAGAGAGAGAGAGAGAGAGAGAGAGAGAGAGAGAGAGAGAGAGAGAGAGAGAGAGAGAGAAGGAGATTTCTAGGAAATGGCGCATTATTATTATCTATTGGTTTCGGCTGAAATAACCGGCAAAATCCGTTTACTAAATCAACACCGGAGTACCATCGATAGCCCGCGAGACAAATTCACTTTTACCACGGATACACAGCGCGCACGGCTCTCTATTATACATCAACGCGACGATCAACTAATTATCAAACGCAACCCACCTCGCGTCAACATTAATCGCGGAAACGGACCTCGATGCCGAGCTAATGGTCTACGTAATACCAACGTGATTTACAATTTATAAACACCGGCGTAACGTCAAACTCGCGGAATTATTTGACCGTCGATTCGGGGTATTCGACTCGAGCGCTTTTAATTTCCGTGATTTCGTCCGCGCGAAAGGTGAAGCGGAGCCGCGCGCGGGTTGCCTTCGAATCGTTTCCACGGCGAGCATGGTGTTCCGAGCGTCCAGGGCAAAGGGCAAGGTGCGAGCTTCTGAAAGCGCCAGCAGGAAAGAAACGAGGGAAAGGTGAGGGAGAGTGTTTGTGTGTGAGAGGGTGGCGGCGGTGTGGTGGTACGGTGAGAGTGGGGTGAGGGGGAGAGAGAAACTACGAGAGGATAGGAACATTTCCGAGAGTAATTTTCCACTGGCTGGCGCCAAGAAATGTTTATTCATAAGTTACTAGAATGTGCGCGATGTACGATTGTTCGGCGACGTTTTACATGGTCGTCGGCCGGTGCCAGTCCCTTTGCCGTGTCGCTCTTTTTCCGCGAAAGGGGGGACACGCGCCGCCACTTTCACGGATATTCGAAAAATGCCAACGATGACGCGTCGAGTCGCATCGCGACCCCGGTAAAGAAGAAATGTCGCGGAAACGAACGAAAACCGTTTTTCCCCATTATCGCGAATCCTCCCGTACTTTCGCAACAATCGGCATGGAACAATGTATTCCGCGAAATCCTCTGTTCCACCCCTTCGCAGTTTCGAAATACGTTAATCCGGATTATAAATTCGTAATTCCGAATAAGCGGATCAGAGCGTTGTGTACCGCAGCGGGAAAAAGGCACGGAAAAATCTATCGTAACCGTTATCGGATGACAGGCATAAATATCGGTGGTGGGGTCCTTCGCAGCACGGTTTTCCGATCCGAGACGACCGTCCGTCGAAATGCAGCGCGTCCGCTTTCGATATCGCCGCGGTTTTTCCGAAAGTTTCACACGCGTGCGCGCGCGCGAAGCAACGCGGCCCACAATATTCATTCAACGCTTCTTCCTCCGATCTTTCTCCAACCGTTTCTGCCTTTTCTTCCGCTTCTCTGCCTATCTTTTCGCTTTGATCCGAATTTCCTCCTTATTTAAACCGCGTTTCCTCCTTATCTTTCTCTCCTCTCTCCTCCCCTGCCCTCCATGTTCCTCCTTCAAAGATCGTCTTTTGTTCGAGACCGAGAAAGAGCAGGCAGATTTTCGTAGGAAAGAATAGGAACGTCGCGGTCGGAGATACCGAGGGATTTATCATCGGGTCACGGTGCACCGACTATGATATTAAATTAAGTTACGCGCACCTTGGAATTTTTTATTATCGCCGAGAGCTAAGGGGGGAGACTCCCTCTCCCTCTGTCTCTCTGTCTGCCTGTGTGTGTGTGTATGGCTTTCTCGGTGGAGATACGCCGCACGCGTTCGTCTCCTTTTTTTCTCCTCCGGTTCCTCTTCTTCAGGAGGATTCCGAGTCAGCTCGTACGTTCCGTCGACCCGTTCATGTTTTTGTACAGAAGTCTCCGTCCCGTTTTGCTTCGATTCACGGCTCGCAAAGGAAGAACCGCGCGAGCGTTTTCGCTTTAAAACCGATGGGAATAAACGAAGCGAAAAGCTGCCGCATTTTCCCGGTGCCCGGGCGACGTCGTTTCCGAGAACGACCCCGAACTCGAATTACCGGATTATCGCGTAATTGTTTCGCGTTCTCTCGCTTTCGACGACTCGGTCGCTAATGAACGGGTTATTATTAAACCTGACCGTCTGTGATCGGCGAACCGTTCGGGCTGACCTTTTCGCGACGTGTGCGCGCGCGTTGCCGCTCGCGCCCGCCCACGCTAATTTCATTATCTCGGTCTCTGCCGGGCACCGTCGCGCGGTGCTTTTTTCCCTTCGCCTCGAAGTCGCAATCGATAGGGTAAACGAGACGGCCGCATGGCAGGCACTCGGACTTATTAAAAAATTCGCGAGCTCGATAATTGGTGGCGAAAGCGATTTGATCCCGTTGCGCGCGTCTTTTGCTCGTGAACGAATTAGGCGGCGCGTTCGCCGGTGCGCATCCGATATTCCGGCAGCGAGTCTCGGTGTGTATAGTTTGCTGGATGAGGGGGCGAAAGCGACGAGAGTCGGTGTACTTATCAAAGGGGCGAATCGGGACGGCGCGATAACGCAATAAGCATCGATAGCCCGCTCCTCCGGGCACTCCGCGATCGGGCCTTCGGCTTTTGCTAACGCGCCTCTCGCGACAACGTTTCACCGCGTCGACGTTAACGACAGAGAGGAAGAGAGAAAGAGAGAAAAATAAAGAGAGAGAGAGAGAGACGGAGGAGAAAAGGAAAATGTTCGGAAGTAGACACGGTTGGCCACTTACCCGCTCGAAACGAGCATCGCGTTGCCGTGGAGGAGGGTACCTCCGTCAGCTGGAAGCTCGCCGTACTCCCAGGGGCCTTCCGAGTTCCGTGGTCGAACGAGGAAGGGTCCAAGGCTCGCAGGAAATACACGATAGAAAAAGCTGCGGCCGCGTCTAGATCCGTGGGCGCGCGCGCGCGCAAGCGTCGGAGATCGCTGATCGCCGATCGTCTCAGGACGGTCCCGCGCGTGCCGTGTCAGTTCGTCCGAGTCCGGCGTCGTCGTCCCGGCACCCTCGTGGTCGCCGCGAGCACCGCCGTCCCTGGGAGTACCACGCGGACAAACATCGAGCTGGAAACTGCGATACGTCGGCCAGAGCACGGCGGCGGCTCACCCCGGACATCCTCTCGGCCTCTTCGACGCATGCGTCGCGTTTAAACCACCGCCGAAACCATCCTCCCTCCACCGCGATTCCATCGCATCCCCGACGTCTCTGGTCTTTCCCTCTCCCTCTTCTTCTCCGTGCGTCTTTATCTTTCTCTCTCTCCCTCGACTTTCTCCTTCGTTTTCGCGGCTCTTGCCGATTTTTCCATCGGGACACTCTTCCGAAAGCCAATGGACCGTATCTTTCTGTTGTTGAAAAGGAACGGGGTCGAAGGTGTATCGAACCGCGCGAGGATCGTCGGGAATTCGATCTCGAGCTCGAAGCGTTTTTTTCCGATCGGCGGGTCCGCCTGCGTTGGCGGGTCGGAGGCAAAATTTGACCTGGCGCGAATTCGTAGGCGTTTCGTGAACGAATCCGTCCGCGAGAGGGGGTGACGCGCTTGCGCGATACCGGTCAGCGGGCCGCGCGGGGGGTAGCGTCAGGGGGTATGGGGGTGAGTCAGTCAAGCCGCAGCGCGCGTTCAGAAACCTACTCGTAACGCGGTCCCGCGTCTTCGTCCGAACTATTTTACCGTTTAACCGCGCGAATCCGCGGCAACTTTCGCACGTGCTCTCCGTCTCGCTCGAACTCTCTCTCTCCCTCTCCTCTGCGTGTTCGTTCTCGTCGTAACACCCTTGGAATACGGTTGGTTCGCGAACGCGACAGTGGAAGATAGTGAAAACGGTGGTTCGTGCGTCTCCGCGTTCGTCGATCCGGTTCTCCGATGCAGCAAATTCTTCTTCGCGAAACATCCTGGAAGACAGGAGAAAAGCGTAGCTGGCGCAGCGGGGAAACCGAATTTTCTACGGGCAGCTAAGAATTCGAGAAACGAATGGAAGGGTGGATGCGTCGCGGCAAATAGCTGCCATCGTTAGTAACATGATAGGAACGGAAGCTAAACGAGCGTACCAAGAGAGGAGGTATGGTTCGCCGTGCTGAATCGCGCAGAAAACCGAAATTGAAACCGAAACCAGCCGCCGTGCACCGCGCGTCGGCCCGATTTTTGAAAGCGCGCTCGCCGAAACAGCCGAAGGATCCATCCTCGTTCGCAGCAGCTTTTCCCGGCCTCGTTTCGTCGATCGGGTCCTGATACGCCGTCCCGTCGCACGAGGAAGTCGACGATCGGGCTCGATTTTCCGTCGAGCGAGACGCGGTTCGGGCGAGCGGTGTGTCTCTGAGAGTAATATGAAGGAAGTAGAGCGTTGGGAGCGGTGATCGTCCGTTCGGAAGGGAGAAGCGGAATCGAAGTCGACGAGTCGAAAGATGTAACCGGAGGTAACGGAAGCGGAGTCGACGGTCCCGGTGCGAATACGGAGCGAACGCGTTCTCCGACCAATCTTTCCTCCGGACACCTTCTCGAAGGTTGCCCGACGATCGGAGGATAGGGAAAAATATGGGATGGCGTGGAACCATCGAAAGAAAGAGACGTCGGGGTAATCGTTTGGAGCGGGCGGAAGAGAAGCCTTCCGACGAGCCGGGTATGCCGAGCGAGAGATAGAGACAGAGATCGAGAGTGCGAGAGCGAGAGGGGGAGAGTCTGAAAGGCGGCAGGACGGGTGGAAAAGAGGTAGTGTCGCGTTTTCAACCTTTTTTTCCATCTGCCGCGATACCGGCTTATTAGCGGTTGTCGTTGGAGTCGTCGTAAAGACTGGAGGGAAGGTGAACGGAGGCCGTCGTAAAGGCGAGCGGTGAAACAGCGGCGGAGGCGAAGGCGGAGGCGGCGGCAGTGGAAGAAAGTGCGTCGTCCCAGGGGAAATACAAGAAGAGGTGGCCAGTTTTTGGCAACGACCTCGGCGACGCAGCTCTTGAGAATCGATGTTTTGTCGATCACGATGGAAGAAGGAAGACCGCGGCAAGAAGAAGCTGGCAGAGCGCGTTCGTTGACGATGCTCGCGAGAGACCGGTCGCTCGTTTTTTTCAGCGGCTGCGAGCGTGCTCGCGAGATTCGCGTTTCTTCGTGAGACATGGAACGCGGCGAGCCCCGGTGGTGAATGACGCGTGTGTCGATGGTTACGTTCGACCTTCGCTGAACAAGCGTTTCCGTTTTCATTGTCAGTATTTGTCCGTCACCCGCCGACCAGGCACCGGCGAACACTATTTTTCTAGCAGTCGCGCGGCATATCCGAAAGAAACCTGTTTTCTCCGGTGTTTCGTCAAACGATCGCACTGCTCCGGGAATCGATTCCCCGTCCAATTTTTCATTCGATCGGAAAGGGTGTCCAGTGACCGGCCGACCGAAACCCGCGGGTCCTCGAGGCAACGTCGACGGCAACGACAACGGCAACAACGTCTTCTTGCGAACGAAGATCGGCCAGCCGTGCACACCGGCGAAGGTGGTATGTTATGACAAAGGTGATTTGCTTTTTCATAGGTGGAACGCTGCAACGGTGCTAATAAGTGTGCAGTGATCACGGGTGACCGAGGGAAGAGAGGAAAGAGGGTGGTCAATATGACTCCTATCTTCCTCGTCCTGTTGCTGGCTATCGACCCGATCGTAGCGCAAAATGGTGGTGAGTAATCGACCAGAGAAATCCATGTTTTCTTACGAGACTTTCGCGGACATTCTGCTGTTGTGCCGGTGATGATGTACGGTGTGCGAGAACTTTGGACGCGTGCACGCGCGAGACGCAGACCGTCTCGCGCTTCCGAAGGGACGATTATTTGCGACGGCTCGCAAACGATCAGAGCGGGTAGATCGCGTGGAAGACGAGCGATTCTTGATCGCGCGTGTGTCGCAACAGGGGAAGGGACGGGAAAGCGAAGAAAGTGAAAGGCGAGCGCTGGTGCAGCGGCGCTCGCTGTTGTTCCGGCTTCAAAAGCTCGAACGTCACCGTAGCGTTAACGGTGGCGTGGCGACATTCGCAAATGAACGGTCCGCGCGAACGTCCGCGTTCGCATTGGACGCGCGGAGCACAGCCAGAGGATGGATCGCGGATAGTTATCGGCGAAGAGAGAAGAGCGATTCGTCCTGCTTGTGCACCGCTTCGAGACAAGATCGAACGCGACGGAAGCAACCGTTCTCTATGGACTTTAAGACCGTGCGAACACGGAACCCGACGGACGGACTAGGAAAACGCTTCGCGAGAGCCTCCGTCCGTCCGGTCGCGCCTCGCATTCCGCTCCAGTACCGCGATCATTCCTTCTCATCGACGATTCGATAGACGCGGTCGTTACGCGGCGATTCGTCGCTCCGACACTCGCTGATTCAGCCTGCTTTTACGCTGACTCCGTGATGACGATGACGTCCATTCAAACCGATCGATCGCGTCGCGATCCTGTTTCTCGACTCGAGGCGTACGCGCGCGCTACCAGCTCCGATCGAAGCTTCGAAATCGATCGGGTCCTAATTTCCAGGAATATCGCGTAGTCTCGATCAAAGGCGGACTCGAACGGCTGATGCGCGCGGTCCCAGCGGAGGCGGAACGACTGTTAGGGGTAGGTTATAGAGACGAGGCTCGAACGAATCATTTTTCCCAGCGGACATTTCGATTTGAATTCAATGGCTCCGTTTTTCCAGGATTTCGATCCGCCATGCACGCGAGGGAAATCCGCGTTACCTTCTACTCGAGCCCCTTTTAATTCGTTCGCGTCCGATGGGTCTCGCACTCGCTCCTATCCATCCATCGGCTGGGGCACGGCGAGTGGAAAATTACCACCGGTGCTCCCGTTGACGCGCGGTCAAAGGAGACCGAACGGAAACAGGCGGCGGAAAGAGAAAGAGGGGTGGAACGATAAAGATGGAAAACGGGGAAAGAATCTCGAAGGGCGGATGAGCTCGGAATCCATAGTTAATGCAGATCCGCACCCCGTCTGTCCCGCCCGCGCCGTGGAAAGGGAAATAGCCGAGGTCGAGCACGAAGATTTCCTCGGAGGTTCGCTCGCTGTCGCGCGTTCTCGAAAAATCATCCTCGAGGGTAGCGCGGGACGAAAGCTAGGATGCAGCCCCTCCTTTCTGCTTCCCCGTCTATTTATCTTTCTCTCCGGTGAAACCCGCTTCTCCCGGTTCCGCCGCGCTTCCGATTCGTCCCGAAAAAACACACGCAACACGGTCCTTTGGATCCTGTTGCGAAGCAATCGGCGAGGAAGCCGCGCGAGTACCTCAAAGCCGAAAGCTCCTCGTCGCTTCGGTGCTTCGCACTTCATCCGACTTTCGCGTCACCCCTTTTTACCCCTCGATCGTTTTTCCGCCTACCGCCGAGAGAACCGCGTTCTCCTCTCCGAGAGCAGATTTCGTGCGGGCGAACAGAGGCGCACGATAAGAATTAGGAATTTGAAAGGAGGTGACTGACGCAAGGCCGTTCGCGCTACGCATCTTTTCTTGCAGCTCGGCCATCCATGCATCCTTTTCGAGGAATCCTCGATGATGCCACCTTGTTGGTTCTGACGATGCATGTATTGGTCCCGCCGGGTTATGTGATAATCTTTTAATATACTGTGGGATTCAAAAATATGACACAAACTGTGAGTCGTGAGTTGAAATAATAAAACTAATATATATATTAAAATAATAAAAGACAGCACAATATATATCTCCTCACAAACAGACTCCACGCAAAACTCTCCACGCAACAACTCAAACGGTTCTCTTCTGCACTCTGACCCGGAGGTCCCAAAAATCTATACACACACGCACACACACACATTCCACACGCATTTCCACACCAGATTCATACAGCGGAGATGCATTCCCAGAAAGTCACACGATCCGTTCGATACTTGACTTCTGAGAACGCACGCACCTCTCACACCACGCATCCCATCAATCCTTCCACGCTTTTCATTTATGCACCTAAACAGTTCGCCTAACTAAACTGTCCTCGAGACTAAACAAGAAACTATCAAGCGCCGAATTTCTCCTCGCCTAAACGCTAGCACAAATACACATAAAAGCATCCACCAACTCCACAATACTGCTTGCTCTCGGAAAATTGAGCAGCCGCTAACACGCGCGACGGATTTACCGGGTTGAGAGCGCTCGAGGAAACAAACACGATTCTTTCCAACGAAACCGCGTCGTCGTCCCGTTGTTTTTTCCCCGAGCCGACAGTCACCGCACGGCGCCGACCCTTCGTTTTCTGGGTTCACCGTGTTATTTATCGACGCATCAGACGCGATAATTTACATTCCGTCCGGCTGCGTTGCGCTCGCCCGCTGTCGCCGTTTTTATCGGTAATTGACAGACTAGACGCGCGACCGCGTACCATCGAAACGAGCGTGCACGCGCGCGCGCCCTCCGACGCCACCGAAAGGGATAGGGAGCGTTCAAAGCGTCGCCACTCGGAAAATGACACCGCGGTAGGCGAAAGAGCGACGCGGCTGAGGATACGCGACACCCGTTTCCGCCCCACCGATTCCTCGTTTGCCAATTTTTCAATTTCGTCCATCAGAAAAAATTCGTCGAGCTTTTGCGAGCGGTGCCCGCCGCTGGTTTGCAAGGAGCCGGTTGAAAGCGTTCGAGCTGTCGATCGGCCGCGTCGTCGGAAGTTAGCTTCGCGAACGACGGATGCCCACGACCGGCGCGGCGGTAACGATAAGCCGAACTCGGTCGGACGAGTTTATCGAGGTCGAAGAAGGTAGATGTGTGCGAAGGCGCGCGAAGCTGCGTCCAAGTGGCTCGCGGGTGATAAAGTAAAAAAGTTCCTCGAGCTATTTTATGGGATCCCTCGACGGGAGGCAGGTTTCTAGCGCGATCTCGGGGGGTGGCGGAAGCGCCGGGCCCCCGTCGCATCCTTTGCCGTTTCTTCGTCCTCACCCCCCTCGCGCGCGCAGCCTTTTACGGTATCGAACGAGTGTCGTCGGGATAAGCTCGAGGTTGGCCCAGACTCGCAGCGGGTATCGAGACACGAAGGCCAGAGAAGGGCAGGGGACTGGAGCCGTGGCTGGGGGTGTGGTGGCGAGGGGAGGCTGGCTTAGCCGCAACATTCTCGGGTTTACACCCCCGTCGTGAACTTTCCTGCGGATCTGGGATTAGCCGCGGTAGCTGGCAGAGGTTCGTTCAGCGGTTCAAACGATTTGCTCGATATCGTGGAACGCGTTGCACACGCTGCCTTCCGAAGCCGCTCGCGGCTACGTCGTTGGCCCTCCTCGCGATTCGACGTTGGCGGTCGTGTTCCTTGGCCCTGGAAATTCACGCGCGCCCGCAAACGCACCCGATTCACAGCCTCCGATGATGTCGCCGGCTGGTGCGAAGCATCGGGAATTCGCGCGGGGAGGCGAGAGGAGAAACGCGGGTCGTGGATGATCGGTGAGCGACGGGAGCCGCGCGCTCGCGCGCGGTAACCTTCCATCATTGAAAGACGTTGATATCCTGAACGCATTCGAGCCGGTGCTCTCTTTTTTCCCGACCGTTTTTCTCCCTGTTCGTCCGAGGCTCAATTTATGGGAAGCCAAAGTGCAGTTCGCTGTTTTCATTCGCTCGAAGCCTCATCGGACATACGCTCGCACATGCGAAATCGTTGTAATTGACGTATACGTCCGAGGGGAAAAAATGGGGGCGGGGAAAAGTCGATTCGAACGGGCGGAGCGAACGATTCGGAATTTTCCTGATCGGCGATCGGGCGGGCGTCGCGGTTCTTTCGTTCCCATCGTTCGACGTTGTCGAGAATTCGGCCGTCGGAGGTCTGCCGCTGATTGTGAGCAAATAAAAAGGGCGGGCGGGCGAGGGAGGCGTTCTTTACACGAGAGTCGTTATCGCGCGGAGTTGTTACAGCGTAGCGGCTATTAAATGAGAGGCGTAAATGCATTACATTGCATATGCATGATCCTTCCCCGTTTCATAAGCACGAAACAGGAATACCATCGGACGCGCGTACTTTTCTTCTTCGTTTTGTCGGGAAATGGCTGCGTTGAATCTCGGTTACGGTGTCTCGTCGGTGCGGTGTATTTCCCTGGAATCTCGGGGCGACGTCCGATCGAATGTCACGGATAGCTTTGAAAACTGAAGGGCTTCTCCTCCGCGGAAGCCGGGAGGAATCGAAACGCAAATATACCCTAGCGTTACGGATATGATTCTGCGACCGACTTCACCGATCGCTTTCACGTCTTTTCCTTTTTGAATCTGAACGTAAGCGCGCGGACGCAGCGAGAAAGGGAGGGCGCGACAGCGAGGGATGAAGGGAGGGAGCTGGCGGAGGGCTAATCACAAGATAATACTATCGACCGAACAAATTTGCGATTCGCTTCTGTGGTGCTCCCTGCTGGAAAATCCAAAGCCCCGCTCTGTAAAATTACAACTAATTCGCGAAGAGAAATTGGTGCATACCTCGCGTGACACGTTGATTTATTTAACGTACAGCGTAATTATTTGTTTCGTTGTTGCGTCGTCTGAACTGTTTCGCTGCCTTTCCCGCTGCGAGGGAAGCTTTTTCGGGCGAACTGAAAAAGCGAGAGGCAAGCGAAACGACCGTGCGGCAGGAATGCGTTTCGGCGACGCAATTTCTCTATGCGAATAAATTGATCTTAAATAATGAAATTTCGCGAATCTTTGTAAATATTTGGGAGGGGCTGGCGAGGCGAGTTCGTTGGCAGAGCCGCTGATACGGTTTCGCTCGGTCGCGATCGTCGGAGAACGTCGTCGCTTTTACACGGTCATAGAGTGGAAGGCGACTTTCGATTCGGCTAACTGCACTTGCCGGTATATTATCGTATCGGGCGAATTTATATCGTCGGTCGAAACGGATGGCCCCCAAAGCGCGCGGAACATTCCTGAAATTTCGAATATTAAATTTATGATGGATCGCTGGCTTTCGCGAGGGTCTGTCTAGGGCGTAGGGAGAGATGAAGAGAGAGAGACAGAGAGAATGCGAGCGGGTGGAAAGAGCGAGCAGCCTTCGAGGGGGATGCTGATATTCCCGCGGGAGATGCGGCGGGGACGGAAGTTGGAAAATAAAGAGACCGAAGCAACGTTGTCGTCGCTCAAGATCAACGTTTCGTCGCCCCTTTTTGCAAACGTCCGATCAATCCGTAGTTTTCGTTTTGCCCTCCCTGAAACTTGGCGACCGACGCACGATTCGAAAGGGATCGCCGCGCGGCGTTTCCGTCGAAGCGCGCCTACCGACATTTTGGCTCTTCGTATCGCGGCCTAGCCTTCGAATCGGTCCATTCACCGCAAGGAACGATTACCCCGAGTTACTTATCGATTGCTATCAGAATGGCGCGTGCGACGTTCAAGAAACCTGGCGCGAGAAACGACCCCTTTGCCAGCCACATTTGTATGGACGACGTCGCCAGAGAGAGCGTCGTCGTTCCACATACTACCACCGTAATTCCCAATAACTGCCGTAATAACCGTACCTCCTTCCAGGCTCGAGTGATATCGCGGCAATTTCCTCGGTTAAAACGGTCCGTCGCTTTTGTTCTCTCGATCACAGAAAAAGCCTGTCCGGCGCTTCCGGGCCCACCGATGCCGCCGGCGGTGATCGCGATGATTCCTTCGGCCAGAGGGTTCGTCGTCGTATGCTTTTCGTTTTTCGAATGCAGTGGGTTGGTGGAGGGAGGAGAGGGAGCTCGCAAGAGGATCCAGCGATAAGGAAACGATCGCCGAAGAGTCGATTCGATCGCGTGTTTTCGCAGCCGTGTCGTAACAACGAGCGACTTGGGATGGCTTTCGATGAATCGACCGCTTCGAGCGAGGATATCGTTGACGTTCGAGACGAGAGTTCTCAATCGTGTTTTAGAACGGCGCGACGCGGCGGCTGGCTGGTCGGTTCGCGTTCCGCCGAACAGAGCGGGGCGACGCGCGGAGCGAGGCGAACGCTTTCTGCTCGACGACGATGGGTTTCCGAAGCCCCGAGGCGAGCACCCGTGCGTGTTCCACGAACATTTTCAATTTTACGTCGCGTCTATTTTTCACGCTACTTTTTCCTCCCTTAACTCGACGCATCCTTTCTTCCCCATCCACTGCTTCCGTTCTCCGCTTCTGCTTTCCTTCTCTCGTCGCGAATCCGCCAGCGGGCCTCTCCGCTTCCCTCCTTCTCCGAAACTTGTCTACCGGCTGTCACTGGTAACATTGCAATTGCACCGAAAGTTTTGTTCGCGATCCTGATGCGAGATCGCGTTACAGAGTTCACGAAGCTCTGAGAACGGGTTCTCTCTGCTCTTACGTTCTCGGTGGTAGAATCGAGAACGAGAATCGAGGACGTTCCCTGCTGCGAGAAGAAGGGAAACGAGAGGACGCGGAGCAGCGCGCTGTCTGGGAATTTCATCGTCGAGGTTTCCTCGCGAACGCCGCCTCCGCTGCCCTGCCGCCGCGTTTCTTTCTGTTTCTTTTTCGCCCAGCGAAGCCTTCTCGCGGCTGAACGCTCGGATCGATAGCACGTACCTTTTCCCACTCGCCAGATTAATAAATCCATTTCCGGCACGCCTTTGTATCGCTCACGCAAAAAACTCTGCCGCCTTTTTCCGCGAGAACCTCGAATTCCGGTTGGAAGTTTACGGGAGTTTCCATACCGCCCCCGAATGCGCGCGCTCTCTCTCTCTTTCTTTCTTTCTCTCTTCCCCTCTCTCCTTCTCTTTCTCCGTACCTCCCGGCCTTCACCCCTTGAACCGCGTAATCTTTCGATCGAATCGAACGCGCGACCGACCATGAGTTTGTGAAAGCGCACACCATGATTCGCACCCGACGCACCGGATTCTCCCTCTGTATTTTCCGGCGCGCAGCTTCTTCTCGCTCCTCGTCGTTTCTCGGGAGAGAGACGAACGCGCGATCGCGCTCCGAGCGAGGCAACGGACGGATCGCTGTTTCCGTTTCTGTCTCTGTTTCCGCGATCCGAAACGACCCATGAACTCGTATCAAAATTCTACATGGCTGATGCCACACGCTCGACGGACTCGAATCGCGATGCTCGGTCATTTGATTCCACCCGATTGAATCGCGCCGAGGCGACGCGGAGAGATTGAAAACTGTTGTGCGGATCGGCTGGGAGAAGAAAGAAACAAACGAATCGTGATCCGTAAAAAATCTGAGACTAGCAGTCGTAAATACCCGACGCAACAAGCCAACGAGTGCCCCGAATTACTCTTTTCTATGTACTTGTTCGCCGCATCGTCGCAAGAATATCGCCGAGATCCTGTTCTTCTTTAAACGTTCCCCTCCAATCTCTTTCCCCCGCTTATCGGAATAAAAAATATTCCCTTCGCAGCCGCTCCGCCGTTGCTGTTTTCTTTCAATTTCAGGCTTACCTTTGACTTTGCTCCGCCGCGAGTCGAATGTTCCGCGGAGGGGGTAGGATTCCGGAAGCCATTGAGAAATCCGCCATCGAACGGACTCGCTTTATGCGGTCCAGAAGACTTTTTGTATTCCTGAATTCTCTCGGAAGTTACCCGTAAAATCGTCTTATCCGCGAGTTCTCCGCAAAGAATCTTACCGGGGGGAAATTACGCCCCGGCTAGCACGCGGCTGACCCTTGCGTTACGTTTCGTTCTGTTCCCCTCCTCTCTCTGTCTCTCTCTCTCCCCTCGCCCACCCTTCACCATCCTTCCCTCCACCCTCGCCGCCGCTTTCGTCCGAGGAATCTTCGCGTTCTTATCTTAACAGCCCATCTACGTTGTCTCGAGTACGTTTTGCGCTTTTCTCCTTCCTCCACCGGATTTCGCCCACTTTTTCCTCTGACCGGCCTGGCAACTTTATCCTGGACTTTAACCGCGCGTGCTTCCCTTCCGACTGCAAATCGCACGGTGTTATTTCCACTTTGTCGACGATAAAAGAACTCCCCCACGCGGTGTTTATCCCGCTACTTTCTCTATAATCCACCTCTGTCATTGATCAGATCCTCCTGATCGTTCTCCGAACCCATTGCCCCGAAACGTTTGCTCGGGCAAACGATTCAAACGTTCGATCGTTCGCCTTCCTCCACCCCAGGGGCTGGCCGAAGTCTCGTTTCGGTAATTGCAAGGGAAATTATGTCGACGATGACCGAACTGTTCCGCGTCCCCTTTCGTTGCTCGAACCGTCGACGTCGATGGGAAAACTTGAAAGGAGAGGAGTACCCGCTTGCTCAGACTTCCACGCTCGTTCGCTTCCTCGGTGCTCCGATGTGCACCGTCTCCAGCGCCTATCTCTATATTACGAATTCGCGTATTTCTCGATCGTTAGGAGTTTCTCAAAATGGAAACTCGGTGAATCGAGTGCCAACTTGTCTGCCTCCTCTTTCTGTCTATGTGTTCCGCGCTCCGTTGGACCGACACGACGGTTCCGCGTACGCCGGAGAAGCGGGACGTCAACGGCAACGCCAACGACGAGTCACGTGCTCGAACTAATTGCAGTTTTGTAAGGGCGAGGGAAATTTCATGACCCTCGGGTTGCGCGAGATCCAAATCGAATTCGTCGGTCACGAAATCGAACGAACGTTCGCTTCGGCCGGCAGATTCGGATCAGCGAAAAATTGAACGCGCGTGGAAACGATGGCGTTCGGACCGAACGCGCCGGATCGGTTCGTTCGTTTGGGCCAGCTCGAAATAGAACGGTTGGAAATCGTAGCAGTTTTCCGACATTCGAACGGGCGAGCGCTCGACGTTCGTTGTTTCGCACGGGAACGAAGCGCCGAAAGAGAGGAGAAACGTTTGCGGCGTAGGAAAATTCGAGAATCGTGGGTGGATCGTTCGGTGAAGCGGTAATCCCGACGCGGAGCGGATTGGATCGGCGCACAAGCCGAGCCGGTAGCTCCGATTCGAGTTGGTAAATCGGCCGACGCGCGCGCCAGGCCGGGACCGGCAAAGTTTGCGCGGAAAAATCGTCCGATCGAATCGATCCGAACGGCGAACAGAGAAATCCTCGCACAGCCGCCGCCGTTTCTTCGTGGAGGATAGATACGTTCGGTAGCCGTTCGAAAGAGTCGCGTCGTTTTCTCGAAGGAAGGCGTAAAACTCTGTCGCTTAATTGGGGAAACGTGACGGTGGGTAACGACGAACCGATTGATCGCCGACGAGAGAGGGAAAAAGATTGGAAGATTTTTCCGGAGCTGTCGGCGTTGGCTTCGGTTTCTGGGTCGCCCGCTCGGTTCCCCTCAACGGTCGCCGATTTATTCTCCGCGACCTGCGAAGCGTTTATCTCGCGACAACAGCCGGTCGGGTCAGGGAAAACGACGCAGCCGCCCTTTCCACGGATGGGAAGGGAAGCGTCGTGGGATGCGCGCATCGAGCAGGAGAGACGATGAATTAGCAGGGAACGGATAGGGAGTAACTTTTACGCGTTTTATCCGGGCGCCGGGAAAGCCTCTCGATGTCCCATGATAAACGATCGGGCCGGCTCCATCCTCTCGCTCGACGGTGGACGAATCTCGCGCGTTGGCGGCGGAGGGATTCTCCTGACAGACGGGGATCGGTCGCGAGGACGATACGCCGCAGATTAAAATATAGATTTTATTGTTTTCCGGGTGTGTCGCACGCGCTCACCTACGATTTATACGGTCGTTACTCACGCGACTCTTCCTCCCCCTCCGAATCACATATGTATAATAATTCATCCTCGATGCGCATTTTATGAGATTTTCTATTAGATGCGGCAGGCCGACATCGATAGCGCGCTCGGATGCCCGCCCGATCCGATCCCAACCAATTCGATTCGATTCGATTCGATTCGATCCGATTCGATTCGTCTGTGCGGTGTCGAGGCAAAGCGGCAGATCCGAAAGTTAGTAACGCGACGGGGCAACCCCGTAAATCTCGTGCCTCCGAAAACAATCATGTTCCCGGTAGGTAGATGTTTGCACATACGCGTTGCACGGAAGCGGGAAACGATCGTGTAATGCACTCCCTTTCAGAGGTCTGGCTTTAACGAGGAAAGCTCGAAAAGGGGGAAGCGGCATCGACGAGCGTTGAGTTCGGATCGGCGGCGGCGGCGGCGGCGGCGGTTCGGTAGACGATAAACGGTCGCGTTTTCTCCGTGTACACGCGATGCCATCGATAGGCTAAACGGCGTCAAGGAGAAACCGGAGCTCTCGGGGTTTAGCCGGCGCGCGCGGCGGTTCCAGCGACTAAACCCAATTAACAAGTTCCGCGAGAAGTAGGTTAGCTTGTATCGACTAGATTTTAGCCCCGATCTCGAGCCGAAGGTTTCTCGCTCCCGGCCCGGATCCGTCTTCTTTGATAAAACGGAATCAAAGGTTATCGGAATGCGGGTGGAGTCGGAGGTTTTATTGCGAGGCGTGGGCGATAAAAACGAGGGTCTCGGTGTTCGAAGAGGAGGGGGTGGACGTGGTTGGGTTTAGGGGGCGCGCTGAAATCGTTGGTCCGCGATTATCGCAGAGTTTCGAGACGGTTGTTTCGCGGTGCGGGCTCTCTCTCTCTCGCGCTCTCGCGCGCGCGACGTCTGACGCGAGGCCGACAAAGTTTCTTCTCGGCACGCCAAACCGCCGCCGCCGCCCACGATCGCGTGCCGAAGGTTACGTCGATTTTCCTTCCTCGCAGCGCGCGCGACTATCCGCTTTCTCTCCACCGACGTCGTTTTCTTTTCCACCCTTTGGCCACCCGTTGCCCGTTTCACCTCTCTTCTCCCTCTTTCTCCGGCCGCTGCGCTACGGCCAATCCGACCGACGCTTTATGAGAAAACGTTGAAGAGCTCCTTCGCTGGCGGACGTGCCTCGTGGCTGTTATTACAACGGAAACCGCAGCAGCCATGGCTTCCTCCGACGCGATTAGAAAGGATGGAGGACCGGTTGGAAGCGGCACGAGAAATTACACCGATTTATGCGCTCGTGCCCCCTCCTCTCGAAGCAAAGTCGGAAAACGGAACAAACGGACGCTCGCTGGCTCGCTCGCTCGCTCGCACTGACTATTACTTCCTTCGGCAATCTTCCAAAAGCGTCTTTTATACCTCTCCGTTCTCTTCTTTGTTTCTCCCCTGCTCTGCTCCCGCCCCCGCCTCGCTTCGATACCGCTTTCTAATCTCGTTTCAAGTTTCCTCCGGAGCGAGTGTTTTTCGTCGTCGACTGCCGGGAAGGAGAGGATCGACGGGAAACGCGGTAAAAGTCTTTCGAGACGGCAAAGTGGATCAGTTGGTCGGCGAAAAAGTCGAAACGATCTCGTCGCTGTTTGCCGGCGCAAAGTTGGAAACTTTTTGGTCACGCGACCGAATGTCCGATCGAGCGGCGTAACGAGGATCGAGAAACGGCGACGGATCGGTATTCCCGACGATCAACCTAAGAGGATTACGCGCGTGCAACGATGCTCGAGCCCCGCGTCCTGCACGCAACAAAATTCGCCGCACTCGGAAACTCCGAGCTACCTTTGCGCTCGCTCCGAACTTTCACGTTTTTAAGCGGATTTTACTCCGCCCTCCTACCGCCGCCCACCGTCCTCCGTTCTCCGTTCGCCCTTTCGCTTTTCCTCCCTGCCTCGCAGTCCGCTGAACGATTCGATGTTTCGCGATAACTTCTGCTGAAAATGCTCTTCCGTCCGTCACAGGATGGCGACTGACCACCGTGTCGTGCTTTCCTCTTCCCCCAGTTCGATGTTCGAGAACACGAACTCGATTCGTCGAAACCGTCGCGAAATCGAACCGCTCGGAAGTCCATACGCGCGACCACGGTGGCGAACCGTTGTTAATTATTGTCTGGTGCAGGGGATTCGAGGCTGCCTCGACGCTTCCCCGTGGCGCCCTGATAAATGTCAAAACGGACGGATACAGTTTTCCGGTTTCTCCCGCTCCCGGGAGCGTCGCTCGGGGCCCGACGGACGACTTCGGCTCTTCGGGGGAAAGAACGTTCGCCGCGAACCTCTTTCTCCATCGCGTTTCCAACCGCCCATTAAGCGGTACGGACAAAAATTCAGCGGAACGATTATCATTCTGGGAAGCGGGGGCGATATTCGTGGCGAATGCTTCCCGTGAACGAAGAAGCTGCAGCCAGTTCGAACCTAACGACAACGAGCGGGAATCGGCGATTCCTGCTCGTCGAGCAGCAAGACGTTAATTGCGTGGAATTTAAAAACAAAGCCATCTCGCTCCGGGAAGCATTCCGGAACACCGACTTGGTCGACAACGAGTCAGGAGCGTAAATGGTCAGGGTATTTTCCAAGGGAGAACTCGTGCGGGGAACGTCCGGTGCAACGCTGCAACCTCGTTGCCAGGGACGAGAGCGCGACGCTCTCTGTATCGCCGTTGTTGCCGGTAGCATTTGTAAACTAGCTTTTGATAGCGCCAGGAAATGGCGTGGCAGAGCGGTTGAAAGTTCTGTGCTTTCCTCCCCCGGCCCCACCTCCTCCGTCTCGTCTTGCTGCTTTTCCTTCGCAGGTCCTCGGCTTTCTCCCCTCGCGCGCTCGTTCTTTTCCTTCGCCTTGCTTCTTTTTCCTCTCTGCCCGCGCACACGAATTCTACGAAATTCGCCCCGAGTCTGACCAACGAGAAAATAACTGACGCTCCGTAAGTCTGTTCCGAAATATCCGACGCCGCACTCCGCCTTCACCCTCGCGGCGCCGTTACCTTCTCTCCTTATTGCTCGACTTCCCTTCGCCGCGATTGCGCCCGTTTTTTCGTTAGAACCGACGATGCTGTTTCTTTATTTCCTCCGGAATCTCGAGCGAAAAGTTTGCTCGTTGGCGGTTCGATCGTTCCGAAGATTCCGGGGAAAGCCGGCGATGAAGTCGTTTTCGTCTCGAGACGGTTGCGCGCGTCGCGTCGCCGCGCGTAACAATAAGATTTCCTTCTCGACGCATGTCTCGGGGTACACCGGGGTCGATCCCGCGAATCCACCGTATTTCTCTCGAAATCGAAGCTTCGGAGGAGGCGATCTTCAAATCCATAGGTATCTCCGCTGGATTCGGATCCTCCGCTCCCTTTTAACCTTTGCACTTGCTCGGCCGTGCCTCTCTCCGCTCTCGTACCTTTCTGTCCGCTGGCGGATGAAGCAGGCGCATCACGCTCTCACCCATTCCTCTTTGCAGGAGAAAACGAGCAACGGGCGACCACGCTCGCGAGCGTTATTTGGCGACCGTCCAATCGGATAATGCCGCGGTAACCGTGTGCGAGTCGAACCACGGCATGTGTGTCGTGTCCGCGCGCGTGAAACGCTTATTAACGTCGCGACACCGTGGCCAGCCGCTTCCCCGGAACTCGCCGTTGTCTTTTTACCAGATTCGCCCTGCTCGTTCGCTGCTCGCGCGGAAACGGCCGGGCTCCAGTTTCGGTGACGCCGCGGACGGCTACCTGGAAACGCGCTCCGCGTCTCGCCGATACTCTGGTTCCTCGAATCGCGCGGTTACGCGAAATTCGTCCAGACGTCGAAGATCCGACACGGAGTCAGTCTCCCGGCAACGCGAGAGACGCTCCGTTTGCAAAGGCGGAGCTCGATGCGCGGGAGCGGTTGGAATTCAGCGGTGGTGGTTCCAGGGTGAGGAGACGTTGCCGCTTCGTAACCGCGGCCGACACCCGAGAATGCCTTGAAACGCTAGTCTTCTTGCTTCTTGTCACTACCGCCACCACCACCCGCACCATCTCCGTCTCCGTCTCTGCCTCTGTCTGCATCCCGCCCCGGGAAATCACGAGTTACCGCGCTTTTACGGTCCGAGGTTACGCGAGATACGTTAATCTCGGAAAGGCGCGTTCGATTTCGGAGGAATCGCGGCTGTTTCCGATTTCGAAGGTCTCCCGAAGCTTTGAGGACTCCCGCGGACGGGAGAAGCTATTTCTTAGCTCGAAACGGAGCTCGGGTGGAGCGGCGGAGAACATTGGAGGAGAAGGAACGCGGTTCGCTGGCAGGTACGCTAATATCCGGTTGCTTTATTCCCCGAGAGTAGCCTCTGTCGTCGGAGGTACACAGAGCCGTCGGGGAGAGGGACGCGAGACATCGAGTCGGAGGAGCTCGTTCGTCCGTGTGTAATGGAGTTCCAAGAGCTTCCTTTCACAGAAGCGTATTCGCAGGGTAGTTGTATCGGAATGACACAACGTGTGCATCGAAAGAAAGAGCGAACGAAAGAGGGACGTTGTATAAATGCGCGCACGGCCCTGGGTGGGGCTGAAAGGGGAAGGAAGGGGCTGGCGGGGGACTGAAGAAGCGAGGCTGAAATGACTTTTTCCATCGCTCTTCCTTAACTTCGCCTTCCTCATCGACGCGTTTCTCGATCGAGTCGGGGTCATAAAGTCCCTCGTAAATACACGCATTACGGCGATCCTGGAAGAGAAGGTGGAGGAGATGGAGGAGGCGGTGGTTGGTGGGTGTAGGGAGGAAAAAGGGAGGCGATCGAGCGATGGTGTCGCGCGGAAAAGAGGCCGAAGCCGTATCGCTGGTCGGAGCCAACAGATTGCTTTTTCGCCCCGAAAGTTGCCGGCAGTTCCAACCGTTCTTCCACGAAGTAACTCCGGGATAATCTTGAAACCACGACTCGGTCTTGGAAACTCGTCTAATCGGATAAAAACGAAAACCCGAATTAATCCGGTAGCTCCGGGGTCGGAGCCGGAGCCAGGGCCGGGGCCGCAGCCGCACATCTACGCGCGCGACCGGTTCGTGGTCGAGTTCAACTTGTGCGAGCGGAAGTGGCGTCACATATCCGGCTTCTACGAACTAAGTTCGCCTTCCATCTAACCCTGTGCTCGGTCCCCGCGCACCCCCGCCAGATCCCCGTTTCATTCCCGAGGCCGTGCCGTGCTCAGGGGTTTCGACCTTTATCCATCCGTCCATCCAACCGTCGAGTGGAGTCGACTCGCGTCGCGTTCACCGCTGCGGTGAAATCTCGCGAACGCAATTATCAACCGCGGAACCGACCGACTCGGCGAACGGGCGCTCCTGATTCCTTCCGGCGGTCGCCGCGTCGCTCCGTCTCCCCCGTTTCCTCTCGTTCGTCCGATGAAACGCGTGCGTCTCTGTTCCTGGATGGAAGCCGCCAGGTAAATATCGGTCGGTCTTTTATGACTTCCGCGATCCGGCCCGGTGAATTTCGTCGAACGCCAGAACCTCGTCCGAAGGGAATTGCTTCGGCGCCGTTAAATCCGTCGGATCGATTTTCGGTCGCGCTCGAATTCCGACCGGTGGTCGGCCACGATTCCCCCCCTGGTCCCGAAGGTTCGCGAACGTGAACGCGCGACGTCATCGAACCTCGAATTTCGATAATTGGTCGCGGCCAGAGACGAACGAAAGCCAGCGGGACGGCCTTTTCTCCCGATCGGCCATTTCCTCCCGCGTCGTTCTTTTTCGTGCGACGAGCAGATAGCCGGACGTACGCGCCGGGCGACCGTCCGCTCGAATCGCGTCACCGACGGCGAACGATCGACCCAGCGGCCGCGGCGGCGGCGGCGGCGGCAGATCGCTCCGACGAACCGAGCCAAACCGCACCGCAATAATTGCAACGCGTTTCACCGTTTCAACAATTATATGCCTACTGATTTCGCCGGCAGTAGCCCACCGCGTTACGCGCGCAAATGTACCGTCGAGAATCACCGGACCGTTTCGCGTCGCAATCAGTGCGTATCGCGGCCGTCTGAACTCGAATCTGAACGGAACCGCAAATTTGGCGGTCCGCGGCGCCGAGGGGCCCCGCAGGCGGAGGAGTCGGTGCGGAGGGGAAGGGGTCGCGGTCGGCGGGACGATTCGGCAACGGGGGGAAAGGATCGAAACGCGAGAAAGGCGGGGGAGGCGTCGACGACGATGACTACGACGACGACCAAACGACCCTGCTAAACGGGTGGCCGCGTGCACGCGTTTACCCGCCACACCGAACAGGAAGCCGGCCGCTTTTGTGGCGGAGAATATTAGTCCATTAATGCCGGGCATTGTGCTCGCCGGCCGAGCTGCGCCCGACAATACGTCAACGCTTTCACTCCGCTACAATACGGCAATAATCGGGCTTCCTCCTTTTCTCCCCGTCTTTGCGAGCACTCCGGATCGCTACGCGTACTCGCTCCGGCCCGAACGTAACCGCGCAACGCCGGCTCCACGCATAACTCGCGCGCTCGCAAACTTATCCCCCCAACTTCCAGAGGCCACGGTGCCGCCTCGTCTTTCATCCCTCTCATCCGCCGCCGGAATCGTTTCTCTCCGCTCCCGGAGATATCTTGTCCGCGCTCTTGGCCTAGCTTAAACTCCGATTATGCACCGCGGACAATATCTCTACCGCCTGGTTTGCATTCGCCAGCCAAACGACCGTTCGTGGTCTGCCGAGTAGCTACCGTTTCCCAGCAGATCCTCTCTCTCTCTCTCTTTTTCTCTCTGTCTCTTCCTTTCTCTCCCCTTCCGCAGACCAGAGGAAAAGAGACACGTACGCGAGCAACGTCGGAGAAGGTTCACGAAGGGAAAGCACGGCAGAGGGAATGACGGTCCACGCGGCGGACCCTGGTCGAATTAATCGACGAAATACGCTCCGTCCGAGAAACTCGAAACGAATCTCGAAACTTGAGTTTCCTCCCTGATCGACGTCCCCTCTCGTTCGATTCCGAGCTGGTCGAAAGGTACGCACGCGCCCGGAGCAACGCGTTCCATCGTATCGTCCGCCTGGTTGCGTCGATGTTCCGAACTTCTCGTCGGATGTATGCGCGTGTACGCTGATTTCGTGAAACCATCGGAAATGTTTGCCCAGCCCGACGCCAAAGGGTCCACGAGAAACCCGATATATCTCCGAGGCTTCATTCTTTTGCCCGCCTCGCTTGCGAGTCGGAGCAGTTCATGAAAATCGAAAAACCTCTCTCCCTTCCCGTTCGATCGACCGAACGGTGCCTTTTAGCCACCGAAAGCACCTTCTTCTTCGTGTTTCGCTCTCGAATTAATTACCGTTCTCGATCGTGTTTATTCCTCTGATCGTCTCGACTCGCGATCCCGGCCGGGGAGGCGGATGACCGTCTAGGAGAGAGGCGAAGGCAAAAGGTGGAGCAATGGCGGCGAAGGTTGAGAGTCGATAGGAGGATGGCGACGAAGGTAAACGAGGGAAGACGAGGGCGCGAGCAACCGAGAGAACCACCCTCATAAATATTCACGATGAAATCTACCCCTCGATAATAACGGGCCCCGAAATATACGCGCGAACCATGGTATCCGATAGGAGAGAGAGACAGCCCGGAGGCGGCGAAATCGAAGCTCGAACCCTCTAAAGCTCCAGGGCGTATCGAGCATACCCGGCTGAGACTTTCGCGACGCTTCGCTCCGCTCCGCTTCGATTCGATTCGATCGTCTCGTCGGTGGACGATCCGGCCGATGAACGTCCGTCGGTCGAGACTTCCCGACCGATCGCAACCTGTCTAAATATTTCCAAGGATTCTCTTCCTCCTGGTTGCATCGAGGATATTTACGTTTCGCCCTCTCGTCGATGCTTGGCTCTCGTTTCGCCCCGCCCAGTCCTGTCCCGTTCCGCTTCGTTCCGATCCGAATCGCTCGGATTTCTTCTTTTCTTTCTGGCCGGCTCCTCTTACGTTTGCCAGCAACGAGAATGGGAAATTCCCGGCGTATCCAGCCGGGAAATCGGCTGGATTTCGTCAAAGTTAAGTCTGCAGGGGAAAATCGAGGTTGCTCGAGGAAAAAACGTAAGAACAGAGGAGACGGCTCCGATCCCTTCCGCGAGCTTCGCTTTCCCGCTGTCGCCGCCTTTGTGCTCGTCATCCTGATTCGATTCGCTCGTTCTCTCGTAGGAAACGGACCGCGGATCAAAATCGCCTTTGAGGAGATATCGGAGAAAACGTTACCGCCAGCCTGACGTTCGTTCGGGCTTCTCGAACGTGCATCCGAGGTTACGTTCCCCGATGAAATTCCTCGGGAGGAAAGGTCTCGTGAACCGAAAACAAGCCGATCGGAGGAGACAGAGGGAAAGGAAAAGAAAGGAACCCGGGGGCGGTCCTGAATTATATTTCTTAGTTCGCCAAACCGATCGAAACGGCGGACGAACCATCCTCGCGTCTCCTCGAAAGGTTTACGCGATCCGTCTTTTCGTGTCCTCGAGTAGTCGCGGAACGCGAGTCCAGAGAATTCGTGGGGCGAGAGGTAGGTCGGAGCTTTCGTCATCGATGCGAGTTGCCTTTCTTCCTCGCGATGTTCGAGGGTTCGCTCCGCTTTGGTCTGGTCACCGAAGCACTGGAACAGCTATCCTCCTCGCGGAGAAATTTGAGGAAAGCGCGTCGGGCGCGTCGGGGCCTCCTCCCTGGAATGACGCTCGAAGTCGTTCGATGTTTTGTATGTTAAAAATCGGCCCAGGGTGTCAGGATAAAATTCAGAAACACATTCCTTTGCGGTTCTGGGGTAAGTGCTGAATGGTCCAAAACAGTCCTCTTACCAGAAGGCATACTCGCCTTCCCCACTCCGTGGCCAGATCCTGTAGGAACAATGTCTCTTTTCTTGGGAAATCAGCAGTACGACGTTGGGTCGCCTGCCACCCGATAGCCATACGACCTCGAGTCGATGGCTAACGTCTGGTGCCCACCCATCAAGCCATACTCTCAACATACGGACACAAACAGTCCTCAAGCCAGTCATAAATAAGGCAAAGGCAGAATATCGTCGGTATAACTACCTTCGACCCTTATTAAAATTCGGCGGCCGCTAACATATACGTTTTTACGGAGTCCCGTCCAGAGAATCCGAAACGCATCGAACGACCGTTTTGTCTGACACGACGGTCCCCCCTGCTGTAATCGCGAGTAAAATTTGCCGGATCCGACCAGGGTTTCGTTCCGAAACGAAAGTTCGAGGTCTCGCGGTCCCGGCGAGAGGAGAGGATTTGCGAAGGAGAGTCGCGTCGTTAGGCGAGCGACACGGATACCTCGACGGTACCGTCGAGAGTTCCGCAGGCCTGAATCGGAAGAAAGGAAGGCGGCGAATCTGGCGCGGGTTGCCTGGCTGATGGCGGAAGAGCTGGCGTGAAACGGAAGGATGCAGCGCGTGACAGGATGGTTGCAAAGGTAAAAGGGGATGATGGCGCGCGCGCGGCGAAGGGAAGGGAGGGACTAGCGCGGGCGAAAGCCGCCAACAACGGACCGGATGATTATATAGAAAATGTAGCGAGGTTCGAGGAATCCTGGCCCGAGGGGTTTCGTCGTTCCGTTTGTTTCTCGCGCCGATCTGCGCGACGTGCTCCGGGCGTGTCTGGGTTTTCTCGCTCCTCTGCCCACCGACCAGCTCCCGCGCGACTTCGTCGGCCGCTGGTCGGTTCTTCAGCCGCTTCTTTCGTCCTCGAGATGCTCGTCCGACGACGACTCACCGACGATTCCAGCTCCACCGTGACCGTCGCGTCGCCCCGGCAAAAACCCGAAACGGCGCGGTGTAACGAACGACTCGCTCCGCGCGCGAGCCTGCTCTGCTCCTCGTACGCTCCACGCGGACTATCCGCCGACTCGCTCTGCCGAACTTTTAGATTTACACGACTTTGTCAAACTTCCGAAACCTGCTGGAACTTTGGAAAGAAGTCGAAAGCGTCGAAAAAACAGCCAGGAACTTCTCGAGTGGGAGAAGAGTACCTTTCGGAACGTCTTGAGAGAATTCCGTGAATCCGCGGCCGGAGGGAGGACTGGGAGTATCCACCGGTGATTTCCATTTGATTCGGACGGCAGGAAAAAAGTCAGTGGATTCGAGTCGGGTGGAACGAGAGGAGAACGACCGAACGGGTGGGTTGCAACGAGCAGCCGGGAGTCGTCTCGATGCCGCCGCGTTGTCTCGGAAATCCACCTACAGAGACTGGCTCGAGGGAAAAACGGTGCTTCCGTTCGCAGTGGGAGGATCGACAAAACGCGAAACAGACGGCGACGTCTGCTCGTTTTCTTGTCGCGACACCTTCGCCAACTCGGTCGCATTACTGGTTGCGGGCAAAACCGCATCGCCGACTGTCAGGGCAAATACTCGCAGCATGCATACCCGTCGTCGTTCCGTCGTTCTCTAGGCGCGCTCTCCGCCTCCGCCACCGCCTCGATCTCGATCTCGATCTCGATATCGCTCCGCCACTAGTCACTCCAGATCTTTTTACGCTCCTATCTGCTCGCGCGGAATACCATCCTAGCGAGGCGCTAACTTCAAGAAACTTTAACTCGCGTCGATAGTTCGCCACGTTCGAACGGGAAACCGAACCCGTATCGTATTTTCAACTTCATCGAACGATTCCGTTTCGCATCGGTGTCTGTTTTTTTTTCGTGGAACCGGTATGGTCTTGCGAACGAGAGAAAACGTTGACGCGTCGAACGCATCCAAGCCGGCAAACACCGGAACGTCGACTGTCTTTTTTTCTAATCGATCCGGCGGCTCGCGTGGCCGCGCGCATTCGTGAATTCCGACGGCGACGGAAACTTCGAATGTCCGATCGATCGCACGACGGAAATGGAACGAAAAATCGAACACCGACATCTGCTGACTATCGACGGAAGGCGATACCCTTCTACATCAAAATAAAATACAGTGAAAAAAGGCTAACTATCGGCACGATGGCGCGTGACATTTTTTCAGCGTTCTCGTTAACGCGCTTTCGCGTTTCGCTCAAGCGGCTAACGATTTCAAGCCGCGACGCTGCCACCACAGAACAGGAGGGAGAGGAGCGGAGGGGAGAGGAGAAAAGAGATTCGGTGCAAAAAGCGAGTAGCTGAAATTCGTGCGGCCGTGTTCCAGAGCCGCGACACGTACCAACAACCTGGCTGCAATTGATATCGCGGTTACGTGGGATAAATTCGCTATGTATTAGAGGTTTGGACGGTAAAAAGCTCGGAGACCCGTAAGCGGTAGCTCGGATCACCGTCGCCTACGTGTCGCTTTACGACCGCTTCCCGACCTCGATACCTCCTGGCTCACCTTATTGCCCCTTGTTCCGCACAGTCTCGGTTTTCCAGCGACCCTCTGCGCTCCCGCTGAAAACGTCGTATCGGGTCGCGCACGTATTACGAATAAACAATTTCTTCGATCATCCGTCCTCGTTTCGCCCGGTCTGCCCGGTATCGATCCGGACGAGAACCGGAGACTCGCGGAGAAGTATGGAATTTCGAACGACGGCCATGGAAAAACCGATGCCTCTTCGCTTGTTCGCTCGATTCGGCGTGTTCGACCTCTTGCGATCCTCGTTACGTCAGGCGTCCGATCCTCTCGCAGCCTCGGTCCAATCTTCTTCCCGGAGTTGGGAACTTTGGATAAACAATTTACCAGATTGCTCGGTCGACGCTGGTTGAAGCTCGAGGATGTTGATTCGAGACAATGCCGAATAATACCGGAGCGAGAGCAAAGTTCGAGAACACGTTCGCTCGCGCGCGCTCACCGCTTCTGGATATCATCGGTTTACCGTGCCTCCGGACCGTTCCGTCGTAGACGCGATACTCGGCGATCGTTGAGATAACGGGAGCGTTGTATCTCGAGCGGACTAACCTCGTTAACCCGTCAGGGGAATGAGCGCGTGCAGGGGCGCCACGTAAGGAAGAAATGCCAAGTTTCCTGTAAAAAGAAAAAAGAAGAAAGAAAAAGAAAATCGATGTCGGTGGTTTGCGAATGGGAGCGAGATTTTGCGTCGTAATTAGAATCGCGCTCGCGCGGTAGCGGCGGAGGCGGCAGGGGTCGACGCGGCACGACACGGCACCGCGCGATTCGATTCGATCAAGCCGTCGGTCAAGAATGAAGCGGATAAGTCTGCTTTTTCGATTTGTCATTGGCGGAGCGTGCAGAGGCAATTCGTTCTCGCGAACGTTCGTCTCGCGAAGTCGTTCGATCGGGCGGCGCGCCGCGCCGCGACGTCCAGCTTCCCGTTCCAGATATCGCGTTCAGGTGTCCGTCCCGAATGAATGGCGCGCCGCGTACGTTTTCTCGCGCGGGGATAGCTGCACACGGTCGTTCGGAGCTCAAGGGATGGCGCGCACGAACGACAGAACACGGGGACCGATGTTCATTTCATGGGCCGTCAGCTCGTATCAGTCCAATGGCGCAGGGTGTGATTTTTCCCAGGGAATTTCGGTCTGTTTAATAGAGATCCTATATCCGATACAGCTCGGTAGCTTCGCCTCCGTCTTTCGCCCTTCCTCCCGGCCTTTCTCTTCCTCGTTTTACCCTTGCCAACGAGGATGGCGGAACAGAGGGAGAAAGAGATAGGGAAATGGAAAGAGAGGGAGAGGGAAAGAGAGCGCAAGGGGATGGCGAGACGAACGGCGAACGGAATTGTTTTTCAAGTTGATTGACTCGGACGCTAATAGATATTGCGTATCGTCCATCACGATGTGGAACGAGCACTTTGCTCGGTACGCGCGCACGACTCTCTCATCCCGGTGAACGGAGGGCGCTCGAGGCGAGCCAGCGAAAGGTAGACGCGTTTTCGTGTTCCTTTTCTATTCTTTCGCGCTGCCTGCACCGTGAAAAGTTCGTTTCCGCCTGCTACTTGAAATTTCCACGGTCGAAAAGCGACGGCCCTTTGCCGGCGTCTCTCTCTCTCTCTCTCTCTCGCTCTCTCGCTCTCTGTTCTCCTGCCTCTCGTTCTCCCGACGAATCTCGAGATCTTTTTCAAGCGCGGAGTCCACTTCGCGACCAGCGGCCCCGCCTCGGCACAGACTCGAAGACAGAGGAGGAGTTCCTTCCCTTCGGATAGCCAGTCTCGCTGCCATTCGTTACACCGAACGTCTCGAGAAGATCGCGGGGGTGTAACGGCCCGGTTTTTCCGAAATCTCGCTCTCCCACGAATTTCCTCTCCGGCTGCTTTCGATCCGCGACGCGTTCGATCGATCGCACCGAGCGAACCGGCACACGGGGTTCGACGCTCCACCCGGCTCACCCTCCGAGATCGCGCCTCAATTATTTCGTGTCCGGCGTTTTGCGAGGCCATTGTCGCGGAACGGCCGATGCCTGCGCGCGGACCTATTGTTTTCACGAGGAAACCGTGCTATCGCCATAATTAACAGTTTCGTAGTCGATCGAACAGCACACGCTGCGCGTCGAGCGCACTCGGTGGCCGCGCGATTTGGCTACTTTCCATGGTAACCGTATCGTGGACATCGCCGCGCGAAAAATTCGTGTGACCCGGCCCAGTCGAGAAGAACACGGGTCGTCGGTGACGATAGAAGAGAAAAGTCTGGTGCGAAAACACGAGGGACAACCGGAGAAGATACTGAGCTCGTAAAGATGATTTTGAAGCTCAGGTAGAAAAACTCGAGGACACGCGCGTGTGCGATGAGACTTCGGTTCCGTTTTTTCCTTCTCGCAAACTCTCGGTAAGATTCGAAGAGGGCAGGGGAACCGAATAACTGAAACGACGTCAGGGAGAAGTTGTCGCGCGAAGAGAACCCTTGATGAGACGTCGAGCGACGGTCGCGCCGCGAACCGAAGTCCCCCTTCCACCGATTACAACTTCTTAAATCGGTGCGGCGATGAAAGGGGAAGAAGGTTCGTCGTTCAGTGACGTTGCATCGCCCCTTTCCAATTCCGCCGCATACTCGCGACCTTCGTGTTTTCCACTTGCGCCCTCCCGACCGGTCATCGACTAGGATTAGCGTTCCGTCTTCTCGTTGCAATTCTAGTCCGAATTTAGCAAGGTTGTAAATCTCGCTTACATTATCGTGACGGCGTCGAGACGATGATATTCGTTCCAACGTAATGGACGCGAATTAGTGAGGAGATTGAATGCCTGTGCTTGTTTTAACAATATATTCTATGAATTAATTTCAACAACAATGATAACAACTATATAATAGCAGGATCAATCGCGTATACACTTAACAGTCTTTCGATTTGAGATGCGTGGTTTTGAATGTTTTATTTTGTTCGGAGGATGTGTGTTTGTTTGAATTCGCAGGGAGGTGTGTCCGGAGCCGTCTGTTTCACTGTAATTTTGTGATTGGCTGAAAAGTTCGTTGATTTGTAGGAGGAGCGGATTTTTGCATGGAAAGGATGGCGGTGTACCTGAATGTGGTCTCGGAGTACGGACGTTTTTAGGCTGCTTGCGGTTCGTTTTCGTTTTGCACGGATGTAATAAAGCCATAAGGCCTGTGGATCTGTTGACCATATTTCCTGAGGATATTAGTGTACCCTCATAAATTGCTTTATTGTTGCTACGTGACGCTTTAAGACTTTTTAAGCTTTTCGGAAACAGTGTGTTGGGTGGTTCTTTTAAATTATGGTTTCAGTAACGAACAATTAGGTCATAGACTTTAAGATTCTTTCCCGCGATCACGAGCATCGGCCGCGGGTGCGGTCGAGCGTGCTGTTCGAGCGATACGCGCGCGCGACATTTTCTTGCGTTCCTCGTCGCGATTCTTGCGTCCACTCCGGACGCGATCGGCGATCGCATTCCGTCGGACAAGAATCGCTGTTCCGATCGCCGACGCTTTCGATCGATCGTCGGGATCGCGGCGCGTGAAAGAGTTGAAAACCGTGTTCGAAGAAGCAATGGAGCGGCCGAGATTCTCGGCGTCGCTCGAAAGAAATAAAAGCTAGCGGGCGCGTAAAAACAGGGAAACGAGCCGTAAAACGGCGTATGCTCCGCGGAGTAGCGTAGCTCGCTTCACAGACGCGCGACGGTGTTACCGTGTACCGAAGGAGGTCGTCGTTGGACCTGCTTTCCTTTTGAGATGCACGCGAGATTTCCCGTATCCTTGGCACAGGCCGACCTCGTCGCGCGGAGAAGGATCGCGCTCGACCGGATCGGGGAGCCTCGTCCATTTCGCTGTTGAAAGGCCACGGTCGACAGGGGATATAACGGAGGAGAGCGAGGAAAGAAGGGAGTGGGTGGAAGTTTCCATAGCCGCGGGGTAGAACGCCGGAAGGCGGTGTCGGCTGGCAGAGTCGCATTACAATAATTGAATTGCATAGGACACGCGGGTCTTCTCGTCTTCGGAGAACGTAAGAAAATAAAGGGAGTTGCGTTGCGGGGAGCGAGATGGCTTCCGGCGAAGGGGGGCGCGGACGCGGGTCGGTAAAAAGAGGCGAGGAAAGAGGGTGCAGCGAGAGGTTTGGGCGAGAGGGAGGAGGGTCATTGAAGGAAGGAGGGCGGAGGGCGGTTGGTGTCTGAGAAAATCAATAGACGCGTTCGTACGTCGCGTGCAGTTAAGTGACTAAGAAATTAATATCTCGATGAGGTCGAGCTGTAGAAAAAAACAGGTGAAACGGGCGGCCGTAACGAGCAGGGCCCGCTCGCTCGCTGCGCGCCTCCCTTTCTTCGAGCAGCCACCTTTTTACCCTCCCCGTCAAGGTTAATGGATACCGGAGCGCGACGTTCTCCGCTGTCGACGAAGTCGCTCGTCGAGCTCGAAGGAACATCCCGCGGGGACGAGGAGGACGGCGTCTTCCGGCGGTGGCCGAGCGATTCCTGGCTCAGCCAAGGACGCGCGAAAGGACCTCCCGGAATTCGGACGAACTGCGCGCCAGCAATTTACCGGCGATCAACCCTGCGAGTGTTTTGTGGTCGTCGAGGGAGAGGCCCGGGACGCGTCGTTTATTCGCCGATGTCATAGAAGAATTATAAGTCCTGCGGCGCGGTCGCGGGCGTGGGCGTGAGCGCATCAACGACGAAAACGAACATCGGTCCCAGCCAGCCACCCAGCCGCTGGAGGTGGATTTCGAAAAATCGAGCAGCCGCCACCGGTTGCCGGGCGGCCGATTTATGGTTCGCGTAGGAATTTAAAAAACGAGCCGAGCCTCGACAATTTTGTCCGAAAATGACGATTAAAAAGAGCGATCGGCAAAGTGCTCGCGCGTTAGTGTTCTCGTTCGCGTTCCAGCCGACCTGAACAGCTTTTCAGCGAACGGGGGCGGTGGCGCCGGGGCCGCACGATTTAATTAACGCGCGTCGTTGATTTTCAGTTGAAAGCGTGTGTCGCACGGACGAGATGGTTGTCCCGATACCAAGTATCCGGCGAGCCGTGACGCGGACCAGCCGGGCCCATTCGATGCTAGATAATCGTCGATAATTACTTGGCCGTGCTCGGGCACGTGGTTGTGGTCGGTCGACCGACCAATTATCCCGCGAAAAAACGATCAGCCGAGAAAAGAAGGGAGAGATGCGTCGGAAACGGACGCGACGCCGCGTTCGCTTTGACGTCGCGTTTCAATTAACAACCGCTACCGGAAGTCTTTTGTTTCGCGAGAGCAGTCGACGCGATTCCGCCGCGTTTTCATCCCCCTCGGTCTACGGTTCGCTCGTTTTTCGGTCGATCGGTCCAGCTTCCGAGAGTCCGGAAAAAGACGAAGCGATCGGGCGGGGAGCTTTCAGCGATACAAACGATCGAGAGAAAGGAACGAGAGGGTGAGTGATATAGAGGGTCACAGAGGGGGATGAGTCAGCAGGCGCGAGACGTCGCGCGCGACGTTCCTGCAAAAAAATGAAGACGGAGCAAAGGGACCGGATGAAATGAACCCGTTGGAGGTGACTGGCATATCGGCGAGGAACTTTTAATATCTTCCACGGCGTTTCCGATACGGTATGTCCGTCGAGAGCGACCGACTGCTCGCCGCTCTCTACCCGTTTCCTCTTCCGCTCGCTTCTTCCACGTTTTCTCTTTTCGCTTTTCGAAGCGAACGCGTCTCCGCTTCGCCCAGGGGATTCGTGTCTCTCCGGTCGCTTTTTCCAGCCGTCCCGTGTATCCTTTGCCGCCGCGACGCTGCTCCGAATACCGTTCGTCGCGCGGAAACGACGTTACCTGCTCGACTCACCGGTCCGCGCATTTCGCGATCGCCGATTGAGCCGCCAGGTCGATCGATCGATTCGTCGATTCAGCCGAGACCGTGGCGGCGGCAGCGGCAGCCGCGGTGGCTGGTGATTAATTGGACTGCTTCGTTGCACGAATTTCGTTGCTCGACGGAGATCGACTTCTCTCGATGATTAATCGTTCCCGTTCCGCGACAGATATACGAACAGAATGTCGTTCGTCGGTCTAGCGAATATCGCGCAACTGGGTTTTCCTGTGGCGCCGCTCCGCGACTTCGAGTTCGCCGCGGGCACAGGACGTAGAGGAGGCGGAAGGTCGCGGCGAATCTTTGGCGCGGAGAGAAGAAAGCGGCCGTGGTCTGATACGGATGCGAGTATCAATCGGGGGGCGTAGGAGATGGATGGGTCTAGGGGGTTGAGAGGGTGGTGTGCGGCTCGCATATCGAGCGCGAGGCGGGTCGGGCTCCCTTTCGGCTCCCTTCTCGCAGCTTTATTCACGGAGCGTTGCGGCGAGGCGGGAACCGTATAAATGGCAGCATTATGCCCCGTCCGGTGCACTCTTCGACTCCTCTTCGCCATCGAGCCGACCGCGAGGGTGGACGAGCAGCATCGCGCGCGCTTCAGCTTTCAATATTTCAAACACTTATCGTCCGCGGTTCCGAGCGTTTCGCCGGAGAGGCGGAAGAGGTTGCCGCCGGTTTCGCGGCAGCTCGCACAACCTACACGAGAATCGACCGCCCCCATCTCCTCCTCCTCCTCTTCCTCTTCGCCCTTCTCCCCCATTCCACTCTCGGTATAATAGTCGCATTTATATCATCTCCGGCCGCTACGGTTTTGACTTTATAATTTAATGTGGAAAGCCTGGGGCCGCCGCGCCCCTGTCTCTCTGCTCCCTCGCCCCCTTCTCCGCTTTCAAAGGGTTGCATCGGGGCCATCCGCCGCCCAGCTCAATCGTGCCTGATTTTTCGCTCTTTCTGCACGCGTTCAATCTCGATTCACCCCGTAAACCGCGTCGGGGTTCCGCCGCGGAACCCGGTCCATCCGTTTCAAACCGCCTCGAATCCCGAACGCTTCTCCGCCACGGATCCGTCGTTGCGCCGGTGGATTTCTCGCTTTTAATAAATAGCCAATAGCGGGCGTAATATCAGCGCCGGTAAATCGTAAAACGTAACGAAGCCGTATAACTCCGTGGCAACAGTAGTATTGCGCTCGAAACTGTTTTCTCCGGGAGAAGCATCCAGCCGCCGTTAAAACTTCGCGGCTGTTAAAAGGAGTTCCGCGGGTGGAAGGGCCGAGATTGAAATCTGCCGGAGAAGAAGGCGAGCAGCGCGCGCTGCGTGTTCCTCGAAGAGAAGGTCCGCCGACGGGAGCGTTCCTCCTCGAAACGGCCAGGCAAACGGGTCGAGTCAACCGCCAAAAGTCCAAAGCTCTGCTCTCTCCGCACGCGTTTTTGCGTTTCTTCGACGACGCGCCTCGGGAAAACGTCGGCCCGAAACAGCCTGAGGCGGGAGAACGACTGCGGTCCACGAAACGGGCCATCCCCCGCACCGACGGAACGACGATGAGCTTCTTCCTTGACCGGATCGCGTCGTCGAGGACTTTGATCGGGATTCTTCGAAGACCGAAACTGATCGTTCGAATTGGGGCTATTGATTTGAATCGAGAATGTCTGAGATACCCGGATACACAAAAATTACCCGGGTATCCATAAGGTACCCGAATCGATGAGATAATCGAGAAGCTCGATTTGAAAGCCGATCGTCTTTTTCGGTCATTTTCGACCAACATCAGTATGAACGGAATAACCCGCAAACAATTGAATATGGTACGAAAGACGATCGGCTTCCATATCGAGATTCTCGACTATCTCATTTATTCGGGTATCTTATGGATACCCAGGTAGTTAGGTAATTTTCGGGTAACCGGGTATCTCATAAATCAACAGCTCTAGTTCCAGTGACTTTTTCCTTTCATAAAGTTGCGTTTAGATGAAGCATCGAACAACGAAAGAAAACGGTGGAAGAGCGCATCGACGCGTCGATGGATTCGTTGGGAGGAAATAGCGGGGCGGCAACCGCGTCGGGCGTGCACGGTAAGAGCATTCGCGCGCGCAGAAACTCGACAGAGGCACGCAGCAGGATCAGGGGCGAGAGAGTGCTGGATGCAGCAGGGTGTAGGGTGCGGACGGTGGAGCGCACGTGGAATCTTCGCGTCCATTACACACGCGGAGGGGGTGAGGAAGGGAACGCGTGGATCCATTTCGCTCAGAGTAAAGCCACGTACGTAGCAACGTGCATCCGCTGATAAGGTACTCGGGTAGAATGGTGCGGCGGGGCCCCGGTGGTCCCAGCAGACCGCATCTCGGTGCATTACCGACCAGGATGCGATGCCAGTTTGGTTCGCGTGCACTCCGCAAAGCGACCCGACCCAACCTCTCGCCTCCCCTCGCCTCGCCTAACCTCACCACGCCTCGCCTCGTCAGTGGCGGAGAGCGCCGCCGGCGTCGTTCCAACGACGAACATCCTGGACGCGCGATGTCCTCGTTGCTCCGTCGCGGAGACTGCACGATAACCGTTCGATCGGCGTATCGTTGACACGACGGCCAGCCGGAGTCGTCCGAAATTCTGATCGAGGCGGAACGATTTCTCGACGAGCCCGCGGAGTCGGGCGGTTGCAAACGCAAGGGTGGCGAGCATCGCGTGTGCCGCCCTCGTATCCGATTAATTTCCTTCGATCGAAACACGCGTCTCCGGGGACTCTCGGGGCGAATCGATCGAGTCGCAGGTCACGCGCGCCGTCCCTTGCCGCTCTTTTCCAGCTTCGCGTTGGACCAGCAGCCGATACGAGTCCGCGCGGAGACGTTAAATATTGTTTAAAAGGATGCTCCGAGTCCCCGTGAGCGTTCGTATCACTTAGGCCACGTAGCGGAGGTCGGTCTGGGTTGGGGAAATCAGTGGCGGGGGAGTGGTCGTCTCGCGGGGAAAATCTCGCCGCCGCCTTCGCCTCCGCCTCGCTAAAGGGTTAATTCACGTTTATGTCCCCTCGGCTGACCGGCGGATATTATCGGGGAGGGAAGACGATATTTTCCTGGCGCGTCTTAAATCCTGCACGGAATCCCTCGTCCGTTAGCCTTTGCGTCTTCGTCGCCAGGCGCTCGCTCGGACGCCGGAAGCAGCAGCGAGTACCTATTTCGAATTTAATTCCGGCGAGCGGAAGGTCGTTCGTTTTCGCGAATCTCGGCGACTAGGCCGAAGATCGGGCGTGCGCGGCGCTCCCTGTTCGTTCCCAGGACCGCGTCTCGAGAACGACCGGAGGTCGAGATCCGAGTGCAAAGAACTCACCTTGTTCTCTCGTAAACCGCTCGGCGGACGGTCTTAGCGTGGAGCTACGAGCGCTCTTCCTTCCTCTCCATCCTCCGAAAGTATGGTGTCGGGGGTGGTGAGTTTGGCCGGTAGCCAGACTCGTCGCACCCTCGAAGACTGCTCCGGATCACCGAGGGTTCGCCGAGGGCCGTGGGGAAACGTAACGCCGACCACGGTATTCGGGGTCATTTTTCCGGGTGCTCCGTGCCTCGGTGTAATTGCCGCGGTGCCCGAAGAGGTTCTCGGGTAGGCGCGCCGTTTTGGAGTCGGAAGGAGCGGGGCGACCGACTGCGTGTCGAATTCGCCAGGACGCTCTCTTGGCTGGCGTTTCGGAGCTGCTTTCGAAACGAGCTGCAACGTGCTCGGTGAATGCATCGACCTGGGAGGTCAATAGGGGGACCTCCTCCTACGCCCCCTTCCACCATCCGTCGCTTCCGCCTCCGCCTCCGTTCTCCGTTCTCCGTTCTCCGTACTCCGGTCGCGTTGGCATGCAACTGGAATTCACGGAAACGTTTGCACCGTTCCGCGAGAAACTGGCCTCGTTTCTTTCACCGCGATAAGCGTATCGCACGCTCACGTCGCCTCTCGACCACGCGCGGTACCCTCGTTCGATCGCTCCTCGTCGCACCTCGGAAAAAACATTGCCACCCTTCTTTCGACCATCCTGGAACTTATCGCGCCGATTGCTTCCCGAACGACCGACCGTGTCCTCGTTCTCCGGCCGAATTTTATCGCTCGTCCCAGCCTTTCGAAGCTCGCGAGTTACGCGCGAATCCGCGGCAACCGGACGCGCCAGTAAAAAGACCGGCCGAGGATCCTTATCCGGTTTACGAAGCATCCTACTTTTGCAGCCCGTTTAACGAGACTTTACGAGGTCGTTTTCTTTGAGAAAAGTTTAGCTCTCCTACTAGCCGGCGCTATTACCGCGGCTTCGCCGCCACCGCCACCGTCGCCGCGTAAATTTCGAACGGGATACGTCGCGCTAATTTCGCGCCCTTGCGAAGCGTCCAACGATCTACACCTGTGCGCCGTTCCCGTATTTTTTTCGCGCGTTAATTCGTCCCGGGGCGACGGTGTTTTCTAAGCAATTTCATTAACCGCGATCGGGGGACTGCCTCTATTACATAATGTAGTCTCATCGGCAAGGGTAGCAGCAATCTAACTAATGGGTGTTGGTCGCGCACACAGGATGGCGCAAACAAACGGACGCTCGCGCGCGCGGCGGGCGGGCGGTTGCGTTCACGAGAATTGTATGTAATCGGGTGGGAGCGGTGAACGGAGGGCTGTCGCTCCACGCGTTTCCGGCCGACGCTCGCGTGCGTGCCTTCTCTGATCCGTCGCAAACGAAACTGTCAAAAAGAGGCGGGTGGAGTAGCTCGGGACGAGCTTTGCCTTTGACCTTATCCGTGCCTGCCGGTGAAACGACGCGTCGAAGAGCGGGAGCCCATTCCTTTCCGATTAATACAGCCCATTAGGGGCACGGTGGAAACGGTGTCAAAGACAGGGGCGTGGCGGGGCGAGACGGGATGGGACGGGACGGGACGAGAGACTCGGCTGCTCGTCAAGCTATTCCGTCGAATCAGGGGTGCGACACCGTTGCCCGTGCGAAGCGAAGATACTGTACCCAGCGAAAACGGACATAAGCTGCTGCTGTCCACGCAGCGGACGGTTCTCCGCGCGTGATCATCGATTTTTGATCGAGAGCCTCCGCGGCGAGGCGTCCCGCAGGGCGAATTCGACGTCCGATTTGCACGGACGGCGTTCGGCGAAGAGTTTCAGCGCGAACGAAGTTTCCGGATGCCGCGCCGGTCGCGAAGAACGGGGCCGAGAGGACGGCAACGTTAATACGGAATTTAATAGTTTTCGGCGCGAGGGTGGAACGCGGGAACGGCGAGGGTAACGGAGGTGAAAGGTGGCAGGCCCGTTCGGTACGCTAAAGGTAGAAACAATCGTCGTATTGTAAGCGTCGCAATCCAGAGTTTCTCGGGACAATGGCGCGCACCCTAACACGTATCTCGTGTTGCTCGACTACCCTGTTTCTCCTCCCCCTGCTTCCTGCTCCTTCCAGCTTCCCAGTATATCTCGCTATCAACCGGATGAACAATGAGAGCCAAAGAGGAGAGAACCCGACCTCTCCCTCGCCCGTTCCCTCTTCCTCTTTATCATCCTCCGCTTCTGTCTCGCTGCATTCCACCGAGGCGGCTTCTCGTCGGCTTTCTCAACCCAATTTTTGACGTTCGCGAAGCGGGTACGATCGAAAGAGAAGAAGGTCGAAGAAACGATGTGCGACCGTTTCGACGGAGGCGGACGCATGCTCGCGCGCGGCCACTTGGCGAGCGATCAAAGTTTTTTTCCAGCGATCGAGTTTCAATCGCGGCGCGGGGGCGGAGCGTGTCGGTGTTGGACGGGGATGCGATCGAGCCGATATCCAATATCCGGCCGGTGTGTGCAGCGGGACGATTTTTCAAAAAGTTTTCGCCGGACGGGAACCGTGTTTCGAGTTGAAAGTTCCGAAAGGCGTGGCGCGCGGAGGGAATGCCGGTGCACGACGGGACGGGACGGGCGAAGAAAGCCGGCGGGACGAGGTAGGCCGGAAGCGAATGGCGGCAATACGGTGGGACATAAATCTTGAGCGTCGATTCGATTAGACGGACATAATTTACACGAGAGTCCGAGCAAGGTGTGCGGACCTTCGTACGCGCGCGTCTCCGTGTCTGTGGGTGGCCGCTCGCACCGCCCGACGAATCCTCCACCCTTTTTCTCTCTCTCTTTCTCTCTCTCCCTCTCGAATCTACCGCGTTCCGAGAAAACAATTGCCTATCGGGTATAAATCTGGACTTCGCCGCCCCTCGCTCTCCACCGCTCTACCCCACCGACCGTTCAGACGCGCGCAATACACGGGAAGACTCTTAAATCGTCGGACTGCGCGATAGCGGCGAGGAGAACCCTTTATTTCGTTGATCACGTGCCAATCCGGCGTGTCTGGCTCTTCTATTTTCCTTGGCTTCGGCACCGTCGTTTATCGATTCTTGATTCGTTTCGCGGAATTCTCAGCTCCGTCATTCCTTCCCCGCTTCGATCGCGAACCATCGACGCGGAAGGAAAAAATCGGGCGGACCGTAAAGCTCGAGAGCGCCGAGGAAAGTTGGTAGGAGGGGAAGGTTCCTCGGCGTATCCGGCGGAGAAAATTCGAGAGAAAAGTTTGGCGCGATGCGACGGTGGCGACGCCCGACACAATAGCTTGTTACGGGACAATGGTCGGAGTGGGGTAAATTCGGGCGAATTTAATTATGAGACGCCTTGGGGTGGCACCGTGTCGGTTAAAGTCTAGGAAAAGGGACCGCCAGCTGCCAGGGACGCGCACCCTCGGGAGAAATTGAATACGAGCTAATTTCACCGGCGATACACCCACCGATTCTCCCTTTTTTCCTCCTTTCTCTTTGGCTCTCCGCCTCTCGCGCCCGCTCCGCTCCGCGCAAACGAATCTCTTTTCTTCTATCTTTTCCGTTAATCGGGCTTCGAAAAACCGCCCGACAATTACTTCCTCCTTTCCCCTCGCGTTCCGCCGCTCTTTATCCGAACGGCGCGCCGCTCCGGTCGGTCTTCTCGCTCCCTTATCGAACGGCTTTCATAAATATTCGATGCTCGGCCGCGTCCCTCGCGACTACGAAAACTCCGGCCCATATCGCTGCTATCGCGGACCGTGTGCGCGCCCTTTAAACCGGGATATAAGGCTAACGGGAGCGCGTTACGATTCTCGGCGGAGTATCCGCTGATGGCGGAAGGTTCGAGCCGCGAGGCGCAGCTTTGAAATTCGAAATCCTTCGTCGGCTCAGCCGGGCCGTGCCCTGGAAACAGGATGGACGGCTGAGAAAGGGGAAGCGGTGCGAAACAGCTGGAAGATGCCCAAGACGAAGAAGAAGAAGAAGAAACAACGGAGTGGAAGATGACGAAATGTAGGATGGGTGGATGGGTGGGCATGTAGCAGGAACGGCCGATGCCAGGGCGAACCGGAGCTCCGCAAACTCGACTTCGAGTCGCTCTATTATAGTTGCCAAGTCTGCAGTAATCATGTTAGATATTTTAATAAGAGGGAACAGCAGGGAGAAACTGGATCCCTCGCCCAGCGTCTTCTTCCCTTTCGTCGCTCTCCATCCGCCTCCTCCTCTTCCTCCTCCTCTTCCTCCTCCACCTCCCCCAGCCCGTTTTCCTTCCAGCAGGCAACCTATACACCGGCGATCCTCACTCCTCCACCTTCCGTCTACCATTTACATTTATATCGCGACGACGGTGATCCTGTTACGCGTGTACTCGCGTCGTCGGAAATCCTCCGTCGCCAGATAGAAATGGAAATGCGCATTCTTTCGAAATCCTGTTTACTCGACGACCGCGGGGACTCCCAAGGAGGTCCGCCACTGCTCCTTCCTCCCCCGATGCCACCGTCCCTCCGAACCACGTCTATCAAGCGTGGACTCTTTCGACGGGATCGTCTCCGCTCGCGTACGATCCTCCTTTCGTTCCGACATTTTTCCTTCGGAGGTTTTTTTTCTCGTTCGAACGATGGCGGCCAGCCACCGGAATCGCCGACGCGATCGCATCCGGGAGAGAAAGTCGTGGAAAAGGATCGCGACGGAAGCGCGCGGTGAGATCAAAGACGCTCGCGAACAAGCAGTTTTCCATTTGTAAGAAAAGTACGGTTCCGGAATTCCCGGGGGAGATGAGCGGCGTCCTTCTTCTCGAGTTGCTCCTCCTCATTGTCCGGAAAAACGAGGACGCCGGTGTTAAAGCGCGCGGCGTCCGATGCTAACGCGAATTTATCATCCTGAATTATGACGTCGATGTTGAGAATACAGAATGAGTAACGTTAATGCCGGACCGTTTCGCTTCTGCTCGTAAATTAAAGTGGATCGTAAGCAAAAAGAAGAAAGTGTTCCCGTGTCCGGGGTAGGGGAGAGAAAGATTTTAATAATTCCGATATTCACGGGCTACGATAACGAAGTCGATTTTTTTTAGATTCCTCTTACTCCACCAATTTCCATTTCACCCACGTCGGAATTTCCCCGGCAAGATGGTAATTCTTGTCAAGATTTTTCCACGCAATTATCTCGCACCTCTCCGCCTCGTTACGATTTACAGCTCGGTCGACGGAGCCCGCGGCGTCGTACCGTTATAATGAATTTTAAAGCAAACTTTCCCCCAGCGATCGTTATCGTTATCGTTTGATCAGCTGCGAGCGTTTTTCACGGTCGGGGCCGGTGATCGAAAGCGAGCCGTGGCGGGCCAAGGCTTCTCCTCGCCGGAAGATCGAACGTTCGACGCAAATCGACGTGATCTACGATCGAAAATGTTCGCACGGACACGTCAAAAACGTCGTCCGCTCTATTTCAGGATTAGCCCGGCCCGCTGACGATGGCCGTGATTTAAAGTCTATACACAGCGACGCGTCGCGCGTCGTATATCGCGCGGCGTCTCGCGTTTCATCGCGTCACCAGATCCGCGAGAGCGAACGCTAAACAAACGGGACATCCGGATGAGCGATAACGAGCGACCGGGTGTAATCACCGGTCAAAACGCGCGCGCGAACAGATTAAATGCGAGGAGAGGAGGCCGAGTCACGGCACGCTACCGTGTTGGAACAGCCGGAAGGGAATCCGTTCGGTGGATGGCGTCGACCGATATCGACCTCGCCGCTGCTCGCCCGCCCGCTCGCTCGCTCGCTCCGTGGTCGGAAGGAAAGGAAAATTTCCGTCTGTCCGTCGAGACTCTCCGTCCTCTGCCCGCGACATCTCGATCGATGCCGGATCCGACGATTTACCGGTTAATTAATGGCTGGCCGGTGTTTACGGATCAGAAGTTTCGTCGATTACCGGTCGACTAATGGCGCGGCGAGATCTTCGTCGGCTCTTCTTTTCGAGTCGCGCGCGTGATTAATGGGGCCGTATGGGGGCGAACGGCGATAGGGAACCGATGCGTCGGGCACAGGAATCGAATCTTCTTTCGTCGCTCGCTGCTCCGATACTCCGCGATACGAAATCGGTAGCGATCGACGAGCGCAACAACGAGTTAATTGGAAGACGGCGGGGGTGGCGCGCGAGCGTTCGAGGGCGAAAGGGCCGCCGCCCGCGATACTCGGACGGTAAAAAGCTTATCTCCGGGTGACGCAACTTGCCGTTGGCTGCACCGTGATTAATAGCTTTCCTCCATCGCGAATCGCAGGAAGAAGAGGCGGCCGGGAGGGTGAGAAGCAACGGCGAGGGACGGGGAACGGAGAGGAGAGGAGGCACGGAGATTAGTATATACACGGAGCAAAGTTAGTTTGCGAAACGGGATATTAATCGAGGTCGTGTCGGGGTGGTCCTTGAATAGGAACGGCGTGCGGTGCTCTCTCCCGCGTCTTTGATCGACGAACGAGCGCGCGCGGGCCCTGTGATTTCGAACGTTCGAATTTCGAGAATTCTCCGTTCCGCGCACGAGGAGAGCGAACCGAAGTTGCCGGAACGTCGAACGCGATCTACCCTCCAATTCCTTCCACCCTTCCTCTCTCTTCACACGGAGAGTTTGTCTAATTCTCCCCGGCAATTTTCCTTTGCGGCTCCGCAGTTTTACCGTTTCGCTGGCCGAAGGAAACCGGAATCGAGCCGAATCGATGGAGCGAGCGAAACGGGTGATGCCTGGGAGCTTGGAAAATCGTCTGGGATGGCAGAAAGTCTCTCTCCGTGTGCGTGGAGGATGAGAGGGCGAGAGGCGTCAGGGAGGGGTAGCGTGGGTTTGGGGGGGTAACTAATGGACGTTTTACGGCGTCAATTATACACCGTCGTAAAATATGAATAATTGCTCGAGATTATGGCCGTGCAAAATTTCTGCGGGCCTAGCGGCAGTCGTAAAGCATACCTATTCGGAAGGAACGAAGGCGGGGGAAATGGTTGGTCGAGATAAATCGTAGGCGAAAAACGCAGCGTCGATCGCTTCACGATCGTTCGAGCAACGCGGGTTGCTTCTTCCGTGGCTGTTTGCGGCGATCGCGAGCGGATCGTCGGGCCCAGCGATTCGGAGGATGCTTCGAACGCGAAGGAATTGCGTCGGATCGCGCGCGGGGGCTTCGCGTTCGCCCCCTCCGACCGCATCGACGACGCTTCGAACGTTTGGGATTCTGGGATACGCGCGAAGACGAGGGATGGGATATCGATGGTCCGCGCACCCCCCGGTCCGTTCACGCAGCAGCCAGCTCCACGGACCGAGCATAATTCGTAGTTCGCCGAGGAGAGGAGCGAGTCGGAGGAATGGGGTTTCGCGAAATAGCCGCGCGCACAGCCGGTGCGTTCGAAGGGTGATGTTTCGGTGGAAGGATACGCGTCGGGCGCGGATCATCCTCGGATCCGAGTTCGTCGAGCCACTTAAACCCTCACGCCGATTTTAACAACCGGTTGCGGCTGATTTCGCGCGATTCCCATTCACCGTGCGCGCCGCACCCTCTGCCTCCTCCGCCTTCTCCCCAGCCGTGCGCTCGACTCGAACCGCATCTCGATTCCGACCCTCTCGACTTCTCCTTCCGTTTATCCCTCTCTCGGTCTCTCGAACTCGGACTTCGAAGCTATCGACGGCGATTCGGAGTCCGACGTCGTCGGCCGACCGACCCGCGGACTTTTCCCGTGCTGCCTGATATTTCGACGCAGGGTGCTCGAGCGAATCGTCGACGGCCGATCGACGTCGCCGCGGATGAACCGTCGCGGTCTGGACGCCGTTTGCTTCCACCCCTCGATCGCGTTCCGTTTTACGGCCCCGGTGCGATCCGGCTCGCACGATTCCCTTTCCAACGAATTTCTATCCCGAACGATTCGTCGGTCTCCGGTTAACCCGGCGAAATAAGTCGAATCGTAAATTCAGCGAGTAATTAGCGGCGACAGGAGTCGGCGAAGCGTTCATCGTCCTCGTCTTCGTCCTAGTCCTCCTCGTCGTCGTCGTCGCCGTCGCCGCTGTTGCGGAAGAGTCGGCGCGTAATTTAATCGCACCCCACACGGTTCCGTATGCTGTGTTTGCAACGCCGAAGCGTGCTCGATGTCGTTAATATCGACCCTCGGCTTTTCCACTCCGGTTACGTTCTCGTTGCCGTCGCGGCGAACGTCGCTCGTTACGCGATGGAATCGTAAATCGACGTTACGAGGGTTGGTTGCCGCGCGTTTCCTTCAGCCTCGACCTCGCGCGTCACCTGAAAATTCCACCGACATCCATCCGCGTGCTCCGGCAAACCCCTGCGATCGACGCGACGCCGAGCGTCCTGGCGGAACCGGTCGACCTGTCGTCGAATCAAAAGGGAATTCCGAAGAGCCGCGGAGTGCTCGGAATTCCCTCGTTCCGCGATTCCGTTGTCCGGAGCGGCGACGGAACATCCCCCTCGGACCCTGCGACCGCATCGCGACCGCAACCGCGGCCGAACCTCGCAGCTAGCCCCGTGTCGCGTTCCGTATCGCGAGAAGAAGTCGTTGCTGTTATTGTTCCGGCGTCGTTAATCAGAGAAACGAGCGGCCTACTTGCGCGCCAGCCAAAACGAGTTATCATCGAGTGGTCGTTAGAGGGTCATCGGGGTGGCGGCGTCGCAGCCGAACGCGAGCCAAGTATCTCTCGACATTTATCTCCTTTTCCTCCATTTTCCACTTGCCTCCGCAGCACGAGCAGACGGAGGAGGTGGCGGCGGCGGTGGAGGAGGAGGCGGCGGCACCATCCGCCGTTGGAGGGTGAGAAAAGAGAACGGTAGTCGCGCGATCTCTCGCAGCTTTTTATTTGTTCGTTGTATCGCGAGAGTTCTTTGCGCCTCCTTCTGTCTCACCTCCGGGGTTTTACGATCTTTTAATGGAGGCCGGATTTAACGGCGACCGTAATCACCGGGAGGAAGATTGTTGCTTGGCTTTCGACTCTCGCGAGCCCCGCGTTTCCACTTAAACCAGTTCTCTTCTCTCCTCTCCTCCCTGCGCCGCGCGAGTTCCGGCCGCGCGATACGCAAACTGCGTGCCACGCTCCTCACCCCCCGTCACTTCCGCTCCTCTTCTCGATTCTTTCTCCTTGGTGGACACGGATCGTGGGCGGGCAACGTTTTCGAGCGTGTATCGATGGAGGGTCGGGCGGTGGTGCGGAGGGCGAGAGCGGGTGGAAGGCAGAGAGAAGCGGATCAATCGCGCAGCGGCTCGACAAACCGTGGTTTTATTTTAGCCGGCGACCGCAGGCCGCAACAGAGCGATCGGCGGTTTCGACGTTATACGGCGTTCCGTCGGTGCTTCATTGAACCGGGATTACGTCAATCTGCGCTCACAAAGTTCGTCGGGAGGGTGGATGGAGGCGAAAGCGATCGGTCGTGGTGCTGGCAGCTCGTACAAATTGGGAATTATACGACGACGGTGAGGCGCGAAAGGCAAATTTTCGATACCGACGAGTTTCGGTTTTCGTCGGCACGAATAAAATCCGTTTCCGTGACCGATCGTTCGGAATCCAGCTGAAACCGTACCTGACCGACTGTCGGTCGAATGGCCGTGGCAGTCGATGCTGGCTTACACGGAAAGAAGAAGAAGAAAAAGTGTTATCTGTTGATGTACGCGTCTTTGGCTTATTAGAGTAGTTCCTGTCGTACCGACGTGACACACACGAAAAAAAGCATTGTATTATCGGCGCGCTTAACGAGCACGTGTGGCTGAGAGCTGAGTTTTGTTTCCTTTTGTCTTCTGTTTTCGTTATCATAGTTCATTTCTTATTTTGTAATTTGCAAGTGTGTGATTGTCACCCACCGGGGGTGTACATATCGTTAATAAAATTCGAGTAAACCAGTAAAGACCATTGCTCGATTTGCTTAACCTCTAACAATATCGTTTCTCTGAACGCCAATGCGAACGCCTTCGCTCCCGTCACCGCGTTCGACGAAAGCTTCGCGAGCAGGCCAAACCTTGCAGTAAATAAAAGCGAAAAAAAAAACAGGGAGAAAGAAAGAGAAAAGAAAGAACGATTACTTTGCCGGTTGCAATTCGTCTCTGTCGGTACGCGATAACTCGGTCCCCGGCTGGCGACGCCTCCCCCTCGATACCGCGTCGCTTGTAAAATCGTCGAGGCTCCGCGCGTTAACGTCGAGGACGAGGATGAGCAGAAGATTCGGGGGGAAACATTTTGGTTTGTCGGCAGGATGGGGTTATATTCACCGCGACAATTTATCCGGTAAATTGCATCGGTCCGGACTACGAGTCGACGTCTGAATTCGCGACCCGTTTCCGTGAATCCGGAGATCGTCGAATCGGCCGGTTCGTCCTCGCGGTTCGATTCGATCAGAGTCGATCTCGCGGTGTAAACACGGCGAGAGGGTACACACAGAGGGACGTATTTGCGATTAAATTCGATCACGATTCCGGTATCTGGCGCGGGAAGGGCGCCGATTAATGATCCGGAAAAACGATAATTCGTCTGGAAGGTATCGGGAGACCGATTCCGAGGACCGTATCCTCTCGTTCGCGTCTGGAGGGTCCGCGCGACGCACGCGCAAATCGCTTCCCCTGGATTTCGATGCGAATCCAAACGGCCGATTAATTTACCGGCGCAACGTAAACGCCGCCATAAAATTTAGCTCGGCTCGAGGAACCGTGGCGGCGGCGGTAGGGGTGGAGGCAGAGGCGGCGGCGGAGGGTCGACCGAGCTACGAACGACTTCATTCGATCCCTTTTGCGGGGCGGAAGGTAAACGTTTCCCTTCCCTCCGTCTCGAGACTAATATACTTTTTCTAACTCACCGTCGACTCAACGCGTTCCCGGAATTTTTCCTCTCTCCTCGACCCGACCCTCTTCTCGAGTTTGCTCTTTAACGAGCTTACCCCTTGGTTCTTTCGCCGGCCGGATAAGGAGCACGGAAAGAAATTGGAACGCCGTGGAAACGCGCGTAGCTGCGTGCGCGCGTTGACTCTGCAAACAATGGACACCGAGTGGACGTAACTCGATGGTCGCAGCCGGTTGCGTTTACGTGACAGGGATGCGGCCGTGCACCGATGCCGGAGCGTGTTCTCCGCGACGATCATCGGTCGTCCCCGTAGTTCGTCGTAATGCGTCGATAAACGCTCCAACAACTCGATTCCCGAATAGAGGGAGAGCGGAAAAGAGGCTCGCCTATGGTAGCCGCTCAGCCATCCCACAGAACCGGAACGTCCGATCGTCCTTTCGCCAGCTACTCCACCCTCGAAGATTTCATGCAACGGGTCGAAACGCGAATTACCTCCGAATGGCTCGCCGGACGGGTTCAATTAGACCGAGGCTTTTTCGAAGGGGTTGGAGAAGGAGAAAGGGAGGCCGTATCTAAATCCGGGCAAGGCCGTAAGGGATGCAGGTTCGAAAGTGGCGGCGTGGGTAGGGTCGATTGGGACGGGCAGGGCAGAGCGGATATAGCGGGTGGGACGCAGGAGCATACGGTTAAACCGTAACGGTGGAGGTGATATATTTAAACCGGGCAAAGTTTGGTGCTTGGCTGGGCGCTGTGGGGAGGGCAGAGGGCTAGGTGCTCGGGAACAAGGGGGGTGGTGGGGCAGGGTGTTCGGGAGGAAAGGGAGGCCGGTGGCGGGCGTGCCTCGCATAAGTTTACATTATCTTACCATCTGATAGCAACCGTAGCAGCCGAAGCTCTCGCGGACCGAGCCAAGAGAATTCCTCGCTCTCGAAAAGCATCCCTTTCCCCCGCGTTCCTTCTGTCGCCTCGCCTCGCCTCGCCTCGCTTCGACACGCTTCGCCTTGTCCGGACGGCCCGCCGCGTCGAAACGTCGATAACGCGAAACAAGGGAAACGAGTACCTACGTCCTCGGTGAAAGGTCGGGCATCGTGGGATCGAGCGAAGCGGAATCGCAGGAAACGCCGCGAAAGTCTGGCCAGCGCGCGACAAGAACCGCGAGCGCCACTCGGCGCGATTCGTATTGGAGGGTGCGGCAACGGTCTTCAGAGACGAGAGAGCGAGCAAAACGAACGCGGGTGAAGCATGATCGTTTCGATGGGACGTTAACGGTCGATCTCTATTCATTTTCGCGTACGTATTTTCGCGTTGGCCGGCGGAACGCGGGAAATCACGTAAAGAGCGTATAGCCCGTAGGTTATGGCGACGGCGAACGGCCGTAACCTGTGCGGCGCCGGCTAAGCGGTGCGCGTTATCCGCCGCGTAATCGCTGCTTCCGCGAGAAAAGGTGATTTCGCGGGCTCGCGAGCGCACGCGAGCCATTACGGGTTCGTTAGCTGTAATCTAATTAGCGTGCCGCGTGGAACGTAACGCGCGTTCGACACACCACCACCCCCGCCGCAGCTTTCGGAGCGATTGCAAAAATTTCGAAAGCCTCGCGAGACTCCGTTCAGCGGGAAGAGATTAGCCGGAGAGTCGAGAGCCGTCCGGTCGGCCAACAATCCTCTTCGGGGAAGTTGGTAGGAAGCCAAACGGTTTCGCGTTCTTCCAGCCCTATTGTTCTCTCTGCACCCACTTCCGCTCCCCACGCGCCGTTTCCACCCCTCTCCCTCACTCTCTGTCCCTCTCATTATAAAATAACCAATTAATTCGAACTCCGTAAGAGGATCAGCGGATAATTAATACAATAAAAATATACGTCGCAATAACAATAGCGAACTTGGAGGAAATATGCTAAGAGGCTTAGCGAGCCCTCGTCTCGTTTCTCCTCTTCTTTCGCGGTCTCTGCTGTTTCGTTTCCAGTGTTTGCCTTCGCGTCGAGAATCGACGTTGCCCCGAAGAGCGGATAGAATCGGCGGGGGGTGGGGTGGGTTGGGGTGGGGTGAGCGGAGCGGTTCGGCCAGGAGCGGCGAAGCGGAGGGGAAGTGTCACGTAAGGAACGAACGCGACCGAATGACCGCGCGGAAGGCTATACTTTCCTGACACGCCATTGCGTAATTACGTGCTTCGCCTCGTTAGGTGTATTACTTTCCCCGTAAACCCCTAATCAGATTCGAACGAGCGTCGGACTTGTTTACCGACCAGATCCCCACCTTTGGATTCTCTCGATAAAGCTTGTCGGAGCCGACGATCTCGCGGCCGTTCGGGAGCTCCGAGAAACGTCGAAGTTTCCTTCGTGGAAGTCGGCCGAACTCGAACCCTTTGTTCCGCTCGAGCGTTCCGCGCTCGATGTCGTGACCGTCGATCAGGGGGTTAGAAAATTGCGGTTTCGAACTCGCGCCGCGACTGGATTTTCGTGGACGGAAGACGACGCGCGTCATCGATTTTCGAAAAGCACCGGGAACGAAAGAACGGCACGGATCCCTTGTTAGGGGCATCTGCAGCTTCGACGGCAAGCGAACCCTGTAAATCGTTCGGGAAAGGGGTTGCTCGGTATACGTTGCATCGTGTGGTCGACGAAGCGCGGTCGAAATTGGGGAAATTAAGTTGGCCGAGTATAGTACAGCGGGAGCAAGAGAGAGAAGGGGGGAGCTGTACACCGGTGCACACAAAGAGAGACCGCACGAGCGCGGCGTGTGGTCGGGTGTAACCTCGACGTCGATGGAGTCGGGTCAGCAGCGCGGCGTGGAGCGAACGGTCGTAGCTGACACGCGTCGGCCGTTTCATTCGCTGGGAAGCAGCGCGCACCGCGCAGCGGAGAGCTCACGGGCCGACGGATTCTACGAATGCAGCGGTCCTCGCTCACGCTTCCCGAAACCCGGACAAACATCTAGAGTCGGTGCACGCGAAAACTTTCGAAAAGACGCGCGCGAGGGCGTACCGTCCTCGCGATAGAAGATGGATCTGGCACGGATACCGCGTCCTCGATTCTTTGCTTCGTCGAAACAGTGGGCCTTCGATCTCGCTCCGCGAAAGAGCACGCGTCCACCGAACAATGCGGTCCGCTTCCCGAAACGCGTTCCTCTCTGCCTGGGATTCTGCCAATTCCCGCGTACGAGAAACTCCGCGCGCGCGGCAGCCGGCCAGCGGATGTTTTCTCCTTTCTTTCGACCGGCCGCGAGCGCGGCGTCGGCGGCGACCGTCGCCCGCGTTCGAAGGGCCCCGCTCGTCCTCCTCGATTCCGCTCGATGAATGGCTCTCTAACTACCGAACCGTTAGCGGCACGCGCGTCCGCGGCAACGCGTTATGAATCGTTTAATTTCGTTCTATTCTTCCTCTCGAATTCCAATGGTCCGGCCGGCGACCCCTTCGCTCCGCCCGTTCGAGCGCTCGCCCCATACGAAATTCCTCGCCACCCCGAACGTTCTTTCGTCCGCGCTTCCGTCGCGACAAACTCGCCGCGAATTCGTTATGCGCTAGCGCGGCCGCTCGCGTCCGCCCTCCTGACGGCGGCTCATCTCGCATGACGCTGCTGAAATTCCGTTTCGAGCTTCCCTCCTCGCTCTCGCGCCTCCGCCCGAACTCGTCCGAAGAACGGAGCCGTTCCCTGGCTCCGGAGAAAAAGAGAAATTGGGTTTCGCGAGCGACGGCCGCGTTGGGCCGCTTAATAAAGGCGAAAGCGGAAGGGTGTGGTTGCCGCGGTCCGTGGAATATGCATGCAACGCGAAACGTAATTCAGCGTAGCCCGGGCCGTGCACAGGCCAGACGGCTGTCCGTTCGTGGCAAGCGGAACGCCGCGCCGACCTCGAAGGAGAGGTTCGGGAGACGATCGGTGAACTCTTCCGTGCGATCACGGAGATGCCACGACGATCCGAATAAACCGCTCGGATGACAGAGAAGAAGAATGGAGGGAAATCGCGGACGAACCGTGGTGCGGCGGGTGCAGCTAGTTGGAAGAATCGAGCATAATTTCTTGGTGACAGGGTGGTGTCGGCTTTTCAACCCTTATAATATCTTCAACGCCCTCGTCGCAGTCTCTGCCGCCTCTCCCTCTCTATCTTTCTTCTCTCCTGCACCTCCTGCTCCCCCGCAGCCCTCTTTCTCTATCCCGTTTTCGTTCGCCGTTGTCCTACGTCGGCTCTCTCGCACTTTCTCTATCTGTTCGTCCGTCTCGCCCTCGCTGCTCCTTTGCTCCCGGGAATACATTTCCATGCATTTTCCTGGGCGGCTTCTCTCGGTCGCCTCCGCCGTCGCCATCGCTCCCGCCGTCTCCACCGCCACCGCCACCGCGGCCTCTACTCGTTTCTCGCCCTCCCTTGCTCTCTCGCCCTTTAATTACCAACTTTTCCGTGTTTCCCGGCTCGCGCGTCCACCTTTCCCGCTCACCCTCCCCCACTGTTTTCTTTCGACGGCTTCTTTATCTTGGGCTTTTACGCCTCCGAGTCCCGAGGGCCTCATCCGCGTTCGCTTTCCTCGGCCATGCGGAAAATTTGAGCGCGAAACGCGAATCTCGCGGTGCCTTTCGGATTATCCCATTCTCCGCTCGTCCGTCCTCTCTTTCGGCCGAACCGTTCTTGCTCGAGCCTGATCCCCAATCTTCTCCCCCTCCTCCGCCCTCGAACACTCGTTTGCTTTCGACTTCGCGAAACCGATCGAGATGGAATCGCGCTCGTGCGTTCCTGAAACGGCGAACGGGAATGCGTTTTCGTCAAGAGGAAACTTTGTCGGCGAGATAGCATCGTTGTCCGGTCTCTCGGGTTTTTCCGACACAGCTCCGAGAAATCGCAACGCGCCTTCGCCCCGGCGCAACCGCGGCGTCCGTTCCGCCGATGGGATGATTAAAAGTTTTCATCGCCTTAATGAACGCGGAAGTCGATACGAAAGCCTGCGTTCCCCCGTACTTTCTCCCTCGTTCCACCGATCGTTTCTCTCACGTTTTCACTTTGCCGCCTTCGCTTCGTTTCCAGTCGGTCGTCCGCCGACCAAAGCCATCGAACAACCTTGCTCCCAGTTCTTTAGCACGGCCACGGCCGCCGATCTCAATCGAAAGCCGCCACAGCGCTCGTAGCTTCGCTCGAAAGAGGGTGAAATCGTTGTTATCGCCGGGCAACGGACGTTCGTACGAGGGCGGGCAGGGTGTGCTCGCGGCACCGGGGCTGGCTAATTCCCAAGGAGATTATTGAAGACGCATCACCGCGATTCCGCGTCCGAATACAAATTGGTCCCCAGCAGGCTGAGGCGAATGGCGTGAGAGAGGGAGAGAGGAGAGACAGAGAGAGAGAGGGTGTGCGATCGCGCGCGCGCGTGTACGGTCCACCAGAAATGGAAGGTGGAGGAGCGTGCATGCATACAGCGTATCGCTTGGTACAGGTGCGACGGGTCGAGGAAATTGCAGGCTTCCAGGTCCCCCAGGTGCTCTTCGTCATCATAAAGCCTACGCCACTGGCATTGTACTTGTATTAAAGCCAGCCTCGAACACGACCCTCCGCTCCCTACCCTCTCGTTCTCTCAGCCTCTCCCTCTCTCTCTTTCTCTCTCTCTCTCTCTCTCTCTCTCTCTCTCCCCTCTCCTCTTCTCTCCGCTGGTCCGCTCGCGTTGCGTTCTCTCCGTCCAGCGGTGCTGGCAGCCGGCTATGTATCGTCGACCATTTCTCGAGACCGCAGCCAGCACACCCGTTCCCTGGCCACCGCGACCAGTCACCGGCTATTTAATAATCGGTATTTATGGGAAAAACTTGCCAGACGCTCTCCGTCCACGATGTTCCAGGGTTGTCGCGTCGAAACCTGCGAACTCGCTGGTTTTATGCGCCCTGGCCGTTCCCGCGCGCGATAAACGTGGATCCTCGCGCGAGCATCCTCGATTTCGATCTCCGCGGATTATTAACTTCGTAAATTCCGATGCTCGGCGCGGCCTCGACGCGCTCCGGTTGGCGTTGTTGTTCCGACCCGGCGGCTGGCTGCGTTTCGTTAATCTTCCGCAGCTGCGGTCGTCTCTCGACGCGACCGGCGAAGCGGAAACCGCCCGTCGATTCGCCCCGTCGGACGTTGACTCGGAAAAATTTCTCTGTCGGCTGCTTCCGAAAGAGCGGTGCGCCCGCGGTGAGTCGTTTCTCATCGGGAACGTCGCTCGCCCGAGTTGCCTCGCGATCGAGATCCGCCGATTCTCCTCTGGACGAGACGCGTTCGGCTGGCTGCGTAATTATTTTTAAAAGATCGGTCGGTGACGCGACGGGACTCTTCCAAACGAGATAGCTTCGCCAGATTCCCAAAGAAAATAAAGGCTGATCCTGGACCGAAGAACGGTGGTGGCTTGTTTTCGGCGGAAACAACTCGAACGATCGGGCCGCCGAGTTCCACGCAAACACCGACGTTGCTCCGAAATCCGTTTGAAGAATAAGCTGCGCGCTGGTCGCGATCGAGGTCGACCCGCTCGACCCCTTCGAGAAAAGAATCGAGCGTGGACGGAGTTCGTCAGGATGACACGAGAGTCCTCCCTCTCTTGGCCGCGCTCGTAGGACGTTCGCGCGTCGGCGAGCACGAAGGAGAAACAAGAAACATAATAATAGGGTTGACGCGTCTCCCAGTCGTCTACCAATATAAACTTCTCGTTCCCCTCCGTTCAGACCGAATTACCTGACCCTGTCCCGGAGGAGTCCGCGCCCCTGCGTCCAACAACAAAGTTTGCACGGCCGAGCGAAGCTTAATTAAAAGCTACGATGACACTCGAGGGCCACTCGTGCTCCATCCAGGGGCCAGCGATTCGTTTCCCTAGGTATCGAGAACCAGCAGGAACCTCCTGATCGTTTACCCTCTACATCTCCCATTTTTCCCCGATCCACTTTTCATCTCTCACACGCTTTCTTCGCTCGAGTCGCCCCGCGCTCGTTCGTTTCCTTGATTTTCAACGACGTTCGCGGAAGCGTGACCGAAAAGCTCGGCGAACGGTAATGGACAGGGAGAAAGCGAATAAAAGCTCCCCTTTGCTCGGCAAACTCTGGCGGGTCGCCGTGAAAAATCCGGATCGACTTATTGGCCGCGTTTCACGAATCACGAACATCGAGAGCACCGTCCGCCTCTGAGGCCGCGCGACGATATTCCCCGTCGACGAGGAGGGAAGTCGGGCACAGAAAGGTTTCGCGTCGTTCACGGGCTCGCGCGGAAAGTCCACGCGATCGCGGCGGAAACGAGCGAATTTCTGTCAACGGCAGGGATTAGCCTGAAAAATACGATCATCCCGCGATTCGTCCGCGTTCGAGGAGCGCCTGTACCGTCTACCCGTTGCAATTCTCATTCGAATTTTGCGAGGTCGTAAATCTCGCATACGCTGCAGCGGCAACTTGAAGACGGCGGTGTCCGTTCCAACTTAATGAACCGAACTGGTTATTAGAATGAGAGATTTAAGATGTTTCAACGATGTATTCTGATACTAATATACAATATGTAACAAACTTAATAACAGATAACAGAGATGTCTATTGCGTGAGACGGTGCTTGATTTTTTACTGACTATTTCTTGCGGATGGTGAGGAGGTATGTCCGGAGGGTGTGTTTTGCAGAATATTTCTGATAGGTCAGGAGAGTTGTCAATTTGTCGGAGGAGGAGCAAAATTTTAGGAGAGGAGGGTGGAGAGAAATCTGAGTAATTTTTTTTTTTTAGACAAGAGGTTTAGGCCGTAGGAGTTTGTTTTGGGGTCCACGGAGGTAATGAAGTCAGAAAGCCCGTAGATCTGCTGACCATGCGTGCAAGGAAGTTAGTATGTCCTCATAAATCGATTACCTACTGACTTTAAGCCGCTTGTTACATCTGCTGGCTTTATGAGTTTATAGTCGCTACATGACGAGGCTTCTCTCGAGAAGCCTCTTTTCTCTCGAGGTCACCGGGAGTCGTCGATCGTCCGCGCGAACCACGATTTTCTACGAAAGCTGATTTTCGGCAGCTCGCGAGGTCGGTATCTCGCTCCCCCCGTGCCGCGTCGCTTATTCAGCCTGACGCGTTTCGGTGGTCGTCGCGTTCCTCCGCGCCGCTTCGAAGGAGTCGGGATGCGACGACCCGTGTGCAACCGATAGCCTGTCACGATCGCGCGATGGCTCGTGAATCAACCGCAGAGATCGGATCGCGCCGTGCCGCGGCACGGCGCGAGCTCCAGGTAAATTGTTCGGAAAGCGAATTTCCAGCGAAAGCTTTATGACTATTTCTCCGCTGGGGCTCATTCGTAGCGAATCGAGCGTATAACCACCGACTTGGAGCGCATCACATGCACGCGTATAAACTGAAAGAGACCGCCCGCCCCGAGGAAAGGAGCTGTGCGGCAACCCGCGTAGCTGCACGCTGAAAAAACGTTCGTCTTCGGTCCGCGGCGACCGAGCGCTGATGATGACATCCGCTCGAAAATCCCATTCTTTTTCCTCGGTCAGTTTCGTCCGCCGCCGCGCGTTTATACCGCATTCCATAACGCGGGGACTATTCTTTCGTCACGGATTCACGGTCGTAAAATTCTCCGCGGTCACGAGCATCGCACGGCCGCAGCTTCGAACGAAGCCGGACGCGAGGCAATAACGCGCGACGGAGAAGTCTGTCGGGGCGTGCGCGGTCCGGAGCGGGACGGAAAGGGGCCGGAAAAGCAGAGAGCGCCGGCGATACTCGACAGGGAATACCAATTATTGCGTTTGACCTGGCTGCTAGCCGGTCGAACCAATACTCCGAGACAAATTGTCAATTTATGCTTTCTCGTTATTACGCCATTTTGATCATAGCGCGCGGCTCACCGCGAGTAGACCGAATTGCACGCGCGCTCCTCGTCCACACTGTTTTGCCTCGACAGCTCCTCGATGCTTTGAAATCATCGGAGACCCTTCGACGCGATAACACCTCCGACGACGAGGCTTGCGAGATATAAGGAAGACCGGAGAATAGAAATCCGATCGCGTTTCACGGAGTTACCGAGGGCGAAGCGGCGCCCCGCGCCCACCGCCGCTCTCACGCTCGCTGGCTCGCACAATCATAAAAATAAAGCGTAAAATCAACTGCTGACTCGATCGCGCCACCCACCGACACGCCGCCCGGAAAAGAAACGGAGAATATTGCGGAGTGTGCGATTTAAATCATAAAACTCGAGTAAAAATCCCGAACAGTTTTTGCAGCTGCAGTTGCACTCGCGAAGACGGGGAGATGCCTATCCGTAACTGTTCTCTCTCTCTCTCTATCTCCTTTCTCCCTCTCTCCATTTCTGCCGTGTTTTTGCCTTCCTCGCGGATTTCTTTTCCCCCGATTCAGCTCGTTTGGCCCTCTCTCCTTACCGCTTATGTTTCTCTTTCGCCGTGCAGCTCGAACATTACCCGGCCATAGAATGGGCCGAGAAAATCGTAAAAGGGAATTACTCGAACGATTCGACCTGTTTCAGCACGCTCCGCGTTTCTCTCGTCTCCGTGCGGTCGTCCGTATGCGCGATGTATCCTCTCCGACTCGTTCGCGTCGAAATTCCTCTCCGCGATTTTCCGATGATCTCTCGGACCTCGCGTCCGATCGATTCGGGTGATGCCTCGTCCCCGTATGTGACTGGGCTCGCGGGATACCGCCGTCCCCTCGACTTTTTATGGATTTCCCAAGTCCCCGCTTCATTCCCGTACCCCATTCGATTCTTCCTCCTGTGCTCTCGTTTCGTTTCGAGCGTTAGTTTTCAAGCCGCTCGGCCATTGGCCGGAGCGCAGCCTCGAAGAGGGTCCGGCAAGATTTCCGGCGGAAAAGGAATAAAAGTGGCGATCGCCATTAATTGTCTTGGCAGGGAGAAAGGGAGATAGACGTAAGAGAGGGAGAGAGAGAGAGACGAATTCGAGTCGATCGGTCACAAGAGCGGGTGGAGTATCCTCGTAGACGGGAACGAAAGGTTATTCACGGGCGCGACGGAACAGGAAGCGATAATATTTCATTCGCGGGAGTAGAATATCATTTTTCAATAGCGCAGCTTAGTCGGGAGTTATATCGACCGGCTATATCTCCTGAACGTGGCCCTTCGTTTTTCCTCCATTTCTCATTCCGTCTGCTTTTTTCTCCCACTTCTCGTCTCTTTCCTTTTGTTGTCGAGTTCGGCTGGCGGCGAGCGCGAGCGCGCGCGAGCGTACGTGTGCGACCGATGCGTCGCGCCCGCTAAATTCTCCATGCAAATGAGATCGCTGATACGCGCGGCAAGTATAAATCCGAAAAACCCGCCGGATATTTATGTCTATTATCTGAAGACCCTCCTAAATCTCGCCCAGCTCCTCTTCCCTTCGAGATCGTTTTCCAGCGATCTTCGTCGTTTCCACGGCATGCATCCCCGATCGCGCGCGCGTTATCTCTCGGGATCGATAGGAATTGCGGTGAAACGAACCGAACCGTGCCAGACGTTCAGTGAAATCGATCGATTTCATTCCGCGAATAGAACCGAGCTGCGTCCCCGCCTCGCCGCCTGCCTGCTTGCTGGATTGTTTCGTCGACCGGTTCGATCGAAGTTCGTCCATCGATATCGAACGCAACGCGCGTCATGGAAACCAAGCTCTAATTGGAGTGTAGAAACGGTGCGAGTAGTCGCTTTAATCGCATGCTTCCCATCGCACGAAACGAGTTCCTCCACGAGGTTATCACGCGAAGTCTCCAGGACCGGAACATGCGCGCGGCCGCCGTCGAGCGCTCGAGCGTACTCGATTTTAACGACTAGATCGCCGCTTCGCTCAAATTACCGGCTCTCTCGTTACCGGTTCGCATTTACACCATCTTTGCTGGTTGCCTTCCTCGCTCCACCGCCGCGGCGCTGTTTCTCCCGCGATCCTTTTCCCCGTGGTCAACCTTCGGCGCAACCTTCGACGAGCGTGGACCGTATCTCCAGCGTGCAGTACATTTGCGCTGGAAACTGGGACGTTATCGCGGGGGCAGAGCCCGGTGGTCGTTTTTCGCGGTTCCAACAGCTCCGATCGCATAAAGGTACGTTAATTAACGCGACCGGCCCCGGTGAAATACGTTCGATGGCGGGGCATCGGCAGCTCGGGAAAGAATGAAAACGCTGAACGAGGGCAGTCGCTCTGGAATCGTCCTGTCTGGCGGCGGCTCTGCGTGCCGAGTCGATCTCTCTCGACGGTCGCTAGCTGGTATCGAGCTGCTTCGTGCGAACGCGAGTGCTTTTCGACCCCTTCTTCCTCGAGACGGCTCGAACGAGTTTTGGCCGACAGCCAGCGTATTCATTCCAGAAACTAGCCCCCGATCTAAGGGGCCAATTATTTAATCAATTCCACCCTCTTAGCGGTCCGGTATAGAACGGATAGGCTATTCGAGCTTAGGAACTGCCGACGACGACAATTGAAATCACGCTCCTTTCTCCTCCCATCGAGAGACGACTCCGCACCGATCACAATCCACACAGATATACCCATTATTCCCACAATGGGACGCCCTTCCGCCACTCCCGAAAACTTTCCGCCGCTTTGGAATCGGCGCGGCGTCTCGTCATCTCGAATCACAAAATCCGTGTGCTTTCGCGCAGTATATTTTACGAACGCATCGTGCGTCGTGCATCCTGCATCGTGATACGCGCAACGCTGTGCCACGCATACGCGAGCAGGCACATTGCCCGTTAAACGGTGCACCCTGCTGCACCGATTCTTACGAGTACACGAGGCACCGCCAAGTTTTTTGCCACAACCTGCACCGGGTCCTTTCGCAAGAAGCACAGCGGTACACGGCACGGTACATACTCCATGCCCTGCGTCACAGCATATTATATGTCCTATCAACACTGACAAGCAGAACATTGCAAACTTATACGCTACGTTGTACAACGCATGACACTTTATATCGCTTTTATACACTCTGTTACATATTGCAAAGCATTCTACGGCACTCCGTTACGTCAGGCAGGACACTGCGATACGATCTACGCTTTGCTACACGATGTAAGACGCTCCACAATAATCTGTACACTCGACAATACGATACAGGATAGTTTCACTCTCTGCACTGTGTAACACAGTATCAGGTACTCTGTTAACGCTATTTGCACTCTGTCACGCAACGCACGACACTCTGCAACACACTCGTACACGGTGCAGGACATTTTGCAATATCATCGACACTTTCTCACACTATACGGAGCACAGTATACTTTACATTACTCTCAACACTCTCCCACACTACACAGGACGCTTTACAACACTCTGTGTACTTCTTACGCGATACAAAACACTTTACAATACTGTTGACAGTCTCTCGCACTATACAGAACACTTTACAACACTCTCTACACTCTGGTACACGTTGCAAGACTTTTAACAAACACAAATAGAAGAACAATTCATCGATTGAAATTTTCGGACGTCCGCTCAAGCGTTCTGTCAAACTATTTATATTTTGATAAATAATTGGTATTTTCCCAATATCTTGGCAAGTGTTAAGATAACTCTTTACGATCGACTGCCTTGTCAGACTATGCATTAAGCTGTACTACTTAATCCATGAAAGTAAAACCAAATAAATTTTCATGACGTAAATGGTAGAACTCAACGACTGGTCGTGCATTGGCGAAATTTTGAAATTGACGGACGAAGTGGTGTGGATCAATGCCTAGTCAGGCTCTCGAACATTTTCGATGCAAGTGATAGAACTCACTGTCTGGTCGGACATTGCGAAATTTTGGAATTTACCGATGAAGTGGTTCGGCTCAATGCATAGTCAGGCCCTCCTCCTAACATTTTCGACGCAAGTGGTAGAACTCAATATCTGGTCGGGCATCGCGAAATTTATAACTTACCCATGAAGTGGTTCGGCTCAATGCGTAGTCAGACCCCCGATCATTTTCGGCGCGAGTGGCACAGCTCATCGTGCGGCCAGGCATCGGGAAGTTTTCGTCTATTGATACTGAGAAGTTTTATTGCTCGATACTTAGACAATTTTTCGGTGCACATAGCGAAGACGAAGCGTATGCGAAGCGCCGGTGCTGCATCAGTACGCATGGTGGACGCGAGAAATGCTCGCACGATCGAGGACGGAATGAAGGGTTGTAAATAATGACACGTATAACTCGTGATAACATTGCTCGTTTACTTCTTTATTTTTGAGTAACGGTTACTTGTTACACAACGGTGTTACAGTATACTACTAAAACGTACTACGATGGTAGGTGAATCGTAATGGAGTTTTCTGTATTCGGAAGGACCGTGTCGTGCAATTGCGTAGAGGACGGTGTTGCAGACGGTTGGACCGAAAGACGATGGAGGGTATGTCGAAGGGATAGAGGGCAAGGGATGGTGCGGGTCGAGGCAGTGCAGGCTGCTTCATGGCTGGACCAGCCACGCCAGTCTCGTAGATCACGATCCCATGAGAAACCCGTAGCCTGGACCGCGTCCACCCGCAACCGAACGCTCGAACGTTAAACGTGATTTCGGACTCAGCCTCGCGATTCCAGCAAATTAATCCGGCTCCGAGGTATCGATTCGCCTCAGCGAACCCGTCCGCCGCCCACATAATCGTGTTCCTTTTCTCCTCTCGATATTTCGTTCATCAGCTTTCCTGAATCAATATAAAAGTCCTGTTAAAATGTCGTCTCGGCCTTTGAACTCGGCTTCGTCGTCCGACGACGTTCATTCGATATTTTGCATGAGAAATTTGTCCCAGACTTGCTAATTATTGAAAGGGCGAACGTCTCGACGAATCAGACCTCTTCCCACATTATCAGTACCTTCAATTATTTCATACCTGTCGGAGACATCGCTTCATCTTTACGTCGTTGAAATCTATGCCGAACGGATGAAGCTCATTCGAGTTTAATGGAGATGACGCGAAACGTCTGGATTGGCGGGAGGTCGGGAGGAATCTTTCGGAAACGATGTCGCTGATAGGTCGCGAACGGACGAAGCTGGAAAGAAAGGATAGCGGTGTCGATTCGAGGAGGATCGCGTCGGCGAGTCCCGATAAAAAATAAATAGGAGCGAGCGCGGCGAAGCGGATCGACGAGCGGAATCGTTCACTCCCGTGAAAGTGGCTCGCGTTCGCCGTCGAGTCCGCGTGCGATCGCGATACGAATCTCTCTCTTTGGCACGCTCGACGCCCGTATATAGGTCAGCTATGTGCGGATCGACGTCGACGCGCTACCCACCAAGCCAAACCGGCTTGAATATCCGCGCCAAGTATTTCTTCGGAGGCTGATGATTCTCGGTGTTTGCGGAAATACGCGATTTAAGCGAAATCAGGAAGACAGTTTACAGCGAATACCTGTACCCGAGGCAGATAGAAAAGAGGGCGAGCAGCTCGCGTAGTTCGGTAAAAGACGGTATATCGGACGCGTCGGTAAAGTCGATAATATAACTCGATATTCTGACGGATAAGCGTTTAAGAAGCCGAGGGAGGTGCAGGAGGTTTTTCGGGATGCGCGAAGTTTGCTCGAATCCCGCTGCTCGAGACCGTTCGCGTTCGAGAACCGCGTTGGAACTTCCAACTTAGTTCAGTCGACGGAAAGGCACCGCTGTGTTATCAGAAGGGTTTGCACGGAGGGTTTCTGGCAGCGGGCAATCGCGTCGTCGAGGTTTCGGTGATGCGAGAGCGGAAAGGGGAATCGGCTGAAGGATCGCGCGAGATTCGACCGGAAAAGTGGGAAAACAGTAGGGGCGCGTGGCCGTGGCTGGAATCGAGGACAGAGGCAGGCCAGGCCGACGGCCATCGAGGCCGAGAGATTTTTCAAAGACGTGAAGATGCATGGGTGGCTGCTCGCGAAGAAAAATGTAGAGGGTGCGCGGCCTCGATCCGAGAGTTATCGAGGAGCTGCCCTATCTCGAGCGAAGAAAAAAATCGGTGAAACATTTAACTAATAGGTGGACGTCATGGGAGAAAGATCGTCGGGCGGGACGGTTGAGGGAGGTAGGAAGGGGTTGGGAGGGTGTGCGCGTACGCTGGCGAATCCAGCACGAGATAGAGCAGGAACGGCTGCTTACCCGTCATTATCCGGCGAGTCAACCACCGCGTCGTTGTTTTTCCAAGTTCATTTGCCATCTCAACGAAACGTTCGGATGTGCCGTGTCTCGACCGAGCCACGAACTTTCTGATGGACCGAATGTCTAGACACATCGCGAGATCGCTTTGAATTCGAAGGTGAGCAATCAGCGATTTCTACGTTTCGACGCAATAAAAGTAACAGGGGAAGCTGCCGGAGAAATAACAAAGGTGTGCGCACGCACGCACAGCGGGACGAATAGTAAATATTTACCGTGAAAACACGACGAGCTTCGAGCGCCGCTCTTTCAGGCGTTTCAGACTACGATCCGAGCGAGCGAGCGAACGAGCGAGCGCACGCGGATTATTCTCTATTTCGCGTGACGCGCTTTTCGCGGCTCGTCTCACCTCGCTTCGACTCGTCTGGACTTTACAGTTGGAACACGGATCGAGCGAATGCGTCGGTTAAAAGATTGAAAGATAGAGGATAACGATCGCGGTACTGGAGCATACGCGCGCGCGACCATCACGGGCGGACAGCCTCAAGGCTCGCGAAACGTTTTCCGTGACGATACCGGACTCGACTCACCGTGCTTCTTTCAGGAAACATCAGCGACTCGCAGTACATCACATACATGACAAGTAAGTAGAAGGAGCGGCGCGCAGACTGCGCGCGACAAGTAAGTCGTTCGCTACATAAATTATTTATTTTCTTCTGGTGTTGTCGTTTCGTACAGGATGCCGAAGTTGCCGTAAGAAAGCGAAAGAGACGACAATACGTTACGGGCGCGCACGGTGCGCAATAGGTGATGCTCGAATCCACCGGTCGAGCAAAGAGTATTCGAGCAATACCTATGACCGGGATCAAAGACGCGAAATCCTTCCTCCCTTCGCTGTTCAGATCCTAATGCGTTTACCGAACAAGTTCGAGACCATGGAAGACCGATTTCATTAAACAGCGAAGAGGTTGAGGATTTCGAGTGGCCGTAGGCCCGTAGATATCCGACGATGCATTCGTGACTGAATTTATCGGAAAGAAATGATGAAGGAAAAGAGAGAGGCAGCCGGTCGTGGAAGCTGCGGGTGGATCGGAGAAAGGAAAGAAACAGGGGATCAAGGGCGCGCGTTCGGCCGGTCGGCCCGCTCGCCCGCCCGCGTCTCGAGGAGTTTCTTTCCACGCAGACGGATGTTTTCGTCCATTTCGAGGGCTTCGTCGGAGTCGCGTCGACCGTAAATCGGTCTGTTTTCGAGGGCCACTCGATTTCGCCCGAATGACCGGCGTCGATCTAAATTTCAAATCCGCTAATATGTATTTTTGCGGCGAGGCTCTCTTATCGGAAGGCTGGCAGGACGCTTTGAATTTCAAATTTCGCGCGCGCAACCCGTGTCCCGGCTGGCCAGCGAGCAACTTTCGAATGTTTCTGCCCGCTTATGCGTTGTCATTTGTTTCCCTTCGTGCCTCGTGTCCCCACCCAGCCCCGCCTCGTGTGTTCGGCTCCACGCGTGCCGATCTACACGATATCCAGAGCATTTTATTTATGGCGGCACCGGCTACGTATCGGAATCGATTCCGTGATTTATTCGCAGCGCGTTCTTCGCGGCCGTTCGATATCGGTCGAGAGAGACCGGCTCCGAATCGAATTTCAACCTTTCACCCCTGCCGCCCGCCCGCTGTCCTTTCGTCTCGCCCCTCCCCGTTCGATCCACTAACGAACAAGAAGCGATAAATTGTTGCGTGTTCGTCGATTCGGTGCCGCGATAGCATTGCGCGCGCGCAAGCGAGCAAGTAAGCGAACAAACGAACGGGCGAGCAACGCATTAAGGTCACGGGAACCGTACAATTCGTTGAAGGATAAAATGGTGGAACGGCTGGAGGAGATCGTCGGGGGAGTCCGAGAAAGGGAGTCCGTCACTCTCTAACGACCGAATAACTTTGACTTTATCTTTGCGTAATTTTCCCCGGGTACATCTTTGCGGCGCGGTTTTTACGGGTCTCCTTGATGCACGAGTCTCGACTCGCCGGCTAATTGCAAACCGTGGGTGCCGCGATCGCGAAACTTTCTCGGCAAGAAATGGTCTGGCCGGTGGAAACGAGACGGGTAATTGAAGCGCGATCAACCGTGCGTTAAAACTCCGAGCGGCTCGCAGGCCGACTCGACGGCTGTCAACGCGTCGTCGACCATCTTCCGATCCGTGGTCTCGCCTTCGAATCGGATCGAAGGGTTCCTTCGGCGGTGCGCGCGTAAAAACAAACTCGGTCTCCGGGACGGATTTCATTTGCAGAGTATCGCGAGCAGACTTCAAAGATAACCCGCTGCGCGCTCAACTTTCGCGTTCTCCTCGGTTTCGCTGCGAATGATGTCCAAATTTCTGTGAAAGCTCTATCAGACGTTAAAAGCAGAGTGATATTATATCGGTCCTATAACTGTTATTTTTCGGTTCTGTATCGGTTACGGTTCGGTTCTACATAATATATTATATAATATACATTTTCTTATATCGATTTTTATTTCGGTTCTTATTGATTCTCTTATTGATTTCGCGAAACTGTTAATATGTATGAAATTTTTTGTATGAAGTTGATATGAAGAAAAAGTGGGGATACATTAATTAGGTATCTGTGCCGGCGTCCCGGTTTTTCAAACAAATAAATTTAATCAAAATTCATCGTTTTCCAACCGATTCCATTCGATGACAATTGTGTCGCAACATGCACGTTTAACACTGTCGATGACTGTTGTGAGTATGAGCAACATCTTTCCGCGCTCTTCATTAAAAGACACGATATGCTTTTGTTTTAATAAGACTGGACTAAAGACAAATCAAATTCCTAAAAATAATGTATAGAAATAAATTGTTAAATGTAAATCTTTAAATACTTAATACCTTAGTTGAAACGTTTAACACGTTGACTGCCGCGCGTGTTTACAGTGAAATCTCCTTCGGGCCGCGCGTACCGCTGTACGAAGCGTATTCTGCTGGGTATTCCAACCGATATTTTAAGAATGCGAATCGCTGGTTGTCGCAAGAATAATCTCTCGCTCCGTTTGTTTCCATGGTATCATGCTCGTTCATTTATTTTTGTTACATCGCATTTCTTTCTCATCTCGCCATTGTACAGGATTATTACAATGTTATGCAGATAAAAGTCGTCGAATGGGCCGATCAGAGACACGAGAGAATTTAAAGAAAACAACAACTTATTGTCCAAGTTGTCCCGACCAACCCCAGCTTTGTATAGAATGTTTTAAAGTTTTACATCCCACATAATTTTCTTAATAAACCATTTTCGTATTACTTTTATAACAACAGTTTATATTAATGAATATTCTATTATTAATTTAAGTTTATATTAATAAATATAGTTTGTATTAATTAATATTCAATAGTTTTGATACTTCCTCTGCGAAATATCTTTTCAAACACATACGAATATCCTTCGCAAGGAGTCAAATAAGCGTCACCCCAATACGGGTGACGCGGCCCGATCAGAAACTTTACTGTCACCCGAATATGGGTGACGTAGCAGTCAACGTGTTAATACATATTAACATTTTCGCAAAATCAATACGAGAATCAATAAGAACCGAAATAAAATCGATGTAACAAAATATGTATTATATATTACATATGTAGAACTGAACCGCAACAGATATAATATCGGTTCTAAAGAACCGAAACTGAAACCGATATGGGCGAGAACCGTTGCATCCCTAATAGTTATAACATTTTTTCAGTTCTCATAACTGTTTCAGTCAGAACCGATATATGACAGTTTGAAACAGTTACATATTTTCGGAACCGTTTCAACCCCTGTTCAAAGAGAACGCGCTCAACCTTCGCGTACTTCTTGGTTTCGCTGCGAATGATGCCCAAATGACTCTGAAAGCACTATCAGCATTAAAAGCCGGTTACGAGTAGCGTTGGGAGCGGCGGCGCTCCGGCGGAAAATTAGGTACGGAACGCTCCCACTCCCACTCCCGTTCGCAGATATGTGCGTCCGTTCCCCGTCAGTTCTCGCGTTCTCGCGGCTCGTTTCGTTAGCCGGCATGAAAATTTCAAAGCATACGTTCGAAATTTACTCGGCCACTCGGACGGAACGGGACGAGTGGCTGCCGTGTGGACCGTCGTCGAGACGACGGGTCGAATATCCGGAGATAGCGAGCAGCGCCGGAGAAAGCTACTTATTTCGAACATCGTCGGCATGTATTTGCATAAATTTCGCGCAGGCCTTGCGGCGTGCTCGGTCGCGTTCGAGTGCCGGGCGGTGTGGAGCGGAGAGGAGAGGCAGGCCTCTCGAGCGCGCGACGGATAGCTGCGAACCCCGTCACTCTGGCCGGAACCCCGCCCGAGAACCTCCCGAAGAAACGATCTCTCGCCCGTTCGCTCGCGCGATGGAAATTCGCGTGCGCGTGCCGAAACGTTGCGGCCGGATTTCCGGGGACGCATGCATATTCAAATTCAATTATCCGCCCTACCAAACGCGTTGATTCGAAATCGTTCGACGGCTCGATCTCGGCAGCCGCGACGCGTTCGGTTCACCGATCACGGACCCGCATCGTCGTCTCCTGGACTTCCCCGACTAATGGAAATTCTCGCTCCGAGAAGTTGCCCGAATGCACGATATCGCTTTGCATAGGCACGGACGCCGCGCGACGCCCGCTCGCGCCTCTCCGTTCCAGACACGATGTTCCGTTCGAACGTGAACGACTTTCTTTTCGCGAGGAAACGAGCGTTCTTTCGTTGCTCCGGTCCCGGTAAAAAACCGTCGCGAGGCGGACGAATCGCGACCGTCCGCTCGGCCGGGAAAGGATGGCCGCGAGGGCGAGGGCGTTTAACGGTCGACCAGCGGAGACGAAGGGAAAAGAGGAGAGACGGATAACGACGGGGACGGTGGAAACGAAGCCGCGAAGCGATGGACGACGCGATTCCGGAGGAGAATAAATTGCAACTTTTCCAGCTGCGGCGACCTCCGCGTTAAAAATCCGCGAATTCGATTATACGCCGCCACGAACCGCAACGCCCGGTCAAAATCTGAAATTTAATATTCGACCAGGAACTGGCAGGGTCAACGAATATTATCGTTTCGCCGGCAGACATTTTCGGACAAGAGACGCGCGTCGCGTTCCAGAAATACGTGTGATCGAAGCGACTGTTCGCCGTTGTCCGGATATAAACGCTTGTTGACAGCATCGACGATTCACCGGACTCGTTCCGAGCACGCTCGGCTCGGAGAGCGTCAACTATTTTCACTCGGAGCACCGTCTTTTTCGCGTCGCTTCTTGCGTTCCGACTCGCTCTCGCTGATTTCTAGCGCATGGGTGCGCGTGGTGCCGTTCACGCGCAGAGCGTTCGGTTTCGATCAGGAGAACGCGAGAGAGAGGCAGAGGGTGAGAGAATGGGAGGATGAGAGCGTGTGACCGAGGAGCGGGCGCGTCGGAGCGGCAAGCAGTGACACTTAAACGCCGATAGCGGGGCTCTGGCATATAAATTCAATTTCATGGTTCGTTGGAGTACGACGGAAAATTTTCATTATTTAATCCGCGCGGGATCCCGTCGTCCGGCGTGGACGCGCCGCACCGCGCCGCGTTCGGACGGACGTGCAGAAAACGCTTTCGTCCGAAAGCCAAAGTCCCGCGCCCTCGCGGATAGTTCGTTCGCAAGCGCACGCGGTTGGGTTCCAAGTTCTCGTTTCGATGAATATTTAGCAGGGCAGGGAGGGGGGGCGCGGGAAGCTCCGCCGGATTTCGGCTCGCGATTTCGATGCGCTAAAATGCGAATAAGGTTCGCGCAATTATTTACGATAAACCTGCGCTCCCGTAATGTACACTCGACGCGGATGCAGCCACCGTTCTCTCACCCCTGCCGCTGCCCTCTCTTTCATCCCCTGCTTTCATCGACCATCCCCGACGCCGCCATGACCGCAGCCGCCGACCTTTCTCTCTGTCTCCCGCCCCCTCACTCTCACTCTTTCTCTTTCCTTTCCCCTGCTACCGAACGTCATCGTTCGTCGATGGGAATCCATCGCGCGTACATAAACTGCCGTGTTTACGGTCGAAGCCCGAGCGCAAAATAGCATCCACCGGATTCGGCCATCCGCGTCCCTGCTCTCTCCCATCGTCGGCGACTCGCTGACGAAAATGCACGTCGGACGCCGTTTCATCGACCGCGAGCGAACAGCAATTCGCGGACCGACGAACGGACGCTTTCCGCGTCGAGGATGAGCGGCGGAGGATCCGACGACCGAGAAGAAACGTCGAAGCTGCGGTGCGAACACTCCTTGGATGAAGGGGGAACGGGTGCGAGGAGGAGACCGTCGCCGGTCTTCCCAACGCCGAGATACGAACGTCGAGGCCGTCGCCGCGAAAAGCGAAATTAATTAGCGAACGAGAGGCCGGGCGATTTTTCGTGGGAAATCTGAACGATTCGGTGGTCGGTGTCGGGTAGAGGGGAATTAATCGGACCGTGTTTTTTCGGGCATCCGGGCCGATCGATTCCGTAATACGTTCACGGCGGCAGTGGATAACGTGTAATTTTATTCAAATCTCATGCAGATTGCACCGTTATCGGCTACTTTTTCAATTAAAAATTCCGTCGCGGCATGCTGTAAAGCGTAACAGAGGCGAGAGCTCTTCTTCGAGCGGACCGAGAGTGACGGAGGGATAGAAAGAGAACGAGAATGAAAGAAGATATCTGGCAAACCGGTGAAAAGCTCTGGAGCTCGAGATACGGTCGGCGGGAGCGTCTTCCCGTGGGTCCCGATCGTCCACCGCGATCCTTCGTCGTTACAAACTTTCGAGGGAAATAACCGTCCGATCTTCATCCTCATTTCAGTCCGGTCGATTCGCGCTTCCGAGCAGCGTGACCAATGAATTTTCCCCGAAGCGGCTCGAATTCTTCCGTGTTTACGCTTCACCCCGGGGATGCTGTTTTCTCTCCGACCGGTCTCTGGGAAAAGCGAGTTCGCCATTCGTTTCGCGACACGACACGTTGCTCCTCGCGATCTAATTTTCCTCCGCGTTTAATCTTTGCGCGCCGACTTCTCTTCCGTGCACTCGCTCGTTCCGGGACGCGGCGCGTCGGCACGCGTTCCAAATTTTTTTCATGCCGACACGAAATATTAACCTTTCCGACGATCTCTCTCTCTCTCTCTCGCGTCCATTTCCAACGGAAATTACCGAGCGATCGTGGCGCACGGAATTCTCCGAGCTCCCTCCCGTGATTCGTCGAAAACGATCGCATTCGATGGCGAGACTTTTGTTTCCGGGCCGTGCGGTTCGACCGATGAAACGCAATACGCGATCGCCGTCATTCGTAAACTGCGTTCTTTCCTCCCGACCGGATAGCTTTTGGCAACGCGACAGCATCGTCCCTCCGTTTCCGCTTTCACCGACCAACCGGAGGAAAAACACACCGACCGAGCCTGCCGTGTTTCTCTTCGGGGGAAAAAAAAAGAAACGCTCCCAACACGATGGCGGAATTCGAGGTTGTCGGAGCTCCAGGTCGCGGCTGTTTATAGAGCACCTCTTTAATATTCGGTCATAAATTATGATTGGCCGGCCGCAGGTGCTTTTGATGCGCTCCGCGGCAACCCTTTGAAATAAATGCGCGTCCGGCTGCTCCGCTCTCGAGGAGCGCCGTGCGATTCGCTGGAAGCTTCTCCGATTACCGCCAGCCTTTTCTCCGGTTACGATCGGCTTTTCGAGCGGAGCAGTCGGAAAATGGCCGCCCTCGATCCGCTTAAACCAGTACCACGATTAATAACGACCGCCCGTAAGCGTCCCGGACCCTCCCTGATTAATTATCGTCAGGAGGAAGTTCTGCCCGTGCATCGATAATTTACGAGTGACGTATTTTGTAGGAGAACCTGTAAACGGAGAAACAATGTATCAACGTACGATTCGCTCAGAATTCTACGATGCACGATGACAAAGAAAGCACCCGTGTAACGGACAGCTGTTGTTTTCTCGTTCGAATCTCTGTACCGTGTGCGTCGTTGAATAAAAATGGTTCTTTTGAAAACCGTAGGACGTCGTCTTTACTTTGAGAATTTCTCGTTGAAAACGCGCAAGAAACGTTTGCCCTGAATCGAACGTCCGTCGCGGTGGATGTTCTTCGGGGGTGGAGGCGGAAGGTTGATTAAATCGGCGTAACACGGTGGCGAGTTGTTATCCCGTGAAATCGCGGCCCGAAGCGTTCGGAATATTTAAAAATCCATCGATCGGCGGCGTGGCGCGGCACCGCGGGGCGGGGGCTCGCGTGCTCGATTAATGCACCTGTTACGAAGCATTTCGGTATGATAATCGCTGGCCGGCCGGCAGGCCGCCACAATGCGACCGGATAGCAGTAATCTCGGGCGCGGCGAGATTCGATCAAAAATTATCGACGGTTCGCCGGTGGAATAATATTTACCTTAAATTGCGTCGCTGGTCGCGCGTTCCCGCGTATCGGAGTTTTCGGGACCGGCCGATGGATCAGCGTTCAAATTTTCGCATCGATCCGGCCGCGCTCGGTTCGCGCCCTTTCGATGCATCGCGACCCCTTTCACTCGCTATCTTCTGTTTCGCAATTATTTTTTTTGTTTTCACCGCGCCGGAGTTCCGTCGCGCGCCGACGTCCCGCCGTTCGATCGGATTCCATTCCTAAACGCGGATACGAGTCGATCGCCGAGCGGATATTTTTTTCATCGCGAAACGATATGCCGCGAACTCGAATTCGATCCGTCGCCTGCCCCACCGAAAACATCGCACCGTGTCCCGTCGAAGGGGGAAACGGAAAAATTCGTGCTGTCGCTGTCTCCCACGGCCGCGCCGTTTCGGATCGCCCATGGAGCGAAAAAGCGGAAGAGCGAAGCGGGTGGGATCGTTGGTCCGTGGAAGAGCGGGCATAAACGGTCCGGGCGATCGGAAAGGAGGATGTTAAAGAATGGCCATAGTTGGCATCGCCTGGAAATGAAAAATTCATGCAGGAACTTTAAGAGTGTCTCCCGTGGAACAAAAAATATCCTTATTACTTTCCCGAAAAACGATGGGAAAGTTGTTAAAAATGAATAATACCAATAATGTACAATAATATCTCTTTACTTCGATTTTTTTCGATAATTACTTCAAATATACATATATAGGTACAGTAGAACCTCGTTTATCCGAACAGTTCGGGGGACAAGGCAGTTCGGATAATTGAGGCTCACCGGCTATCCCCTCCCGCTATATTATAAGTTCGGATACGAGAGACTGGCGTTCGGATATCTGAGTTTCTTTAATTCGTTTCCATGGTTACACGATCTTTGGTTGCGCGATGGTAACAATAGAGACCGGTACGTATATATCAGTGATCCTTACAGAATACACGTTCGTATAACCGAGAGCACGCTCGACCTTAGTTCGGATAATAGAGGCTCACTATTCGGATAATCTGGATAATAGAGGAGTTTGTATATCAGAGGTTGGGTCTGAATTTGTTCGTATAAACGAGGTGCGGATAAGCGACGTTCTACTGTATGTATTTTATATCATTCCTATTTTTAAGCCGAATACCACTAATTGTACGTTATCGAACTTACAATCAGTACACATGTTCGTCTTCGGATACAGAACGGTGAATGCGCTATTGGTTGTTGTTCCTATGTAACATTGATTTTATGGTACTTTGGCTTTGTTCGATTCCAAATTTCAGTTGATTTATCAGCTGATTTTTTCATTAATTATTTTGAAAATGGTTCAATATCCGAAAAAGAAAAAATGAAATATAACGCTTAGGTGAGTTCGATCACTATCATATTCACATGTTTGGATTCATTTTTAACAACTTTCCCATTGTATGCGGTAGCCGCTCAGTGTGTTGAATTTAGGGAGATTAAATTGGTAGTGGGTTGGATAGCTTAGTTGGGATAGCACCCGCCCGGAAAGCGGAAGGTCCCGGGTTCGATTCCCGGTCTAGTCCACCCAATTTTTTCTCCCTTACACCATCGTTTTTCGGGAAAGTGATAAAGACACTTTTTGTTCCTTGGGAGACACTCTTAAAGGTCCTGCATGAATTTTTCATTTGCAGGCGATGCCAAAAATGGCCATTTTTTAACATCCTCCTCTCCACAGCGATTTGGTAGTTGACCGGTGGTCCCGGTCCGGACAGCGGGTCGACGCCGATTCACCGGTCCGGGAGCAGAAGCGAAAGCGCCAAGGCGGCTTGAGAAAGGAGCGTTCGCCTCTGCTCCGTTCATCTCGGAACGGCGGTGTCCGTGTTCGGTTCTGCCCGAAAAAAACGTGGCGAACCGTTGGATCCGCGGATTTCGACCGGTCGTGTACGCCGAACGCGGGCGATATCTGCCCGACCGAATTGCAGCGTCGCTCGATTTCCCGCGATACGAAATTTCGTTTATCGAATTTACGCGAGCTGCCTGCCGGCGTATCGAATCTACAAATAGAAGATAGCGAACGTTTTTCCATGGTTTTGTTCCCTGCGTGCGCGATATTCGGGCGAACATGCAGGCCCGACATCGTGATTCCACAGCGAGCGGACGTCTCTCTTTTCCTTCCCGCGGCTAGAAATACCGTCGTCCTCTGTGACGAGGGTGGCAATCCGCTCGATCTCGGTCAGCGAGTTCATTCGGACGTCGAACGATACGAGGTGGCGCGTGCACAAACGGAGGGTGGAGGAGCTGGTTTATTAAAATGGGCGGGGTGTAGAGAGAGAAGAGGAGGTGAAGGAGGAGGAGGATGAGGAGGAGGAGGAGGAGGAGGAGGAGGAGGAGGAGGAGGAGAGCTCGAAGATCCGACCGGATGCTAATCAAAGACTTCCCTTGATCTTGTGTTCGCAGAACCACCGACGATCCTGGAGAGGCCGCAATCGCAGCAGGTGAAAGCATTCGGAATAGCGAGCTTCTACTGCACGGCGGAGGGTACGCCGCCGCCCCAGATCCACTGGCGAAAAAACGGAAAGAGAGTTTCTCGTAAGTTTCCGCTTTTCACCCTTTCCATCCGGCACGGCGCCATCGTTGTCGCCGTCACCGTCGCCCCGCGTCTTCCGTCTTCTCGAAACTTTTCGTCGACCGACTCCTCGCGGATGGAAATTCTATCGAAATTACCGAGTCGCGCGGTTCTCCCGGCTCGCAGCCGTTTCGCCCTCCGTCGTTTCCGCCGTCCACTTTTCCGCCATCTTTCCTGCCGATTTTCTTTCCGAGGGAATTGCGCGCTCGCTCGAGCCGGAAGCGCCGGCTGCTGGCCAAGAGTTTCGGAAACTGGCCGCGACGCTCGGCAAAGCGAACGGGGCGCAGTTCTCTCGAGAGAGATTCGATTATCTTGACCGGAGCTTCCCTCGACCGTGAATCCCGAAGCATCGCGTGTTTGTTCGAGTCGCTCGATTACTCGGTGAACCGATATCCGTTCGAGATATTAATCGAGCTGCCGTCGCGCGGGACCGGAAGCGGTATCTGCTGTTTGCGGTCGCGGGCTCTGCTCGATCAGCTGTGCGCGAAAAATCGTGACGACCGTTCGCTTTGATTCTCGCCTCGACGCGTCGCGACGCCCCGAATCGTTCACTGATCCAGCGAAACGGAGATAACGCGTCGTCGCGTAACCGAGTCGACGGCGTGCGACTCGACGCGGAGACCGACGTGACGGTGATGTTATTCTCTTTTATATCGAATTCCCCAACCCCGCCACGCGGCGCCGATGCCGACGCCGCCACCGCCTATAACTATACACGTTCGGCCGAGCTTTTTATTTTTCCCCGGTCGCCTGAATCTTCCGTGTTTTGCCGCAGAGACTCAGTCGCGGTACATGGTGCACAACTATGAAAACGGAGCTTTACTGTGGATTGAACCTGTCAAGCCGACTCGAGACAACGCCCTGTACGAGTGTCTAGCCGAGAATGGAGTCGGTGACGCGGTGTCAGCCGAAGCGCAGCTCAAAGTCTACGAAGGTACGTGTACATCTATACATATATATATATACATATACATACATGTATGTATCTTCCACGGATTTTCTCTTCTTCGTCGAGCATGCTCTTTCGATCGGTTTGCCCGAGCAACACCAAAATTTCTGTTCCTTCTCGAGCCAGGGAACGCAGAACTTGGTGGCAACGCGGCGCATCGCTCTCTCTCTCTCTCTCCCTCTCTCTCTGTATCTCTCTACAGAGAGTATCTCTCTGGAAAGAGAGGGAGAGGAGAGCTCCGGTGGATGGCTGGGTCATCCGATAGCTATTAGCGTTATCGAAGCAAACGACGCAGTCGGAATTTAATATTTAACGAAAGCTCGGTAGCGGCAGCTGCCGCCGAGTTCGGCCGATCGGTCGGAGTTTTCAACGACTCGAGTTTGCTCGTTCCACGCCCGATTTCCATGCTGACGAACGCGGTCGTCTCTTCGAGGTAAAAGAAAGTATCGCGTAACGGGAGCAGAGAACTCATCGATTCGTTCTTGATTCTTGGCGAGGAATTCGCGAACGCCGCGCCGCGCGACCAAATAACGAGCTAAATCTCCTGGAAATCCAGCGAAACGTTTCTTCTTTCGTCCGCCCGCTGCCGCGCGATATCGTTTTCTCTCTTTCTATTTATACGGAAGAACGAACGGCTTAATGGTGCCCGGTTCGGCGACCGAGCGGAAGGCGACGTAATGGAAAAAAAAGCGCGCTCGCCGGGAAAGCTTACCCTTTTCCGGGGGAAGAATCTCTTAAACTTTCGCGAAACGCCTTAATTGGCTTGGCCAGCTTTTTTAATTCGATTCTCCAACTTTGCCTCGCGGATATTTTTGCTCGCAATTTCTCGTATTCTTCTTCCCGGGGGAAAAAGAGGAAGAGGAAGGAACGTCCGCGGCGAGGAGGAAGCGTTCGCCTCTCGCTTCTTCTCTGCTTCTCGCTTTCGCGCTGCGTACTCCCCATCACCCCGAGCACCCCTGCCCATCGGCACTCTCTTTTTTCATCGTCGCGGTTCAACACTCGAAATTCATGGGAGTATTTTCCCGGCTTTTCTTTCGTTTTTTTCCCGTAACCTCGATCGCCGGTTATTTCGTGTCAATGCCGTTGCCATTCGGCGCCAGCCAGTTTCTCGTAAATCACACCGATATCCCCTCGAATCTCTCAAATTCGCCGGTGATTTCAATTTATCCGTTATAAAGTTGATACGGCCAGGTGACCGCTTTCCCACAGGTGCGGTGACGCTCGTAGCCGACCCATCCACCGGATTCCTTCGTCCGCCTCTTTCCACATTGACTCGGTGTGTTTTTTCGCCGCGTGAAAATGATTAACGTCGCGCCGACGATCTCGCTCCGCTCTTCCGCCCCCGCGCTCGATCCTGCCGTAATTCCGAATTCCATCGGGGGTCTCGCGATCTTCTCGGGACGAGCAATCGTTCTCGATCGCCTCTGGAGAACGTCTCGATTTGTCTCCGTGTAAATGATCTTCGACTTCGGAAAACCGGACCGGTTAACCCGCGGCAATGATCAAATAAAAAATAAAATGCAAAGCTCGGCGAGTATTTTTCGCCGGAGCAGTTACGCGCGAGTGCGATTAATCATCGAGCCCGAACAACACCGCGCCCAACTCTTTCTCCCTCTCTCTCTTTCTCGCTGCTCTTCTCATTCTTTTTGTTGCCTACAGCTTTTTTAATTTCTCCGCTTACGCGAGGCGTGTTTTTGTTTTTGTTGATCGTGACTGCTTGCGAGCGGCGAGTTTGAAAGTTGAACGGACTTTTCGTGGTCGGTCGGTCGGATCGGCGGAATATTTGATTCGAGCGGCTGGAAAATAGCGAGAAGGCGTAAGGGCCGTTCTCGAAGGGTTCTCGCTCTCGGAAGTTGGTTCGGCGAACGGTGGCAGCCGTGCAATGAGCCCGCTCGAACATTTCGCCAGGCGGCGAAACGTTCGCCATACGCGGCTCCTCGTTATCGAATGCACCGTCGTTCGCGATAAATGCCCTGCGAGCTTTCGTATTAAAGCCGCATTCGACTAATGCGATTAATCGAACCGTGTAATGATGCAATAACGTAACAACGTAACAACGTAACAACGGTGAACGCGGTTAATATTACAGCGGTGGAGCGATCGATAACAGTCGGCTACCAAGAGTCCGAGGAGGTTTCCCGGACTCGTGAAAATGTCACGCGATCGTCCCTCGACGCCGTTCGCGCGAACAGATATCAAGCCCATCTTCTCGAACCCGCGACCTCTCTTTTTCCGTGTCTCGCGTTCCCTCGAAAGCGAGAGAGACCGCCGTACGGTCGATCGTTGGAAATTACGGAGGCACTCGGGGGTGCGTGGAAATTACAGGAATCGCGATAGGATTGGGAAAGGGGTGGCCGAGGGTTCGTCGTGCTTCTTAATGTCCGCTACGTGCCTCGCAACCAGCCACGAACGTCCCTCCGATACCTTCTCATCGAATATTCCGGGGACCGTTTTTGCTCGGGAAACATCCACGAGAGCAGGAGGAGGGGAGGAGGAGCAGGGAGGAGAAGGCGGAGGTGGAGGGTATCCAGCGTTTTCGCGCGTCGTATCGTAAAACTTTGCGGCGGAAAAGAAGGAGCAGCGCGGACGCTAAAGATTTCCTCGAACCGAGAAGATAGCATCGATGGTTCGCCGTGCGGCGTACGGACGAGATCAGATAACGATACCGACCTCGTTGGAATACTAATTTCCTTGTTCGCGAGGACACTTGGCGTGTGCGAGTCGCTAACAGGAAGAAAAATTCTCCACGGTTCCCTATTACCCGCACGGAAACACGAACGAGCAGTCCTGCCGCTCGAGTTCCAGTTCCCGTTCCAGTTCGAGCGTTCGCGTTCTCGGGAACGAGCTCCTTCGGGAATTCGTTGTGGGCGCGTCCCGGAGGAACGGTACGTGTCCGGCGGGAGGACGAAAAGCGGCTTCCTTCGGGGTTATCGGAAATCTCGTTTGGTCGACGTTTTTGCGAAGCGTAGCTGGGTGTGGGCGACGAGCGGCGCGTCACAGCCGCGTCACAGCCGCTCGACGTTTCGAATAATAAATTTTCCATTGGAAATTCGTGCCTACGAAAGGGAGCTGGGCGCGCATCGTTTTGTCGAATGCCATGACACACGCGACGCCGGCGTCTGTGTTGGCGTCTGCGTCTCCGTAAAGGGCATGCACACTCTCCGGCGCAGCATTAGCCTAATTTCGTGCGCCGCGGCAGCCGGAAATTAAATTTGCACGAGGGCTAAGTGGCATCTTCGGTTCCCGTTGCCTCGCACGCCGAACTATCTACTTCGAAGCTACGCCCGCCAACGAAACGGCAAAACTTTGTTGCCGTGTCTCTCGCTCGTGAAGTTCCCACGAAATAATACTTTCGGACCGACGCGACGTCGACGAGCAGTCAACCGACGGAATACGAAACGGGACGAAGCCGTTGCGAGCGAATCAGCGAGACGATGTTCCAGCAAAAAAATCGAGAAACACGAGCACGCTCTTTTCGTTCGTTATTGAAAGGCCGACGTCGAGCGGCTTCGGAACGCTCGACCACGCTCGAAAAGGTCCGAAGCTTTTCGAGGGCGGACCGAACGTTTTTCCGTTTCGGCTCCTTGAACCGGAACGCTTTGCCAGACGATACTCGAGTACGAATCGAACGCTTAATTAACGAGTTCCTGGTCGAAGGAGAGTCGTCGTCGCAGCCGCCTTCCTCCTTCGACGATGTCTTCCGTTTTCTTATGCCTCTCCGCTCAGCGTCTCGTCGTCAGCGACTTTCTACCTAAGGGAGCGCGGGAGAAAATATCCGAAGAAAACGGCTGGCTCGCGGTTCGTCCTCCCTCGGTCTCTCTTCCGGCGGAGCGGATCGAGCACGGAACTTTCCTCGAATCAAAGGTTTTAATTCGATCGAAGCCGCGCGGAAAAACGAATCGTTGAAAGTACTTCGGGGAACGGGCGGATCCGGTTCGGTCGACTCGCGTTTCGAGGGGATCGTTTCAGCTACCGCGTCGCGTTCCCGATCAGCGATCAACACGTTTCGCCGGTCGCGTCGCAGCGAAACCACGGCAGAGAGAAAGAAATTCCTGGAGGAGGCGAGTTTGGTTGGCGAAGGCAGCCTCGAGGCGTCGAGAGGTCAATATTTGCTCCTTTCGAAGGAAAAGAGCCAATAGACTTTCCGCTCCGTGCCAGAGCCTCTTTTTTCTCAGGCGTTCGTCGGACGTTTTCTCTTCGCGTCGTCTTTTCCACCGGTTGCTTCCTCGACGTTCCAGCCCCTTTGTTTCCCAGTTTCATCGCGTGCTCTTGAACGAGGCGGCGTTCAACGACCAGCGGCAAAACATACCTCGGTGTCGTGTCGGTGAGGAAAAATTCGGATAGAGCTAGGAAAGACGTTGGTCGGAAATCCGAGTCGAACGAGAAGCCCGCGCGCGGTCTATCGGTTTATACCATCTTTCGAGAAACTTGGCTCCGTTAACCCGAGACCACCTAATGACCAACGGATTCCACGGGATAACGGATGCCCCGTACAGTTCTCTCGGAGAAGGAAATACCGTCCCCATCCTCGTCCCCGACCCCGTCCCCATCCTCGTATCTTTCTGAAAACGGATACCGCTGGAATCCTTCGGGAAAGCTACCTACCGTCGCTCCTTCGGATCTTTCTTCGGTGTAGCGCACGGTCGATATTAATTCCTTCGAGCATTCCGCTCTCGATGGACCCTCGATAGCCTTTTCCGTCTTGGCGCGCGGGCGCGAACCTTACAAATCCCAAATCCCCCCAAGATAAAGCAGCGAGCGGGAGGCGAAGAAACATCTACGAGGCGCAAAGGTGTGCGCGAACTGTATATCCTAGCGGGGAGAAAGCCGCGATTAAAAGCTGATCCGGGATGAAAAAGCGGAGCTAAAAGTTTTGTAGCAGGAAAGAGGCGGAGAGGCAAGAGGCGGTGGTCGAAGCTGAAACCGCCGCCGCGAAAGAGAAAGAGAAAGGGAAAGAGAAGAGAAGAGTTTGAATCGAGAAGAGAAGAAGAGTCAACTTCTGTTGGGAGGGGTGCGAGGACGGGGCATGGGGAGTCGGCGGGGGTTGGTTTCTCGCCGACTCGAGCCGGGGCGTTCGCGGTCGGTCGGTGGCGCGACTTCGAGGCGGAGAATTCGATTCGGCCGAAAAACCGGCACCTTCGTCACCGATTAATTGCCGCCTTAATTGCCTGCGAATTTTCGCCCGCGGTGACCCCACCGCGTACGTCTTTTCCCGTCTCGCCCTCTCGCCGTCCTCTTTTTTTCCGCGGCCACGACAGAGATGATAAGAACGTCGCCAACTATTTCAGCAATCTAACTTTCTCGCGGCCGTTACAAGTTTCCCAGCCCCAGGCACCCCTTCTCGCGTCGTCGCGCGCCCGCCGCCTTTCCACCGATTACGTTCCGAGAGGCGACGTTCGAACCGCCGCTTCTCTCTCCCCCGTTCGTCTTTTTCACGGAGCGGCGGTGATAAAGCGAGGCGAGCAGCCTCGGCGTTTCCTTCGATTCGGGCAACCTGTAGCTTCTCGATTCGTCCGGAAGAATTCGTGGCGAATCTCGATCACGAGGAAAGACCGATAAACGAGCGTCGGCTTTCGCCCGAACGCCGCTCACCCGCGCCGTTCTCGCCCGTCCCCTGGCCTCCTCGGCCCTGCCGTGTCATGCCCTGCCCTGTCTCGCCTCGAACGATCGAGGGCCATCGAGAAATCGCTGGACGCGTCGTTAGGACGACGCCCTGGCCAACTACCCGATAATAGAAAACGATAAGGGAGAGAAGAAAGAGCGGTGGCGGCCGGATAAAACGGAGGAAGGAGACGTCTCGGGTCGGACAAATCGAACCTTTCCAGGGTTATCGCGGAATAATGCGGCATTTAACAATGGCTGTTTGCTCCTCTCTGCCGGGATATATACGTATATATATAGAGATAGATAGATATATAGATATACGAGCCGGAGGATGGAAACGGGTGGCGAAGGAGAAATGAAAAGGAAGCTGGCTCGGTCGAGGGACGGCGGCGGGGGTGGTTTCGAGCCTCTTCGGCCTTTCAGGAGCTGTCGGTGCCGTAGCACGCGCGCGTCCCCTATTCGAGTCGATGGTATTCGGCCCGTGTACCACGATTTTCTCCATTCAACTCGCTAACAGCCCCCCGCCCCGCACCGCCGCCCTGCTCCATCGGCCAGCAACCATTTTCCGCAACCTCCGCGGAGTGGTTTTACGATTTCACGCTCCGTTTCGCGGTATTCGCCGATCTCTCCGATTCTTCCCCGAAAGTTGCGCTCTCGAGCGGATGCTCTTGCATTTTCCGCGGGTCGATGACGCGGTTGGTGTCGATCGCGGAGATCGTCGTCGATACGGGGCGGACGCGAGACCCTCTCCGTGTTACCCTGCGAGTCACCGTCGCTGCCGCCCCCGCCCCCGCCGGTGGTTCCCGCTGTCTCGAGAAAGGTCCGTGGATGCTTCGGTTGATGCGATAACGATAATTGCACGCAAGAGAACGAGGCAGGCGCGCGGTACGAGGAGAGACAGGATCGTCGACCGCGTGCTTCGAGGAGAGCCTTAATTGGATATTCCCCGGATCGTAATTGCGAATCCTCCTCCCGAACTTGATCGAACCTCTCCGAGCCTTTTATTTGCCGACTGCGCCTCGCGTAATTGAAATATTTCGACGGAGGTTTTCCCGGAACGTTCGTTGCCGCCGCTCGCCGTGCAACGCGATCAACAGTTTCGTTCTCGCAACGAGAGAGCGGGAGGGAGAGAGCGGAGCCTCGACCCTCTGAATATTAAATGGTCACCGACTGTCCTTTCCGTGCCGTTTTCATTTCAAAGAGTCCTTAAACGCGAGGTTAAGTTGTCGAGAGTCGAAGATTAAAGCGATGCCTCCGAACCGTGACTCGGCCCCGAGAGGCATCACCGAGGGAATTATAATGACCGCTCCCTTCGAGTCTCGCTCTTTCCTTCCTCCTCCACCTCCACCTCCACCCCCACCTTCCTCCTTGACCCCCTCGACGCCACCGTTTCTCTCGCTCTCGCGTTATGAAAAGCACGTGACGCGATCGTCCGAACGACCAGGGACGTTAAGCTCCGCGACGGAAGACAAGTTATCGCCGAGAGAACAAACTTTTAACCCTCGAGCGGTGTATCGCGAGAGAAATCGAAACGAGCGGAAAGTCGAGGGGAATTAAGGTGATAAAGACGGAGGGCGGAGGAGGTCGTGCGAGGAGAGAAATCGGCAAAGGGAAAGTTTGTTTCCGGAGGAGGCATCCGTCTGGCGGGAGGGCGGTATCTCTCGGCGTTGTAATCTCTCGCGGCGAAAACCGACGGGTGCGCGTCTCTCCAAAGGAAATCCCGAGACAAAGGCGGACGTCTTACTTCCACCCCTCCTCCTCCTCCAGCCACCTGCTTTCGGAGGCGGCTGTCGCTTCCGCTTCGAGTCCGAACCCGGACGCGGCATCGACAGCCCGACGGATAAATATGAAATTCCGAGGAGAAAAGATCGAGCGCGAGAAGGGTGGGTGGCGTCGCGATGATGGAGGATAAAGGAAAGCAACAGCGGAGAGACGACGCGGCGCGCCCGGGAATTAAGGCTGGATGGGAGAAGAAGGGCGTCGAACGGTAGTTCCAGGCCGCCGAAAAGCCGGGGGAACTTACGCGTTAGTCGGTACCGTTTCGCGCATACGTAACGAGACGTATTGTTGCGAGCGCACAATGCCCTCCATGGACCGCTACAAAAATCCTATGAAATTTGCTGCCGGCCCGGGATTTGTTTGAAAAAAGTGGCAGGCTCGTACGGACGTCGGAGCATGGCGGCCACGGTCGCTCGATAATTCATACTTTAATTCGAATTGTATCGTTTGACTGACCGACGGCCGTTTTTCGCCCAGCCGGTGAATATCATGACCCGGTATCGATGTAAATTAATGAGCAGGAGGTGGCGGTGCGTATCACGCAGATTTTGAAATCGCCGCCGGGGGTCGGCTCGATGCGTCGAATAGCTTTTCTAATTTCCAGGCTATGGATATCGCGCGCACGCGAAACGCCTCCGTGCATACAGAGTTGCCCGAGAACGTAAACAAATCGAGATCGAAGAGAGACCTAGGCGAATGGGATCGGTGCCGCGATGCTGGCCGCCGGCCGGCCGGCCGGCGCGCGACCCGGCCGTGCACGCTAATTTCGAAATTAATTAAATCGGACCGTTCTCCGTGTACAGATGGACTTTTTCGCGAAACGTTTGCCGATCAGTTATAGCGGGCCGGCCGCGAGCACCCGCGCCCGCACCCGCACCCGCACCCGCTTCCCTTCCCACTCCCGCTCCAGCTCGTTCGCGGCTATCCACGGAATTTCAGGCGGAACGATCGAACGCGGGCACAAAAGTGTCGTCGCAATCGCGACGAGTAAATATCGCGATATTCCATAAGTAATAACGTTGTTTATCTTTCTTGCCTGAACAATTTCATATCGTTCTGTTTGGCGATACGCTGGTAACGAATCGGACGCGGAGGACGGCGTCGCGTCGCGCCGCGCCACTCATCGAGCCGCCGCGCCGGATGATATCGCGACTCGGCCGACCGATAACGAGCGATTTAAAAACATCGAGGTTCGCGCGGCTCGAGACGATTCCATTAAAAAGCGAAGCGGGGGCGCGGGAGACGAAGCCGTGACGCCTGGTGAGGGGTGAGGGGCCAGTGGGGCCACGAAATTGCGGCAGACGAGGGAAAAAGAAGAAGAAAATTCGAGCGGGACTAATTCACTGGGCGCGTGTTTCGTCATGCTCGCCAACTCGATTTAGCCCGTAGATTGAATCACGCCGACCGAAAAGAACGAATACTAATTTCTTTGGAGACGAGTCGAGAGATTCGTCAAGAAAGACCCTCCTCCGTTTCCTTTTCCGTGGACCATCTCCGCCTTTGGACCCCGAACCACCCTTCCTTTCGACATTTCCGTCCCTCCGTCTTCCCCCTTCCTTGCTTTTCGTTTCGTCTCCGCCGAATCCGACCCTACGGAACTCCGCTACCTATCGAGCAATTTCTTCTTCTTCTCCGCTCCGCGTCTCTGACTCTTCTCCTATCCGAGCCGGAGGCTAAGGGTCGAAATTGTTTCTTCTCTCCTACAATTACGAGCAACGGTACTCCAGTTTTTCCCCCTTTCTTCGAAGGGAAGAAAAAAGGAAGAAGTTACAAGAAGATTTCTTTTGCAGATACTCGTTAAGGAACTTTTTTCCCTTTGTCCAAACAAACAAACCTGGATGCTCGTGCGGAAATAACGATCCCGCATACTAATTGCTACTTATTAATTGCAAATCCGCGTCCTTCCCGTTCCGCACGCTCGCGCTCCGCCTCAAAGGGCATCGGGCGAACAGATAGGACCAACATCGGACAAAGTTAATGATGCGACGCGCCCAGCGCGGACCATCGTGCAGATATTAAAATAAATATTGTGCGTCGAATCGACGGGAAGAGGCGGGTGCTCGGGTGATTGGGGGTGGAAGGGGGCGCGAATTTCATCGGAAGCACGCGAGAAAGAAACGCGATGGAATTCTCCAACGATATTTCCTGTTTCGCTTTTCCTCCGTTCCGCATTTCACTGTTTTTTCGCCGCACCTATTCGCCCCGAGCCGCTCGGCAAAAACGATTGGTTCATCGTCATAAAAGTCGGCAAACGCTTTCGCTTTGAGGTTGAAATTGCGGTCTAACGAACGACTCGGCGATCGCGCGCGCCCCCCGCGCAACTTTGAGCGCGATGGAGTCGTCGGTCGATCGGCCGAAAGCCGAGTGTAAGAAACGTTATAACTTTGCTAGGACCTTTGACACGTAAAATATCCTTTCCTCTATCGAGAGCGCGTGACTTCGTCGGTGATTCTTCAGAGAGTGACTGCCGTCGCCTTTTTCCGACGTTGCGACGGTTCCTCATCGAAAACATAAACCGATCTCCTGTCGACAATGGTAGCTGCTCCCATGTCGTCTTTTTCGCCCGACTTTTTGGCGCCATACGCCGATTAGCGCATTCTTCCTACAATATTTGCACACCTGAACCTTTTCCAAACTCCTGGACACGGTATCCTCCTATCGCGACACCCAAGCGATACCATAACTGGCAAAATACGCCTTTTTCCGATCCCTCATCGATAGCCATAATCCTATCGTCCCTCTGGCGTGACTTTTGAGCGCCACACCTTATCCTCGTAGTCCCACGACCTCTTAAGGATCCCTTCCGAATTTCGGGACTTAGGCGCCTCCCACGCCTACCTCTCCAAAAAGGGAACACATATAAATACGGGTTCCGAACGAGGAAAGTCAGTTCTCGAGAAGGAAAGCAATAGCTAACATTAAACACGATTTCTGTAAAATATATTGTATATTCGAGTAAGGTAATATAAAAAAAAACGCAGCATTAGGCACGTGTCGCACCCTGAAGCGGCGCGTTAAAACGATGTATCTTACACGAGTAGAGTCCGCGGAAAATGTGTAACGCGCGCGTGAACGAAGAATGCGGTCGATCGCACCGTGACCGGCGCGTCCGCTCGCACAAAGAGACGCGTCGGATCGAATGAACGGAGAGGAGAGAGTTTGTACAAATGGAATGGGTCGTCCCCCTTTCCCGCTTCCGTCCGTGTTATTCTCTTACGAGAAGCCGGACGGGAACCTTTTCTCTCCCCGGGGACTCGTCGAAGAATATAGAATCGCCCGTCGGACTTTTCCGAGTCACGACAACTCGCGCTGCAGAAGGACAACCCTTGAGAAGCTGTCGTTTTTATTCAGCGGTTCCCCTTGTTCTTCGCTCGCGCGAGTTTCAAGAGCGCGGCTGGCGCGCGATACTCGACACCGAAAAGTAAATACCTCGAAAGTCGTCTCCTATCTTCTCTCGACGCCTCGACGCGCGGCTCTTTCGAGAAACTGTGCGCAGCGGGAAGCGGCGGCGGATCCAGCGAATGGAAAACGGATGAGGTCGCGTCGCGAGCGCGGGGACGGAAACGTCGGACAATAAGAAAAAGGGCGGAGGACACGGGACAAACGGGGGCTGCCGAGTTCGAGAGACAAACGTGCTGGAAACTCGAAACGGCCGAACCGTCCGGATCCGGGGAAATTTGCCGGCTTGTTAGCAGGATAAAAAGCGGGACCGGTGATTTTCGACGTGTTCGCCTCCCTTGGACCGTTTTCTCCCTTTATTCGCGGGGTTGCGGAGGAACCTACAGGGGTAAATCCTAAGTACCAACGGTTACACGTAGCTGTGCAAACGTGATTACGCCTCGACGACTGAAAGTCGCAGGAAATGAGTGGGGCGAGAGGGAGGAGAAAACTCCGGCGGGTAGCGGCGTTCCGGAGCCGCGGAAAACGTTCGCAATTTAAATCAAAGGTAAAGCGGCGCGCAGCGTCGGAAACGGCTGCACAGCCGGCGGACGTTGCACGGTAATAACGGCTATCAGTCAGTGAAATGACGCTCATCATATTTTCATTAGAATAATGGTCGAACGATGAAAGAGGCGCGGAGAAGCGCGCGCTGGAAAACGCGACCGAGCGGGAACGAGAGAAAACGGGGCGGACGGTTCAAGGTGGAGACCCGTTCGTTGGGTCGGCCGATGGAAGAGACGGAGAACGAGAATGAGCGAGAGAGAGAGTGCGAGGAAGCATTAAAAAAAAAAAAGAAATCGATTCGCATCTATGTCGAGCGTGGTCTCCTGGACGGCGATATCCGGAGAATACGGAACACATTTCTCCGAGTTCCGATAAGCTTTCAGCGAGAGAAGGTTGGACGGCCAGATCGAAGTGGCTCGTTACGGGTTCTCCGACTTGCCGCGATACCCGTCCGAGAGCCAGCTTTAATTTCGCAACGGCTACGGGACCGCCCCGTTCGGCCCTCCCCCTGTCTCTCGATGCTGAAGAAATTAGGAAAAGAAAATGATCGCTGCTGCTCCGTTCGCCTCCGAACGCGCGGGCGTGGGTATCGCGAGGCGATCGAAGCGAGGAGCGCGCTAGGAAATCCGAAACGGATAACGAGCACGATGTTTCGGGCATAAAACGACACCCGCCAAACTCTCGGAAACTAATACGTACTTGCCGCGTTTCTCCGCTTACTTCGCTCGGCGTAGTTCGATGCAAGAGATTGAAAGGCTTTTGTTCGTGGAGTGGAGAAAGGAGAGAGGAGTCCCAGGGAAACGAAACGCTTCTCCAGTTTCCATTGAGGCGGGTCGGATGGGGTGAACCGAAACGACGGCAGAGGGTTAGGGTTAGAGTTGAGGCGGGGGCGGAAGATTCAGGGTGGCTCGGTGGCGGCGAGCGGTCGCGGATATGAGTCCTCCTACCTACCGAGGGATGACGCAGGGTCGAACGAGATGGTTTCGATGGCGGTCAGGCTACTTAATATGACCGATAGGAGCGTCCTGTGAGCTATCGAAGCGTAGCTTCGCATCGGATGCTGGCTCAGCCGTGACGGTTATCGTTTCGAAGCGACACGGCCATTGGTCCGGCAGCTGGCACTCTTCTCTTCTCTTCCCTTCCATGTCGCGTGAAATGAACGTAACGCGGAGACCCGGGGATGCTCGAAATCGGCCGGCCAAGAAAGTCCATTGAATTTTTACGAGCTCGTTCTCACGTCGAATGTCTCGAGCGCCGTCTGAGAGGACGGCCGCCGCCGCTCCGACCCGAGAATCCCTCGGAAAGATTGAAATAAATCCGAGACCGAGAGAGAGGAGGGCTACCCTCGCGGGGAATTATTCGAAAAGCGTCTCGGACCGTTTTATTTACCGTGCAGATCCAATGTAACCGGCCGAGGATCCTGGCCGGATTGCCTGGGAAATCCGCCCGTCGGATGCTTACAACGGCGTCGGTTGCGGCGCATACGCGCGCGCGGCCTGCATCGACGCGTCCTCTTCATGTTTATATTCAGCGGCGAGACCGGACCGGATTGCCGGCCAGAGAAGAGCAATAAATAGTTGTTGCTCAACACGGATGTTCCCGGCTGGTCCGCCGATCCACGACAAAATCGCCGCTGAATACGTTTTGCCTCCTATTTGCATGATCGTTTACAGCCGGCCGCGGTCCTTCGTACAGGCTGATCGATACTTTCTCGCGACCTCCTCCCTCGATTCCTATGGTGAAACCGCGTTCGGTCAGGCCGCGCGTTTCGCACATAATACAACTCGCAACGACACTGTGAAATACGAGCGGGCGCGAGGCCGATTCACTTACCGGGTTTTGCGGAACGATTCGCCGGATGCGCTCACCGCGGTTTCCTGATCCAAGGGATTACGCTCGTTGGCTCTTCAGCCCCGCGAGTCGGTCTGCGGCGAGCTGGGATCCTCTTCTTTCAGCCAGACCGAGGGAAACATTCCGGAACGGAGTAATTGGAAGGAATCGAGATCTCCGCGTAAGGTTGTTTTCTCTTCGGAGATTTTCGGTGTGGGATTGGCGGTGGGGTCACGGTTTTACATATGCAAGGAAAGCGTGGGCGGTGAGAAAAGATCGATACAAAGATATTGCCACTTGGAAATGTAATGCGGCCCGAGCGAATGCGCTTGACCCGGAAAAACTCGGCTGAAGGGGCTCGACAAAATCGGAAAGATGGAAAGCAGGGTTAAGATGGGGAAGGAGAGATTAGTTTCGAATAACCGAGGAAATATCTGAAGTGGGCTGCCTACTCGAAAACTTCCGAGGTCGCCTTTATTCACAGAAAAAAAAACCTAGCACCGGGCCTCGTTAAATCGCGCGCGCGCGCGCGTGCGTGCGTGTGCTCGCGAACCGCGATCTCTCGTCTCGTCTCGGGTCGGGAAAACGTCGCTCCCGCGTCGAGATCGAGTCGAAGAGATCCTATTTTCCCCGACCTCGATCTTGTTCGCGCGCACTCGACCGGTCGCGCGCGCGGGTGCAAAGCGAGAGAGAGAGAAAACTTTCCTGCCGGCGAGATACGGTGCACCGTGACGGAAGCACAAGAAATCTAGACACGCACAGCCAGGGAAGAAAGAGGTAGAGGTGGTGGATGAAGGACGCGAGGGAGAAGGCGGAGGGCCTGGCTGATGAAGATGGCAGATAATCATATTCGATTAGGATCGTCCACGGGGATGATCCTTTGTGCGGTCGACTCTTTGTGGTGAGACGAAGGGGAGGAAAAGCCGGAGAAAGAGGTGAGAGAGAGGAAGACACCGGTGGCTGGTGCTTCTCCGCGGTCCTCTCTTCCTTTCGATTTATCTCTGCCGGCTCTTCCGGTCCCTCGCTTCTCGCGTATCCATACGCGCGGTCCCTCGTCTCCCCTGTTCCGCCTTTTCCTAACTCGACTCTTAATCCGAATCGCTAGCGCGCCGCCTCCCCGCGACGAGACTCCCGCGAAATCTGAGCCGCTGTAAATTGGCTAATTATAATCCTAAAGGAAGTCGGGGAAAGCGGTAAGAGAGAAACAAAAGGAAGCCGAGTTTGGGCGGTCGCGTCTCGCGACGTTAATTGGACGAGTCTGTGACCTCCGATTGACTTTATTCTCGGTCGCCCACCGTCCTTGCAACCGTCTCCCCTTCCAGCCGTGCGAACGACTCGGAAAGTTTTCTATTCGGACCCATCGCGGAGCCGATCGGGGGCGATTCTCGCGGTCACGAGGCAAAGCAAATGGTGAGAGACGCGCGGAGGCTGGTGGTTCGAGGGGCAGGATACGCGGCGGCTGGTGCAGGACGGTGGAAAACACAGACGGACGATCGAGTTGAATGCGCGCCGAGGAGCAGCGGCGCGTCGCGTCGTCGAGTGAATGCTACAGGCTGCTCGCACAATGCCCGAACCCGTGGCTTCCTACAATACCGTTTGAAACGGCCACGCGATAAATTCCTGCAACTTTTATCGAACGGCAGGACTAACAGGCCGCGACGGAATATCGCGAAAGTTCTGTCCGTGGTCGTGGTTGCGGCCGTCCGTCCTCCGGAACTCGTGCTTTCGACCACCGAAAGCCCGTCCCGTCCCGCCCTGCCCCGCCCCGCCATGCCGCCTTGCGCGCTCGTCGAGTTCGTCGCGTTCTCCGCTTCCATTCGGCCGCCTTTCTTCTCTCTCCCCGGGGAATCGTTCCCCGGAAGTATCTTCCAAATTTATTCTCCGTACGAGGAGACTGCGCTGGCATTCGGTCGGGCGCTCGCCGGCGTTGAATCGGTAGGGAAACGAACGTAAACTTTTTAGCGGTCCTGGCGCGGAGAATCGAAACACGTCGACGCCCTAAATCGCCATCCGGAGGGCGGAACGGCGCGCACCGGGCCCGATAAAGGGAAACGGGTGCAACGTTACGAGATATCGTGACCCGTGGAAAGTCGCGAGCAACAACCGGAGAGGAAAAGAATACGCCGCGCCGCGGCGGCCGGTAAATACGAGATCGCTGGGAGAGATCGAGGCATCCCGAACGGGTAGCCCTCCGGTCGGGTCGGGTCGGGAGCAACGGAGGCGGAAACACCCTCGGAAACCGTTCGTAGCCCGCATCCGAAAGATGCGGGTAGTTCTCTGGCAATTATACTAATGGAGATCGGGCGGCTGTCGGAGGAGGATCGCTCGGGAGAGAGACCCCTGCGGACCGAAGACGAACAGAAGCGAGAAGAAGCAACCGGTGAGCAGGGGAGCTCGAAGAAGCTAGACCCGGCGAAGGAGGAAGAAACTAGCAGGAAAGGGAGTGGTAACGGCGAAAACGGACGGAACGGTTGAAAGAGCAAAGAAGGAAGGGGTTTGTATGTCGAGTGAAAAGTGAGCAGCATTTGAAGAGGAAACCTTCTGGTTATCCGAAGAGAAAGGAAAAGGGATAGCCAGACGAGACGAGAGGAGACGAGACGAGACGAACGGACGCAGATGGTAGTGGGTTCCGCTGTCGAAAATAAGAAGAGTAGTAATGAATGAGCTCGGCTGGAGAGCGAGGAAGGACCAAGGGATGAAGAGAGAGCGGCAGCAGCAGCAGCAGCAGCAGAGCTCGAGTATATAAGAACCGAGTTCTAAGAGTCGTACGGAACACCGAGAGCCAATGGAAGCTGCCGAAAAGTGCTTTATACGCCAACTGCATTCAAATGAAAAAGTATGTACGTTGCTGCTGCTGGTGGTACCATCGCCGCTGCTTTGATCTCGCTTTCGCGCTCGCCAGGCAAGAATGCGAGGAGAGCGGCCTGGTCGCCGCATTATCTCTCGAACGACGTTCGGTCCAGGAGGCGTCGATCGTTCGTGAAAAATATCGGAAAACGGTACTCGAGCGGAGGCGGCTTCCAAGTTCGAAAACGGTGGCGAGCGAGGACGAGAATCGACGTCGATGTTCGTTGGGCGAAACAGCGGACAGGAGGAGCGGAGTTCGGGTTCGAGGCCGGTCACGGTACGTTCAACAATTCAGCGAGGTTACCATCGATCGCATAATACGAGACGTCTGCGAATTTGATCGGTCGTATCCGTGCCAAATTTCTGTAATCGCCGCGAACGATCGCAGACCGCTTCATGCGGTATAACGTCGCGATACCGACCACAATTCGAGTAAATATTTGAACGCTGATTGAACCGTTCGGCACCGCGTATGACGCGGCCCGGCTGCTAAACAGTTACACTCATTGCGGTGAATCATAATGGAAACGTCGTTGACCAGCGCTCCGCGTTTTCGTGCCGGCTGCGCGATCGTTCGCAAAATACCAACGGGACCGTTCGACGGACGCGATTTTACCGCAAACCCAACGACTCCTGGCACGACGTTCGACGTCGTCGCTCCGGGGACGGACGGGAAGCTGCCTCGTGCTCCGGCCCGCCTCCTCCGACCACCGAAATACTCGATTGCCATGATCGTGCGCGATCGCATATCGGTATGAGTATTCGGGCAAGCATTTCGAAATAACGTGCGTAGGACGGCGGCGTGAGTTGGAAACATATCTGGCGCGGCCGGCAGTTTTTCCGAGTTGCGGAGGGCCCCCCGCGCCGAATAGCTTCCGCTGGAGGAATTTCCGATGAAACGCATCGATGGGTAGACGCATCCCGAGCGAGATCGGTGTCAGTCGGATGCGGGACTGCGCTGGCGTCCATCTGAAATGCATATGGAACGGTGGTTCGAGCTGCAGGCCGAAGAGGATGAGGATGAGGAGCAGGCGGAGGACGAGGACGGGTCGCGTGTAAATCCTTTACGCGTGTATGCGTACGCGCTAATGGGCCGGAACAAGCTGCATGGCGCAGCTTCGACGTTGGACGGAGCGTGTTTGCGCGCTGAGTCCGCTTCGCTGGGACGGCCAGCGCGGCGCGTCGATCGAACCTGCAGACTGTCCGAATTGCGCCGCCAGCTCTTAACTCCGCGTTAAATAAAACCAATTTACCTCGACGCTCCGACCTACGCCGTTTCCAGCCGCCCTCGATCCCTGCGTTCGCGGGACACCGGAATGTTCCGACCAACGGTCGTCGACCGCCGCGGCGAGTAAAATCGGTGAGGCTTTCGGTCGAGCGAACGACCGCGAAGACGACGACGAGGAAGAGGATCTTGGAATCGCGCTGCACGAATCGAGCGAATCGACCGCGCTGGAATTGCTAACCCGACGGATGATAACGGCGCAGCGATCGGTCACCGCCTCGTTCTTCGCCGGGGGCAATTACGCGGGTCGCAATTAAAATTAGCCGAGAGTTCCGATGCGGTCGCGAGCGCCGTCGAAATCGATGACCCGATCGTGTCGCGCGACGATTAAACGAAGCTGCCGCGGAAAGTAAAATAGAAAACGATCGGAGTCGTGGGGGGAACGGCGCAGTGATTTGTAACGCAAGACTCGCGCGAATCTCGTCGCCACCGGCCGTCCTCCTTTGTGCGAGTAGTAATATCCGTTGCAATTAAAATCGCCCGCGCGATGTGATACAGATTCTGTGGAATCGATGACAGAGCGCAGGGCCGCCCCGTCTACGTTCCTCGGTTCTCTCCGCCTGTCTCACTCTCCGTTGCAGTACCGGTATCAAAAGGATTACGTATCGGCAAAAGCCTTGCACCGAGTTCCATCGGAAAGCGCCGTTCACTAATAACGGAACTCGCTGGATGGAGAACGAGCGCACGATACGTCGCGCAAAGCGATTCGGAGGACGGTGGTCGGTGCGATCCACCGCGTCGCTATCTTTAATGTTTCGGGGAGCCATCGAAGCGTTTCGCGTTGATTCGCGACGAGTCGAATGGTCCTCGGTGGCGAACCGCGGTGCGGAGCGGCGCGATACGAAGGAGGGACCCTCTCGAAAGGCGCAGCCCGGCTTCTTCCGATGGAATCGGTTCGGTCCATGAGTCTTGGGCTGGAGGCAGCGAGCGAGCACGCTGTATAGACGAAGCGAAGCGCGCTCTTATATTTTATGCAGCAGTTTATAGAGATATATCGGCCGTCTAGCGCGACGGCATAAGTCAAAACCTACTTTACCTAATGGCCTCCCGGCGACCTCCTCCCTCTCGACCAAGCCGGAGCCGAGAAGTTGCCCTGCCGACACCGACACCGACACCGACACCGACACCGACACCGGTATCGACGCCGACGCCAGCTACTTTGCTGCGCGTCGAGCCCTTCTCCGCTCCATCAAAATTCTATTTCCAATTGCAACCTTCCGCCACGCCACTCGGGATACCATCCTTTTTCCCTCTTCTCGCTGTCTCGCTATTTTTCCGCGTCCGCTTCGCATATCCTTCGGTGCATCCGCCGCGTCGCTCGTTCATCCGATAATTCTCCGACCGATTCACCTGTCGAGGGGAGCCGGCTTCTACCGAAACCTGGCCAACGAATTTCCTTCCGCCGCCGCCGCCGCCGGATGCTGTCCTTTACGACGGCGATTGCGCGAAATTATGCAGCGCGGTATAATGGCAGCGACTCGAACAGACGTCCGTGAAAGCGGTTAAAGCGCTGCTTAAAGCTTACGGTCGGACGCTCTCAGCCTAGATCCCCTTGTTTAATGATCGTTGCTCTCGCGGTTCCTTAACGCCGCGTACCACCGAGTCCGTCTGTTTCGCAGCTTCTCTTTGTCGAACGGGCCGGCATATACCGGATCTCGCACGAGTCGTTTCTCACCTCGATCCACACCCCGATGCATCGCTGCTCCACGATCCTCCGCATAGCTGTAACCGGGTGGTACATCTGGAACGAGGAAACACGATCCACCGAACGCTATTACGGTTTCGAGTGACTCCGACTCGTCGGACCGCTCCGAAACCCGAGTAAGGCGGGTCCCAATTCCTTCCCCCCGCTCGCGCGAGCTCCACGATTCGGTTCCGTTCACCCTGGCCGTATCGGACGGCAAACCGTCGCAGCTTTCCGCGAACACCGATGTCCCGAGCATCCGTTTTCCTCTTTTAAAAAGACGGCCGTCAAAGAGCGCGCAAAGCCGGTACGTGACGAGAGAAAACGCGGTCGCGTCGGATGTAGGTAGCATTTTCCAGGCGCAGCGATTCTTTCACGAGGCGGCTTTTTAGAAGTCGGCGTGTCAGGGCGTGCGTGACACGCTCGTCCGTGCGTCGAACGCGCGGCGGGTCGTGTCGTGTCGAGTCGTGGCGAGGCGAGGCGAGTCGGGTCGAGTCTCGCGAGGGCGGAAGCGTGATTCGGAGTGCCGTGAGGCGAGGCGGCGGTGGCAGCAGCATCCGCGTACAGGAGCGCGTGTACGCGCTTAAATATATTCCGCGCGGTCGACAAACGCGCGTATATTTACTCGGGTACACGCAGGGAAAGAGAGACGGTGTGCGGCGGGGGGAGAAAGACAGAGCGTGCGGTGACACGAGAGCTAACTCGGCGAAACAACGTGCCGTGGAACCAAACAGAGTTCTCGTGTCCGTGTGCGGGTACGTCCGTCTGTCCGTCCGTCTGGCTGGCTGGCTGGCTGGCTGGCTGGCTGGCTGGCTGGCTGGCTGGCTGGTTGCGCGGATCACGCGCGTACACTCGACATAATTGCGCTGCCGCGATTAATAATTAGACGCGCAATTGGCCGTCAACCGAAATGCGTACGCGTACGCTGATTCGATTTATCGAACAGCGGCGTGGCGGCGCGGCGTGGCGCGGCGCGGCCCGCCACGGTGGTGTGTGCCGGGTATCGATTTCTCGTCAGCCGAGCCGGGAACCCGTCCGACTTTTCCTCTCCGGAGAGAGCCGGTTTTCCTTCGACGCTCCCGCAGAGACACCGCGGACGAACGGACTCGGCAGATTTCCAAGGTTTCCGAGAACGCGATAGCCCGCGAAACGGGGACGTCAGCTTATCGTGCCCCGATGGATGTTCACCGCGCGAGTCCGAGGCAACGCGCGACACCGTTGCGATCAAGAGTATCTGGAAATCGATATCACGCGGTCGTTTCGTGGCAGCAACTTGAACGCGCGTCGCGACGGTACTTTGAAATTTTTTGGCGATCGGCCAAGCTGCCGGGGCAATTAGCGGACTCGTTATTGCTCGAGATAAATGGCTGAGATAGGGCTCTCCGAGAGCCATGAGCGGCGGCGGCGGCGGCGGCGGTGGTGGCTCTATCATCAGATTTACCTCCGCCTTGCGCCTCCGTGGAGAGTTCACCGATTTAGCCTTGAATAATTTGCTAATCAGATTAGTAGCGTTGGATGAAAATTACAGATAGCTCCGGAGTTTCGCATCGGTTCATCTAATTACCCTGCGAGCGAGGATGCCGTGAAGCGCTCGCCCACCTGCCCCCGCCGCCCTACCTTCACCTCGAACTCCCTCTTATCGAGCGAACCCGATTCGAAAATTATACGCGACCACCGACCATGGCGGGCTGGCGCGATTCTTCCGTGTTCGCCGTCCGCTGAAAGATCAAGGATTCGCGCTTTGATTCCGACCGAATACCAAGAATGCGAGAGGGCCGGAGAAATTTCCGCCGCGATGAACAAAACGGACGAGGGAGGAAACGCGGGCGTATCGGTGCTCGCTTCCTTCCGACGGATACCAACTTTCCAACAAAGGTGTCGCGTTTCAATTTTGATAAAGTCCCCGGAGGGCGTTGCTTTCGAAATTTCGCGAAACACCGGCAGCCGCCGTCGCCGCCGCGGCGCGATTCGGCCGACGGAGAAACGACAGAGGCATTGTTGTCGGCTACAAAGTCGCTCCGTGTGCGCGCACCCACGATCCGACTCGCCTCTTCTTTTCTTTTCTTTTCTTTCTCCTCTTTCTCGTTTCGCCATTTGTCCGCGCGCCTCGCTATTTTTCCTGCTGCATGGCTCCATTTCCAAGCTCTGGACGATGCTGCCTCATTTTTTCACAGGCGCGGCACACCGTGGCTGCATCCGGTCGCGAGCTCTCCTCCGCGAGGAAAAACCGAAGGAGGGCTCGACCGTGCGCGGCAGCCTGGTCGATGAGCCGTAAGGCCCGCTGCACCCGAGCGACTTTTCATCGCTGCGACACCGCAGCGGTGACGCTGTGCGATTCGGCAGGCTTATATTTTTAATCGTGCAGTGCACGCGAGCGGGCGATTCCGCTGCGGCGTCGCGGCGACAAAACGGTATCGCACACGCCGCGCGATTCTGCAGGCTTACATTTTTAATAGTGCAATGCACACGACGGTGCGATCCCGCTGCGGCGTCGCGACGGAGCCGCAACTGACAGTCGGAGTCGCAACGGTAACGCAATGATCGCACGTCACTTGCCGAATCGCGCGACTGTCGCATGACGGTACAGAATTGTAATCTAAGATTGCAAAATGTGTGATAATCTGGATATAGAGTTATGCATCGAAGAAGTTCGAAAATATCCCAAAGTATGGGATGTATCCTCAGAATCGTACCACGACAAAAATAAAAAGAAGCCAGGCAAACGGTGAAATATCTTATGAGGGACTGAAGCTATCAAAAAAATGTTTTTACATAAGTTGTTTGGTATAAAGGGAGGTATTACGTGGTATTAATATTTTATCCGTACGTGGAGTAGTGGAGGAGATTTCAAGGCCAAATTAATTTTTTTAAATTGGGTTCTATATTTTTTTATTTGTAATGTAATAGCGTTATTTAGTGTAATAGAAAGTCATAAATTAACCCTTTGACTGCGCACTACTTGAAAACGAGAGGTACCCTGCGTGCGGCCGAGCTGCAGTAGTACGTATCGAGCCATTTACACGGGGAGCAATTTTATCAAGCGCCTGTAGGCGCAAATCGCAGCCAAAGAGTTAATCTGATCCCATGTAGTCAGGTCAACGCGATGGTAGTCGCTGACACAAAATCGGTATCAGTTTTTAATTTCGGGGTGGTAGCCACCGATTACACAGGAGCGGCACCGACTGATGCCACGGCGATAGTTAGTCGACACAACAAAATCACTCTTATTTAGTTTACAATGATAAAATTGAGCAAGTTTTAAAAAAGCTCGGGTTAATTTGTAAACAAATTCTATACAAGCAAGAAATAGAAAGAATATGTAAAATATATGCATAATATGCAAGATGTAGTAGTTCAGAGCTCGAGCACTAAAGAAGGGATGAACCCAATATTTTCTGCTCTGTTCTTTCAGAAAGTATTTGTATACCAAATACGCAAAGATTTTTCGCTTCTTTATGTATACGTCCATTCTCTTTCGTGTTCACAATACAATTACTGGTTCATTGACACAGCGATACCTTTACGAACTCGCAGCGACACCGCAGCGACGTCTCACCGCAGAGTCGCACGTCACCCGCTGCGGTGTCGCACGACAGAAAGTCGCTCGTGTGCACCGGGCCTAAAACCGCCGATTAGAGGTCCCCGACCGTGACGCGGGCAATCGATACGATTTCGATCGCCCGTCCTCGAGGTCGTCAGATCGTCTCCGCGCGACGAGGAACCGAGGCGATGCAACGAGTCGCGCGGTTGCGGAGGCATGAGCGCATCCGCTCGCGCGAAACTACGTGCTGGAACTTCGAAATTTTATGTATGGCGTTTCGTCGTCGAAGTATGCCAACTCCATCCGTCCCTTCCGCGAAGAAATGCTTCCATCTTTCTACAAACTTTCCCCCCCGGTTCAATGGACTACACGCTTCCCTCCACCCCCTCTGTTCTCGCGAGAGAGCACCAGTCGAGCGTATCCATCCTCCTCTTTCCTGCTCGCTCGCGCAGGAAAGTTCGTCACCGGGAAACTCCGCTGAATATTTTCCTTGCTTTACACGCGATCATCGGCTCGCATCTTCCATCTTACGGCACGCTGATGCGACGTCGATGGAAAACTTTCCCGGCTCACTTCCTTCTTTTGCCCCCGCGTCGATTCTTACATTCCCGGAGGGCGGACCAGAAACGCGGTTCGCTCCCAGCCACCAACGGGAAACATCTTCGGATGCGGGGATGTTCCGAGACGTTCCCGTCTCGACGGCCTCGTCGGGACATCCGTTCGCGGATCATCCGCCTGCGGTTTTTTCCGCCAGCGGATTATTCTTTGACGACGTTTCGAGAAATTCAACGAGTTCAGCGAGAATCGGTCGGCGCGACAGCTTTCCGAGACGCATCAAAGCGCCTCCTTTTTCATAGGGTCGCGTGACACGCGAACAAGCGACGCGAAGCGGAAGCCGGTTCCAGCTTTGTAAAATTTAATCCTTCGTAAAGTATTTTCTCGTTCACTTTGTCGTTGTCAATGCTCCTAGCCGACCGTGCTGTGAAACTCTGTCGGTTTTTTTCTGCAACGGGCCCGATAATTATAATCGCAAATTCTTTGTTTCAGCCGGCGCTTCCGCCGGTGTTTCCCGTCCCGAGCTTTAGGTGTCCTTCTCTTCCGCTTCGTACGTGAAAGGCGGTTCCGTAATAAAGCTGGATGCCCCGTAAAAAGATTAGCTGCACGTAGGAGAGTTCGCAGCGCCTCTCGCCGCCAGCCGCCAGCCGCTTCCAAGAAAATGCAATTACAAATTGCAGTTCTGGAATCCGCCCGGCAATTGCCCAGCAAAACGGAACGTACGTTTGCAGGATCGTGTTAAATTATTCGATCGGCGATGCCCGATAGGTTCCCTTTCGGATCCCCTGTTTTGTAGTTCGCGATCACAGTTCGTCCACCGGCTCGATCGCGATGCAGCGAGAAGCGGCGAGGAACGGCGACGCCGCTCGGGAAAAATATCCGCTCGCGGCCTGTGCGTAGTCGCGAAGGTACGACAGCGTCCGAAAAGGAAACGGAAATCGAATCGGTGGTTGCGATAGTTCAGAGAAAGTCATGGGAATTTGATTTTTTCCATCTCTTCTTTTTCTTCACACCGGTCCGCCTCCCGTCGATGCCGCTCGTTCTCTTCGCTTTCGAAGCAGCGGCGTAGAAATGGCGGTATTATTGGTTTATCCGTTTCGCCAAGGAACTTGTGCGAGGCAAGGCAGCGGAAGAGAAAGGCAGCCTCGGTCGTTCGTCCTGAATCGTATCTCGCCGATATCGAGCTTATATCGTAATTCAGTTTCCCGCCCAGAAGCCCCGATATTATTTTCGATATCTCGAGGCGGAGATGCGAGACCGGTATAAATAGAAAGGACACCGGACGTCGCCTCTCTGCTGCAGCTATTCCGACTCTCAGTCCTCCTCCGCCTCCTGCCGTTCTTCTTCCTTCTCTCATCCTCCTCGGCCGGTCGACGTCCGACCACCCTCTGATTTTCTGCTCTCTTTTCCTTTGCGACCGCTCCTTCGAAAACTCTCAACGTCCGTCGTGGTCGAAGCACGAGTAGCTGGAAACTTTTATCCCTCGCCGGAGTCCCCTTTCGGTTTCGCGACCGCTAAAACCGATGTGCCGAGCGGTGGAAAAAGGAAGAACACCGAAAGGAGAGCATGATTTATCGTAGCCGGTGTACCGTCTTCCCGTCGGAATTCTACCCCGAATTTTGCAGGGTTGTAAGCCTTGCTTACGCAATCGCGGCAACGTCGAGACTCTGATATTCGTTCCAACTTAATGAACGCGAACTGGTGAGGAGATTAAGTGTCTATGCTTGTTTAACAATATATAATCTGAATCAACGACAAAATAACAACGATATAAATATGATCAGTCAAGTATACGCTAAGTCGTGGTTGAGATGCGTGGTTTTGAAAGTTTTTCATTTTTCGGAGGATGTCTATTTATTTCCATTCGCCGGGAGGTGTGTCTGGAAGATGCGTTTTACTGTAATTTTCTGATTGGCTAAAAAGGCTCATTGACTTGTAGGCGGAGCGGATTTTTGCGTGGAAAGGATGGGGGTGTACCTGAATGTTGTCTCGGGGTGTGGAAGTTTTGGGCTGCCTGTGGTTTGTTTTCGTCTTGCACAGAGGTAATAAAGCCATAAAGCCTGTGGATCTGTTGACCATATCTCCTGAGGAGATTAGTGTACCTTCTTGAATCGTTTGCCAATTAACTTTAAATTTTCTACTACATCCGCTGGCTCTATGGGTTTATTGTCGCTACGTGACGTTTCGAGAATGTTTAGGTTTATCGTAAATAGTATGTTGGGTGATTCCCTTAAATTGGTTTTCGGTGACGAACAGCCGGAGAGCTACCGGGACGCATCGGGCGAAGAACGGAGGTGGATCGGATAATCCGGCCGGGAGCTTCGAATCGAAGGCAAAATAGATCCGAAGTCAAGATGGAGAGGACCCGCTGGAATCTCGCGATTAAAATCACCGTGCGAGCGGCCGTTCGTTCCGCGAGCGTATCGTCGGTGTGCGGCTGGGACGAAAGGTTGAAATCATTAGGGTAGGCGAACCGTTGAATGGGAAAACAGGATTCGCGGGCTATTTCCCCTGGCCTCGATTTTCATTGATCCGAATTATACAAAACATCGGTGTAATTTAATTATCCGGCGAGCAACGATGCATTATAATGCAATCAAAGGATGAAGAGTTTCGGTCGCAACAATTTCGGGCGTGCTCATAAATCTTCCATCGATTATATCCGCGATATCACGGCTGCGTTATTAATACGCGCGATAGCCGAAGTGCGATGTAACTTTATTCTCGTGAAATTTGCATTACTTTTTCGCTGCTGTACGAACGACGGGAGCTCATCGGCGAATAATTAACGTGGAAACGCAGCGAAACGAGCCGTTGGGAATATTGCTTTCGGGCGAGAGCTCGCGTCAACGATTTCGTGGTGGGAAAAATTTCCGAAATCTCGTTTCCCGTCGTAATCGGGTAACTTTGAATCGGCGCGAGGAACCGGAGAAAGACGCGGCGCGGTGACGGTCGCGTCAACCTTCCGCTCGCGGGTCCATCGAGTCACGATCGCGGAGCATATGTATAGACGTGTAGCATCAACTCCTTTGTGAGGTGACGTACCTGTCAGGATCGTACGCACATGTCAGGATGGTCGAGCAGCGTTTTCAAAAACGGCTACTGAAATTGGCTGCGACACTGATAATGTCTCGAGAGGAACGCTCCGGTGGCCGACTGCGATGCACGAGCGCAGACAAAACAATTACTGTCTGTCTTGTATCGTAAGCGAGACGGTCAAGCAGGATGCTAAATAGCGTGAGAATGTCCTTGCTCGGTTCTGAATTTTCTAACATACTCTAACATACATATGCACGCCGGGTTTGCCGTCCGAACGGGAGAAGGTATCGATACGGGCTCGACGATTCGATCCGAGAGCGGTGTATGTCAATTCGACACCGATGAACGGGGAAATAGCGGGGACGCTGCTCGCGCTCGCGCTTGGAAAACGTCGAACTCGATTCGACGCGCTAATATTTGCCCGTGTTTCGTGGAATTTTCCATCGAGGTAGGAAGAGGTATTCTCGTCGCGGCGACGAACGTTAATCTCGCGTCGATACGCATTGTATATTTAATCTCTTGGTAATTTCCTTGAACAAACACGCCGCGCGACGAGAGAGAAATCGAGAGAGGGAGAGAACGGCGCAGAGAGCACGCGAAAGGGAGATCCGTTGAAATTATTTTCCATGCACCGGCTGCCGATTAAAAATTACATTTCTCTCCAGCGTGTAATCCCTACCCGGCCGACCTCATTATTATAATGGAAAAATCATTCCCGACATGGCAACGCCCCCGGCGAAATTCTCGTTGCATCCTTTTGTCCGCAAACAATCCGCTGTAATGCGATCACTTTGAGGTACGCCGGCACGATTAACAGAGTATAATTATTTCGATGCTCGTAACGCTGCGAACGAATAATCCACTCGCTGGTGATTCGAACGAGTTGACGCGTGTCTTGCGGCTGCCTTTGTCGCCGCTGCCGATTCGCGTTCGAATCGGCGAGTACAAAACGTGCTCTGGAAATCTCCCGAGAGGAAAAAGAAGATGAAGAAGAAGAAGAAGAATTGAGGGATGAAGGGGAATAGGAAGAATGGCAGGGGATCGAGAGAAAAACGATCCTCGATGTCGTAGGTGTAGTACTTCCTTTTCCGTTCGAGTTCTATCTCGGGCTCTTCCCCGACGCGCGCTCTCTCGCCTCACCTCTTGTCGCTCGGCCTCCGTTTCGTTTCGCTCGCTATTACCGACCGCGGTAATAGCCTTTATAATCGGAAATTTCTCCGGCAAGTAGAACGCTGGCTTCCGCGCGTGTTCCGAACAGAACGGAACGGAACGGAACGAGAGCAGAATGGAGAGAGACAGAGAAAGAGCGTGGGAGAGAGAGAGAGAGGGAGAGAAGGCAGAATCGAGCTCCGGTCCCTCGGGATTACTTCGGCTGCCTGCCGTTCGTTCTCTCGTCCGACTCGAACAGACGTCCGGCCATTAAATGGCTCGATATCGATGCAACGGAACGCGCGCGGAGGCAGCGGGGCGGCTCCGGAAACATCTCGTCCGTCGGCGCGACGTTCCTGAAAGCAAACGAAAAAGAAAGTTCGTAAATCGGATCGCGGAGGAATCCGGCGCGCGGCGGTCGGGAAGTTTGCTTTGGCGGCGGAGATAAAGGCGCGGGCGCGACGAAACGATCGTCGGCCGAGACCTCGACTTTTCGAGCGATAAATTGAAAAGTATCGCGCGCTCGCGCGTGCTCGAAAAAGCGCTATCGGAGTGGCTGGAGGCTGGGCGCGGTTAACGACATCGTTAGAAAGGACTTTCCTCCGCGGCGATGCGCGCGCGAAAATACGCGTCCTATCCGGCCACCGAGCATTACCTTGCCGTTAAAAAAAACGTTTGTTCCTAGGTCCAATTAACTACGGTCAGATTTATCTTGACTAATGCGCGACACCGGCGGCGGCTCCGTGGTTTGGCGCAGGATATATTCTGCCCGGTTTTATGACGCGACCAGACCGCTTGTACGCATTATTTATGATTACAAGTTCACCCCTACCCCCTGCCGCCTGCTCCGGCCACCCTTCTTTCCGTTGCCACGGCGGTCCCCAGAAAGCGCGATAACGCAGGCTCTTCGTTCTCGCGCGACACGATCCTCTCGAAAAGAAACGGATAAAACAATTTTCTCCGTTGCTCGTCCAGCCGTCCGACGTGCGGTTTTAATTAAAATCCGATACAATTATTAATTATAAAGTAACTGGAGCGAAAAGCCACGGCGGAACGAAAGTTGGTGCGCGAGTCTGCGAAGCCGCCGCCGAAGAAAGAAGAAATAATAATTAGTCAGGTAATTGGGTGAAGCTGTGATCCTGCGGGCTGCATTATTAAACGATCCGGTACGGCGCAGCGACGTTCTTATACCGAGCGCCTCGCGCCGCGTTCCAGAACGTTACGATTCCGCGAGCTCGAGTCGGATGCCGGCCGATTTTTCTTCCGCGCGCGGAACTGGTCAGCGCTTCGTTCAGGGGGGGAACGTTCGCCGCGGTGCATTCTGCATATGTTTAATTCCACGCTGTTTCCCGTGCACCGACGAATCGAGAAAATTTCATTCCCGTTGCGTACGTTTGATCGCGCGACTGGAAAAGGACAACGGAGGAAAAAGAATAATTACTGCGGACGTTTCACGGGGCGAAAGGAAAGGACGGCTGTGGAATGGAAAGAAGCGAGCGTGCGAGCGAGCAAGAGGGAGAGGGATGAAACGATCTCAACGAGAACACGATAGCTCGTAAAAAACGAGGAGCAGCTCGGTGCTGATTCGGCCGTGGTAGAAGTCCGCCGATTCGGGGCGCCGATGCCGCGATAATTATCCGTTTCGAATAAAAAATTCGTTTCGTCGGAAAGTTTGCGTCTGGTCGCGACTAACGAGAGTAGAATTGCTGTTTCGCGGAAGCGGAGGGTCGAGGACGCGGCGGAAAACTTTGATCCTGCGTTATTACGTTCTCGAGACGAAGGCGCTCGTTTTTAACCTAATATCATCGGGGTCGAGGGGACGACGACAAAACGGTGCCCTCGAGATTCACCGAAACTTTTCCCGCGTTATTCTCTTCCGAGCGAGGCCGGTTCTCGATGCGATCGATGCGCTTCCATTCGAGGGAAACGCGCCCGACGCGACTCATAAATTTACGAAACGGTTTTTCGCGTTGCATCGCCCGCGGCCGTTCGACGACGTACAATTTTTCGCTCAGAGTACCAGCGAAATTCCAGCGTAGCTGGAAACGCCGCCCGAAACGGACCGGGGAACCTTCGTAATCGATTGGTTGGCCGATAATCTCCGTTCGAGCACAGATGTATCGTGGCCGCGGTGTTATTGGAATCCGAAGACAAATAGAAACACGGAGGAAGTTTATCGTGAAAGTTCGAAAGCCGGGAGGGATCCCGTGTACGCGCGCGGCACCCTCAGTCCCCGATTTCCGATCGGGACTAACCGGTTCGCCCGCGCGCCGATTCTTTCGAATTTCCCGACCATCCGACACCGTGGAAACGCTCTCTTCGAATCTCCCGTCTTCTCCCGCTTCGGCTGCGAACAAAGCGGCGTGGAAAATCTGCGGTGATGCGACATCGCGAGCGGGGATATTTGATCCAGGTGTTTACTTAATTAAAAGTAATCCATTACCGACGCATCGCTTGCCTGCCTGCCGGCAAGCCTTCCGCTCCAGCCTCCGCGGAAAACGTTGTTTCGCGCGAGCGCGCACCGCCCCCGTCTCCGTCTCTGAACAGATACGTTTACACGAATGTCTCGCGTTACTCATCCCGGAATTACACCGGTACCACCGTGCCATTCCCTACGCACGCTCCCCATCCAACATCGACCGACTCCTTCTCCGCAGATTCATCGGACGAACGAATGATTCACGCGCTCGATGGCTCGGTGATAACGGGAAACTAATTATCGCGCGGCAGCCTAATAGCGAATCAACTTACAAAACAACGAGCATAAACGAATCGAACGCGTTTTAATCCGATTTCGTCGATGCGATTACGATTTTAGCCGAATTAACCGACGACATAATAAAGCCGTTCGTGCGACGCAAAATACACACGCGCTCGGGGGCGGGAGTGTTGAAAAAGCGTAACGGGGGTAACCGATGCGGTTTTCGCGTTACACGGACGGCGGGCGGGGGCCGTTACGGGATTACAGGCTGTTTCGAGTTTTCGCGATTCCGAGACGAGGTTATTTTACCGCGTAATCTGCATAAGCGGCGCGACGTTCGTTGGAGTTCGCCGGGAAGAGGGCCGCGAAGAGCGGAGGAGGCGGAGCGGCGAATAGAATGTGTATGGAGGCGGAAAAACGATGGTAACGGTAATTATTTTCCTTTCTCGTGCCGTAACTGCTCCCGCGGTAGCGGCGTTCGAGGACTGCGCTCTTCGCGGATTAATTAAATCGTTCGCGGAACGTTCGCCGAACAAATAACGCCGCGCGGTCCGCCGAGTCGTCGTACCGAATTCCTTTCCCGTTGTTCCGTTTACCAAACTTACGAGATACGAAAGGAACTCGATGTTCGTTTATCGACGATACATGAACGAACCCGTATCTATTTCGGCTCGCCGGGACGGTCGACTGTAAATTCTCATTTTTACTCAACTTTTCTCATATCCCGAGTATACTATTATTGTCGGCCCTCCTTGCGCCCGCTATACGTATTCAGCCTAAGTGCATTATCGTCGCGGGAGTGGGTGATGGATAACGGATCCGGGATCGTGCAGAAGTTTATCGCGAAACTTATCCTAAACCATGGATTTCTTCACGGCGAGTATTATTATTTCTCCCCGACGTCGTGGCGCACAGAGAGGGAGAGGGAGGAAGAGTGTATCGGAAAAATTTCGGATTTTCGTTGGAGGACGAGCGCGGAGTAGGAGGGTCAAGGATGTTCGAGAAGACGTTGCGCGGCGGGCAAGGAATAAAGATCGCGAGAGAACATCGAAGCTGCCAAGGCATGGCTGGAAGAGCGTGACCGGCGGGAGGGGCTCCACGAAAGGGGTTGGTGGATCAGGAGGAGAGAAAGGGAGAGCCTAAACCAAAGTAATTAAACCGAGAGCGTTAATGAAAATCCACGAAATATACGCGGGCGGGGCGTGATGGCGGTGGTTATTTTTTGCCGGGAACGCATTACCTGATTGATGTTGCGGATGCGAACGATCGAGCTGGCTGCCGATTCTCCGCGGATTCGGAGGGTGCCGAGTCGAGCTTCCGTCACGGTCAAATTACGTTAATGTCCGCGAAACGGCAAGCTCGCCCGTATTCCGGCCGGTCTTGGAATACCGATCGGAGATCCTTCGGATAAGGATGCTGCGGGATGAGGTGGGCGGAGAGGAGAGGAGAGAATAGGCGGCACGATGGAATGCGCATAGCCGCGAACGGCGGAGGACACGTACGGGAAATGACTATGCGCTCGCGTTCTGAGAAATCGCTAATGGAGATTGTACCTCTATCCGGTAACTCCTCGCTGAAAATCCCCTGGGACGTAACTGCTCTCGCAAGATTCCTATTTCCGGGAACAACCGAGGCATCGTCTACCGGCGCAGTGTAATTCGGAAACGCGTCCCTAAATAAAATCCGTCGACGTCGCGAATCCGTGGAACGTAATTCCGAAGCCCCGGCTCCGTCCAGATCACGACGAATCGATCGAGCCTTTCGAACGTTGCCCCCTGCCCTGACCCGTCGCGCGCGCGATCATATCGACCCGTTATCCGCGCGAGGACGCGAGCCGATCGGACATTTCGGACGATTTGCGAAATCGTAGAGGCATCGCGAGGACCCGGATCGACGGTCGACGAGCCGCAAAACGCGCTCCGCGACAGCATTCCGTTTTCTGTCTCCGGCGGAAGAGCGAAGCGACGAGAGGCGAAGTGGAAGCGGACGAAGGAAGGCTCTGCGGTTTTTTCCGGCAGCCTGATTCGTTGCAGCGGATGCGATAAAAGCGCGGCACGAGTTCAGCCCGCGCATCGCATCGAATGCAACATCCGAAATGCGCATTCAACCCTCGAGAGGTATTCCGTGCATCCGCATCCCTTGCGTGCATTTTCCTCGCTCGTACTCCCGCGCCAAAGACTGCAACGCTCGCGTCCTTGCGGGATACATCAAACTCTTGGAGCAGATTTTGCCCTATACACGCTTCCTTTCGCGGCTTGCAACGTTCCAAACCCAGAGGATCAACCGTTCCGTGCATATCCCCCGCGTCTCGTCCCGCTGGCTGTTTCGTGAAATTTTGTGACAACGCTGCGCAAAAACTTTGATCCCCTGACACCGTTGTAATTTAACTTTCTTTCCTTGAAGCCGTATCGCGCGTAATTTGAAGGGAGATGATAGGATCGCGCGAAACAGCGGACATTTGTCACATTTTCGCGATAGTATCCGGCGACGTTTCCAGAGGGGGTCGGCGTTATTGCGAGGGGATTCCGCCGATCGGCCGACGAACTTTCGTTTTCTTCGTGCGGTCCGTGTCGTGCTGCTGCTCCGTTCGGAGTTACGGTGATTCGGGGACTCGTGTCGTTCCGCTGTTCCAGCGCTTCGGATGACCGCACACCACCGGCCAGCCGGCCTCTTCTCTTTATATTTGCTCGGCGAAATCTTCTTCCAGCCACTCGAGCAATCTTTTCATTCGGTCCCCTGGTATTTCACCGTTTCTCTCTCGGTCCTCTCTTCGATCGGGCGGCGTCCGTTGCGAGGTCAGAAAAACACGGACGTATAATATTGCGAGCGCTCGTGGAGAAGGAGAAGAAGTCGACCTTTGAACCGGCTTAAAACGGAAGAAAGCGCGGAGCGTCGGGTTCGCGTATTATACGGAATTCGGCGATTCTTTTTGCTCGTGACCAGCCGCGGGGGCTGACGGATGGATAAAACGCCGGGGTGGTTCTTTGAATAGGATCTCGATGCGAGAGTTTGATCGCGGCGGAGACGACGGGGTTCGTTCGAAACGGGCGGCGTTTGAGCCCGTCGCGGATCGTGTCTTCGCGTCGCGCATCCCGCGATATTTCACCGCTCCGCTCCGGTTCGTCGTTTGTCACCCGCTGTCTCTAAATCGTTCCGGAGGCATTGCTCTCGGATAGATCGAGATCTACGAGGGGATTACCGTCCGACGATTCGGACTAATATCTCGCGAGTCCGGAATCCGGAATCCAGGGAAGAGTGCCAATAATAATGATTAACGGGCGACGGTTCGTTCGAGTAGAGCCACCGCTGGTCCTGCTTCTCGTCCCAGCGGTTAGAGTTGCCGAGGATGACTCGACCGGACTGTCTGCGGCGTTCGGTGGTCAACGAGCTTGCCTCTCACTCTCTCTCTCTTTCTCCCTCTCCATCTCCCTCTCTCTCTCTCTCTGCGTGGCTCGTGTTCGAGTTCGAGCGTGTTCGTGCAAACGCGGCGAGTACGCTCGCGAGCGAACGCCGTGTACGTGTGTTTGCGTGCGTCCCGTGGCTTCTGTGTGGGGCCGCGTGTGTGCACGCGCCTGGCCACGGCTGGCTAGGTAGTCGAGGTCTTGGATCGATCGGCCATTCGTATGGTAATGTAAGCAACTACCGGACCGAGCTGCTTGCCAGACCCGAAGACCCTGTGTCCGCTAACCAGTGTTGGTACGATGTCGAAGAGGAAAGGGAGGCAATCCGGGACTGGTTGTACGTGGCGCGGCGAGAGGAGAGAACAGAGTGCAGAGAAAGAGAGAGATAGGGAGGGAGAGAGCGAGTGGAGATTCTCGGTTCGACGATATCTACGGTTCGTCGGTTGCCACCGACGAGGATACCAATGAGGGAATCAGGAAACGAAACGATATGATCTATAGGGGTGAAACGATTCGAGCGAGGCGAATCGAATCCGATGGCACGCGTGTTGCGCTTAAACGTTTTCCGACCGACGTCTTCGGAAGCTCCGAGCCCTCCGCGAGCTTATCGATCCCGAGCGTCATAAACGCGAGATTCGTTTACGAGCGGGAGGTTTCGAAGCGTGTGCGTTATGGGAAGACGACGAGGATACGAGTGGTCCGAGCGGGCACGCTGCTGGACGAGAGCAATATCTTGAAGGTCGGAAAATGGGCGAGAGCGGCGGTCTCGAAACGCGATCGTTGGAAGCGAGCAGTGTGCCAAGCAACCGACACTGGAACGAAGTTATCGCGGCAAAGTGCACGCTAACGCAGTTATCCCTCACAAAGCAACCCCGGCCCTCTCACCCGAGAACCCCTCGTTCTCTCTTTCGGGACTCGCCTTCCTAACGACCGGATACTTCTCGCGGATTGATCGGTCACCCAACAACGGATCCTTCTTTCCTACGTTGTTGCTTGGAAAATATTTGCAAACTGTTCGCTCCTGTCCTTCCCTTTCGATTCACGCTTTTACCGATCTCACAAAGCAATCCCGCGCGAGAATCCGGCTCTCCGGTAGGAGGAGCCGGCAAACAGGGCAGAGTGGAGATTTCGATCAACGCTTCACCCCTCTCCCCCTCTCTCTCTCTCTCTCTTTCTTTCTGTATCTTGCTATCTCTTTCCCTCCCTGTAATTTTTCGAATCCGTGCGATTTAATGAAAGATTCATGATCGCAGCTGGTTCTTAATTTAGCTTTCCGATTCGTGGCACCGAAGCGGTCTTGCGTGCCGAAAAAACTCCATCGATCCCGCCGCTTTCTGTGCCACTAAATCACTATTATTTTTTAGGCGCATTAAAAAGTCCGCGATCAATGGCCGAGATTAGGAAATCTGGTAATTAAGCTCCTCGGCCTGGATAGACGAGGTCGCGAAAAGTACTCGCGTATTTCTGTCCCGAAAAGTTTGTCACTTAGAAAGTTTGTTAGCAAGATTCGTGACAGTTGCCAGTACATTAATTACGTTCACCCCTAGCAGCAGTCATTCTTAATTACCGCGACCGCGAGGTTTGTTTCGGCCACGCGCAACCAACGTGCTGCGATGAAGAAAGTAAAGCTCAATCGAAAATGCGTGTCTCGGGTTATCGATAAAGCGTGATGAGGTTTGCGACGAAGCGCATACGTTCGGGTTTAACGTGGTTACGAAAGTTCCAGCACGCTCGGCACGAGGTTTATCCGTTCTCGGTGCAGATGCGTCGCGCCTCCTACGATGGAGAAGGTTGGAAGGTGCGCGAGAGAGCGAGGGTTGGAGGGAAAGAGGGTAGATGAAAGGGAAAGATCAGAGCGCGAGAGACGAAGAGAATTTTCATGAACAATCTCTACCAATTTCGGTGGGAAATCTGATTACACGCCCGTTGGTAAACTGGATACGTAAAATTAATTATCGAGGTACGGCGAAGGAACGCGGTACCCTCTTGCAGCGGAGTAGAAGAGGAGGTGGGGGCGGTGGTGGCGGCGGCGACAGCGAGGAGGCAGATACGAGATGGTTAGGAAGGCATCGCCGGGGCTGGAAATTGTGGCGGCGATGCGGCTGGGTTCGCGACCGAATGACTGGTTGACTGGTTGGTGAGGTCTTCCTACGTTGGCGTGTCAGAATCGCGCGATGCCAGCCACGCTCGAATTTTACCGCTGCTTTTCGACTAATGACGCGAACACGTAGGACAGCCACCGCGCCGGTCGGAGAATCGGTGCAGCAACCGGTTCCAGAGTCACGGTCTCCGACCTCTTTTCTTCCGTCACTAGCGTTCCGGATTCGTGACTCTCGACACGTCGTTCCGTTCTTTGGTCTCTCGTTGAAGAGACCCACCACCCCCCGCCGTACCCCGGGAATAAAACCATTTCCGGGTGATACATCCAATTACCGCGCGATCTTCAGCTCCCACTGTCCGAAAATTCTCCGGAAAATCGCTGGAATTTCAGGCAGGCGGAGAACCGCGACGTTACGCCGCGTTCCATTCGGTCGTTCTAAAATTACAACTGCTCGAGACTCCCCTTCTGGATCGATATCTCCTTTCGGTTTCGGGCTTCGATCGTGCAACGACACGCGTCGCTGATTCTCCGACGGTGTGCCCTGTGACCAACGGTGGTGCAACCCCTTTGTAAACTCGGCTTCAGTTGTACGCGGAAAAACCGATATGCATTTTGTTCCTGGTCAGATGGCTATACCTTACGGCGATGCTGTTGTTGCCATCCATGAAGAACTCGTTCATCGATTCGTCGCGACCGAACCGTGTTGGCCGCTCGGCAAACGAAATGGAATTTCTAATAAACGACAACTTTAACTGGCCGTTTCTTTCTGCCGCTAGCACCCTCTCCCTGCCCGATCGTAATTTCGTCGTTCGTTATCGTTCGTGTCGCGAACAATCGACGCGAGGTTGGACGGAATTCAGCGTCGTAAAACGAATGCCAAATCAAAGAAAAAGAAGAAGAAGAAGGAGGAGGAGGAGGAGGAAAAATCTGGGTACAGGCGAATGGATTGTCGGTGAATTTTCAGATTTATCGAGGAGGGATCGATCTCGTGACGCGGTGGGAGTGGAAGCAGTAAACACCGTTTATGGACAGCCGGTATTCGAGCGGCCAATATAACGCATCGTAGCTCTTCGGAGGGATATAATCTGAAATTCGTTCGTGGCACAATTTCAACATCGGACCGCGATCGATATTAAAGTCCATTAAACCGGTAACCCGCGCGCTAACGGGTTTCAGTCGCCGCGTCTGACCCGTACGCGGGTTGTTCCACTCGTCGGCCCAAGGTATTAAGTAGTAATCTCCAGGCATGATCGGGCTACGTTCCGCCGTCCGATAAAAGCGACCAGAAAAAAACGCTGCTAAAGGCTAAACGAACGGGGTGGCGCTCGCGCACCCGCGCGCGCGCTACTTTCGTCCATTACCCTCCCCCCGTCGCCACCCTATTCAACAAATTTAATACATTTATGCGAACGGACGCTTTCGATATTGCGCGTACCTTGATTCTACCGGTCCGACCGGCGCCCGGTAAAAATTAGCGCGGACGATTCCTTCGATCGGCGGAAAAGCGGTGGACGAAAACCGTCGAGTCCCCGGGTAAAATCGAACCGCGCGATTCGACTGCGCGACGAGCGTGTTCGAGAGGGTGGCGCGGTAACGGAAATGGCGAAAACAACGAGATGAAACGCTCGAAAAGCCACTAATAGATAGGAAACGTTGCGGGGGAATTTGATAAATTCGAAAATTTCAACGAAAGCCCGAGGATAGGGGAGAGGGGTGACCGAATGGAGAAGCGACGCGCGGTAATGCTTTTCAATCTTCGTGTCTGGACAGCGGAGTTTACCGGCGCGCGCTCACGCGTGTGTGTCTGTATGTGTGTGTGTCGGGCAAGCGGAGGCATTAAGTAGTAATTTCCAGGCATGAGTGGACGCGTCGAGTCGGAGCCGGAAGAGGGTGCAAAAAGCGAATTAAAAGAGCGGGGTTGCCGCGGCCAGCGGTTCCGCCAATCGCTTTAAAAGGATCGTCGTTTCGCGCGCGGCCACCTAACGATCGTTACGCCCGTTAAAACCGAATCGACGGCGATTCGCTTTTAACCCGTCCACCGCCTCCGCCACCCCCCGCCACCCTCCGACACTGAATAATTTCGTCTTTCCTGTCTATCGGTGTTTCGGCTCCAGAGCGGCCGGATAATAATAAAATACCGGGCGCCGTGCTTTACCGGTTTCGAGAAATAGAAACGAGAGAGGAACATCGTTGGCTGGTTTGGTTTCAACGAAGAAACAAATCATCGAACGAGCCTGAATTTCTCTATTGTCGCGCGATGCCCTTTTCACGGTCTTTCGGTTCGCTCCACTTTTTCTCCCGTCTTTTTTTCCACTCTCTGTCCTCTCTGCCTCTCGTTTCTCCACCGCCGTCCTCGAAGGCGACACAAAAGCCTTCGAAAAATATGTCAGGTCGAACAAAACGAGGCAACGGAGTGGAGGTAGACTCCACCGCGGCGGCGGTGGTGGCGGCGGCGTCGGCGACGGCGGCGGTGGCGGCAGAGTCAGAAGAGAGAACGGCCGAGCGAAAAGGGGCAGAAAAGGAGTGGCTGGAGGTCACAGCAGGGCGAAAAGAAAGATGGAACCCTCCACCGACCATTTTCTACGATCCGTGAGGACGGACATCCTGGTGTAGGAAGTACAAATAAACATCCTTTTCCCTTCGCAACAACTCCAACCACCGTCAAGTAGTTCCGGCGTTACTCGTTTTCTTCCAGCCTTCACGACCGGTTGCCCGCAACCTCCAGGCTTATGTTCTTCCTTTCTGTCCGCTCGCCCTCCCTCTCAATCTCCATCTCCGTCTCGCTCTCTCTCCTCGCTGACGCCCTCCCTCTCTGTCTCGTAAATCGTTCGCCTTCCTCCTCCGCTTCTGTCTTTTATACGTCCGTTTCTTCGAGAACGAAGCGTTCTCCGTCCTTACCAGCTCTCGTTAAGGTTACGCGCGTTCACGACCCACGGATTGTATCGAATCGAGGGTGAAATTGCTGGCGTCCGAATACGACGATCGCGCTCCTTGTCCCTTATGTCGCCCGATAAAAATACACCCGGCGATCTCACCCCCGGCCTTCTCCGCATCCGACGAAATATTTCTGTGCGCAACCGGCCCCGCATTTTCGCCACGCGATCGATACACCGTGTAAAAGCGATGGAAAAATGCCTGATGACGCGATCACGAACGAACGCGTTCGCTCGACGCTGTGAAATAACCTGCTCGATACGCGGTCGCGCTTTAATTCGAGCAGAGTCTCCCAGAAGCTTCGGTCGGTATACAGCCAGGAGAAAGCAGCTACACCACGATTTTCATGAATAATAAAAAGGACCAAGTGCTCGAGAGCTGTTGCCCCCTCTGTGTCCCTCGCCCCGCGATCTATCTATCGTCTCCCTGAGAGGGAACAATGTTTTTTCATTCTCCTCAAAATATGCTAGCCTCAGGCTCTCGACGTTGCTCCGCCACCGTCCGACCCTATGCCTTTCCTGGGATGTCCGCGCGACCGATTTTATCGATACGAAGAAGCGATTTTTCAAGATTCCCACGTTTTTCTCCACACTCTCTGTCTTTCTTTGCGTCTTCCCCTGGCGTTGCGTAAGCTCGAGGACCGAGCGCGATCTCGGCAAACAAAGCCCCCGTCCGTCTGTTTCGTTTACCGAACAGCAGCGTCGAGACGGAAGGGAAAACGTTGAAACAAGGGTAAATCTCGAACGTACAAATTTTCGGATCTACGGTAATTTCTCTTCTGTCCCGTAGGAGTGTGGAGGAGGAGCGGTGAACGAATTCCGTAGCTCCGCTTTCTTCATCTCTCGGCCCATCTACTTCCCTAATAGTTTTTCAATCGATTCCGTCGATCGAAAATTAAGGGGTCATTAAAGAGCTTTCCAACTATTTCCCGTGCTCGGGACCCGCTCGTCGAATCCCGTGGAAGTTGCCCTGAGGTCTGCCAGCTATTGCTTCATAACCTTCTGAAACCAACTCGAACGAACGAGCTTATTACGCCTGGACCTTAACGAGCTCTGATTGACCGCAGCAACGAAGACGTTTTCGTCTACTTCTTTCTTTCTTTGCCCGTAATTCTCTTCTTCGGCAAAGGTTTCGCGACGTTCGACGCGAACCACCGTGCTCTATCGTCTCGAACGCGATTTTTCTTTTCCGGATTTCTGTTGCTTCGCTCGCTGGAAATGATTTTCGAGGCTTCCTCGGTCGATGAGACAGGTCAGAAGCAATCAGAGAAGATCGAGGAGTTTCGGTTTGAACGAAGCCCGATTCCCCGAGCTACCAGTTCTCAACTGGTCCCGTTCCACCGGTCGGTGTTTTCTATTTAGCGCGATAAAGCTTGTTCCCTCGACTGTTCTAAGGTATTCAGCGCGGCCGTTTTATCCACGCGCGAGTGCGCGTTTCTCGCATTTTCACCGGATACTTTTTTTTCCCGAGATGCCTTTTTCCGCGCTTTCTCCTGCTTTACGCCACTCCCTTCGCCTCCCATTCGCTGACGCGTCTCAGACATTAGCCGGCACATCCCCTTCTTCCTTCGCCTTCTCACCCCCGGCCAGGCCGAAGCCCTGAGCAAGCTTTTGTTGAGCTTTTGATGGAGAGATTCCGCGCTTTTGCCACGCTTGTCTGGAGCTTCCTTCTTCCACCCAATCTCTTTTTTCTCTGTTTTTGCTCTCTTTCTCGGCTGCGCGCGAGCGCTCTCTCGCGCGCGCGCGCGCGTGCGAGCACGAACGGCGCCCGCCGCCGGCGACGTTCTGGCCCCAATTCCTCACGATCGAAAGCCTGGCTACAGGCTATTCGGCTACTTCTCCGTATTAAACGGGGAACCGGGATTACCTATCGCGCGCGAACTCGAAAAACAAAGCGAGCGAACGCGCGATGCTTTTCACGGGACAGAAGCTTTCGAAACGTTTTTCGAACAACGCGCGTTGCTACCGGCGTTCGGAAGAATTCGCGATACGTTCTCCTTTCTCACGGCCGCGGCCCTGTTCGCATCGTTTCGACGCCAGAACGCAATCCGCATCGCGGTGTTCATCGACGAAGAAAACGGTTCGTGAAAAAAGAACCGTGCTCCTCGCGTCTTTCTGTAATTTTAAAGCGTCCCGGAGTAGTCAAGAAAATTTTTGTTTCCGTTAAACGAAACGCTAAAACGGTCGAATGGGTCCGGGTCGTCCGCGAAAAGAAACGAAGGGAAGGGAAAATAAAACCATTCCTGCAGGGCTCTGGCTACTTATGAATTACTTAAGAATATGAGCGCGCCGCTGAATCGACGTATTTACGGCGCTGCCTCCTTCCGGCCAGTTTTTCTGAAAGCCCCGGGGAGAATGGTTTCGCCTGCCTTCCCCAAAGTGGCCACATTCTTTCTTCCGACATAGAGAGCGCGCAGCGAACCTCGACCGGCTGAAACGCGCGCAGGGAACGATTCAAAAAAAACGCTCGGAAGGCTCCTCTCCGGCCTCTTCTTCGAGCTGAATTCGATTCAGCGACGGTGCCCTCTCGTCCGGACGTTGAGCTACGAGCCGGAAAGTTTCATTCGCACCGGAGCATCCGAGATAGCGTTGCCGTTGTTCGTAACTCGGTAGTCCAATTGCGGAGGTCGCGTTCGCGCGCTCGCTACCTCTCGCGAATGCTTTAAGGGCCATTGCACGAGGAACGTGCACCGCGAATGCGATCGTAGCCCGGCTGCTGCTTTTTTAATATTCGTTGCTTTACGAGGTCCGTGTATCAGCACCGGAAGGGTACGTTTCCGTTTGGCCCGGTTAATGCTCGACTCCCCGATCCGGAAAGGCTGACGACCGGGTGGATAGCTCGTTCCCAGTTTCCCGTGGATCGACACGGCGCGTCTGAAGGGATTGTTGTTGGAAGGACGGTAGAAGAAAATTCAAAGGACCAAGGAACGGTATTTGCGCTCGCGGCAACTCTCGTCGTCATTCGTTCCGAAGTTAATTCACCGAGAAATACCGGATGTCCATTAGTCGGCGAACCTGTTTCAACCGCGATCGCCAAAACTGAACTCTCCTCCCGTCTACGCGCGAACACGAACGCGTGTGCGGCCGCTCGCACGCACACACACACATATCTCTATCTGACCGACCCACGATTTCCCCGTAAACCTCCGCCCAAAAGCCCGCGCGCGACTGCTAACCCGTTCGGCATTTTCTCTAATGCACCGGATTAATTAGCTAATGGACCAACGAATATTTGATATCGAGCTCTCGATATTTACATTTATTTCGCAAATACCTCCTATTCATGCGCGAATTCGCGATAACGTTAATGCGCGTCGCCGTTCCACCTATAATTCGATTTCATTTTTTGGTGTAAGTCAAATTTGCCCAGCCTGTGCTGTTTGTTCGGTATAAATTCGCTTTTCCGGGCTGCATGTAACGCGGACACAAAAGCTCGGCAACGATATCGACTCGGTGATTCAGTATGGGGGTGGCCTCGCAATTAACCGATCGATCTTTCTCGATCCGAGAGAGCGCAGGTTCGAGTAGCTTCGGGAGAGAGCACGACCATCGCTATCGGTTACTTTGCTAATTGATTCGACCGTGCAGCGAGCGTATCGATGATTTAGCAGCTCCTCCGAGTCGCTGGCTTTCGCATTCTCCCGACGAAAATTGGATGTCGGTGTGTTATCCGACTTGCCGCCGTTCCTCGAGTCGCTTCCCTTCTAGATGAAATTATCGCAGCCGAATGCGTGTGTTTTCATCCTCCTCCTCCTCCTCGTCATCGACGTCGGTGCCGTTGCCGTTGCGCGAAGGGAAATTCACGGCACAGCTCGTTCGTCGCAAACAACCGTTTCGCTCCAAGGAAAACAACCGATCCTCTGGATCCATCGAACCAGCGAGAATAAAGGACGAGTAATTGCGTGTCGAGAGGCAACCGCTGATACCGTTTTCCGCGCATAATCAAACTTTTTAGCTGCTCTCCTCCTCCTCCTCCTCCTCCTCTTCCTAGCGTTCCTCCAGCTATTTCTCCCTTCCCCATTAAATTATCGAATATCGACGTACGAGGTTTTGCACTTTAATCACCGATGTTCCCGCGCCGCTCTTCCATTTACTTTGCCATCGATAACGCGGATTCCCCGTCACTTTCCCTTTTCGCCCGGGTAACGTATTTCCGAAATGCCGGGACGCCTCTGACAGCCGCGCGTTTATAAATCGACCGACTCGCCGACCGTGCATCCGTCCACCGAAAAATGCTTGACGAGCGCATCTCAAGAACCTCCTGTGCACGCGTGCCGATGTCGCTGCGACGCCGTTGCGGCGATTTCTTTTTCCAGCGGATCGTAGAAACGATAATCTCGGGATCGAGCTGCGAGAGATCTCGCTTCGAATCTCGGTATCTCGGTCGTTTACCTTCGACCACGTCGGCAAACCGAACATTTCTTCAGCTCCTTTCGCGCGCTTTCCGGTTGCGCGGAAAAAACTCGCAGCTCTCGCGACCAGTGTACACAGCCGGGAAACGTCCAAACGCAAATACGCGTATTACCGACTCCCCCAGTTTGTTTGCAAATCGTTACTGCCCATCTTTTCGACGATTTCCCCGGAATTTCCTGGGAGACCCGGCAACCACGAGCCGCGGGCCGCGCGGTCCAAAGATTTTCCGTCGACGTTTCCGGCTGCTCGATAAATAGACCGAGGATGATTCCCGACCAAGAGTTTCGAAGCTGTTCTGCGAACGAAAATCCGAGCAGAACGGTGGACTCGTGGCGGTGCATCTTTTCGTTATCTTCCGTTTTTACATTTAAATTTCGCGTTCCTCGAAGCTTCCGGGATCGGCTGAAAGATCTCGTCCCGTTCGTCGTTTACATTTCCGCTTTGAGAGTATGCCGGTTGATCGCGATGCAGCGTGAAGCAAATAATTGCCGCTTCAAACGATCGCCTGCGTAATACGATTCCGTTTTGTTCTCGTCGAGGTAGAGAGGAGAAGCAGGACCGTACGGCAGCTACCTCCTCGAATCCACAACAAAATAATTAATTGATGGAAATGCTTCGTACGGGAGTACCGGGTGGCTGAAAAGCGAGCGCGATTGAAATGGAAAAACATTGATAAACTTTGAGTCTCCGATCGGCCTGCTTTCTCTTTTGCCCGTGCTTCCTCTTCTCCTCTTTCGCTCCACCCCCAATCTCTCTCTCTCTCTCTCTCTCTCTCTCTCTCTCTCTCTCTCTCTCTCTCTCTCTCTCTCTCTCTCTCTCTCTCTCTCTCTCTCTTTCTCTCTCCCCCTGTGTCGATTCTCTGCTGATAAATTTCCGTGCGCACTTTATATTCACGATATTGTAAGCGGATGAATAAATACAACCTCCGTCATAAATCGTTTCATTGAACATGCAGAAAAGCAGGGCTTCGATTAATTGATAAGAACGAGGTAAGAGCGCTATCGACGCTCGATTGGAATGAAAAGCCTGTGTGCTCTTTCTCGTTTCGTTGTTACCAGTTTCCCGCCCCTTGTTTCATTTTTTCCGCCTCCTCAGTTTCTCTTTCTCTCCCCCTCTCCCTCACTCGCTCTCTGTCTCTTAATGACCCACCTTCCCGATGAATAGGAGACCCGGTTTCGTTTCTTCCGGAGGAGCGTAATGCGCACAGAATTAATTACAAGATCAAAAGACGATTTAGGGTGGCTCGTCGTTCCCATCCGCCGTCCTCTCTCCACCTTCCGTCTCTCATTCGAGACGAGTTTGGTCTTTAGAGCCTAATCCTCCAGAACCGGTCCTCGAAACCGAGCCACTTGATGCAAGGCCTCGTTAAGATGAGTTGGCTCGAATCGTTGTCGAGGGGATAGCTTGAATATTATGAGAGGCTCTCGCCCCTCTCCGCTCCACTCCTCTCCTCTCCTCTCCATACGGTATTACACCACCTGCTGCTGGCACGCCAGCGTTATTTTAACTTCGAGCTTCTCGCATTAGCCCCGTTCCCGTGACTTTGGAAAACCGCTGACGATCGAATCCGCCGACTCCGAGACGACCTCGTCGCCAGGAAAATTCGAGTCTCCCGTTGTTCGTCCCACCGATCGAAAAGATCGGGGGACCGACGTTGATGCTGCTCGCGGGGACGTTCGAGGAACTCGAGACAAGACGGGGTTGTCGAATCGCTCCTCAGAATTCGCTCTTGCGCGATGCGACCGTCGCGAACGAGCGGAGAGGTACCCGGAATCGAGGAGATACGTCGTTCGAGAAGTTCTCGGAAACGTACCTGTTAATTAGAACTTCCCCGAAGCTGAAAAATTTCAGGAAGCTCTCTCGCGCGAAATCGAAGACGCGAGTTTAATTATTTCCCAGGGTTGCGGAGGGAGAGACGCGGAGCAGCCGCGCGGTCCGACGATTCCGCTGGTGCGTGAACTTTTAAAGGAAGCAGAGATTTCCGCGCGAAGGCGAAGCGATTTTTCTTTCGCTCTTTTATAACTTTAATTTCTCGATTTCCCGATTCCGTTTCACGAACGAACGGCGAAATTTCAAGAAAAGAGAAAAAGAAAGCCGAAGGAAAGGCGGCAAAAAATTCATCCCCTCGGTTGGAAGCGAACTCGCAAAGTCTGCCGAATGAAAACACTTTTTACATGGAGGCGATGGGTCGGTCGGTGTACAGCGTTTCCAGCGATTCTTTTCCTCTCGCGTTCGCCGCTCGCCGCACCTTCCTATCGAATTTAATTTTCCGATTTCACCGACGTATTTCGTCCGCCTCGTTTTGGAGCGATTTACGTGTTCGTCCTTCGCTCGAAGGAGCTCTTTTTCCGCAGACCCAGCCAATTTCCCATAGATCGATTTCTCTCGAAATGACGTAAGGTGCCTATACACGTGAATATATACATGTGTGTGCGTGTGAGTGCAAGGTGCACGCTTACGCGGTTACCTACTCGCACATGCACATGCACGCATTTACATATATATTCGAGAAGGCCGCTCGCGCCGCCCCGCAGCTGCAGCATGCGCCTGAATTATGAAAGCGCGTTTGCACGGGACTTTTACGGGGAATTTTAACCAGTGTAGTTTATTGGCTCGTTCCTTATTGAGCTTCGCTTTCGCTCTCTCATCATCTACACCGACGCCTACGCCGATGCCGATGCCGACAAATTAATTCCCGCTTTCCGCATCGTCAGCCAGCCACAAATTTTCCGGCCACCAGACATCAGATGCAATCATCGCGCGGAAACCATTCAGCCGCCCCTTTTCGAAACATCCTTCTCGAATTTCTTCTCGCGAGCCTGATCCACGGTGATACGATGAAAAAGCCGGCGCCGGGAGAAGGGTAGCGAGCGTTTCGTATCGAACGTAATTACGGTTGCGGCACTCGCCTGCCATTCTCGATGGAGAGAAACATCCGTTGCGAACCGCAACCCAGACGCCGATGCTTCGTAAATTGCACCATCGTTCGCCTCGGGGCCGAGGAACGTCGATCCGAAACCGCTTCCCTCCCGACCTCTTGCAGGCAAATTTTCTGGACACGCGAGTGTCTCCCGTCCGATCGTCACCGTGGACCACCGGCTTTTTTTTCTTCGAAAAGTACACCGCACGAGCCGTGTACGATTGCGCTCGAAGAACGAACCTCGCGATCGGATATCCCTTGATTTCGTTGCGCCGAAATTCTGAAGAGCTTCTTGCTCGCTTCAGCGGGGATCGTGCAGGTCCAAAGTTTCGACCATTATTTTTAGAGGAGCATGTACGGAGCGGCATCGACGAAGTAGTTTTTGAATGAAAGTTTTCAAGTGTTTCGGGAGAGGCGAGTGGCCCGGGTCCACTGTCCGCGTCTCCATAGGGATTGAAAGTTGAGAACTGGCCAAAGCAGAAGGTGGAAAGGAAAAGGAGGTCGGTTAAGGGGAACATAGACTCTGAAGGAAATTGGCAGAATGGGGCGCGAGAAAGCTTCGTCCCTTTCTGTGCTCTTTTTCTGGCCAGGTCGAAGACGAGGGCGAGGGCGAGGGCGAGGAGAGGAGAGAGCGAGAGAAGCCTTTGTTCGCACAGCACCCAGAGAAAATTGCGATTTATCGGAGTGCGTGCTCGTCACCGGCTCGTCTTCCTCGTTCTCGTGCCGCTCGTCTCCTCCGAGAAGCTTCTGGAAAGATTTTCATCGCGCGGAAACATGTTCGAACGGTGTCGCGAAGGCAACGGGAACAGGAGCTTCCACCTCGATAAGTTCCTGGGAGATAAGCTCCCGAGGTACCGCATAAGCCTTTCTTGTTTCCCGGCAAAGTTACCGTGAATATTTTACCGTGAAATATCTGCGCTTCGAACGACCCAACTTTCGGCCCGGCAAACTCTTAATCGATTTCACGGGGAAATTTTCTAATTAGCCCGCGTCCGCCGGCTTTTTTCCCGTCGAATATTCCTTCCGTCCTGCCAGTCACGTTTTCCCATCAAAATGTAGATGCACGAACCCACGGTAGCAGGGTGCGCCTCCTCCATGTACATATACATACATATATATATATTTATATGTGTACGTCTTTTTTTCCCGCGGCTCGTAAGCGTTATTTATGCGCGCCGCTTTGGTTCCCCAGATTTTCAAATTCCCCGGTGCTCGGGAACACGTCGGATCGTTATTATTTCCGTATCACGTCGGAAGGGATTTACGCGCTGAACCAAAGGCTCGTCCCCGATTCCGTTACGTGATTCCGGCCTGACGCGTCGATATTTCAAAGGGTTTCCCTCGATTTCGGGAATCCGAGGATTCAGGAGATCGACGACTCCGAATCGCTTTGCATTTACCTTGATCGCAACGCTTGCTCGCCCCGCCCCGTTTTTCGTCTCGCGAGTTTCCCGCGAGAACAATCCACCCCTCGAACAATGCTCTGCGTTCCGCGGCCATCCACAGCTGAAACGCGCTGAAACGATCACCTGTTGCTTAATAACGCGACACCGTCTCGCTAAGATTACGATTTATTCGCGGATGTCCGCCGTTGAACGTTCACCGAGCGAAATAAAACCATCGGGAGGAAGTTCGTCTACCCCGGATGCGACTCGTAAAACGGAATTTAGGGCGCGCTGGCCCCGAAGAAGAAATCGAGCAGCGCGTGACTCGGAGACGCGTTCGTTGCGGCGACCATTTTCCGTTTTATCGTCTGTGGTTGGCCACGGAATCGTCGTGACGCGATTGCAAACTCGACGATCCATCGAACGGCTCGTTGCGATCGCGGACCAAACGACGTATCGTCGACCGCAGCGGCGAAAGGCTCGGGGAGAATGATCAGTTAAGGTTGGGTACTGTCAGCACGCACGATCGCTTCGTTTCGTGCGACCGGTTGTCTCGATAGTCAATCGAATCGAGGAACAGAAACGCCGGGTACATCAGCGTGGTTCGAGCAACGTTTCTCCGGATCGGAAGTCGCGCGTAGAATTTTTCTGATGGAGGATACCGAGGGAGAGCGAAGGCGACAGAGACCGATAGAGAGAGAGAGACGAATCGACAAGGACAATGGCAGTCCGAGGGGGAAGTTTGTGGCGGTCGCACGGACGAGTTCTCCGTTTGTGTGTTGTCAGCGGTGGTTGAGAAAAGCGCGGAGCGGAGGACGCCGAGGGAAGGAATTGTTAGTCGCGATGTCGAGAAGAAACGAGAGAGAGAGAGCGAGTGAGCGGCGGAGAGGCGGGAAAGTCTGCGGGCGATTTCTATTGTCGACTGTGAACGCTCACGGTCGCCGATATAATTGGCGCTGCCCTGCCGGATAACTCGAACGATAACGAGGACAAAAGAAGCCGCGCCGGGGAAGAAAACAATGGAAGAAGATCCGCTCTGGAAGCACCGAAGAACGAGGAGCGAGGTCTCTTTGCTGCGCGATGACACGCCGCGCTCGAGTGAATCTGACAGAATTCAGCGAGAGAGTGCATCGGCGGCGGCGACAAGCTGCATCAGCCGAGCGCAGATACGAAAAAGCCAACGATTCCGCCGCGTTAATTGTGCTCGTTAGCGGGGGACATACAGAAAAATCGAAAAGCTCAGCTCCACGGATTACCAACCTATCTCCTTCCTCTCTTCCTCCCTTCCTCTCTGCCGTCGCCGCTGCAAAAGTATTCTTCTTACTTCTGCGCGCCGCGGGAAAAAGACTTCTCCCTCCGCGATATGTCGAAACACATTTACCAGCGTGCCTTCGAAGCTCTGATTCAAACTCGGGGGCGTTCCTATAAGAGAATCCTACCGCGATGGCTCTGAATAATTCGCGAAAAGCACAAAAGGAGAGCTCGCGTTTTCCATCGACTTTACGAGAATGGAGCGACTCGTCGGCGAAACACAAGCATCCTTTCGCGCGTCTTGAAACTTCTGCGGACGATTCAGGGTGGATGCCCTTCTCCCGAACGAGGCCATCGCACCGCAGCCATCGTATTTTAAAGAATTTAAATGGGTCGACGTGCTCGTCCGAGCCACGGCGCACCGGCCACGGTTCTTTCTCCGATTTTTATAGGTCAGCGATGTCATTTAATTGACGCGGCTTCGCTGCGTGCGAAGGAGATGAGGGTGATTTCCGTTGTTTCTCGCGAGAGAATACGGTGAACGCGAGACGCGAGCGTGCCGGCTCGTTGAAAATCAGGAGAACGCGCGTAGATCGAAGGAAGGCGGTGTGCGTTCGCTCGAAAAGTTTCTCGCTCGGTTCGCTGACACGCGATGGATCGTGCGCGATCCAACAGGTTCTCTTCCGTCGACCGAAAGCGTATTTACGAGCGGAGGAGACGACTGGATCAAAGTTCGCCAAAGTCCTACGGCTGGCAAGTTGGAGAGCGAGTTCCGATTGCTCTTTTAATTGACGAGATTATAAAAGAGCGATTCGACGAAGAACCACTACGACCGCCGTCGTTGTCGTCGTCGAGCCAACCAGCCAGCCCGATGGTAATTGCAGTTTGATCGTCGGTCTTCGCAACTTTCATCCACATCCGCCAGTCTTCCTAATAATTTGTCGACGTTTCGAGCAGTTTCTCGGAGATATCGACTGTCCTCGAAACGAAGCTGATAAGAGCGGCACGGAGAGACGAGGCACTTCCGAGCCAGCGCGAACCTTGTCATTATCGCTCGCGTCGAAGATTGTCCGACGTAATGACGACGTTAAGCCGCGTGCGAAACTGGAACGGATTTTTAATTAATCCCGCGTGACGCAATTATCGGCAAATTTTAATTTGAACAAGAGCTGGAAGAAAAAATGAGAATGAGATGGATGGGGGGGGCGGTCGACGAGTTAGTTCGAGACGCGTAAGCCCCATTGAAATGGAACTAGGACTGCGCGAAGTTGTTCGAAACTTCGAGTGCAACATCCTCCAACTTAAATTTAACTACGAGTTCACCCTAAGGATTAACGTGGTATCGTCGTAATTACGCGAAGAACGAGGGCAATGTGGCTCGTACCTCGCGAGTCTCCGAAACAAGACAAATTGATGTCGCGTCGGTGGCGTGTAACGCGACTTTCGAATCGAATCGCGTCTCTCGTTACTCGTGATTTTCCGTCCGGCGACCATAAAAAAGAAATTCGTCTTGCCGCGAATCAGGATTCAGCGAGGCGCGGCGAGGAGAGAGGAAATTCACGACTGATCCTGAAACTCGATCGTCCCGTGGCCGTGTTTCATTTTATCGTTTTCCAATTAGTGGGTCGTTGGGACAAAAGATTCGCAGCAGCAGCAGCAGCGCGTCGTTGGGGGATCGCAAAAATTCGATAGAATCGATCGACTTCTCGCGACGCGTCCGGGAATCGAAATTTCGTCGCATCGACTGTCGCGGCGGCTATTTCTCCTTCGCTCCCCTTTTTCTCTATAAACCGTTTTACGAACTTTTTCCGCTATATTGAATTCTGATTCCATTCTCGAACACCCGGACACCGGTATATCCGGCCGCATCTACCGGGGTATCAGCCTTCCCCGAGACGAAGCCTCTGTTTTCCCGTGCTGGGAGATGGGATCTGGAATGGGATATCCTGGCAGTTCCAATGGCTTTTCCTAACTTTCGATCCCGCGGGACTGACCGCGGTATCCCTTCGATTCCATACCATCCACGCGCGGGGTCTGCTCGAATCGTCCTCCTCCTACGCTCCTCCACAGGAAGATAGATATCATAAAGTTCCTGCTGTTGCATCGTGTGTACCCTATCGCTGAAATATCTTCCTTTCTGCATCGATGGCCGAGATGCAAAGAGAAGGCGGGAAAGATCGGGGCGGGCATTCGTGGGCAACGCGGCTCGACTGCTCGACTTCGGTGATCCGACGGGAACCGGTGGTTTCCCAGTGTTTGCGCTACGCAATATGATTTATGACCTTTGTCTTCCTTTCTGTTGCAGCCGAGAAATTGCCAAACGGATTCCCAATGATATCTCAAGCGCCGATGACGAAGGTGGTCGAAGTGGGACACAACGCGGTGCTGCTGTGCACAGCCGTCGGTTCACCGCCTCCGATCATCTCCTGGGTGCGAGACATGCTGCCTATCGACACGTCCAATCCGCGCTACACGGTTTTGGAAACCGGTAAGTATCGCGTTCGACTCTCTTCGAGGGGTAGCGATATCGCGTTCACGAGAATAAAAGGGGAAGCTGCGTAAAGAGAGGTCGCGAGGGGAGGTGAATAGCATCACCTGGAGGTGGGTGGGTAGATCGAAGATGTTCGATCGCGGTGTACAGAGGCAGGCGAGAATGGGGTGAAGCTCGGTGGCGCGTGTCATATCTCGTTGAGTGCCAGAGTGCGTAAGTCACTGTCAACTCGCGGTAGCGTTGATCGAGTGGTCACGCGATATGGGAACATACAGCGCATCCATCTCGTTTGTCGAGAGCGCACCTGCTCCGCTCCGCTCCGCTCTACTCCGCTCTACTCCGTGTCCCGTTCCGCGCTCTACCCGCGAAGTACGCTTCGCGTCCGGTCATCGGTTATGTTGTCGATCAAGCTGCCAAAGATCTCGATCGAACACGACCGCGCGGCTGGCCGCGTCGGGGAGGCTGGTCGACGAACCCGACCGTCCGCGGATTCCTTTGACTGGAAATTCTTCTGAAAATCGCGATTACGGTTCGAGGTACGATCGTTTCACGGAGAATGCGGCTACGATTCGGTCGGGAGCTCGTTACTCTCTCGTGACACGTAGCTCGTACTCGTGCCTGGACAAGTCGGTAACTACCGCCGCGGCATAAAGCTACCCATACTACTTGCGGTATTCGATACACCCTCGACACGGTTAACGAACTCGATGAAACGCTCCAACGAAACTTGGATTTGTCGAGGGGCTGTAGAAGGGAGGAGGAGAGGCTTTGTGGAAAAATTGTCCGGGAGTGAAAAGCCTACGAGCGAAAGCGAATGCGAACGTGAAAATCGGAAACGAACGGGGCGCGATGAAAGGTAATCGAGTCGTGTTTCATCGGGTCGCGGGGGGTGGGGATGTGTCTGGGGGCAGGGGATGAGAAATAAAACATCGTCGACGAAACTGGATGTTAATGAGGAGCCGCGATTCACGAGCATAATTCGCGATAACGGGACCGAAACGAACGCGACGAGCGGACGCGAACGGAAAAGCAGTTTCTCTGTAGCAAGGTTGTTTCGCTAACGCACGATGTAACCTATTATCATTATTTTTCCGCCTAGCATGGCGACCGCGTATACACACTCGTATACACAGGGCTCACTTTGTTTTTATCGCAATGGCGGTATCATTATCGAGCGGCACGTCACGTAATACCGGCGTGCACTTGCCCGACTATCTTTACGGCGGGCGGCGCAGTTTGCCGCGACGTGAAAAGTGTACATTAGATGCAGGAAAGCCGGCTGGCTGCATACACGCCGGTATCGCGTTCGCCTGTATCGTACGGCCAGAGACGTGTACGTGCATGCGTTATGCATACATGCGAGTCCGCGTCCTGCTCCCGACCCCGTTCACCGAGCACAAGGACTTCCATAAAATTCGTTGCGAACCGACCGACCCCACCGACCGCTCGACGATCCTCGAACCTCGTCGACATCGAAAGAAGCTGCCTCACCCTCGTTCTTATCGAGATTTTCCCGAAATTACGCGGCGCGTTTCGCTCGGTCGAGCCGTTGCGGTTTTCCGCGTCACCCTCTCGAGTCGATCGCGCGATTCCGTTCCCGTTCCCGTTCCCATTCCCGTTCCCGTTCCTGTTCTCGTATGCGTGGCACGTATAAACGGGGATATCGCGTGCGTGCTCTCGCCGCGGCATCCGTCTACAGCTGTGCGGAAACGCTCACGCGGCCATCTTATCCAAGATTCACGCGAAGGAACGCTGGCAGCATCGCCGTCGCAGCAATTCCTTCCTGCGGAAATTTCATCGAACGCGACTGCTGGACTTCCTTTGACCGCCGCCGCGCCGTGGGATCGATCGGGGGCGCACGGATGGAGAAAAGGCCGACGCGTTTTCCGCTGTCTGTAGAGGCGCGGAGAGAGGACGTCCGATATAGTTTGCGCGATCGGAAGAAATTGGTAGGGAAATACGTGTTATCGTCAAAGCACGAGTCGTTCTTGAGTTCTCGCTGCCGGATTCAAATAGGATAGGCGTGGGTGGAAGCGCGAGGGATGAGAAAAAGAGAAGCTTGAGGTTGGGAATGAGAAGCTCGAGACGGAAAGCATTCCCCTCTAGTCCCATCAGTCACTCGTCCGCGCTCGCTCGCTCGCTCCCTTAACGTTATTCGCGTGTCTTCGCGTGTCTTCGCGGCAGCTCCACCCCCGTCAATACCGTTAGAAGCTGCCGACATACAGCTCTCCTACATATATCCCATAAAATATATGGCTTAATGTATCGCAAAAAGTACACGACGGGGGCAATGTACTCGCCGCCGCAGCCGCTGCCGCGTGTATCCGCGTACTAACTTCCGCGAAAAGAAAATGGATGTACAGGGAATAACGCGAGCGTGAAGAGAGACGAAATCGAGAGGCGAGAAGGAGAGGCGAGACAACGAACGACGCGTCGCCTCGTCGTGGCTGTCGAGCGATAACACGTTTCACGACTAAACGTTATAAGGTGAGTCTAGTCCCACGGGTTAACGAAGCCGACTCACGGTTTTTGCGCGATTCAGAAAAGAGGTTCGCCGTAGAAAAAGCAGCGCACCCGAGCTTGCACGCGTTATTCAAATTCCCTGCAAATTAAATTCGCCGACTACTTGTCCACCATTGTCCGCCGGTATCGAGTTAACGTTTGAAATTTTTACGGAACGCTGCAAAGTGGTCCCCGGTACTGTTAGGAGTCCGCCGCGGAGCCATTGTTTGCATTCGTTTACGAGAATTGCCACATTCGCAATTTACGTTAATAATATCAAAGCATCCTTGATCGTTATTGCGCAGGGCTCGAGTGGCGGAAAGCGCGGCGGGGCCGCGAACGTTCTCGTTCAATTTTCGAAAATCCTGTTCAACGGTCGATGGAGGACGATCCGTTGAGACACGAAGGCTTTGCGCATCGATCGCGAGATACGTTCCAAGAAGGTGACAGGGAAAATCGAAATTCCGGGAAACGGGTGACCGAGACACGGGGCGCCGTAATTTCGAAATTCTTGCTCGAACAAAAGCCAGACATCCAGGGAGGAGAAACGAGGAGCGATGCGGAGGTTGGAGCAGCGCGTTACAGGCGGACAATGTGGTCGCGCATCTCCATTTCCGTTTATCGCGTAAACGAGACAAATTAATTAAAGTTAGACACGGCAGGTAGCAGCGTCGCGGCATATTAAAATAACGGTCGCTTTGGTCAGCGCCGAGCACTTTACGATAATTGAAGAGAATTAAACTCGCGCAGATTCTCCCGGCCGGAGAGATAAACCGATTTAGCGTTTCATTTAACCTTTGGCAAGATTCGCGGGAAAGCAACGCGATCGAAAGTTCCATCGAGTTCGAGCGGCGTGTTCGAAAAAGAAGGCGTGTGCCGGTACTGTGCATGCACACGGGCCAAAGGATGCCGCGTGAAATTACGAGAAGAGCCAGCCAGCCAGCCAGCCAGCCCAGAGGAGGAAGCTCGACGCATCGAGAATCGTTAAATTATATTTTGCGCAGCTCGGTCGTAAAGCCATGAAACAGAGGAGGGGAAAGGTAAAGTAAAAGCGTGGGAGGGCAGTTAACGCTTCGTCAACACTCGTAAAATTTCCAGCATTAAAGCTGCGAGGCTTGATGAGCAGGGCTTGAAGTTCGAAACAAGCCCAGAGCTACCAGCGGCGGTGCTTAACACCTGCCCCGGGATTCTCGGTGTTCTTTCACAGGCCAGACTCTTATCGCCGCCGCCGTTTCTTCGCTGCAGCTTGCACCTATTTCCCCTCTTAATTCCGGCATAATATCCCGATCGTTTCGAAACTTCTGTAATTGTCCGTAACGATAATGTAGGAATGCACGAGAGAGCGTTCCGGGAGAACGTCGAAATCGTCCTAATAACCGAGCCGTTTCGAACGAAAACGGAAACGGAAGGGGAAACGATCCGACCGCACCGGCGAGAAGCGTTACTCGCGTTGATTCTACTCGCGCGCGCGCACACACGGCTGCTCTGGCCGATCGGACCCGCGTTGAAACGGCCTGCAAACTCGATAGGCAAACGACGCGCGATACCTCCCGACCAACACCGGAGATGAGAGAGAGTTCACCGTTTCCCCCCTCTACATTCGTAAAATATTCTCGAGGAAAGTTTCGCTTCGCGAGTCACAAAGAGGACAAGAACAAAGTTCGAGACAAGCCCGAGGTGAAACGAGCTCGTCTTAGCACCTGTGCCGGTATTCTCGGTGTTCATCCGAACCTTCTGCTCTCGCCTAACGCGTTACGCACCGCTATACTCAGGCAAAGAGAGAGAAAGAGGGAGACTATCTCCTTCGATGTGTTTTCCAGCGACTCGTCATCCTCCCTTCGGTCCATTAGAGCACCCTTTCCCCAGGCTGCGGGGTTGACTTATGACGCCGCCGGCTATACACGCACAGGGGGATCGAGCAAGTTACCGTAGCCCCGCTCACATTCTTACCTTCGCCGGCGAGAAGAAACGAGAGGAGAATGAAATAGGGGTGCGAGCGTTTTGTTCAGCGTGTTCGCAGGGCTCGATGGATTCCGGATCGGGGGGGTGGCGAAAAAGGGCGTCGGTTAAACGGCGGGGGTCGGACGATTTTTCTCGACGTCGGAGGAATGTTAATTTCGAGCCGCAAGAAGCAACGACCCTGACGCTGTTCGCGCGCGCGGTCGGAGGTACATTTGCTCGCAATTAGGGGCTCGTTCCATCTCCGGTGCAAATAGAACGACAAAAAGACGCGGGAACGTCAACATGTAATTCGATTTCCTTTCTGGCACGATGCTTTCGCGAGCCGACGCGAGGTTGCTCCGGATCGAAATCCGCGCGTTTCCTCCCTCGATACGTTCCCCGCCCGCATAATCTTCTCCGCAGCCGTTATTCTCTCCTGCATCAGCGGGACAGGGACGCGAGTGACGTTAATGCGGACTCCTGACGAGCCGAAAGAGAAACGATACCGGAATATATGGACGTGCGCTTCGATTTTCGCTCGCCTTGTTCAATGCGATACAACCATGATAACGAAGACCGTGACTGCGGGGGAAAAAAAATGCATGCCGTTGAATCGATGGTGCTCGATGATCCGGCAACTCGGTTAACGACATAAATGAACGCGACGATGAATATTTCTGTCGGGGAGAGGTTTCGCTCAAGAGCGCAAACGTGGCCCGAGCATGGAACTGTGGGTGCACTGTAAACATATTTTCCGTTTGTGTTTTGACCGACTCGAACTGCGGAGCATCGTCAGAGCGATGCGCTCGAGCTGCCGCCTCTCGTTTTCCCTCCGCCCCTCCCTCGGCGAGAGTACTTCCCAATAATGATAAGTGACTTTTCTGTCCGATCGATACGCTCTGCCGGGCCAACGATACAGTTACGAGAACGATTAAAATGTTCGCGACGAAATCTCTCCTCCGTTTCGTTTCTTTCGGCGGTGCGGAGGAGAGAGAACGGTGCGCAGCGCGGTAGGGGGCTCGTCGCCCCGAGGTAAACATATTTTCTGTTTGCATTCTATCTGGATCGAATCGAATCGACTCGACTCGACCGAACGATGCGCGCCCCCGTCTTTCGAAGTCGTCGTTTTCCATCCGCGTTCGTTTCCTGCCGTAACTTCGCCAAAGAGATACGGGAGGATGCGGGCAAAGAGTGGAGACGAGCAGAGGGAAAGACGCGGGCGGACGAACGGTATGGCAGGCAGAAATGGGCGGCGATACCGGATAAAGCACGAATCACTGGCTCGCTGTGCGTATATTTTTGCGCTCAGCCTCGTAATATTAAATATAAGGAAAGATATTTCAATATCTGTGAGTAAACACGCAAATAGTTTCGACGTCTCCGTCGTGCTGCTCACGCTCTCTGCTCCTCGCACGTTCCCGTGCACGATATTTTTCTACATATTTATGTCGAGCCGTACACGCCCGCCGTCTCTCCGGTCGTCCCTCCGACAAGGGACTCGACTCGGGGAAAAATGTTTCCTCCTTGCGTACTGACAGCTGAAACGTGCCACCGCCTCCCGACAAAAAAGTTTCCCCGTTGTTGGCACGCCGAACAGGCCGACTCGCCAAACGGAAGAATTTACCGCGGATATTTGCCAGCTGTCGGAACGATCTCCTTTGCTTTCCCGAAAAACTTTGCATCGCGATTCCCTCCCGACCGCTCTCCGCTCCCTGAACTTCAATGAAATTATCAGGAATTCGTGGACGTGCCTGGCCGCGAGCTGCGCGGGGGAGCTCCCTCGTGGCTCGGGGACGCGTCTCGTGAAACGGATGAACGAAATATTCGCGACGCAACAGGGGACGATAGATTTTCATCCTTATTCAATTTCAGCTTCTTTGCGCGGTGAAAGCCCTTCCGTGCGCGTCGACGTTATCGCGACGCAAACCTAGATAGATCGCGCGGACCAGATGAACGTCATCGAGTTTTATCGCGAGACGACAGGAAGGCGACGTACGGGGCGTGCGTTCACGCAAAACAGGCTTCGAGCGTGTTCGCGTCTCGCCGCTGGACACGCGCACATAAGTACAGTCGAACGGGTTCGCGTGCGATCGTTATTCAGACTTTATAAAGAACCCCGCTGCTGATCGCCGGCCTGTCGTGGCCGTTCCGTATCGAGCGTGTAATTGTTCTCGTCATCCGCGGCCGAACCCCGCCTCTTCTGCTCGCATCGCCGTTGCCGGATACCGGGCCTCGTCCGCACCGGTGACGGCTTTCGCGTTTACCTGTACCACTGCTCTCCCTCGCGGAGCTCTTCAATTGTCTCGACCTGGCGTCCCGTCGCACGACGCACCGCAGGCGCAGGACCCCGCGTTCGGACTTTTCTCTCAACCCTTGCCCCTTCGACTCTGCTCGAGCTTGTTAGCGCGAGAGAACAAAGCCGCGCCCTTGACCGGACGAGCGCGGCCGTCCCTGCGGTAGCTCCCGAAGCAACGAGCGACGCCGAGCGCACCGTAAATTATCAAAAGAATTCTCGGGGGAACAGGATGGAAGCGGAGGATGAGCAACGGTTTCCGGCACTCGGCGATCCAAGTTTTTCGCAGGCGCGCTAACAACGCGAACGTGACTCGATGGGATAACAATATGACCACGCGTTCCTTCCTGGTCAGCTTACTGGAAATTGTAGATGAGGCTCGATTATGTATTCCGATCGTACGCGATATCAAACCTCCTGGCTTCTCGCTCGTGATGGAGTGTTTTCTGCCGTCGACCCTTCCCGCCCCTCGCAACCGCCCCCTCCCTTACCCCTACCCCCGCTCTCGCCCTCTTTCTCTCGACGCTGGAGTCACGTTTGCTAGGAAACCCTATAAATCCACGCGAATCGTTGCTCCACCCGTAGGAAAATATTTAACCGACCTCAAAGATCTACGATCGATGATTCGCGGTGGCTTGTACGGACAGCAGCTCCGATAAGGATCGAGTTTTTAGGCGACTGCGATCGGCACGCCGCCTTCAACCTTCGCCGGCCTGCAAAACAAGAAATTCTACGGAAGACGCGAGGGTCTCGGAAAAACATCGATTCGTCCGTTAGGAAGTTGGAAAGATCAATGGTCCCGCGACGAAGCGACCATCAATTACCGCAGTTAATTATCATCGTTCGATAAAACGTCAACGTGGAAGGGATGGAAAACAAGCCCGCTGATCCGTCGTGTTTACTTTAGACAGAGGAGGGGGGAGTTGAAGCGTAGAAATAGGGGTGGCGGAGAGATCCAAGGGGGTTGAATTATACCGAAGGAGTGACGTCTACGGAGATAATCACACGCCTCGTAACAGCCAGTTCATCATCGTGGTATCGTGCTAAGGGGCTTGATGCATCATGGAAATCGCGCACGAACCGGCCAGGCGAAACAGAAAGTGGAATAGACGGGCTTTGTGAGCGGGGCTTTGAAACGGATTCTCCCCCCGTTGCATAGGAGCTTCCTGGCCTCTCCGCTCGCTCGCACGACGCGTTCCTCGACGCGCGCGCGCGAGCGCGGCCGCGTTACCAACTCAATTAGCGATGGAAAAACGAAGCGAAAGAGCCGCAAGGACCGTGTAAACTACGCCCTGCCGTTCGACCGTGTCTCGAGACTTTATCTTCCGTGCTCTGGCCGACGTTCGCCGCGGCGGCAACGTCATTTTACAAACTTTCCTCGAACGACTGGCAGCTTGGGAAACGTTGCCGTGGAAAAGTTCCGCGGGAACAACAAGCCGATTAAAATTGATAAAAATGGAACGGTGCGCCGATGATGAGAACGAGGAACGGGAGAAACGGAGCTGCCTGTTCTCTGCGCGACGACGCATTACCGCGCATTTTCTTTTCCTCTGGAAACGCGCCCCTTTGAAGTCGCGTTTTTATACCGTTAACCACCGCTGTAACGACCGTTAAAGTTCGGGACCGGTATTCGTGCAAGAATCGAAGAATCAAAGCTCTCGCCTACGGCATATCGTGCTCTAAAGAATCTTGTTGCTTTGTGTTACAGGAGCTCTGCAAATTACCGGATCAGAAGTGAACGACCAAGGAAAGTACGAGTGCGTGGCGAACAATTCCGTCGGCACGGAGTACTCAAAGTCGGCCATGTTATACGTCAGAGGTACGGATCCCGCAAACGATCCTTCGACGAACCGTGCAGTCTGCGATAACGATGATTCGGGACGGAATCTCGTTGAACAAGTTCTTGTCGCCGCTTTAACGAATTCATTACAAAAACGTTGCGCGGGTCGTGCCTGTTTCCGTGAGCCACCAGTCGTTTTCCTGTTTCTAATTAAAATTAATGCAACGTAATTAAAGCGTAATTAAACTAAGCTGCCGGTACAAAGGATTCGCGCTCTTGGAATCGCGTTGCAAATATTACGCGGGAACGCGGCGTTTCTTGTGGTTCCTCAAGCGGCAGCGCGCGCGTGCTCGCAACTGTGTCACTCCCCCGACACGAAATTTAGCCATCCCGTAATCGAATACTTTGCTAACCGGTCTCCCAACAATTTTAATCCATCTGTACCCTCGACCGGTACGGTATGCCGTTGATAACGTGCACAAAATCGTTTGAACGCAGTACGTCGCGTGACGCCAACGTTCTCGATTCCTCCGCCGACGGTCAGCGAAGTGATGCTGGGCTCGTCTCTGAATTTAACCTGCGTGGCCGTCGGAGCTCCAATGCCCTTCGTTAAGTGGAGAAAGGATCCTGCGACCGATTTGACGCCGGACGACAACCTTCCGGTCGGCAAGAACGTCCTGATGCTGACGGACATCCAGGAATCGGCCAACTATACCTGCACGGCCGCCAGCGACCTCGGAGTCATAGAAGCCACGTCGACGGTGAAAGTTCAATGTTCGTATCGAGATGCATCGAAATGACACGTAAATCCTCGGTCTATCGCATCAGCGCAGGCGACCCTAACGGGCTCTGCCTGACGCGAAACGATCGATCACGGTTGTTGCGTTCCACGAGCCGTGGCGGTGCTGCTTCGATGACTGATCAATCGGCTTATGCGTTGCGTCCACGCGCTAATAAGAACGATACGCCTCCTCTCCGTTCCCTAGTTCCGTTCATTTCGGCGGTAAAGCAGCCCGCCACCGATACACGGAGCAGCGAACTTCACAGGGCCGAACTTGGAACGAATTTTTCTAGCTCTGCCGAGTCCACCGGAGAACGTTCAAGTGTCGGACATCACCGCGACGTCGGTGAAGCTCACCTGGTCGTACAAAGGCTCCGACGAGTTGCAGTACTACGTGATCCAGCACAAGCCGAAGCACGTGAATCAAGCTTTCGCCGAGATATCGGGCATCACCACGATGTACTACCATGTCAGGAGTCTCAGCCCTTACACGGAGTACGAGCTGTACGTGATAGCCGTGAACGCCATTGGGCGTGGTCCCCCGAGTGCCCCGGTGATAGTCACCACTGGCGAGACAAGTCAGTATACCCGTCACACGATTACCTATTCTTTTCTTTCGCTAGCATCAAACTCAGTGCCTCGCATCACACGATCAACATCGTCACGATCACTCGAGTCATTCGATTCGTTCGAGATGAGCGAACAACCGACTCGCGACCGAGGCTCGCGATCCGATGGATCATGTCGGCCGGATAGAAATTGTTCCGGTGGTGTATATCTCGAACGAATCTTTGTGCCACGCAAAATATCGACGCATAATTGTCCTCGACGCGCGGTACGATACTCTGAAATGGAACGATTCGCATTCGAAACACATACCTGGTAAAAAGAATATACGTACGTATGCGAGTTGTCGAGTGTACTCGGTCGGATGAAAAGAAGGAGCAGATCGACGGACGGTTTTTTCGCGAATGAATAGCGAAAAGATAGCTTGTTAGTCCGGCGAGCGCGTCCGATTTTTTTGCACGTAGATAATGTCTTTTTGCACCACGAAGAAGGAACAAGTTTTGACACGTTTTTTGAGGGAAACTATACCTTTTTTTCCATGCTGTCCGCCGTGGACGCACGATTTGATTCATGTAAGTGACAAGAAATTTTTTTCACCTATCACCAATCCCCCTTTCTCTGTGTTGCACCATGTGTTAGTGTTTTTGTCGGACCGTATTCGGCGCGTCGCGCTTCGACGTCTCGTTTCGCTGTGTATTTTTCCGTCTCTGTCTCTCCCCTGACCCTCCCTAACGCCATCCACCCCCGACCACACCCCTAACTCCGACCAACGACTCTCTTTCTCTCTCTCTCTCTCTTTCTCTCTCTCTCTTTTTTTCGACGAAAAAGAGAAAAACCAATACGCGGAGAGACAGCACGCGAAATTGCACCTTTCCTACCATATATAGTAGCGCACTCTTCACACCTCTCGTGAAAATACGAAAAAGCCGCAAATCGCATCCGTTGTTCGTATTTTCACTGCGCATTATGCCATTCGATCGATGATCATTGAAAATAATCGTTCATACTTTTTTTTTCTGAATAGCGGAATCGACAAATGGAGGTGCCAGTAAGTTCAACCATTATACTATAAGAGTACCGTAGCAACATACTCGTTTCTCTCGTGCCATCTGTTCGTGTTTCATTCTGTTTGTTTTTATTATTTTTTTGCCGATCCTTTGTGTTTTTGTTTGTTCGAAGCACACACGCACATATATATATATCAGTCATTCGCGCACGCTCACTTCATCACACACCTATGCGTGCCACCGAATAAACACGTATATGTAGCTAATCAATTGCAATGCGACACACACTTTTTGTTTCGATCAAAGTACACCGTAGACGCGATACACAACCATGGATATCGTAGGGATCGATACGGTACACTGTGTGTTCTGTTTTCTATTTAGTGCGAGCGTTGTTTGGTTCTTCTGGTGTTCTTTCCTCGGGGTTTTACTTTGCTGTTCTGTCCCGTGACTAACTAGAGTGGCTTGCCTTTTCGCCGGTCCGCGTTTCGAAAGGAGTATCGAAATGTCTGTTTCCTTTCTAGAACCCGGTACTGCGCCACGGAACGTCCAGGCCCGACCATTGAGTTCCAGCACGATGGTCATACAATGGGACGAACCGGAAACTCCGAACGGTCAAGTGACGGTCGGTCTTTGCCCCCCTGCTTTCCCGTCGCGTTGCATGCAAGAACGAGTGAACGAGCGAGCCACGAAAGATGCGTTCTCCGTTTCAGGGTTACAAGGTGTACTATACCACCGATCCGAACCAGCCAATGGCCTCTTGGCAGTATCAGATGGTGGATAACAATCAGCTGACCACCACCTCGGATCTAACGCCGCACACGATCTACACGATCAGGGTGCAAGCGTTGACGAGCGTCGGGCCTGGCCCTTTGAGCGTGCCCGTTCAAATAAAGACGCAGCAAGGGGTGCCGAGCCAACCGGAAATGTTGACGGCGGTAGATATCGGGGAGACCAAAGTGACGTTCCAATGGATCAAACCCGCTCATAGCGCGGAGAACATCCTCAGCTATGAGCTATACTGGAACGATACTTACGCGCAGGTAAGCGAACACGCGTTCGACGAGAACGAGACAGCATTTTAAAGACCGTCACCGAATCTACCGTCTCGATCTCTCGACAGGAGAAGCATCATCGAAAGATTCCGGTGACGGAGAACTACACGCTGACGGGCCTCTACCCTAACACGCTGTACTACGTGTGGCTGGCTGCGAGGAGCCAAAGGGGCGAGGGAGCGACTACGATCCCGTATCCGGTTCGCACGAAACAGTACGGTAAGCAAACAGCCAAAGAACCAAGGGAAAACTGAAAAGAGAGGAGTGAGTTCACGCAGCGAGGAGTGCCGAAGAAAGGTCGATTCGCGATCATCCGAGCGCATCCGATGATGGATTTGCACGAGAAAGAATGAGCGATAGCGAGATACAAGGTAGGATCGCGCATCGTCCTGGCACAGCAGGTAGGAGGTGCTGTAGCGCTAGACGCTCCCGCAAGTAGCGTAAGCTATCGATTCGCGACACCTTCCAGAAACATCCACTTGTAAAGTCATAGTACACGTCCGTAACCGTGTGGATTCATTGATCATACGGGGTGGGGGGGATGGGAAAAAACAGAAAAGAAAGACGGAAGATAGAGAGTATCGTTGAACCGTGAAGTGTGGGAGAGTGAGAATGATTGCATGCGTTGCAAATAAGAAAGCCGTTTTTGGATGCCACTTTATATATATATATATCTATATATATACGTACATATCATACATATAAATTGCACTAAGCACTGCATTGATATATGTGTGCATTTTGGGCACCTCTTTTCATTCTCGATAACGTATGATTTACGTCCGTTCTTCAGTTTTTCACTGTCTCGTTTTCCTTGCAAATAATCGAAGGCACGACGTTAACTCGACGCGCGCGAGTTAATCGATCGTCCCGGTACGATATATGTTCTCTCTCTAATCACGTACTTTTTCGACTGTTCAAGGATCGACTCATGAGTTTTTCCTTGAGTGATTAACCCAGCTGAACCTTGACCAATCGTCACGTAACACTTTTAGTTGAATCCCTGCCGTCGGTCGGCCTCGAACGTGGCTCGGCTTCGGTGATCGTCGAGTCCGTCGGCTCGAAGACGCGAAAATTCGTTGGGATCGGGCGAAATCTCGGGAACGAGGGAGGAGGACGGGCGTGAAAGTTCATGAGGTAGGTACCTCACGAACGCACGCACACAGAGCGCAGCAACGGGGTAACGATTTTTCGCGAATCTTCGGGCCGAAACTCAGGACACCGAAGTTCGCCACGATCGTTTGGCTGACCGACCAATTCCCTCCCCTCGTTTTCGTTTTGTTTTTCCCCCCTATAACTGAGTGTTATACAGTCCCCGGGGCTCCGCCTCGCAATGTAAGCGGACAAGCGATCAGCCCGACCTCCATATCGGTAACATGGGAACCCCCGCCTGCCGATCGATCCAACGGGATGATCGCGTACTACAAGCTGCAAGTCGTCGAGAGCGGACGCTCCGACTCGGAGGCAAGGGTTATCAGACTGAATCAAACGCAATTCGTGTTGGACGAACTGAAAAAGTGGACCGAGTACCGGATTTGGGTATTGGCAGGGACCAGCGTAGGTGACGGACCCCCGAGTTTTCCTATCTCGGTCAGAACTCACGAAGACGGTATGTATCACTGACGACAATTTAACCGCCTTGCTATAGTTACTTCAGGCTACCGAAGAGTGGCGCATGAAACCATCGGCTGGCTCCCGAACTTTCGCGAATTCGCGTCGATCGAATAGATGACTATGAGAGATCGTTCAGAAGTAAGCGGAACGGCTTCGAACAGAGCTTTGCTCGAGCGCGCGATAAAAGCAGAGAATCGCATAAGAGTTCAAGCGCCACGCTTCGCGTAAAAAGACACTCTTGCGGTGGCGACGCATCGCGTTAAAAAGTTCGTCGCGCAAGAGCCAAAAATATAAAAGCCCGCCAAAAGTCAGTCCGAAGACGTTCGCGCGATTCAGTGCGGGTTGCGATGACACGCCCTGTTTTAATTCGGGCCGGTGACGTTCGGTCTTATCATTCAATTCTCTATATATTTATATGTATTTTCGATTTCAGATTCCGCTAACGTCTCTTCGAACCTGTCTCTTCCTCAACTGACACTAACACTTTTTCCCCTCTTCACGATTTTCCGTTCTCACAACTCTTTTCTCTCTTTCTCTCTCTCTCTCTCTCTCTTTCTTTCTTTCTGCCTCTTTCTCTGTCATTCTATCTCTAGTCTATTTTCCTCCTCTCTCTTCGACGATGTTTTTCTGTGTTCCCGTTATTATTACATTATCGTTGTATTCTATTCCATTGAATTACATTATATATTGTACAGTAAGCAGAGAGTACGTACGCGAAATGCTTTACCTCGCAGGCCACTACTTTTGTGTTTCAGTTATGCTTTTGAGAAACGAACTGTCAAATCAAGCTAGTTGCGAGAACAGAGGAAATGCAGGGACTTAAAAGAACCCTTTTTTTCTACTGCAAAAAAAAAGAATGAAAAACAAAAGTAAATAATCGAGTAGAAGAGAGAAATAACAGTTGCAGAATAATAATCAAATTTTTGTTGCGCGAACACGAGTTTTGAACGCGCACAGGTTTTTTCGTGTTTTTCCTTTGAAGCTGGTCCATCGCTTTTCCTATCGCTTTTCTGGCATACCCTCGATTTCCCATTTTTTCGGACGGGACGCGCGGCACCAACGCGGCGGCGTCGAGACGCGAAATCATGTTGGCCCTACTTTTTTGGCTGGCGAGATTTTATATTTTTGGAATTTTTGCGATAACAAATCTCCAGCACGGATTGTTCCGTGCTCCCCCGGAACATCCCCACACCCTCCCCCTCTTAGTGTGCCCCAGAAATTTTTTCCAGGTGCACGCAGCCATGGATTTTTCAGAAGCTGATAACCGATTTTTGAGCTCAGCTAATATTTTCCCTCTGACCCTCGTAAAAAAAAAACATGTAACCAGAAAAAAGGAAAACGTATTTTCTTACTATTTTTACAGGGCCTAATCGCAACACTCCCTTTGTTCGTTGCCGTTGGTTTTTCTATCCCCCAGCCCCACTTTTCAAACTTGGAGATACCCATTTTAACACGCTGACTAATTAACTTAATTATACTCACTGACGTGTTTTTGTCTTTCCTTAAAGCATTTGCAGGAGGATGATCCAGGTTTTGAACAGCTAGTTTTTAAGATTTATTCGCACTAACGTAATATATCGATTTGTCTAATGATATGTACTCATTACACTCAATGTTCTTTCTGGTGGTTAACGTGGTTACGTCAGTAAAGATGTTTCGTTTCTCTCTTTAGTTTATTGACTCACTCTTGCCACGTGTCATGAAGATAGAGACAAAGCGGTCCGTCCAAACGTCTGCGCAGCCATTATTTTCGCCGTCTCGCGAAACATGTACGAACGCGCGAAGTCTTCAGAAAATTTTCAACGATTACGAAAGTGTGTCTCTCTCGAAAATAATGACTGAAGGCGAGGGCGGCAGCTTGTCGGTGAAACGCTTACGTATATATATAAAAACTATATAGCGTATGTATCACACACAAGAAAATATATATATAACGCACTTTTTTGAATATACATATATATGTGTATATATCATATATATATATTCCACATATATATACATATACATATACATACATATATATGTATATAAACATTTCTACATCTCTGATATATAAGGCTCTTCTGTCTTTAGTTAAGATTTAGTTCTACCTATTGTTTGCACATGTTTAGAGCATGCCTTCGTTTGTTTAACGACTCCTCGATTTCACCAATCTCTTTCCCAAAGATCATCATCTCGAAACCTGGCCACGACCGGTACCCTCGAACCACCCTCCAACACAATTTCTTTCCCGTCACCCTGAAAAACCGCCGAGCCGAGTCGAGTCTGCGTTATCGAATCCAGAATCACGATTACTCCGGAATATATCCTATGAATGGCATGCCGATGCATGAAGAAATTTTGCTTTTCGTTTCGACTCCTTCCTATCCTCCTCCCATTGGGTACCGCGCGGGTTGGTACCATTCAAAAACGCCCCGCATGATACAAGTTTTTCACCCCCCACAACTCTCGACTAATCTCCTGAAAACGCATCAGCGAACTCCCAAGAGAATACTACGGTTGCTCGCGTTGCAAATCAAACGATACGAAGCGGTTTTTTTTCGTCGACGCGTGGTGCACGGAACGATTACGACGACGACGCCGACGACGACGATGATGACGACGACGACGGAACATGGAACGAACTGAAACGAAAGGGAGAACAAACGCGGCGCGTGGGATCGCGCAGACAGCAACGGCAGAGTTCTTTTGTCTTTGGAAATAATCGAAGACCTTGGTTGGACGCGAAATCGGAATCATTTGTTGAGAGAGGAGCATTGTAAAGGCGTCTTTGTCGCGGAAAAAGTCGTACGAACGCGTTTCTAACGACGTTCTCTCGAACCTTTTGCACCCGGCACACCGCACTCCAGGATCCTCTTTCGTTTCTCCCCCGTTCCTCCCACGCATTGTCCCGTTTACGGACCGTCCGCGCGCGTCCACCCTTCCTCTGAGAGCAGACTCGGCAAAGCGAGGCGGAACGATAAAAAGCACTGCTGAAAGCACCCTGCCGTGTAAGCTCGCACATTGTCAAGCACAAAAGTTCACCGCCGTCTATATACTCGTTCGTTATTGTTATTGTCGCCGCTACTACCACCACCACTATATTATTCTAACCGTATTATCGATATATTATAGTATTATCACGATGAGTGTGTGCACGGGCACCGGTAAACTATTCTGTTGTTTTTTTATGCGGTCACCGTTTTTATCTCGCACCCACCACGCACGCATGTAAAGTCGTGCACGCGCGTCACGCACGATGACGCTACACGAAAACCTGCTGCGCGTATTTACTTACGCGCCTACGCACACGCGGCGTACGCTCCCAGTAGAGTTCGCACTACTTGAAAAGCACCCTTTCGCTTCCGAGTCACAGGCTGAAAGCAGCGCACACACGTAGAACAGCAACCTGCGTGTGCGTGGGTGTGTCGCGTATTTACGCTGCCGTATATCGGAGTCGTGCGTACGCGCCCCGCGACGACTATATGCGCACCCGATATTTATTCGCTCAACCTCCGTACGTACCAACAGCACCGTATCTCGCAGCACACGTAATCTCTCTACGCGTGTCTAAATATCAATTGTCATAGAGTCGCACAGATATGCGATACATGCATGTACGTGTGTGTATCGCATCGAGCACCAGCACCGAAAGCACCCTCGAAAAGCACCCCCACTGTCGGTTGTCGTGAAATCTGATGCGCCTCCTCGACGTCATCTCGAGCCGAACGTCGTTTTCTTTGCACAGCACCCGCGCGATTCGCTTCGCACGATAGGAGCGACGCTGACGATCCGCCGACGCGGTTCGAGGTGAGGACGAGGTGGCGTGCGTGCGTGAATGCGTGAGCGAGAGTGCGTAAAAGAGTATCCGAATGCGTCAGGAAAAAACGTGGGAACACGAGAAAAGTAACGGCGCCAGGGAATGAAGTTCGTGGTACATACAATCGGAGATACCGTCGCGGTCTAATAATACTCGAATCGAATAAATACCGAGCGTGAAAAGCGGATCGGGCGACGAGCTTGCGAAGTCCGCGTCGCGGGGGAAGGGAAATGCCGCGAAACGTTTACCTTGAAACATTTGAATACCAATATCCATACGATCTCTTTTCATTGTCTTTTTCTCCGTTCATTCGACAGCCACGAGTCCGTGGCAAAAGGCAAAGGTATTTTCGACGCTCGACAAGGAGATGCTCGGGGCCGAGAATTTTTCCTCGCACCGAGGAACAGCGTTCGTATCGTATCGTATCGTTTCTACGTGCGATCACGAAGCGCTCGCCAACGCTCTCCGGTCGATACGATCGCAAATGGATCATTAATTCGAAATTACGTTGATTTTCTACACTCACCTAGCTCGTTGGAATGATGTCACCACACCAGACCTTCTTCTCTGTATTGTCTTATACGTGCACCTTCGCTCTTTTGCATGCGACACACCGACCTATTTCTCCATCTTCTGTCTCTGTGAGTTAACCGTATCGTATCTTTAATATTCAATTACTATTTTATTCAATATGTACGATACATTCTTTATATCTATATATCTATATTACATATACGTATCTTATATTTTATATCGTGTATTGGTATTTATACTTATATACATATATCTGTCTCTATATATATATTATATTTATATTGCTAGCTATCTAGAAAGAGTATACAGTTACACTTGTGTATGTATTTTTTACGTTTGTATTGGAATTTCCAACAATTTGCGGTTAAAGTCGTGTCTACCTTTTTACCGTAGCTGTAACGGAATCTCACGTGAATCGAAACGATCGACGGACCCATTCGTTCCATGTTTTCTAACGAACGGCGAATCGCCAACTTTCCAACTTCCTGAATAACGAACGCATGCTTCCTCTCCCCTGGCCGCCTCCTTCCACGCTACAGATAGCACCGATAAAACCAACAACCGAGGAACCGATCGGGAATCCGATTATCTCGCGTACCGTACACCTCTCGATACGATCGATCTAAACGACACACTTCGTTTCGCGGCCGTATCTACGTGCGTATTTTGCGAAGAATTTTGTGATTTTTGCGTGGGTGAATGCGCGGGTGGATGCTGCCTACAAAAAACAAAAGGGAACAGAAGAGGGACGGGGAATATTTTTTGCGTGTACAAACAAAAAATTCGTCTCTCGGGCACACCCCAAACCGTACCCTCACACACACACACACACACACACACTCACTCTGTGTCTCTGCCTCGTTATCTGTGTAGTATTCTGAAAAATTTCCCTCCAAAATAATAGAAATTTTTTATCGAGCTAACGTTTTTTGCGGGTGACTTTTTGGAGTTGCGACAAAACATGCAATTTTTCCTGGAAAACACACTCCACCTTACCGACTTGTATCCTCATCATGTATTCGTGAATTTTTTACGTCCGAGAAGTAACGAGGCGAAACCGCGAATCATTTATTTTTTTGCTCCACGACGACTTCACGACTTCATGCCATCAGTTTAGACGTACACTTAGTTCTACGAACGAGATCCTTTCGGTTTATACGTCCCGCACCAAGGCTCCACGTGTCCCTTTCTTCTTACTTCTTATGGTTTTACCTTCCTAGCTTTCTTTTCAGTAGACATTTTGTCATAGGTCTTCCCTCTCGATGCCTCGTGCCACGAGGGAAAGAACGAGACGCGCGTCGTTTTTCTTTTTCTGCGCGTTCTCCATCCTTTCCGTCGTTGGATGCGTTCGCTCGTTACGAAGAAAACGAGATGGTCGCCTCGAGTTAACGAGAGAAGTAACCGGAAGAAGTCTTTCTCTCGGCGGCAGGGGGCAGGTGGACATGAGCCTTTAGTTATTTCATATTTGGAGTAGTGATTGCGCATGCCAAAAAAAAAAAAAAAAAGATATTCTCACATCTCCCGCCTCTCTGCGACCAACTGCAACCGAGGACCAAGCGATGTTTTTCTATTTAACGGTCGAGTCGAAAGAGAATTTTTGTCCACCGACGTATCTCGGCAGAGCGTGAAAAAAAAAAACAAAATCTTACAAACTAGAGCAGAGGGTACGATTGGAAATGGAGCGTGTGAGAGGGAGGGAACGAACGATAAGAGCGAATGCGCGTGCGCGTGTGCGTGTCATCACGAGCAGAGACAATTTTCATAACTCGTGCTTTAGTTTCTCCCCCTGTCTCCCTCTCTCTCTCTCACTCACTCTCTTGAAATCGGAGCTAAAAGAATAGCGATACCAAAGAGGCCAATGTTAACGTTGACGGTTAAAAAATCAGTAGTATGCTACCCACTGATATGCCTAAACGATATTTCGAATATTTTATAATTCTACTCAATATTACGTGCGAAGTTGACACGAATTTTTACGTGTTTTTTTTTCCCACTTTTTTGGCGACTTTTGGGGCGCAGCTGAAGAAAGTGAGTATCCTCCTTAGCTCGTCTTGAGTTGTGCCATGAATTTTCTTCCTATTTAGTCGTTTTCTCTCTATACGTATACATATGTATATATATATTTTTCCTTTTTTCCGTCTCTTTCGCATACACACGTATTTTCGTTCTCCTTGCGAGAGAGCATTTTGAGAGATGCCATTTTTTCCAATCTTTTTTTGGTTGCTGCAGTCGGCGAACGAATACGATTATAAAATGCAAACTGTTTACGGGCAACAAAACGCTGCGGCTGCGCGCTCGGCAAATTTGTTTTTTGCGCTCCCATAGCGAACCTCGTCGGTGTAATTGATAAATTAATTACGTTAATTGCTACGATAGAGATTGCGCGGAGATCTCGCTGACAGATCGACGAATCGTCCGCGGTACACCGATCAATTTTCGCTTTTCTTTGTCTTTCTGTCTTCCATGCCACGCATATTTTCAGTTGCCTTACTAACTACCTAGACGCTGCAATTATATTACTGTATTATTCATGTACGAAAGCTAGGCGAACATAGGCAGATGCTGAACGTTTTGTTTCTTTTTCTCCTCCGCTACCGTTTCGTTTCTTCTTTCGTTCTGTGTGATGCCGATTACGTTTCCGGTGCCGGATACTGGACCGTCCATGAGAGATACACCATCTATCGCCAATCAGAATCTGCTCGAGAGAAACGTTGTCTCGTAACGAAAGAAACGAAAAAAAAAGCCTTAACGATACGAAAGGTCTGACAAACATCCGATCAGCTTGTTACCTCGTTCGAGCGAATAGCGAATAAATGAGATAAAAAAAGGGGAAAAAAAGAAAAGGGACACGATGTAACAACTCTCGCGACAAATTATCGAAACGGCTTCTATCGATGTGTGGGTAACACTCTGAATACACGAAGTACATGTTGTTACCCTTGCACGTTCATCGAAAAACACGAATGCACGATTCTGCTGGCACAATTCTGATTTCACACCCAGCACCGATGATCGTAGATCGCACATAATATGTATACGTACAAATATACATACATTTCATGTATACTGTATGTATAAAACTGCTTCGTTTCGTCATGGACTCTCCAATATTGCCGTAGCCTTGTCGTCCAACGCAACCGCGCGCGGGCTTGCATCTCGATCACGTATTTATACGCGCGTTCGTTACATTCGCATTCTTAAACCGGGTAACGAATCAAAAAGAAAGAAAAAAAAAAGAACATACATTATTGGTATTCAAATGGAGGATTATCGTGCCGTAGGGACGTAGAGCATGAGGTACGGCGTACCTCGTAATATTGTTTGTACGTCGTTTTGTCCGTGTGTGATTGGTGGCATGTACATATTCTCCGTTACTTTTTCTTTACTCGCTCCCCTTCGTCATTCTCATTCTCGTTCTCGTTTTCTTTTTACGTTTTCTTCTCGTTCGTTTCGTGCCACGCTCGCTGCATTATTTTCCTCTCGCTCGATCTCTTAATTGCTACACGCGATGCTTTGATTTCCCGTACTCTTTGCAACGATCCACGCTTTTCGTTACACCGTCCGACGACCGACGACCGACGACCGGCGAACGTTCATCGATCGAACGGGTATTTGGTTTCGTTGAACGGTACCGTAACCAATCGTTCAGTATGTTTTGTTTACGCATAGTCAATTACTAATTCGTTCGTTTGTCCAGCAATTTTTCCGACTGCTAATGAAACTGCATATTTCGAGATGACTCAACCGGACGAGCAACCCCCGGATTTTTGTTTTCGTTCGGTGCGGCTTTTCGCGTTCAACTGTTCCATTCTTTGATTTTTCAGGTTTTTACGTGTATTGTTTGACCCCCTTTCATGTACGACTGTGATCACGTGTACGTGGGTGTGCGACTGTGAGTGTGTGACAGGCTGAGAGTAAAGTGCAGCTGTTAAGTGTGCGTTGCGTTCCAGTACCGGGAGATCCTCAAGACGTGAGGGCGACGCCGATCAATTCGACAGCCATACACGTCGAATGGAAACCGCCGAAATCGACGCAACAAAACGGCGTGATACGAGGCTATCACATACACGTGCAGGAAGTACGGGAAGAGGTCAGTGGGGCTAGCGTGAAAGAGGGAGAGATCCGGTGGACGTTGATCTAATTATCGCTATCGTATCCCCAGGGAAAGGATCTTCTGAACGAACCGATAAGACGCGACGTGCACGAAGACGGCGTTCTGGAAGTGAATATCACCGGTTTGCAACCGGATACGAGATACTCGGTGCAAGTAGCTGCTTTGACTAGAAAAGGGGATGGCGATCGTTCGACGCCCGTTCACGTGAGAACACCTGGAGGTGTACCCAACAGGCCTCAGGTTAACGTAAAGTGCGTTCACTTTCTCTGTTCAATCGCGAAACTACTTGGTCAGGTACGTTGATAACACGAACACGATCGTTCGCAGAGTTTTGTCCAGAGGCCCCGATGTGCTCGAGCTCGAATGGACGCAACCCACTCAAACGTACGGCAACTTGCTCGGCTATAGGATCAGGTATGGAATCAAGAATCAAACGCTGAAAAAGGAGTTCATTCAGGGAACGCATCAGCATACGTACAAAATCACGGATCTAGGTAAAGTTTCTTACGTTTTATTCCAGCTAACTTCTTCGGCTACGATTCCTAACTCGGCTAATTTGTTTGCTTGCGTTTACGTTCGAATCGCAGAGGAGCGAGGGGTGGACTACGAGTTCAGGGTTGCCGGACAAAATGAAATTGGCTACGGACAGGAAACGGTACGATACTGGTTCAGTCCCGAAGGAGAGCCCACCGGTCCCCCGACGAATTTATCCTACTTCTTCCAAACTCCCGACACCGTGTGCGTGACGTGGGACAGGCCTCTCCGTCAAAACAGAAACGGCCAAATAATCGGCTACGATGTTCAATTCAACAAGAAGAACGATCACTCGACCACCATCAACCGAAACACGACCAAAACCAGGGCCGTTTTTACGAATTTGGAGGAAAACACGGAGTACGTGTTCCACGTCAGAGCGCACACGTCCAGGGGCAGCGGTCCATATTCGGAGAAGATCACGATAATCACGGAAAAGGACATTGGCCGAGCGCCCATGTCGGTGAAAGCAGTGGCTACCTCGGACACCAGCGTGGAAGTTTGGTGGGAATCGGTACCCAATCGCGGAAAAATCGTTGGCTATCAAATTTTCTACACCACAACGGCAGTGGAGGACCTGGATGAGTGGAAGCAAAAGACGGTCGGTCTTACGGAATCCGCTGATCTGGTCAATTTGGAGAAGTTTACTCAGTACGCAATCACGGTGGCCGCGAGATACAAGACGGGTCTGGGCAGACTCAGCGAAAAGGTGACCGTTAAAGTGAAACCCGAAGACGTGCCGCTCAATTTAAGAGCTCCAGACTCGTCGACCCATTCTATGACTCTATCCTGGACACCCCCCATAAGACTGAACCCAATGAACTACAAAGTTTCTTTCGACGCTGTGAAAGAGTTCGTCGACTCTCAGGGAATCACGCAGACCCAGGTCGTTCCTCGGAAACAGATCCTGTTGGATCCTCAGGTGACCACGACCACCATAAACGAACTGCAACCGTTCACCACGTACAACGTGAACGTCAGTGCTGTTCCACGCGATGGTCAGTACAGACCACCGGCGAAAATCACTGTCACCACGCAAATGGCCGCACCCAAACCCATGGTCAAGCCCGATTTCTATGGCGTGGTTAATGGCGAGGAGATTCAGGTGATTTTACCTCAGGCCTCGGAAGAGTATGGACCAATTTCGCATTATTACCTGATCGTGGTGCCCGAAGACAAATCAACGGCTGACAAACAACCCGATGAGCTAACCGAGGACATGATCACGGGAAAGGGAGCTAAACAGGAGAGAGAAAATGCTCCTTACATCGCGGCCAAATTTCCTCACAGGGATATTCCCTATACGTTCCACCTGGGCAGCGGGGACTTATACGAGGGCTACGAAAACCGGAAACTGGAGAAGAACAAGCGGTACAGAATTTTCGTACGAGCCGTTGTCGACACACCGAGAAAGGTAAGCCCAGCAAAATCAGGGGCGTTTAGAGTAAGAGGAATAGTCTGATGCGTGTATTTCTCCTTGCAGCATCTTTACACTTCTTCACCATTCTCCGAATACTTGGCTCTGGACATGCGGGAAGTACCTCCTGGAGAACCACCTCGTCGTCCTAACCCCAACACTCCGGTAGATGGGAATCCAGAGGTTTCTGTGAAGACCAGCGGACAAGAACCGGGAATGGTTTGGGTGGTTGGCCCTATAATAGCAGCCTTGATGGTCAGCGTGTTCCTCGTACTTCTCTTTGTTATTAAAAAGTAAGTATCGTTGGAGTATGATTGAGTTTAACGTGTCTAATGCCCCCACCCCCGCCGCATTGATAAGATTTCACTTCCCAGATGCCCCCTTACGCGGTAGAACTGCGGTCATCCATCAGAATTTTTCTACGGAAAAAAAATTTCGGACACGTTTCTGAATCGCTTTACAATTTCTAATTCGTTTGAATTGTTTTTGACAGACGAAGGCAGCCGTGCAAAGCACCCGATCAAGCAGCCGTGACTCGACCGTTAATGGCCGCAGATATTAGCTCGAATCATGCGCCATCCGATCCGGTGGAAATGCGACGTCTGAATTTCCAAACGCCGGGCATGATTTCGCATCCGCCGATTCCCATTAGCGAGCTGGGCAACCACATCGAGCGTCTAAAAGCGAACGACAATCTAAAATTCAGCCAGGAATACGAGTCGATAGAGCCGGGTCAGCAGTTCACTTGGGACCACTCGAACATGGAAGCGAACGCGGCAAAGAATCGTTACGCGAACGTGATCGCGTACGATCATTCGAGGGCGATTCTTCAGACGATCGACGGTATATCGGGCACCGACTACATAAACGCAAACTATTGCGACGGATATAGAAAACAGAACGCGTACGTGGCCACTCAGGGGCCTCTTCAGGAGACTTTCGGCGACTTCTGGCGAATGTGCTGGGAATTGAGGTCGTGCACGATCGTGATGATGACGAAACTCGAGGAGAGGACCAGGATAAAATGCGATCAGTATTGGCCAAGCAGGGGATCCGAGACTTACAGTCTGATGACGGTGACCATCACCGACGTCCAAGAGTTGGCGACCTATTGCATCAGAACGTTCCAAATATCGAGGGCAGGATACTCGGAAAGACGCGAGATAAAGCAGCTGCAATTCACGGCTTGGCCTGATCACGGTGTACCCGAGCATCCTGCTCCGTTCTTGCAGTTCCTCCGCAGAGTTCGATCCCTGAATCCACCCGAGAGCGGGCCATTGATCGTCCATTGCAGCGCAGGCGTCGGTAGAACGGGTTGCTTCATCGTGATTGATTCGATGCTCGAAAGGATCAAACACGAGAAGATGATCGACATATACGGGCACGTGACGTGTCTACGCGCTCAACGAAACTACATGGTCCAGACCGAGGACCAATACATATTCATTCACGACGCTCTATACGAGGCGATTATTTGCGGGAACACGGAGGTGCCCGCGAGGAATTTGCACTCGCACATACAGAAGCTGATGCAACCCGAGATCGATAACATAACCGGCATGGAACTGGAATTCAAGAAACTCTCCAACATCAAGGTTGACTCGTCCAGATTCATATCGGCGAATCTCCCCTGCAACAAGCACAAGAATCGGCTGGTCCACATTCTACCGTACGAGTGCACCAGAGTGTGTTTGCAGCCTCAACGCAACATCGAAGGGTCCGACTACATAAACGCTAGCCTGATCGACGGATACCGGTACCGAGGGGCTTACATCGCGACACAGGGACCTCTCTGCGACACCACCGACGATTTCTGGCGCATGCTTTGGGAGCACAATTCCACGATCGTCGTCATGCTGACGAAATTGAAAGAGATGGGAAGGGAAAAGTGCCATCAGTACTGGCCGTCCGACAGGTCGATTCGTTACCAATGCTTCGTGGTCGATCCCATCGCGGAGTACAATATGCCTCAGTATATTTTACGAGAATTCAAGCTGACCGACGCCAGAGACGGAGCGAGTCGCACGGTCAGACAATTCCAGTTCATCGACTGGCCCGAACAGGGTGTCCCGAAGTCCGGCGACGGGTTCATCGACTTCATCGGGCAGGTGCACAAAACGAAGGAGCAGTTTGGTCAGGACGGACCGATCACCGTGCACTGCAGCGCGGGCGTAGGGAGAACGGGAGTTTTCATCACGCTCAGCATCGTTCTGGAACGCATGCAGTACGAAGGAGTGGTCGACATATTCCAGACTGTCAGAATATTGCGAACGCAACGCCCCGCCATGGTTCAGACCGAGGTATGATTCGTTAAACATCATTCGATTACTCTGTCTTATGCTTACGGCGAATAAAATGTTTCTGTGTTTGTTTGTCCAGGACCAGTACCAGTTTTGCTATCGCGCCAGTTTGGAATACCTAGGTTCGTTCGATCATTATGCCAACTGACAAGCCGATACCCGCAAGGAGAGAGAGTCGACCCGGGACAGAAGAGATCAACAGAGAAACGAGAGAGACGTCGGTCAGAGGGCAAAAGTACGGCGCGTTTAGTACAATGAAGTACGGGAGAGATAAAATATATGTGTAAGGTGAACGAAACGAATAGCCTGCAGCGGGGCATAACACGTTCTATACTCGTACCTTCCAAGGACAAATACAGTAGAAAGGCGATAAACTGCTAACTTCTTGGGCAACTAACGTAGCAGCCAAGTATCTTAGTCAATGGTGTTGCAGCTATCTCAAGTACGCGGAATAATTACAATTTTCGACGGCATCGTAAGTGCTAAAAAAACTGAATTTTATCCAACGCTCCCGTTACGAATTAGCGGGGTAAGACTGCCGTTTAGAACGTACGGCTCGTAATCGTAGAAACAATCATATCCGTAGAAACGTTCTTTTCTGAAATTCCTGTTACGGGTTACGAATGAACAAAAAAATGAAAAAAAAAGTAATGAAAAATGTAAGAAGGCAGCCTTCGAGTTTTCGGACTGAGAATCGAAGAAAATGGAGCGAAGGCTGAGATTTATTTCGACGTGGAATCTCGAAAGAATCGTAATCGAAAGTACGATCATTGAAACATATCCAACTCGATCAGTCGAGACACCTTTGCGATTACGCTTTTTTCCGGATCGCTCTGGCACCACGGTCATCTAAACTTAAGATTAAACCGAGGATCATCGTTGCCTCGCGATCGATACGTCAAACGGTTTAAACTTTCCTATACGTTGGAGAGAAGTGCTTCCATAATTCGTGGGAAACGTACATATATCTGAAAGCGAGGTGGCTGTAGGAGAAGTAAAATCGCGAGGACGGTCCGTGGCACGTTCGAAAAGTACTTATCGATGCGCGACGTACGATACATCGTCGAGCGAAAAAGAGAATTTCGATGAATCTCCGTGTAACGAGTGTCGAGAAACAGCAGAGGGGCCGAAAATTTCCGCTCACTGACAAGAAAATTACCATACTGCCAAATCGACAATTATTCATGCTGAACCCATTACGCACGATAGGGATCTTCTCATTACCTACTGTAATTTTAAGTAGATCGTAAGCGATTGTTCTAAGATTAGAGTGTAAGCAGCGATGCCATTAGAGAAGAGCGAAAGAGAGAGAAAGTGAGAAGAGCGAAAGGGAGTGCGCGAGAGATTATAAAGAAAAAGAACAACCTGATTGAATGACGGAAGGATGAAAGGAAACGGTGCCTATATTCAATTAAAATGCACAAAAGTGTTTTGTGCGTGTTTCTATGAAAACTAATTTAACTAGAAGCACTGTATGTTGGATTTGCGTACTGTTCCCCCGAGCCCTCGATGCCCTCGTGTACAAAGTTCCATTGTAGGCTTCTACCTCGACTACTTTTACGATTCTCCTGGATATACAATTTGCCTCCCCCAACTTTCATCATTCCTGGCTCGGTTGTCTCCAACAAACTGAGTTGCTACGTGCCGGCGATTCAACTTGTTTGCGGTATGATTTGTCAAAGGCACAGTGTCTAGAATCGCGCGGTGTATCTCGAGCTCCCGCTTTAGAATCAACGAAAACAAAAACAGCTGGCTGAACGTGAACCTATTGTCCCCGGAAGCACAGCAAGACAAACGCCGAATCGAATGCCAAAAACGCAATCGACGATCCCCCCACCGTGCAGCGTATCCTTTTTGATAACGATAGAACTCTTTCGACGTATATTAATTGTAATTCAAAGAGTTACAAAGTTCGTAGTCTATGAGGACAATAAGCATGCGCTCGTTTGTATATCTTCTATATTTCGAAATCTTCATCGTACCGTTCGGTGTAGAGCCATTCTATCGCTGTTCGATATGGTAGAGCGTAAAATTCTATTTACTAAAATATATATAAGTAAGTATATATACGTATATATATATACACATACATATACGATAACAAAATGTATACACAGTCATGCAAGGGAAGGATCTTTTTTCGGTTTTTGGCATTCTTTTGGCATTCTTTTGGCATTGTTCGATCGAGCATTGAAAAGTGAACAGTATTACCTTTTTACATTCGAACTGTTGACACCAGAAAAAACGTAGGTTGAAACTTCTTTCGTTAAAAAGTGGTTCGAGGGTCAGGAATTGTGACTAAGTGTACATAAATGCACCGTCTGTCATTAGCAACATGATATAAATATAAATATATATATATAAATAAGATGATAAATAATATATATATATAGATATATATTATAAATATCATAAATGAAGAGAGTACGCATTGAGAGAGAAAAAACTAAGCTGTGGATATTTTCCAGACTATCGGGATTGATACGTTTTATCCCAAAAACACGTTGTTACATATTCGTGAGAACTTCATTTCTGTAGTCTTCATTCTTTAACGCATTCTTTTGATACTCTTTTTTAGCATTTTTATAAGTTTTTTCTTCTTATTGAAGCGCGTCTGTTCGCATACGTATTTTTTTATGCGAGATTTACACAAAAGACTAAGTACATGCTGCGTAATTATTTCAGAACGTGCATTTATTCTTATCTGATCTTTTAATTTCCCGTTGTAAGACTGAAGGCCATCGCGTCTAACGTATTACTGTATATATTTTTCAGTACTTGCGAAAGTACTTAAATGGTTCGATCATCGTTGCAGAAGGTAAACTACTTAATCGCTGTATCTCTCATTGTCCACCGAAACTTCGTCAAACATGTTTTTCCTCATTCGAACGTTCCAGTTCTTTTACGTATTTATAGTAAACTACCAGTAATTTTACGGTTTTTAAATATACAGGTGTTATCGAAATCGTCGCCCGACCGTTTCCGAAAATAAAACTGGCCTTTAGTACAAGCACGAAAGCTTACTCTCGAAATATTGAGAAACTTACTGCTTTCCATTTTACTAATATGATTTACGTGTACGTTACTTTATTCTTCGTTTTTTTTCTCCTTGCGTTGTTTTAGCGATATTGTGATTTTGTGAAAATATGAAATTCGTATGGCCACACCGACAATGAAGAGAAATTTTACAAATGATTTTCTCGATAAAATGCGCTATCGTTAAACTGTACAATTGGTATAGAACGCGATTCAAATCGAATCGAATACATTTGTTTTAAGCTGACGATGTCATCGTTGTACTCATGACTTCGTGATATTTCCCACAAACATTCTACGATCGTTAAAAAGGCTGAGAAATAAATAAATACGCACCGAAAAGCAACATTCCTGCGAACGATAATACACGATCAAAGTTATTAGTTGAACCAAGTTAGCCGATCGATCTTCGATTAAAGAATTCACGCGACACAAATATAGTCTATGTATACCGTTGGACCTCTTGTTGAAATGATAAAAAGAAATAGTTTTTAAACCTTCAACTCAGACGACCTATTCGCACGACTCTTACAGTATTCTGAAGAAAAATGAAAAAAAAATACTTTGCTACAATAATTTTCAGAACGTTCTTACCCTTTCGATATTACTTCTTATTGTATCGTTAAATTTTTATCGATATACATTAAGATCCGACAAAAAACGGAAAAAAAAAAGAAACATCGTAACGCTGCACAAAGTGTAGCTTTTCTTCGCCAATATTGGTCGACAACTTCGCGTTTAAAGTTCCAGACTAAAAACTACAGTACGTTGTTAACAAGAAACGAAATTATATGATTGTATGAACGTATGGCTAGTATAAGTTGGTAGCGTTAAATTATATTCGATGAATTTACCAATACGAAGAAGTCCACGATATTCGTATATTTATAAGAGTACCGACCGTAACGTTATTACGTTCTTTTGTATCATTCCAAAATTTTTGTGTATGTTGTAATTTAGCTGCGTGTCTATTGTTAGTGTTTATAATTTTTTTTATATCCCAAGATGTATAGCAATATGTGGTTTGTTGTATTCTTCTTAAAAAAAAAAAAAAAATAACCAGCATGAAACTCGCGTTTTCGGAGCAACTTTTACACTAACGTAATACACGAAATACAATCGGCCACTTTGATGCTCCGCGCAATATTTACGACGAGTTTGTTAACTGTGAGTAAGATCACCCTGAGAGTTCATTCGCTCGGTCCAGAAGGTAATACTTCATTACAGTCGCCCGATGCCGAGAAGAATGTGAATTAAAAAAGACAAAGGATAAGTCAAATACTAAATATCGTTGAAAGAATGGGAAATTATTTTGTGATACTTTCTTGCCAGAAAGAATACAACAGGCTGAAGTGAATATGATAAATGCAATGTTACTAATTAACACCTATACAAAATAAATATTGTGTAATAGGAAGTCTGTTGACAAGGAGAAATAACGTGTACATTATGTATTGCCCTGTGGCATCAATAAACTAATAACTAACATAATCTTTCCTGTTATTTTTTGGACATGAGGAAAACATGGATGAATACCTTCTAGAACAAATTTATTATATTATTTTATTAAGACTTATAAGACGTTCCTTAGTATTATGTACAAATTTTTGTTTTCACTGCACCGCTCATTATAGCAGCACTATTTTTAAATAATATTAAGCCATCAAGCGAGAGCTTTATATCACATTTGTTGGTTCGTTTGGATTATTTGTGGGAGGATTCTTAGTCATCATTGATGCGACCTAGGATAAAATGACTCGTTTAAGTTACCTAATGCTTATAAACTATCGACACTATCGTATATATTTACTAACATTCTGTATGACTTGCTTCCTCAAGAAATCGCTTGTAGCTGCTGAAATATTTCCGTTATTTCCCATTTTGCATTTTACATATCCATATAAGTTTGCCCCATTTAAAACAATGGCGATGCATACAACGAGCAACCATTTAAATTTCAAGCTGAACAGAGCAACTACAAAGGACACTGACCACAAAAGTGGACAAAAAATCAAGGCTAACCAAAAAATGCGAGCTTCGGTTGAGTTAATGCGGTTCTGTTGAGCACCCTGAAACACAGGGTACATAGTAGATCATGTATTTTATGGTAATTAAAGTTCTTTACAATGCTCAGAGAATTTTATAGTTTCGCATAATTACAATGTGTTTGTAGATGGAATGTGTCAAGGGCAAAAACTGTGCATAGTAGTAAGCCTTGAACCATTCACTCTGCTTAGTTGGCATTTACCGAAACACAAGAAGGAAAAGGTATGCATGGTAATTGGAAACCAATGATGCAATAATTGAGCAAAGAACTTAATGACTACACGCTATGCCTTAAGAATAAGTACTTATTACCACTAAAAATTTAACAAACCTTTTTTGATTCAAATACCCAATGACTTTTCCCACTGTCATCCACATAATTCCACCACCTAAGACCTACCATTAGCCTTCCAGTAATATTTTTAACTGTCCAGAAGTCCATGGACAAAAGTAATACGACTGTTACAAAACCGGCTATAAAACTTGTAGAGAACATGTACACTACTATTGCCGCTATTCTGAAGGCTAAGTGAAATGTGGTGACATACGGGTGTCTATGAAAACATACAAAATTAATAAACCTATACTGCTTAAATCTAACCGCTTATACGACTATCTTATCAACTATATACTTGAGTTTGTTGTCATTATGGCCTGTCTCATCCTCCTCCCCAAAAGCAATCGTATCGTCATCCATTAGTAAAGGGACCTAACAATCAAATCATGAAAAAACTGTAAGGCTCAGAATGTGTAAATACAAGTTACATCGAAAGTATACAATGTTAACCAAGCAATGTAAAACCCATTAAGACAAGTATAGTTCCACTGAACTGAAAAAAATACGGTACTTCGTACACATAAATAACCGATAATGACGGTGATACAATTCGAATGGAACGTACTAGTTTGTAGTTTAAATTTCGATTATACATACGGAAATTCACGAGTAAAACTTCAATAACGACTCTTCCGTAACAGCAACGAGACAACGTTTTCTTGCTGATCGAAATCGACTCTCTTACCGAGTGTCAAAACAAACAGGTAATTCAAAGCAATAACAAAAAAAACACACGGCGTCAACGCATAGAAATGGAACAGATTAAAGTGTACCCTACACCTACCGACGCAGACGCCATGTTAGCACGTTGACGTGACAGCGATGAACAACGTCTCTTCTCTTTTTCTTTGAAACCCCTGAACGATCATAGCGCCACATCAGACACTCTGCATGACAGAACAGCGGGAATCACCCAACGAAACGTTCACGCGAAATAAAAGGATGAGGCGAAAATTCTACATATCACAAAGCTCGATCAACTTTCGGAATGTCGGAGAAGCAGTTGTCGCCGACGAACAGAAACATCCTTCGTAAACTATGATGTTCAACTGACCGTGCAACGATTCGAATCGCCGTGACAGATGACCGATAGTCGTCGTCTGATTGGTGGAAGGTGGGACGTGTCCGATTGGTCGACGTGTTCATTCTTGGCGCGACGAGCAAGTTCGAGCAACCCTGTTTTAATTGCGAGGGCGAAATGCTATGTAGATACGTTTGCAGTTTATACACGATATGTTCGCACGTACGTCCGGTCACGAAACACGAAATTAGGGGCAGAATCACCGTGCGGTGTATCGGTGGAGATAAAGCCACACCGATAGCAAGGCCAATGTTCGCTGGTGTTCGTGCGGTGGTAGCGGTAGTGGTGGTGGTGGTGGCGGTGGCGGTGGCGACAGTGGTGGTGGCTGAGATAAGTGCGGGGGACTGAGTGCACATCAGCGGGATTTTCTGTCCCACGAAACAGTTTCGGTGGCTCACGTTACGAAGGATGTGCTGCACGGTTTAAAGCGACGAGGACCTCGCGACCGCTACCATGATAAAGGATTATTCGCCGATCACGCAGGCGCTCCTTGGAACGTTATGTACGTGGGCTCTCACCGCAGCGGGTGCCGCACTCGTTATCGTCATCAGGGGAAAACAGGTAACTTTTTTCTCTGTTAATATTTTTATAAGGCTCCGGAGACACCTATTCGCATGATCAGGACATAAATGTCGATACATAGGTCAGATGGTTTTACTTGATTCTAACCTGACACATGCAGCATATTCTAACCTTACCCGGTCCCGCTTGGCTTCCATCGCGGGAAATATTCTGTCGTTCGAAAATGACAATCGAAGTGTGTCAGAGTCCACTACGAAGCCTCTCACGACCCAACCTTTGGTACAGCGGTCGCGAGATTGTTTGCAATACGTGCTTGGCTCCCGATAGGGTGCTTCGTATCGCTGAAGCAAATATAAAAATTCTTATTCCTGAACGAACTTTCATTTTCCAAATTAGCCATGTTCATTTTGATATATTTCGATCCTGACTGTGTTACCGTCCAGATAATATTTTAATAAAAAAGAAATTTCAAACTTTAATGAAACGGGCCTGACAAAAAGTTAGATCGTAAAAAAATCATGGACAACAGCGCGTGTGTACATTTTTCCTTTCTGAAAACTGGTTTGAATAAAATGTCTCTGCGTGTAATATTCATTTCTTATCTATCGGTAGTAGTAAACTTCTTTAATCGACGAATAGAAATGATCGTAGGATGAAGCATGTGGAAATAATAAAGAAGTTAATTTAATCCGAGTAGTGAAATGAATTCACGCGCCGTGAGTTTCAATGCCATCTGTCAAACGATGTTTGTTTTCGGTTGAACGTAACTCGTCTATTTAATTTCCGTATGATAAGATTACAGTCGTATTAATTCCGATGACTAAAATCACGTCGGTACGTTCGATGAATCTTTTAACCGATTGCGAATGTACAGCGCGTGAATAGAGATCACGTTTGTTTCGAACGATTTCAAAGAAAACGGTCGGCCATCTTTCGATCGAACGTTTCGCGCGCGTTTCGAGTTCGCGGCGGTCAACTTGAAAATTTTAAGTTGGAACTAGGACGAATCAGGAAGATTATTGCTCTACGTGTGGCGAATGGATTTTGTTTCAGCGTAAACTGTTGGACATCAGCCTGGGATTTGCTGGCGGCGTTATGGTGGCGGCAAGTTACTGGTCGCTGCTGGCACCTGCTATCGAAATGGCAACAAAGAGCAAAATTTACGGAGCCGAGGGCGAATACGCGTTCGTACCGGTCGGAGTTGGATTTCTCATAGGCGCGGCGTTCGTTTACGGGACGGACGTATTGATATCTTCCCTCGGCATTCAGTCCCCCAATGTGCTTTTAGCTATGCAGTCAGTCGGTACGAAACAAAGACGCAAGATCTTTGAAAAACTAAAGAGTGACGAGGACGTAGACGATTATGATCCGTGTAACGACGTACAGATTACCGGTGGGAATATGTATACTCAAATTGAATCGACCACCATCGATGGTATCTCACTTTTTTCTAGTAACATCCAATTCTCTCTGTAGGCTTGGAAAATGGGATCAGTTCACCGTACACAGTCTATATTGTGTCTCTATGTAAATGTACACTCGCCCCTCTTTGCTTTTTGTTTTGTTAAGCAATCTGTCAGTCTGTTCAGGAATAAGCATTATTCATCTTAGACTTCATAAGGTCTTTCCTGTTCTCTTTAAGCCACTCTGACATAGACTTATCGTCTTATTCCTGAAAAATGCACTGTTTTCTGTGAAATGAGTTGCATCTGATTTTGTGTTTCATGCAAACAGTAAGTAATTGACTGTAATATGTGTTGTTATTAATTGCTTTGCAGTTAGATGAGTATGCAAAAAGATAAGGGCATATGCATGAAAGTTTGTTTGAAGAAATGCGTGGAACTTGCAAACACAGAATCAGAAATATACAAAAAGAGTTACTAACATTGTTGACACTCATCACAGTTACAAATAACAACCTTTGATACTGCAGATATGATACTTTTTTATCACAGTGTGATTAAAAAAATACAGCACGCATTATCATCACCTGCAATCTGAGATAAGTTAGCCTGCACCTTGCAGTCTTTGGTGTGTGTTTAGAAAGTTCCACAGTCTTAGAAAACTGATCTTATTAGTCCTGCCTGCGGATCTAACATGCCTAAAACTTTAAATAAAATACCGGTTTTGAAAATTGATAAGCTTCATTATGCTTTTTCTTGAAAGGAGGGGAAAAAACAATAATGATATAGATTCTCTTTTGAAACAGTGAGCATTATGCAATGTTTGTATATGTGCCATAATGTTTGCGTTGCTATTACATTTACAGGATTTTATGAGCAAAATGCCAGAAGACGTCAAATAGCAAATGTAAATAGGCCAGCAGACCAAGCAGAAATTGGAGCAATTTATGAGGATCCTAATAATGAACAAAAAAACAACCAATGGAGAAGGGTGTTACTGCTTGTTGTTGCCATTACGGTGGGTGGAACTTAATTAAATGGTATTTCATTTCAGCTGAAATGATGTTAGAATTTCTTAGTTCGAATAAGTAAATGAAATGGGACTTGTGTTGTATCAGGTACACAACATTCCAGAGGGGCTTGCTGTTGGAGTCGGATTTGGTGCTGTAGGCAGCAGTGCGTCAGCAACTTTTGAAAATGCAAGGTAAGCGGTACTCCTAAGACGATATGCGTTTATAAACTTAATTAGGAATAATACTGTTTCATTCCGCGTAGAACAGAAGAAGCAACTTTAGCGACAGACCGCTCGTGGCATTGATCGTAACGATGACGCGATAGCGATATTTCGATCCGAGTTTAATACATGTAGAGCGAAGTTGGTCACTTAGATCAATCGTGCCTATTCAATTCATTATAAGAGGCGGATAGGTTAAATGCAACGTTAGCGGGGTAGCGGATTTCTGCCATCATTAAATGGTTAAAACGATCGTTCCGTGGATGGCAAGGACGCTTTGTGTCCGCTACATTCGCCAGGAATTCGATAATCCGTAAAATTAGACTTACTTTTGTCTCGACGGAAGGCCACCACCGGTTTAACAACTTTTTTATCTGAAAAAAAAACAACGCGTCAAAAACAAGATCTGCAATGTTCTGTTTTTATGCAGGGCGATTTAAAAGTTTCGTCTCCGAAGTAAATGTCAGACTTCTGTCGTCTCAGCGACGGTAGTTTTAATGCTATGTGGTAAACTTGTAAATTAGCTGTCAGGGCTTTTAGAGTGCCGATGCGTTTTGTAAAATACTTGGAGGCAAGTTACCGTCGTATGGGATTCGAGAGACGAGTTTCATCTGTGAAGGTAAATGGTGGAAGATACGGTAGATGGCGGTAGGGTGGAGTCGCGAGGGTCACGAGTCACGTCGTGATAGGAGGTCCCCATGAATGAGTTCTATGGTGGTCGGTTGCGAGTGGCAGGCAGCCACGGGCGAAGTTTATTGGCAAAGCGCGCGGTGGGTGCCCGAGGCGCGAGGGGGAAGGGCACGTGTGGCCCTGGAATTCAACGAGCCCTAGGCGCCGCGCATTCCATTCCACCTTCCCGCTTTCCCCGCTTCCTCTCTCCTCTCTCCTCTCCTCTCCTCTTCTCTCCGTGTGGACTTCTCCCGAACTCGCTCTTCTTACCGCCTTACGCCTTCGACTTTGGAACACGACGATGACGTACAACCGCGTACTATATATCGCACTGTGACGATATTTTCATTTCTGCAAAGCCGTCCGAACGCGTAAATCTTATTTATAGAGGAATGCGTGGATGACAATCGCTCGCTCCCGTATCTGCTCCGTTTTTTTTCCTCTAAAGATACACCCTGGATCGTTCTCTTATCCTCGCCTCGGATTCCTTTGAATCTCGCCCATTGGAATTCCAGCGGACGGTGGAATTCAACGAGCTTTGCTCGTACGAACGAAACGTAGCCTTGTGGTCGGACGTGAAGAATAGAAGGGGAAAGCTGCGTTTATTATTGTTATCGTGATAGGTAACAATCGTGCACGTGTCGATTCACGTGCATCTAAATAGTTATTTTCGATTCTGTGCATCAAGGATCGTCGTTCGACTCGCGTGTTCTCAACGGGCATTGTTTCGCGAGTTCCTAGAAGAAAGACAAAAGATCTGTCGCTTTTATCTCGATGGCTGAAGAACAGCGGGTTACTGGGCAGTCATCTCTATCATTTCCTTTTAAGCAAAAGAAGATTCGAGGCACGTGGCAGATCGAAAATGCGAGGGTTGTTTTTTTTTCCCTTTAGGGGGGTTTCTCGACCGATGAGAGTGACCTTGACTCGCAAATATTTCGTGCTTGTAGTACAGTCGAAAAGAGAGGCGACTCGAGTTTCGATGGGATCGCGTCAGACCTGAATTCCATGGTATTCGAACGACGTTGTCGGAGTTTAGATTACGAGTGTTGGAAGGCCATTAACAATCCATAGAATGAATGGACCGTGTCGGCGTTTTCTTTTCCGCCGCGCGCGATAATTAAGAAATATTGAGAGGATGAATTTCAATCGCGAGCCTACGCTTCTGCTGTAAACCTGCTTTCTGGTATTCGTTATTCACGCGCCTATTAAATCGTAAACGACGAGTCACGATAGATCGTCAATTATCCAGCATAACAGGCGAACAAAACGTTTCTTGCAAGTGAATCTCTCCGCAGGCTCGCTCTGTTAGAAAAATGGATTTCTATATTTATTTATGGTTGGACTTCGGGACAGCGCTCGTCGCGCCGCACCCCTCCCCATTTATGCATTTCTAAGAACCGAGTTGACAATAATAACATAATCGACGTTCCGTCCCGCTTTGGAGCGGGTTTCGGTAACACGAGCTTCGCTGTAAAATAACGCTCGGTGGTTCGTTTATTCTCGCGTTCGGGACGATAAGCGAAACGACGTGAAGGCGGTATCGCACAAGTTTCCCGGTTATGAATGAATCGGTCGTGGTTCGGTCCGAGAGATGACCCCGACCGATACCACCGGAGTCGTGCGTATCGCCACGCAGCGGTTCGTGCGTACATCGTTATCGACGTGCGTGTTCCTTCGACCATCGTATCGTCGTCGACGGAAAACTCGTGTGGACGAGAATATTTCTCGAAGACGTTGCACCGGCGAATCGAACGCACGGATCGCGGTATCGTTGCGAGCGGAGTCGCGAACGAGCTTCCAGAAAGAAGCTGTTTCGAAGCCTTCGCGGACGATTTAAAAATCGAGAAGAACGATCGTTTCGCGATAAAGAAAGGAACGACTCCGACTTCGTTGCACGACGGTAACGCGCACGACCTGTTTCGAGCGAGCGTGTGCGTCGTCGTTCGGAAAATCACTCAGCCTTGAGCATTTATCGACCCAGCATGCCCTTTTGTAGCCCAACTCGTTCGTAACGAGCGACATTCCGTTCTCACGATGATTGCGATTAAGCCCGTTTCGCCCCGCGCGTATTTTCAGAGGTACCGCGCCGCGACGGAACTCTCGATCCGCTGCGTTTTCACGTCGAAGTGGAACGATACCCCGATTCTCGTTCCCTGTCGATAAATCGGCTGGTCGGTCGCGCCGTATATCTTGACGAGCGAGAGAGGAGGCAAAGAAGAAAGAAAGATGGACGAGAAGGAGATCGTTGGCGGCGTGTCCCGGTCAAGGAAAACGTCGTCGTCGAGGCTCCGCGATGGAAATGAATTTTTACGCAACGGTTGCTGCCGCTCGGTCGCGTTCGCTCGACGTGTCCTTTCCAAGGAAAGGCAGGCAGGCGATTCATTGGCGAGACGCGAAGGTGGAACGTTCGCCGAGTTCCGCCGCGAAACGGTCATGAATGAAACGTTTCTAAGTTCGCAGCACGGTCGTGTCTCGTAGAACAGTCGACGAAGAAGGGACGAGCGGAGCTGGAGCGAGAACGAGACGAGTGGACGCGCGACGTGAGCAGGTAGGACGGTGGGCAGCCGATAGAAACGACGCGATATTTGCACTCGTAAAACGCTCAAGGAGATCTGGTTCTGAGTCACCCTTGAAGCTATGCGGATTTTTCGCGGAATCTGGGTCCGCGTCGTTTCCTCTCCTCCCGCTCGAGATTTGTCACTCGGCCGGACGGCCTGCCGTTCTCCGTTCGCGTCCTTCTTCATCGCGAGAATACCTGCCCAAAGGTCTACGAACTCTGGTCTCGTTAGCCTTTATCGCTCGACGAAGCGTTTCAATGGAATCGCAGGAATCGATTCGCAAGCGCGCGCGTTCCTTTCGATTCGGAGAAACGTTCGTTTACCGGATCGCGCGAGCGCCCAAAGGGATAAGGCGAGCGTGCGCGGGGAATCGATTTCCAAAGCGATCAACGGGAAACGTTGGATAACGCTGAATCGCGCGCGAGCGGTCATTGCTTCACGGAGCACACGGTATCCTTGAGTTTCGGGAACTCGCGCGAGAGAGCGTTCCTCGATGATCCTCGTGAACGAACGAGAAGGGTGAGAGGATCCGATTTGTATACGCCGGCTTCGTTGGTTTCGCTGGTTTTTTAGCGGGTTGGTCAGCGATCGAGGAAACGGGAAAGAGGATAAAGACGAAACGCAGGGAATGGGAAGAAGGCGAACGAGGGTGAGAGCGATAGCGTGCGTAAAAACAGAGGAACTACGGAGTGGCGGGTTGGCGTGGCACGTAGATGAGGTGGTGCTATGTTAAACATGGCGCCGGACAAAGCTGCCGACGAAACCACCTCATTTCAGTGCTATCCTCCTGTCTGTCTTATTATATACCGACCGACCAGTGCTCACCGCACCGCGGCCCCTCTCTGTCCTCTTTGTCTCGACTCTTCTCTTTTTACTCCCCCTGTTCTCTCTCTCTCTCTCTCTCTCTCTCTCTCTCTCTCTCTCTCCTCTACCTTTTACCCTTTCTCTCTCGACCACTATCTCCGCCGTCCTTTTCCGACAGTCGACGCTGGCTACCTTCGTCTCCTTCTCTTTTCGTTTACCTTCCAAGCATTATAGCGCCGTCTTCGAACTATAAGCGTCCGTGGAGGAGCCACGCGATAGTTCGTAACTCGCTTCTCACCCTGTGAGAGAAGCTTTTACCGGCGACTTCGATCAACCATATTTTTCGGAGCGATCCCTTGCAGCCGGAGAGCGGTCGGGCGGCGCGACGGTCGGTGACACGATCGGTTTCGATTTCGGATGCGAACGAACGGAACGGCACTGGTAACGACGCGCGGCTTCCACCGTTCCCTTAATCGTTGCACTTTGTACCCGGTGCTTATCACACGCGGAAAGCCAGTTCTGACGCGTGTTAATAGCGACGGAAGTCGTTCACGATATAGGACTTCCCGCTTAGCTTCGGTGCATGGTATTACGAGTGCACGTGCGCCACCCGCCCGCTAGGTACGCCACGGCGTCCGCCTCGCGAACGAAATTGCCCTCCGTTGTCGACGGAATTTCGGAAAAACGGCTGACCCGGTTCGGCGATGCTGCAACCATCGCGCGAGACGGCAACGGAGGTGGATCGCGTCCGATGAATCTCGATGCGTTGGACGCTAACGAGAAAATCGCGCGCAGCCCTTCCCACAAAAGCCATTACACGATCATATGATTACGCGGATGGACGTTGCGCGGTTTACGATCTTAGGAGTTTCAGCCTGCGAACGCGCGAATCGAAACGGACCGAGGATCTCGAATCTAGATACAGGCTACTGGAAAGATACATGTGTATACAGGAATGCGAAACGAGCAGCAACGGCGACGAACCGTGCGCGAAAACGAACCAGCTTCGAGACCTTGCCTCGGAGACACCTACGAAGGGGGAGAACCCGCGGAGTTCGATTTCGTGGATTCGTCGCGAACGAGTTCGCATCGTCCGTTCTCGTAGAGACTCTGCAAAGTATAATCATTCAGGCACGGCCGTTCACAGGCGAGAGATTCTGAGAACCGGCCTCGCGAGACGTTCTCCGAGCCGGCGATACTTTTCTCGTCTCGTGTTTCGCGTTCGCGCTCTATTCTTCCCCACGTCCTCCTCGTTTCCGCTTTCGAATTCGTGCCGGAAAATCTGTCGAACCGCGTTGAAGACTCCTTTGGCGCGGTAGCGGGTGAGGATCGAGGAATTTTACAAGAAAAAAGAAAACGATCGATCAAGCGGACAATCGGTGAGCACGTTTGTCATTGCGGCATCCTCCTGCTCTCTCCTCCGTTTTCTTCTTCCCTTTTCTCTCCCGTTTTCTCTGTCTGGCCGAATCGGTTGACTCGTTTCTCTTTCTCTGGCATCGGCCGATGCACCGGCGCGCACGGTGCAGCGACTTTGCAATGCTTGGAATGCGGCGGCATTACGCATGCGCGCCGCGTACCTTACTCGGAACAGACGAACAGCCGGATCCGTTATGTCCATCCACGACGACCTCAGGATCGTCTCTACAGACTATTCGACAAACTAGCGTCTTTTTGCAAATCGAACCGTCCGCGCCAGCTATTTCTTCCTTCTGCGGCCGAGGCTCGCGCGATGGACACCTGCTTTCCCGCTCGCGGGAACGCTCTCGATTCGCTCGATTATGGAATTCCTGTGCCCGCGACACCGCCGCGAAGCGATAGCGCTGGGCCTCCGCTTCTCGCTGATGGATCGATCGAAACCATCTTTCCGTTCCTCGTCGAGAATCGCTCTGTACGATCTTGCCATTAACTTGAAAACCAAAGCTCGGCCGACCTGTATTTACAAGACATTCTTTTCTTATTTCGTGTCTGCCATCCACCCCCTGAAGCGCACCGACATCGGGTTAATCATCCCGGGTATCGATGTACCTATATACGTCTGACAGTGTTGGCGCAGCTGGTTCGGGAGCATCGAAAGGGTAAAGAAACCTGGAAAAATGTGAGCCGCGAAAGAGATGTTTCTACGCTCAGTGGGCAAGGGTTGCGAGTCGATGGAGTCGGTGCATTTGGAGCTGACATTAGGAGAAGCGGTGGTGGAGAAGAGCGGTGTTGATCTTGGTATTATGATTTTATGGTGTTAGGCCATGGCCGGTGGCCTCGGAGCTGAGAAGAGCTCGGCTTGGCGTTGGTGGAATGCGGGACGGGCAAATCGCGGTCGGCCCGCTTGCGCCTCGTTCCCATGCATTCCTTACTCCCTCTCTCGTTTCTCCTCACTCTCTCATCTCTGCACCCCCTCCTTCATCTCGCCCTCGCCATCTCTCTCTCTCTCTCTCTCTCGCTTGCTTTTCTCGCGCACAAACGCGCCTTCTACGTGCACGCTCGTCTCTCTTTGCTCCGCTCTCTTAGTTTCTCCGTTCAACCAACGCCACGTACGCCGTATGAACGTGTACGCACACGCGAACACCACTCATAGCTAACACACGGATTTTCTTCTCTCTCTTACGACTCCCCTTGCCCACTCTCTATCTCTATCCTTCGTCTATCTCTATCCGTATCTTTCAGGTTCACCAATCGCGCGGCCGGTCCCTCCGAGAGATTCTTCGTGTTTCCTTCAGGACCGTTCCTCCTCGTCCTTTTACTCCTCTTCGATTTCCTCCTACTCTCGTGCCGATATACTTCCTTTGGAAGTCGACCCGACGCGAAGAAGTCCTCGTTATGGTATCGCGACCGATCGAATTTTGCTGCTAGCTGCCACGGTAGTGGCAGCGCTCGAGATCGATGGAATTTCTGCCGGTGGTCGATGAACGAAAAACGACTCGATAATCGCGTCGAACGCGAGGGGGGCTCGCTGCAACGAGAACTTAGAACCTTATATAGCAGCTCGTGTTCCCCGCGATTTCTCCTGATCCGGGGGTCAATTTCGTTTCGCGACCAAGTTCCATTTCAGGGCAAAGATCGGCGGGAGTACCTTCGCCGAGTAAAGTTTCGAGGGACCGATCGGAGGATGAACAAACACCGCGACAACGTTCGATCGTCGTCGTCGTCGTCGTAGTATGTTTGCACGGTCGAAGATCTCGGGAAAAGTAATTTACGATCCTTTCGGTCGTTGCACGAGCACGGTGGCGAGGATAGGTGTTGCCACGTAAGGACAACTGCGGCCTTATGGAATGCAAAATGGCGACCGCCGTGCGTTCAACGAAGCTACTTGGGCGCCATGTTGGTACACACCGGCGAAACGTGCTGTTACGTTCGATAGCCCGTTAAGTTTGACGGTATCAACGCGCGCGAGGTTAATTTCCTTATTTTCATTAACGAAGCAAATCTTTATGGGTGTCCTCGCTCCGGACCACCGAGCTAGCGCTCGATCGAATATGCGTGTATAACGGTGTAGCCGTGATACGAGTTTGACTACGCCGGCCAAAACACATGCGTGCCACTTTTTTTTATAGGTACTAACCAGTTTGGTAAGGTCTCTTTTTTTCCGCTAGGTGAAATCTTCGATATTCGACGCGAGACAGCGCGACGCCCTCGCGCGCAATTCCCCTGTCCATGCGTTCTGTTCGATTTAAAAGGCAAACTTTTAACACGCCCGGACCTGCGGGGACGATCTCCCGTCGCCTTCCGCCCGGAAGAAATCGTTGGATTCGTCGTTATTCGACGATGCGACCCGTGACGCGGTGTCCGCGAATACCGGGTTGCGGGAGCATTAAAAAATGTATGAATGAACGTCGTTTCAAGGTCTCCCTCTCTCTTTCACAAAACCCGTACAAGTAGAGTGGGCAACGCGTCGACGCGATAAACGCTTTCTAATCTAGAAACAAGCGACACTTGAGAAAAAAAAAAGAAACGGGAGATAACGGCTAATGGCCTTTTCAAACATTACTTTGGCACACGTGCGTCAATCGAGATAATCATTCGTAAACTGTTAATTTTATTATCAACGCGCGAAAAGCAAGCGAACGTACGCATAGAAATACGTTTGGAAGCGGACTGCTAAAAAAGCGTTCCAGATCGATCGTTTCGATACAGTTTTCGCGGAGAGAAGGATAGAGGGAAACAGGGGAAACGAGTCGCCTGGAAAAAGAATTCCTTTGAAAGGTAACTCGAAGGATCTGGTCCTGCGTTCGGCTACACTTTCTCCCGGATCCTGAGCGTCGAGTAACGAATGTTCTCCGCGGCGCATTCGCTCCCTTGGACTTCTGCCTTCCCCCTTTCTAAGGTTATCTGTCCGCGACTTCGCCTCTCTTCTCTTCCCTTCTCGTAACTCACTGCTGGTCGATCGTCTCCGTTCGTGCTCGCCTCTGCCAGCTTCGAATCTTGACCGCGTATCATCGGTCTCGCGGGCAATCGCTTTCACGATGCGGAATCAAAGTCAAATTTACGACGAAGAATATCGAGCATCGGTGCAACCTACAGGCTTTCGTCCCGTCTGGATATCTACGGAGAGCAGAACCAAAGAACAGCGTCTGTAGAAGAACCTCTGCCGATGGCCGAAGAAGGTCCTTCGCTCCGAACCCTCAGCCAATTTCGATAACGCGGTGAATCGATAAGGATTTCGGAAGTCCGCTGCAGTCGGGCGAGAAAATGGAAGGCATTCGACGGTGGAAAGGAGGCGAAGAGTATCCGGAGGTCCCCGCGGAGGATGGTCGTCGGCCTAGCTGTCTGGTAGCAGGGTAGACGAGTCGGGAGTAGCTCGGCCCTGACCGTGGAAATCAGAAAGAAGAAGTCAGGAAGGAAAAGAAACCGGCCTGTGGAGGAACACTCGGTAGGAGTAAGAGAAAAGAAGAGAGCAGAAACAGGAGGATCGATGCAGAGGGACGAGGTAGCGATGAGAAGACGAGAGGAGAGCGGAGCGAAGAGAGGAGGGAAGAGGAGGGGCGAGGCAAGGGAAAAGAGAGAAAAGTAAGAAGGTGAAGCCAGGGTGGTGGAAGGGGACGATCATTCTCGGAACTCGGGTGACCTCCCCTGGTGCAACTGGCGAACAGCCGGACCCGACGGGTTAACTGTACAACCACTTATGTACCTCGATGCTGTAGGAATGCGACGACGATGCCGTCCCATGAAATAACGCGCTACACGCCGCGCGGCATGACATACCATACCATGTGCTCGGCCTGTACGAGAGAGAGCGCGCGCGCACGTTCGCGCGGCCTATACCGGTGATCCTGCATCGGAAGGAGGAGCTTGGATCACGTCATTCATTCACCTGCTCGGCCACCTCGCCGTTCTCTGCCAACCGACCGCTGATCTATTGTTCCTTGGAAATTCTAACAGTTCGTTCGACGATCGGACGATCCGGCGCGTCGGATCGCGGAACACGCCGCTCATTGTCTTCGAACCTCGGGACCGAGCCTTTTTCTTCGGAAGTATATTCGATTTTTTAGACTCGAGCTTCTTTGGCCTGCATTTCTCCCTGCTCCACTATCATCGTTCGCTCCTCCATCAGATTCCGTCCACGCGACGCTCGTGAATCCTGTACGGTACGAAGCGGAGCCGACTCCTCCGAGAGCTTAGTTACGGCATTCCTGCTGCCTCAACCCGAACGTTTTTCCCGTGTCTCCCACTGTTTCACCGATCCTGTCGTGCCATTCATTCGGACGATCCGTATCCTCCCGATGAATCTCGGTACCGTTTTGTCGCACGGTCGTCCGTCCGCCGATCGATTCCCGGTCTGCACGGTGGAACACCCGTTCGTAGGAAATTCCGCCGTCTGGCTACCAGTCGTTTCCTCTTTTCTTCTTGAAAATCTTGCAGGCTGCTGGCACGCTCGAAGATTAAAACGCTCTCGTACGCGCGTACAGGAACGATTCGCCCGGGGGCAAACGTTTCTTTGCCATTCCAGCGTGAATTCCAGAGACGGTTACCTGTTCATTCATTCGCTCGCTCGCTCGGCCTCTCGATCTTCATACAGGGATTCCCCGATTCGCGTAAACCGCGTTTCGTCTTTCGAGGGGAGAGAAAATGTCCGATCCGCGGACCAGCGAGGAATGAAAATTTGGAAGCGATGAAGGGATGTTTGGAAAGAACACGCTGCGGCACGGCGCGGCGGTGCGATATGTGTCTCGGCTGCGCTCGAGCGTTACGTATACGTACACGATCGTGTTGGTTCATTCACCTGCCGCGTAGCTCGTTCTCCTGCGTTCCCCTTTTCTCCTCTCTTACCTTCTTTCGTTCAATCTGTCTGGCTCCCTTCATTATACTCCGCCGTATTAATCCTTGGACCGTAGATCACGATTACCGATCCACCGAGGTACGAAGGAAAGCGGGAACGGTGCGAGGGAATCGTTCGACCGCGCTTCAGATTCGAAATCGTAGCATCAACTTTTCGCATGCGTTCCAAGATAAATTGTCCGGGTCGCGCATCGAAGTTTCATGACGAACAATACGATGCTCCGGCGGTTCTGCAGGGCTCTGTGAGACTTCGATGGAAGGTCCGAGACAAGGCGTCGCGCGATGGTCGAACGGCAAAGAAGCGAGATCGGCTCGCTACCGAGCACGAAAGGGCGACCGGTACGGCCGTCTGAGAAGCCTCGCTCGAGCAAACGGAAAAGTCTAGGGAATGTCGAAGCCGTCGACCAGTTTCAAGAACTCACCGCGGCCGGAGAAGAGTGTGCACGTTGCCTCGCGCACTGCCACCTTGTCTCTTCGCTTTTATTATTATCGTACGATCGCGATACGCCTCGCTTTCTCGTTTATCCTTACAGCCAACCGCATTTTTTCTACGCCACGCTGACAAATTTTATCTCGCTGAACCGTTTAGCGAGATTTGCAGGAGATTGCATAGGCTCGGTGCCAAAGTTTCCGCCAGTCTTTGATCGTGAGCTGCCTCGTTGTTGCAGGAACCTCGCCATTGGAATTGGTATCCAGAATTTCCCGGAAGGATTGGCGGTGTCTCTGCCCCTTCAGGCGGCTGGAATCAGTACGTTGAAGAGCTTCTGGTACGGTCAGCTCTCGGGGATGGTGGAGCCCCTCGCCGGGGTCCTCGGTGCGGCCGGAGTGACGCTCGCCGAACCAGCGCTGCCTTACGCGCTCGCCTTCGCAGCCGGTGCCATGATCTACGTCGTGATCGACGACATCATCCCGGAAGCTCATCAGAGGTTTGTATCGCCGATCACCGATCGTCCTGGCTACGAAGCTTGGGCGAAATATCTTCGAGACGATCCGTTTCTGTCCGCTCCTTTTCCCCTCTTTAATATCGTTCGCAGGAGAAACATGAATCGATGCTGCACTTGCACCCGTTTTCCTCTCACGTTTCACCGTTCGGGCGCATCCAAGGTTTAGCCGAGAGACGAGAGGGTGCAACACGAATTTCTAGTCGTGTTTACGGTTATAGCGTGCATCGAAGTTAAAAGGGTTGAGAAAATCAATCGGTCAGGTCAGCGCGGAAAGAAAAAAAGAAAAAAGGAAACGTCGCGTCGATCGTAGGAAAGAGTAGGCTGGCGGAGTGGGGGGGGGGGGCAAGGAGGATGTATTAGGTCTAGGAAGGTATAGGTCGTATTCGGGAACGATTACGGTACAATGGCGCGTGACGGCAGTGGCGTAGTTAGGTTAGCGTCGTTAAAACGGACGCAGCGAATTTCTTTCCCAGGCCTAGCTGAAGGCGCATTGTCATTATAATTGGCTTCTTTTGTATTTCGCGTGCGATCTAACCGCCCTGCTCGGATACGGTATATACTCGCGCGCGAGCCGCCTGAGATAGTGGAGCGAGGTTCGCTCCCTCGGGAACCCTCCGGGGCCCGGAAAACACAAAAGTGAAAATAGATCCCCCTTCGTCTTCATCTCTTTCTCTTTCTTTCTCTCTCTCTCTCTCTCTCTCTCTCTCTCTCTCTCTCTCTCTCTCCCCTCTTTCTCCGTTACGGGATAAACCGTTGCTCGACCTCCAAGAGACAAGGAGCAGCTAGGTCGCGCGCCGCGTGTGATCTTTTTCGAAAAGAGAAGAGGGAAGAGACTACAATGCCCGCTTTGCTTTCTGGTTTAGCGGGACGACGAGGAAGTTTCTCCGGGAAAGGCGAACGCGGACGCGGAGAGACGCACAGTGAAATTCTATTCGAAGATCGAGCGATATCGAAGAGAGAAGCGCGAAGGGACAAGAACGAGAGAGAAAGTTTCGCGAGATCCGGCTGATTTTCGTAACGCAAAGAATCGTAGCGAAAGAAGGGATAGAGGTGTTCATAGGGGAAGGGCGTTCGGAGTTCATTTTTCTCGGCCGACGAATTCTTGGAACGGTCGCTCCTCGTCATTTGCATGGTTCCGTACATCGGTGAAGAGGAATGCCTCGTTTCGGACCAGTGGTCTCTCTCTCTGTCTGTCTTTCCTTCTCTTTCGCGCGCGCGCGCGCGCGGCTGAAAGCGATCACCTACTTTTTCGAGGAGACGTCCGCGTCGAGCGGAGTACGTTCTGTCGCGAACTTCCACATCGATTCAGTAACGGCTAATAAAAATATAAATTTCCGAGGCACACCAAAAGGAGGTATTTACCGCGCGGATATGATTGATGTGGTAGAACGCCCACCGAAATACAACGGCGCATTTCACCGGCCGTTAAAATTGATGGCCGTGTATAATTTACGAAATCAACAAGCCGTGACGTGCAATACCGGGTACGCGCGTGTATGCTCTGTGTGTGTTTAATCCCTGCTTATGCCGCGAAAACCCTTTTATTTCTCGCCATCCTGCTATTCTTTCTCTCTGGTCGTTGCCACGGCCTTACTCGCTGCCTCGATGATCTCCGGTGGCGCCAATCCAGAACATCTCTTCCAAACCTCTCAGGATTTTCCGCCTCCCGTGCGCCCGGACCTCTCCCGTTCCCGGATCCACCAGCTTCGACGGAACAGCATGCTGATCGTCGTTTTTAACAAGAAAACGTTTGTCGTCCTTTCTGATTGCAGTGGGAACGGTACACTCGCTAGCTGGGCAGCCATCGTCGGTTTCTTGGTAATGATGTCCCTAGACGTCGGATTAGGATAAGGTGGCGTTCACGAGATGGTTGCACGAAATTAGAAAGCACTTACTCGCGGACACGGAAATCGTTTCCAGTCCCCGAATCTTTTTCTCGAGATATCGCCGCGATGCGACGCAACCCGACCCGACGATCGCGTAATTCCTGATTGACTTTCCTCGAAATCACGGTGACGCCGCGTGCGTTTCAGGTGCACTCGAGATTCACGCGACGATCTCGAACGACTCGACGTTCGACCGAACGGAAAGAAATCGCGAGAAAAACAATGAACCGCTCGCAGAAAACTATCGAATCGTGTCTTCCATGAATCTAGTCTTCGTTGATCCGATTCAGCAGTCAATTAGATCGATCAGACGGCGACCTTCGGCGGCCCATCAGATGTTTCTACGTCGTATTCGGTGGTACGCGGAGAGGGAAGTCCCGACACGAAGGTTCAATATCGGACATTAAAATCGACCGTCTCAGGGAACGCCGTTGCTCGCGGACGTTGTGCATTCGTCGGGATGGAAAGTCGTGCGAGGTCGATGAATCGTGAAGCACTCGCGGAGCGTCGATAGCCATTCAAAAAGCACCCGTCTAATTGCTTCTCGAACTTTCCTCGCGATCAAACGAATCGGCAAACAATCATTCCCCGCGAAAAAAGAAAAACGATACGTCAACGCGACGGCCGATCGATTCGTTTGCATTCGATCGAGAACGATTTTCCTGGAGAAATTGCCGCGTCGCGCACGAAATCGACGCGGTTCTTTGCCGCATTATGCAAGATTCCTTGTACCTTTCTTAAATGAGTTTTCTCACGAATAGTACGAATGTCGCAACCTCAAAGTGTCTTTCGCACGACATGCACGCAATCGCTTCGAGCATGCTAGGTAAGTGCACGCATACTTTTTTCTTCTACGCTCTGTCCGCGATGTATCCTTTCCGCTCGGTTCGTATCGTTCGAGATCGATTCGGCAATTCGGATGTACGGCTACGCGCAATCGATCCGCCGTGATTCTTCGACGCGTACATACGTACGCGCGTAGCTGGACCTTCGTAATTTTCATCCGCGTATAGATTAACTGCCTTCTTGCCACATTTTCGTTTCGAGTAGGTACCTTTACTTAACACGAAGAGCGAAGAGCGTTCTTCGACACTTAGAACTTAGCTCTACCGATCTGTATTGAGGCGTCGCGCGAGCGAAACGCGAATCGATCACCGTTTCACCGTACGCTCGACGCTGAACACTTACCTGTAAGATATAGAGACTGTATTTTCGTACACAATAAATTTGTAAGTAAGATGTCCATGCGTGCGCGGGCTGTTTCGAAATTCGTCGACGTCGAGGAACGTCGTAGCCCTATTAAAAATGATGAGCGAAACGGAAGCACGATCGAATTTTATCCTCGCCCACCGGAAAATGTGAAATGCTTTCGACGCGGTCGTTGGCAGTCTTTGCGTTCCTATGTACGCGGACATAAATTTTCGTAGGATCTACGCCAGGGCTACGGAAAATCGTGGTCGCTCGGTTTATATTAAACCGGTGCACGTAAGATGCAGTATGGATTGTTATATACTTCGCGATCGAAGTGGTGCTTCAGGAACTTTTTCTCGACTGTAATCATAGTTGTACAAACTTTAGACACCCTGGATAGTTGTCGCGAATCGCCTTTGCATACCTCTGGTTCACTCGATCGCTGTGTCACGAGGAACATATCTCTGACTGGAAAGGGGGAAGGTTCACGATGAGATTGTCGTCTCATTGGAATCGCGTGCAAACCCTTCCCCCGCCGATACAAGAGAATCGTTTGTACGAAGTGCAATAAAAGAGTGCATTATGTCCGTCGGACGGAAAGCGAGCGAGATTTTTCACTGTCCCCCGTCCCGATCCGCTCCAGAGCGTCCAAAGCTTCGAAAGCGAGGTTCTTCGGTTTATCAAAAACTTCTATCGATTTAGGAGCGTCGCGCGTCGCGTCGCGAGCAGACGGCCGCGAGGAGGGCCGCCGCCGACAGCGAAAAAAAAATTGGATCGCTGCGGCGTACGGTACCGTCTCCGGCGGCAAGACGGAGAGGAAGATCGGCGGATCCGAGAGGTTAGGAGGATTCTGGAGTGGCCCGTGAGGTAAGATTCGGTGAAACGAAAGGAGCGTGCAGTATCGGTTTTGAGCAACCCTCGTCTCGCGTCTCGGGTCTCGGGTCTCGGCGCGGAGTTGCATAACCCAAAGAGAGTCGAGGCATGAATGGAGCCGAGCGACAAGGACGGCGGCACCGCTCGGTTTCCCGGTGCAACGAGTCGACCCGAATCTGGAGGGGATGAGAGAGGAGAAGGAGGAGGCGCATCCAGAGGAGGAGAGGAAATGAGAGAGCGAGAACGAATCGCACAGAAATGACGCAGTGCTCGACAGACGGCAACGGGCGAGAAGGAGAGGGCCGGCGACGATCGGAGGAAGACCGACGAACATTCCTGTGGAACAGAGACGAGAGTCTACTTCCTACCGACGAGTCCGACGGAGAGGAACGGGACGTATCTGACGCGGATGAACGAGGAGGAACGATGGAGAAAAATACACACACGGCCGGGCTGCCGCGGCGGAGAGCAAGAGAGGAAAAATCGGCGGAAGGTCAGGGAGGAGGGAGACGCGGATGCGAGCGTAGAACGATGGGATAGAAGGGGAGAAAAGGTAGAAATAAAATCGGCGAAACAGGGGGAGAAAGGAAAGACGACGGTGGTCGCGAGCGAGTGGTGCGGTAATCGGTCTGGCAAAGTTAAGGGGATGGTCACGTGGTGTCGGTGTGCGCACGGTCGAAAGAGAGTATGGGTTAGGAAGGAAGGAGGGTGGCGGGGCGGCGAGGGGGCGGAGGAGGATAGGGGCGACGCGTTGCACCGGTGCTGCACCCGTCAGCAGTCTTACGATGCACTTTGCCCTGCTCGTCTCCGATGCGGTGGCGGTGGCGCACGTGCGCTCCGCCGTATCACGAATTTTCATCGCGTCTGTCGCGCCAACCGACCGACAGTGAGTCTTCGTCACCGCAGAGCCGACCGGTTCCGTGCTTTTCGCGACCGTCCACCTCTGATCGCATCCATGTGACTGCGACCAAAGCGTTTTCCCAACGACGCTTCCCTTTCCCCTCGAAAACTTGGTCAGTGATCGCGGCGTTGAAACTTTGTTACGAAAAAAAGTTTGCCTCTCGAACGTCAACGATCCACCCTTGGACATTGCCCTTTTCACTCTGGCTCACTGTCCCCGCATCGCATCCCCTCCACCTCCGCTGCCCCCTTCTCCTCGTCCTCTCGCCACCCCCGCCGCGCGTAACGTGTGCTCGTTATTACGTAACGCTTGCCACATTGTAACTTCTAGGACGACGAGTCCTATCCACCGCGTTTCCTCTCATTCCTCTTCCGGTCTTTTCCACCTCCTTCCGTGACATTTCGCGTCGGCTGATCTTCTATTTTAACCTCGCTCCCGTCGTCACGTGTCGAGACGCAACGACCTTCCTGCGTTTCGCTCGCGGTCGTTGCCGAACGCGAAACGATCTTCCGAACGACAGATTTCCTTTCCACTCGTTTTCCACTGCTATGCACCGTCCAGTCAGCACGATTTCCTCGTCACGGCCGACCTTTTGACTCCGCTGCCCTCCCACCATCCCACGTGCCAACGAACTTTCGACAAAAAGTAATCGCCGACCTCCAGCTAGTGCCGGAAGTCGTAGGAAGATGTCAATTGCACGACGCTATCTTGCTGCGAACCTTTGCCAAATAAACGGATACGCGACAAGAGACCGACCGGCACACGGTGTCGCTCGAAATATTTTGAAAGCCTCGTCTCGAGGACGGTGCACGTAAAATTTGGAAGATGCGACGAACGATCGAGCGAACAAGTGCTGTGAAACGAGATCTCCGGGGTATCGAGAAGCCTGTTACTTCGCCGGAAATCCACCAAGTGAGTACCGCTTACAATGAAATACTTTTTTTTTTAGTTCATTCGACCGCGATTCTGTTTCTGGTAGATTCGGGGAGCGAGGAGAGTCGCTCTGTTGCATATCGGGAATAGAGGAGGAAATAGTAATCCCTAAGCTTCCTTCTCGATCGTTCCGAATCGCCTCTGGAAAGCCGTATCTCGCAGATGATGCCCCACGAGTCTGTCCGAGATGGATTTCCATATTTTGTTGCAGCCGTTCAGTCAATTCGTTGCTTTTTCACGATCGGCCGCATCGATCGTCGCTTCGTCGTTTCGATGGACAAGAGCGATTCCGAAATCGTCGCGTTCGGTTTGGTCGTCGAGGGTCGTTCGACGGTGGCACTCAGGAGCGTTCGCGCTCTGTAGGTGTAGGGCAACAAAAGCGTGTGGGTTTATATATAGAAATAGCAGCGACGGAACAGCACCGGAAGCGAAGGAGTTCCGCCCAAGCCCGAAGGGTCACCGCACTTTGAAAACCGAGATCCAAGACTGCGCGTACATATTACGTTCGCTCGCCGGAATTCTATCTATGTCGTTCCGCGCCCCTTCCACCGTCCACCGGTCTCGTTTGTTATCGCGAAACGTGAAAATCGACCGGCCGGTAAAAAGGCGAAACATCGCGTCCCGTTCGACGGGAGACCAGACAGCCCGAGATAATTACGTGTTTCCTTCGGTTTCCTGAACGATTCCCCGGTGAAACGTCGTTTCAACGCCTCCGCGCGGAACGCGGCGTTTTATTTGCAATTCTACCAGAATAGAATCGTCGAAGACGCTCGCATCCGCGAGGATGCGTCGAGGCGGGCGAGATCTCGCCGGCATCCTGGCCGGAAGCAAGGCAAGCTAACCGGAGCAAGTTTGAAGGTGTTCACGGGGCGCGAAGCGTTTCCCTCGTTAACGCGTGCAAACGTTTCCTCGCTAAACGCTGAGCGTGACTTTATGAATGAAACCACTACCGAGCGCAGTTTCTACGCGATATGCCGGTAGTACTCGCGTTTACTCGCTCGTTCCACGCAGGAAGGAAGTCGCGAGCGGGCTGGTATTGTCCGTTGCAACGATGCCGTACTGCAACCGCCGCCGCTCGATCGGTCGGTCAACATTTTTCCGGCAGGATGCCGCATTCAAGGAAGTCTGACTACGTCTGCAGGCCATCCACAGGGTGCCTTTAATCGCGTCGATGTCTAATGTATTATTCATCGTTTAATTAGATACCTTCGAATTCGCCGTGACTCGTAACGAGCGTAAAGCGATCGCGAAAATCGACGTGTCCTCTGCATAGGTGGCACGCACCTTCTGGCGGTTTCGTCGGGTCCGCCCGGTCGCTTGGATTTCGTCGGGACGAGACGAGACGAGCCGCGTTCCAAGTAGCCCGAAACAGTGTCGCGATGGGCCGCGTCCGATCGAATTCTAGGCCGACGACTGGCCACTCTATTTCTACACTCATTTCTATTTTCTATTTGCATGCGCCAGCGTCGTCACGACAATTTTATACGTCTGCGATATTTCGAGGAGTCGGTGTTAGCCTGTCGCGCCTCCTCTCCCACCGCGTGTCTCGACGCGACGCCAGGGTATTCCGGACCGCGCGCAGAAAATTCATCGATGGATCGATCGACCGTTCTCGCGGTCGCGGAGATCGGGTCGAGCTTCTCCGAGGTGAAAACGCAATGATCTCGCCGTGAGTTCAGGGGCGATAACGCGAACACAGCGGTCGGTCGGGACTGGTGTTTCCGCCGGAACGTGATCGTATTCGATCGAGCAATTAGTAGTACGGAGCGGCCATTAAGCTGGCGCGTTCGCCACGTGAACATCACGCGGCTGATTCGTACCGCTGTGTTCGTAGGCACGGACGGAAGAATAGTTGCGATCTCGCGGGCGCAAGCGCGTACGCCGTTGTACAGCGCACGCGGATAAAACGCGATAGGGATCGGCGCGTATCGCGCCGCCGCGGAATTCTCGTTGCGCAATTACCCGTGAAACCTCCGGCCGAATTCTCCCGACGATCCGACGCGTTTCACGGAAAAGCCTACCGCCGAAAGTTTGCCGCTCCCCGCGCGCCGATCGCCGCTAGGAAAACGCGTCATTTCGAAACCACCTCGTACATAATGCATGAGATCTTTATGGTCGGCGTATAAAACCGAATTCACCTCGACATTGACTTTACGCAAATCGCCGCCGCATTTCGTTGACCCAGCATCGTAGCTGTTCGCTCTTATAAAACTCGAACCGAAACACGGATTAACGTCTCTCGCGTGCTTCTTCCTCTCTCACCGGATCGTTTCGGTCGGTATTTTTTCGAAAAATCGTTGGCCACGGCCCGGGGGACGAATCGGGGAAACGCGAAACGGGCGTGGGATCGATAGACTCGACTCGACTCGACGAGATGCGAACGTCTTTGAGTAATTTCGATCGGCGGCGCGTCCGGCGCACTGCTGGCAGGCTAGATCAGCGAAATAGAGGCAAAGCCAGCGACGAGAAACGAGGCAGTCAGCCATTTTATGAAACGGTTCGGCTGCCTCGTCCCGTTGCCATGAGAGCGCGCCACGCTCGGGGGTTTTGGCGAAAAGTACGACTACGTTTTATAGCCGCGACATTAGTGGTCGAGACATCCTTGTTGCGCGGAACCGCGACAACCAGCCGGGAAACCCGAGGAGTCGCGAGGAAACCTCCGCCGTCGAGTCGAGTCGAGTCGAGTCGAGTCGCAACGAACTCAATTCAAACGAGATCCCGCGCTACGATCCGACGTGTCGCGCGCCTTTCGTCGATCATTCGCTCGATTCCGCGGTCGAATCGATATCGATCGCGGGAGAATCGCTGTCGATCATCGAGGAGAGCGTTACTCGCGAGTGAGCGCGTTCGATCCACTTACGGTCGATGATGCCCTATCTTTTCATCCCGTAATTTCCGTGTTTTCCGACCTCGTGGCTCCCCTTCCCCTTCCTTCGTCTCCGCTCGCACGCTTCACGATGTCGCGAAGGTGGCAGACGGATGAAAAGAGAAGTCGAGCCGCCGCTGGAACGAGAGAGAGAGCGTGAGAGATGGAAAAGCGAGGCGGCCGGCAGAGAAACAGAGAGGATGGAAGGGCGAAAGAGATGGCTTCGGAGACGGAGTGGGTAGGGGAAGAGAAGAAGGAGGGAGCGAGAGAGAGAAAGATAGAACAGGGAATCCACGAGCGATCGGTTGCCCTACTCAGTCCTCGTCCGCCTGCCCGTCGGTCGTCTACGCCGCAACTTTGACAGCTCGGACCTTTGCGTGTCACTCCGATCGCGCTCTCCGCTCGCGACTCGCGACAGTGTCTCTTGTGTGCTCACACCGTTTCGTTCCATCGAGTGCCGTTTATTCTGCGACCGAGAACGTCTCTCGCCCGTCACTGCGTGCTCAATTTTCCGATCGCTCCTCTTCAATTTCTCACCCCTGTCGATCGTGCTCCAAGGCTTCGAAGACGAGTCTCGCAATCAGTGACGCGCCGCCGCCGAGAACGCCGCGAGGACCGCCGAATTTCGGACCGTAGGACGAGAGAGAGAGAGGGAGAGAGGTATGTGTCGCAGCGAGGTGTTTCGCAATTTTTTCACGCTTCGCGGAACGTCGCGAGCGACGAAGGAAAACCGAACGAACCATCGATGAGTAAGCAAGAATTCGTCGAACGATAAACGTAAACGCGATCGGTATGCTCTTCGCGGTCGTTTCGTAAAGTCCTCGCTGCGTAAACAGCAGGTTGCGAAACGGAACGACGTTCGCGATGGCACTTCGATATACGTGAGTAAGTAGTTGGTCGAGCGGAATTCACCGAATCGTTGTCGTCGGTGAGCACTTTGTGTTTCGCGCTCGAGATCGCGATCGCGACATATGGGTCATCTCCAGCCACGATTCATCGAAATCGCGGGCTTCTTCGCCGGACAGCTCTCCGTCTCCTCCCTGTTCGTGCGCGTTGCGTTCGACGCGAGCCAAGGTAGAATCGGACGCTGCCGCGGTAATCTGTACGCTTTGACGCCGATCTCCTCGGCATCGATTAGCGTTAATGAAGCTTGAGTGACGCGTGTACGCCTCATCGATGATCAAAGCGTGAATCTCGCGAGAAGAGGGCGAAACGGGCGAGCGAATCCATCGCGGAAGTTCGTCCGCGTTTCAATTTCCGCGCACGAGCTTCTCCCAGGACGCGGGGATTCTTCGTCCTGGTTTTCGCCGGTCCGAAAGTTCGAACGCGTTCGAGCGTCCGTGAAGAACGGCGGACTCGATGAGATCGAGAGGAGGTGAACGCACTCTCGCAAAATTCACGCTAGACGCGCGTATGCACGCACGTGCAGGACCGTGTGCGTGTGCTCGTTTGATCTTCGCAAATGGTGCGTGCGAATCCGCGTATTATTAAATAGATAACGACCATAAATTCGGCCAAGTTACATAAAGGAGCAAAAGTGCGCGTTAAGGTCCGACCGTTCTATTTATGTACCGGCGACCGACGTTCTAGGACCGTGGTTCTCAACCGTCTTTCGTGCCCTCTGATCGCGCAACTTCCGCCACCGATCGCGGGAACCACGGGCCGAATGAGTCCGTACCCGTCTCGGCCGGGAATCCTCGTCGATCGTTTCGAAACGATCGAAACCGTATTTCTCTGTCCGCTGTCCGATCGGGCGAGCGCGAACGCGATAACAGCCTCGATCGAGCGCCACTGGAGAGGAAGTCATCGAGAACAGCGTCCCTGTTTATCGTTGCTCGTATGACTATTTGCCTTTTATCAATTCTAGGAGCGATAATTTCTTTTCCGAATCGCGAGACCGTGCGAGAGGACCGTACGCGTAGGTGGAAGGTCGGCCGCGTGTATTGCTCCACGCAGTTGCTCGGAAACCGAATTTCGGTCGATGAACGAACGAAAGAAATCGTCCGAGAAGAGTCGCGATTCGAAACGGAAACGTTCGTTGTCGCGCAGTAGATAGGCCCGTCTCTGCTCGGACGCGCAATCTCCGTAGGTCCGAACCCTGTCGAAGGTTAGCCGCGGCGTAGAAATTTTTCCGTGGCGCCGCATCGCATCATTGGCCCATTTCCAAACAAACTAGCTCCGAGCTTCGTCTATTTTCGTTGATTTCGATCCTTGCTCGTGCACTCGCCGTCGGTGGCTGCACCGTCACCGACGGATCTTCGAGAGAAAGTCTTTTCAGCCCTTGGTCGGTAGAGGAGGTGCACCGGCGCTGCAGCGGTCGACCTGTATCGCCTTCTTTTCGACTCGCACGCGTCACTGAAATGTCATCGTTCTCCTCCTCCACCTCCTCCTTCTTTCTCCCGGTCTCTTTTTGCTTCCTGCCGACTATTCCCTGCATCCTCGCGGGTGCTTCGTGCCTTCATCGATTCCATCGAATCGCTCGTTGAAACGCACCGACGCGTCTCGCTCCGTAACGAGTCGCATGCAACAGGTATCTGACGTGACGTCACGATTTCAGGACGAACGAAGAAGAAACGACGACGGGAGAGAACGATAGAGATGAGGAGCGGCGAGGCGAGGCGAGAGGAGAAGATGGGGGTGGGAGCGACGATGACTCGATAGGCGGTGGAAGTTTGTGCCGGTCGGCGGCGGCGGAATCATGCATACACACATATGCAACGCGGTCGCGCATGACTTTGGTCGTCTCTCTCTCCCTCTACACCCCCCCCCCCCCCCCCCCCCCCCCCCTCGCTCTCTGTCTCCCGCCTTCCCTCTTTATCTCTCTGCTTTTTTCTTTCTCTCGTTCGCAGCCACCTCTGTCTCTCCTCTCGCATTGTCGGCTGAGAGAGGGACAAAGTTAGCCGAGAAGAGTTGTGTCATCGCGACGCCCTGTTATGCGAGTGCTATTGAAGGCGTGCACGCGCGCGCGCGCGCGCGTGCGGAAATACCTGCTGGAAACGGAGGATGCAGATACCCAGGAGACACCCTTCCGGCAAGCTTTTTCTCGCCCAACGGTTCCCTGTCTCGTTCGGGGAAACGGCGACCGACAAATCGCAGCTTCTCGATCGTCTGTTTGCGTCGATCCGTTGGAACGCGGTGTCACGCCCCGTCCAAGCGATTTCGCCTCGGTCATGAATCACGCGAGTGAGATTCGACGCGCCTTAAAATATGCGTGGAAATTCATTTCTAGTTATCGTGTGACGCGAGCGCGAAGTCATCGCCGATTATACGCACCGCGTGACCGCGGTCGGAATTACCAGCGTGTCGCGGAAGAACCCATCGAGAAGCATCGATCGCGGAGAACGGTTGAGAAACGGGAAGATCCTCTTCCGCGTTTTTCGGTCGGGGCTGCTCGTTTCTTCTCCCGCGGCACGTAAAGGAACGGGGAGAGAGGAAGAGGGAAAGAGGGGAAGAGTAGCTGCCAGGTGTAACGGGGTGCCGGTAGAGACGGCCGCGCGCTGCCACTATGGGAATTCTAATTAGAGATAATGACGTCATTAAGGTCTGAGCCACGACGAGACGAGACGGTCTGCTGCGCTTACTGTACATGCTCTGCTCCGGGTGCGCGTGTGCTGCTGCTGCTGCTGCCGCTGCCTCTGCCTCTGCCTCTGACTCTGCCACCGCCGCCGCTGCACACATGCAAAACGAGCTTTGTTCGCGTCTCCCTGCGTGTTCTATCGTGCCGATGCACGCTTCTTTCGTGCGAATGCACTCTAAACTCTAGCCGAGAAGGAACACCTCCGATCGTTTCGCACGGAATAGGCGACTTTGCGAAAGAACGGAGTCGCTTCCATGTTACCGAAACACCGCGTGCCGTCCTCTTCATTCATTTCAGCCTCTCCGCTATCGCGTAACCGTACATTCTTACTTATCCGCCAGACTCTCGCGGGCTACAGTTTACTCTGCCGTTTCGGTTCAGAGTCCAAGCGATAGCGTTTCAGAAGCGGACGAGAAATCCAGCCGCGTGACCGATCTTTGGAACCGCGACTCGGATTTCACGGTGAACTCCGCGCGCTTCCATAGGAATCGAGATCGACGATTCCATTCACGATAGTCGCGGCGTCGATGCGATTTTCGGAATTCCTCGCGATTCTCGGCCAGACGAATCGCGCGTGAGATGCCAGCGCGGGGAGAAAACGACGATTCAGCCGGTTGGGTTTTCATGTAACCGACGCGACGCGTACCAACGGAGATGACCGATCCGTCTTCTCTCGGCATCGTGGTCGACGGAGCTTTGCTCTCTCCGTGTGTGCGTGCGTCGGTGGCGTTGTTTCTCTGCCAACGTCACTCGACAACTATGTACGTCGCATGCTCCAGGATGTATTCTGCGCTCGGATTGCAAAACTCCCAAGACCGCTTTCGTCGATATACTTTGACTCGTCTCCGCTTTTCGAAACGCGCCCGCCCGCCGCCGATCTCGATCTCCGTTCGACGTCGAAATCATTCTATCCGGAAGATCGAGATTCCTCGAAGGCATCGGAGACTCTCGGCTCGCGGTTCGCCGCCGCTAAACAGGACCTTATACGGCACAAATATCCCCGTGGCTCCTCGTCCCGTGGCATTCCTTAACCTCCTTCTCCGATCGAGATGTTTCATCGGCCACTCCGGAGTTGTCTCGCTTCTTCCTGCGTCCACCCTTCCGATCCCCCCTCGTGGGAATCGCGATCCAGACTTTGTCGTTCTTCGATCGACCGAGAGGAGTTTCTCGGACGAGAATCTCCTATACCGAGATTTTTGCGCGCGATCAGGGCATGTGGCAGAATTTGAGAACCACTGGCATGCCTAGTCGTCGCTGATCCCAGCACACCGCCGTCGTCACGGTCGGCTCTTTAAACTTTAAAAGCCAACGCGCTACCCGCTGAACCATCGACGACCGGACAGAGCCGTCGCCGATCCGCAGGACCCCCACCAGCCTGCTGGGGGGCCCCTTTCGAATTTTCTACCCCCTCTACCCGCCCCGCCCGCGAAACCGTGCGCCAACCACCCGGCGAACTTGACGAAAACCGCCGACCGGGCTCGTTCGCAGGAACCAACGCCTCGCCACCGCACGGTTATGCAAAACAATTATCGCGGAATGCGGTCAGCTGTTCCGAGACGCGCGTTGACGTCATGCGGTTAACGCGTGCGCGAATTCTTGCGGCTCCTACGCACGTGCGTCGCGACTACGTGACCCTCGGAAACTCTGCACCCTACGAATATCTCCTCCTCTTCTTCTTCTTCCTCTTCTTCTTCATCCTCTTCATCCTCGTCCTCGTCCTCCTCCTCCTCTTCCACTTCCTCCTGCTCCGCCGCGTCCCTTCCGTTCCGCGCGATCCGCCGGCTAATTAGAGAAACGCGCGACGTCTCCCGCGGCACTTCCGTTTTCCGCTTGCGTAACGCGCTCTGCTCGCGAGACACGCCTCGTCCTTGAAAGTTTTACACGTGCCGGAATTACACCGGCTGCGAACTGGTTCGGTGTAAACAGACGGGCAGCGTGCGTTTATCGGGGATCGGCGACGATTTCTCGTTCGGGAACCCCGTCGATACAATTGGACGATACGCGATAATAGAGCCGTCGAACGCGGAAAGATCGGTTGAACGTTGTACTCGTCGTAGTACTTGAGGCGCGATCGTTAATTGCTGCACAAACATTCGTATCGCTAGTTAGACAAATATTTCGTCGTTACACGAAGCACAGGTATCGACCGGCGCCTGCTATCTTTATCGCGTCGCGCTTCACAAAACTTTCGCTTCATCGATATCGAAACAGGGATTGACGGGAACTCGCCGCGCCGCGTCGAAAAACCGCTGCTCGAATCGCCGCTCGCTGGTCTCGCGAAGCACGGATCGAGGACGGTTCTCGAGGTCGCGGACACGGCGAACGTTGGTCATCGGTTTCCGGTAGATCGGCCGTCGATAGCCGTGGGACCGATCTCCGGTGGGTCTTTAAAAAATTAGCAACGTTCGAGCCGTGCGTGGGTTCGTTCAACTTTGGCTGTTTCAGTGGCCGCGCGGGCGCGCACACGCGGGAACATTCCTCCTCTTCTAGCTCTTCTTCCATCTCCTTCCATCCTCACGTACAGAGAATGTTCCGCCCAAGTGACTCACTGTTCCCACCTCCCTTTTTTCTAACCATTTTTTCTGCTGTTCGTTATCCACGAGATAGCCGAGGCTGCTCGAACGATCGCGTTCGAGCGGCTTCGAAGTACGCGGAAGTCGTTCGTGCGCGTTGTTTCGTGAAAGCTTCAAAGTTACCACTTTTCACGATTTCGTGAAAAAAGTGCGGCTGTCGCGATAGTCGGCCCGGTCGAGCGACGAACGAGACTCCCACAGGATGGCGAGAGAGGGGGGAAGGGACGGGCGTCGCTGAAATTTCGTGCGTTCCGCGTGGCCGTTGTCACGAGCTCGAATCTTCCGGAAGACGAAGACGCGAACGATCGAGATTCATGGTTGGTTCCATCGAAGTCGAGGGTATCGCGATCGAGCTCGCGGTGGTTGCGGATGACGCGATAGGCCGTGTACGCGAGCAGCGTGTTTGTTCTCTGGTAATCGGCTCTGGGATCGGCCAATCAACGAAGTCCTATTGCTTGGACCGGCAGCGAGAGCGTCGGGGACGTATCTAGACGCGATATAGCTGTGTGTGACGCGAACCAGCGTGGGAACTCCTTCGAGCCTCCGGGGTTCTCAATTTCCAACCGGAAATCCTCCGTCCGTATCGCCCTTCGCGACCAGAACCGTTCGTTCGTTCGTTCGTTGAACCGTTTCGCGAGCAAGGGTTCAGAGTTCGACGGTAACGCGAGTCCCGAGGGCCCCGAACACGTTCCTGCGGTACACGGAGGTTGAAAAGAAGAAGGAACGAGACGGCAGCCGGCCGGCGGTCCGACCGGAGGTAGGTTAGCGTTCGTCTCTTCTGATTCGTGCTTTATTTGGCGAGTTTTTGCCGAGTTTTACGAGCGCCTTAGCGGCGCTTTTTATAGCCGCCGCGTCACTTCACAATGCGCCATCACTGTGGGTTTTTTACAGACATCCTTTATCTAAGCGCTAGTATCGAATGTGTGGGTACTTTACATACGGGGCCGTTATATAATGGCCGTACGTACCAGCCTCTTCCCAATCTTACGTTCAATGCACCGACGAGTCCGCTTCCGTCGTTCTTTTTTCCTCAGCACCGATCGATTCCGTAAAAACCGTCTACGCATCGTCCGTTGATGCGATCGGGCAGGAAACGGCCGCGCAACGCATCGATCGAAAACTCGCAGCGATTCGTCGGTCATTGTGCATGAACGTCCGTATTTATTTATGACGCGTACGCGAGCTCGCCCTCGCGCGCGCCTACACGCACGCACGCACACGCGCTTGCATCTCTGGCCGTGTGCGTGTCTCCGCGTACCACGTCCTGTGCATAGATCGTTCCCTCTTTCTCTCGCCATTCAGAGACTCGCCATGAATGAACCGCAGACTCTTCGTTCTCTCCGTAGTAAATACTTTTTCCCACACGTTTACCGCAACAATGGCCACCGTTCAAGGTTCGAGGGTAAACGCAGACATCGACGACTCGCGTTCGTCTCCCTGTGTTCGATTCATTTTTTATCTTGCGCTTCGCTATGAATGAGGGAAAAAAGGTTCATAGTTACCGTTATCGTAAGATAAACGACAGGTTATGGTCGCCGCTCCGTACTAGGAATCGCGCGCACGATTTAAGAAGGGTTAACGAACTCCGGTTTCCTCGATAGCGTAACATTCGTGGGTAAATGCTTGACGAGTGCTCGCTGAAACGTTAACGAGACGCTCGATCCACCGGTTTGCCGGCAACGAAGGATAGTCGGGCCCGTTAGCTGAACGTGCGAAAATTCATTATTGATTTTACAATATCCTGCAATTATCTGCGGCCGATCGATCGCGCCGCGCCGAGAGTTCCCTTCGATCGAGAGGCTGCCGTTGCGAATCGGAGCGCCGAGAGTCTCGTCGGCTGAATCAAAAAGAAAAAGAGAAAAAAGCCGACGACCCACCGACCGGCCGGATGATCCGCCAGCTTCTTTTTTGGACGTATTGTAACTGGGTCACGCACTCGCCCCGACTCGTACTCGCACCGCGCCGCACTCGCACTTGCACATGCTTGCTCGGTTTCCGCTCCTGACGTCACTTCCCCTCTCCTGCTGCGTTCCAGATGCTACCGTTTAACGGAGCGCTCCGAGTCACGGCCCTGCGAGCAAATACTCCCAGACATTTTCACGAACGTTTCCGCGGACTTCGAGGAGTGGCGGGAGGATAAATTTCGACCCGATTCGCTCGCAACACGATACCCGGTTGACGACGATTTTCGAGGAATCGAAGGGGCTGGCCGCCGGATGAGGTCGAGACGGTTCAAAGAGGCTGGTGGCATCAAAAATCAGCTAGGACGAGACTTCCGTTCCTGTCCCCTGTTCTCGTTTCTTGGCCGAAGCAGGGAAACGGTTGTTTCGAAAGGGCAGCGCGGAGGCGTGTTATTTTCCGCGTTAACATCGGTGGTCGGTTATCGGGCTGAACGCGAACAACTGATAAAAGGTTTGCGTCATAGCGCCACCTGCGCCGCGCATGGTTGCGTAAATAGCCGTGGCATGCGCGCGTACATATATGTGCATTCGCAGGAAATCGTCGTCGGCTCGCGATCACGCTCGAGCTTGCGTGTGCACGCATCGTCGTGAAAGGAAGCGACGAAAAGCGGCACGCGCAACAGGTCTTTTTAGATTCCGCCGACACGCGGACCGCAGGATCCTTCCCCTCCGGCCCCTCTCGCCCTTCTCACGCGTTCCGAGAAGATTCGCAAGCTTCCTCGCGTCTACCTTGAAAACAGCGTACAGCCTCTCAGCCTCGGAGAAAGATGTAATTCTTGACGTTTGAACCGGAAGCTTGCGCGTCCAGATAGCGCACGAGCGAACGCGGAGCAGGGTTGAGAAAAAGAAGCGGGGGGAATTTCGTTTATCTCGCAGCGAAGACCGACTCGTCGTTGCGTTGTTCGCGTTTCGATTTCATAATCGTGACTTCTGGTATCGGTATCCGATTCCGCCCGATCCCACCTCTTTCCCCTTGGCGTGTCAGGCTTCCTCGTTCCCTCTGAACGGAGGCGTCGGAATTCTTATCGACTGGCAGAGAGCGCGCGCGTGCGTTTACGTCAGACCGCGAGCCGGAAAAGCTGTTGTCCGGACGGAACGTGCGACGATACGATCGCAAGGAAACCGATGGTCGTACCGTTGCTGATAGTGCGGAGCGAACGCCGCGTCCTTTCGACGGTCTCTTTAAATCCACGCGCCGCGCCGGCCTCGCGTTCCCCTCGAGGAACGCTCGTTCGCGTGTTCCGTTCGGTCGCCGGACGTTGTGAAACTCTTGAGAAACCGAGGCGAATCCATTCCCGTTTAACTTCGGTCGTTCGAGGGCCGCGAGACCGCAGCGGAATCGATTCGCGTTCGACGCGATTCCCCTGCCGATCGACCGCGACGTTTCGCCGCGTGGGTCGCGGAGATTCAAAAGCTCCTATCGGAATTGGACGCACCGCGTGTCCGCCCACTCGTCGTTACCGCATCACGTCCACGCACACGCTTCATCCTCGCCTCCTCCTCGACCCTTCCACTCGAGGTTTCTGCGATTCTCCGCCGGGAAAGCTTAATAAAGATCCCCCGAGACGTGGCTGAAAACACGTGCGGCCGTTTTTCACGGAGGATCTTTCGGAAGGAAGAGCAGAACGCACGGTGGTAACGCTGGATCTCCGGACGCAAGGTTTATTTGTTCGTGTCGCGAGTTCACGGCCAATGGAATCGAGGCTGCTCCGAACTTTACCGGAAGCGCGACTAAAAGTCGTCGGACACTGAGAGATCGGCCCATTTCCTTCTTCGTCGTTGCACCTTTGTTTCTCCCTTTGCGATGCGTCCGCCGCGAACAGAGAAAGAGAGATAGAAAAAGGGAAGGGGGAGAAAGAGAAAGAGAGAGAGAGAGAGAGAGAGAGAGAGAGAGAGCTGGCTCGGTAATGAACGGATTAAACAACCTGACGTCACAGGATGGATTATATAAACGGTGGTGCGCGTGACATCGGACGTAGGAAGGAAGTTCGCTTCCTTTCGTACCTACAAGGTATTCGTCCGTACGTACGTTCGTATAATACATGCGTATGCATAAGCGCGCGCGCGTACGCAAACGATTTCGTAGCCGAGGGGTCGTTCATTTAAAAGCGGACGAGCTCGGTTAGAATCCCAATGACGACAGCGCGCCGCCCCTTTTCAAGCTTCCCTTCGTCGATGTGCCCTCTCGCGGCAACGGCAATTTTTACCTGCGCTTCGCCTCCGTGCACGCACTGACACCGATCGTTTCTCTTCTTCTTGCAGATCGATCGAACGAACGAACCTGTGCTCTCTCGAAGGACCGACCGACGCGACGCCGCTCTCCGAAGACTTTGTTGTTCGCGGGGCACGGAGATACGCAGAAGTAGGCGCGCGCCAGGAGCAGCAGAGGTATGCGTTCTCGGAACCGCGTTGACCGCGTCTCAAAGCTCGCCGGTATATTTTCGAATCACTCTGCATCTATTTGACCGGTGCAGTGAAAACGGTGGATCGCAGTCAGACAGACCGGACGACCCAGTTCTCTCGCGCTCGCGGAAAGATACGCGCGTACACGTACGTGTTTACGGATCGGGAAAGAAAGGGAGGAGAGAGGGAGACACGGCGAGGTCCTCGGTTATTAGCGCGTAGTCTGGGAGCCGTCTGCGGGTCGACGTCCGCCGCGCAGAAATAGAAGCGCCGCGACGCTCGTTACATTCCGTCACCTACGATCGCTGACCATCCTCTCGAACCGACCGATTTGCCGTTTACCGAGACTTCGCGTGCTCGATTTAAAACGGTCACGCGTGCCGTTTTAGCCCGCCGAGACGACCAGGCACCGATGCTTCTTCCGGTCCGCGCCGTCTATCGTCTCGATCGTCCGTCCGTTCACCTTTCGACGCGCTCCTCCTCCTGAGCTCTTTCTTTCTTTCGTTCCTTCTTTCTGCCTTTCCTTCGTACCACGGCTGCGATTTTAAATCCATCGCGAACGTGATTTTCGCGTTGCATCGTGTACTCGATCGGCTCGAGGCTGGTTAACGGTCACCCTCCTCTAACACGAAGGGCAGGTGCGTAGTCCGGTTTGCAAGGGAAAAGGGCAGCTGCTCGTCTTAGAAGGAAGGGGAAGGAAGACGAAGAGAGCGCGGAAGGAAGGGATGCGGCTCGCTGCTAAGGTAAACGATATAATGGGGACGTAACAGTGGGTCCTTTTCAGAGGCAGATGTCCTGCTCGAGACACGTGCCCATCCCGAGCCCCCTTTTTTCGGGCCCTTGGTCCTTCTTCTTTCTTCGACGCGATTACAGCGAACGCGAGCGGAAAAGCCTTCGGAAGGGGCTCCTGCAGCGTCTTCCTCTCTCTCTCGATCTCTCCCTCTCTCTCTCTATCTCCCCCTTCGCACGCTTCCGTCTTTTCTTCCTTTCTGCCTTTCCTTCTTCTTTTCTCTCACCTGGAGGGGAACACCAGCTGCTGTTCTCGTTATAGAGGATCGCACCGGTGCAGCCACGGTGACGACGACGACAGCGACGTTGACACTGGCGCTGACGAGGACGAGGAGACGGTGACCGCGATCCATTGTACCGCGAAACTCTCGAGAGGGAAGCGGATGATTCATCTCGCGAGATTTCCCACATGAGAATTCGGTTCGAGGGCGAAGGGAATCGAAAGTTCGCGAAGCCGTCTGGTTTAGGGCCGCGAACGGGTCGATGCAGCGCAGATAGAAGAGGAGCAGGGAAATTCTTTCAAACGGTCGAGGCCGCGGCTGTAACGCTTATTCAGGATTTCGTGGAAGCCTCGTCCTCCTCTGTGCGCGCTCGCATTGAATCCGTGCTCGTTGCCTGAGAGAATCGCTGCACGCCGTGCGACTTTTTCAGTCGCTTTGGTCCCACGCCGAGACTATGCACGCTCGACGTGTACGCGCGCGTCTACGCCACCGTTTACAACTTTCGAATCGCCTGCCTCTTCCTCGGCGCGGCGCGGCGTTCATTTTGACGCGATCCCTCGGGGAATTTTTCTTTTAACCCGACCGTTTCTACGATTTTTCTGGCTTTCGCGTCAGCCGAGTTGAGCCGCCGAAAATCCTGCAAGAATATCTCGAGAACCGTAATCTTTCGAAAGGCAGTCCCAGCAGTTATGTCGTTCGCGCGGAAGCCGTGTGTACCAGATGCACTCGCCCGCGGTTGGCCGAACATAGGTGCGCTCCGAGACATGTTCGATAAATCGACGGTACTTTTCCCCGATACCACCGCTTTCTCCTTTTTGCGTCGATTAGCGGTTTTATCTCGAACAACCGAACCGGTAGTTCCCCGGTGCACGAATTCTCAATTTCGCTGGCCGAGGCGGACGGCGCGGCGCGGCGCGGCGGTGGCGGTTTCTTCGGTACCGGCTTTTCGTTTAGAAAAGAGTCCCGGGGATAGGGATCGAAACAGGTTCGGGGTGCAGGATTTACGCGCCAAGGGGAGTATATTATTGATCGATGCCAGCGCGTCACCGCGAGGACGAAGAGTCTGCCGGTTTATTATTGCTCGCCGGACGATCGGCGCTCGTCTCGTAAAAACGGAACGGCGCTGCTGCTATTACCGCTCGACGAATCCGTGCCAAGGTCTCGCTTTCCGTTTTATTCTCGGATGTAGACGCAACGCCGCGCGCTTCCCCACGATTTTTCCGCGCTTTAGCGAATTCTCGTCCGTTCGAACGAACCTGGCCCCCCTCGATGTCGTTTCCACGCCGAGACGCGTTCAGGCGAATCTTCGAGGCGGCTTCCGTTTCGTACGGCCGAGCCGAGAACCTCCGCGGCCGGTTCGTTCCTTCCGCGATATCCTCCTTCGCTCCTCCGAATGCAGCGGCCCGCGTTGACGATGATCGATCCTCCCGAACGCGATATCGATCGGTGGCTACGACGCAGAAACGTTCACTGTTCCCCGAGAAGCTTTCTCCGGTGCCGCGCGCGGAAGAAACTTCTCGAGAGTTTTGCCAGCGATCCGTCCGTTCTGTTCAACAATCTGCTGGATATTTCTCGGCGAAATATTTGCCTTTCAACGAGACGGAAAAGAAACTCGCGCAAAAATGGCCGGCGGCGCGCTCGATCGGCATTGACTCGCAAAACCGCGGGATTCCGATCTCTCGATTCACTTCCTTCGCGGCGCGTCTCTCATCGCCGCGAAGTTCGCTCCTTTAAGACGATCGTTGTTCAAGGTGACACCGAGAAGTCGCGGTGAAAACGAAACGAGGAAACTTCCGCGGCGACGCTACGTGAATCGAAGCTGATCCATTATGAAAGCGGTGCTCGTGCATCGTAACGTCGGGATTGGATTATCGATGATTATCATATTGTAATGGCGGCGTCGGTGTTCGTAGCCTTGAAACGATGACTCCTCGTCTCACCTCGACCTCGGACACTCGATCGACGTGCTTCGATGACTCTCGAGGGAACCGATCGACGGCGAGTCAGTCCTCGCGATCCTTCTTCGACCGATCGCGCTGGAACGCGTTTCCCTGCGAGTACATTCGGAAACGAGAGAAAGGAAGAGCCCTCGCACGGTCTTGATCGCGTTAGCCCCGAAACGGCAACCGATTCAAGCACCGATGCAAGTTGCAGCCCTAGCCCCTTGCTGTACATTTGATTCGTCGTTGGGTAGATCGGATGCTCTGGAAACGGGGTCGTTTCGTCCAGAGGCATTGGCGAACTCCGTCTCATGTCGGAGACGGCAAAGCTTCTGGTTTCTCTTTCATGTTGCTTCGATCCTGTACGGGATGATCGCGATTTCCAGGTTGATGCGTCTCGATCGGAGCACGGCGAGAACGCTAGCTCGGGAGCGAGCTTATGGTAGCTGGCCCGTCTCCCACGACAGGGCAGCGCGTCGACCGCATTCCACTCGCGGACCCTTTCCAACGGTGATCGACCCTAATCGCCAAATTCGATCTCGAATTATCGTCACGCCGCTTTCACGCGTTCCGTCTAGAAAAAGAAACTCGACCGTTTACCTACCAGTCTCTCTCTCTCCCTCCCTCCCCTCTCTCTCTCTCCCTCTCTCTCTCTCTCTCTCTCTCTCTCTCTCTCTCTCTCCCTCCCTCTCTTTTCCCTACTAGCGTCTCTCCGGATGGTTATCCGAAAGCGTTCGAACGGCGCGAAAGATCCGTACTAGCCGGATAAAATGGAATTCGATCGATGACAGAGAGAGGATGGAAATAGTGTGCGGGCCGAGTGGAAAGGGAGGAGGGCGACAATAGCGGCGGTGATAGTATTATTAGTAGTAGCGGTGGAAGCGGTGGTAGTAGGTGGTGAAGCTGGTAGGTGGAACACGATGGTGATTCGGTGAGCAGCGGGTCGGCTCCCTAGAGATACCGAAGGGAAGAGAAAACAAGGAGAAGATGGAGGAGGAGGAGGAGGAGGCTGGTCAGGAGGTGAGGAGGCAAGAGTAAAGTCGGAGACTGGACTCGTACCTGCATTCCATTCCCACTGGCCGCGTAGGTCCTTGTATAGGTGGTCGTCCTCCTCCTCCTCCACCTTCTTCTTCTCCTTCTCCTTTTCCGAGGGAGTCCTCGTCGCTCCTTCCCTCCGCTTCCTCTTCTTCTGCTTCTTCTTCTTCTTCTTCTCTTCTTCTTGCTTCGTCTTCTTCTTCTTCTTCTTCTTTTTCGGGCCGGTCGTCGGCCATATCGGGCCCCGGTTACGCGATGAAGACGTCCCTTGCGCGAAACTTTACCAAATCTACCACGAAATCGCGTCTCTTCCCGTGCCAGCCGTGCCGATTTCGCACGGCCGAGGATTTTCGGGCGTTTATCTTTATTTCATCCGGAGGGAGAAGAGCGCGGGCCCAGTTCGATTCCCGCCGATCCTCCGTGAATCGAGTTGCCCTTTTTACTTTATTCGAAAAATTATAGCGCGCCGTTCCACCTCCGCTCCTTGCTCCTACTTTTTCGCAAATCCCTGCACAACCGGCTGGCTCCTCCCCGTTCGATAGGCCCCGAATACTTTGTCTTCGTCTTCATCTGCATCTTTGTCTTCGTCTTCGGCTTCGGCTTCGAGATCGTACCTCTTCGTTTCTCTTCAGTTGCCAACCGGATCGAGAGACCGCCGCGGTCTAAACGTAGACCAGACTTTTCACCGAACATCGCGAAAGGAGGTCGTGGAAGATGCAAAGCGTAAGATCGAAGGTAGGATAGCGTTTGATCGCGCGAGCGCGTCTCCGTGAATCTCTCCATCCTGGAGTTCGTTTTTCTCTCGTCTCCACAGCCGGCCGAATTTCTCGTTACCTCGCAGGCTTCTTCGCTTCCGTTTCGACGCGCGGCTTTCGATTCCATAGCTGTCCCTCGCCACGCAAACGCGTAAAATGGCCTCGCGCATCTGCCGCTCAGGACAAATATAAACCCGTCGAGTTATTCCAGAGCTGCGATCCTCTTAATTAGAGCAATTAGTCGGGCCGAGAATAGAAGGATGACGCGTTCCGCGTACAAGACTCTCGCCTCGCGACATTCTGCTTCATCCGTCCGCGGAGACTTCCTCCTCGTGAACGGTTTTAGCCATTCTTCGACCCTGCGGTCGTCCAACGGACGCGTTGGGCCGCGTCTTCCTCCGAAAAAATTACCGATTCCCTTAGAAACTGCAAAGAGACGCGCCGTGCTCAATTTCTCATGAAGCGAGCACGATCGAAGATCCAGAGTTTACCGTGGATATGTAACCTAGTGTCGTCGGTTTGACGTTGTCGCGCCGAAAATTGGCATTGAGCGACGTATTTGATAAGTGGGTTGAAAGAATCCGCGGAAGCGGGATCAGGAGCGAGGAACGCGCGAAAGGAAGGCTGTTGGAAGCTCGTTACGTGACAATATGCGGCCTGTGTAATGTGGCTAAACTGCGAACGATGCCACGAACCTCTCTATCTATCTCTTTCTCTCCCCCACTCTCTCTCTCTCTCTCTCTCTCTCTCTCTCTCTCTCTCTCTCTCTCTCTCTCTCTCTCTCTCTCTCTCTCTCTTTCTGTCTCTCTTTGCCAGGCACGCTCGAGCGCTAGTCCTTCGTAGAAAGTTCAGCAACCTCTGCCAGTCTTTTCGTGGCCCTCCTTCTGCTTTCTCGCCTTTCGGTACACCGCTCTCCCGCCTATATCGATCGTTCCACGCGATCGATTTGCGAACGTTTAGTCTCCGTGGGAAAATCTGCAAACCTTCTATTCGCGGTGCATTGTTGATCGCTCGCTATAGCCTGAAAGGATTTTCGGTACGCGTTGGGAATTTGGTACAGCTAATGAAGGATCCTGGTCGGTGTCCGGCCGACGGCCTATTTACCTCTCGTTTTTTCGAGAGTTCGCGAACGAAGAACGACGAACGACACTCGGTCGAATCTTACGGTGTTCGAAACGGTGCTGCGCGCAGTCGTTCGCGATGCAGCACCATCGGTCTATTTCTTGGGTCGTAATATTTTTCCCGTCGCCTCTCGAATTGGCTGAATCACTCGGTGTGTCGGTATGCCGAGAGAGAGAGAGAGAGAGAGAGAGAGAGAGAGAGAGAGAGAGAGAGAAGCGGATTCCGCGAGCGGCAGCCTTGTCAAGGTGTTCCTCGTGGTCGGTCTCGCATGGAAAAGATCTGTCTTTGCTACGCGATTCGATTGTCCGTAATCAGCCTCGCGGGACGCGATCGAGACGGAGAGAAAAGGCGAGAGAGGGGGAGAGACAGAGAGAGAGAGTGAATCGCGATCTAGACGGCGCCGACACGAGTTCCTCCGTAAAATTATGTAATCGTTCGATTCTTTTTCATATTTTCGAGTGTAACGCACACGGATGGCGTCATCGTTTCCACGGCGATGTTGTTTCCTCGTCGTCGTCGTCGGTGTCGTCGATGGCGGCGGCGACGGAGGCGGAGGTGCGCGGAATTTAAAGAGCCCCGCGTTTCTCAGCGTCGAGAAACGAGACAAAAATAATATCGTGAATCACGAGCAAGCTCTAACGAGACCCAGATAGTCCCTGGACTTTTTGCTCCCGACGATTCGGTATCGAGCCTCTGAAAGTGATCCATGCGCGCAGCGTTGACGGAACACGCACACACGCGAGATCCTCTGGAGGGGTCTGTTGTCACGCGTACAAATAGCTGACCTCGCTTCGTCGCCTCTATCAATGGCTCGACGCTCGTCTGAATGACTTTTACGCCTCTTCCTCTTACTACGCCCTGTCGCCGCCGACAACCTCCGTTCTTTCCTTCAAATTCCACCGCTTCCGTCCGTTTCCGACGCGATCGGCGCAACCGTCGCCATCTCTGGTCCTTCCGTCATCGATTTCCGACGGTACAAGCCGATCGAATCGTTGAATACCGCATGATCGACCCCGGATCCTGCTGCTACCGTCGGAAGTTCCGTTAACGCATCCACAGCGTCGATGACACCGCTTCCTTCGCAAAAACCGGATGATTCTCCACCGTGACTTTTAAATGACCATTGGTCGAGTTTCTTTCCGATTTTCTGAATGACCTACGCGTCGATAACGAAGAGCTCCGTCGGTTCTCGCGTCGGTAACGCGGATCGCCACTTTGCTCTCCCAGGATAACGTTGCTTCTTATCGACCGTCGACTCCGAGCTGTGTCGGTAACGCTACCAGCGCCATCCGTCGGTACATTCTCCTCGACGCTCGCACGCGAGGAAACTGCGTTCTCGATGGTCGGTATCTCGTTTCGATAAAATTCAAAAACGAAGTGCCGCGAGATTCGACGCGCTCCTTCCACTCGATTTCGATGAACCGACTTCAAAGAGCCGAACGAGATTCTTGATCGCGTTATAAATTATTCAGCGATAAAGAGCCCTCGTTCGCGTCTCGATATTACGCTGATTCTCCTCGTTAATTTTTACGATCGCTGAAACGAGCAGCGTCGCGTGTCGCCGCGCGTTAATTAGATAAAACCAGCGGTCGCTTCTCGGAAATATCGAGCGAGCGAGATCTCAGCGATGGACTCGCGTCGTTACGATAATCGAGAGTCGTATATCTTCTTAATTTCATGGAGATCCGCGAATTTCTGCTGGGCCCCGTGGTCGTAGAAGTGGAAGGCTCGTCGGTCAGATGGACGGGCGGACGGTCGTCTCGTTCGTTTCCAAGGAATCGCCACGGGGTCGCAGGGTCACGTTGCTATCTTTATCGGGCCTCCGTGTAACCGTCAGCGCGTTATCAATCCGACTGATAGCGCACGTGCAAAATAGTATACGTCGACGGAGGCGCACGTTCGGTGGTTGTTGGAGTCGATTCGCGAAAAGACCTCGATGGGCCCACGATTTGCCTCCCCGTTCGCCGCGACCTCGTTATTAATGGGCCGCAATATCGCGTTCCCCGACACCGACAACCTATCGCCGCGGAAAAACAGGGGCATTCTTTAATTAGACGCCGAATCGTCGAGATCGCGATTTTTCTTCCGCTCCGAACGTTTCGGATCGGAACTCTCCGACGCGTCTCCGAAGTCGTTTTCGTTTCGGACGCAAAAGTTCCGAGAGCCGACGGTGCTGTTCCGGCTTCGATTTCGGGGATCCATCGCGACGGCGAACGGGCGTCGTCGTCGGACGAGTTGGAGGAGCGTGGCGGATCACGATGACCTCGAGGAATGCGAGGAACGATGATCGGTGATATTTAAACGATCATCGATCCTCCATCGACCGATCGACTTGGGAGGTTTTCATCGTCTCTTACGAAGCGCTTTAAAATGTTGCATTCGATACGCTGTCACGCGAATTATCCTCGAATTCTCGCCGTTCATTCTCTTTCCCGACGCGTCAACGCGCCCTCGACTTTCTCTCTGATCGTTTCACCTATTCGCCATGGAAGTCGAGTGCAGTTACGAATATTTGTACTCGAGACATTTGAATTTCTTATCATCCGATGATGCGAACAGTTCATCGATCCTATGCCGGCGGATGTTTCTTCCTCCACAGTTTCTGGGGTCCTGATATGTCTGCGAGGGATGGTGGACGCGCCGCGATCGACGCGTCGATGACCGTACAGAGTGAGAAACGAGGATGCTAGGTGCGAGGAATCCTTGGCGCAAGAATATTTCCATAGTGTCTGGCGTTTGATTGCAGGATAGGAGCAGACGTGCGCGCTAGGATGCCACCGCAGGTAGCTAAAAGACGAAACTGGTTTTCACAATGATTTGACAGATGGATTTGATTCTGAGATCATTGTGAAAGCTGATTTTGTTTGGGATTCCCCGGTGCACGGAGAGGGATGCGGCGGAATCGTAAGTACAGGTGATTCTGGGATCACGAGGAGGACGTCAAGAGAATTAATATTCTTGAGTCGTTGGCGACGTTGCAGATACTATCTCCAAGTTGTTAGAAGATAAAGCATCCTCGCGATATGGACGTTGCTGCGCGGCGCTCCGTCAGCAACGATCGGAAGGGTCGGTTGGAAAATGAACGGATGATCGGGTCACGAACCCAAGAAGGTCTCTCCCCGCGGTTTCCCGTGCACGCAATTGTTGACGGATAAATAAATCGGCCGGACAAAGGGCCCTTTGTGGCTCGTCGCAGCACGCGCCTCGAAATTTATGATTCCGAAAGGAGAGTGGGAACGAGAAGGGTTCGCGGCTCGATGAAGGTTTGTAAAAGTTCGAGCATATTTCTCTGCGATCATGGAAACTCTTCCCGCGCGATTGCCCTGTGGCAGGTTCTTCCGGTACCGATCTATTTTTGCAAGAACCTACCCAACCGTTCGTCCGTGCGCATGCTGCGTGTGCCTGTAAATCGATCCTCGGTTCGGCAGTTTCTCAAAATACAAAACTGATGTATGCTTCTGCTGAGAATATCAGTCACCGGCGTACTCGCAAACGCGATTTCACTTTTACTTCCTCTTTCTCTGCCACTCCAGGTTGTACAGCCGCAAGCACGGATGTCCACGTTCCTTCGAAGTCGACGCTCCGCTTCTTTCTGCCGGATTCTGTGATGGTTGGAGGTGAGCGTCGAGGGGAAACCCGTGAAAAAATGCGGAAAAATCGGTTGCGTCGTTGGAGCATTTCCTCCGTGGAAAGAAAGAGGCGGACTCTAGCCGGTGCCCGGCAATTAAGTATCTAGAGCGCGAACGGCGATGCGGTTTTTTGTCGGAATTTCCGGTAGTGATTTATCAAACGGGAAAGATCGTATCTGACGGAGGAGCAGCGGCAAGAAACGATGTTCTCTCTCGCAGACCAAGGGGGAGCAAAGAAAGAAGAGGAGCAGGAACAAGTAGAAGTAGAAGTAGAAGAAGAAGAAGAAGAGGAGGATGATCGGCCGCGAGCGTGTTGGAGCGGGAGATCTCGCGCGCAATACGCGCAGAGCTATGCACGCTCGAGCGCTATCAAGTGTCAAACGAACCGAACGTAAGAAAAACCAAACGGTCGAGAGAACCGTGCACGGCCACGAAACTTTGAAGAAACGCAGCCGGACGACTCCAGAAAGAGAAACTCTAGATGCTATCCGTATCCACCGCTCGAATCCTCCACTTTCGGCCCTCTTCTCGCGCCTCGCCGACCTGACAGCTCGGGGAAACGCAGACGAGTGTCCTCGAGACTCGTCCTTTCTCCTTGCTCACCCTTTCTCCTCTCCCCTATCCCTTCCGGGAAGCCGCGATTTCGAGAGGACACCCTCTTCAGCCGACCGTTTCTCGGAATACGTCGCTGATCGTTTGTTTCTCTTTCAGATTCGCCCGAGGAACGGTGCAGGTGAAAGAAGCTGCTCGAACCGACGATGCGCATCGTATTCTTTCCATTGATTCTCGCGGTTAAATGAAAAATGTAAATCGGAGTATGCTGCAACAATATCTCTTTCCTGCGTTTCGAAACGGCTCGAAACACTCGCAGCGGAGATTCGTCACCTGGCTGCCTAATTTCTTAGCCGCGCGGCCAGTCAGGGGCTCGTAAAAATCCCCTGGCAAATTGGAGACCCGATGGTTCTCGTGTTTCATCCCGATAGAAACGGTCCAGAAACCGTCGACCGCGACACGACGATCGTAGAGAACCTTTCTGCGTGAGATTTATTCCGTTTCGTTCGGAGCCGCGGTTATTTTGACAGGGAATTTATCGAGAAGTTTGTAGGGTCGACGATGTTTTGAGCTATTAGACGAAACAAGTCGTTGGTTTTTTACGAGCGGTCGAAGCGTGCCACGATTCTCGATCGTAAATCCGATCGATGGCCAACGGCTCGGCGACCGCGCGGTGCTTCGGGAAAGTCTCGTTCATGGATGTTCCGTAACGCCGTGGAACTCTCGAGGGGAAGTCGATCGACGGTTCGATCGCTGTTTCAATTTCTCCCGGTGTTTGTTTCTCGTCGGTCCCGGCGTTTCTTCGAAAAACGTTAACAAGCGCGTCAAGGGCGTCGTAAAGCGGGTGGTTTAAAATAAATAATTAAGAGGCGCCACGGTGGGGCGAAGGGGGTGTCTCGAGTGGTCGCACGAATCGAGTTTCCCGAGTTATCGCCTCGAAACGCTCGTATCCTCGCGAGCGAAACCGGCGTTTTTACGAGCCAGAATGTTAGGCCGACTCGTAAAAACGTCCGACCGCGATTTTCGGGAAAACTCGTAAATCCTGCAGCCGCTTCGCCTCTCGCTTCCTCTGCGACTCTCGTTCGTCGGCTGCGCGCTTGATTTTTCGAAATCAGATTCCGGAACCCCCTTCGCGAGTCCTCCGCTATCGCATCCACTCGACCTCTACCTTCGACCTGATAATTTACAACGTTCTACAACGTTGAAAGATTCATATTATTCAAGGACGTAGCTGCAAGCTCGATGAATACGGTTTCCCAGCCTCGCCGAATAGTTGTACCCCACGTTTGTTTTTCCTCTTTTCGTACGTATTTATATTCTATTCCATTTAACGCGAGCAATACATCTACGCTTATATAATAAAAACACATAAAATAAAAAAATATAGAGCACACGATTGTCGAACGATTATCGTACACCTTCCGGCAACTTTTTCGTACAGATCGCCAATTCATTTTGCGTGTCCGAGGCACGAGTTGGGCTCGTTTGAGCGGAAAGGACCGGAGGTTTGGTATCGGTAGCGAGTCGAATCGGTCCCCTCTTCCTTATTGGCGATCGCGAATACCGAATCCTCGTAAATCTCTTAGAAGGCTGGCCACCCGCGCTCTCCTCGATCTCGTGCGGTCAGAGAGAGAGAGGGTCGGGGGGATGGAGAAAGAGAGAGGGAGAGAGAAAGAGTGAAGGAGAGAGGACGGGTGGCTCGAGGCGGGACTTTTTGCTCGGTACACATGTGGCCAGCGGCGATTCGGGCCCGATAAAAGCTGTACGCTTCCAACGGACTCGCTGGAAGCGAGAGGGAGGACGGCCGGACAACTCGCGGCTCTCCGACAACTTGAGCGAATCGCGTGTGCGATGGTGCGCACATCCGCGCCACCAAAGAACCGGAGCGTGCGCCTAACCGCGCCGCGCGTTATGCACGTGCACTAAACCACCGTACGAATCTTCTTTCGGTCAGCCAGGGAACACCGTCTCTCCTCCGATCGCTCAACGCCAACGTTCATCCTTTCGACGACCAGTTGCTCGCGACCCGAGGTTCCTCGCTCTCCGGAGTACACGCGATACCGTATGACACGCGTTTCAGAAAACGACGCACCGTCTAAATGCAGCCCTGGACCAGAGGAATATGCAAATTATTGGTTGGTATCCCACGGCAACCCGAGTTTCGAATCCTCGCCCTCTGAACGATATATTTAGCGTTGCACCTTGGTGAGGCGCCGCAATCTGACAACGGTTTGCAAATAAATTCTCATTCTGCCTTTTAGCATCATTCTGTTCGAAGTCAGCCGAAAATTTGGAGGATCGTATGACTCGCAGCGAGTCATCTTCGGGGCCCAATACTATGTTGTCGAGCAACGTTTTACGCGGATTCTTTCGCGCGATCCGTCCAAAGCTGCGAGCCGGACAACATTTGCCGCCGACTGAAAAAGTGCGAACCCATAGCGGTGTCGAGCTTCTCTAGCTCGTATCTGCGCGAAAGACGTCGCGCTCTTGCAACATGACCCCGAAAGACCCCATTATCCGTTTTCAAGACAATACGTCCGCGATAAACTTTTCTTTTCGTCCGCGGTGGAGCGCGGTCTGAAACGACGGCACGAACACGGCGCAGTCCCGCGTTTCGTTGCGCAATTTCCGATGTTTTCGGCGGCCGGGGAGAGCGGAAGATCGGAGGCGGCGCACCTAAGCGGACAGATGATCGACCGTGCGGCAACAACGTCGAGTTGTAAATTACAATAATAACCGAGGACGTTGTAATCGGAGCCGCAATTAGTCTTAGTCGGCACTGGTCAAGCCGAGCGGGGGCCAGTTTATTGTGTTCTCCGGTTATCGTGGCGATTTTTCATTGCAACTTCCGATAGAGCGGAGCCCTTTCCTCCGCGGTTACGCGATCGTAAACAACCGTGTTCGCGGTTGCTTTCGCGAGAAACCAGGCCTCCATATATTTATTCCTGAGCCAGTTCTCGCCACGGTTCAGCTATAACATTTCACCATTCTGTCGCCGGAACCTGGACTCACGGATGAAGAGGATCAACCCCTTGCCTTATGATTCTTTTTTTCGTGGCAGCGTGCGTCAGAATTTGCTGTTGCATCGTCCAGCACCGTGATCGACGAGAAACATCTGCTGGCGCGCACGATTTCCTTCTGGCAGTCATGTGAAATTGACCTACAGCAACGAGACTCAGCCGATAGACGCTTATCGGTTATCTGGCCGCTCGGGGACTTGAATCGTAAACTTTGTCGCACGAAATCGGTAGAGAATTCGTAAGGCGAGGGTTTCAAAATGAGGACGGCCGATTGAGATTCCCCTAGAATTTGTGTCGCGTCGATTCGTCGCTAACTGTTTACGATCGCCCAAATTTGCTCCGCGTTCGACGGTGTCCCGCATAGATTCCGTTCTTCGTGACGAGGTCTGCAGGACATGATACCCGAACGGTCCGATAAAGAAGGGTTATTCCCAGTTGGTCGGGCACGCACACCAGTCGAGGAGTCGCGCGGAGGATCGCTTGAGACGTCCCAGAAGGCCCTTTCTCTCCTCTTCCCTCTCCTCCCTCGATTTTCCTTCTCGCGCAGCCGTCGATCCTTCGTCGCTGCAACGGATCCCTTTCGTGCTGTCGGGAAAAAGCGATCCTTGCCGCTTGGAATTTTTCCCCGGCGCGGTCCGCGCGGTAAATCGAGCGCAAAAATCACGCACGGTTAATTATAGCGAGGATGATGCTCGCCGGTTATCTGCTGCGCGAAGGGTTACGCTGCGTATGGCGAATCGACGACGCAGAAGGAAATCGAAAGCGTAGAATGAGAGAGAGATGGAGCGACGAGGCAAGGAAGAAGAAAGGAAGGAAGGAGTAAAGAGAGAAAAGGACGAGCGGTGAGACGGCGTCTCCCGGCGTATCTACGATCGACGTTGGACCGACGACCACGTCGGCGCAAATTCAACGCAGGAAAAACGTACAAACAGAAAGGATTCTTTCCGAGAACCGAGCGTCGTATCGCGGATCACTCTCTGCCAAATGCCAATTATCTTTACCCGCCGCCGGGTAATTAACAGGCTCCGCGAAAGTATCGGCCAGCCTCTTCTCGACTCCGTTTCCATTTCGCCGAAAGGGGAAACGCTCGCAACCGTTTCATCCGGATTTTTATTCGACCCTCCGTCGCGACGGACGCCTTCGCGCTCTTCCCGGGGTAAATACGCGTTTTTGCCGTCTTCGGTACGCTTCACCGTTGCACGATCGAGAGCCTCCTGAATCTCGGCTTCTTCTCCTTATCTTCCGTATTTTCTGTTACATCCACAGAATTTCTAGAACTCTGCACTTATTCGGTCCTACTCGCACCGCACGATGCGCCATGCGCGTCCCCTTTCGATTCAGTCTCCTTCATTCTCATGTATGTAGTATTTACGCCAACACATTTTTATCGAACCACGCTATCTCATATATTAAGTTGGTCTCCTAATTGTTCATCTGATATTTCATAGTTCCTTTCTGTTACAAGTTCTTTTGCACGTTCTTTTTCTTTTGTTGAAGGAATCACAAACAGCTGCATCCTCACGAACAAGCTGATAAATATCGTCTAGACTCTAGAGGACCGTCCGCTTCGTCTTGCGTCGATTAAAATAATATCACATTAAGAACATTTAGTATAGGTAAGTTGTGGTATTGAGTCGCATTCTAATATATCAATTTGTAATAAAAATTGAAAAACAATTAACAGATGCAGCGCACTTCCTTTCTCCTTAATTCTCCTTTCTTGTACTACTATAATGCACGATTAGGATAAGTAATAATTAATCAGGTATTAAGATACACCTAGAATGAACATTTTTATATGTTTTACACGCATTAGTTTAAAGATTAATTACATATTGTATGGTTAGCAGTGCGTTAGAATAAGTTTATTTATTTGTAAAACATTTAAGTCTTATTATATGCTGTAATATTAATAAACTTGCGTTAGTGTATAATCTATTGTCGATTTGAATTCATCGCTTACTCGCATTTGCGAAAACTGTAATGATAAGTGAACAACGTGAACGAACAAAGTTGAAAGGAAACGATTGCGTTATTATTTATAAATCCGCTCTCGCGTCCGACCATCCATACTGCTGCTCCACTCAATTGTCGCAAAATTGAGTCGCTCAGAAGCCAAACTGATCAGCTTAGCTTTTAATCAATTTCTCAATTTCATTACTCGAGTACATGAATGTTCGTAATTCGAGAAAAGCTTTGAAAGATTCCGAAAATCGGACATTTTTAACAGGAGAACATAACATTAGAAGAGGTGGCATACATTTTTGCGAATAGGTAATTTTCTAATTTTTGAAGTGAAATTTCGCATGATTCGAGATTGTGTATCGGGAGAATATGACGACGCAGACGGTGGCATAAATTGCAGATTTTGGAAAACGACGTCACAATTCCAGAAATTATGCGAATTAGAATTTTTCGTGTTTCAGAAGTAAAATTTCGCACAATTCGAGATTTTGTATCAAACTTGGCACAAAGTTTCGCGATATTTTCTGCACATTTCGCCAATATTCGAACTTAGAATTTTCATGACGCTCAAATTTTTCAAACACTTCCTATTTTGTTTAAGTGTTCAATCGGGAACGGAGGAAATCGTACGAGATAATACATTAACACGTTTAATTCGTTTCATTTATATTTATTCAGGTTCCGTAAATACATAATATAGACGAAATAATTTGTATAAAAATATTTCACAATTGTCTTATGAACCTATTGCTATTTAAACAAAGTATGTAACATGAAAGATTATGAAAACTAATAAATGCACAATATGTATAACCTTATAACTATTCCTGCTCAGAATATTTCTTATGAAACATAATAAAATACATCTTAAACATAACAGGAACTACATACTTAATAAATGTACAATGTAAATTATTTGCAACTTACAAAGTACAATACTTCCCTGCCGATTGTCTCATTCGAAACATACAAATTTAACCACGTATTTTAATACTATCATATACACACGAAATAATTTACTATTTTCTATATAATTCGTAAAGAAACAAAAGATTCGAGTTACCAATCGTGTTGTTCTGTACCTACGTTATTGCTTCAGTATGAAGGATGCTCAGAGTTTTGGGACAATCAATAATTATTTAATTAATTTAAATTTGAGTAGTCGGTCACCGGTGACACGGTGTTCAAGCGTTAAGATTACGCTGGCGACTACCTTATAAACAAATGAACAAACGCTCGTAAGAAATTGTACAACAAAATCGAAACGCAGTGGGACGAAACGTTGTGCTCGACCTATTGTGATCCTTTGTTCTTCATGTACGCGTCGGTATGCAGCGAATGCTTCATACTTGTCTAAACAAAAGAGATTCAATATTAATGATTGATAGAAATAATTTTCGATAATTTCTAGTCTACGTGTTCTACAGAAAACTGTTTCGCACAAAAGTTGCATTGTTTTTGAAGACTGCGTGCATTGCACCGATCACATTTCATCCAACTCGACGATAAGACATGATTAGGCGACACGGTTCATCTTGGAAGCCTCACGACTTCCGTAGAAAACAATTTTTCCATAGAATCGAAGACATTCCAGATATAGACAGAGGGTAGATGGATCGAAATGGAGGAAAGAAGCGCGCGGAAGAAACGCGTAGGTTAAAAATCGATTAAAGGTAGCTCGTGGACGATCTGCCTATCCGGTTCGATAAACTAGCGTATCGATACGCGTGCTACGGCTAGCTGTAGGCACGCAGTATTATCGATATCAGTCGCATAATTACCATGGTAACGCGACGATAAAACCGCTACTCCTGTTTGACTTGCTATTCATGGGGTTCCTCTTTCTATGGGTATGCGGTCATCGTGAAATTCACACGTGGCCACCGTCTCTCCTCCGCTGTGTACTGTTTGATTAGATTTCTCGCGTCCCCTCGATCTCGCGATCGAATCACCCCGTGCTTCGACACTGCGACAGATCGATCGATTTCGGCGGCTCGAACGAAGGATCGAACGAAAGAATATCTCAGTGAGTAGAAGAGTCTCGATCGTACGAACGAGCGGTCGTTAAAAGGAATTAATAAGGCTTCGAGATAAATCCGTCTCGCAGAACGATTTAGTGAAACTTTTAAATACGCTAATTGCTCCGCTAATTAGGTATGCGATTGTCTGAGCGAGATAAGCGTTATCTGAAGCATGTTCGGGAAATCGCAATCGACCGAGTTGGATCGATACGCGGGAAGAACGCGTTCCTTTCGCGCAATCCTTCGAATCACCGTACTCTTCCACAGAAACTGACCCTCTTCCCTGAATCGACTCGCTCGCGACAAATCAAACGCTCGTTAGATCAGGAAAAAGGGAACGCAGGATGAGTCTCGTGAGAGATCGGAGCGGACGCATCGCGGCGGTCTCGCGTCGGAATTCCAATGAATGGATAGGAAAAGGGAGGTTCGAGGGGCGATAATGGGAGAATCGGGACAGCTGTAAGGGGTTTACAACTCTTTGTGTCCCGTGGCGCGAGACACCTACAGACACTGAATGCTCGAACTGTCGAAATTTATCGATCCTATCAGACCCTCCGTCAAATATTGACATCGTACACAGGATCTAGGAGGACGTCAACGTACCCTGATCTATCTCTCTGTCTCTTCCTCTCTCCTTTTCTCCCTCTGTCTCTGTGTGTCACCGAAACACAGAGGAAAGGCGCGGGGACAACTATCGCGGCTCCTCCGTTCGCGAGAATTCGTTCACGGATTCGGAGATTAAAAGCGTGCCGACGATCAACGATCGAGAAGATCGTGCGTGTGTAGGGAAATTAATTATATCGCGAGCTCGATAATACCCGAGAGGGGGATGAATGCCTCTTTGTCCGTGGAATTTGTTGAAACGGGGATTTCGAAATTTCGTTCGCGGAAGGATCCTCGAACTCGAGCAGTGATAAAAGGTGCGTCGTCGGTTAGGATGGGAGAGGAGCCTAAGCTAGATAAGGATGAGTCCTCAATGGAACCTATTGTGGGCACGATTGTTTCAGGGGTCAAGACGGAACGGTTTCAGGGAATTCGGTGGACGGGTCAAGGGTACGGGACAGGAAGGAAGCGTATTTTTCTCGATGGCTCGGAGCAGAAATCGCTTCCCGTAGCGGAGCTTTATCGAAATCTTGACTGACAACGAGCCGTGAAAAAAACGAGACAGCTGCGGGACGATACGCGACGGAGAGCCTGACTCTCGTCAATTTTTTCTTTTTTTTTTAAACGTCGCTGCTCGCCTCCGCTCATACGCGCGTTGCTTGAAAAAATTCACTGTCATTCGACGATGAAAATACGCGCCGATGACGGCACCGGTTATTTTCGTCCGCGTCGCTCGCGTAATTTTCATTCTCAATCAGACTTTTTCCGAGATTCGCGCGAAAATCACGGATACGAGAGCATAGCTTGTGGACAAACGGAATCGAGGATTCCGACGCAGGAAAATTGCAGTGAAAATTGTTTGATTCGCGTAGACCTTGCGAACCGGGCGGAACGATCGTCGAACATCGATCTCGGGAGGGTCGATTTGAACTCGGATCGTCGAACACGATGGACCGAAATTCCTGTGAAAATTATAAGATCTCGCGTTCCTCGGAGGCGGCTACGATCGATCGTTCCAAGTAGCTATCCAAACAGTTTATCGCGAGGCCGGTCGATGCGTTTCTCGATGGGTCGACCAGTGAAAAATGTGTACGCGATCAAGAATAACAGTCCACACGTGCGTGTACGCGCCTGAACCGGAGCAAAAGAGTGTAAAAGAGTAGGATCAGGGGGGAAGGGAATGACACGAAGTACTCGGTGTACCCTTTATACATATAGCAGGCTTTTTAATCTCGAGATGCGGATAAGTGGCGTAAAAGTCGCGGGGTATTCCCACGGCGTAGTCCCCCGTTGGACGGTTTTTCGATAAGCCTGTTTGCTCTTTTCAACTTGAAATGGTCCATCCGCGGTCTCCTATTTTGCCACCATTCAACGAACGCTGTTCAAATATTTAACGCTTCATCGCGTTTTATTGTTTCCGCGACGAAAACGTGTGAATTTTTTCGGGAATCGGAAGACGTTGGGTACTTTCCAAGAGTCGGCTCTCCTGTCGTCAGTCGATTTATTTGTACTCGTGACCGATTCATTTACAGAACACGCGAATCGGATCGCGATCGAACAGTGGGACAAGAGGATTCTGTGAAAATGCTCTCTTTATTCCTAAAAATTCGAATACATCGTCGTACTTATAAATTAGCCGTTGAAACGGTCGCAGGACTATGGTGTACGAAAGCTACGCCTTTACTCGGTAAATAAATATCTAAGTACAAAAGCACGCTCGTCCACGTAGGTACTAACGAATGCGCTATCAATATCTCTGCTGGTTACGCGAGCTGATGTGCTTCAACGATTTGGCCGATGATCGTTCGATCGGCTCGATACGGGCCCTAAATTGAGGCGAGACGCACCGAATCGGCCGCGCCGCAGCCGCTCCTCCGAGAGCGGACGATCGATCGATCGATCCGTGAATCGACGATCAAGGTCCGGGAGCGCACGGTCTTCGGCTAGATTCGAGCAAATGTCTCGGAGGCGTGTGCGGATTTTCGCGACCGATCGAATTTCGCCGGTTTATTTGAAGAGCGTGCGGCGCACGTTTCGCTGCATAACAAACCGCTTGGCAAACCTCGGGCCGGTTTACACTTCGTGCCTTATACTATATTATTATATTTGGATCGCGGCGGGGCACCGTATCGAGCGGCCTGTTTGTTTAGCCTGAAATTCTGCGCTTTGGAATGGCCGGCTGTCATGGAATGATGTCATGGAGTAGGATCGTGGCTCTGCTTCGCCGTGCACGCGGACCGACCTGCGTACTACGCTATCGATACCTCGCCGTCGCTGTCTCGATATCGCTCGAATCGGCGCGCAGAGACTTCGAGGAATCTCGTCCCGATTTTCCCCGATTTTATTCGTCACCCGTCTCGGCCGTTCGATTTTAGAAACTATGGAACAGCGGTGAGAATAGGTACCTTCAACAGATTTTTAGCTGAATGTCCGATCGCGTCGCCGCGTCGTTCGCGTGCTCAACGACTACGCTTCCCTGCTTATACATAAACATTCTAACGCTCTAATTAATCGCTAATCGTTCGCATATTTGGCTATTTTCGACTCGAGGCGCGTCGAGTCCGCGCTATCGATTCCACCAAAAGGATAAGTATTAAAAAGAAGTTCGATTCGAAGCTCGTAGCCGATCGCCGGAGCGATCAAATTTCATCGATAGCGAGAGTTTCAACGACGGAGTTCTTCGGTGGCGTTACCTCGCTCCTCTACATGTAAGGGGGCCAACTTTCGATACCAGGTACGTAACGTTGATATTGCGCGTAAGATGTGGACACGTGGGGGTGGCTCATCTGAGTGGTCGCGTGCGAATAATGCGGGTTGTGCGAAGAGGATATGTACTGCATGGGCGGCAGGGGTGGCTGGAGCTCGTGGTACCTGACTAGTTCCTGAGACCTGTCCTCCCAGGACGTCTCGGCGATCGTTTGCTCCGAACAGTGTCGCTTGTTCGGCCTCTCGATCTCCTCCTCGTATCTGGAACGAAAAATCGAACGATCCTCTCCAAAAATCCGCCGTCGAACCGCTTCGCCTCAACAACTTCTCATTGAAGCATCGACTTGCGCCGAGTGATAGATATATTTCAAACGTACAAAAAATAAAACGATTCTATCCGATAATAAACGTGCACTGTTTTCTGTCAGCCCGAATCGATGGTTTACCTGTTGAATATCCACTGAGACGAGGTGGTAGTCGGTGCAGGTATGTGTACGGGTGGAACCTGAGGTCTCAGGTACTGGTCGAGCTCGTTGCTCTCGACCTCGCACTCCTGAAGGTTCAGGGGAATGTTCATACCCACGCCTCCTAGGGATCCAAGACCGTTCAATTGACCCTCTTCGATCGGGAGGCCATCGCCCACCTCAATGTACCGGTAATCGGATCCGGATTGCTGTTGGTGCGGGGACTCGCTCGTGGACGTGATCACCAGATCCTGGTGATACATGCTGTTCTGCTGCGGCTGATTGCCCTGGACAAACGAACATGACCGTTCGTCCACGATTTTCTACGATTTTCTTCGGTTCGTCGGGATGTGAAACCTCAGACGTGAGCCTGATACGATTTTCTCGGGATCCACTTACCTGGTTCACGTAGTGTTGACCTCGAGGGGTGGTAGGAGGGGTGGGAGGTGAGAGTCCTTGATTGGGAGTCGTAGGAGGAGACGAGCTGACTCCGCTCTGAGGAGAGTTGGGCCCCTGTGCGCCTCTGGGGCTCATGTCCTCCTGCTTCAAGGACCTGGACACGTTGAAGGTAACGTTGCTTTGGCTTCTCGAAGGGGAACCTTCTCTGCCGGACGGCCCATTTTGTTTCCGTCGACGCGGTTGGTACTTGTAGTCCGGGTGTTCGCGTTTGTGGATCACGCGGAGACGATCCGCTTCCTCGATGAAGGGTTTCTTGTCGTTGTCCGAGAGCAGTCTGTAAGCAGGAGCAACGGAAAACTTTATGCTGTCATTGGACGGGGCAAATATATCTCGATGACTCTCGTATCGAAGAAATTTATTTGTCTGACACGCGGCTGACAAACATCGCGGATTCTTTGTTGCTAGGAGGTTGCAACGAGTTAACCCTTTCGATTTAAATAACAGTCGATTCGGGGGCACCGATCTCAACGAATTCGCCGAGGAACAAATGGGGAGGCTGCTTTCCATTAACGCGTGAAATCCGTCGTCGGGCGAAGCTGATTCACGAGCGATCAAGGTTCACACGCGCGTGTGATTCCGTCCTTGTAGCCGGCGTCAGAAGAGGCTGGAAGGAACGAGAGCGTTTCTATCAGCGTCCACGGTACATACACTCGAGGAGTCGAAATGGGAGGTCTGGTTAGTGTTTCTGGCTGCGTGGCGTTCGAGCGGCTTAAGGGCGCAGCTCACGCGCTCCGCCCGCCTCTCCGCCGCCCCGCGCCGCTTCGTCTCGTGTTAGTCTTTAATTCCTCGTGTTTATGTTCCCACTGGGCTCGTAAAGCCCGCCACCGATAAGCTTTTCCGGTGTTGGCTGCGAGATCTCCACGATTCCAGCAATAATTCCATCGCTCGCTCTCGCCTTTATTCGCCGCGTTATCGTTTCGCGCCGTTTCCTGCCTACCAAAAACCGCTTCAACTTCTGCGGAGACTCGCGCGTCGGTCGAGATCCGCTTTTCCCGACGCCGGATGCACCGCGAAGCCGATCGACCGATCGAACGGGAGAAGAAATTTAAATCCCACGTCGCGACGGCCGGTCACGGAGGCTCTCGAGCCGAAGCGACGCGAGATGTTTTGTCACCGGGATCGAGAGAGACAGAGGCGAGAGGCGAGAGAGAGCCCATCTGGTCAATGGACTTTGGCTGGAGGTTTTTTTGGACCCTGGTGCCCGACGATAGCGAACCGTCGGAGCCTTTTTCCGAGCCAGATGCAACGCAGGGTCAGCTAATTTAGATCTCTGCCACTCCGCGCTGCCTTCTTTCTACGTATCAGGGGCTCCGACCACGATTTCGCGTCACCGCGCTTGGGAAATCGAGGCTGCAACCTTCGACGTATCCGATCGATCACGCTGCATTCCGTTTCATCGAACGACTGCTCGTTGTCATAAAATTTTAAATAAATCACCTCTGACTTTATAAGGTTCGCGAACGATGTGGCCATGGATCGCAAGAACGACCGTCAAGAAGAATGGAACCGATCGTAAAAAAATAAGAAAACGGTGGGGCCTCGAGCCCGAACGGAGTTCCAGAAATCCGAGATCGGTGCGTTGCGTAGAAAACGAAGTTCCGAGCAGGAACGATCACGATCGTCTCGAGGAAGAAGCTCGACGTCGCTTCCGTCAGATAAGATGCATTTACCTGTTCGCGAGGGGCGCTGTTTGCACGAGATCCTCGAAGGGACGGAGGGGCACAGGTTCGGAAAAATTCACCTGACGAGGACAAGGCGTTTATTGTGATCCTCTGGGGCCGCTTTATCTGCGGCAGGAACCGGCAAGCAGCTGCTAGCACGCGCCAAGGATGAACCAGGGATACATATCTGTTTTCGTTTTGTCGACATACACCCGTCTAATATCCGAACGCGATACCTTTCGAGCCGGAAGAAAAAGGAGAAGATTTATTTCTGACGCCTACACCTGGTTCCTCGTAGATATCGACGACGACGGCGGCCGCTCGCGACCCGTCCCTTTTCGCAAATAATCCGATCCTCCCTACCTTCTAAGGTCACCGACGAACTTCTCCGCTTCCTGATTGTCCGAAAAAATTGCGCTCGCGCCTTCTTATCCGACGGGTCGAGAGAAACGGCAGAGTTCTGCCTCGACGATCGTCCGAAATAAGTATCCGGCACGATGCTCATTATCGAGGATGACTATCGTTTGTTTCGATGCGATCGAATCTTCGATCGGGACGAAATCTGCGCGAAGGTGCTCGAGGATCATCGAACGAATGAAGTTTGACGGGAAGGGTGGCCGACGGAAACCCGTCCGACTTCTGGTAGCCGGTGTTAAGTGGCCCTAGGTCTATCTCGAGAGGTGCTAAATAATGACTTCTTAGAGGTCGAAATTTAGGGACTGCCTGTGCGAGCTACGCTTTCTTCCTCTGCCAGAAAAATTCTTACGGAAAACCTAGAACCGTGTTGAGATATTACGAGCAGAAAGTCGGCGATTCTCGAAATTCTTTGGATGATCGATAAGAATTTTGCTGGGCTCGGAGCGGTGCTCTATTTCGACGTTAAAGAGCGCTCGGAGGGCATCGTTGATCGGGATCGCGATCTGGATCGCGATCGAGCGGTATTGCAAAATGATTCACCGCGGGGGTCCCGGTCGGCGTGTCCTGTGATCCTCGCGGGCCCACCGGGGCACCTCGTTAGCCTCTCTCGGCCAGGAAACGGAACATCCTGTTCGTCAGGAGTCGTGTCTCCCGGCAACTTTCACGAGCGGAAGAGCAGCGTTTTCTCCTCGCGTCGATCGATCCGTCGCTGCGGCGGCGGCGGCGGGTCGTTCGACGCGACGACGACGAGGTTGCGACTTCCGTTTCGCGGCGAAAAAATCCCTGGGGACGTGAACCGAGTCGAAAAACCGTGTCGACGAGGAGGAACAACCGTCTTGTCAACCGGGAACCGTTGTACCACGTGCAGCCTCGGCGCCACGTGGTAAGAATGTGTTCGGTATGCGTGTGTTTGGCCCGTGGAAAAAAGCTGCTCGCGAATTCTCGTGTAAAAATAGATCGGGGAACAAGTGGTCGCGTGGATCGCTCCGAGCGGAGCCGACGCGTCGCGTTATCGCGGCTCTTTCATGGAGATCGGCCAACGGAGAGGAAGGTGGCGGATGATCCGTCACCTCGCGCTGCTCCGCGACAGGATAGAACCGCGATGGAAGAGAGGAAAACGCGATTCTACGCGATGCATGGCAGCCGAGTGGCACCCGGCGAGCCAGCATCTGTGAGAATCGAGCTTATCTGATCGCGGGACACGCGGTGTCGATTAATTTCATCGGAACCAGCCGGAGAGGCGCGCCGATCCTCTCCTCGTCCTCCTCGATCCTTCGACGCGTTCAGACGCTGCGCAATAAGATAGATCCAGAAAACTACTCACCGCCAAAGTTTCCCAAGGGTCTTCGACAACTCCGCGTTGTGAAGCTGTGGATACTGATCGGCCAAGATTCGCCTGGCAGCTTGGGCCCACACCATGAACGCGTTCATGGGCCTCTTCACGTGGGCCGCTCTTTTGTCGCCGGAACCCCTGCAATTCGAGGACATTATCTTCATTGGAAGCGATGCTTTTCTCTTAACGACTCCGTGTCTCGAGCGACCGGAGCGATCGGCCCTCCGAGATGCTCCGGTCCTTCGAGAATCAGAAAGATTCGCTCTTCCAGCCACGCGCAGGCATGCTCGGTGGAATTTGAATGCAACGGTGAAAGCGGATCGAACAAAGACCAGGCCGATGATCGACCGTCGTAACCGGAGAGTCAGGTCGCGACGCGTCTGAGATGAAATCCCGAAAAACAGAAGCGTCGAGGGGTTTCTCGAAAGCGGCCCGACGCGTCCGACCGTTCTGACTTGCAGAAGAAAATAAGCGGGAGGCCGATGTACGGGCACGGACACGAGTCGCATCCTGGTATCGGGTTTACTATCCGTGCAGCTACCCCCGGGTCATCGGGCACGCTTAAAACCGGCCTTAAAATAACACCGGCGCTGCCAACGGGTGACGAGCAGGAATGGACGTATCCCTTTCTTTCCTGGAAGATGACTTCATAAAACCGTTGCCCCGTCCAGCCCGAGGATCGACATGACTGACATGATTGCCGTGCGAGGTCTCATCGTGCTGTTTTCTTTCTCGACTTGATCGAGCCTCGAGAACTCGACTCGGGACCAGGAACCGAGGGACGCGCCTATGCTCGACCGGAGGATTTTCGTTCGAATCGACAATGGAGATTCTCGCGGATTGTCCGGACTCCGTTGAACATCGGATGCAGGATCGCCGGCTCGCGAGACGGAGTTTCGAGAGGTCGCGGAGGGAAAGGACCGACGACGGATGAAAGCAGCCAAGGATTCGAAAACAGGCAGGAACGTACGTATATTTCGGCCTCTTTGAAATAAGAGGGGCGTTAAATCCGTGTGTAAACCCGAGGAGCCGTTGGTAATTAGCGCGGGCTCACTAACAAGGGTTTTCACGCCAGTCGCTGCGCAAGCTTTACCTAGATACGCAAAAAATCCTCCGGCCTTTGCACCTCGTTTGCGCGGAGACGAGCTACTCGCGAACCGCGCGTAGGCGTGGCAGTCTTCCATCCACCGGAATCTCTTTCCCATGCAGTCCGTTCGAAACTCGACGCAAACCGACGGGGTTGATCGGTGCACGGGAACGTTCTTCCCGTTTCGGAATACCCCCCGTGTCAGCGATAAAAGGGGGTGCGCGACCGACAGATCCGGATGTGTGCGTGAAATTCCTGGAATTACGTTGGACAAACAGGGGAAACGCGCAACAGTTCGACCGCATTCTCATAGACTGCATGGGAATTAAAACTAGTCGATTTTATCGGCCCCTATCGCTAGGAATAAACATCGCACCCTTTAGCAACCCCGATATAACCCCGTGTAATTGAGGGTTAGCGATAAGAGGTCGCACTCGGAGATTTCAACCGCGACCAGGGAACTTTCCGTGACCCGGCCGCCCCCGCTCTCCCGCGTATGCATAATTTCGACGGAAAAAATTCACGACCCTCCGCGACGAAGACATTCCGAACGCGATCGAATCGTTGCACCGCCGTCGAATCGATTGCGTCATTTTCCACGGAGCGCGTCTCGATTTTATCGAATCGCAACGATCGTGTGGCGCAACCGGACGGCCATTAATTCGTCCCCTGCTCCGATGGGTCGGCGAAAAAGAAATCGTATCGCTCGTCCTGTTCGATCGCCACCGCTTCCCACCGTCGGACGGACGGAGAGAACCGACGAGATCGAGCATTAATTAGCTAATTTGCGTTAATTGGCAGTCGAGGACATTTTTCCGCGTGCCGTTTCCCAAGCGGAGGAAACGAGTGCGTCATAATTAAGTTAGCGTTACGTATTTTTCTAGACGAGCCACGCTCCTACGTTCCCTCTCCCTCCCTCTCGCTCACACTCCCCGTCTCTCGCTTCGTCTTTTTCCACGACTTTTTTCCCGTCTTTTCCGTCACACGCTCGTCGCGAGAAACCCACCGAGCGCCTCCTCGAGCGAACGCACGCTGTCGCGACACGCTCCGCGATCAAAACCTGCTCCAAAACGTGAAAATCGTGCAGGGATCGCAACCTGTTTTCGGTATCGCGAGAGGCTTAACCCTTTGGTTGTTCATTGAATACTCTAATGACAGAGCGGTGTAAGAGTCAGGGAGCCTGCAGAACTCTTAAATGAATACATGAATTTTACTGTATATCATTTGGTAATCGAAGTGTTAATAGACATTACTCAGAATCGTTTTATCAGCGCATTATCTTGATCCATTGAGTGTATTTTCTTTTCTACTGTTACACGATATCTTCTTATCAAACGATTCTGTGCTCTGTTAAAAATCGAAGTTAATTTCGAGACGTCCGACAACGCGAGAAAGGAATTTACGTTCATTAACCATCTTTCGCAAAACATCGTGGCCCTCTGACGTTTACACCATCCTTTTGAACATTCAGCATGCACCGCGGATCATTCGATTTTTCGTCAGCTTGCAAAAAGATATAACGCGGGTTTCTTGTAACTGTCTTTCGGAGAACGTGCTCCGCGGATCACGAAGTCTGTTGCCAGACAGCGGAGAAGTGAAAAATATCAAACGAGAGACTCACTTGGTAGCAACAGGTACCAGAGTCCAGTCGTAACCCTGAAGAACCTTGGTGACAGCGGCGCTGATCTTCTCGCCGCCGTTCCCGGCGACCGCGGCCGCCACGGCGGATGCCTTTCCATTATTGTTCACGTTACTGTTGTTGTTGTTGTTGTTGCCGTTGCCGTTGGCAGGGGTGGTGGACGAAATCGATGCAGAAGTCTCTCCCAGAACGTCGTTCATCTTTTCGTGGTCGGTGTTCGATCGCGACAGAGAAACGCACCGTAGGAAAAGGAGGAAAGTTTCAGCGATTTTCTCTCGAGGGATCGATCGATTTATCGAGCACCGCGAGCGTTCATCGTTCGAAGGGCACGGTTCATCGATCGCTCGCAATTGTCGCTTTTATCATGGTAAACGTCACTTCCGTTTCGTGGGCTGCTCGTGATCGCCGGCCCGTTCGTTCTCGGGGCACCGTTTAATTGATTCGACGATCGATCGGAGAGCTCGTCGAGCCGACGGGAGGGAGCTCGAGGTCTCGCTGTCTATCTTCCTCGCGACTTTTTTTCTCTCGCCTCCCCGTGACTCGAGCCGCAGCTATTCCAATCGCCTCTTCTTTGTGCCCCGGCTGTCGTTTTGCTCTCGTTCACCGCTATCGTGTTCGCCTGCGGAGACCACTGGACCGCACGCGTGCTCCTCGATCGCGATCCAGAGAATTTCAGGAACTCTTTTCTCCTATATCTGCTCGGTGCTCGCGAAATTCAACGATCGCCGTTCAGCTACGGTTCTGACACTTTGGCCGAATCACAAACACGAAACTCACTGGACCGCGAAACGGTATTTGAGAGACCCTGGATCTCTCGCGGACTGTGTCGGTTCCGTTGGAATCGGAACCGCCGTTCTCGAGGTTCCCGAGATTCCCAAGAAGCGTCACACCATCGGAAGATCACACCGGAGCGCGTCGAGCCACGGAGAAGCACGTAAGAACGCGAAATTTCGATAGGATCGAATCGAACCGAGCTCGTCGGAGGAGGATTTCCAGTTGCCTGCGCGATCGGCGCTCGAGTGAGGTGGTTGCATCGCCTCAGGGCAGTTTCCACCGATTCTTCGTTTGAGCGGCTGCTGGTTGGGGGCGGGGCGACGGAGCTGCTAACACTTGTTGCTTCGCTTCGCGATCGTGCCCACCGATGATGCCACGGCTCGAGTGGAAAGGGACCGAATCGTCCAACGATGGAGAGGACCGCGACGACCAACTGCGCTCGACCGGGAACTTTCAACTTCCAACACACAGCCGAGTCAGCCTGCGCTCTTCTTCGTCGTGCCTTTCCTCCCGAAATACTACAATTCCTGCCCTTTCGTCGATCGACGATATCTTTCACGTTTTGTCCCGATCCTTCAAAAATTCTTGCAATGGACCCACGCGGATTTTTAGTTGTACCGAGGACACCCGAAGGAAAGAGCAACGACAATGCGTCGAGGGAGCTCGGTGGGAGACAGAGAACAAACGAATATGGAATATCCCCGTGAGGCGAGAGTCTGAAGCCCAACAAAAATAAAGTATGAGCCGTTCAAGATCGATGCTACCGAGAACATGTTCGATATTCTATGGACTGTGTTCGGCCGGTGAGAAAAATCTTGACGAAACTGGAACCGCTTCATGGTTCAAGGAGAGTCTGTACGACTTCGACAAGTTCTGCTCAATTTCTAAATCGCTATAAGAGAAATCTCTCTTTCCATTGATAAAGTACACATTAATAGGAATATAATGCATGACGTTAGGAGCAGAATTATTTTGGGAAACAATGAATTTCCCTTTTGGTATCGTTTCACGGTTCAGCTGCAGTCCTTTAAACGCTCTTTGTCTCATCCCACGCTCATTCAGAAAACAATAAATAAATCATCGGCTGAAATATGGTACCCGACAACGACAATAAGACAAGCACGGGACAAATGAATCGGTGTTCTATTGGCAACATTGTGTACCGTTATAAATCTGAGACCAATAATAATCCTTTATCGATCCTAATATACTTTTTTAATTAAGTGTAACAAGGTGGACCCAATTTTACCTTTCCAAGAACTCTCTTGCCCCATTCGAAACTGCTGCTACATTTTAAGAACAATGAGCACGCGGATTGCCACGGAGACCGGTACGTGAAATTGTATTTAAACAAGTGATCGCGACACCACGCGCTTCCACTAATAAAATAAAGTTATATGTACATTTTCACATATTTCAGTAGCAATATCAAATAACGAGAGTGTCGTTGAATCGCGAAACGTTCAGGACTCTTAACGAATTGTATTAAAAAAGTGGTATTATAATATGCTGTACCAGATATTGTTCTTTTTCACTGTGATAACGTGCTGATTCGTTGCCTACTGCGAGGGGCAAGGGACGTCGTGTGAACGCTTTCGAGACCAGTGCGTTTTGCTCGCAATTTAGCATTGTCCCCGGCGTGTTCTGCCATTCGAGCGAAACATCAAGAACGCCGATGACAAAGAGATCGCGCTGACAAAAATTGCAATACAGTTATACAGATATGCTCTGCAGACGGCATCTTTGAAAAATTTTAGACGAATCGAGGATAACGCGCTACGATGTTTCGGTAAAACGCGTTTGCAAATCCTCGATCCGCGAGCGTTGCTGCACGAGGACACTAATTTGTGTCCTGTAAGAATAAAACGCTAACGGCGAATCCTCAATGTGTCGAGGATTTTTGACCATGGTCTGCCAGTCGATCGACGGTAGAACAAATGGCGGAATCGAATACATAACAGTTCGATCGATCTGCCGAGCACCAGCCCCTCCAGGAATCCCTGCCCCCGTATCATTTATTTCGAAGTCGTCTCTCCTCGCCGACAAGAGTTTCCATGGCTACGATATCCTCCGGGAGTAGGACCAATCGGGTTTCTTCTCGCTCCACCTATCTCTCCTCTCCTCTCTCTCTTCCGCCACGTCCGTCTTTCTCCCTTCCGTTTCCTCTCTCTTTTTCCCTCCCACGCAGAGCCGCCGATTGGTCCGCCGCTCGTTGGCAATTACCACGTCACAAGGAGGAGCGTGCAATTTTCCTGGCGATGCACCAAGTCCGGCTGCATCGATGGTTGCACTCGTCCACGGGCTCTCCTGTCGATCGGTTCCTCCTCGACCGATCGATAATCTATTCCCGCAGCCTTTCGATCCAATTTCTTGTCCGATTTGCAAACTCGTCCAATATCTCGGACGTCAAAGTGTCATAAGTGCTAAAATGTAGCAGAGACATGTGGCGATAATTCTAATAATTAGCAAGGGATCTGGACAGCCGGTGCAGAATGAGAGAGGGTTGAAATTTGCGTAAAAGGCAGAGTCGATGAGGAAATCGAGTCAGCAATGACACGGTGCCGGCTCGATGACAGTGCACAATGTTCCGTAGCTCGTGTCACCGTTGGGGGTCCAAGAGTTGCGGTGCTCGCCTCCCGGGGGGCTACATGTGTCGGGTACCCGACTCCCCCGGCCCGCTCCTCGGGATCCTTTCAAGTATCCGACACAGCACCGACATCAGACCCCCGGGAATTACTGAAATCATTATTTCATATCCGCCACGCTCGCCGATCTCTGCTCGATATCCGTCCTCCGATGCACTCTCCGCGCGACGCCTTGTCGCTCATTCTCCCCGATCGTCGACAGCTAGGCTCGACTATCGTCACGCGAGCCTTCGAACGCGCGATTTTCTGTCAAATGCGACGCACGTGAAAATAACAAGATCAAACTTATCCCTTTTGCTACCGAGAGCGACTGGAATCGCCGCGTGCGTAGGTCCACTCGAGTCACCTAACGGACATTTATGGAAATTAAAATGGAGCGCGTGTTATCGTACGTCCTGCTATCGCTGCAGTCGCAAGGGTTGGACCATAGCGATTTCTAAATAAAACTTAACTCCTTGCCTCACAATTTTTTCAATAGTTCACCGCACTGAAGTTTAGTATGTAAGTGCTCCAAGGGCGAAATACGGGAAGAATATTTATCAATGTACATACAACTTGCTTTGGACGATCCTCTGAAAGTCAGGGTTGATGCGATACAACATTTTTCAGAATTCATATTTCAGTGAAACCCATATCGGTCCGTAATCCACACCACGAGCGTGACACGTTGTTGAAACGCAAAGGATCGATTCATATTTCGCGTAAAATGCCAGAGACGTCTCGGAGCTGACGATCGGAGGCTCGCGGCAGGACTTTGTTTGGTTTCGCGGGAAAAGGACACGCGATAGGGTCTGGTCCTTGTTCAGGGAAATCGTGCTGTTTCCCTGGCCGGCCCTGAAACCAATTCTCCGTCGCGTATACCGGGAACGAGACGCACATATTGGCGCCACGTGCGCATCGGGATGTTTATCCCAGGAAGAGCAAAATTCCGGCTTGCTGAAATCAATATTATTGTTCGCTGTCGGCTAAATTTGAATCGCTGTTGCAGCGCGTGCAACGAGAAACGAGAGATCGAGAACGTGCATCCTCCGTGGGGAGGGATGAACGAGAAATCGTTGACGATCGACGCGAGAACGCTCGCGATTCCCTTCGAGATCATCCGCGCGAAACTCGTGAAGAGGGTGGCCGGTTTGCAGGCCGGATTATACACGGGGCAGCTTCTGAATCAACCTCTTGCCTCACGATTCTCCGAAAGATTCGGTGCGGTAAAGATTACGATTCGACTCTTTCGGTGCTCTGATGAATGATAAAAGTCTATCAGCGCACGCAGTTCGCTTTCCACGGTTCTCGAAAGTCAAAGGTCCCGTAACGCGAATTTTTAAGGAATTGCTACTCAAGCGGAACGCGTAGTTATTTGCAGCGCATGGATCGTATTCTGCATCGCTGGTCTGACTCGTTATTGTAAGGAAAGGAATTAACGGTGGGAGTAGAATTACAAATGGCAACGAAAATCATTTTGAACTGCTCCTATAAAAGATAACGCTTCAGGCGAACGTATCAATCGTATGCCTTGAATTACAGTGAAATCGTTAGCTCGCGTATCCGACATTTCGTTTGCGCTGACCTAATATTTGAGGTTCTGTCTTAAAATTACCTACCCCGAGGCACAGGTGAAGCCGAAGCTAATATTTGCTTTCGCGACGTCGAAGGTAGAACGTCCGTGCCATCGAGCGCGATCTCGGTTGTCAATTTGCGCACCAACGATAGACCCGTCGACGTTGCGGATAAAAACGCAGCAATCCGTAATCGTAAGTGTCTCGAGCGTTTCCGAGAGGCCGTTTACGCGGCAGCAGCATGTTAATCCTGGTGAAGTGCGAGCGAGATGCTCCCTTTGATCTCGCACAAAAGCCGCCACACGGCATTGACCGTGGTTTATATACGCTCATGTATGGGCCACTGTCTTTGCTAGCTCGCTCATTCATTAAATTCGTTGTATAATTAGGCTCGGCAGAAAGGCCGGTGATTCGTGTGCAACCGCGCGACGCGACAAGGGAGCTCTCGAAACTCGTTCCCGAATTGATGCTCCCTCGACGACTATTTTTCCGCCACCACCTTCTTCGCCTCTTCGTCTTTCACCCTTGCTCGATCTAATAATAAAGCGTCGCGTAATCCACGCTCGACCAGCCGCGCGTTCTACCTTTTTCTCGACGATTCCACGTTCGGCCTGACTTCATCGTCGAATCTCAGGCTCTCATTTTCACCCGAGAAACGGTCCCCTCGGTGGATCGTTCTCCCGGAAAACGCGGCAGCGCTCGACATTTGTTTGTACCGCGCGACACGGCGGTATCTGATCACGAAGGAACGAGCATTCGCCGAGCTGAAACATCGTGATCGAGTCCAGGGACGCGTCCGACCGATCCGCGAACGAGATAGTCTTAATTAATAGATTCCCTCGGCCAGTTTCGCGTCGAATCTGACGGCCAGTCAAGTCCGCGAGGACCACACGTGCTACAAACACCACCGAGATATCTGCCGTCGTAAATTACGCGTCGCCATTTTTACCATCGGCTAATTGCCATTCACCTCTTCCGGAGGCTATCTCGTTCCGCGAAGCCAATAACGACGCTCGTTACCTATCGAAGAAAGTTCATTGCTTCCAACGTGGATTTCCATGCAGGCTGCGGTATGAAAAACGAAGGAAAAGCTCGCGGTTGCGCAACCGTGCGAGAGGATCGAGGGGCGAGAAGGATCCGCGAAGGATACGAGAGAACGGAGGAGCAGAAAAGGAAGAAGATCCTAGGTGCTCCCCACCAGAGGCAGAGGTGGTCCACGGAACCGCCTCCGCGATCTGCCATCCAACGTTCGATGCGTGTGCCAGACGTGTGCTGGCTGTTTCTGCCTCTTTCGTGGACCAACCTGTGTGCCTGGTCCCCGAACGAACCTCCACAGTCTCACCGATCCGCGTTCGTGTTCTTTCTCTAGTCAGTCAGTCAGTCAGCCATCGGAGTTTCCATCATCCGCTCCTCGTGTCGCCGCTCTCTCTCTCCCGGTCCATCCTTTCACGCTTCTCCGAATTCTTCGATCATTCTTATCTCTGAATCGACCTTCCGATATCGAGATCGTGTTTCTGGGATCATTGGTTTCAGTGGTGGTGTGCGCGGACCGTTGTTTTCGAGTGTTCGAGGAACGCGGACGATCCGACGACAGGATCAGGAAACTCGTGCACCGGTGAACGATATTTATTGGACCAGATAACCGAAGGATTTCGAGATAGAGAGAGAGAGAGAGAGAGAGAGGGGGGGAGAGGCAGACGTTACTGTTCCGCTCGAGGAAGGACGAGGGTCGTGGCACGATAAATTACGATACCAGATAACCCCCGGATTAATTATCGATTCTTTACGATGCGCCGTCTGTGCGCTGTGTAAAGGAAGATATCCACGGCGGACGATAAGTTTTGGTATTTCGGCGAAGTTCGTGTCCATACGCGGCGGAAGTTCGAGGGATATCGAAAGATAGAGGAACTCGTCGCTCGTATCGCGAATGTGGAGTGGGACGGGCGATTGAAGAGAGGATTCGGGAGATGGAGGCTCATCATGGTAACGGCGTGTCGTCGGCGACGGACACGAAGGCTGGACCATCGAACAGCGAACAATGCAGCAGCTCGCTCGACGATGCCGTGGGCAAGCTACTTCAAGGTTTGCTGTCAACTTAAATTCAATAAACTATGTCACGAGGAATTCCGAAATTTTTACGGAGATTAGGAAAGATTGGTCGGCTGTGGTCATCCAATCATATTCCAACTTTTCCCTCGCGTATTATCATTGCTACTTATATAACGTACGTAGAGCGCGCAACAAAGCAATAATGATTTGAAATTTAAGAAATTGCATCTTCCAAAACATTTATAAATTTTTAGAGGCGATCGATGTCTGATATATCGTTGAATTCACATATCCGGCGTATTTCTATTGAAAAAGCAATTTCATGTTCCATTTTACCTGACTGAAAATTCTTCATAAGAGGGATATTTGAGGACGATAGCGTCCTGGATCGCGTGCTCGTCGCATGACGTTGTCGACGGTCTTTTTCGGTCGTCTGGTCGAATGCGGAGTCGGGTCGTTTAGGGAGGACACTGTAATTGGCGCTGAAAGGCGGCTTCAGATGCTGGCTCCTGAGATTTATCAAGACGATACCCGAGGAGGGTCGGAGGAAAACTCGGGCGGACATGATGGAAGAGGTTGACGAAGAGGAAAGGGGTCAGGGGGACCGCGGAAAGACGATTTCGAGGAAGATTTGAGTGGCAGGTGCTGCGAGTAGAGCGAGACCGCTGAACGCTTGCCACCGACGCTAATTATGCTAGTACGAAATTAAATCGGCTCGCGAGGGTACCGAGAAGGCAAGAAGGTGGGGCCAAGAAGGGCCAATGGGAGCTTCGCTCGTCGTTTACCACGTCCACGTTCAAAACCGCATCTCTGCTGAAAAAAATCGCACGACCCTCCATTGTCTTCTCGCCGTTTACTCGGGAACGAAAGATCTATCTACTCGTCGATCCGTGTATAATTCGCGACTACGCCTCGCGAGAAATGTCCGGGGATGAATAATTTCGGGATCCATCTTGATAGGGAGGCGATTAAACGATCGACTGGGATTTGGCCCGAGACTGTGTCGTTGATCATCTACTAGAGGAGGTGTCGATGCGTTTTAGGGTTCTCGTTAACGAAATCGTGCGCACGGTAACGAGCGGATTTGTAAAGGAGTTAATGTAGCAAGAGTCGACGACAGGTCGGCATTGACATCGGGGATGTCGAAACACACCGGTCCATTCAGCGGCCACAACCCCTTATTGTTGTATACGCTCTCTGTCTTCCCTGAGGAAGCCATTCATGCCTCGGAAAAGTATGAAAGTTCTCCGTGAACTTGTTCCTCGCTCGGTAAATTAATCAATTCGCCATTAGCAGCTTAATTTATCAGAAACGTGTGGCTGGCTGCTCTTGAACGCACCTTTCATGCATGCGAAGATGCATTGTTGCGGTTCCAAGGAACGAGGCAAAGCGGATCGCCTGACGAGTTTGGGACGCGCGATTGGCCGCAAAAGCCATCCATTTTCAGGCCATATATATTTTTCGCGCGAAACTTTTTCTATTCCCGTCGATTCCTCGCTGGAGGGCTCGAGCCCTTCCGCGTTTCCATGGAAAATACGACGGTTCGTATCCCTGGAGGACCTCCAGCTTTAGGACGCTAAAGGAGCCGACAGAGAAGCCGCGTCGGTGAACCGTGTCCCTACGGTAATTAGCTCCCACCGAACTTTCTACTCTCCTGGTGACGTTTCACCACGTGCACGGTCCTCCCCCGCCTTTTTCACTATCACCGATGCGACAATTAGAAGCAGAAACGTTTCTATTGCTCCTAAACGATCCACCAAACTCTGCGTTCTTCCTCATGTCGACGATTTCTCTCTTCCGGAAGCTCCTCAAACTGTTGAGCATAAAATAGATTTATATGTGGCTTTATTGCTCGACGGGCTCGTTTCCCACGACGAAATATATTACTACTACTTTTTTACCCGCTCTTTCAAATAATTCAGTCTCGCGCCTCGACGCTGTTAGGTGGAGAAATCCATCGTGATCGGAGGCGCTTTCACGATGAAGCTTCTTCGAACGGAAAACTCGTGACCCAAATAATTGTGCTCGATGTGGCGGGCTCGTTTGGCGAGATAGAGCCAGAGCAAGTCGGTAATAATAATTAGTTCGTTGATGGGGGTGAACGATCGACCGATAAAGACCACCGGGCTAGGCTCCGCTCGTTCGTTTCCAGCTCGTAAAACTTCTATCTCGACTTGCGTCACGAGAAATCGAGAAATCCGACCATAAATACTAGCCGAGAGCGTTATCCTAGGAGGATACAGGTGTCGTTTTATCTTCTATTCCTTTACGATCCAATTCCGCGAGATAGGCCATGCAACTTCCGGCGACTCATTCCTTCGTTTCCTGTCGATAATCCGACCACCGTGAAATTTTTTGTCGGAATGTTTCTGATTGCGATTTCGTTTCATAGGAATTTCTTAATTGCTTCTGTCATAGGATATGATTGGACCCTGCTTCCCGTCACCTCTCGCGCCGGAGGACGAAGAAGCGCCCACGTGAAGAGGCCCATGAACGCCTTCATGGTATGGGCCCAGGCCGCCAGACGAAGGCTGGCTGATCAGTATCCTCAGCTGCACAACGCTGAGTTATCAAAGACTTTAGGAAAATTGTGGAGGTATTGCTTGAACGTTCTACAATAATTTGAAAACGAAAATTGACGTAGATTGATTCGATAGGATTCTGAGCGACGGTGAGAAGCAGCCTTTCATAGAGGAGGCTGAGAGGCTGAGGAACGCTCACAAAAAGCAGCATCCGCATTACAAGGTGGTTACCAGGAGACTATCCGGTTTTCGGAGGTTCGATATCCTTGAACTAAAATTTTTCAAAAATTCCAGTACCAGCCGCGTCGAAGAAAACCTAAGCCGGAAGAGCAGATGGGCATCGTGATGCATCGAGCCGCCTTATCCTCACCAGGTACATCCCTGGACTCTACCAACTCGTCCGACTGTACTTATCCTCGACTCTACCCCGACACCGGGATAAAAACGTATGACAGACCCACCTATCACGAGAGCAAGGCCACGTACGATCTATCAAGATCGTCCTGGTCCAGCGACCCGACAAAATACCCGGTGGATCACGAGAGCAAACCCTACGAGTCGAACGCGAAGAGCTACGTGGATGCGAAGTGTTACGAGGCGGTCAAGTATCACGAAGTACCCGGGGCAAAATATCACGAAGCGGCTCCAAAGTATCCGGAATTACAGGCAAAACCGTACGATCTGCCCAAGTACCCAGAGAGCCTGAAATACACTACGGATGTCACGAACCCGCCCAAGTCTTACGCATGCGTACACGGTCAGTATTACTCCGCTCCTGAGGGCTACACGGTACATGAGGAGAACGATTATCAAACGCAAGGAGTCTCCAGCCACTCTTTCTATCCTTACATTTCAGCGTCTATGACGCAACCTCCTTATTACATGGGCCCCCGGTAGATTCGTGATACCCTCGGCCCACAGAGCGATCCACTGTGCTTCTACGAAACGTCTTGAAAAAACTTACTGAACGTATTTTACAGAAGTGTGCTTGCAGAACGAATGGATCACCCTCATAAAACGGAGGAGGAATGTAAGGGGCAGTAATAGAAAACAGTCGACTTGAAAACTCGTCAAGATTGTAAAATTCCTGCTGAAGATACAATACCTGTCTTGAAGGAATTCAGAAAGTATAGATCTGAGAGTTACGTAAGTTATTCAAGACAAAGTTATACGATCTCAATTGGTTTCTGATTCGACGATTTTCTACTACTGTTCTCTCGGAACTCGAAGCGCTTAAGGTGATCGCAAAATCAGTTTAGAGGGTCGGTTAGTTTCTTAGATCGCTTTGTAACATTTTACTCTTCTTCTTTGCTATTTATTTTCTGACATTTCTTTGTGATCGAATGAATATATAAATAAATATCTTGCCCATGTGTCTCAAACACCAGTGTGTATACATAAATAATATAATCCTCTATTATCTCTAAAATATTATTAATTTAAATATAATCTAGACCGTTTTACCCGTTGGTAACACATCTACTCAAACTAAACCCATGAATTGTGCGCCACTTCGTCAAATATGAGTATTAACATCAAATAACTAAAAATTTCGTCGTGCCGAACTCGCGAGATCATTTATTACCCGAACCTATAACCCTGTAATCAATCACACACATGCAGCATAATAATACACACATAGAGGATGTCACGAACTTCTGTAAGGTGTTCAATTAACTGTCGCGATTGATCACAGCGGCAAGTTCCTTGATCTGATCTCTATTAGCGTGCACGAATGCTTTTGCGGTCCAAATCATGTCCGCCAACACCTCGTCGCTTTTCTCGTCCATGGCTATATTCTGAGCCAGTTGGGGATTGAATCTATAATAGGGCACTCCGATCACGGAGCACCATGCCCTGGCACGATCGACGACCCTTCCATCGCTAGCTGTCGCCTGGTCTACCAGCAGTTCAGCCATAACTGTTATTCCCATGGCCAACTTCGCGGTGTCCCACAGAGTCTCGGGTATAAAGACATCTATTTCCTTCAATGGACTAGTAGGCACCAAGCCAGTACCCAATGAAACTACCAGAGACAAAGGAACGGCCTCATGCTCGCGACCAATAGCCTTTAAGGCCATATTATACTCATGAATCTCTGTCATGGCGTCCAAGGTTGGATTGTTCGCTATCAAGCCTCCATCGAGGAATTTTCTAAAGGCTCTAAAGTACGAAGGAGCTGCCCCTGTAGCCCTAGCCGCCTGCCAAACCAGCTGTTCACTGGGTGGCACTACTGAAGCAGACGTATTATCTGGAACTTGAAGCAATGTACTAGGAGCATCATAGTTACGGAATAAATGAAGATCTACAGGTTTCTTGTCAGCCAGGACACCAGTAATCATTATCTTTAACGCTTTTATGTCCGACATAACCGTGGTTGCGCCTAGACTGTTCTTCAAGACCCTCTCCAAGCCCTCGCTATCGTATGGTCGCATTCCAACAAACGCTTCATCTTTCATGCGGAAGTAGAGAGCCTGGCATTCACGCAGCGACATGCCGATAGCGAGACCAAGACCCAGGATTCCACCCGTGGAAGTGCCTGCAATCCAATCGAAACATCCTATAATAGGCTTCTTGAGGACAGACTCTATTTCCAAGAGAGTTTGCACGAGGACCAGCCCTCGAATTCCACCTCCATCAAGACACAAAAGTCGACCGCCCTTGATTTTCTTGATCCCTTCTGTGGCCATTTTATCCATCCCGGAAACATGCAGCATCTGATCGAGAACTGTTCGCGGAACAGCTGTAGGGGGTTGCGGGGGAGCGATACCATTAAAATTTTCATTGTACTTGCAACCCAAGCTGCAGTTAGCCATTTCCGGTGGACAACGCTGAGCTCCCACGGAATCCAAGATGTACAGTATCTTTTGACCATCGTTGTTCTCGATGTTTATGCGATGACGCGGTGTCTCCGACTTAAAGTTTCTAGCGTCGATGTCCGCTCCAAAACCTATCAGACTCTGAACTATGGCAATTGTACCCTCTGACACTGCCAGATGCAGAGGGGTGTTGCCATCCTTGTCAACGATGTTCACGGAAGCCATGTGACTCAATAAAGCGACCACACAAGGCAATCGTTTTCTCATTGCCATGATGTGCAAAGCTGTACGACCGTCGAAGTTCAAAGCATCTATATCACAGTTCGTTTCGATCAAAGCGTTGATTACTTCTCTGCTGAGGGACCAGTGTAACGGCGTGCCGCCGAATTTCATGTCTTCAGAGTGGAGAACGTTTGTTTTACTGTGAAGAATATCGCCTACGTATCCTGGACTAGAAGGTTGGCCTTCGGTGGCGGGAATATTAACATCCGCTCCGATTACAAGGAGGGCCCTGACGCATTCGGGTTTGTTATTCAAACACGCGACGTGCATAGGCGTATGACCATTAATATTGCGATGATTCAAGCTACTCGGAAGATCACCTCCAAGGGCTAAAATTATTTCTTTGGTAGACGTGGCTGCATAATGATACACAGTATTACCATTATGATCCAAGTGTTCCAAAGAACTCTTTGCTTCTATCAACATTTGTACTGTACGTAGATTATTAGTCTGAACTGCAACTTGTAGAGGTGAGACTCCTGTCTGCAGATCTCCGCTGTTTAATTGGCTATTCACAATGGCATGAAGGAAGGCATTGTAAAGAGCAAAATGAGCTGCCAGGTGCGCTAGGGTCCAATTAGGATGTTCTACTAAAGTATCGCATAGCTTTTGTATCTTATTTACGCTGCACATCTGTATAAACAAACAATCTCAATTATATGTCGTATATTTTTCAATGATGTTCTATGACTGTGATTAATTACCTCCCGACAAATTTGGACAAGCACCGGAACTTTATCCTTGTACACATTGAAATGTGTTTCTACTTCGTTCTTGTTCTCCGATCGATATAAACTGGAAAAATTTTAAATTTACAATGATACTCGGTTATTTATACAACAAGAATTAACTGTATTAAAGAACATACCTATATGCCTGATGTAATGTTTCTGTGCAAGGTCTATGAAGAACAATCTCATACTTCTCATTCTTTTGATCCCCTGGACCATAGAGTACAATGCCATCCTCGCGGCACTCAATGTGCCGATTGCTGTATTGTTCTGGCCTTACTTCCTGAACTATGTTAGGCTGCGTGTCCGTGAAAACGATATTTCGAAAAACATTGTTAGCGATCGTCCCAAGCCAAGCCATCACGGATGTTTTAGGTTATACGTTGTATCTGATGTAAATTGCTGCTTCGATGTGTCGACAGATCAGTTCTAACCAATTAATGTGTTATATAAGTTTTCCTTAATCATTGCTCGGAAATCGCTGTTATGACGTATCGTCGCTGTTGCAAAAAGAAAATTGTACTGAACTACCGCTTGTAACGACAACGTCGCGCACGAAACACGGGGAATGTCACATTCAAAAACAATCCTAAAGCAGTGCTAGCAACATTTTAAAACGTCGTTTCGTAATGCATATATTTTATTAGCAACGTATAAAGTGCGATTTTATTGACACATTACAAAAACAATCTGAATTATGTTTAATTGAGCCGAATAATACGTAACCCTTTGCGGTCAAAGGTACACATATTTTCGTCCTTTCGTGTAATCTTATTGATGAGTCCAACACTTTCAGGACGAAAAGCTCCCTCTCCTTACTTCCCTTTCCAATCGATCATCTTTAGCAGCCGCTACAACTTGTGGCGGATCCACATAAGCCTACAGTCGCGTTCAACACGCTCACGAGCGGGCGAAAAGGACCGCGGTGATTTAGCGCGACGAGCGCCACGCCGAAGCGACGGACTGGTGCGGAAAACGGAAACGAGGAGCGGGCAAAGAGACACGAACGACCGAACGGTAAGGAGAGCGAGAAATGGTTGTAGCGGAGAGATTAGAGGGTTATTGTAAAATAAAATTTATTTTTGGTTACAATCCAAAAGCGTTTTTGTCTTTTCCTGTAGGATGGAACATACTTCGGACTGAGGAGCCACAAACTTGTGGCGCCAGCGGCGGGTATTCAAACTTCCCGCCGAAAGGTAATGTTTCAAAAAGAGCAGAAGTAACACGCCGTTTGTTTCCGGCGTGTGTGATTGTTTTGCTGTCGAAGGAAGAAACCAGAGTCTTGGTTGAACCGTCACCGCGTGCACACCGTATAAAGTTTCAGAGTTCATATATACATTCTATTAGTTTTTATATATATTTAGTTAACGTTAATTACTCTATGTGTGTGCGTGTATATTTGTTGTATGTTTAATTGTGTAATCAGCAACTGTAAATAGTGTTAATAGTAAACATACGTTTAAAAACAATCAGCGGTGGTAACTTCAATTCCTACCTTATCCACGGACGTAGCGGAGACCGCTACAAACTGAGCGCAAGTGACACCATCTCTGACAAGGCCACAGAATTCACTACCAGCATTCCAGTGGCGCCATCTCTGAGAGAAGTCTGAAATTAAATAACGAAATTTCAAGTGGTGCCATCTAATGAAAGAGACCCAATTATTTACAGAAAAATACACCAGGGGTGCCCGGAACGTACGTCCATTGACAAACTACAGAATAGACCTATCATCCTATGTATTTTTGTGTCATACCACAGACGAGGTATGGAATTGTCGCCTCAGCCAATGCTTTTTCGTGTTACACGGATTTAGGGCGCTAGGATCCTCTTACCATTTTCGTGTCACATCCTACCATATCAATCGTGACTGACTTTACATCACAGGGCTATTGGTGGTAGGAATCAAAATAAAAAACACTGATAGACATTTGTTATTTCATTATGTGTTCAAATAAAATTTTGAATCCTTTAATTCCATTAAGGCAGAGATCCGCGATAACACAGAAATTTCGTGTCGCGTATGAGATTTTAATGTCATGAGACAATTATTTCACGATGTGATTCTACTATAGGACAAATTTTGATGCAATCTCTCATTAATTCACATCTCATGTGAAAACTTTGTCTCGCTTAAACAGGTTTGAATTTTTTATTGTTTCCACGATCCATCAGAATATCTTGTAGTAATGGCATTTAAAAAACAAAGAAGACAATCAGTAGCTTGTGCTTAAATTGCTTGTCCAATGCTCAGCTTTTCTATTTAAATCTTTGTTGTCACGTTTGTTACATGTTTTTAAGCAAAAATAAAACATTACTGATATAAAAATTCGTTTAATTTAATTGTTCACTCAAAATGATTTCAAACAAATAATAGTAATATATTATTAATAGTAGACTTTGGTGTGTCATATAAAAATATTAACAATACTAGCGTCTTGTATTCGACTTAATATGGTACTTACAATTAAATTAACAATACACATATATAAATACTGCGAATAAAAAAAATTCACACGAGATAAATATATCACGAAACCACAAGAAAACTCACGTTCTATTGGTGAGTTGAAAAACGAATCATAACACAAAGAATGGCAAGGGGTGGCAAATGTAAGCACTGCGCGTATATCGCTTACGCCATTCTTTTCTGTATACCGCCAAACCCTCCAATGCGCGAGACCGAATTTTGACTCAGCATTCACTCCAGGAAAACAACTCTGATTGGATTTCGAGTTCCCTCACTACGCGACAGAGTCGCCAAGCTCGCACATAAATACGGCACAACACAATGTCCGGAGTCAGTCTTCCGCCGGCTGCCTCCTGATCCTGATCCTCCTCTTCCTCATCCAATACCTCCTCCTCGAACACATCGTTCCGGTCTTCATCCTTATCCTAAACCTCCCGATCCACATTCTCATCCTTATCTTCACGATACCTATTCTTATCCTCCCGATTCCCATCCTTATCGTCCTAGGTGTATCCCCCGTACCCATATCCACCCCTTCCCGATCCGCAACCGTATCCTAATCCTCCAGATCCTCATCCTCTCGATCCCTATTCTTATGTTTGTTATTATCCCCTAGATCCTCATCCTTACCGTCCAGATTCTGATCGTCGTCCTCATACTCTCCTTTCCCTCATCCCAGCGAGACACTTTACACGCCACTCACCAACTCTCGAAGTCTTCACGGTCTCTTAAAATCCTCGGTCTCTGTCGCTCACAATGAGATTTCGATCTTTATCGATCTCTATCAGTCTCGATCGCTCATATTTCTGTCCCCATCAGTCTCTATCGTTCTGCATCGTTTATATTTCGATCTCTGTCGGTCTCGTTTGCTAGTATTTCAGTCTCTACCGTCTCCTGTCGGTATCCATGGCTCATATTTCTGTCCCCATTGGTCTCTATAATTCTGCATCTCTAATATATCTATGTCCGTCTGTCTCTATCGCTAATATTTCAATCTCTATTGGTCTGTATCGTTAATATTTTGGTCCATATCGATCTCAAAGTGTTTCTATCGCACATATTTCGGTCTCTATCGGTAATATTTCAAACTTTATTGGTCTTTATCGTTAATATTTTGGTCTATATCGACTTATATCAGATTCTACCGCCAATATTTCGGTATCTATTGTTTTGTACCGTTCTCTGTCGATCTGTATCGGTATCTATGGCATATATTTCAGTTTCTATAATCCCCAAACAGTTTCTATCGATCAAATTTCGGTCTCTATTGGTATCTATCGTTAATATTTCAATCTCTATTAGTCTGTATCGTTAATATTTTCGCCTGTATCGACCTATATCGGTTTCAACCTCCAATATTTCACTCTCTATCGTTCTGTACAGTAGTCTGCCGATCTCTAGCGATATCTATGGCACATATTTCGGTTTCTATCGTTCCCAAACAGTTTCTATCGCACATATTTCGGTCTCCGTTGCTAATATTTCTAACTCTATTGGTCTCTATCGTTAATATTTTGGCTTAGGTCGACCTTCTCGGTCATTACCGCTAATATTTCAGTCTCTATCGTACTCAAGCTGTTTCTGTCACTCACATTTCGATCTCCGTCGCTAGTATTTCGTTGTCCATCGTTCAGTACTGATCTCCATCGATCTCTAGCGGCGTCTACCGCTCATTTTTCAGCCCTTCTTGGTTCTGTCGTTCTTCATCGCCTGTATTTAGATCCCCGTCACTCGCTATCGTTAATATTTTATTTCCTATCGGTTTCAGTCGTTCCCTATCGTTATCTGTCTCTCATATTTCTGTCCCTATTGGTCTCTATCGTTCTACATCGTCTATGTTTCTACCTCTGTTGGTCTGCATTGCTAACATTTCGTTCTCTATCGTGCCCTATCGGTCGAATTTTCATTCGGATACATCCAAAAAACGAATTTTCATTCAGGTACTGCGAAAATCGAATATTTTAAATACAGGTCCTTTGAAAAGTGTTTTTTCCTTCAGGTACTCCGAAAAATAAAAATTAGGTACTTCCAAAAGTGACTTTTTCCATTCGGGTACTCCGAAAATTGATATAATTAAAAATCAGGTACTTCCAAACGTGACCTTTTTCATTCAGGTACTCCGAAAAATTACGTGCTTGCGATTCAGGTACTTCGAAAAGTTAATTTTCGCAGTACCTGAATGAAAAAAGTCAGTTTTGGAAGTACCTAATTTATAAGTACTTAATTTTTCGGAGTACCTGAGTACAAAAATTCATTTTTGGAGGTACCTGATTTTAATTTCCGGAGTACCTGAAAGAAAAAGTCACTTTTGGAAGTACCTGAATTTAAAATATTCGATTTTTCGGAGTACCTGAATGAAAAAGTCACTTTTCGAAGTACCTGATTTTTAGTTTTCAGAGTACCTGAATGGAGACAGTCCCTTTTGAAAGTACCTGATTCGAAAATATATCATTTTTGGAATACCTGAGTGAAAAAAATTCACTTTTAGAAGTACCTGATTTGAAAATTTGTTATTTTTGGAGTATTTGAATTAAAAATTCATTTCTAGAAGTACCCGATACCGATGGGTGTCGTTAGTGACACAAATATTAGCAACAGGGGATGATAGAGGCCGTTAGAGGACAATACAGAACGGTAGAGGCCAGAATAGTAATGATACGTACTAAGAGAGAGCGTAATTTGAACGACAGAAACTGTTTAGGAACGATAGATACTGAAATAAGTGCCATAGGTACCGCCAGACATCGACAGAGTACTGTACAGAACAATAGAGACCGAAATATGTGTGACAGAAACCATTTGGGAACGATAGATACCGAAATATGTGCCACAGATACCGCCAGAGATCGACAGAGTACTGTACACAACGATTGAGCCCGAAATATGTGGGACAGAAACTGTTTGGAACGATAGAAACCGAAATATGTGCCGTAGATACCGCTACAGATCGACAGAGAACGGTACAGAAAGATAGAGACCGAAATATTAGCGGTAGAGACCGATAAATATCGATATAGGTGAAAATATTAACGATACAGACCAATAGAGATTGAAGTATTAGCGGTAGAGACTGATAAATATCGATATAGGTGAAAATATTAACGACACTGACCAATAGAGTTCGAAATATTAGCTATAGAGACCAAAATTTGAACGACAAAAATTGTTTGGGAACGATAGATACCGAAACATGTGCGATAGACACCGACAGGGATCGAGAGGAGTCGAAATATGAGTGCTAGAGGTCGGTAGACGCCGATAGGGAACGACAGCGAACGATAGCGAACGTAGGGTACGATATGGAACGATAGGGAGCTGTAGGGAACGTTAAGAACTGAAATATTAGCGATAGAGACCGACAGAGAACGTTCGAGACCGATAGAGACCGGTAAAGATCGAAATCTGATTGTGAGCGACAGAGAAACCGAGGATTCCAAGAGACCGCGAAGACCCTGCTGGCAGAGGAGACTTAAAGAGTCGGTGGGTGGCAGCGAGAGAGTGTTGCTGGAATGAGGGAGAGAAGAGTATGAGGATGACGATCAGGATCTGGAGGGTACGGAAGAGGATCGTGAGGATGATGACAAGGATAGGGATCGGAAGGATAAGTACGAGGATGGGAATCGGGAGGATAACGTCAAGGATGAGGACTGGACGGATAAGGACGAGGATAAGGATAAAGATTGGGGAAATGAGGCTGAGGATGGGCATCAGGAGGATGTTGGTAAGGATGGCGATCGGGAGGAGGAGGCCGAGGATAGGGATTGGGATCGGAAGTATATGGGTAAGGATGAGGATAAGGTTCGGGAACAGGTACTGGTGGAGAAGGTAGAGGAGGAGTAGGAGCAGGATGATCAGGAGAAGAAAGAGGTGGATGGTCAGGAGAAGGAACAGGAGGAAGAGGATGATCGTGATCAGGCGGCAGCCGGCGGAAGACTGACTCGGGACCTTGCGTTGTGTCGTATTTATAGGAGAGCTCGGCGGTTCTTCGCGTAGTGCGGAAACTCGATATCCAATCAGAGCTGTTTGCCTGGAGTAAACGCTGAGTGGAAATTCGGCCTCGCGCATTCGTGGGTTCAGCTGTACACGCGCAGTGCCCACGTCTGCCACCACTTCGTTTTTCAACTCACCAATAGCACGTGAGTTTTCTTGTTGTTTCGTAATTTATTTATCTCGTGTGGATTGTAGAAGAAATAATGAGAGCAGGAGGCGAGAATTGTTCCTTTTTGTTTTATTGTTCCTTCGGAGGTTACGGTTATAATTCTTCGCTCTTGTGTTGGTCGGTCGCTTAAATACAGTTTTCCGACAGCACGGCCGACGATTTTCTAAAATCTTATTGGTTCGGGGCTACTGATTAAATCCTATTGGCTCGGAGCTACGAACACTTTCTCGACCGGAGTTGATAGTAAATAAGAACAAATCTTTCAAAATGAGAACCAACTTGAGAAGAAATCATTCATTACTACAAGATATTTGGATGTATCGTGGAAATAATAAAAAATTCAAACCTGTTTAAGCGGGACAAAATTTTCGCGTGAGACGTGAATTAATGAGAGATGATATCAAAATTTGTCCTATAGTGGAATCACGTCGTGAAATAATTGTGTGATGACATTAAAGTCTCATGCGAGACAGGAAATTTCTGTGTTATCGTGGATCTTCGCCTTAATGGAATTAAAGGGATTCAAAATTTTATTCGAAGACAAAATGAAATAACAAGTGCCTATCCATCGATAAAGTATCATACTTTGTTGTCTCTGTCAGAATGATTTTCGCGTAAAGGATTTCGTGCCGTTTCTGTCAGTTTGTGTCAGAAAAGTCGAGAATCGGGATACACGAGATGCAAGACCTGGTATCGCATGCCACTTGACGAGGACCCTGCCATAAATTAGGAAGGGGCCAAGCGTGCATGTCCCAGAACTCCTTAGCAAAAGGATTTTTCACGAGGAAAAGCCTCGAGAATGTAGCGAGCGTTGCAAGAGAATAAATATACTTTTTGTATTTAAATTTGGCATTAATTATATATTTTATATTTCACGTTTATCTTACATATGCTTTCCTTCCTTCTCACTCCCCTAATTTTCTCAAACTCACGACTTACGTACGGCAAAAACTTTTTTTCGCTCATGCTTTAAAAATTAAAGCAATTGCTTTCTTATATCTTGGAATAGTGAAAACAGTGTCATCGTGTCTATATCGTTCTGACCTTACTATTTATGCATTCAAGAAGTAATTACATATGTATTAACTTTTACCCTCTTGCGTTATAATTTTTAATACACTATACGTGCATAAGGTAGAAAAAGGAAAGAAAATATAAACTAACTCATTGCAAGTTCAGTAATTCTTAAAAGAAAAATTATTAGATCGATGAATACCAAAGAGTTCCCAAACTCCTTCATCTTCATTAAAGTTAGCAACGTAATAAGATGTATTTCAGTATTTAGAACAGCGCAGGGGCCCCTCACGCACCCTCTTCCCCTGCCAACCATTCTTTCACGTCGCTTGGTGTGTAGCGTCTAACCTTCCTTGACGCGGAGGCTAGTCCGTCATGGTCGCCTCCTTAGTGTCGCGCGTATCCTTGACAACGCGGACAAACATGGGGAATCCCAGTTACTCATGAGTAACGTTTTGGCTAACGCTGATTTTGAATATATTTTATTATAATATATGGTTAAATACTTTTCCTTGTTTAGGATCCGAGTACGAATTTAGCGACGTTGCTGTCTTTGGTGGTTGGATTGTATTTGATTCTCAAAATCACCACTCCTGGACGCAGAGGGCGCAAGAAAACCTGTGGTTTTTCAAGGAATCGGTATTTCAGAATATGTGACACGAAGTCCCATAAGATAGTTTGTCGACGGTGGAACTGCGCTCCGGATAACAATCACGGGATAAATAGAGTCTATAATTGTAAATTTTACACGATACAGCTACGTATTTATAGTAATACATTTTTATGAAGTCGCGATATAATGTATAAGAAATCGTCAATTTAGTATTTCTGGAACGAAATGCGATGTCGAGTCACACTCAATATATGACCGCAAAGAATTCATGGCTGGTTATATGTATGTACACTTTTATTTTCGTTGATGCGTGCTGTTGTAAACAACATTCCTCTGGTATAACGTAACGTATTGACAAGACTTCCTACAATTAAGGAAAATGAAAGGATAAATGAGCCGAGGTCATTCGATATCATGATTTTATGTATCAATATATTCCAGTTTATGTTGGGTGTATATAACTTACATTGTGTAGACACTTAACCTTCACGTGAACGATGCCCCTCTTTTCAAATAAGTTTTCACCAAAAAAGACGCCTACTAGAAAAGTAGGAGTTTTTCTGGCTAACAAAGATTTAAGTCCAAAACGAATTGAAAAAGAACTTGGGCCCAATGTTGGGCCTATCAGATTGAAACTGGGAGACCAGGAAGCTGTGTTCGATTCTGGTTTATGGATTCCAGGTAAAATATTGCAACGCAACTTTATTGTAATGAAAGTATATAAACATTGTATTATTTTAGAATCTGGAAAAATTGGTGGAACGTATAAGGAAAATGAAAAACTGAAAAAGGAAGTAAAAAGATTAGAAGAAGAGAATAACTTGTTAAAATTGAAGTTTGAAGTACTTCTAGACATGGTTATTGATTTTTCTGTTAAAAATAAGCAGTATTTACAAAGTACCTAATATTGTTTTCTTTAAATAATATTGTTTCATTTCACAGTTGTCACAAACAACAGCAGATGTCTATTCCCAAAGAGAAGAATTAGATATATTAAGAAGAAACTCATCACATACCAAAGGCACTGAATCTTGATACAAGAACATATTAGGTACAATTGATGCACCACAATTGCATTTATACTTAGAATTACGCATGTGTATTCATATGATTAAAGACCTCTCCTTAATTAGTCTACTATTAACATAGAAATATACATATATACACATTGTTATATCGATATAAGGCACTGAATGATCTCTGAAAAACAGTACCAATCACACAGTGTACTTCTACTGTCACCACCATCTCGAAGTTTGATACATTGATCGATAGCGTGCACTTCTGCTTTCGCTAATCCATTGCATTTTCTGGACAAGTTTTTCTTGTATGTCCTAAAAAAGAGATTTTGTAAGAAAACTCTGTACAGAAGTTTAAGGTGTTCTTTCAATAAACGAACCTTCCATTCCACAAACTCCGCATTTCCTTTTGCCACCAGTAGCCCTAGGCTTCGCTCGCGCATTTTCATTCTTCCCACGTCCCCTTCCTCTACCAGTTTCCGTATTCCTACCCCTAAACGACTCATCACGAGCTTGAGGATTTTCATCGGCCCATTGAAAGAATTTGCAAGATGCATTCATACCCTTCGGACACGCGTAAAACATTCGCCCTTTATTAGGGCCATCCTTTTGCACAGTTCGTCTGTAACAGGTTACAAGCAATCTTTTACTTTAAATGTCCAGAAGAGCAATTAAATTATACAAAATATTTGCTCACTGTACTGCCGGCTGATTGCACTGGCACATAATATTATTCGATGAAGAAAATCCATCAGTTTGTCCCCACGAGTTAGAGCTACCGCTATAAGCACTTGATCCAGCACTCGTATTTGGCATACGCGTTTGATTAAAACTTCTATTTGCATTGTTTTGCGTTTCACTTGCACCATCTGATGCCCACAGGAAAAAATTGCAATCGGTACCTTTGTGTTTGGCACATTTGTAAAATTGTCTTCCTAGAATAAATATGAAAGTTCATGATTTAATCTACACTCAAGTTCATACAACACGATTCATACCTTGATTAGGCCCGTCTTTCCTCACTGTTAACAAAACTGCCTGTTCATGACAGTTGCACATGATAACAGCATCTCTATCGATGTTACCCCATACTTGTTCATTTGTTGGTGCACTCATTTTAGTGCTTCCGGAATTGAAATTACTTGTATCAATCCATGTGTCATCTTTCTTTGAATTATTTCCTTTCCTGCTGTTTGTGCTATTATTTCTTGATCTGCTTGAGTTACCACGATTAGCATTCTGACTTCGAACGAGTCCTATGGACGTGTTCGTGCTTCGAGCTGAATTTGTTTTATTCCTAGCATCCGCTGGTCGATGAATTTCGTTGTTTCTTGTTGCAGATGAATTCGAAACAACAGTTGATCCCGACGCACTGAATGCGCTTGCATAACCAGAATCATTTGGGGGTGTTACACGCTTAATACTGTCATTCTTTATATTTACTAATTCGTTGAACGTAGGATCACAGCCGCCTATGCAAGTCACGTAAGTAGCACCATACATAGGGAAAGCATTTCTAGCTAATTTAAACTTCAATTTGCGCATGTTCCCTGGACACTAAAAACAATATCGTTATAAATTTCGAATTATTTAAGTCATCTGTGTCGTTAACTTTGTTGGACTTACTTGCGAACAAACTTCATTCAAAACATCGACAGGCTCGATATTCTGAGAAAACCAAATCGCATTGCTGCATGCTGGATATCCCGTACAACCGATATATTTTTGCGTGCTATCTTTTCTGTTTCTAAGCGTCATGTTAGAAGCACATTTAGGACATTTAAAGATAGTGACTTCTTCAGGAGGAGCACTAATTTGTATTTCCTCTCCCTCCGTTGGTTGTTCGTTAAGATAGCCAGCTAAAGCAGTATCAATTAAATTGGCGCGCTCTAACGCGACTTTGAATACATCACGATACGTATTTATTTGAGCTTGTAGAACGTCTTTAGGATTCTTCTGCCGGTCACATATCCTGTACACAAAAATATTCTGTTAAAATAGCCGAATACTTCGTAAATCGTTACAGAAACAATGAAATCGCTTTACAATTTGAGGTCTTTTTCCAAGTCAGCTCTTAAATTCGGTTTCGACATCTGAAATCCCATGTTATCGTAACCCATTACTAATCCAATTCCAAGTTTGCCAGGCATCAAGTGTTTTCCATCCATCAATCCTACGTATTGGCGTGATTTTATCGTATCGATGTGCTCCGCATGAGTAGCATCGGTACCAATACCAAATTTGTCCATCAAACTAATCAAATCTGCTTCGGTTAATAACTGCGGCGGCGATGTTTCCTCCTGTAGCATATCTATGCTAGTTGGCCTGAAAACCTGTCCCTCTTGATAAATGTGAATCTCTTTGTCGCTCCATTTCTCGTAAATGTAGACGTTCAGATAATTCTTCGCAATTATTTGTAGACCATTCGCGTAAAATTTCTCGCCGGCAATATCGATTTCTACCGTAGTTTCGTGACCCACTGCGTTACTCGACAGACAGGCCAAAAAATGGCGAACCACGAATTCGTAAACTTTAGCTTCGTTACCTATAATCAAGTAATTAATTAGTAAATTAAGGAATATGCTGAAGTTTTATAGTTTTGATGCATGGATATACACCTTGTAAACTATCAATATATTTTGTGGGATGTATAGGAGGATGGGCCTGGTCACTTTTCTTTCCTTGTCTAGGATTCAATCCTTCTTGTAATAGTTGTTGTGCAAAATTACCCCAAGCTGGATGATTTACTTGTTGATTTACCAAAGGGGTGAGATTCAATTCTTTTGGAAATATATTTGTCTCTGTACGTGGATAGCTAATGAGACCCTGTGTATACAATTTTTCAGCAATCTTCATAGTCTCCTTTGCACTTAAGTGTAGTTTGCGAGAACTTTGTTTTTCCAGTTCCTAGATTAATTCAATTTAAACATACAAATGAAGCTACATTCTCTTTGCCTGTACTCACTTTTCAATACTTACAACTGTGTCCAGTGGCAGTGGTCTCCACTTATTCTTAGGTTTGCTGGTCACTTTTTGGACAGTGGCATTAGGCTGTTCTAGGCACATCTCTAGAAAAACTTCACAAGGTAATTGTTCAAATAATCTTCCTCTGGCCCACCTGAACTCCACAGAAATGTCATCACGAATATCCATTACTTTTAACTTCCAGTAAGGCTCTGGTTTGAACCTTTCTATGGCTAAGAATCTTTCAACCACAAATCCTAATGTAGGAAACTGACAGCTACCATAACTGATGAGCATGTCAGCAAGACTCCTAGGAAATACTTTCTGAAGTCTCAGTGTTTGAAACCTTGTAAATGCTGCACCTGATAAAATAACTTCATTTATATGTGACTTCATATGAAACGACAATTAACTTCAGTGAAATGATATTCTAAAATACCTATCCTTAAATCCAATTCACTCCGTACATCAACAGCATCACTAATTGCCTTGTCTGGTTGACAGAGATTTTGGACAGCTCTATTTATAGACTGTTCTGTGATTTCAGAAAATTTTGCTCTGTGGAAGAACGTATTAATTAAAAAGTTAATCCAATAGGATATAAGGTACAGTTATTTTATTACCTATATATTTGAATGTTAGGCTTGACTGATTGACACACTTGAATAATTTCAAAACCAATGTTTTCCCCTTCACGATCGCAATCTGTCCAAATAATCAATGCACTGCATTTTTGTATCTCTCTTTCCAAAGTCCTTTTGATCTTAACAGAGCTTTCTTCACAACATTGTTTAGATACAGGAGCATCAAACAAAATCAAAGGATGGCAACCTTGCCATTTACGGTAAGCTAGTGCAAATTCATGATTCAACAAGTGACCAGACACAGAAGTCATGATCATGTTACAGTTTTGATTCCAGAGATGGTAATTGAATTCATAGATTTTGTTGTACGGAGACAAGCCTTCTCTCTGTAATGCATGAAATACTGAATATATTTTACGCAATGATTCTGATGTGTTTTTAATAAATGAAGTATCTTAAATACCCTTTTAAAGGTACCGCGAGACAAATAGCCCGCGATATTTTTTGCTGCATCATTTTTTTCCGCGACATTAAGAACTTTCATTATCTTGTCGGTACTTTCGAATCGCGCTAAAAGAAGATACTGTATCGGTCTACGTGACGTTAATGCCGAAGCTTCAAGTATTTTCTTGTAGGAACTAACATAACGAAATGAAAGTGACATGAGAAGGTTATGCATCGCAATCGATGTTCTCGCATAACGCCGACATAACTGAATGGTAAATGCACACACTCTTTGTTCCTACACTTTAGTTTTTTAATAATTTCTTAGAAATGATATTTCATACTGCTTGACAACAAATTGGTATGATATAAATGTAATTTACACAAATCATACAGTTTCAGTTACCGCCTTTTAGAATATCAGACAACTTCACTTCTATCGAACAGTATGGATAACTTAATATTTCAATAGTTACTATCGATAGAAAAATTAATCGTGATTCATTGGTTGCTGAGGATAGCGATAGATTGCTCGCGTAAGTTTTCACTGATCGAAAAATCTCGGTTCGAACGACTGATAATGTCATGACTCGCATTCTGAATAATGAACAGTAACTTTTTAATCGTAAACGTTGCTAGTGTGCGGATGCAACGCAGAAGTAGCTGGAAGTAGCAGTAGACATTTTCAATATTTTGCACAACACTTTTCAATTTTATGCTTCGTTATCGAGGCGCGCGTGAGTAGACATTATCGTCTCCTAAACAACGCTAACAACATGATGAAGTAACATCTTTCTCAAAAGTCACACGCACGATATTTGATAATGCATTTTGTGCTTTCAACAGAACTGTTTTTTCCTTTGTCAGAAATTATTCAACTCCTGAGTGTTGTGTGTATAATAATTTCACGATCATGCTGTTTAAATTATCATATAGTTACGTTATAGAGTCATCATCAGGGTATTCATGTTTCATTTCAGTTATTCAAGATTCGCTTTAATTATTTTTGTAAATGTTCATGGAGCATTTGCATGTTTTTTGTTCATTGTATAATAACCATTACTTCTTTCTGTTTCAGGAACATTGTGACCACAGTTGATTTTAATAAAAGAAACCAAACATGACGGAGGACATGTTAGGTGCAGACATCTGCAGGGTCTGTCGGTCCGAAGGTCTGGCTGACAGACCTTTGTTTCATCCATGCATATGCACAGGCAGTATTAAATGGATACATCAGGAGTGTCTGGTGCAATGGATGCGGTATTCCCGCAAAGAATATTGTGAACTTTGTGGATATCGGTTTTCATTTACACCAATTTATAGTCCAGATATGCCACGCCGCTTGCCATTGAGAGATGTTGTTGGTGGATTGTTTTCTAGCATTATCACAGCCATTAAATATTGGTTACATTATACCTTAGTGGCAGTTGCATGGCTAGGCGTTGTTCCATTGACTGCCTGTCGAACTTATAGAGCTTTATTTAGTGGACCTCTTGATTTAGTGCGAGTAAGTATACTTAAAAACATACTTTTTGTATTTTACATCAAACACATTATTTTTTTTTACTTTTTCACAGATTATGTCATTACCAATGGATATGCTTTCTGCAGAAAATATATCTTCAGATGTATTCCATGGTTGTTTTGTAGTAACCTGCACCTTATTTGCATTTATTGGTTTGGTATGGTTAAGGGATCAAATTTTGCATGCTGGTGGTCCTGATTGGCTTGAAAGGGACAATGTGCAATTGCCTCCAGTGGATAATCCACCAAATGCAGAGGTTCCTGCACAGCAGCTTCAAGAACAAAGGGCTCTTCAGCAACAAGAAATACAGGATAACAACAACATTCCACCTTTTGTGGATGAACCTCCTGTCTTACCAGCAAACGCAAATAACAATGTTCAAGGAAATGCAGGAGAACATAGGGTTGAAGACAACAATATACTGGATAATCAAAGGGTGGGAGAAGCTGAAGAGTTGGGTAGAGACTCTGAACAACAACCAGCTCCCAGAAATGGAGAACAGCACATAGAACAACCTGTTAGAGATGTGGAACCACATGCAATTCTCAGAGAAGGAGAACCATTAATTCCTCCTAGAGATTTGGAAGCAGCTCCAGCAGACATGGAACAAGCAGTACCTCCTAGAAATGGTCTGGCAGTAGATGATGAACAAGCAAATGCAAGGGCTGAGGGTTGGAGGGATCAAGTTCAGGGTCAAGCTCAAGAAGAAGCTGAAGAGGCAAACTGGAATCCAATGGAGTGGGATAGACCTGCGGAAGAATTAACTTGGGAACGCCTTTTAGGCTTAGATGGATCACTATTTTTTCTTGAACATGTGTTCTGGGTCGTCTCCCTAAATACTCTATTTATTATGGTATTTTCTTGTACTTAGTTAGTGTAGTAGACTTCCGTATAACACGTTGGGGACAGCGCAAAATTTACAGACTTGTTTATTGCGTTATACGGGAGTTTATATTAAACAATTTGATTTTGTTTCTGTTAAGTAATATGTTATCTTTTTCTTGCAGGTGTTCGCTTTTTGTCCTTATCACATTGGTAGTTTTGCTATAGCAGGACTAGGATTACAAGAATATGCAGCTGCTTCACATTTCGAAGGATTAGTAACTACTCTGTGTGGTTACTGTGTTATTGGAGTTTGTTTCGTAGTCCTTCATACACTTGCTGCCCTCTTAGGTTTTCAGCACTCTCAGCGTATATTAGGCCTGTGTTATGTTATAGTAAAAGTTTCTTTATTATCTGTGGTCGAAATAGGTGTACTTCCCTTGGTCTGTGGATGGTGGTTAGATATTTGTTCATTAGCAATGTTCGACGCCACGCTTAGAGACAGAGAATCTTCTTTCAGACTAGCTCCCGGTACTTCGATGTTTATTCATTGGTTGGTAGGGATGATTTACATATATTATTTCGCTTCATTTATCCTTTTACTGCGAGAAGTGTTACGACCAGGAGTGCTCTGGTTTTTAAGAAACTTAAACGATCCCGATTTCTCTCCTATCCAAGAGATGATACATCTTCCAATTTTAAGACATGTAAGAAGACTTGTGTCATCTGCAGTGATATTTGGAACTGCTATACTGTTGATGTTATGGTTGCCAGTGAAGCTCTTAAGATGGGCATGGCCAGGATTTTTACCATACACAGTGACTGTTCAAAGCGAAGCTCAGGTAAGAAAGCAAAAGCACAATTTTCTTTTTTTATCACAGTCAGTATTTCTAAATGAACTTTTAAACTAGGTCAGCGAATTATCTCTGGAGTTGCTGTTGCTGCAAGTGATTCTTCCCGCGTTGCTGGAACAGTCTCATACGCGTACATGGTTGAAAGCTTTAATAAGAGGCTGGTGCAGAGTGGTAGCCTGGATGTTGGATCTCCAATCATATCTCTTGAGAGATGAAGCTGAAGATCCAGGACCAGCAGTTATTGAGGAGAGGCAACATCTAGATCTAGGTGCAGCGCATCATGCGTTGTTGCAAAGAGAAGGCCCGCCAGGTTTCCAACCGTATGTCAGACCACGATGGTTCCCTACTAGGCTGATTGGTCTTCTGTTCTGCGTATGCGTGTCCCTCGTAATTGCTAGTTTAATTGCAATGACGCTTCCCGTGTGGCTTGGACGCAGGGTCATGGCACTGTGGATGGTTGGAGCGCCAGCTCCATCCCCGCCAGTATTACCGCCTACTTTAAGCGGGTCTGGTAAGTTAAATCATAGAAGGTTTAATCATCTGCTGCATTTAACAATTCTATTTGTTCCTCTGGAAGTTTATAATTCTTCTTCAATGTTTTTCAGAAACAAATGAAGCTGTAGTCGCTCTGTCTGGGCGAGTACACGAGATGTACACAATAGCGTGTGGAACATACGTATGTTGGGCCGCAGCGAGAGGATTAGCGTTAGCATTTTCCTGGTTACCACGAGGACGAAGGGCTGTTTTGGATAGAGTAAAGCATTGGGCGATCATAGGCGTTAAGGCGTCAGTTGCATTTTTCCTGCTCATTGGCCTAATACCGCTTTTGTTCGGTCTTCTGCTGGAATTAGTGGTCGTGGTACCTTTGCGCGTCCCGCTTGAACAAAATCCTATTTTGTTTATCTGGCAAGATTGGGCTCTTGGAGTGTTGTACACGAAAATAGCAACCGCTATCACTATGATGGGACCGGATTGGAGAATTCGTCTGGCGATCGAAAGAGCGTACAACGATGGCATTAGGGAGATTGATTTAAAATTTATCGTGACGGAATTGGCAGCGCCAGTAATCTGTTGCTTCGGTCTTGCTTTAGCTGTCCCTTATGCCGTGGCCTACGGTATAGTCCCGCTTCTCATCACGAATCTGCAGACACAAATTCTGATCGCTAGACGTTTGTATCCCTTCCTTCTGCTGGTCAACTTGGTGTGCATCGTTATTTATTTCCAAATTCGACAATTTAAGAAGCTGTACGAACACATAAAGAACGACAAATACCTTGTGGGACAGAGGCTTGTGAATTACGAACATCGGAATAAATCTCAGTCGCAGCAACAACAGCCGCAAGCGTCTAGCTAACGCCGCTAGTGTAATTTGTTTTTTCTTCTTTTCTTCGACGGTGATATGAAACGAATAAAAAGAAATTCTTTAATATATATTCTTTATCGCGCCTTAATTAGAACGAACGCTAATTTATGTTGATCATTATGCTTTAATTTTTACTGTTATAATTTATTGATGTAAGCGATACTGAATAAATTGAAAAGACTGTTATTCAATGTATCGCTTTTCCGTTTGATACATTGCGCATATTGCCGATATTTTTTTATTCGAACTCGTAAGAATAAATGATTGTTTCAACGTGACGATTGCGCGATAATGAACGGATATTTGATTTTGTAGAGAAAGGTGAAAATTAATGTTATTCGTTCATTATCGACTAAATGAAAATAATTTTTGAAGTAGACCGTAAGTTTCAATTTTAACTTTAGAGAATACAGTGTACAAAGTTTAATTAAACTCCATTGAATTCCTTAAAAAATAACATAGATTTCCGGGTAATGATCATTGTGAAAGTAAAACTACGTTTCGATCGATTGCTCGTTAGTGTACGTAATCACATACTCATATTTTACTGTACAAAATTAAGATTTAAACTTCGATTGGAATGAAATTAAAAAATACCTATACCTTGATGGAAATAAAGAAAGTCATATTTCTCCTAAAACTTAACAATGCTTTTCTTGTATAAATCTTAACATGCTATTTACCAATGAACATTTAATGTTTGGGTTAATCTGCATGAAACAGTTATATGAAACCCATGTTATTTCTGATAACATTATATTGCAATTACAAAATCTTTAAACTAATAAAAATTTCTTTTTCTGTAAAACATGTCAGTTTTGAATAAATACTTTTTAATACTCCGAATATATTTAAAAAATATATTTTTTGCGCATAGTATGTATGGTGTTATGTACAAAGTTAGATCTAAGTTCTATTTATTTGCAATACATACCATCATTCAGAAACAACAAAGCTAAGTGATCGTAAAAAATGTAAAGATGTTCCCACGATGTACTTTAAACCATTATTAAAATAAAGAATATCCTTGCAACAAAATCTCATGTTTATTTTTTAGGGTTTAGATGCTCTGTTCTAAGTACTCTTCAACAATGATCGAAAAAGATTTACACAAAATACAATGTACATCTAAAATAGTTAATATGTACACAGCCTAAAATGTAATTGGTATAAATTGTTTAGATAAACAAAAATATGTTCATGATAAACTTTTAAAAATATAATTCACAGCGTAAGTACGTCAATGTTCTGATTTACTGGCTACTTCGGTGGTAAAATAACACCACTTAGCCTAAAGGATTCAGGATGTTTCTTGATCTCCACATTCAAGAGTGTGAATACATTTATCATCTGAAAAATATCGAGCAACTTATTGGTGTTCAAATAACTTATTCATATTGATATTATATTCAATAGTACCTGAGTAACAGTAGGCTGTTTCCAAGTTATGGTTATCGTTGGAACCGAACATTCCGAAGAATATTCAACAGCTTGCAAGTTATCGATATCAGTCAAGTAGATTCTCAGTTTTATGCCGCTTTCACATAGTATAACATCTATGCTTTTTTCCTTTACCTCTGACACAATAGCCATTTTGACAGTAGAACCGTTTAAATGCGTGAGGTATGCAAAGTATAATTCACTACTTTGCTCTTGTGCTACTTTTGCGCTATATTTTTTGATGTTACAATTCTTCGCTATTCTACGATGATGGAAACAATATACAAATTAAAAATATTTTGTAATTTCTTACGTTTATCAACTGTTTCTTTTTCTTATCAAATTACTTACTTCATGCATAATTTTTTCGACCATTCCTCATGCAGGGCCACGTCTTGCATTGATGCGTATAATAATCGATGTACCACGCAATCCGAATACCGTCTAATCGGAGAAGTAAAATGCGTATAAAACGATACGTTTAAAGCATAGTGTCTCAACTCTTCTACTGTTTTAATAGTGGATGAACATCTGTACGTGGCGCGCTAAAAATATACAAAATTATTTAACTGTTCTATGCATCAATAACGATGAAGTAAAAAATCTTACAGCCATAGCTCTGGAACACAGATTGTTGATAACCATCATTCTGTACTTTTGTATATCCTTAGTTTCACTGCATTCATGTTCCACACCTTCTTCATAACGTTTAATGCTAGCGTGCAGTGACCCAGCTGAATCAATATCCAAATGAATTCCAAACTTCTGTAGAACATCTCTGGTTCTACTGAGAACTTGTTGTACAGGCTCTTTATGATTACGTAGTAGAGCAGTCTCAGGGATTGCCTGGTACAAATGGCTAGCCACTGTCATATTAGCTAGTAACATAAATTCTTCTATAAGCCTGCAAAATAAAACATTTTACTATAATGAAAATAATCTGCTAAAATGACTAATTTTCATTAGAAGACAGCGTCAATACCTATTGCTATCTTCCTGTTCTTCTATGATGTAAGATACTGGTACATTTGTATTTCTGTCAATGATAACATGTATTTTTGGTTGATCTATCCGCAAAGCGCCATTCGCGAATCTTTTATCACGCAACTGAGTAGCTAATTTATGTAAAGTATTGACTTTTACCGATAAATCTTTCACACTGAAGCCACCTTTTGTACTTAAGAAATCACTGGACCAGTCGTTTTGTGGATTTTCAATGAACTGCTGTGCGTGTTGATAAGCCATTTGACAGCATGATTTTATTACAGTTTTAACGAAACGATGTTTCACGATCTCTGTGTTTGGTGTCATCTCCCAGATGACAGAAAAAGATAGCTTATCTTGACCAGGTAACAGAGAACATGCTTGACACAGCTGTTGTGGTAACATGTGATACACATTATCAGTCATATAAACAGTTGTTGCTCGTTTTGCAACAAGCATATCTAATGGAGACAAGAACTCCAAATAATGAGTAACATCTGCTATATGTACACCAATCTGCAATCAAGAATGTATGAATGAAAATATATGGTATAATCAGAATAAAGGCGGGTTTGTACATTGAAAAAAATTACTTCATAGTTCCCATTTTCTAACAGTTTGCAAGAAACTGCATCATCTAAATCAACGGCAGTGAGAGGATCAATAGTGAATATGCATTCTTGCCTCCAATCCTCTCTACCTTTTACATCATCTTCTGTTAATACATAATCACTATTTGGTAGTCCTTTTGTCACTTCTTGACTATAAGGTGTTACATCTAAATCATGTTCAAGCAATATTGCATTAGATTCTACTTGCACATCATCTTTCCTCCCAACCTCTTCTACAATTTTCCTGTAATTATTATAACACAATAATGATTCTCTGTACTTTTGATTTTTCATCTACTAAATTATTATCATACCCAACTGCAAACTGTGGTTTTGCCCATCTCATTATGTTAACCAAAAATAATTTGTCCTTGTGTATATCTGGTTGTGTTGTGTAGTTCTTTGATAGTGATTCAGCGTAGATCTTAACCAATGGAATGCGTTGATCTCTAGGATAAATGAAAATGCCTGTAGGAGTTTCCTTTAACAAACCAACTGCTTTTCTCGGATGTATTTTTTCCCGTATGCAAACGATCGCACCTGTTTTTTGTATCTGATTTCCTGAAATCTTTAGCCATTTCTCTGGAGGATTTATACGAGCTACAACCAAGTCTCCTTCAAAAGCTCGATTCCTATCTCTTAAACCAATGATCAGTAGATCGTTTCGCTCATCAGGTAAAGATAAATATGCATGTTTGCACCATTTAGGGTTAATGCGTAAATATTCTTCTATGTATTCTGCATTTTTTGGATCTTGTTCCTTCAAAATGTCATCAATTTCTTTCAGAGGAATATACTTTGGAAACTCATTCTTATTTGGTGTGTCTTTTAAAGTTTCACTTTTTTTACATTTTTCTTCCTGTGCTTCCTCTTCCTTTGACTTACTTTTTTTTTGACTTCTTTTACTACTCCTTTCTCTCTTTTTTTGCTAAAAACAATAATGTTTCATACATAGTTATATAATAAAAAGATTCCAAAAAAGGCAAGTAAATAAATATTTGATATTGTAAAATTGGTATTGGTAATGTTACCTGTTGGTCATCTTGTTGTTGGTCAGGTGCCTGGCAGTTTCTGCCATTGTTTATTTTTTTTTTCTTGGACTTTTCTGAACATGACTGCTCTGGGGAAGATTCTCTTATTGTTAATTTTTCAATATTATCAAGTTCACGATTTATGTCTTTGTTACATTTCCCATCTTTTGCCACGTCCAATTTCGTCGAACAGTCCTCATCTTTACTCTGACACTTAGCTTTTTTAGTTTTTGACTTTCTGGAAGACTTTTTATTTTGCACTCCGTTTTCGACACAATCTTTCGAATATTCCGGCTCTGATTCGATTTTGTTTTCACCGATCTCAAAGGCAAGCTTTTTCATGCATTTCTGTAGATTGCTGTTGACGAAAACCAAAGAAGCTGGTGCTTTTGACATAATTTTAACTTCGATCGTAAATTCAGTATAACTAATCACGACAAATTTTTCTTACATCATTCTGAATCGTTTTTTTAACAATAACATTCACATGCACACGGTTATCAGTGTTCAGGTTTGTACAAAACTAAGAAAAAAAGAAAGTTACTGATTTAGGTTAGACCATAGCGATGCCAGCAAGTTTCATCTAAACTCTCAAAACATGTTATCGCACAGGTATGTACTACGCTGAAGTAACAACATATCATAAACCTGACGAAAATATAGTCCCGATTTGTCAACGATAACACCGACAACATTTATTTAACATCGACTGGACGGTTTGAGGTTCTAATCTTAACAGTCTTCAAGCAATATGAAATTAAACACGATGTATTTATCATATCATTTTTTATTGTTTTTGTTGTTAATTTTTATTCTATTTAATTTCAATTAACGTGAATTCACTTGATTATGAGTTCTCCAATGTTTACTATTAGTACAGTTCAAATAACGCGTCAAACCATTGTATTAACAATTATTTAATAGACGACGTCGTTTGAAGATACAGATATAGTAAATATTATGGGAACATCTCGCGATGATTTGCAAATAACATTTTGCCTATTTGAATCTTTAACCTCATACTTTATTAACTAAAAACATGTTGATCAGTTAAGGAAAATTGTCTGATTTTGAAAGCATTTTATTCATTCAAGTGACGAGTTCAAAGTGACATTTCGCGATCTTTTAGTGACATCTGAAAAAGTAGAAGAAAATAAGAAATTTACTCTCTATAATGAGTATCTTTCTTTAGAAGAAGTTTAAATAACCCTCCGGATTATATTGAGCTCCCGACTTCATAAGGAGAAGCAACAGATTTGTCCGGAGGTAAAGGTAAACTTACAGAAACTAAAAATGAAAGCAACGCGTACAAACATAATTCTCGACGAGAGAGGAAATGAATTTTTCTGGGCACTCCGTGAGAATTCGTTATTCCGAAGATACCAGTGTCATACTAAAACAAAGCAAAGATTAAAAAACGAAAATGTACAGGCTTGCAAAAGAGCTTTTCGCAAATACTCCCTAGACAGTTATTGTATCTCTTCGGATTGGTTGTTGCAGAAATTGGATCGACGGTTGGTGGGAATAGGGATCTTTGGAACGCTGGTCCGTTCTGCTCGTGAAAGACATAAAAATTGATCTGAAAAATTGTTGCAATTTCACAACGTTTCACTTCTGTTTTCCAAAACAAGAATTAAATTCTTGGAGATACATTTTCCAGCTGTGGTTGCTTCGGGATTATTGAATGTACGAGCATGTAGATTTTTCCTACCCTTTCTTTTATCAATAAAGAAACAGTGTGTTTCAATCTGGCGTTGATTCGTCGATGAATTTTCCTGTCATGGACTCGATGGTGCGAATGACAGAGAGAGAGGGACAAATTTTGGAAATCCCTTCCAGAGACTGCACACTTAAACTTAAATTCCTGAATGTGTTCCACCAGCTAAGATTTCGTTTAGGGCTTTCTTCGAAAGCTTTCTCTTCCTCCCCTAGACTTGGTCTACACGTTCTGAAGCTGTATCACAGGAAATTGTATAAATAATTAAATGCTGCATACTTAAATTCAAATTTCGCACCAATTCCTATTGGCAATACTGCGAGTAATCGCGGAGGCTCTGCGTCAAAATTCACGCGATCATGTGAAGAACAGAATGGAACGTCCGAACGGTGTAGGTAAATTGCTTGTACGAGGTTGGTGTATCATATATGATCGTGTTGTATAGAGTGGAACTGGATTGAAGCTGTTGGCGACGAGCGGGGAGGCAAGGTAGGCTTTTAACAAGGAACGCGGTGGAAAGGCAAGGTAGTTTCGATCGGCAATCGAAGTTAGTCTGGCGGCAGACATAGCTCCGGGAAGATCGTTGGAAAAAGAGAGACAGAGAGAGGGGAAAGACCGTTGAAGAGGACAGGTGGTGAAGATCAGTTCTATGCAGAAGATGTTTCACGTACGGGGTCTGACTAGATCATCGATCGCGTTGAAGCAGGTGCCGAGCAATGACATCGTGCAGAGCACGGTGTTACGCGTGATGCCGGCGTTTCAAGCACGCGGTTACGCCGATCATCAGATACCCGACCGATTGAAGGAGATCCCGAACGATCCGAATCCGAGGTTCTTCGATATGGTCGAGTATTTCTTTCATCGCGCCTGTCAGATCGTCGAGGATAAGCTGGTCGAGGATATCGGGAAACGTTCCAGGATGAGCGTGGAGGAGAGAAAGAAGAAGGTGAAGGGTATCCTGATGCTGATGGAACCATGTGACCATATCCTCGAAACCTCGTTCCCTTTGAGACGCGATTCTGGCGACTACGAAATGATCACTGGATATCGTGCTCAGCATTCGACCCATAGAACACCCTGTAAAGGAGGTAAAGTTATCTTTATATTATTCACGCGCGAACTCGGGTTTCTTGCAATCGTCCCTTCAATTCACCCGTCGATCTGCCTACGTTCTAACTTTATGCTTGATCGGTAACATTTCGATCGATACACCTTAGTGATGATTTCTGTACAATGGGCGTAACGTAGAGATATTCTTTTTCCTTTCATATGTATATAGGCGGTTTCCAGCGACCGCTTAAATTCCGTATTAGCAGCGCATCAATTACGTCATCGATGACGACATGGAAGGGGCACGAGAATGTTAAACAGTCGAAAAACCGTGTTGAACAACATTCGTAAGAAATGAATTTGGTTTCAGACTTTCGTACAACCTTGCTTTCTTTGCGTGCCAACGGATACTTTTAAGTATTCGCTGTACGTACACGATTAGATTTGAGACACATTACGACGATTTTACGGCTTCGTAGGTTGCAACGCAGTTTTAACCTCGATTCCGCGAGATCAGATTATCGAGAACACGTCTGCGACGTACATAAATCGTTTAAAGGCTGTTTACGATCCAATTGTTCGTCGATAAGTTTTTTCGCGGTGAATGATTTTTTTGGTAATTCGAATTGCTCAAATCTTATCAAACTCTTTCGTTTGGCGCGTTCTACCCCGAAAATTGCTCGACGAGAGATGTAACATGTCGAGTTTTTATGGATACGACACACGAACGGTTGGAACAGGACGACAACACATGAACCGTTTCTATTCTCATTTAGCTTGCGTTTGAAAACGATTACTCACGGGTATTGTGTTACTTACATTAAACGCATGTTTTTTTTATACCAGTTTGAACCACGTCATAGTTACCGGTACGTGAAATTGTTTAAATTATCTTCCGTGTCACGGGACAACCGCTAACAATAACCGATCCAATTATAAGATTCCTTGAAAAAGTTATTCGAAGCGTGTATTATCATCTCCTTGATATAAATTTGTGTGAGCTGCTCTTTGGTAATCACGTGCGAAATAGAATCGGGAGGTCTGTCCAAATAGATTCCTCGTGATCATCATCGTGACCATCGCACGAATATTATAATTACTTTGTTTACATTTGCCTGCAACCGGTGTTTATTAAGCTCTCGCGATTGCTATAAGAGACGCGAGAACGAACAGCTGGTTCTCTATAGTATCGATCGAACGGCAAAAATCTGTATCCGTTGCACAAGGATTCATGTGAGAAGTAATTAAAGAAAATTCATTATCACCGAAGGTATCGCACGTTCGATGATTAACGCAGAACGTTTTGCTCTTTTGCTAAGTATAGTCGCTGTCGATGATGCCAAGCTGTCTACCTTTTTCTCGCCGGTCTGCCAAACATTAGCTAACCATTTGATTCGATTTAAGAATTTGGCAGTTGGTTAGTATCGTGCCAATGTCGTGACAGTTTGGGGGTCAATGCTCTCGCCAAGGCAAACTTCCGATTTTCTTATCTAACGAATGCACGGTCACTAATAACCGACAGTATGCGTTTCTGAACGGTCATGAGTGAACAAATTATTTATTCCATTGGATGCATAATACCATTAAAATCTCGATGCATCGATCTATCGATATCATTTAAATTTAATCGAAATGTGGATCAGTCGATATTTTAAAAGATCGATCGATCGACATATTTATTTATTTAAGATCACAGGCATGCATCAGCACGCTTGCCAGATGTTATTTAAAAAAATCTATTAACGGGGTTATTTAGATATATTTGAGGCGGACCAGCGATCGTCATGCTACTATTTTCGAACGAAAACATTGCGTAATATTGACGAGTCCCGTCGTGCCTTCCCAATTTGCGGTTTCTTTTCGCGACCGTGCGTTGATACGTGTAACAAAAATAGACCGTACAGTGTGAGTGCATTTTCCGAAGGAGTTATGTTAACATTTAACACTTCGCTATGTTATATTACGTGATCGTAGAATATTGGTCCGATAATTTCTATTAATATTTTATGCCTTCCGTTTCTTTTTGCTCTTTTTTATGTTCAAGATAATTATTTCAAAGATACAATTATGTTTTATTATTATTCGGTAGCTTCGCAGAAGGCTTCGTTGCGTAATTTGTTCGGGGGAACCGTAAGTTATTTTAAACCGCACCGTTAATTCGCTACTTCGTTTAACGGCTACGCTCCACCTTATGAAAATAAAAATCACCATTCATTTTTAAGAATTTTTATCGACATAACCGGTGGCGGGATGAGATATATTTAATCATACGAGCTTTTACACTTTCTTCATGAAATTTATCTAAGGATCGTAAAATAATCCCGTTTAGATAAGAATTTCAAATTATATCTCGAGATATAGATATACTTTATTTCATTAAAGTATTACACAGGATATTTCATTTAAACCGGCCACCTCGAATACCTCCGTTGATCTTAGAGATTCTAAAAGAATTACCTGGAAAAGAAATGTATTGATAGACGACACTTATCTTTTCTTTTTCGATACTTCAAGGTCGTCTGCAGATCAGTATCTTGCATGAACGTGGTTATTTAATTGTTAAGCTATAACACTGTGCTAATGAAAGCGCGACTTTTTACTAAACGAAAACGTCGATGACCTTGAAGTATATGAGAAGTTCTTGAGAAGCGAAAGTTGGCAGCGTAGCCCTATGATTACTATTCGAAGGGTTTGTTCGTTAATATACTTTTATACGATACTCGAATACATCTTGATACTTAATACTCACTTTTAGGTATTCGTTTCTCCATGGACGTTTCACGAGACGAGGTGAAGGCCTTATCGGCATTGATGACCTTCAAGTGTGCCTGCGTGGACGTACCATTCGGTGGAGCTAAAGCTGGTATCAAGATCAATCCTAAATTGTACTCCGAGAACGAGTTGGAAAAGATTACTAGGAGATTCACGTTGGAGCTCGCGAAGAAAGGATTTATCGGTGAGGCCTTAGAGTGATTCCATGCCTCATTCTTCTAGGTTCGCCGAGCAACGATACGAAAAATATATACAGTCAACGGTGTTACGTCACGCGACGTTTCGGCAACTATTCCTTTCGTTTGAATCGTTTCCTGAATTTTTTGTGATAAGATATCTGCTCGCACAAACAGACGGACTGTGAAAATACTTTCTAGAAAAACGGGCAAATGCTACCGATCATTTGCTGAATCAATTAAGCTCCTGTGAATTTTATACGAAAGCAGCACGTCAAATGTGTTCTATGAATACGAGTAGTATTCAAACTGCTATCGATTGTTATGTATACACATGCATGCATAAATTATCATCGTTCGTGTATTAATATTTATCGTTGTTATCCGCAAGATAAAACAGTGGCACGTGGACGAATTGCAAGGTGAAATGTTTGAATAAAATTTGCTTCTGTTTTAAGGGCCTGGCGTGGATGTGCCTGCTCCCGATATGGGAACCGGAGAACGTGAAATGTCATGGATAGCGGACACTTATGCGAAGACAATAGGTCATTTAGACATCAATGCTCACGCCTGCGTTACTGGAAAGCCTATCAATCAAGGTGGAATTCACGGACGTATATCTGCGACGGGGCGAGGCGTGTTTCATGGGCTAGAGAACTTCATTAATGAAGCTAATTACATGAGCATGATTGGTAGATATCATGTCTATACGCCGTCTGTTTTGTAGTCATTTTGCTGCCACGAATCTAACAAACAAATCGATTACAGGTACTACACCCGGTTGGGGAGGAAAAACATTCATCGTTCAAGGTTTCGGTAACGTCGGTCTGCACTCGATGCGTTACCTGCATCGTGCAGGTGCAGCTTGCATAGGAGTGATCGAACACGATGGTGCCATTTGCAATCCTGAAGGCATCGACCCCAAGGCAAGTATTAAGGATGCGACGACCTTGGTCCGAAATAAGAAACGCCTGTCGACCACGTAAGACGCGTAACGAGATTATTCTGACTGCAGCAACTGGAAGATTACCGTATAGAAAACGGTACCATTGTGGGCTTCCCTGGAGCTGAACCGTACGAAGGCGAGAATCTCATGTTCGAACCCTGTGATATATTTATACCTGCCGCTATCGAGAAAGTCATTACGAAAGCTAACGCTACTCGTATTCAGGTAAACGTGTTTTCCTGGCCTGTTCAACATACAAATTTTCCTTCTTCGTGTGTGCTAATCCGTTGTTTCGTTCCGTTTAGGCTAAGATCATAGCCGAAGCTGCCAATGGACCAACCACTCCCGCTGCCGACAAGATTTTAATTGATAGAAATATCTTGGTCATACCAGACTTGTACATGAACGCTGGTGGTGTTACTGTTTCCTTCTTCGAATGGCTGAAGAATCTAAATCACGTGTCGTATGGTCGTCTTACTTTCAAATACGAAAGAGAATCTAATTATCATTTGCTAGGTACGTTAACTTGTTTAGAGGTATCAATCAAATATTCTGATCAAGCAAATATTTTGACAGATGTTAACATGTTTTTCTAGAATCCGTGCAAGAATCGTTAGAACGTAGGTTTGGCCGTGTTGGTGGCCGTATTCCCGTTACACCTTCCGAAGCGTTTCAAAAACGCATTTCTGGTGCTTCCGAAAAAGACATTGTCCATTCTGGGTTGGACTATACGATGGAGAGATCTGCTAGGGTAATTATTTCCTCGAATTATGTTGTGTTTGTAGCTTGAATTGAGATTCATCTGTTATCACTCTCGTTGTTGCAGGCCATTATGAAAACTGCGATGAAATACAACCTTGGTCTGGACTTGAGGACAGCAGCTTACGTGAACTCCATCGAGAAGATCTTCACCACTTATTCTGAAGCTGGTCTTGCGTTTTAAGTAAACAGAATGTTCGAATATAAATTAAATTACAAAAATTGAAGTCAGTAATGAAGCGATTGTAAGAAATTGTGAGTCAGTATTTTAAAGACTATCGACATGATCTCTCCAACTGGTGCTGTCCTGTCACAAGTGATGAAAGACCAAAACCAGCAGTGAAAATATATCGTGTAGATCGTCGCATGCTAGAAGTTTTTAAACGTATCGTAATAATTTGCCTAACGAATTATTCCCTCGCACGCATATAATTGTATGCCTGTGCCCATGTAAGTGCAACACACACACGCATACACTCTCACGCGAGAAAGTATAGTACCTACACGAAAGCGTATACAAATCGGATATTGCTGTGCAAAGTAACATCCAGTAATAGCAAAGTATTCACTCTTTCTCAGTAAATCGATTTTACGAGGTTGACCGGTACAACATCGATGCATTTTTATATTTCACTTTTTATCAGTGTACCTTAATATTTAAGAGGATTCATGGGAAGATCGTTAAGCCGAACGGTTGTTTGTAAATGATTATTCCCTTGCGGGTACAATTTTGCTGTATCGTAATTTATGAGAAACGATTTACAGATGCCATTTGTAAGTGACATGTCATTTCTACGAAATCAAAGAGCGCGGTGTATCATACAGTAATATTGTTATACGTTTCCAGAGTATGTTAATAAACATGTGCTCTTAATCAGTTTTGCTATCGTTATTTACGAACCCTACCGTTTCACAGTAATAGCCAGTCCAACAGTCACGTGTAAATAAGAAATACATAAATAGGAATTGGGTAAAGTTACGGCTTGCAGCGAGCGAACGGTGCGCCCCGTCTCACGTTTAACATTAATGATCTCGAGTACACGTGTACTTGTAGCTACATACTCCGATTCACATGACAGCAAATCATTCATACAAATACTTGTTAATCATCTCATTAAAACATCTTCCTTTTCGCTGACCTGTATTAACATTTCTAAAACTCTGTCCAACTTTGTCATGCGGACTAAATATAGTGAGCATCGCAAATTCTACAGATCTATTCTGCGTGAGTACACGCATCGAGAGAATATTTTTGACGCCATTGCGTAACGTTTGAGATTCGCGAATTCCGATACGCTCATTCAAACGTTTCAATAATCTTGCAAAATTTTACAAAAAATTTCTTTTTAATTACCGATAATTTAAGATTATAGAAACAAAATGACTTTGACTGTTCCTTATTTTCCAATTTACCGAGTTTTCTGGTTTCGGTGGCAAAGAAAAGATACGAGTGCCGTATTGATTGTGAGTGAGTTCAGGCAGACTGATTGACCGATCATATACTGTGCTATACTACTAGTTGGGGCGGCGGTCGGCGTCGTATAAAGCAACACGATGACGCGACGGCGCCTTCATTCGTTTTGTTAGTTCTACCAACGACGTACAACAAACAACATAAGGTGATTACGTGTTTCTGTCTGTCAATTTTGACGTTTTGGACCAAATTTGGGACCGGACATTAATCAGCGATATGCGGTTTTATCCGTTCTGTCACGAGAATTTTTCATTGATCTAACGCCCAGCTTCCGGTACATCACGCGAACGTATCGGTAAATACAGAATAGTTCACTGATTATGTTCGACGTTGATCGTCATCGATATCGGAGAGATACTATTCGAGTTTCAATGCTGAAGTCGAAGTTGAAAGTGCATTCATGGGAATGACATTGCATGTGCGTGATCCATGTGCACGATTTCCGTCTAAGTACGCTCGTTTCACCGTGAAAGCTTTATTTATTACCAAAGAATGCTTAATGTATTGACTAAGGTAAATTGTAGCTTTATGTTCCCAAGTAATCGTGAATGAAGTAAAAAATTCGCACCTTTTGTTTCAAGTTTGCACACGTGTTCGTTACTCTCTTTAGCACCCTTTGCCTTTTTAAACGTGCGTATTTTTGGTTTGAAATTCAGGTGGCAAGATTCGACTCTACTGTGACTCCCACTAACATATCCATTCCTATGACAACAATGAGCAATGGGAATGGGTCCACGATGCAAATCAACACTCGACCGGATGACATACAGAATCGGATAATCGGCGGTGAGTGTTACGGAGAGTTTGCCTGTTTTCCATTTTCAACCTATCGGCCTTAAAGATTAGAAATGCGCTAAAACGAACAGTGTGAGCACCTGCAATGTATCGAAGTACTGAAAAGATGAAATAATTCAAGATCTGAAAATAGTCCGTGAATTCGTTCGCTTACGTGTACGTATGAAATTTGGCGGGATCGAAGTAACCGTAATGCGAATCGAATCGCATGAAGTTACATGAAATATTACTCAAGTGTAAAGAAGGTCGAATTTTCTGTTACGTACCGTTACTATTATATTGCATTCCTGAGAACGATAAAAGCCGTCGTCGTTCGTCCTATAACATTCTACGACCTACCCCTGTCAGAAATATAGCGCTTTAAACAAACACGGATTACGAACAGTAGAAAAATAAGTTAGCTACTATTAGCTGCTACTACTATCAGCCATTATTAGCTATCATTATGATGTAACACGTTGATTTGCGGTTTGGAATAATTTTGACGTTGAATATAGGTACATGTAGCAATTTGAGAACATTAACATAAGTTTAAAACCAAAAAAACAGCAAAAGTGTAAACATATTAACACTTTCGCTGCCGGCGGTTCTGACACGAGAGTCTTAGCTGGATGCCGCGTACAATTTACAAAAATTGATAGCTGAATGCCGTAAGATTCTAGCATTAAAATGAGAGTGGAAATAAAAAATCTTTCATAATATGCTGCTTGTAACCACATGTTGTTTAAAATTGAAACAAATAACGCGCTGTAAATATAAAATGACGTTAGGCTACGCCAGCGGTAACCAGCTATGAAATGACGTAGAACTACGTCGGCGGTAACCAGCTACACATTTTAAAATGAGGTAGAACTACGTCGGCGGTAACCAGCTACACATTCAAAAATGACGTAGAACTACGTCGGTAGCTTCCGATGAGTTAAATTGCACACGTATATACGTCCCACGACCAAGCATTTGGTGAGCGAGTAGAAACGGCGCGTCGCTGGCCAGACGCTCGGTTTTTCAACGATACCGATAATCCTTTCCAAGAGTACAGTTACGCTTCGAGATCCATACGTGAACTTGGGTTGCTTACCCTAACCTTGCATATGGATCGCGATGGAGAGCTATAAACACATCGAACGAGTTACTTCTAACAATGAATCGATAGAAATATCTCGGGAAAATACAACTTATCTGTGAACTCGAATCGGTGGAGAACGATGGGAATTATAGATGAGAGAGTTAGAAAGATTTGCGTATCTATGAATCACATCGTCGGTCGTTAAAAAATCAATGGATTTCTTCAACAACACGCTAAAGTTTTTTTATATGCGACAGACCAATTTCGTATGATTGCGTCGTACGTAAACATTGAACCTAATTCAATAGTTATGAATAATTCACGCATATGCTAGACTGTTCCCTGGATTATTATTATTTTACTGCTCGATCGCCTCCGTGACAATTGCTGACAGCAAAGGAGACGGTAGTGAACGATCGATTCTTCTCTAAAATTCTATTTCTAACTTCATGAAGAAAATTTCTTCTGGCCTGATTACAAATGCAAACGGCAGTTGAGGGAATTAATCCTTCCTCAACGTAGAGGAGCGGGTTCTCCAACTCGCTTAGTCAGGACCGAACAGTTTCGTATTGAAATTGCGTATAAAGGGAAAAACGAACGAGGGGGGAGAGAAAGCGAACGGTGGCGAAGAGAGAAACTGTTGTTGAAAGTGGAAAGAGCGTATGTTTGCGCATTTCGCGCATGCCGCTGTGATCAAAGAGGAATCGATCTACGAGAGAAGAGGATGAGCGCGGGAAAGATAGAGAAAGAGAAAGTAAACACTTTCAATGGGTGTGGGTGTGGTGAAACGTTGATCGACTAGGCTACTTCTAGTCGGAACTCGTTGACGAGAATAACACGTCACAAGCTCGACTTACCCTAGCCCTGCCGACGTAATTTCCTCCCTCGAACATAAACTTTCAATTATCACTTACAAGTGGTAGTTGTTAGGGTTCAAAGGCATCTGATCGCTCGTGTGTGGTTCACGCTCGATTTCCGGTTCACGCATCTGATCGCGATAATCGCCCCGCGATGACGGAAGGTAAGCGAAGGGTACTCCTTTAACTCCGGAGGATACTTTAGTTTTAAATGGGTACCATACAATGCTTTAAAAAAATATCAATATATTAATAATTCGTTTTGGTTCAAATAATCCTGTACCTTCAGTCGTCGTTAAAAGATTAACATGCATAAAAATCCTTGATATTACAACTGAAAATTCAAATGCGTGAATGGCACGGCAACGTTCCTCAAATTATCATACACATACGTGTGGTCTACTTCTATTTAGAACGTAGCATATAGAGTATACCATAGAGCAGAAACATGACAGTATTCCGTTTTGATCTATCGCTTGTATCAAGTCATAATTTTCCGAATGTAGGTTATACACACAATGTACATATCGATCTGCTCGTCAATAGGACGAAGGCGTGCGTGAAATCAATGGTGAAACTGAACTTTCCTGTAAATGTGTCTACCTACTTGCTCGTGTACTGCTGCGTACATATTTTTTTTCAAAGGGAAAACCGATTTTCATAATTCATCATTTCGAACCTCATCGAATGACGCTTCAGCACGCAACACCTTATCACTTAGACATCTACACAATTCGATATGCGAGTTTTAAAAAGCTGTATCATGCTGCTAAAAAATGCGCCCGTTATTAAAGACAGAAATTAATTTTTGATTCGATGAAATATAGTCAGAGATAAAACGTTATTTTTAATGAAAACGTTTAATAATTAAGAGATTCATTAGCGACGAACAATGACGTTGGAGGCAGCAGACCGCTCTAGCTTTGAAATTCATAGAGTGCGGTGCGTCGTTCCGGGATTCTATTAAAAAATTCACAAAACAAAACACTTAAATCAACCAAGCTTGTTTTCTCAGAAATGCTTTTGAGTACCATGAAGAAGGGTATTCAAGAGCAAGTTACAAACGCGAAGCATTCATGTAGCTGAGCCAAGTGATTCTCGAACATCTCGTACGCGAGAGAACACTTGTCCTGTACTTCAAATTCAATGTACCTGGCTCATAGTTTCGATCAGGTTAATTAACCTACCTAGTGTCATTATACCTACAGAAGTATGACTAAAAGCTGCTCTATAACGACTAATCTTTTCGTGTTGAAATGAACAGATAACATCGAAACATAATAAAAGCGACATGTGCTACAGTATTCCCTTCTAATGCAAATTAAGATCGATGGTCTATATAGACACATATAGATCTATTTTTTTACACATAACGAAGATAAAATCGACTGATGCAGACAACAAAAACGCGTTCGTTTGTCGCCCGTGCGCTCATAATGATGAATTACAGTACAACCTATAAATAGAATCTTCGAATTATCTTGAAAAACTGTTTGCAACGCTCCCTTTGTAATGTGTTGCAGCGGAAGATAGCAATCAAGACGACGCTAACACCTGCGGAAATATTATAATTATACTATCATGGGTTATAGTGATCCTGACGATGCCGTTTTCCTTATTCATCTGCTTCAAGGTAAAATCTTTAATCGTTCACTAATATTTGTCAACCAGTTTCCTTGATTATCGAAGAGAATTCTGCTAATAATTCTAACCAAATTCTCCTTTTACCTGACTGCATTACCGATCCTCCATGATTCATTATGTTCACAAGAGTCTCTACTGACTTCCTACTACTTCTCTTCCTTCTTTATGGTCGTGTTATAGCGAATGGTTGGCGATTTCGTATCGTATGACTTTATAACATGCACGATTAACTCTTTCTTACAAAATTGCATTGTTCAGGTGGTGCAAGAGTACGAAAGGGCGGTGATATTTCGATTGGGACGTCTTTTATCCGGTGGCGCTAAAGGGCCAGGTAAAATATTTAACATTTTCTTGTTATAACGTGGAAGAGTATTACAAAATAAAATGTATTATAAAAAAATGTTGACCTACCCACTGTTTCTAGGTATTTTTTTCATTCTACCTTGCGTGGACAATTATGCTCGCGTCGATCTGCGAACACGAACATACGACGTCCCGCCCCAAGAGGTAATCGATGTAACTTACTTACAAAATGGAAAGATGAAAAACTGATAAGGGTGTTTATCGCCAGGTGCTGACCAAGGACAGCGTGACGGTGTCAGTGGATGCTGTGGTGTACTATCGAATTAATAATGCAACAATTTCGATCGCGAACGTGGAGAACGCTGATCATAGCACCAGACTATTGGCTCAAACTACGCTTAGAAACACTATGGGCACCAGGCCTCTTCACGAGATCCTCAGCGAACGTGAAACTATTTCTGGAAACATGCAAGTGAGTATCATTCTTTGTCTAAAATTTTTTTGCGGTTCGATAGTTCGAATTTGAACAACGTATTTCGATGAACAGGTGTCTTTGGACGAAGCTACGGATTCTTGGGGTATAAAAGTCGAACGAGTCGAAATGTGAGTGGTTAAACGATACCAAGCTATGACAACTATTTTCTATTGACACATATAACGTAGTAAACAAATTCTGATTGTTCTTGTTTCTGTAGAAAAGACGTGCGACTGCCCGTTCAGCTGCAAAGAGCGATGGCCGCGGAAGCTGAAGCCGCTCGCGAAGCTCGTGCTAAGGTTTTATGGATTTTATTGTATTTCTGATAGGAGCACCGTATGCAAGGAATTATTATTTTAATAAAAAATTGTTTACTCTCAGGTAATCGCAGCGGAGGGTGAACAAAAGGCCAGTCGAGCCTTGAGAGAGGCCTCGGAAGTAATAGGAGATTCACCTGCCGCCTTGCAGCTTCGTTATCTGCAGGTACGCGCGTGCTAAATTTGATCAAACACCTAAATCATTCATTTCTATACATGAACAATTATTATTTATTCCAGACTCTGAATACTATCTCCGCAGAAAAGAATTCAACGATAGTATTCCCGCTGCCTATCGACATGTTGACATATTTCACAAAAGCTGGACGCCCAGGGGAAGGATCCTAATCTCGGCACTGTCGTTTCTCTGAATATGACACTTCGTGAAGTCGAAGAACGACGATCGAAGACGTCTAACAACCCATAGGGGTTCCTTTTTTTAAATACATGTACAAAAGCTAAGTTTTTCAGTCATGTTGTTGACTTGTTTAGCAGATGGTTGATTTAACTGAAACGTGCAAAGTTGTTCGTCTTATTTTTAAAGTACATCAAAGTAAACATGCTCAGATTTAACCAACGCATACACACGGCGACAAGACGGTTGTTGAAGAAATCGTTGGTAAAGAATTCATCGCCAGAATGAATCATTTAAGTGCGATAGTAAGCGTATTTTGAGAACTTCGACAACCCTTTTCGATAACGCATACATTGGGTCATTCTATAAAACAGTGCAACTTTTTTCACCACTAATTATTTAAGGCATCAAGCTTTTTAATATTCAGTAATTGAACTCGTTCTTGGAATTTACTTTACTTATACTAACTTACTTATACTAATTTACTTCTACTAAACAGCATGTTGAGGTTTCACTAGCCAAACACTATTGAACGGAAGATACTGTTTGCTCCAATAATTATACTACCTACATAAGTGCACATTATTAATCTTATCATATATAAACAAAAAACATGACAATTATGGGATGACTCAATATATAAATCATGTGACGTTAAATAAAGCACGTTACAATATTTTGTATATTAAAAATGTACAATTTTACATTCACGAGGAACATGGTTTGAACGAATCAATTATTAAGTCTGGAGTTTTCATGCCTCGCGAAAAATGATCGTTGAAACATCCATTCCACTTAAAAATCTTCTATTTTTGTCCGATTATGGGGAGAAAAGTGGAGACCGTTTAGATTACCGTAGGGTATGTATCGAGGAGGAAAAACGCATCAAGCATATGTTACAACCGTCTAACTTTGTTACACTCTCTGTACGTTGCATGCATTCTACATTTTCTAATGATACAAACTGAAACCTACGTCTGTGTTACATACTTCTACCGCTATTTGTGATACTATGCTACTTTCATACGGCGTCACTTTTTCATCGATCCGAGGATCCGCGAAAGAATATAAGCTATGGTTATATTTATAAGCGTCTCAACGATTTCGATAAACTTTACCTACGATCGGGAAACTATGAGAACCTCGAAATGAAGAAACAGCGGCGAACAAAAGTTTTTCACCGTATTACCGCCGACATGTTAAACCTGTTATCGATTTAAATGTGTGCGAATAAAGATACAGATTATCTATTATTATTCGTTTTTCTCCCCAAAAATTACCTACAGGAAAATACGTATTCACCTCAACTTCGTCGTGCATGGTTGCTGCACGTAATTTAAACAAAATCCCCTGTTCCCAACGTCATTGGGTGCCTCAGTGCTGTCCGTGTGAAAAATTAATCTGAATGGTTTCACTGTACCTAAAAAAATAATTATACACCATGCAATTTCTGCTTCCAATTTTGCAAGAGGACAAAGAATCTAAGTGTAGGATCGAAGTCAATTATGAGTTTCAAAGTTCGACTTAACTAATTGTCAACTTACTTGTACTGAAAAGAAATCTAAAAGTGAGAATACTTACTGATGACGGAAGATGCATTCAAACTTTGATTCTCCGCGTTAAATGTACCACCACATATCCTATCAACGCAAGTCATCTGAGGGGTCGGTATTCTACCTAAATTCGAAGCACAAGGGATAGTCAACCAATCTGTTTGACATGCAGCCCCCGTCATTGAGGCAATTTGCGTTCCTTGCGTATTCCCCGTTAACGTGAACGCGTTGCTGCGTATCATTTGAGCAGCAGGAGTTCCCCCAGTCGTCGCTGTAGCTTGTACTTTCAACCGAACATCAGCAACTAGTTAGTTAAATTAATACCACCCATTAAAACATTAATTACCTTCAACAGGACACGCCATGTACTGAATACCACAGAAGTTTCTCTCCATCCTGATGCAAATGCTATAATCTTGGTTCGACAATTGCAACCCATTCGTAGGATCATAATTAAATGATTTTACTTGACCGGATATACCCGTGAAGTATTGCAAACATCCTTCCTCGGCTCTGTATATGGTGTTGCAACGAATTTGAGAGACTCGTACCTTCCAGGATCGAGGAAAGGAAGTTCCACTGGTGACATACGTCAACGTGACGGGATTCGTCTGACCCAGACCAGCGTCGACGTATACTATATGCAAGAAGTTTTTGTTAGTATGCCAATAACACACGAAATATTTGTGCCCAATGCAGCTTAACTTCGGTGATCAGCGACAACCGGTGCTTTATGTGCAGCAAAGCCGTTCGCAAAAGAAAATTCTTCTACATGACTAAAAAATCGCAAATTTTGCTATACGTACTATGGTTCCCAGTGTTGGTACCGCAGATGGTAGGCACAGGATTGCCACCGGAGACGATGAACTGATCGTAGATGCAGGCGTTGTTGGTTGTTTCCGGGCCTCTTATGTTGAACTGCAAGAAGTCCAATCTAAAAAATTGTAGGCGTCGAATTTTAACAAATTTGGTAAAAAAATTAGCACTCGGGGTAAGCAATTGCTCACCTAAATTGACACACAGCTGGATGCGATTTAACCAGAGTCAACTGACATGATTCCGTGCCGTCGAAGGTTGACGGATAATTCGGATTCACAAAATACGTATTGTTGTTGCTGGTCGTTTCGCCGCAAGATACAGTTACTGACACAGTAAAGTTATTGTTAATGTTTTCCTACGCCCTAAGCGTTTGTATTCACTATATAAAAAAAAAACACAAAGTTACCGATACAGCAAACTCCATAGCCATTAGCACAGACTCCACTGGACACTCCACCGCGTTGTATGCATTCAGATGCAGCGACGCAGGTACCATTCTCACCACTCAGTCCCACGCAAATGTTATTGTTGAACTTGACCACCGTGAATAGAGGAAAAACTAAACGTGGGAAAACCAAGGAAATTACCAAACTGAATTAAAAACAATATCTATTCTTCGAAGAACGTTGATTCTGAGCTCACGTCGCTTCTCTCTGCCACTGGCGCGATTTTGGGAATTCTGTACAGATGACTCGTTGCCACGATCGTTGCTCGTCTTCCATGATGGCATCTTGTCAGGTAATCTAAATCTTCTTAGAGCGTTCCATGCATGAACGTTGATGGAGATTGCAACAAAATAGAAGAAAAATACGATGAACCAGTATGTACGTGTGGATAAACGGAACATCTTGAACGTCGACACGTGAGAAAGAAAACACACTGTATCCGAACACAACGGACGGACTGAAGAAAAATGCTGAACTTCAAAGGATGATATACCTGAGGACCCTGCACGGTCTGCATGTCACGCGGTAAATTAAAGAATCGCTGATACAATCGCTGGTTGCTCTGTAAACGAACGCAGGGAAAGTAGAATGATTCTATTGGTGACAGAGTCGTAATGTCTGACCATTGTGTGCACCCTTCGAGTCGAGACAGTTTTTGCTTTTACAGCTGTTAAATTGCGCGCTCGTAATTAAAGCAATCTCGACGATCTACGTTCTTAAATGGTGCAACGTGATTTAAGACTCACTGACATTAAAAAATCATATGCTCTGTGAAAGATTGTTTTCGTTTTTCTTCGAGTACAAGTAGCAGGGTATTTAAGTGACTCAAGTATCAGTTAAAGACACACGATGTGCATGCAAGATGCTTCAGATGTTAAGCGAGAAAGTGAGCTTTCTAAGTTGTTTTCTAAATGTTCGTCGTCACCACGGTCTGTAGGTTCCGAGATACGCACGGCATATGGGACAATAATGGTCGATAGTTTTGCACGAGTTCATACAGTACGGTATCATACAGCATGGCCAGCACCTGCAAATAAACCATTCTTAATGATGTGGTCTTGTAAATGAGTTGGAAAAAATGTTTCCAATTGACGTGTGGTGTATACCCGCACAAAAAAAGAGCAACGGCGGTAACGTGGCTCATTATAGACTGTCGGACTTCTATAGTCGTAACGATGATCATCGTGCATCGTGGACATATTGCCGTCATTGGTCTCGACGGCCAGAATCCATTCGCGTTTGCTAAGAAAGACAATCTTGTAAATCTATATTCGATTGAAAAAAGGACTATAAAAGCCTGTATGTGTAAACCGTATTACGTGGGATGGAGAAGAGATGATCCATGGAGTAAGGAGAGAGACGTATTCCTTGAGCTTGAGCGTAACTAGGAGGCGGAATCGGAGTTACAAAGGAGGACTGATTCGTCGATTGAAACGGGCTCCAATTTTGCGTTGTCGTTGCACGGCTTGTATATATCGCCGAATAAGTTGGCGGCGCCTCTCTCATGTAAGGACGCGTGTCCGTCTACCATATAAATAAACTATTATTTTACGAGTCCAAATCTATTTCAAATTGAATTACAGTTAAAACTGAACAGACTACAAAGCTAAAAAGAATTTGCTTGGTGAAACGGAATACGATTACATGATGTTCAATACTTCATTGTTTACTGCAGACATGCATTGTAAACAATTATTCAGACTCCATCGTCGATGATTCGTTCTACGAGCAGATGGATCATTCTCCATAGTTCCTCTGTTCGCGGGTGTTAAGTCCAATCCGCGGGCGCGGTCGAAAGTATCTTCCATAGGTAAATGCAGACTTCGGTTACCTTAAGAAAAGACGAACTTCAGGCTACGAATTGATGATATATGTAAAAAAGAAGCGTCAACCGTACCGCTTTGATCTACCGTGTCTACCAATATGCTATGTGTATCGGGTGATGGGCCTCCGTAGTCTATTGTTTCCGTTAAAATTTCAGTTTTCGATCCAGATTTACTCGAAGCAAACGAAGTTGATATTTGCGAAGTATCTCGTTGTGTGGAGGTTGTCGGCTGAGTTAACGTAGGATATGATGGCGTTGCTTGCATCATTGCTACACAGCCGAGTGTTATTGACGTCTTAAAAAGAATTTAAATTAAAAAATCTTTATACTTGTATGAGCCAATGTACCAAATGTCCCGTTTACCTAATTAACTCGATGTATCGAGTTAATTAATAAAAATTGGAACCGTAAATATTATTAACACGTTCCATGCCACAGTGAAAAATTCCATAACTAGTCAGACGCGTGAAAATAAGTTTCTATAAATACATACCGTTAAAAACACAAACATTGAATTGTCTTATAATATACCATTCATTTGGTACTATTATTGTGGCGTTCGTTTTAATTGGAATATTAAGAATATTATCATTTATTTACAATAATCGAACTTGATGCGTGGAGCGCATACGACCCACGCGGCACGGAACGTGTTAAAATCAGTAACAGTTTATCATATTCTATTCTACTGCCTTCGTTTAATATTATCAGCAGGTAATTAATTATTAATCTACATTTATTTATTATTAATTAATTCGATATATCGAACGTGATCCAACTGTTTTCGTGTATACTCCCGGTGCACATACAATTCCAATTTCGTTCTAAATCAAAGTGAATGTTTATAAAATGAGATAATAGAGTTTATTAAGTGAATAGCTTCTATGATAGAAACTAATTGTCAAATTTTATTCGATAATTAACAAGTATTTAATGCTGAAGTCGGGTACTCCTCAACTTCACCATTTTCACTTTTGCAATTTCTTTGAAATACATTAGAGTCATGTTAACGATACCGAGATAAAAATGATTACCATGCTTTTTATATTCTGTTTCGTTTGCACTCAATTTTTCACGCTTCACTGTTAAAATATACGTACAAGAAGGACGCTTCGCGACGCGTAGATTTCGTTATCAAAGTAAGAAGTTTGTGCTATTTTTGCATCCTACGAAATTTACTTTGATATCGAGACGCCCGAGGATTTTCTATGTAAAATAAATTTTATGCAATTTTTAGTTTGTTTTTTGATACAATTTAAGAAGTTTTTTCTATTAGACATTTCAGATTTTTCTGGGTGTTGCGATATTGATGACGCGATTTTTATAATTTTTCATTATAGGGGGTTCCTCTTTTTCATTTAGATACACAAATAGGTAGGGAGTTCCTCTTTTTACTTACAATCAAATGTATTGTTAGGTAGGATATCATATTTTTAATCATGAAGAGATTATTTATTTCAGAAAACATCGTGAGATTTTGTAAAAAGAAGATCGATGATACTTCTACTCATGATTCATTGCTTATCAGTTTTGAATTGTTATGCACGATATTTTTTTCACAGACTATAGAAAATATGTTACTCTAGAACTAGATGATAAGTTATTAGTTTTATAAGCACGATGTAATGTATTATTTTATAAATAAGATTGATACATGTAATATACGCTTAATTTAGTCCGGGTTGGCTTGAACAAAAACACCTCTTCCTACCTATTTATAAATCTTTTGACGATCGACAGTTCTATGTATCAAGAAGCAAGTACAGTAAAAAAGAAAATTAAATTTCACGTAAAAGGAGAGTGGGCTGGGCGGGGATAAGGTGGGTCTTCATACGTAGCTACCTCCACGTGGTGAGACCGGGACAGTCGTTATTATTTATGGTATAAATCAATGTTATTATACCCTACACAATCTAGATTACTTGTGGTATGGTATGTTAGAAATTTATAGCATAAATAATATCGAGCAAAAGGTTACGTGGTCTAACTTCTCAAAATTATTACATAATTCGATTTTTATACAAGTCACCGATCTTACGTAGAATGTCACGCTCTACACATCAGAAACTTTTCATCATTTATTACATTCAATCATATGTTAGAGCTATTAAGAGAATTTCAAATTCGATTTAGAGATTTTGATTTGATGCGAAAGGATGTAATTGTGGGATCAGATTCGTGTAAGAATATTCTTGTGCAAAAGAAAATAATACGAGCCCGTAAAATTAGATGCGAAAAGGCAAACTAATTTATTTGAAACAAAATAAAAATACTTTATTAAATGAACAAAACAAAAACGCAGTAATGCTTCCGACTGAAGCGCTCGAAGACAAAAAACTTCAACCGACTCTATAGATTTTCGTCCGCGACTTTCAACGACAGACTGTTTTCGACTCTCCAATATCGATTACGCACACCGTCCGGAGTAACAATCTGTTCGTCTGGAGTGTCCGCAGCAAAACAAACCTCACTCCACTTTTTAGATTATCTGCTCGCATCTAAACAGTAACGACCGACTGACCTCGACGATCGACAACGGACGACCTTCGTCGTCCCTTCTTTTTTTCTTAAAACTAAGTAGGCACTCTCTCTCGAACGCTCCACACACACACACACACACACACACACCAGAACGACACCTGACACAAGTCACTAAATGCATAGACTGCGTTCTTTTTTATTCCATAATGCTATTTTCCCAACCTTTGCAAATTGAAATACAAAATGCAAATGTAGATTTGTAAGTGAATTGTATAATCTACACGCAGATCCGTATTTTCTATTAAACACTGAGACAGGGTAAATCTTTTTTAAATTGTTAACCGCGGAAAAATATAAAAAATTACGTAACTACGGTTTGAAAATACATATTCTGTCAAATAGGTCCGAATAAGCGAATGTATATGATGCCCACTGTGTTTGTACATGACACATGATGTATATCAAAGTGGAGATGTAATTTCTGGATGAAACTGTTGTCATACACAGGTTGGTAAAAAAAAGGGTTTAGAACTTTAAGGGTGGATATAGGAAGCGGCAGTGAGTGTTTACGAATTTCAGAGTGACGCCACTGCACGTAGGGTATGAAGAGAGCGATGTGAACACTTTGCAGAAAGGGATGCAGAATGTACTTACATGAGCGCATTGACGAATGCGTTCAAAATAATAATCATTTACCTAATGTTATTTTTAAAACCTAAGATTGCACTCCATATAGTTGTATAGAAAACAACAAAGTCATCATCGTTGCTTATCATAAATGCCTATCAGTGTTTTTCATTTTAATTCCTGACGTCATTAACGCTGTGACGCAAAACCAGTCCCAATCGATGCAGTAGGATGTGACACGAAAATGGTAAGGAGGGTCTAGAGCCTCCGAAATGTATGGCACAAAAATATATATATATATTACGTGAGTGGTTTATCATATACCTCGGCTGTGATACTGCATTTGCTCATCCTTCGTTTTAAGTTCACATAAATGTCACTGCAATACTTTATTGCCGATGGTAGATAAAGGGAACCCTGAATAGTTCCACAACCGATAACGCAGTAATTATGATTTAGCGGCGAATTATATAACAAATATACTTCGCAAACGGAGTATCTTGTTCAGAACTATTGAAATCTAGTCTTTTTTCGTGTTTATTTACACGATTAAAACACACGAGTGAAGTTGTAGAATCAATAAATTGTTTATCCAAAGATTGTTGCGTTAGAGTGACTTTTATCAAAGATAGGGGAGTTTACGTGGCGATCGTTGAAAGTTCTTTCATCTCCGATAAATTATCCCGAATCTTCCGTAAAGATGGACATTTATCCGATGATTGTACGGATGTTTCTGAAAATCATTTAATCGAAGGAACTATAGAATTACAATTCATTGACCGACAACGTAGTCTCGAGAGCTAAACGCAGGACTAATTAAATGTTATAAGTGACACATATCTATTTAGACACGAGAATGTGTGATTAATCCGTTGTCACTATAATAAAGTGTCTACGCCATGACGTCGGCTCTCAAGACTGCCAATGATTTGTCGCACAATACCTATCTTTCAGAGACAGTAATGATATACCTATAGTATTTTCCTCAACTCCGTCTGAATCCTCCGAATAAACCACGTATCGCATATCGCAATCAAGGGAATTATTCTGATCGTTCGAATGCATGATTAACGATCACAAACTCGCCCAAAACATGATTCTCGGTTTTCGGTTCGGCTCCGAGTAGGAATAGGTTAAAGAGGTCGCTGTGCGTAAATGAGAATCACAGCCAACGGATGATCAACCTATCGCGTATTCACTAGCATATATTCTGAACCCAGGGCACGAAGATACGAATACGATAATCGATAAAAGATTAAATACTTCTCGGTGAAATGATCTGGGGCTATCGATCGCGATTCAAACGGAGCGCTGCTGGAGGCGTGTAAAGATGGCACTCGACATCGCTGACCGTCGATGTATGTTTTGGGAAGTGGTTAAGGATCGCAGGCCACAGCTGGCGGCGAAAGGATGAAAGTACTTAACTGGTTTTAGCAGGTGATCGTCGTATCAGGCGACACTTTCGATTTCCGTGGGATCGTGATTGCTTGTAGGGTGGTCGGGCTTGGATAGTCTAGGATATCGCGACGTCGGAGTAATCGAGGGATCGTGGCGCTGCGTTGAGCGTGCGCTGACGCCATAGTGTGTGTGCGAGAGGCGAGAACAGCCGAAATGGAGGAGAGTCAAACATCGGAAAGTGTCGCCGTGCTACCGGACATGTCCGAACCGTTGACGAGCGAGACCGAGGAGGCGTCTGCCCTAACGAACGAGCACGAGGCGCATCCCGTCGCCGTGACGGCAAGCGTCACTTCGGTACCGGGTGTTCCTGGTGTTCCAGGAGTCGGTGTGCCGGTTTCTTTGCCTGTTGGCTCTATCATCGGTGTAGCGAACTCCACTAATGGCACGACCTTCAACGTCATCACCTCCGATCAGCTCCAGGTACCTGCAAATCGCACGCTTCTCTTACGAACAGTTTTCTTAGTATCCGAGAAAAACGATTTTATCGGGATCGTTGTTGAGTTTATGATACGCTGCAACGCCAGGTGGGATTTCTTCGTGTATACTGTTCTGTGTACATGACACTAACATGCCGAACTGCGCCTGTCCACGCACCACCATGCGAACACACGTGCTTCCGTTATGATCCTGTGCTCGCGGTTGCACTTTCTGCATAATAATACAGTTGAAGGTTCATGATTTTTATTGTTGGGTCGTCGGAAGATTTGTTAGTATCGCAAGAATACTCCAAATGCGATTCTTGTATAAACTCCCTGTATTTGGGGTATCTTATTTTTAACAAACTATACTTTACTGATTTTAAATAATATTATTGTTAAATCTCCCTAAATTGAACTACTACTCTTTCAGTTACCTGGTTCTGGGCAATTTAAGCAGATGCTATGCGTGGATAACGGATTCATCTGTGAACCACGTCATGACAAGGATACAGATCCTTTGCGTTGGAACGGAGAGTTAAAAGCCACACATATAGTAATTCAAAATAGTACAGAGGAGCCAGAATCTGAACAAATACATGTCTCTACTGCTAACAACCAACCAATATGCAGTTGGTCAGAGTCTGCCAACTTGGCAGTTTTGCCTGTCAGGTGCAAGAACACAAATGCAGAATTACATAAAAGCAGATTCGGATCCGGCGGCAGAGGAAGATGTATCAAACTCGGGCAAGACTGGTACACACCAAGTGAATTTGAAGCGCTATGTGGAAGAGCATCAAGCAAAGATTGGAAACGTAGTATTAGGTTTGGCGGCAGAAGTTTGCAAACTTTAATCGATGAACAGATCTTAAAGCCACATGCTACCTCTTGCACTTGTGCAGCATGCTGCGATGACGATAGTGCAGTTAGTATACTAAATTATTTTCTACAATTCTCCTTTAAAAATGTATATGCAGTCTCTATGTATTTTAGACAGGACCAGTTCGATTATTTACACCATACAAACGTAGAAGAAGAGCTAGAGACACGTCCGATGGAGAGACTCCATCACGAAAACTGAAGAGCGATAATTCGCGCGATGGTAGCAACAATGACGAGAGCGACGGGGAAGTTGTTGTACCCGACAAAGAAGTATGGCCACAATTCGTATCGACCGATGGTTTGGTTGTACAACAACCGCAAGATCAAGACACAGTGGTCCAGAGTGTACATCAAACGGAAAATGGACAAAACGATGACATATTTAAAAAGCTGGATGAGATGTCAAATAAAATGTTAAAGTTGGCTTATGAATTTAGGCGTACTTTAGAAGAAGCTAAGGAAGTGAACAGGCAACAAAGAAGAGAACAAGCGCTAGTGGCTCAATTAGGAGGTAGGGGGGACGTTATTGAAACAGTTGGATTGCAACCAGCATCAGATACTCACAATAAAAAGGTACAACATGCAGAAGTAATTGTATATAAAATAAAAGTATCTTTTATATCAGTAAAAGTGTAACCAATAAATGGCTCTGTCTGCTTTTTAGTGTGCCAATTGCAACAGAGAAGCATTTGCAGAATGTTCCTTATGTAGGCGAACGCCGTATTGCTCTACGTTTTGTCAACGTAAAGATTGGGCAGGTCATCAAGTGGAATGTGTAAGAGGTGCTGCTGAAACTGTAATGCTTATAGTAGAAAGTAGTAGTGGAGATACCAGTGCACTTGGGACGACTGCTGGGGACCAATAGCTAGTGTTCCTCACATCCATTCACCAAAGGAATTTAGAAACTGAACAAACCAACGTAGAAACGTCGAAATTTAAAGAGATGAAGACTTAAAAAAAATATTTGTTCGATGACCGTGAGGTTGAAAAATTCTGTACATATGGTAGTAAATATTTTGTACGTATATAAGTTAAATTGTAATGATATTATTAAGTATGTAAGTAAATTTACGCGGAAATTGAAATTTTTAAAAAATCAAGGTTCGAGGAAGTATAAATCATATACCAAATGATTGTATGAATAAAAAGAAACGGAAGTATGTTTTATGAATACACACATACATGTATGCATATATATGTCTATTATATACTTTTTACATCCACAAAATGTATGTGTGATATATGTATGTGTTACACGTGATAAAATATACTTCTACGAATGATTCTTTATTTTTTTTTTATATAAAAATGTAAACAACCGACCAAAGGAGGTAATGACGCTTCTGTGAAAGTCATTTATGCACAGTATCTCATTTCATCTTCCTTCTGTTCATAGCTATTATTTTATAGCGTTACTTCTGTTAGTATGATTTTTATGAAGTGATATGGCTTTGCTATTAATTTTTAGTACAAATGCTAAGAGAGCATTAGAAGAATTATCAAATGTCTGGATTTGTATTTTACAAGTGCATTGATGGTATATTCACATTAACGGATTTTCTTATCGATATTGCAATGTCGAATTACCGTCGTTCAGAAAACATAATCACGAATCATTGTATATTATCTCAGTACAACAGTATCGTAATATTTCTTTACTTCGAACAAGTAAGGACATTCATTTGTAGCTTTGTATACATATTGTATACAAATTATTGAAACAATAATCGCGAGGACGAAAACAAACGATAAACGTGATATTTAATCGAAAATGTATTATTTATCTAGTATTTTTAATATATGTTTTTTAGTAAAATTAATGATAAACATTTTTTTACTCAATTTTACAAAACACATAGTATTATGCATACAAAATGGCACAGCTGTTTCATCAAGTAGGTTATAAAAATTCTTTTGCTTTTCTATGTGAAAATGGAGAAGAAAAATAAACTACTATCGTTTTTAATTAACTGCATACATATCTTGATTTATCAGTAATAAATACCCTTACCTTTCACTTACACTTTCTATAAATACTAAATCTTATCAAATAACGTAACTTGGGTTTTGTTATTAAAGGCTTGTCGATTTTATTACGTATAAACTGATATATTTACGGATTTACAAATAAACGGATATATATCTAATAATTTCCGTAATGTTTTAATCTGTACAAGAACGCGCTGAATGATCTATTAGAAACTCCTAAGTAACCGCTACCTGGTGAAAAGTCAATGGTTTCTGGCATTGTCATATTCGTTTGAAACGTAGGAAAATTCGAGAAAACTGTGAATGAGGGTAAGTGCATCATTTTAAACGCGTTGTGTTTTTTATCTGAAGCCATAGCCAGTATTTCAGAATACGAATTAAACTTTAAACTAGTAATAGATGTTACAAGGTTCAGACAAATTTTCAAAGGAATAGGAACCTTCTGTTGCAGCACCGTTTTTATGTCGTACAAATTGACTACACCCTCTCTGCTACCTGTTGCCAAAAACTGACTATTAGGAGATGTTGCAATAGATTCGCAAGAGAGACATCCATCGTCTATAGCGCGATGTATGCACGCACGACTATTCACGTCCCATACGTACATTTCGCCAGCGTCTTTGGTTGACCAAAAACACATGAAAAAAGTCACATTAACAATGATTGGAATTGTTAGTCTTAAAACTCAGTGCTCACACGTAAAACTTACCGCCATGTGTAATGAGAGTTTTGCTATCAGGAGTGAAAGCTACTGCCCTACACTTTGCATTCATTTTCAAGGTACCAACAAGTTCTTTGGATGAAGTTGTTAACAAGAAAATTTCACCTAGTCGTCCACAAACAGCTAATAACTTCCCATCTGGAGATACCTCATATTTCTAAGTGATTAGTTAAACATTAATTGTTATTACTACACAGATTAGTAATCCTATAATTTTAAGTACCTTCATATTTGTAATACCATGTGGCAATGGTATCCTATATGCTTTTCCACTCATTAAGTTGTATGAATGACAGTGAGCATAATATTGAGAACCAACTATGACCTCTGTACCATCGTTCAAGAACTTTGCTGCACTAATGGGAAACTTCTTAAACTGCATTGTATGGAGTTTACTATTTTCAATGCCATCTACCTGCAATTATGTTATCACTTTATAGATTCTGTATCTAAAACCATAATTACTTTGTCATTACTTGCCTGGAAAAGAGACAAGATTCCAGATGTACCAGCAACCAAAGCCACAGTGGAGGATGGATGAAATTGAAGGCTCGTCACTATTGGTCCTTCTGTATGAGTTTGTTTATTGACTGGATTCAATGCTTTTATATCAATTATGCCCTTTGGCAAGTTTTTTATTTTCGGTTTTTCCAAATGACAACTATGCTGAAAAAATAATAGAATGTTAAAGATAATCTAAAGAATTTTCTGTACAACTATATTACCTTTAATATTTCATTATCCAGATCATCAGAATCTTTATCAGGTTTCCTAAGCTCAGCCCATTTTGGGGTACCCACAATTTGTTTGTACTTGTTTTGTAAATAGTCTTTATATAATTTATTTGATATCTCATCTGGTAATCTACGGTTCTGTGCTTTCGTTGCCTCTTGTACTCTATTCAGAAATGTAAATAATTCATGTTCAATCAGTGCATCATTTATGAATAGTGCTCAATCATTAGTAACACTATTTTTTATATACTTACGAAATCTGAACATCATCTTCATCAACCCAAGCTTCTTTCTTGTTATGTTCTTTCTGAATATGATCATCATCATCGGATGTCATTGTTTGATCAATCGCATTGTTGTTAGCGGAGATATTATTGTCAGTTACAGTAGCATCTTGAACTTTGTCCGAATCAGTAAAATCTTCGTCGTGCAATAAATTGTTTATAATATCACTGGGATCTCCGAACACGATCTTCTCTAACCTATACACAAAAAGTAACATTGTAATATTTGAAAATCAGACAAGTAATTAATTTTATTTAATGATTACAGATGTATACCTAGCCTCTTCTTCCGGATCGTATTCATTTTTCCGCTTCTTATTCAGGGGTGCTTTAAATTTCTGATTGTACTCGGATTTATATTTCGAGGGCACACGTTTTTTCGAAAACGTTTTATGCTCTACTCGTTTCTGAGCATACGGTTTAAATTTCTTTGCAGTCTTCTCGCTCATTTTGTACATTTATTTCGTAAAGTACATAATACGTTAAAATAACAACCTGTAACTTGTACTGTTAACACATAACCTCACGCTACTGTTTTGTCTACACGCGGCTCTGTCTAACAGTTTGACTGTACTACATATAACCTAAATATACCACTGAACGCAATTCTTGTCAACCCCACTCCTACCTCCCAAGAGCCGCTACAAAAAAAGTCATCCCCATCTATGTTGTGAGGTTCTGTGACGCAGACCACAGCGCCACTGAGGGCTAGGCGCACGTGGCCATTCTGTCAGTCGTCGATTCGTTTGAATTTCTGACTTCTCATAAAATTTCTTCGACATTTACGCTTATAATAATGCTAATGCAAGAATGACACTAATGCGAATATAATATTATGAACAATATTCATAAACTCCAAATAAATATTGCTACAGAACGCCTTTTTTAGCACACATTCGTTTCTTTATTCCAATAATAAAATTAGTTTGGTACTATTAGTCATTCTTGTATTACTAGGCATTCTGTAGCACTATTCATTTGGAGTTTATAAATATTGTTCATAATATTATATTCGCATTAGTATCATTTTTGCATTAGCATTATTATAAGCGTAAAAGTCGAAGAAATTTTACGAAATCAGACATCAGAAATTCAAACGTCCCGATGACTGACAGAACAGCCACGTGCGCGTGGCGCTCAGCGGTACTGTGGCCGCGCCACAGAACTCGCATCATAGATGGGGATGCTGTTTTTCGTAGCGGCTCTCGGGAGGCAGGAGTGGGGTTGACAACTATTATGATCGCCGGTATACGATGCCGCATAGCTTTCAACGTCATTGCTTTGAAGACTTAACCAATAAGGGGTCCGATAAAACCGCGCGCAACAGGTCACAATTTCAAACCTACTTTCGTCTCATCGAACAGAGAATATCTGAGATACGGCTCAAGAAATTCATTTAGCAACTCTTGTTTAGTCATCATTTTAATTTCTTACGCATAATTACAATATATAATTGTTAAATAATCAACGCACGCAATGTTTTAGCCACCTTCATGAGATGACAGAGAAGATTTAGAGTCGATAGAGGATAAATGATCTTCCATTGCAAAGAGAGAAGGGCATTTTGGTTGATATTGCTCGACCGCATCCAAAAGGCTGTCTGGATATCCAGGAGAATAATATCTAATTAAAAAACAATGTTAATTAGCTTTAAAATGAAAACAAAAGTTCCACTAGTTGGAACGAAAAGAATACATGTTAAGGAAGCTGAGGATGTTTATGCAAATACAGGCTGTTCAATTTGAATACAACCAAAGAAACATACTCATTTGCATGACTACCTAATGATTATTAAACATTCGAAAGAGTTTCATTGATACCGTTCTGCAGAATAATCAACCGTTTATGGATCGATAGCATTTCCATGCGGGTCAGGCGACGCGTGTAGCAGCATGTGAAACTGAAATCAGATCACGTCAATAGTCTGATAATAAACACGGGAATCGCTATGATATTGTCACGTTGCGGTCGGAGAAATCATCGAGTGCGTGTACAATTATTGATCCATTAAAGTCCACGTTTATATTTTTCCAATGCAATCAGCTGTGACAACATGGCGGTCACGGCGTATATTACCTGCCCGATTTAAATTAAGACACTCGATCCAGAAACGGAGCTGCAGTTATTTTCATTCGCTGCTAGTGTAAACGACTCCGAGAAGACTGGACTTTTTCATCGACGAGAGCTCACGTTGCCGGATACCTTCGGTAAGTGATATTCCTCTAGGGTTATGTCAAAAGCAACTAGTGTTTTTGATGATTATCTATTGTGTTGCTCTTATCTTTGAACGCATACCGTTCCTAGATGTACGGTGTTCTTTTAATCAATTTGAGAAACATTGGAAATTCAATTCGTTTGGACCATGAGGATTAGAAAGGGAATACCTTTCAAAATAAACATTTAAATTAATTATATACCTTGGTAAAATAACACCATGGAAATTATCAACTGATAAATCATCACAAATCATCAAAAGCCAGTGTTCTCTTTAAATGTTCCACATTGCAATTTCTATTTGCTGTCAATGCAGTGCGAATATAAGAACAATGATGTAATGCTTGTGAATGTTTCCAGTAGAATGAATGTAAGATTAAAAACAACCTGACAATTTCTTCTGGAAAACAGCAGTTAATTATCTGAATGTATTCTGAAAGCGTTGAACCAGGATCAGTCTGGATTTCCTGTACTTTTTTCAAGCCACCGGATGTTACAAACAATCTTCTTGCTCTGGCATCATGAGGCAAAATCTAAATGAGAAAGGAAATTAGCAACGAATTAAAAGTGCATTCTTTGCCATAATGTTCTAATGTGTTGTTATTATGTATGTGTGTATATGTAAGTGGTGAGAGGAACATTATTAGTAATCAGTTTGCATGTTGCAATGCACCTAAGAATAAGGCTTCTGAAACCTGACCTGCACATTGAGTGCCTGCTTGAGAGCCTACTTTCTTATGTTTTAATCTGTAACAATGTATCATGATTATTAAAATAAATACAGACGTCCCTTGTCGCATGTTATCAAAATTTCTTAATATCGCGTTTATATTAATTGCGAAATTTTCGAGACCTTTCGCAAATATTTGTTGTAACGCGTGACGCATGAATTACGTACATACACATGTATATTTTATATTGCTTCTGACGCACAGATCGAAAGGATTCTACGCATCAATACAACGTCCGATAATGGCAATAAAAAAGAAAGTAATGGCAATAATTTATTCTTAAATTATAATTGTCCAATTTTTTTCATCATATGTTTCTATCTTACTCTATTTCTTCTTAAACGATCGATGCGGTTTTAATTTCGTAGAACAGCAGATTTTTTTTGCGGAACTACGGATTCCATAAAACAATTAAAAGCTCTTAAAATTAGGTCAAGGGATTGTTTGTGCCGCTTAACATTTATAATTCAGGATTGTCCATTTTTTGTTTAGAGTAGATGATAGAAAAGTTTGTACTTTTTTTTAGGCCAGCTAGATTTGCTAACAATGCATCGCAAATGCACATTCCACGCGTTATATTAATGCATACGCGCGACGCGTAGCAGCCGAAGCCAAATCTGCGTATTTTTTCGGTCTCTTTTCCTCGCCGAAAATATACCATCCCGGAAAACAAAATTCCAGAGCGAAATCGTGGGCGAATCGTGGTTCAACGTATATAGACCTGTTGATACGTTTGAAATCGATTTTACATTGTTCAAGCAAATTTTAATTTAGCGATTCACAATAAACACTGAATAAAATGTAAATTATCCAATTTTTTGTTTTCAGTCGGCTCTACGTGGTACTAAAGTTCGGCTGCTAAGGAAACAGAAGAAATTTCAACGCCACTTTTTTGTGGGTGTCTCTTTTGTTGTTAACACTACCATTTTTTGACTCAAATTTAGTCGGTAAAAATTTGCACGCATCGAAAGATTTTGAAATTTTTGAAACATTTTTTCAAAAATAATCTAACAAAGGAAAACGGAAATGTAAAAGAAAAGATATTGAGACAGTATGTATCAAACAGAGCTCTGAATACAACGATTTTTTAATAAAGTATTTAAAATATTGTGTAAGAAATAAAACAGAAGATCATCAGAGACCTCAAAACATTGCAATTAAAATTTAAACGGATTTCTTGGAGATACTCAAGGTTTTGATAACGAGACAAGACAGCTGCCTTAAACTTGAAATATATATAACAGTATAAGTGATAAAAGGATATGATATCATTGTATACAGAAGACAAATTTTACTGCGTGGTACGGAATATTGCATGTAAGATTTCCAGCAAATATGTCTGATAACAGTTACATAAAAATCTGTAACTTATAAGAAGTTAACTCATCGCCAAATTGTGCAGTGTAATTGCAGAAGTTTAGCAGACTACATGTGAAGTCAACTTTATATTGTTTCTAATTATTATGAGATACATGTTACTTGATCTGAATCGTGAGTTCAAAGGACATTGAATTAAAGTATCAAAAAGCAACAGTAAACAATTACTAATAGACATGATAAATAACCAACACTGTGTTATACTAAATTCGGGAGAGACCAACAGCTACCACCAGCCGGTCTCTGCCAAGCCTTCTGTTGTCTCTGTATCGAGTATTGATTCTGATGTGAGTGACAGAAGAGATGTACGAGAAGAACTATATGCTGGGATCTTCAGAAGACACAGGAAAACTATACTTGTGCTAGGCAGTTTTCTCAAGATGTTGAGGGTGAATAGAAATATGAACAATTATGCTAGTATTAAACCCAATGATGACAATGATGAATAAAATAATGACTCTGTTGCATGAATGGAATAGTAGACCAATATCATTTGATAAGAGTTAATTAAGTAATATTATTGCTTTGTAAAAAGAAAATTATGTATAACTTTAATAAGAAAATGTGTGGGATTAAAACTTCTTAATTTTATTTTTGACAATGTCATTATTTCAGTACTTAAAAAGAATCTTATCTTACGTAAGAGTGTTATCTTGGTAAATGTTTATCTTTTAACCACGTGCAACTGTTACATATTGTGTTTGATTTTATTTGCCACAATGACTACATGGATTGTCAATAATGTGATTTTATGTACTTCAAAGTGCAAAGAATATGATGTGCACGTGTACTTTTTGTAGAGCAATTTACTGATAATAAGAATATACAGTCCTTTTATAACAGTACAACAAACAAGTCGCGTATTATTTATGAATGTTAAAAAGTAACGATTTGCACAAATTATTATATACTGTACTTTTTACAAAGCAAGATTTTCTAATTAAGTGATATTAAATCATAGAATATGTTATTATAATTGAAGAGGTATTTGTAATATTGTTATATCTGTTATTTTACTTGCATAGTTTTATTCTTTATAACAAAGAACATATTATGAAAGTCTTGTTTTTGAATTCAGAGATAAATCATTTAAGTACTGCTACAAAAATGATTAGCCATTTACTTGCATTTTCTGTTACTTTTACTATAGCTTCAGCAATATAATGTAATTTTGTTTCTTTTTTTCGTTTTCAGAGGTACTTGGACAGATTGCATGCTCTGAACCGAGTATATGCCTTAATTACTTTACATATTGAAATTGTTATGCGACAAAAGTTCTGGTAATATTTTGAGTTCTTACTAATTTCATATATTTTTTTATGACAACTATGTTGCAGAATAGATATGTTTAAGATACACAGTTTTATTTGATTAACTGTTGCAATGGAACTAATTATAAAGCATAACAGTACCTTTGGCTGCCTTCAGAGCATACTCTATCATCTTAAATTCTTACCAAATAGTTATTGCTAAATTTTTTCGAGCGTGTATAATTCAGTAACTGTAATTACTGCCGACTGCATCTCACATATTTCTCCACTTATGTTTGTATGAATGATTATAATACAATTTTAATGAAAACTAATTATTGGCTTTTCTTTAATGCAACTGCATTTACTGTTAGTGCTATAATCCATGAGCTTAACATTTATCAAAAATATAACTCAGCATATAATATTAAGATTTGTACATTACATTAATGTATTATTGCGAATATCAAATCAATGCCTTATTGATCGACAATTTCATGAACTGAAATTCTCATTGATGAATGATTCAATATTTACTTGTAACTTAAAAACATTTTTTCGTTGTCTACATCTACAATTTTTGTACAATTTGTCTGTTTATATCAAATACTGCCATTAGAAAATACACCACAGTACAATAGATGCAAACAGGGGTAGCGTGGTAAAAAAAAAGTATGTTTAAATATTTCATACTTTGATTAAAATTTTTAAAGCAGAAAGCACTTCATAGTTCAATTGTGCTCGTACTTTAGCCGAACCATTCATTGTCGTAAGACTGAGAAATGTGCTTTTTTGGGACTTGAAATGTGCCATAATATTTTGTAGAAAAGCATTAAAAAAAAGAAATTCAACCCATTTTATGCTATTATCGATTTTTTCACTTTCTATTGATCTGATTGTAAAACGAATACAATGACTCACAGCATATCGAGCGATATTACTTTTTAATAGAAATATGTAACGTTTGATATCTCTGTTGATCAAAGTCAAATTAAAATTTGTGCCGTCTTGAGACAGTTATAATGTATATAAAAAAAAAGAAACAAAGAAGTAGTAGAATGCATTATGCAAGTACTGATTAAACCATTGTACTGTGTATGTATCAGAATAACATCACAGAATTAGTATTTTAATTGTTAGAGCGCTATTTGTAACACAATAGTTTTTATGTGATAAGAAAGAACCATTCTCCTTATACAGCTGCTTGACCAATTTTTCTGTAGAACAACATTAGATAGCTTGATGATGTTTCACGTATACACATAAATATTCTTTGTTATGCAATTGTATTGAGACATAAAAGTGACACTAAACAAACTCCAGGAAACAATACTTTGTTTGTATTTAGCAAAAAAATATTTGTTACTATTATTCATTTATAGAATCCATTTTATGCAAGTATGTGATAAACAATGATATGTAAATGTATTTTTAGTTATAAATTATAACACAAAAGTTATTTCAATTCTTACACTATTATGTTCTAGTTTGTAAGCTCTAAGTACAATTTGTAAAAAGAATATGTATAAAGTAAAGAATTATACACAAGTTAATATACCTGTATATCTCTTACCTTACTAAACTGTCCAAGTACATACTTCAAAATGTTAGGTGGTGATTCATGCAACAATGATTCAAGAGCTTCAATATACATACACTTCTGTAGCACTTGCTTTAATGTATTGTTACATTTTGCTTTGAGATCTTCCGAGCTATTTGGATTATCATAAAGCTGTAAATTAAGCCAGGTATTAAAATTGCATAGCTTGAAGTAATATAATACAGGAAACATTTATATATACTTTTAATAACTTTGGAAGTATGTTTTCAATTGCAACTGCTTTTGCATGTTCTGGTGTGTGTTTTCCAATTTGACCAATTGCCCACACTGTAATGGCAAGTGTATGTTCATCCTCTTCTTCATTTAATATAGTAGATAAACGAGTAATTCCCTACAATTAATTATTACATTAGAATACCACACAACAATAATATAAAAGAATCTTACTTTAGATCCTATAACTGCTACAGCTAATTGATCCGAATGTCCAGCAATGTAACCAATAGCCATTATTGCTGGCAGTTTGACAGGTAGTTTTGATATATCAATTAGTTCTACTAGTGCACCAATACCACCAATATTTACAATAAGCTGGGCCATCTAAGAAAATGCACTATTAGTGTATGAATCATGTATTTGAGTCTGATCAGTCTACTTCTAATGTGTGCTTGCAAATTTCTCTGGTTAATGTTGCTGCAGCCTTGATTACACCTTCATCCGGATGTGCCATATGCATAAGAACATCAGGAAAAACCTCGGCTTCAATAACAGATTCTGCCAAGCTCACAGAATGTTTTGCTATACTGCTCAGTGCAAACAGAACTTGGCGCTGCACCATTTATCAACAGCTAAAATATTATATTACAAAATCATGAAATACAATAGACTAATTTACCTTTAGTTTAGTGTCAGGATTAGATAAGGCTTTTGCAAGAAATGGAATAGCTCCTGCATCAATAACGGTTTCAGCGAGATCACTATTATGCTTGCTTATATCACAGAGAACAGAGGCACTAATTTGCTTTAAATACAATTCAGGTTCCTGTAGACACAATACCAGAAGAGGAACAGCACCTATGAGAAACATAGTTTACATGCAAATTATTCAATTAGTTTAGCTCATGTAATGCTACATACCAGCATCAACAGTAGCTTGAGCCAAAGTTTTATTGTGTCTGGCAACATATCCTAATGCCCAAGCAGCAGCTTCTTTCACCCCTGAATCAAAGTCTTCCAAGCAAAGTACAATGATATCCAGGCCATTATTTTGAATCACTACTGATGTCAACTCTGAAGAGTGCTTAGTGATTGCACGCAACACAAACAATGCTGCTCTTTTATAAAATTTCTAGCAGAAACATATTCGAATGTTTCAATAACCAAATCACTGCAACATGTACTTTCTTTAAAGGAAAAAAAAAAGACATTGCTTACTTTCATACATTTTGTTTATCAATATTCTTCAGTAACTGAGGTAAAATGTCTTTTCTGATTAGAGCTTCGGCTAGCCTGTGATCATGGTTGGCAATTTTTCCCAAAGCTACAGCAGCTATGTGTTGAACGGACGGTACAGGGTCTGTCAATAAGGGATGTAAAAGGTCCAAGGCCCCGGCAGCTTCTAAACATTCTATCGTGGTCGGTTTCGAGGCAAAATCGGCAACAGATTGGACAAAGGATAAACGGGCCCTTTGATACTGATCGAAAGCTACGAACACATAATAATTAATGTTACAATAATGCATAACGTTTTGTCGTGAAATGTTCGACGAAAGACCGGCAAATTTGTACATGGCTGTAAGGAAATGTTTAGTTGAATTTACCTTGCAAAATTGAACGCGCCGTCATGTCTATTTTTTCAAAAATTCGTACACGACGTTGACGATTTTCACGCTTTATCGTGGCGATGAATTTTCAGAAAACTCTCGTATGTTTGAAAACGAAAAACTGCCGCCCTTCATGCGTCACATAGTACAGCGACCCTATAAACAAAAACAAACAGGTGTTTCAATAGAACGAAACGCGCAGACATCACGAATTGTCGGACAGAACGAAATATTGCAAATAAGTCAAATTAATTTGCATCATAATTGAAAAAAAAATGACCGACGACCTGTTAATTAAAGAGAAAGGTTTCCGGCAAATGAACAAAGAACTCGAACAGAAAGCACAGGACTTAATGAAAAAGATTGACCGTGTTATAAACAATTACGATAATAAGTGTTCGATTTACAATTCGAAAATGTATACTGCGTATTCCGAAAAGGAAAAATTCGAATTTTTAGAGAATGAAAATGCAGTGATGCAAAAAGATGATTTGCAATGCATAGTTAAACGAAACGCGTCCCTACCGCATATTTTTGAACAAGTTCCTTCTTCAAAACCGTAAGTGGAATACAAGTCGGATTCTTAATCGATGTTGTATTCGTCATGAAGCTGTATTTGATTCTATACATTAATTTTTTTTTCCTGGAGCATTCTATTTCATTGTGTGGTTTAAGTTCGCTTCATAGCTTTCTTTTACGTTTTTTTGACTTTAACGCTATAGATGTGTGAGTTTAAAAAAAATAATCGATGTAACAGTTTTTGATTTTATTTAAAATAAGCAGAAAAGTAGAAGGACAAACAAATTATGAAAATGAAGTTTCTAAGAACGGAAATTTGGCAAGCAAAACAGTAATTAATATGTTGCAAGCTAAAGTAGATATGTTACAAAACGAATTGCAAACAATAAGAACTGAATACAAAAAGAAGGTGATTTAAAGTTAATTGAGTCTCAAAACAATGATCTGTTTATATTTTAAATGTAAGTATGTTGTTTTGCAGTGTGATGTTTATAAGGATCTGGAGTCTGAACATAAAAAGCTTGAAGTTAAATTTCAAAATGAAATAGGATCTTTGAAAGAAACAATTACAAAATTGGAAAACACCAACAAACATTTATGTAACCAGTCACAAACATTGAACACTGAAAATTCAATTATAAAAAAAGTATGAATTATTAATTGAAAATACTTATCCACTTTCATATCATCCATTTATAAGATGTCTTTTTAACAGGATTTAGATAAACTGGAAAAACAAGTAAAAACACTGACTCAGCAATCCAGTAATTACAGTGTGAGATTAAATAGGTCTTTAGAGAACAATGATAAGCTCAGAAATACTCTGAAATGCTCTCAAATACAGGAAAAGGTATGCTATATGAAAATGTATCTAATACTACTTTAAAAAGAATTGCTGTTGCATTTCAGACCTTTATTCAACTTCATTTATGTGCAGGAATTAAGAAGTCAAATTAAAACAGTGCAGGAAGATAAAAGACTGACTGTAAACAACCTGGGAAAACAAGTATCTGAATTAGTACAAGTATTTAAAAAGCAGATGTTGATGATAGATAACTTAAAGAAGCAAAATGTATGTACCTATTTTATTTTTCTAAAGAAGACATTGAGAACATTAAAGTAATTGATTCATGGATTTCCATAGGCATGCTTAATGGCGATTGGACAGTTAAAATTGACCAAAGAAGATTTCTCAAGACTGTTGGAACAAAGACTTGAGTGCTTATGATAAATTGTATATAAAACATTTATTGAATGACTGCTACAATTTATACACTGTGAAAGATGGAGTAGCTCCATTTCATAGCCACACATTTTATACAATTTTATATTACAACATGTGTCTCTTAATAATACTCTCCGCAGAAAATGGGTTTATGTGTCTCTTACTTCATACATTACCTGTCAAATGCTATGAAATTGAAAAGTTCAAAATTGTTAACTCAACGATTATAATTTATCCTAAAATTTTAATGTCTACATATGAAGCGTTTTTAATATATTCTTACACGAAGTAAACATATTTTTAAAAATATAACATAATCATAGCGATTATTCGGCTGCACTGTACAAAATAACAATCTTACTCAAATAATTTGAAAATCTTAAAGAATTTTTAATTTGCAAATAAAATATTTTAAAGTGAAATACAAAAAAATATAATCATGGTCACGATGGAAATCATGCATCTGAATGAAATTTTATTCCTATTATCGCTTCATGTTTTTCAAAAATAACGCTGTACAAAATTACACAGCGGTCTGTGATTGATTTCCATTGTAACTACGCCGCCGAATCGAAGAATTACGTTTTAAACAATTTGAAATGATTCGTTCAACTTATTTACACATAAGTCCTATTTTGTGCATGAGGAACAAAAAACTACAACAATGAATCTCGGCTGTATGTACAAAAATTCAAAAACATTGATTCGTTTCATGATCAGCGTACACATGATGTGTAAAACGATAGTTTCCTTTTAATACCAGAAATATGTTATATCAATGGGATACACATTGAAAGTTAAAAAATTCAAACATTTTAAAAAACAGCAATGTTATTCTCCATCGAATTGTACATGGATTGTACAAACTTTAACTTTTGCTAGTTAGTTTCTCAAACTTACAAAAGCAACCGAATGCATTCATAGAAATCTTTACAAGGAATTAATAATTAAACGATGTCAAAAGTATCACAAATACTAAATAAAAACAACATGTCCGCATCCACGGCTCATCATTATCCGCACAACCTATTTTCAATAATATTACTTTAATATTTCCACCGTTCGAATTCACAGTACATTTAATTTAATGAAATACATTAAGTTAATGATTTTTTTTATATAATTAAATACCAAGATATTATTACTCACCCTCAGGTAAATTTTAATACAGATTTTTCATTTATTTTTTTTAATTTTAATTACAGTAACTTTCAGTTCACGACTTTTGCTTCTCAGCCTTTTTACACGTTGGGTTTCATAACTCAACCTCAGAATGATGATAACATTTGCAAGCATTAGATGTATATAGTTGTATATACTGTGATTTGCTACATCATTCTTAATGTTAATGGCAGTGACTCTTAGCCACTCTGTTATTTATGTCAAATGTTTAAGCCACTGCTTGTGCCTGCACTTAAAATCATACTGTACTATAGATTTTTGAGTTGCTTTATATTGCACTTCGAATATCTAATGTATTCTAATTACTAAATGATAGAAATTTGAAGAAAACAGTCGAATGACTTGACTCGAAAACTTGACACATCTATCATTAACAAGATAAAAATTTTATTAGTCTGATACCTTAAAACGTTGTTTCCGTTTAACAGGAGAAACGAGCTTTTCAAGCTTTAGGCGTAGTGTACACGACATACATTTTTTAAACATTTTTTTTATGTTCTTTACATGATGAATCATAAATCGTTTTTAATAAAAATCATCTATGAAACAAAAACAAAGTTTATATATTCTCAAAATTCTGCCAGCCACTAAAAAAAATCCATTTCCAAATTGAGAGTGCTCCAATCGAAAGAACAACTCAATCTTCACATTGCTACGGCAGATTCTTTTATTCACTGGTATAAAATTTTCTTTTGTAATACACGTGATCGTTAATTGAACTTCACGATTGCTAAAATGCATTACTATCTATGTGCTTACTCGAATTTACGTTGTGTTTCATAACTCTATAATACAAATAGCTGGTGAAATTACAATTCTTTCTTATGTTACACGATTAAAAACGTGTTTTACATTATTCAAAACAGAGGTAAAAGAAAGGAAAGAGACATATGTATTTCCCCAGCTTTCCATTGTTGGTTAATACGACTTACAATGTACCCTGAACTTTTATTTTTTTTAAATAGTATTCTATTCACAGTATAAGTTTTCTCATTTCTTTTGTCACGATTAGTCTCATTTTCGTCTCGTTTCATTCATGACTTTGTAATTTTGAAAACGGAGCTTTTATTATTGCTCGTAATGTTATTACTTGAAATATCAATTTCGACTCCTTATATGACATTTGTATTTAAAAAGAAGTAGAACCGATATAGTGCTCCAATTTATGTTGAAGGCGGCACAGACAGTAACACACCTAGCAGCTTCACTATGAAATGATTTTATTAACATATTATAAAAACCAGACTCTAAATGCGACCAGAGGGACAACATGGTACAAGGGCATCCATGTACAAGGAAAACATACGAGATTCAAAATACGAGACTTAAATAAATATTGTGACAGTATGTAGCAATGAGAGTGGAGAGTCATCTTTCTTTCGAGTATATGGTTGCTGCTGTATCGTTGTCCTAAGTCAAGCTCGATCATGCCAGGTAGCTATAAGTGTCCTTTTGACCCTCTGTGCGCTCCAGATATTCTTTCTCAATTAAAATATCTATACATTTCTGAAAGAGTAGAATCATCTTATGTTAAAGGATAATGCTCCTGATTCATTTTAAAAAAAAATTTCGAACCATATCGTCGATATGTCATGATAAAATCAATACAGTAAAAAAATACGTGCATTCATTTTGTGGATTTTAACTGTCCCTAAAATTTCTTTAAAGTTCGAATAGTAAGAAAACAGATATTGTGTATACTTACCTTAATAACATGTACTCTCGGCTTGAACCTAGAGCTCAATTGATTCAACACTTCAGCTACCAATTGCTGATGCTTCAATACTTTTCTCATTTTCATAATTCTGACGATTGCTGCCTGAATCAATAATTTTCTATCTTCCTCTATATGCTTATGCGTTGTTTCTTGTTCGACCTTTAATTCTGTTTTCATTGGTATGTTAATGTTTACCCTCAACTTTTTGCTGTTGGAAACAGAACGTATTGATACAATATTTTATGAAACACAACGTATCGATATAATATTTTATGTAACAATTTTTCTATGTAAATAAACGAACATACTTTTTATATCCAGCAAAAAGTTCCACTGTTGATAGTGGCGTCAATTCGGCTTCATCGTCTGTAGCTGCTATTAACAGCTTAGCTTTCAGGAGTATTTGAATAACCTGTAACATTAAAAACATTTTTTAGAGGTCTGTTTTCTCTAAGATCGTGTCGAATAATATTATTATGTTACCTGAAGCAAAAAGTCCATCTTTATTTGCGTAGCATCATGTAACTGCTGTATTGTCCATACCGTGGATCCATTGTACTGTAGTAAAACAGCCATTTGGAAAGTAGATGCTTGCAACGTATACCTATAATGAAATCGCGACAGATCAGTCGTAAATTTTGCAGGTTTGATTTGTTTTCACGATATGTTATTACCTGTTTTTAAAACAATTAGTGTGTAACTCTCCTTTAGACATATTATATAACCAATTCAACTTCCTTCCACTGTGCTGTGAACTGTAGAAAGTAGTGAACCTATGTACAGACCTTTCTAGCTGTAATATACAAACATGGTGTTTAATATTTACAACACTTTTGAATGTTGAATGAACGCGAATTGTTGGATAAAAGAAATTACCTCTGTTGGCAATGAAAAAGTAAAGGATTGTTGAAATGGCCATGAGCCAGAAGAGAGTACTTGTATACTAAAATCTATGTCCAGTGGTTCAGCAGAGTTTGTCAAATGTCTTCTGAATTGCTCATTTAAGTCCTTGGATACTCCAATATCCTGTGGACAAACTGCTACAATTATAATGTTATATAATTTTGACAAATATTAATATGCAACATGAAAATAGTTGTCTACAGGAAATGCAAGTGATTAACTGCAAGATAATCATAATATGTTACAAAGAAATTAATAATTAATGATTTCTGAACATAGTACAGTACCTGGAACATTCGTTGCAGCTTAGAAGTGTATTCGAAACCACAAGCTTGTTTCAATTTAGAGATCATAGAAGCCTCTGCATCATCACTGGCAGACATGTGCTGTACTAATCGTTTTGCCAGCATTTTGCTGTAGAACTTTTGGAACACATCTTTGTCCTCAATATATTTAAATACTACCATCTGCGGTAAATACAAAAACAAAAATGTTATCATCATTATTCAAGTGAAATTTGTTCTTATCCTTATGGACTTTACTCACAACTTGATTAAGTGTATCTTCGAGCTCTGCCTCCTCAGGATTTTTACTACTTTTCTTCAGCAATAGATCACAATATTTTGCTAATAATTCTGGTGATTTACTGCTGCTATTTGCAGCTCGGGTTACCGAATTACTATTAATAAATCTTCCACACGCTTTATCAAGAGCTGCCACAAAACCACTGTCATTATTCAGTGCAACAAGTACTAAAGCATTGTATTTTTTATGAACCTCCAAGGTTGTGTTCACATAAACCTTTGGATCCTGCAGTCAAGAAATGTATTTGGATTATTCTTCATACTGATCAGGATAATTGCAAGTTAATAAAAAAGAAAACATACATTAGCTGCAGAGTCACCACATTTATCAATAGCTGCAAGTCCCTGGTTGGCTATGTGACTTTCTAAAAGATTTCGTAACTCTCCCAGACCATTTGGTATCCTTGCTACCAGCTGATACATCCGACCCAGATCTGTGTTTTTGTCAGCGACCAAAAGATTTTGAAATTCTGAATGAAATATGTCTAAATGTTTTTCAATTAAAACTTTTTCACATGTTTTTGCCAATCTTTCATGGGTTGTCTGATGCAAATATACTTGAACCCGCTTTTGTTCTTCCAATAACCTTTGCTCTGCCTGTAATACAACAGTAATTGCAAAGAATTTGTTGATAAAGTGTAAGAGGATTGTACACTGTTTGCTTCAAGACCTTTTTCATGTATTCTGTTGCTGGATTTTGCCGGAGGAACTCTGAACTTTCACGTGTGTAAAACCTTTCTGTGTCCTCCAAGAAGAAGTTTTCAAAAGACTCCTTATAAACTGTCAGATTCTGTTTAACAAAAGTATCCTCTTCGTTCAAACCCAATTCCACGTAACAATTAATTACACCACTGACCAAACGTGTATTTATTGTTTCTCCATTTCGTTCTCGTTCAATCAATTTAAGCACTGCACTAGTAACCTAATGCAAAATTGGAGCGTTACATTAAATTTTTCTACAGTTAGATAAAATTACATAAGTAAACCAAATAACTTACTTGTCTATGTAAATGCTTGAATAAGTTATCTCGCCACGTAATCAAAGCTAAATGATAGATTTCAAAAATTCCTTTACGACCCTCCTCACATTCTCTACGTACCCAGTGACGATTTAGATATGCACAAACCCCATTCAACACTTTACTACTAAATTGATACTCCTCCCATTGCCTTGTGTAGAATTGCAATACGTCTTCATCCATCAAATCAATCCCATGCTACAGGAAAAGTTATCAGACTATTATTTTTCTGTTCTTAAATCAATACATAACAATAACTGAATGAAATGAAAGTCACCTCTAATAAACTAACGAGGTAATGTCTAAGAAAGTCACGTAAACGTTTATATAATTCCAAACCCACTAACTGTGCACCTCCTTGAGAAATTTGTCCTTTTTTACTTTTTATCGATGCTCTAGTTAATTGTTGATGAACACTCGTACAATAATTATATACATGTCTGATAAATTACATAATACTGTAAGGAAATTATGAGATTCTTGTCGATTGCTTGAGATCAACTCGTTGACAATAGTTACAAAGGATACGTGTATAATTCTATGTATCTTGGTTTAGACATACATTGTCTGTTGTAAACTTGTTCGATACCCTCACGAAGATCACCCCATATTTGATCTAAATCTATTTGCCTGAGGCCTGGTGGGCCTCCATGGTGACTCCCAGCCCCTCCACCGCCTCTATGCCCTGACATCCTATTTCTATACGCTTGTCGAGTGAGCGTCACTGTTACTACTTCCTACTATAATTTCTGTAGAAGAAACACACAAGTAATTACCATAGTAAATCATACAAAATAAAACAAGATGCAGGGACCAGGGAAGTTGAAACAAACATCAAACAACAATGGGTACAGTTTTACTTTCATTCTCATAAACGGTACATAAACATACTATTTCGTTTGTTACTTTATTTGGACGAAAGAAAAAAATATGATGAAAAGAAATAGAGTGGGATAAATCTTCAAGAACATCGCACTCGAGTGGTTCCAATTCGTTTCACAACATTGATGTCACAACTACTCGCTTATGCACATACTCGGGGCTGTTGAAAACCTTTGTAAAACTATAAATAAAACGACGTGTGAACGGTGCGGGAAGAATGTAGCGAAGCGTTCGATCGGGATAAAGATATCCGATTGCTAGAGAGGAAAAAATCGTTTCGAAACGGCGAGAAAAGAAGGTTAGTCGGTGTAATCGGGAGGTTCGTACCGATGTGGTTACATCAGGATGCACATCATTAGCACTGGTTCGAACGTTTGCGGTCAGGGAAACTTCGGGGCATCCGAGTTGTTGTTGGTCGTTCGAAACGCACTTATAGCAGCCGTCGCTGATCGGAGAATCCAGAGGAAACGATTGGTAGAGATAACAGCGTCGCTATCGCGTCGCCATCGGACGATAGGCGTGTGCGTGTGCGTGTGTGTGTGTTTTTTTTTTCGACATCGAAGGAAGAGTATAATCGACGATAGACGACGGAAAGCGCGCACTCACCTGTCGACGTTCACCACCGCATAACAGGCAGCCAGGGTTGGACAAGGGAGTTCTAGCGAAAATGTGGTGGCCACCTTTCACCGAAAATCACCGTCTACATACGAATTTCGAGTTCACACCGTCCTACGCTCGTTATTTCTGTGCCCCGTGCGATGACAAGCACAGCAGATACGCGAACCTAAAATCCTCTACCTACGTGCCCAAAACTGACTACGGTTGCGATCTGCTGCTTTGCTTCTGACAGGTTAGGCCCCACTGTTGCCAACCGAACGACGCGTCAACGCTTTCGACGGATTTTCCTCAAACTTCGTTCGTTCTCTTTCGGTTTTATATTCTGATGAAATATCTGCTCTGGAGCGTCGATTTGTCCTACGACTCGAACGTACTGGTTTGGACTGCGCGGAGTCTATCGAGAACTTTCATTCTACTAGATTTTGGGGAATGAACGAGACAACAGCGCTTTAGGTTTCTTGGTGTGCACGCACTGATGAGGAAATCGGTGCACGAAAGTTTAAATAATTGTTGATCGCCTTTCTTGTGTCCCTCAAGGACCTTTCGGATTTTTCATATGCCGGCTGATCAGAATTTATCAGGGTTCGTCGCGATAGGTGTAATAACTAGTATGGTTTGGAAATTATTTAGAAAATGTTTCGTTTATTTGGTTCAACACTGAGGTAACATTCTCCTACCCATAATTTGATCGTGTACAACTAGTTAAGTAAATGTACATTAAACTTAACAACATAAAGGAAACAAAATGGAGCACGGTGGAAAGGGACATCTTTATTGCCATAATAGACTAGAACATAGAAAAATTCCATTGGTATCATTATAACATTGAATCTACACTTACACAAGATATTCACTGTGAAACTTACTTCATGATCGATAACTCGGGCATGCCTGGATCAGCTCCTTTCTTAAATCCTGTAAAATCAATTATCCAATTACTTAAACAAAATTGCTTCCTTTTTAATATATCGTTCTACTATCGTTCAAACGCATAACGTGTGCAATTAGTAAAAGACACGGTTAAGAAAGATGAATCTAACCTAAAAATAGTACAGCAGGAATGAATCCCCAATGGAATATGACTTTGGTCACGTCCAGGACAATAGCAATTTTCTGTTTCGTGCTCGGACTCATCGCCATTTTTGTAAAATTGTTCTTGAAATTCCTGCAGTGTCACGTGTAAAACCTTGAGACTGATCTTAACACACCGATAATCGTCTCTTTGTACACAATCCTTCGATTATTTTGCAAGAACACGAGTGCCGAACTTGCCCGTAAACGAGTAACGAATGAATGTGAACTTTTTTTCCATCGGTCGTTCGCTTCTTTTCCGCTAGATGGATCTCACGATGAATCGTGAGAGTTGATAGAGCCTGAACTTCGTTCGTTGAAAATGAAGCCTTAATTTTTTCACGGCAGCTTCATGTCCATCTACCTATTACGCGATTCGTGATTATGTTTTGACAGAATCAGCTGTCATGTAAACGCATTGTTTCGTTTCAAATTTATTTTCTCGATGGTAATACAGATTTTGCAAATTTATCCGTGCACACTTGATTCAGAGAAGAATCGCGTCTCCATGTTGATTTTGTTACAGAGTCCGTTAAGGTATTGCAATTGGGGCATTTGCAAGTCGTGGGAGTACTGTTGCGGTGACAATGTTTGCTGCGGGGGGACGGATTACAAGTTTTTACTTTTATCGTACGTTTATTGTATCACAGTGAACGCTGGCATACATTTTTCTGTTGTATTCTAATCGTTTTAAAGATATAGTACATTTTAGAAACATGAAACACCCTGTGTCAAATGTTATTAACAATGGACCTTATCAACAGGGCTATCATTCTTGGGACACTGATTGCACTCTTTTGCACCTGTTTCTTCTGCAAGCCTCTGCGAGTTTCCACACCATTCATAAAGAAATACTTTAAGATTAGCTATGTTCTAATGTCCACACAGCGGGATAATAAAGGAGGCACTGTGGTAAATCAAGAATCAACAACAGAAGACTATGTTGTGGAACCAGAGAAAACAAAAGTTTCTTTGTAATAAAAAAGAAACTGTGCCTGATCTTTCTTTCATCTTTTGCAGGCACCATAAGGTCTATTAAAGTAACATATATGGTTTTTATTTAACTGTTCCAGTTATTATAGCTATGGGGATCTGTTGAATCTTTGTACAATTTTTACCAAGTTACCCTGGCGAAAATCCGAGATGACGAGAAGCAGATGGGAAGCACCCAGAAAAGCGAATGGCAGCGAACAGGGAGCGGACCCCGAGCGGATCGTGTTGTGAGCGGATTGGAACGTACGAGTGGGGGAGCACGAAGCGGACGAGAAGTTGGTGGGGCGCGGATAGATCAGACCGGTGCAGACGGAGAGCGGATGGAGGCGGATTAAAGGAAATTTAGGAATATAATGAAACGTGGCGGTGGACAAGTGGACGAAGTGTCCGTCCGTTCCCCGCCGCAGCGCTTGCTCGTCTTTATTTTCGCCAGGGTATACACTGCAATTTATACACAAACAATAAACTGTATGCAATGCTGAGATACCAAAAATATCTTCCAATGCGGAAATATACACAGTATTTCTAAAAATCTTTGGTCAAACTTTACTGACATACTTTACTACTTCTACCAATGGAAAAATGTTCCCCAAACATACCGCAAATGCTTTATTCCTGAGTTCTAAAGTTGCGCATTAAGATTTGGTTTTATAGCAGCATGGTGTGCTGAACCTCGACGACTATATATATGGCATATTCCATTCTTATTCCTATTTTGTACATATTAGTGTATTATCTATTACTGTAAACAAATTGGTACCATAAACTGGACATAATAATAATAACTGAGTTAGTGTAGCGTCCGCGTAAGAGCTTGTACAGAAGTCAGCAAGTCCGTGGACTAGTGCGATACGTAGAAAACAATAAAAATTAACGAAGTTACGTAACAATCGACACAAATTATAATTCCTTTCGAATACTCGCAATCGAACCTTCACCAAATTCCTTGAAATGCAATATTCTGAAAGCGTTTTGAATAGAAGCGCGTGGCGCGAAACTGCAGTTACTTTGCATCGAAGATGCAACCGTTGACGTTGGCAGCCCTGCTCCCGATGACGTCACCGCGAAGCTCCGAAATTGTAATCAATAAGTGGTGTGCAATGTTGTGTGCACATGACAGTCGGAGCGAAATGGTGATGATGTCAAAACATCCTGTCGGAGCGGATCGGTTTTGCTCGCTGGGAACGGAAGCGTAAACGTTTCACGCGAGGATGGCGCGGAACACGAAGAAGAAGCTGGCGATATTCGCCGGGACCTCCAAGTGTTTGATATACGTGAGTGATTGTCACTTCTGTTCTGGCCACGCTGGTCCACGGGCTCTCTGCTCGCTGGAAAGCCTTCGAATTCTCGAAATCCCGTCAACCGTTTCTTGAAATTCGAGTTCGCCGACGAGAACAACCGGTCGTACCTTATCGTACGATCGTTTCGATTTTAGCGCTCGCGAACGATCGATGGACCGCGACTCGATCGATTTGAAGTTTTCGGCTTTTGTCGCTTATAATTCATGGTAATCGACGATTGTCGATATCAATGTAATTTCATTGAACTTCGAATGACGGGCCGGTCCTTATGCGTTGCTACAGTATCGCAAAAAAAGAAAAGAAATATTTTTGCGGGACTCACACGAATAATTTTTATTCTTCGTAAAACGTATGGGAAATACTAATGGCGCATATCGGATGCGCACAAATAGAGAAGATAACATTCTCAAAAATGATATCGGGAGGACGCTCTTTTTTACACTGAAACGAATAGACTGTGAATATAATACAAGATTATTCGAGCATGTTTGTACGGCGGGTAAACAGTATTTACGGATAGGTGAAAGATGGCCCGTCGGACGAGGGTTGACTAGAATAATCGTAATACAACATGCTTTTCCTTCGTTCAGCTTTACGACTTAAAACAATAACTTCTTTTAGGCAGAAGCAAAATATTGTGCCTCTGAAATGCCTGGAGAAATAAAATACTATGAGTGAGTTTCTTGCACGTAAATATGTTTACTATAATTCGTGGTTGCGTCACGATTAACGGTCCAATCAGTTTAAAAATTAATATTCCCATTTCCCTTTTTGTGTTCCTTGATCGCACTCTAATTAGTCCGCATAGAGTTATAATAGCAAATAAGAAGCAACAAATGCAACCGTTTTAGGTGTTCTAGAACAGAATATTGTTGCGGTATTGGTTGTTGTGTATCGCCTGGACTGCATTTCCATCACTTGTGGTATTATTGGTACGCGTAAGAATCTTTGCAATACTAAGTATCGGCCTTTCCCGTCTCAGGCATGAACAATTCGAACGATTCCTTTCTCACAGGATACTGGTTATAATCATGTTCCTGGTGTGCTCCGGAGGCGGTTGGTGGTATCGATATTGGCTACAAGGAAGGTACAGAGCGGCGGCATCGGCGATTCCGACCAGGGCTTCCAATCCTCGAGCCCAGAATCCTCTTCGAGGACAAACGTGCCAGGGTCAGAGGGCTCGCATCACTTACAACGCGGCGAGGAACACCGTGTTGTTGCATCGTATGTGGAAAGGCTAGTATGCCTCTGGACATGAGATAAATTGTTCTGATTTGGGAGAGGTCGTCGCTGAGGAATGAATTATGTATTTGCAGGTCCTCAAAGAAACGGAGCGCTGCCCGGTTACAACGGCACCGCGACGACGTCGACGCATTACCAGAACATGAGCGTCGTGTTGAACGACACGAACTGTCCGTACTATCAGTTGTACGGTCCACCTCCAAGCTACGAGACTGTGATAGCCCAAACACGCGGTAAGATCTCGAACCCGGCGTCGCCAGAGACATCGGGTGCTAGCCGGATGAGCGTGCAGTCACCGAGCGTGCCGCAATGCTTCTCCTACGCGTGCAATCCTTCCACGAGACTGAACAACAACGGTCTGGACCAAGGCACGCAGTATCAGAACGGTAACGCGAGTCCTCGACAGGTCGACAATCCCGAGGCGATACCTTTCGCGCACTTCCCGCAATACTGCGTGGCGGACGGGGCTCTCCGTCAGAACGTGTGTGTTCCTTTCAATTATCAGGAGCAGCCGTTCGTTTCCGGAGAGGGTTTCAATCGGCTTTACCAAGGCAGCTCCGCGAACTACGTTCCGTATCCGATGGACAAGTCCTCGGACACCTCCGACGCGGAGAATCCAAGCTACGAAGCGGCGAACATGGAAAGGTACATGATGATGAACATGGATTGCACGGCAGGTAGCAGCAGGGAACATAGCGTTTGGGAGCTGAACGATCGATCTGTCTCGAGAGTGCACGGTAAAGTAGAAAAGAGTACGGGTGAAAGGGTTGAGAAAGGTCGAGAACAGCAACGGCATAATGTGTCACAGACGTCGGTGGCGGGATTGTCCTCGGTGCTCGAGGGAATAAGCGAGAATGATTCGAAATCCATGAATTCCTCGGATGATTTCGAATCGGAACCCTCGAGAAATCGTCGAGCATTCGGTGGCTCTTTAAAAGCGACCGGCAGATACGCTGGGAATACAAACACCGAGGAATATTCCGTTCAGAGGGCTTTCTCGAAAACCATGCCCCATTCCTGCGATGGACTTATCAATACGGAGCCGGTGACCGGGAACGGCAGCGTGTCCCGCAACGTAAGCCCTCTAGAAGGCACAGTAAACGCTAGCGCAAGTTCTTTTCAATCAAATCCATCCAATAATGTGATATTAGAGTCTTTCGTTTCGGACGGCGGGCCCTCCACAACAGAGGATCGTCGGCCTCCTCTCATGAATGCCAGTACAAATTCTGATCTTGAAAGTAAACATAGATTAGACAGATCGAAATCGTTGGACTGAGCACTGTGAATACTTTCTTACCAGACGCATAGTGCTTATTCTTGTACGCAACGCGTCACGCGTACATTTCGCGCGCGAAGTCGTCGTTCGTTAGCTGAGAAATTTACGTCGAAGACGTTCGTCCCGCCAAGTTTTCCTCTGATCGATGTAATAACGAAACGAGCGCAGTATTATTTTTTTAAGGATTCTCCGAAACTCGGTGTATTTGAACGTGTTTAAGATTCACGCTCCTCCGACGGACTTTGGGGAGCGTTTATTAACGTTGTACATATATGCTTGTTGATCCTGCCTGTTCTCCAAGTTTTTGAGCCTCGACGCGAGCTGTCCGGAGGCGACGCGAACCTTCTTCGTTCCACGTTCGATTCCAACATTCCTATACTCAGAAACGCGCACTCACTATCCTCGATAGTGTCTCGAGAATATGAGATTCGTACTCACGTGAACGCAATACTCGACGAGTCCAAGGAAGTATTTAATTCATCGTTTATTTTTTTCGTTCGTTTGAAACGGTTCATACGGGAGACAGAATAATTTTTTAACAAGGTGGTCAAGGTTCATTTAATTATTTCTTTCCAACACGCGATACTGCCAGGAACCTTCATGACGTAGACGAGCGTAGATTCTCAGGCGTCTGAATGGTTTCAAGGGAATGTCATTCAGTCGACGCGCGCTTAATTACGTTAATAGTGTCCCTGTTTTTTGATGAATGGGCTCAACTAATTCCAGTTACGCACAAAACCGTCGATCGACGCTGTACTTGGTCGTCCTACATTATACTGGTTACGCCGATAACTCGTTAGCGCACCTTTTTCTAATCTTCGCACGTCGTCGCACCTTTACGACCCATCGAACTTTTTAATATATAAGATTCTACTTAATAATAGCTTTAACTTTACCGACCACCTCTCGTCGTATTTTCTATACACACAGAGATATTCTCACGCGGTGTCCGATGGTGCTGAACCGACGGGCTCCCGTTCCTTCGACGGGGACCGTAGAATATTTTTCAGTTTCGATCGAGCACCCCGTACGTTTCACGTGTTCGCTGAATCTGCACGTTTAACGCTAAAGAAATCTCGATATTAAACGGATCTCCTTCGAAGCGCAGCAAGACACAACCACCGACGTACTTAATCGTTAAGGTGTAATTTACGAAAGAGTCTCTAGTTTGTTTACGATTGTAGGGGGACGATACTGTAAGATAAGGATGCTCGGTATCGAATGGAGAAAGAAATTACGTTCTGATCGATGTACGGGTCACGACAGCTTGCAAACGCAATTTGTTTCCTTTTCATTCTTCGTCGTTGTATCTACTTTGATGCCGTGTACGAGGACTTCAGGAGTCCGCTCCGTTCAATATTGTTCAAAAGAAAGAAAATGGAGACGGTCGTGACTCGGTCGTCACGACGATTTGTCGTTTGCTGTTCGCGACACGAACGCGATCGAAATCGTGAAGTCGACCTGTCGTCGCGTTTGTAAGTTTCTGACTAAGTTTTCGATTGTAACAGCGGTCCAAAGAAACAGCGTACGTGCCAATAACGAGTCCGTTAGATAAAGCAATATCGAGTGTGTCTCACTACGGAGGCAAGCTACTCGATCTCGCAGCCAAGGTGTTTAGCTTAAAAGAGGAAAAGAATTATATATTATATACACACGTGCATACACTTATATAAATATATAAAAAATATATATATATATATACATACACAATTATTTTTTGTAACCGATCCTAATCGACGGACCATGGTTTTGACTGTCCGTCTCCGAATAAAGAAAAAAAAAAAGAAATATTAATAACGCATAAAATGTAAATGAGTATCGCTCCGGATCGTGGGATCTTCTTATAGATTCAGGAATCACTATATTTTATGTGCGTGCGTAGTCTGCGTGTTACATAGCTTTAACGATTAACTAGTCCGAACGATCCTCTCACCGTCACGTGCAATCGTATTCGTATTTAATTATACTGTAAGATATATTGTACCTAACGCGGAGGGATGTCTTTCTGAAATAAAGACGAGATATTTATTCACGTACGCGTACCGAGACTTCAAGTTTCAGACGCTGACAGTAAGTGTTGGCGTTTCATTGAATTTTACAGCTGCCTTTATCCGTTCCTTCTGTCTGACGAAAGCATCTGGTAAACAGGGATGAATAAAACAAGTCGCAAGAGTAAATATGACCTTTGTTCTATTATAAAGTATCGTAAGATCGATCTTATTGATTAAAACGTTCCGTTCGAATTACAATCGTCCGGTATCCGGTCCGGAGTTACTATTTTAGGGTAACGCCGGTGTTGCCGGTCGCACGAACGCCGAAGAGAGCGCGGGAATCGTTTCGAGGATCAAATCGTTTGCACTCGTGATTACTCGCGCGAAACGGGAACGGTTATCAGTACCCTACCGATAAACGAAGCGGAAAACTCGAGCTGGGATGGTAAACGGGGCTTACCAGCACGCGGCGACGGTAAGAGATGGCAGGTGCACCCGGCCTCGAAGGAAATCAATATGAAGAGGATTGGTAGAGGGGTTGGAGGTGCGTCGAAGCATCCCCATGAGAGACAGCCGCGCAAAACGAGCACCACCGAGCGGACAAAAACGCTCGAAAATGTCCTAGTCTCGGTGTCGAACGGTTTCGACGTTGCACCTTTTCTCTCCTCGATCTTCTGTCCACCCCCTTCTCTTTCTCATTTAGTCCTCCCGTAACCCTTCGGCCAGCCTGCTCCCGGCATAGTGAATCAATAATTTAAGTGATAGTGTGGTGATTACGCGGTTGTGCCGGGCAAGATGTCGGTGAAGGTGAGTGTTTCTCTGGAAAATAAAAAGCTGGACCCGTTAGAGGAGATCTGTGTTCACGAACATGTTTCCACGGGATTCTGTCCATTGATCTGGATTGGAGGACACCGTGGCGTCCTTCGAAATACATTCTACCGAACTGCGTACTCGTTATGTAATGCAACATTACGGAGGATCATGTTGATCGAAATTGTGCTCCTTTGGAGGGTGTATCAGCGAACATCTGTATCAGTCAGCGAGAATCGATTCGATCGGCCGTTATCTAGCCACCTAACTGCGCAGCGGTCGCGCCGGAACAACGATAATCCAATAAAACGAGGATTCACCGTTCCCCGAAACGAACCAGGCTATTTCGTTGCGCTCCGTGGATGGGCTCCATCGACTCGCTTATTATCGACTGCATGCACTCTAACGATACCGAAACACGAATCGTCTGCGATAGAGGCGAGCACGCGATACGTGTTGCGCTCGCGATAGACGGGCAATCGGCCGATTACAAACTCGTCCCATTTACCAAAAACTTCCGACGATTATCATGCTGCTTTTAGTCCTGGTCGCCAGGCGAATCGTTGCATTCGGAGTTTCACGTGCGACGTATCAGGAGAACGGATTGTTTACATTGTTTTGTGGAGGACGTTCCTAACGAAACGATCGACGCAAATTTTCCAGGGACTGTCGTTAGACTTTTGACGAAGAATCTTTCACAATCGTGTATTCGAAACATGTCGAACGTAAAACACGTTGATACTTTGGCTACCGTGCTGTATTAGCTGAAACTGGCAAACTTTCTATATCGTTATACAAAATAAATATTAAGCGACTAAAAATTAGTAAGTTTCATAAGTTTTCGCTGGTTTTGTTGGACTTTGTTGGATATACAGAGTGGTCCGAAATTCACGATACAAACGGGGTCAGGGAGATTCTATGGCTCGAAATAAGACGAAAATCAAGAATAACGAAATTGCGTGGAAGGCTTCGTTTTCGTGAAAAATGTATTTGAAAATCAGTTATTTATCATTACTTATTACGTTTCATGTATCCTTCGCATAACTTGAGAACGCGTTAAGAAGTAAGTATTGATAGTAAACAGTGCCTGACATTGTGTCTTGTGCAGAAACGTTCACAACAACGATCTGTAGTGAAATTCGTAACATCGGTTATTATTTAACTGCACACGTACTCGACTGATGTTCAAATACATTTTTCTCGAAAATGAAGCCTCCCACGCAATTTCGTTATTCTTGATTTTCGTCTTATTTCGAGCCATAGAATCTTCCTGACCCCGTTTGTACCATGAATTTCGGACACCCTGTATGTACATACAGTAGACAGTTGAATTCCAAAGTATCAGAGAATGAGAGGGTGTTTGCCCAGAGCTGTTTACAGAGTGGAAATTATCAAGAATTATGGTTTTAGGGCGGTCCTTCAGGCTGGCACACGAAGCAGAAGCGTATAACTTCCAGAGGCACTGCGAGATGGAGCAGTATAGTAGCGCAGATCGTTTTAATCGTATTATCGTGCGCCACAAGTGTCCGTTTCCTGTCGGAACGCTCTGCTCAGCTGCACACGCGTGCTTGCAGTCGCGGCGGGAGCTTCATCGCGCTTTCGCGACCGTTTCGCCAAAGATCAGCCGACCGCTGATCAAGCCGCTACTCGCGCTTTCGCAGATCGACCGCCTCATCCGAAAGCTCCGAATCGTGCGAGTGACGTTCGAATTTGACGCTGAAACGTTGCGCCGACCGTCTTGCGCGCGTCAACAACCCGTTGAATTTCCTGACATCGAGTACACTCGCTCCAGACGATCGTTTCCGTTTCGTTATCGAGGAGCTTCCGACGAATCGTGGAATCGCGATAGCGCAAGCGTGCCGGCGACGCTCGTCCGAGCTCAGTCGCGGTCGCGAAGCTCGAAAACGCGCGAGTGACGTTCGGGTTGACGGAGAAACTCGCGGGGATGCCGTCCGCGCGTAAGAAGACGAGCGGACGACCGTGGTATTCGGTGGTGTGCGACGACGACTCGAGTGTACGTATTTTTAGGTCGGTCTAAAACCGTGTCACCCGCAGAATTTTCGCGACGGCGAATTGTGCAGCTTAGCTGGCGAAAATTGAGTCGGTCGACGGAAACGAGCGGAGAACGAGCGAGATTCAGCGCGGAGACCGACGTCCGCGAGTGTCTGCGTCATTGCGCGCGATTATCGTCGATGACCGCCGGAACGAGTTCACGGTTTATCTGCGAAACGATAGGCACCGGCATGGGTCTGCGTGACGCGGAAGAATCGCGGGATTAGAGTAGAAGCAGGCCTTGGGTTGGAGTTTCCTCGGTAGCCTGAATCGTCAACCGTATCTAGAACTTTTAGAAGTATTATCCAGCGTTGCCGTGAAACTCTGCAGTAACGTCAGCAACATTATCATTGAGATAATCTCCGTGCAGCGATTCCGGTGACTACGGACAAGATTTATGAGTTACTAATTGGATTATCTCGCGCTCTAGCCATTGTGTAATGGCGAGGTCGTTCTTAACGTTTCTTTATATCCGTTGAAACAGCTCTCAGCAGATGCTCGTGAAGCTCCTCTGTTCTTACGCGTCTGCTTCCGTTCCGTCGATGCGAAACGAGTACGCGGAGATCGTGTAAATCGTCGAGAAAAGATTGTGATGCAAGACAATAATCGTTCGTGATTTTTTGTACAGATGATGATGTACAAACAGGCGGAGTTCGAGGATGAAGACAGCAGCAGTATCAGCATCGGGTCTGTTGCTTTGAACAGCGAAGGCGTCAGCACGTCTGCCACGCACATAAGATATCGTTCGGTACGTTACATTGCACAGGTGTCAAGCATGCTTAACCCTTTCATTGTGTAAAGTACACGACGCTCGATCGAAACATCAGGCGCCGCATTGTTTAGCTCGTGCAATGTGCAGTCAAGCGATTGCTTAACCGCGAGACATAAACACGACGAAAAGAAAACCATCATCGAGCCGGGTGTGTTTACAAATTCGTAGTGCAAACTTTGTGCGCGCGTAATATTGCAAGCCGTAAAACCGCTTTTATTTGGGCGCTATAAAGCTTGTCAGTGGCTCTGCTTTCGGCATCGTGAACGAGGGCGACGGAGAAACATCGAAATGCGTTGTTAAACCTAGACGTTCGTCTCGCGACCCTAATACTATTTTCATTGCAATAGTCAGACCCTGCAGATCGCGGTCTGTTAGACCATGTACGATTGGATTGGCGTCGCGCAAATGATTTCGAGAGGTACAACTGGGATTATTAAATCTGACTGTGAAGATAGGATGATTATAGCAGCGACAGATAGAGCGGGTCACCGATTATGAATTTCTAACACGCTTAAACGACCCCCGCAGCGATACAGTCTGTATTTCGTGCAGGGTACGACATTGTGGAGAGCGAGGAGCGCGCTCGAGAGATGTCTTTTCATCATTTGCGCGGGCCTGTTGCTGATGGTGGTGATGCTGTCGATAGTGATCAGCAGTAAGAACGGATGGGACGAGGCACAGATAGTCCACGTGACTTCTCACGTAGAAGGTACCCACTGACAAACGTTTCTTTCATCAAACATCCTGTTCTCGCGAACCTGAAGAACTTTTTTTCGTTAGATGGCACGCACTGTTTAACGGAGCGCTGCGTCACGGTTGCTGCGTCCATCATAAACAGTATAGATCGTTCGGTGGATCCGTGTGACGATTTTTACGAGTACGCCTGCGGCGGATGGATCAAGAAGAATCCCATACCAGATGGTAACAGCATGTGGGAAACGTTTGGTAAACTGGAGCAAGAGAATCAGCTGGTCATCAAGAATGTTCTAGGTAATATTTTTCCAGAATTCTGTTGGTATGTGAGTCGTATCTGCCGGGAAGTCGCTCCATTGTCTTTGGTTGAACAGAGAAACCGACCAGCGAGATGAAATCGAAGGCCGAGAGGAAAGCCAAGTCTTACTTTCTGTCATGCATGGACGCGAACGACACCATCGAGACCCTCGGGGCGAAACCGATGCTGGATCTACTGGATACCGTCGGCGGCTGGAACGTTTCCGGGAAATTCGACGTAAACACGTGGTCCTTGCAAAACAGCATGCACATTCTGCAGAACGTTTACAACATGGACGGTTTGTTTACATGGGCGGTGAACGAGGACGATCGAAATAGTACCCGGCACATTATACAAGTAAGCTGAATGTCCTTCGGGACGTGGAGCGTGAAACGTTAGATATTGCCTAACCGGATCGTTTATTTTGAAGATCGATCAGGGAGGCTTAACGTTGCCGACGGTCGACAATTATCTGAACGTTACTGAACATAGCAAAGTGTTGGCAGCCTATTTGGAGTACATGACGAAGGTACAACAGCAACGCTAGTCGCTTCGATTTACCGTTTCCATCGAGACCTTGTACCCGGTGAATCGAGTACAGGTACTCGTACACGTTTACAGATCGGCGTGCTGCTAGGTGGAGAGGAGAATTCGACGAGGAAACAGATGCAGGACGTGATAAGCTTCGAGACGAAGTTAGCGGAAATCATGACGCCCTCTGAAGAGCGCAGGGACGAGGAAAAGCTTTACAACTTGATGTCGTTGAGCGAGCTTCAGCGTAGATCACCCTTCGTAAGTGTTTCCGTTAACTCGACGACCGTACCACCTCTGTTCTGTAACTATTCTTCCACACGTGCTTCCAGATGTCCTGGGTAGACTACTTTCAAAACGCCACGCGACTGGTCAACAAGAAGATCAACAGCAAAACGATGATCGTGAGCTTCGCACCGGAATACTTTGCCAAGCTGTCAAAGCTTGTCATAGAATACAACAAGACAAAAGACGGAAAAATGTGAGTTCGTTGGCTCATGTTTCGGAATACGTATTGAGCCATGATCCTTCTTCACACCCTGCCCTTCTACCGTTCTTTTTCTTCCACAGAATACTGAATAACTATCTGGTTTGGCAGACCGTGAGGTCCCTAGCAGCGTGCTTGTCGAAACCCTTTCGCGATGCTTACAAGGGTCTCAGAAAAGCTTTGATCGGTTCCGAGGGACGCGAGGAGCAGTGGCGTTACTGTGTCAGCGACACGAACAACGCGATGGGTTTTGCCATTGGCGCGATGTTCGTCAGAGAAGTTTTCCATGGGAAGAGCAAGCCAATGGTTGGTTCACTTCCAGAACTTTTGATTGATCTATAAAGAATAGCCATTTATAGGAGATATGCATTACAGGCTGAGGAGATGGTCGATCAAGTACGCAAAGCTTTCACGAAAAATTTAAAGAACCTCGATTGGATGGACGCTGAGACCAGAAAATCAGCCGAGGAGAAGGCAAACGCTATAACCGATATGATTGGTTTTCCTAATTTCATTCTGAACCCTGGCGAGCTGGACGAGCGTTACAGAGATCTATCGATCAAGCAGAATGAGTATTTTCAGAACAACATACGGGTGAACAAGTATAACTTGAAGAAGAACCTCGAGAAGCTCGATCAGCCCGTGAACAAGAGTACTTGGATCATGACACCGTCTACGGTGAACGCTTACTATAAACCTACTAAAAATCAAATGGTTTTCCCTGCTGGTATTCTACAGAGTCCTTTCTATGACATGGAGAACCCCAATAGCTTAAACTTTGGCGGTATAGGAGTCGTTATGGGCCACGAATTAACACACGCCTTCGATGATCAAGGTACAACAGCGTCGAGAGATGAGTTTGGTCTCGATGAAACGGGGCGATCGTTTGTATTTTCGTTTGTAATTCGCAGGAAGGGAATATGATCTCCACGGGAACTTGCATCAGTGGTGGAACAACGATACGATAGATAGGTTTAAAAATAGAACAGAATGCTTCGTGGAACAGTATCATAACTTCGAGATACACGGCCGACACGTGAACGGACGGCAGACTTTAGGTAATGCACAAACATGTAACCGAATAGCTATATCGAAGTGTAATATCGACGTATTAATGGATTTCTTTGATAGGCGAGAACATCGCGGATAATGGAGGTCTCAAGGCCGCGTATCACGCGTACCTAACGACGCCTAAATGCTACAAGGACCAACTACCGTTACCTGGTCTCAACATGACGCATCGTCAGTTATTTTTCTTGAATTTTGCTCAGGTAATTGTCACCATCGAAATTGTCATAGGCAAAAGTCATCTACTCAGAAGAAAGCGATTTAACATAAGACATTTGTCAACAGGTTTGGTGTTCCGCCGTAACGCCCGAAGCGATAGCTCTTCAAATTGAAAAAGATTCTCACTGTCCGTCAAAGTTCAGGGTGATAGGACCACTGTCGAATCTTCCGGAATTCTCGACGGAATTCAACTGTCCAAAGGGTTCGCGAATGAATCCGGATGACAAGTGCGAGGTGTGGTAACGCCTTTCGTTTCAGCCGATTTCTGGAATTGCGAAGTAACGAGTTGTCGTAGCTTCGACCAGCGCTCCCGTCGGCCTAGAGTCTCTTCCTTCGACACGATTTCTGCGAATCGAGAGCGAATTCTAGCGGTGGTTAGCGGTTCGAAGCGGGCATGGAGTCCGGTAGCAGATCGTCCGCGTTTCAATTCCGTACGGACGGGTCCGCATGTAACGAAACTGCGACGCGTGATTTTATCCGTGACAGTTACTACTTCCATATATTGTTAATTCGACCGGTCGATTTATTGAGAACCGACAAGATCGCAGCCAGCCAAAGCTGAACGTTTGCAACGAACGCCGGAGACGCGATTTCATGTACCGAGCCAAGTGTCAGGTCTCGAGATTCCGTTAAATCGTCGATAAGTTTCACGGTGCAGGCTTCTGGAGAGTCTGCGGAAAGCTTGTTACGTGTTTGAAGGCACTAGGACCACTGTATGAATTATTACTCTTCTCTAATGGCTAGTTTTCTCCGATGAATAAGTTCACTGTGGTTCATCGCGATCAACGGAGACGATTAATTCACCGAACCGGCCGACATTACTTGCCTAGAGCGACATGCACGATTTTCATACGCGACGAGTCATTTTTCACTTTTATACTTGGACCCAGTATTATTCGATTGTCAGTCGATTCGAGTATACGTTTACAACAACACGACACACTGTGCGAACCTCGTGAACGCCTCTGCTTTACGTACGCGACATTGTGCGCTGCGTTTGTATCGATCGGACGAGGACAAGTTTAAAAGAGGAAAGCGAGAAATCCGATTTATGTACTTTATTTTCGCTCGCAATCAGGGAGATTCTCGAGGATCTCGATGAGCCATAGCGACCGTAAGCGCGGAGCCGTAACTTCTGCAGGCAGGATCTAGCGTTAAGCTTAAAAAATTTAATTTTCTAAATAAGCTACAGGCTAATTAGAGCGGAATTAGTACATTGGTCCAGGTGGACGTGATTCGACGCACCCGCGGACGTCGAAAACAGAATATTTTTCAATGCGCTTAAGTGTATATTTTGTGTCCTGTGAGGCTCGGTACTCGGGCGAATCAAAAAAAGATTCGTTTTATTCGCTAGAAAGTACGTGAAAGATTATATATACACACAATATAGGTATACACTAAATTATTCTCTAATTCAAGCGATTATTTGTACAAAACGACAGTAATGTTCCACGCGTGCACACTCGAGAGATCTTTTAATTAAACGATTGACGACAGAAAGAGAGAGGAAGCGGGAGGAAAGAAAAGCGCGAGGTCTTTCGAGGCGAGTATACATTAAATCGATACGATGTCTGTCAGTGATGTGTCTTGAGTCTTTGTTTCTCATTCTTTCCAATTATCGCTAACTGCAGCGAATACGAGACAGACGATTCTCGTATGCTGTACGCGCGCAAGGTGCTCGAGTGATTCTTTTTATACTCATTTCACCATGGAGTCGGAGCAAAATCGACACCAACCTGTTTTTCCGTGTATTTTGTATTTGTCGGATGCTGGAGTGCGAGAGATCGGTGAAGAATTTCGTGCGTCGGGCGAGTAGTTCTTAGAAAGCGACGACTATTTCGATCGCGCCACTAATGCTATACATTACTCGAGATACTTATTCATGACGCACGTGTAAATCAAATAAAGAACGAACTAATGACAGGTATCAGCGTCTTATCGATTCCAGAAGAGGAGACCATTATCGCGGAGTTTCTTTCCTAAACCGTGCAACGCGATATCGAATTTGGATTGCTTTTCCGTTAAACCTACAACACGATATCGAATTCGGGTTGCTCTTTCCTTTGTAGCCTGTGCCAAACGTTCTCCAGGACGCAGATGAGAGCACTGAACACGCTCATGTAAACGAGTCCCAAGAGTAGTGAATGAATGTGAGCGTATTCCACCGGTTGAAAAATCGACTGATCATCTCCCGACTGCCTTATTCCCTTGGTCATCCATTTCCTCTCCAGGTATTTCAATATTCCGGCAGAGTGCAGTCGCATCAGGCTATCAAAGATAACAAAGATTCGAGGGTTTTCATTCGTCCCTGACAGTGAGATCTTTCGCGAGAATATCAGGGTAAACGCTTACTAGGCGTCCACCAAGTGGCGATGCTCCGCGAATCTGGCGTGCAGAAACGAGATCTTGAGGGTCCAGTAACGATCGGGCAGCTGAACGATGCGACAGACCTGTTGAACTCGACGATAAATCGGCAGAAACACTTCCGGTACTTCTATGTAAGCGAATCCCGGTGTGCAGAGTTGAGAGTTCAACGCGCTACTGTTTCTCATGTCAGGGCAACGGTTATTGACCAGACTCCTCCATTCCTCCTTCACCTCACCGCTCGTCGAGCCATCCTGGAAAAACGTAACATCGATCGAGCTCTCGAAGAGATTCATTTCCAAAGAGCATCATCGGACGATCGGTTTCACCTCTGTAAAGCGAATATAGGCGCTGCTGTCGTTTCTCACGCAAACGGAATGACTGCGTTTTTGTAACGCGTCTTCCAGGTTGGTCAACGGAACGGAGTTTCCGCGTATCGCCAGATAAGAGGTGAGCGTGCTGCTGAATCCGCTGGCCAGCAACATTCCAGTCATCAAATGAGACAAAACGATCAGCCGGAGAGACCAAGAAGCTGGCACCCTCTCGCACCCTGATCAGAGAAACGCCGATGTTTCAATGATATCGCATTTAAACGATTTCGACTCACCTTGACCGGCCAAGCTGCCCAGAACGGCTAACAAGTTGAACGACGCTGAAGAACACTCGTCGTCTTGTTGCACGTAATTAGTATTGCTGATCTTTTTCAGATAGTGTATCCCTACGGCGGTGGCGGCGGTGACGAGGACGAAGATCAAGATGGTCAACCAGAGTCCTCGACTGAACACGTTCGTGTACCATCCTTGCAGAACCCTCGTTCCATCGGACTGCACGAACAGAGCGTATCTGCATGAAATAAAATGAATGTGAGCAGTACATGAAGTTTTGGAGGGTACGAGATCGTGCTTATCGCGAATTTGAAACGGAATCGATTTCGGAAAAGAAAGTGTAATGGTGGTACGGATTGAATATAAATTCGAGATGGCTTACGAGATGGACGTAATCGGAGTACTGTACGCATAATAACCGGAGGTGTTGGAATAAATCACCGTGGCTACCAGTAGTGCGTGAGCCTGTCCATTCATCAGCGTCTGGCTGGCCGACGGTTCCGCTCTTCGGTAAATCGTCCTGCATTTTCGACGAAGAAACGCCTTTATTACGGTGCACGCACCCAGTCCACTATTTTCTCTTCCCTTCTACCATCTCCCCCCTGTGCTACTATACTTATACCTGTCTAGACGAATGAATCATACGAGTATTTTGACCCACCGTGGCGTGTGGGTGGTACACGGAAAATTGGTCAGATTCCTCGTACGGTTTTCTGCCGCGCATATATCATTCCGACGCTCGCCGTGAAATTCGAATGAATGAATCGACGTAACAGGTGCAAAAGGTGCGAACACTCGGCCGTCGAAAAACTAAATATCAAGAATTCAGTTCCGCAGAAAGGAATCTGTCAGTCTCGAAGTCTCGAACTTTGTATTTTTCATTCATCCCTTGCCTTGCAATAACGAGTCACACTCGTGACACAGATTATGATACATATGTTACAAATATGAGCCCCACTTGCGTAATAATCCTTTCAGACTACTCCTTTCATTACAGCACCTTTGACTGTCGGAGGGTTGTTAAAAGTTGAATAGCAAACTTTGTCGCACGATATTATTAGGAAATCGTAAGGTAGCGGGTTAATGAAAGTAACTCTTTACTTGAAGCCTAAGACATCTTCCAGCGTCGTCCATATGTCTCCTATGAAGCCAGTCACTCCAGAGCCATTGGCATTCTTTAGCACGTACGGATGCATCTGAAAAGCGATACTATGGCATCACTCAATTTTTTTTTAAATTCAGACAACGACTAGCAATTCTTAAGATTTAACGCCCACGATATCCGCTGCTACAACGATAGTTCGTCCTCTTAAATCTTTTGCCATTTCTACGCTGCACGCAGCGCTGCTGTTCATCTTCGCAGCTTGGATTTCTTCGAATTCCTCTGTGTAGTCGTTCCACCGCCAAACTTGTCCCGGTATAGTTTGCAGAATACTTTTCTCTTCGTCATTCTTCAAAAGACGGATGCACGTTTCCGCGGCGGTGAACGAGAGGAGTGTCTAAAACATTTGTACACGCTTGAGTCACTTTTTGCTGGGTTTCTTTAAAAAAATGAAGGTTCTTCTCACTGTCAAAAACACGATGTTCATATTGGGCCGGACTTTTCCACACTGTGTGCAAGTTCCAGATTCTAGGATTTCGAATAATGGCGTGACTAAGCATGCGTTGCTTGAATCGAATAATTGACAGGTTTCATGCGGGAAGGGCTATTCGTTAATTATGCAGTTTGCTTCCTAATGAACGGGTGCGAAGCTCGATATTTTTATAAAAGTTTAAATAATGCATAAACTGCCGTTTCATGTACAACGATTAACGGAAATTTCTATAATTTCAGGTCTTGATTACAGTCGATAAAGTAATTTTTCTGCTAGGATTTGCCCCAATCATTGATCGAACGATATTCAATCTGAATAAAATAAAATATTCTCAGCAAACTCGTTCGAAGTTTCCGCTTATTCCAATAACAGCACTGTGAAAATTAGCGACACTTCCTGTTGTCTAATTACCCAAAATACTCAAGTTGGCGACTGAAAAAAGTTGTCAGGGGAAATGTAGGAAAGAAGTGACACGAATGACAGCGGAGAAGGGTGTTCGAATCAACTAAAATGAATTTCAAGTAAGCGTTTTTATAGTATTGACAGGATTGAATAGATCGTGCAACTGCATATGGTAAGACAGTTTCGCGGAAGCGGATATGAATGTGCAGGTGAGGACCAATGGGATCGCGGCATGCGCGTCGGTAATGCGCAGTGGAAAAAAGTGAAGCATTTACTGCGCATCGTTTGCGCGCCTTCTTCGATCGAAGCGGAGATCGCCGTCGTTGTATCAAATTCGAAGAAATCCAGCCACGAACGTCAATGAAATGCTGCAAAACAGTGAAAAGAAGGCCCTTCGCGTTCCTGAACACTTCTATCATTGTCAGCGGCGGCGGGAACGGAAATCACATCGACATTCATCAGGGTGAGTGAATCTTTCCGATCGATCTCTTCCATAACCTAAAAACGTTTGCCGTTTTCGCGCTGTTTACACAACTTTTTTCTTTGATTACGCGGTACACGTACGTATATGTACTCGAAGCATTTTTAAACTAATAGGTAGGCAATCGAAGAAGTGCGAAGCCTATTCGTGCGAAGATGGGTGTGATATATGAGAATTCGGCAGGTGGGTGAATTTGAAAATTGCGTAAGCGCGGAAGAAAATTTGGCGCCAAAGCGGGCTACCAAAATGGCGGGGAAATCGATGAACTTCTTACTTTGTGCAATACACATGTTCATACTTTGATAGTTGCACCGATACGTTGATAGTGGTATATTTTAATATAGCGATATTTTGATACTTAAATTCTTATTTTCTTACATTCTGATATCTTTGTATCGGTTGTTTAATAGGTCTATGTATGGGTTGTTCGATCGTTTAATAAGGCGATATAGAATATCGACAGCTTTGGTTGATCAGTAGATCGCCATATAATATCTATACTTCGATCATTCGATACATCAGTATCGATTGCCATTTTAACTTCGTCCCATCCTCCACCGTACGAATTATTGTCCACAGTTCTCAGAAAATACGATTCGCGTGTTGCGGCCAATTATGGCTACGGCTCGGAATGAAAAGTTTCTTTAAATCGCGCAGAAGGCGTACTGCACGAAGCACCGAACGAGGAGTCGAACGGCATCGAAAATTGCGGAGCGGATCGCGTCCCGACGCTCGTTGATTCCTATTTACAGTGTAATTGCGAATGTCACGGTCGACGTGAACCGCGAAGAGGCTTTTCTTGCGAGTTCATCGTGATCGGTGACGCGAGCGCGCGTTAATTGAACGCCGCTGCTCTTTCGTCGATCCGATTAAACGGTCGAGATACGTGGTAATTATGACCCGCAGCCGCGCGCCCCGCTCGACTATAAATGCATGATTAATGCATTCGCGCGTGTTGCAAAAACGGGCTCGGTCACTCTTATGGATCGAGTCGATCATTCTGTCGAATTCAAGCTCATCCCGTGTATGTATGTTACCGACGCGCTTACCGGAGAAACATGTAAATGATGAAACATCCTGGCTGACTGAACGGGACGTTTCTCGGCGATTTGAACGCGGTCGATTTCGAACCGTCGGGGATGTTTCGGCATATCAGGGAGATATTCGCCAGTTTGAAAGCGGCGAAGAGAGGAGTCCCGTTGGTCAGCGAACGGGAGGGCGAAAGTAGGAAAGAAGGAATTTCAGAGCGCCGTGAAACGGTAGGCGATGGCAGCTCGTTAGCGCGCGATACAAGGACAGAAAAAAAAGCGAAGAGATCGGGGATCCTTTTCTGGAGCCACCTGCTGCTGCTGCTGATGGTGCTTGTGCAGTGGCAATGGCAGAGAGCAGCAGCACTCGATTGGTCCTCACGATGACAGACAGCAGCGACGTGTGGGGCAACAGGAAACATGTGGACGACGGTTTCACGGACTCGGATGGCCCGATTCACCGATTTTCTACCCTCTCTCCGTCTTCCCACGTGCACTCTTTTGACCACCGTTGCCCGTGGTCGTTTTTCGGCGACCCTGTCAAACGATCCTATGAAACGCTTTGCCATTCGTACTTCGATTTATTATTGCCACATCTGAATTCATTGAACTTTCTCCACTTATCCATGCTTTTAAGAAATATCCGGCTACACTTTTTCATCCAGCTTTCCGAAGTATGTATTCTCATTACGGCATACGGATCAATTCGATCAGGGATGAACAGTTAATTTGCAAAACTCGTGTGGAAGTCGTTAGGCGGTGTTCGGCGGTGGAGCGAGATCAAAGGCAGAATGATCGATGGTGCGAGCGATTTTCTTTATTTTAAGATTATAAGGGGATCCCGGTGACCTGAAGATGTTAATTAACGCGGATGAGAGGGACCGCGAAAAAAGCGAGCAACACGCGAGGAAGAAATTGATGCTGCCGGATCGGTTATTAAATTTTATTCAACGACGTAATATATAGTGCGCGGAGATGAAGCTTCGAGGGATTGCGAGCAGCCCGTATCGGATTGATTATGAAAAAAATATTGTTCGGCGAAAAGTGTTCGCCCCGAGGCCGATCATTATCGACAGTTATAACGTTACCTTTATTGCATATCATTTTCCTGCATGACCAACAAATTTACAGCAAATTTATATCGTGCGGCAACGCGCAAAAAGGCCGAGTCGATTAAAAGGATCATCGAAAATGAAAGATTGTGAAAAGGTTCGCGCGAGCGTTCGAGGAACGCGATCGATCTCGATCGTCTTGCGAGCCTCGTCACCACCGCAAGGATCGAGGATCGTAGATCGACGGAATAAAACGCGTGGACATACGAAAATAGCCGATTTCGCTGCTTTGCAATACGTCACGCAATGCATCTTGTATCGATGCGCAGTATTTGAATCGTTTTGAAAGTCGATTTGGATTTCAAATGTCGCCAAAAAGAAAAAGAAGTCTTCGGCCTATCTCGACGTTCCCTCCCCCTCTCCCCCCGTTTCTCTTTCTCTTTTTATTTCCTTTTTGGTTCGCTATCGCGTCCGACCGATCGACAATGCGAGTCGATATGTGCCCTCGATTTCGGTCCGCATAAAAATTCGATCGATTTTTTGGCGTGACCGTGCACAAATTGCACGCGGGCTCGACAACGTTGCATGCTCGAAGCACGATCAAATTTAAATTTTCCTCGCTCCCGGTGGTGGTCGAATGCTAACGCGATCGCCTCGGAATATCCTCGCGGGGAACCTTGAAATTTCGCGCGATTTTATTACCATTCATGGATTGTGTAACGACCGAGAAAGAGAGCAGAGCGCGCACGATCCACTATTCGGCGTCGATCGATTCACCATTGTTCCTGAATCGATCATCCACGTCGCTCCGGCGATATCGAATAAATCAGAAGACCCATTTTACACCGAAAAATCTTCGCCTCTGCTTCGCCGTTGTATTTATCAAACACGGAATCTGCATGTATTTCCTCATATTTCGACCCGACTTTATGTAAACATCTAATTCGTTTAAACATCAAATTTGTACCGATTCGAAGCGTTCCACAGGCACAGCAGCGTCGGCTCCAGCGTGTCCTAAAGGACACTCGGACCATCGCTGATTGCATTTCAAGTCGTATCACAGTCGGCAGTCTAATGAATCGCGTTGCATTTGCAGGACGAACAGGCGAGGGAGAGGACGGGGGAGCGGTGGCTCGTCCAGTCGATCGGTCGTCGTGGTAGGCTTCGACGTTGGCTGAGATTCGCAGCGAAGAGTAGAATCGAAGAATAGAAGAGAAGAGCAGAGAGAAGAGAATATCGTGATGGAGTGAAGGAAGGTAAGCTAGGAGGGATCGCGGGAGGGAGATTGCTGGAGAAAGAGCGAAGCATGGCGGCAAAGGCGATGGACGGAGGGTATGGGTGAGAGGGAGAGTCTCTCCGAGGAGGGATGGAGGACCGTGTGGCAGTAGGGGGGCTGGATGATCGGCGCAGGGGGTGGAGGATGGGGGGTATTGAGGCAGGAGCAAGAGAAGGGGTTGCGGCGGCGGAGGATGGGGTGAAGAGCTGCAGGAGGTGGTGGAGGTGGCGGTGGCGGTGTAGAGAAGGTAGTGGTGGAGGAGGTGGAGGTGGGGGAGGAAGTGGAGGTGAAGGAGGAGGGAGCTAGTCGTTGGCGGCGAGTGTAGGTATATGTTCGGCCCCTACACGCGAATACGTAAGATACTAACAGGAGAGAAGAGACGGAGAAAGACCGCGAGAAGGAGAGAGACGGAGAAAGAGCGAAGGATAGAGGGAGAGAGGCAGAAAGAAGAAGAAGAAGAGGAGGAGGCCGACATATATGCGGTGAGAACGCGCGCCTCCTGACTCAGTGCTTGACAAGCCAGCAAGCTCTTAGGATCCACCGGGTTTTACCGGCACGGCACAGCTGCCTGCCACTGCCACGCGAGTACGCTCCTTCTCTTCTCTTCTCGTCTCGTCTCGTCTCGTCTCGTTTCTTCTCTTCTAAGTTCCGTTCTGCTCTGCTCTCCTCTGATCCAATCTTCTCCGCGCCGTTGTCCTTCCTCGTGGAAGTAACGAAGCTTCCTTCCGGGACCGATCGCCGTCAACCGTCTCTCCTTCAGCGATCAGGACTTTGCATCTAGAATCGAGCAAGCTAACCGGTCTCCCGGAAGCAATCGTTAGCTTTCTAGGGAGGAAGTCTCCGGAGGTGCAATGGCTCCTAGGATACGTTTAGGAAGATGCACGGTGCACCGGTAAACAGTGTCTGATGAGCGCGCGCATGTCGAGATTAAAGTTCGCGCTGGAACCGGAGGTCACGAGGGTTCACCGGATCATTTCGTTCGGAGGGAGACACGGAAGACTGCCGATACCTTCTGGATCAACGAGCATTCGCCGAAAGTGCAATGTGATTTTCAGGATGCCCTGAAGGTGCTTCTAGTAGTGAGTGACTATGGTAAACGGTAGTATTGGTGAGCACGGTAAATAGTGGAGCGAAACGTGAATCAGTCACGACTTGTCTCTCGAGGTTTCCACCGTACGCACAGTCGACCCAGGGTTGTCGAGTTTTCCCTCGATCTCGTAATAATCGATCGAACGTTGCTTTGTAGCCGTAGACCGCGAGAAGAGGTTCGCCAGGTTCGTGAATACGGGAGAAAGCAAGGAAGGAAGCGAAACTGGATCGCGTAGATCGCGATCGTGATCGAGGCTGGTCGCCTACTCCGGGTGATGTACCGGCTCCTGGACACGGTGACGAGCTGCGCGTTGCCTGCCGAAGGAAATTTCTCGACCAGGGGACCTTAGGATTTCGGAGAATCAAGAAGGTAGTATCGCGGGACAAACGACGAAAAAAGAAGTTCCTCTCGCGGGAACGTACGGTACAGGAAAAGAAGAAGGAGGAGGTGAAGTCGAAGGAGGTGGAGGTAGCGGAGGAGGAAGCGGAGGAAAAAGAAGACGACGACGGAGAGGAAGCAGACTCATCGGACTCCGTAATCTACGTGAGATAAGCAAGGCTCAGTAGGTGTGGGAGTGAGCAGGGCTAGAATCGGCAAGGTGTAACCATGAAGTCGAGCATCTGATCGTTCGCTTCGCGAGGAAGGCCGATCGTAACTGATCTGACTAAGGGTGACCTTGGGCAAGATGGTCAGGAGGGCGCTGCTGCTACTCTCACTGGTCCTCCTCGGTGCCTTCGACGCTCCTGGCATCGAGAGAGCCCATGTCAGATACCTGGCGATGGCTGGCAACACCTGTAACGCTTGCAGGATGCACGAAGAGATCAGAGCCCTGAGTCTCGAAGCCATCAAGGAACAGATTCTGAACAAGCTCGGCCTGAAGCAGGCGCCGAACATGACGGGCAGAGCGTTGCCGAGGATCCCGCCGATTTCCAAGCTGATGGACATGTACGGGATGCAGGCCGATCAGCCGCAACCCCTGGAGCCTGGTATCACGCACCACGAGGAGATCGACGAGTTCGCCGCGAAGACGGAGAGCGTGTTCGCCCTGGCGCAACCACGTAAGTCTCCCATCGTTCTTTCAGCAATGGAAATCATCGATTTCTCTCCTAACGATCTCGCGAGCCGCTAGCGCGAAGGTGATCGACTTTTTGTAAGCTGCTATTAGCTATTCGATCAGGAAAAAAAAGGAAATATCTCGTTTCTACATTGTAAGTATATTTAGAGACGGAGCGAAGCGTCGCGACGACAGGGCATCGTGTACGACGACAATCGTCGTGTTTTTCCTTGGCAACGTCAACCGAATTAACCTTTTCAACCCGTCCAGCTATCCGTGTAACTCGTTTGTCGCGCAATTTGCAACATTGTACTTTCAATTGAACGGCAGCGCAAACGCTTCCTTGATTGAAATTGAAACAATAATTATATAACTTGCCCCTGACTTCGGTGTCTGTTAACGTTCGTGCTAGGCCAGCAAAACGCGTGTAACGAGATTAAGCTATACTTTTATTTTTCTTTTCTATTCCGTATTTCGTTCGTTCGTTTCGTATACGGACGAGAATTGATGATGCGAAGGGAAGGGTGGTCGCGTGCATTCTAAATTTGCTCGATCGAACCCTTTCGTTGGGCGGAAAAGTATTATTCCGGGCTTCCTTCGTGCGGGTTCGAATGGCGAGGCATCGATTTGAAATTCGATCTTTGCCCTCCAGGCTTCGAGGGCTAGTCGCGAGGCGATAATGGGCTCCGTTCAACCTTCTCTTACTTGTTAGCTTCACGGGGAAAAATCGCTTCATACCATTCGCACAACACATTGTACTCTTTCCAGCGTGCGGATTCATCTTCTGAAGCGTATCATCTATGAATCATTCTGTACACTTGACAGAGAATTCCAGGCAGTTCGACTGACTTCGAGCTCGCACGTTTACCGCCATGGCGCATCGTGATATCTCAACGTGCTGCCCTGGATAGTGTATCTTTCAGCTTGCAACTCGACGTATTAATCAATTTCTAGTTATCGTTCTCTTAATTGATCCGCACTTTGGACGATGAATATTTAACGTTTGCACTTTCTGTGTCGGTTTCGTAGCACGGTGTCTGAAGAGCCGGTCGATGGTAAATTGAACGTAATTAAACGCGGATGAAGACGAAGACGAATCCGCATGCTGCGTGGAGGGGGTGGGTGGGGGAGCGGATGGTACATGCAAAGAAGAAAAGGCTCAGAGCGTTCTTAAGGGAAGATTGTCTTCGAAGTTTTCGGCGTGAACCGCGGTAATGGTCGTTCTGGAGTCGGGCAACCTGTGTTTAACCCCCCTCGTCGCTGCGAGAAATCAAGGGCTTCGGCTCGAAAAGCCGAGCGTCCGATCGAGCGGACCGAAGCCGATGATTTCGCCCGGCGATTTTAAATTTAATAGCCGATTTATCCGCGATCGCCGGTTGACAGGCCTCGCACGGAACATGACAGAGTGCACGTCTTCTACATTGTTAGGTGTCCCGCATCTGGTGATTACAGGTGCTTGGGGACGTTTAAGCGAGTCGCGTTTATCGCCTGATTACAGGGCCATTGTCAGTAGGCGATCCGGAGAAGTTAGCCGGGAGGGAACTCTCCGCTATTACACCGCTCAACTTTTCCATCGATAATTGGAAAAATAAGCTGAAACTGCTTCACGTAATTCATTCCACCGTTCCGTGGAGATTTCGATGTACGAGCGGGAACGATCATCTTGATGAGAGTATTCTACTATTTATTTATATCTGTTTATATACGGAACGAACCCTATTCTGTGCAAATGAAAATTGCGCGTGTACTTACGCACTCTTGTATCTCACTGGGTCGTTAAAAATGTATGTTCCTATAGGAAACAGTTTCGTCACAGAGGCTGCATTTTCGAGAAAATGAGGCTGGTGTATTGGAAGCGTGGGTTCACGTGCTCTATCATCTCGCTGCCGTTAACCTTTGGGTTTCCTTATTAAAATTTCAACGCAGCAATGTCGCTCGCGATCCCGGCTCATCGAAACGCACGACGTGTAATTAAAGACAGGCTCAATAACCGAGCACACGCATCTGCCAGATTCGAATCTCTTTCTCGCCGCTTGACGTTTATTACGAGACGATAATTACGGTTAAAGTGTTTGACTTTCGACAAGTTACGTCTCGTGGTCTCGTTATCGAGCTGATTAGCGGCCGGAACGATTTCGATGAGAATATATTTATTCGGTTATTACCGATGTAGCTGGTCGCGATTTATCGTGTCGACGTGTTTATCGTGTTTTAAATCATGCGAATTGTCTTCGTTATCGGATAGTATCGAGAGAATAGGACGATGGCCACCGAGTATCAAATTTGTGGAGGGTTATCGCCTCGGGCGACCTATATCGCTCTTCGAACGCCTCGAAGCCGTTGCAGGACGATCTCTGGTATTCGCAGCTGCGATTTTTTTTTATTTCTCTTCGCTCCCATCTCTTCCACCCCCCTCTGGTTCTTTCTCTCTGTCTCTCTCTCTCTCTACTCGTCCGCTTTCTCCATATTCGTATGTTTCTCCACGATTCTTTCTCTTTCTCTTCTGCTTACAATTCCCCTATCTTTCGGCTGGTCTCTTTTTTCCCCTCTGTTCCTCCCTGACTCCGTGTGCGATCGTTTCTTTGCCTCTCGCGGACATCGACATTCCTCTTCTGTTCACCCAATTGTCGTTTTTTACGAATCTCATCATCGGTTTGCAACCTTTTCCAAATTTCATCCCGTTTTCGTGCGTCAGTTTTTATCGACGCGCTTCCGATCTTCGTTCTGCGTGCGCTTTTTTCCCACGATACGCGCCCGCCCGCGCGCTCGCGCGGTTTTCTTTCAAACGGTCGTCTCTTTTCGCGAATTCCTCTCGTCCCTTCGCATTTTTCTCTCCTCCCTGCCTCGATCTCTCGTCCGTTGAAACGACCGTCGATTTTTTGTCTGCCGTCCTCCGGAGATCGATCGATCTTTGTCGTTCGGTCGCTGCGCCGGCCGATCGCCTTGATCGACGCGTGCACCAGCCTTCGATTCTCCTTCGATCTCGCAGAACGCTCGAAGAACTTTTGCCACCGACGCTCATCGTTCTCCAATTTTCCCCGGTCTTCGCGAACTACGGTCGTCGCATGGCTGTCGAAGAGCAGGGAACCAGAACGACCCGGTAACTCATTAATTGCGACCGGAAATTCGCGCTCGAAAATCGTCACGTGTCTCTGTTCGCGGAAAGAATTCGTTAACTCAGGCGGTTCAGCTCGAAGGACACCGCTGACGATCGCTATAAATTCGCGATTACGCGTTTCACGTTCTCACGCGCTATTCGTTTCGCACCGTCCTTGCAAGCTCCGCCGGGAATACTTCGAATTCGTTTCGGTTTCGTTCGAGAAATCGATCGTTCAGGAGTTGGAGAGTTCTCGAGCGGTCAGGAGGAGAGATATCGATGGGTGACGGATCGATCGAATGCACGAAACACGCGTGTACACGAATTTCCAGGCACGAAGGAACGACGAACCGGCCTCGATCCGCCGCGAAGGTCACGGCCGGTGCACAGCCTAGGTCAGGCCCATCGCTCATTATCGCGTTAAAGCTGTCTCTCTGGAGGTGACAGGCCGCTGTTAGAACTATCGTATTTTTGGACGACGCTGACGCTTTCTCGTCGTTTCGTCACCACCTCGCACTATTATTAGTGATGGGATTGAGTATCGTCGCGGCTCGTCAAAACTCTTGGACGCATTCTACGGAGTGTCGAATCCCTTGACAAATTGTTCCACACTCTTTCAACGTCTATTTACTTGATCGTTCATCGGTGAGGCTTTACAACACGAATCTCTTATTTATCTACAATGCGTGTTGGGATTCTACCGAACTTAATTCGCGCGTACAGGCTCTCTTGTAAATCAGGGTTCTGTCACTGAGGAGAGATAGATTTTTTTAACCTGAATCTGTGATGCGATAACCGATTATACGTTCAGAAATCAGCGACGGATCGAGTAACGTACGTTGATGTTCAAGGGACGGTCGTTCGAGGTACGCTCTGTAATATTTGTGAAACGCATGATGCTTGGATATCGAATCGATTCACATTCGTGCGTACATATCGAAGTTGATTCCATCGCTATCGTAATTCGGCTTGTCGACGATACATCGTTGGCGGACCTTTCAGATCACCCGATAAACAATCGTCGCATTGTCACCCTGTCGCTCATTTCTCCCAATTACGACGTTTTGCGCTTTCTTCGAAAATAGTATCAAGGACTCGAAAGTTAGAATATAGCGTGCAGACAGACAGGGATGAGTGAAAATAAACGGGACGGACGTGCGAAATAGCTGGTTGCCGAACCGTCTCCCGCGAATTCCAGAAGGATAATATTAGAAGAATTTCGTTGATTTATGTATTTTCGTCGAGTGCACCTGCGCTGACGAAATTAATAAATCTGGAATGGATATATAAGCCGTTGAATAATGACAGTGCAGATAGTGGCACTGCGGTCAGCATACTCGCAGACAGGCGCCGTGCCATCAGTGATTCTCATTTTCTACCATGTGTCCCGTGCTCTCTGCTACCTTGTTCGCCTGATTTCGTCCCGCATGACGCCCACGATCTTCTCCGCGGACGGCCGTCATTGTTGTCACCTACGCTACTTCACGAGATGACATTCTCGTCCCTTTAACCTGACAGAACAGAGGGAAGGTATCCGTTCGTCATCGATTCGAGCGTTACATTAAAAAGCTAGACTCGTGGGTGAAGATACAGAAGACACGAAAGTTTTGGTAGACAGCGCTCGGTCTGAGGAAAGTTCGAACGCAGTTATCGAAGACACTCGGCCGATGATCTAGTTTGATCGTCCTGTCGATAGATCCGATTGATCCGGCGGTAGCGCCGATCCAGAAAACCAGTTTGTCGTGTTCCTGGCTCTCTGTCGATGGCATTAGCAATCGATGCAACGTTGCAACGCGAACGCATTTAAGGATTACTTGTGTTACATAACAATTCGATGGGTATTATCGCTCCGTGTACCTACAATATTAGATCAGTGGCGATCGTATCGTGTTACCGCCGCCTCACGTAGAATCTCATTTCATCTCGCAACGGGAACATTTTTCCTCCGTTCACTGACATTACCGAATTTCCGTCACGCACCGAAATATCCACGAAAAGAAACACGAAGAACGAGGGGGAATCGTGGAATTTTCGTACGATAAGAGGTTGTTCGAGGGGTTATCGCCACGAATAATTGTCTTAAACTCATTTATAACGAAGTGTGCATACAGTACGGGGGAGGAGGATGAGGGAGCGGGGGAGGAGGGGACGAGATGGGGTGCAAGAAGAGGCGTTTTTACGTGTTTTATTCTATCCCCCTTTTTCCAGTCCGTTTCGAAAGGGTTCTCGAACGCACGCGATGCTAGCCGGGCTACCTAGACCCTTTCGGGCAAGAAAAAAGAGCAAGGAAAACGGGAGAAAGCGAGAGAGAAGGAGAGACGCGTGACCCAAATGCGAATTTTATCGAGTTACGCTGTTATACTGTCGAAGTGCAGTCGCAATTGCAGGGCGGCTTCGTCACGCGATGCAAATTACTCGAGGGCGGCAGTTTTTACGTCCGGTCTCTGCCGTGAACCTTGTGCAGCCCTCAGGAAAGGGACCGGTCCCTTACAGTCGGCTCTCTCTCTCTCTCTCTCCCCCGTACGCGGAAAGCACGCTTTCGTTGAACGAGTACCGGAAATACGATAAGTGCTTGTAGATACGTCCGGATTTTCTTGTAGCCTAACGGGGAAACGTATCATCGATTGTACGCTCGATTATTCCGTTGCGCGTCGTAACGGTCCGTTTCTAATTTCGTTCGGTTTACGTGTAATTGAACGACGTTTCGAGCGAAACGAGTCGCGTGCACTCGGCGACACCGTTCGATACGCGATGGGGATAGATCACGTGAAGCCTCGTCGATCGCCGCTTTCCACGAATCTCGTCCGGTGAACGAAAAAAACGCAACGCGGAGGCGAAATTTTCGTGTCCTTCGCGTGAGAGATTCGCGATCGGTCGTTCACCTCGCTAGGTATCCGAGCTTGAGGATTGTTGGCGCAATTAAGTATTCCCAAGTCGAAGTCAGAGGGCACGTTATCGAGCGAGTTTCGACGGAACGAGAGACAGGGTGGGATGAGCCGGCTCCGAGATAAGCCATTGCATTACAACATTAATTTCGGGGTTCAACGCTCTTCGTGGGTAGGTACACCAGCTAGACTCACGCAAAGTCTTCCACCCTCCTCGATCGTCGCCGATGAACGCAGCCCGCCTTCGTTCCACGGTCGCCGACTCGTTTCTTGCGAAAGATGCAGCCCCGCCGCTTCTTCGGATCGCTGGATGTTTTATGATTACCGAAGAAGCAATCTGCTGCTTTTTTACTGAGAATTCACCTTCGTTTCGTTTTTGTCATCCCGACAATCAAATGCTTTTCGTCCGTGCAAAATTTGTGAAAAAATTTCAGCATCCTCCGACTATTATCCGTTTCGCTTCGGTAGATTTTTCAAGGCGATCGCACAATCGAACTCGATACGATCGCGTGAAAGTATATTCCGTAGTTTCGGGCTGAAACGTGGAAAAAAAGGTATCGGCGAGTTCGATACACGAGATACACCTGCACAGGGGCCTGGCCGGTGATTTCAATATTAAATTTCGACGAGTTAGGCGACACGCGTTCAAAGCAGCGCCGAGTCATGTCCCGCTGGTAGACGATTTGTCGCGCGATATTTTTAAACGTCGTCGCCCTTAGAGCGACGGCTGCTGCGGCGAAGAGTGAAAGAACCGGATGATAGCGGCGAAAAGTGCAGTGAGGATGAGACGGGGAGACAGGAGGCGGTCCCGTATCAATTATTTCTTCACTTATTTATAGGCAGGGCCACGACACCGCGGTATCACCGTTGTTTTCCATGCAGTTTCCACTTTGTTTCCACTTCACGCCTTCGATTTCCCTTCTATTACTCGCGCCATCAGCCTCCTTTCTCGCGGTTTCCCGCCAGTTTTCCCTTTTCGCTTGTGCGAATTCGCCTGATTCGCTCCCTTCGATCGAAAGACGACTGTATTGACGTATTTGAAAACGGTTGGTCAGTGTACGTAGTTACACTTATTTCTGTACACGGTGCACATTGATCAATGGTCAGCCGATTTCTCGTGCAAATATTTACCGTTTACGAACCCGTGTCTACAAAAGTAATAGAAAGATGTAAAATTAGTGAGAGAGGCAAGGCGCAGCGGGCTGCTGTTATAAACCTGATCACTTTGTATGTACCCGAAAAATTAAACTGCCGTTTATGGTTACACCTGTCAAAGAAGCCGAGACTACAGCAGCATCGGTAAATTTTTGAAGTCGAAGATGCGATCCCGCGGACTCGACTCGGGACGGTTCTTCGTTGGTCGATCGAAAAGTCGAACGGCAAGAAACTAGAAAAGCTTCTACGGCAATGGTCGCGAGCGTGAATGCGAGTGACCTCCGTTCGCTAAAACTATATTTATCTCAAGCGCCGAAGCACGATGTACTTAGTGCTTTGGCTTTATTGTCTCTCTCTCCTGTCCCCCGGCCGGTATTTTTCTCTTTTTCGTTCGTACGCAGTCGGCCTCTTTCTTCCTCTCTCGTGCTCACTCTACACATTTATTTGTGTCTGCACTCGTCACCGGATTTAAAATCCGCGCGTCGCGTCGCTTCGCCGCGCCACGTGTTTTCAGCCGGTTAAAGTCCGCACCGAACGACGCGTCGGACGACGGAATTCTAGGAACAAAGATGCGTCGACCGGCGAGGAGGATTCGTGAATCATCCCCGACGGTTCTTTCCTACCGTCCCGCTTATCTGGCGATTGCCGATACTTCGATGATTTTCGAGCAGACGTGTCCTCGAACCCTCCGTTGCGCCGCCGCTTGCAGCCTTTTTTTCTTTTCCGGTGGTTTCCCCGACGCGACGTTCGGTTTGAATGTTCTCGCGCCAGACGGTCGGTAGCCGCGTCTGGACGAAAATAAAATTGCCATGCTTCTGTCTCGCGACCGTGCCGCGCGTCTTTTTCTCCACATTTTTCGACGAGCCGTGACTACTCGGACGCCCCTGTCAGACCTGCGAGTACAAAGAGAAATCGTAGAACGGACTCGAATCGATCGTCGAAATAAAGTGAAACACTCGGAGCCATCCTGCCTACAATTTTCAGGTGTCGGTGGTACACCTATGGCGTTCGAGCATCGGAACACGGTGAACCGATTATGCAAACCTGTATCTTGTATGCGCGCTTAGCGGTTGGCGATAGCTCGGAACGTTCGAGCTTATCGTGTCGTTCCTTCAAACGTTTCTATCGGCATACCGAGCTTTATCTTCCTCGAACACGTTGTTTCGACTTGTTACACGTTTCACCGCTGCGTTCGGGGGTGGATTCGCGAAAGAATTCGCGGTGAAGTCGAAGGAACGACAAGGCGAGTTTAACTCGATTAACTTCGTCTTCTCTAAATTGATTATTGGCTGGCGAGCCCACCGAGCGTTCCATAAATTAATTACGGCGAGTCTTGGGCGGTGGAACTGGAATTTTCGGGGAAACTCGACTCGTGGGAAGAGAAAAAGCGGAGGGATTGTATCAGCTGGCAACTAGCCATGATAGAAATTGAATTGAAACAGGGGTTTCGACTGGTAATTGCTCGTTTCCATGGCGGATCCTAACTAGGTGGGAATCGAAGCAGAGAATGCAAGGATTCGAGTTTGCCCGGAGAGGAAGGGGAACCTTCGATAAGTAATTATCTCGGAACGTCGCCGGAAATAAGACGCACGATGCGGAATATGACAGTGACAGTGATAACGATACCGAGCCTCGAATTCGAACGATCGTACGCGACGCGGCCGACCGTAATAATTAAACGAGCCATCTCTCCCGCGAGCGTCGTGACAACGTTGCTTCGTCCTATCGTCTGACAACTTACAATTAGTCTTGAGACTCGAAAGCTCGACACGAGCAAAGCTGAAGACACGCCTTGCAGCGGTCCGCAACGACGCGTTATCGTTGCTAGGTTGCTTTTGTTCGACGCCAGTCAAAAATTCGTCCGGGATACATTCGAAATAAATATATTCTATCGCATTTTCTGATGCAAGATCGCGAAAACCTTGGAGGATCGACGAATCGGTCGGATGACGCTCAGTCTGTGGGAAAGGTGGGGCGTTCTCGAGTTCAGAGAATCCGTTGGATCCAGTCGAATAGCAGGACATGTCCGTTTAGAAGACGGGACAAAATCGCGGCGGTGTCGATACGCGGAGGCCGATTGATCGACCATGGAAAAACATAGTCCGCGTAACGGTACGATTTGAGGTGACTTTACCCTTCATGGAAGCGGTCTCGCCGACCGATGGCCTGAATAGAGAGAGCCGGGGCTAACGTGCTTTGCACTACGCGTGTATAAATCTGCTCGGCGTTTTTCCTGTGACCGCCGTTGTCTCTGTTCGTCGCCGAACGATCGGTTTAACGCTGCCGATCGGGGTAAATGTCGGACGCACGTGCGCCGCGAGGTCTTCGTGCTTCTCTCGACCGGCAAGAAACTCGACGGCTGCTTCACCGGTTGTTCTTGATTTATTGCCAATCGCGGAGGACACGACGATCATCCTCTTTGCGATCCCGTCCCCCATCTCGATCCCCCGTTCCGTCAGATTTTTATTCTCCGCTGCGCTTTCTCTCCGCTCGCGTCCGTTCTCCTCCGCTCTTGACGAACGCGCCGAACCTCTGTTTCAGATCAGAGGCTAAGGCATTCGAAGGGCAGCCTGGATGTCCTCTACTTCAAATTCTCCGACAAGGTGGTCCAGCATCGCGTGACCAGGGCGGAGCTATCCCTGTGGATATGGGGTACCAGCCAACAAGAGGCCACGGAACCGGACGAGCCGTCAGATATGGAAAGCGCGGAGAGTCACGAAGAGGGTCCTGTGACGATCACGTTGCAAAGGATTCTCCGCGGCGCTACCGAGACGGGAGGTCCTCTGTTGGGGCCACCCCTGACCACGAAACACCCTCGACCGATCGGTCGAAGGGGTAACTGGGTGACGATCGAGCTGAGAAGAATGGTCGCCGAATGGTTCAAACACCCGAGGGACAATTTAGGAGTCGCTTTGAAGATATCCGGCCCCGGTGGAAATCATCGTAGGAATTCGAAGCTGGTCGAGTCGAATCCCGGGGCAGAGTACGCGCCGTATCTCGAGGTGCAGACGCAGGAGCTCGACTCCAGAAGGGGAGCGAGAATCAAGAGAAACGTAGGACTAAATTGCGATGAAGCCAGCCAGGAGACCAGGTGCTGTCGATACAAGCTCACCGTAGACTTTGAGAAGTTTGGCTGGGATTGGATAATCGCGCCTAAAAAGTGAGTATCCATGGCTTACACGATTCTCCGACTTTCAAAGAAACAGGGGACTCGTTTCTGTCGGAGGCTTCCGGGTATAATCCTTTAAAGTGCATGCGCAGAACGCTCCGAATAATCAATTTCCATTGTTTCCCCAACGAAGCACGTTTCAAAGATAATTTTACTCGCTTCGTGTGAGAAGTTTCTGGCTTACAGCACGCGGAACACCCATTCCTTGTGTTCCAATTTTCCGGCGCAGTTTAGCTGGAACGTAGTTTTAGTAGAACCACGATAATTTGGTATCCCGCACGATCATCAGCATCGTATGGAATCGTAGATAGCTCGATGAAGTGCAGATGTCGGTATCGGTCGACTCCCATCGATGCTGGATCATCCGACTTGCACTGTGGATGGGTTAGGTGAGACACGGATAATGGACACGTTACGATTTTGTGCCCCAGGTACGACGCCAATTACTGCTCGGGCGACTGTCCAATGGCTTTTCTGCCGGCCTACCCGAACACCCACATCGTCAGCCTGGCGGAACCGCCCAACAACACAGGTCCGTGTTGCGCCCCGAGGAAACTCTCCGAGATCACGATGCTATACTTCGATAACGAGTACCAGATCGTGTTCTCGCGGTTACCAGGCATGGTCGTCGAGAGATGTGGATGCTCATAGTCCAGCTTCCGGTTCGAGAGGAGCGGAACGACTGCGAGGAGCACGCCGAGGATCGTTCGGTCTGTCACCACGGTTGACGATCAGTTCCACGGTCCGTCATTTACTACTCTTTTCGAGAACAAATTTTTTCTACGTCGATCCGTCGACGATCCTCGTCGTCGTCGTCGCCGCCGCCGTTCCGTTCTCGACGATTCCTCATTCGATAGACTGAAAGTGCCTTGTTTGGGGTGTTTTGGTGCCGCGATACACGACGAGATCGTTGGTCGATCGCGTCGACGGAGAGAAGGACGATCGGGATGATCGATGAAACTGTTTTTATCGACGAGTAAATAATAATAATAAGAATAATAAAAAGAAAACGAAACAACAGGCACCTCGATAGTGGTCCATGGTCCATGGCAAGGCGGATAGTTCCTAGAGTCACGGTATTATTTTTAAGGTGTCGATGCGTTTGCACCTGATCTAAGAGAACGACCACGAAAGAATTATTTTTTATACGGGAGCTTATTGCATTTTTCGAATCTCTCTCTCGGATGCCGTTTTTTGATAATCCGATCTTTGTCGAGAACAGAGTTTACACGGGTCGCGCAAAACGTTTTTTATTGCAGTCTTTCTTCCCTAAGCACATCGATGCCTTTTCGAACCGAACAAGAACAAAAAATAGATAACATAGAAAAAGAGAAAAATAAACGAAAGAAAAAACGTGGATACAAAGAAGAGGAAGAAGCGATTCGTTTCCGGTAGTCGTCGTTGATCGGTGAAAACGTGTTGGCCAAAAGATCTCGGTGTACAGTGAAATCGTTTTTTCAATGTTTTATTTTTTTTCGTTTCACTTACAATCTTCTCTCTCTCTCTCTCTCTCTCTCTTTCTCTTTCACTCACTCACTCACTCACTCGCTCACTCACTTCCCCTCCTTCACCATATCCCCTCTGTCTGTCTACACGTATCCAGACGTACATGCATACCTTCCTCTCTCCCTATTTTTTCCCTTCTTTTTTAGCGAATACGTGCGGGTGCTTGTACGTGTGAAAAAGTGCGTGTGAGATCGTGTAAATATGTCGTACCTAGCCGGTTCTATGTCGCTTTCCTACAAATCTTCCCGAATCTTTTTTTTTTCGAAGGACGTTACTTATTAAGCGAACGCGTCTCCTCTTTTTAATTTCTAATGCGATTATATCTTTAGGTATGTTTGTAGATAACGAAGTGTAACAGCCGGCCACTCGCACTCGGGAACAGCGAATTTGCACGATGTGTCTGTGGTCATCGAGCTAATACTATGAACGTCGTGGGGGTGGGTGCATATGTGGCAATTATAATTAATAATTGACGTGTGTATATCGTGGGCAACGTTTTGTCCTACGGCACGATCGTGAACAGTAATTTCTCGAGAAATGGGACGGGCTTCGACGACGTTCTTCAAGGGCCGCGTCTTTTGTGATTTCGGTAAATTATGGTAGTATCGTTGTGATATCTAGTTGCTTGGCACTAAAGTACGCCGACCGTCAGAGCGTCCCAGCGATTCGAAAGATTCTCTTCACACGCTGATCTTCGAGTATCTTGAGAATCCTTACGCGGATAGAACGAAAAAAAAACTATTCCTGTGATTCTCTTTTTCTTTTTCCTTGCCCCACATGTCCTAGAGTGAACGTCGAAATTTGTAGACTTAATCGACCCGAACCCTCCGTTTCAATCTTCCCCGAACACCTCTTGCACCCGTAGGTATTTTCTGTGAAATATTTTAAACTTCACGCGAGTACGAAAGGAGAGTAGACAAAAAAAAAGGAGAGTAGAAATCCTCGCAGTTCATTGTCCTTTTCTTTTTCCGTGAAAAGGGACTTGTAGACGTAAAAGAGAAATCCTTGGAAAATTGGTGTTCTCTCGTTTCTTCTTCCTCTATTTCTTTCCGTATATTCCTCCCCTCTGTCTTCACTACCCTTCTGCGACAACTACTTTCTCTCCTCGCCTGTTTCACATTCTTCGTTTGTTTGTCAGTGTACCTATAATTAAAAAGTAATGGAATTGTGTACTCCCAGTATCCAAACGAGGGCGGCGAATACTGCATACTTATATATATATATAATGTGTACTTCCTAGGTAGAAAGTATTCATAGAATATTTATTCGCTGAAATAAATGGTTTTTCGATGAAACCGGTGTGTCCATTTATTCCTCATCGCGAGGTCAGAAATTTCGAGTGTTTTCGATTCGGTGGATGGACTTGCATTTTATTGCACGTTTCTTTGTGTCTCTAATCACGGTGACGACTCACGGTGATGAACTTTCGGGCCACAAAAAACGATTATTGTTCCGCGATTTGTTATTTGTCACACAAATAATGTCGAACGTTCTAGACCTTCATTTAAATAAACATCGAATTACTCGATTTTGTGCTAACAAGAGCACGAAGGAACGTGTAATAACTTGGTGCGAGAAGAACGAAGAAGAACACGGATGAACAAGAGATAGTTCATCCGCGCTGCACACACGCTATTTTCTCTTTTTTAAGTGAACAAACGCTCGTTGATATTAATATTTTTAATTTTTATCTCAGGTCAAAGTTAAACGAGCTCGACTATCTTTCGCACGCACCGCTCTTGTTCACTTCAAAAATTTCATTCGTGCGAGACGTGTTTTCCGCAGCGTCGATTAACAATCGCTGCTTTCTCGCGAACGATAAAACGTGCTGGTCGAATGCAACATGACATTTCTTTGCTGAAACTTGCAATTTTGCATGAAAAATAGCAGGTGCCAAGATGATTTGAAAAATAGCAGGTTCCAGCACCAACTGGAACATTCATAATGGGTAACAAGGAAAGAAGTGGAGTGTTGAATAAGTAATACATATTTTTACATATTGTTGTTTCACCAGTTCCCATCAGACATGGTTCAAGACGCATGTTAAATCGCTTACCTATCAACTACTACCTATTCAGGTGGCTTGGCGATTTTTAGTCTACAAACAATCCAGTGATCGGTTGCAATGAATTGTTTTAAAACTATAGAAATTTGTTGAAGAACTGTTAGCTGAATTATTCACGCTTGAACTCACATTTAAAAACGACGTCACTTATTGGATGTACCAGATAGCAGTATACATTTCAATTCTACGAATTGATCGACAAGTTCTTTTGAATTCCGCGTCATAGACCGCGACCTATCGTCAACACTGGCTCTTGGGAATGTAAACACACGACTTGTTGCGGTAGGCCATCGCCGGACTAGAAATATTTTCCTAATCAGTATTCGGTCGTTCGTGCTCATCGTCCATCGTGTTTCGAGTGCTCTCTAAAATGTGTCTTTCATACGAACAAAAGTCCTCCGATAGCAGAATATCTCCTGCTCTATCAGCAGACGCCGATTTTCAGACGTCGATCGCCGTCTATGAACATCGGTCCCTGCTTCGGGATCCGATTTTTAGGGTAGGCACGAAAAATCGACGCGCATCGGGAAACCGTTGTCGAATATTGGCCGCATTAACGGTTACTCGGTCGAACGATTGTTTTTCGACGCAGAGGATGATGAAGCGGTCGTTTTAATGAAATTATCGCCGGTGCAACGTACAAATGGAGGAACTTCGACGAAAATCGCACGTCACGCAACCAGGCAGCGTCCTTCGGAGCGAGGAATGTAAACACCGTAACAAGTAAGTAAATAAAGCGTGCGTGAAGGTTGATAAGAATTGGCAGAACGAATTGGAACGTAATTCAAGCTTCTATTATTCGTGTACTCCTTCATATTAGCATGAATACGTTCGTTTAAATAATGATCTCTCCGTTGAGTTCAGTGTTTTGCGGGTATATTTTAAGAATTCTTCATGAAAACCGTAACAACATATCTGTATGAAACTTTGCAGATTTATTCACATACATTTGTACTATATTCATAAATGTTTGTACATTGTTATGATCTAAACTACAGTAACTGTTCGCCGGGGAAGCAGACAGGTTGAAAAAAATTCTTCCCGACTGGCTCGCACGATGCCTGCCGCTGAAGTCATCTGAAAACAAAAACACAAGCTCTTAAAATATATTAATAACACTGCACAGTTTCATAACGATATATTGTTCAGTCTTTAAAAAAAGATTCCCAAAGTGTACCCTGAAAACGGGCCAAGAAAGAATACCCCCGCAACCATCCGGTGTTTCCTTCGTTCGAGAGATCTAAAGTGCGTGTCACGAATAGAATTTCTAGGAAAAAGAAACTTGCTGTAGTTGTGTTTCGCTTTTTCGTTGCATCGCGTCGCTTTTTTGTGTCAAGCACGATAGGCAAGAATTATGTGAAAATCGGGAAGGTTATCGTGTTATTGGCAAACGTACGGATGAAAAGGGTGCCAAGGAAAAATTAATTGGTTCGATGGAGGCGCCACCGCATCGATAGTTAGCGCGATCGAGAGCGGGAAACAATGAATTTGCGATAAATCGTTCACGAACAATTGCTTCCGTGATGAAAGCAATCGTCTGTCTCATTTGGTTTCTTTTTTTATCATTACTACGATGCTCGATGACCCAGTATCAGAATCGAATTATGCTAACCTCAAGACGTCCCCATCTAAACAGAATAATTTTCATTCGAAACATTTTTTTTCGGAAAGCTGACAGTTTTGTAGAGGAAGGCGCAGAGAGATCAATCCATTCACATCCCATGAATGACATTGTGTATTCATTCATGAAAATGTCATTCGTAGATTCCAGAGGCTGCGCTATTCTTGGTTCTGTTTATTTACCTTGCTTGTCGTTCGTGTCATTTACCTTTTACTTAGCTATTCGCCAGAACTTCTTTTCGCTCCTCCTTTTGTTTGCTCTTTGATAGCATCGTCGAACATAGTACACCTTCGCAAAGGGAGAGTGCAAAAATACGGTGCTTTTTTTACAGTTCCTCAGATGTCACTCGCTAATGAGTTAATACTTCTACGCTCTGTACATGTCTTCTAATTAGTTGAATCATCGGTGCAGCCTGGTTCGTTCAGAAAACGGCAAGCTGTTCGCGTGAGCTTCATGACCTTATCGAATCGGCGACGACGTCCCTTTGAAGCGTATCATAATTGATATCGTCAATGGAGATGTACAGGATGATTCAGGAACGTGCGTCGATGCATCAAAAGCTTAACGGTTCCCTCTGATACGAAAAAGAAGCAACGTCGAAATATTTGAAGACGCACGGATCGTTTATTAACACTGTAAACAGAAATAAGTCGGAATGTGCCGAAGAATGTTGCGAAACGATGACAGTATCCGTTGCAACGGCAATACAGTTCGTATCACGTTAATTCAATTTTGCTCGAAACTTTATTTTTTTTACATAATTGTCGATGACATTGGTATCTTGAAAGTCTTATCAGGCTGTTGGTTACGCCTGATCGGTCGCGTAAACTCGTACGCGTTACAATAATTTCTTTTTTTCCGTGTTCCTCCGTTCGGGCCGTGTATCGCCGGCGTGTAATAAACAGTCAACGCGAAAAACACATTAACCTCTTTGTCTTTGTGATTTCTCGGACTGCTATTGTTTCATCGCGTTCTTACGGATCGCTAATTAGGCAGAAGCTGTAACGCGATAGCGCGCCGTCGACGCGTGAGCTAACATTTCGGAAGTATACGTAAGTACATACTACGTTTTCGTGTACGCGGCGAATTCGCCATCTCGCTAATAACGCGAATCTTGGATGCACGAGCGAGCAAGTCAGCCAGTTGACTTTACGGCAGTCAACTGTTTCGCCAGACGTGCCAATTCTCGTTTTATTGTTTTTCTTCGACGGCGCCTCAAGCACTCGTCCTTGCCGACGGTCGGGTTACTGCTCCCCTTTCGACCAAACAGAAACACCAAAATTCCCATCCACGCCCGAAACTTTGGTTAATTTTATCGTCGACCCCCCACCGCCTTCGTATTTACAAAATCTCGTTGCGAACGTCCACGCTGCCTCCTCGATGATACACGTACGCTATGGCATTTCCAGCCAAATCGTCGGTCCTCGTGTTTAATTCATTTTTTAACAATAATCTCCGTCAACGATAGCATTCTTGAGTATTGTTGAATATTTTTGGAAAACGATCAGAACAAGATTTTGTATTATACTCACGTTAGTGTGCGAAGTCCGAAGCAGTCAGTGTGTTAATATTTTATCATCGCACTCTCTGAGTATCTGTGACTGCAAGTATTTCATTCAGTGTCTTACGAATCCGATAAGCCAATAGTAGATTCCACGTTGCTCGAATATGAATGAGAGTAACTGTACTTGCGCGTGGATCCAAGGGATATTTTCGGTAGTCGTTGATTCACAAATCACAAAGGGTCAATTTAACGTGTGCCGATAACGGGAGATCGGATGCTCACGAAAATCTGGAATCTATGTTTGTAGACCGGAAATGGGCCAATTGATCGGCTATCTGGATGCAATGTTAAGCCTGGCGCCGAGAATTTCAATTCCAAATGTAATCAGAAGTTTGCCTATTTTAAAAACGTTGAACCTCGGCTCATCGAATAACGCATTATCTGTTCGTCACATTTTTAATACACCTTCTTTTTGCTCAATATTTGTCGAATGCATTGTTTCGGGCGTAATTGGAACAGAATATTTCGTGTCGTTAAATAATCAGCAACAATCAGCTGATATTTATTTGTAACGAGTCACGCAAATTTCGTTTGAGATTTGCTGTTTCGAAACGACATTTATCATGCAACGATTCGATGATTGCTTATTGTTTTCGGGTTTTCCAAAGAGTTTGTTTCTGCATTGGTTGGGCGGGAATGAGCCGTCGATGGCAGTGGCCCGAGTAAACGGTATGTGCTCGCCGACGAGACTTAATAACCTTGCACTCCGAACGCGATTGCCCCTGTCATCGGATCGGCATTTAAATTGCTAGTTTTAAAAATTCTCGCCAAACTTCCCTCCGTCCACGAGCGAGCGTGCCGAGCGTTTCTCTCGCACGAGAATGTCTTCGTTCCAGCGAATAGTTTAGGCATTAGGCTGCAGGGGATTCGACTGGACGTGCATCGATTTAGCTCCGTTCGATATCGTCGGTTCGTTTCTTTTTTTCCTTCTCCAAGAAGAAAATATCAATATTTCTGGAAGCGCAGCCTTTGACATAATTATCACGATGGTCTCGCTGATAGCCCGTAGCCGCGTTTTACGAGCCATTCAACGAGGCGACTTAAAGCGGCCGAGCATAGCCATTACTTGGATTTGCATTTTACGAGTGAGTAGTCAGAGGTGAATGATAGACCGCGGAGAAAAACGAAAGGGATCGAACAGAAAAGCGACCAGAGTGGAACGCGAGTGTTCTACGTGTCTGCATCGTTGCATAATTTTTTTTAAAAAATTCAAACATTACCGATCGTTCCAAGAAATTCGAGTTACTCGCGCGAAGGGAGAATAGAAAGAAGTATTCGTCGCGTTCGCGTAAGTTGAGGTGAGCTGGTACCTTTAAACGGTTAGCAGCGGTTCTTAAGGAAAGTGATGACAATCGGTATAATACTCGAGGTCCGTACGAGAGGGCTGGGGCTCGTCCCTTATTCGAGGGTCCCGGATGAAGTGGTGCCTTCTCTTAGCTAGGGTACATCAACCTGGCGACTTTCTGCGAAGGGTTGAAGGAAGGCAGGAAGGAAGCGAGGCGCGGTGCAGCGCGGCGAGGGGTGGTTCCGGATCGCGAAGAGGGATGCTGTGCTCGTTTTTTTCAGCGTATGTCCGGATATAGCAGGAATACCAAAGGATTCAGTGAAACGCGTATTTTCGAGCACTTTTGTGCCCGCGTCAAGTTCGGAATAGGAATTATGCGAGCAATGCGAGACGCTCACGTTCTCCACCGAACGTGCAGGAGAGAGAGAGAGAGAGAGAACGAGAGAGAGGGACACTCCTTCTGCTCAGCCAAGGGAATATTTCGCGACTGACATTTTACGATTAGAACGGTTCCCGTGCATCGTCGATGAAAAACGCAGTTGGAATGCGTTGCGGCACCGTTCTTGCGATCAGAATCTCAGTGATTCCATTGTAAAGCTGTAGATCTCGCGAACAAGGGGAGGAGAGGACCGATATTCCACGCAGCGACGGCGAAGACGATGCACTTGAATTAACTTACGGTGTATTTCTAGCGCTCTGCCGCTGGCTCCGTTCGCGGTATCTCATACGTTGGCGATGTCCACGAAATCTCCTCTCTCTACCGAGAATCTTCGTCGAACCTTCACACAGATCAACACGGAACCGTAAGCGCTGTCCGTTTTTTTTTCCTCTCCGTATATCTCCGCGAATTTACGTTGGTCTGTCGGGAGCCTTAAAAGATTCGACTCGGGTTTCTCGTTCTTTTACAATCGAATCGCATTAGAGGTGGTATCCTTACGGTGGCTCCTTGGAGGAAGCGCAGTGACACTCGACTCCGTCTCGGTAGTATCAGAATTCCAACGTCATTTCGAGGAGACAATGGGGACGTCCTCGTAGTCGGAACTCGATAAATCGTCACATATCCACGAGATACTGGCATCCCTTTCGTAGTCAGTCCCTCAGCAGCCCTTTAATCTCGGTATACACGGGCTGAGAGAGAGGAGGTGGCTGGCTACTTTATACTCGGAGGCTAGCTGGCTGCCTGAAAGGGGAGGTATTACGGGGTTACTAAAGTGTTGTATGGCCTCCCCAAGCCCCATAAGGATAGCCCTCAGGCACGCACCCCCGTTATCGTATGCGTATGCAGTTTTTTCGCTGGTGCGTGCGCGGGGCTCGCAGCCCTTATATGTGCAGTGAAGGTGAAGGGGGCATCGGGTAACACGGGCAGGCAGCCACCCAAACGACCGAAACCTGAATGCTCACCCAGGATCATCCCGCTGTTCTTCTGTTCCACCTCCGTGTCGGCTTGTCCGCGAATTCGATTGACAATTACTTATTAACCCCTTCCCCGCGGGAACACCGCGGAGCATAAATGTTTTCTCTAGACAGAACGCTCGTGGTATCGTATGCTCGACGTTCCGAAAGTCCTGTTCATTGTCGCCGTTACAGTAATTACACGAACGTATTTATATGCATTCAACTTTAATCTTCGTTCGTGTATGCACAAGAATCTATATACTCGACCGCTCTACCGATTAAAATAACAGTAATGGATTTAATACCGCGCCATACCGAGCTGTAGCCTTGATGTCCAAGGATGGGAGCTGTTCTCCGTATTTGTTGAAGTCAACAAACAAGAACGAGCAATCATCGAGCGGTTGCCTCGTCCTTCTTCTTCCTTCGTCTTTTATCCAAATGCATGATGATCTCGAAATTTCTCGAAACGACGACTCTGTGCCAGGTAAATCACAAAAACGAAGAGGGGTGGTCGCGAGCATCCAGAACGATACCGATCGCGAACGCGTGCACAATTAAAACGAACGACAGTCTGAAAGGGTTTCGTGCAGCCTGGAATCTGGTGGTTAGGTCGAGAGGGGTGCATAAATCGCGGGACTGCCGAATATTTGGTGTTACTTTTGCTCGGGCCGGAGCAAGCTGCAACTAAGCTCCCGTCCGACTCGACAGACCACGGGCTTCCTATTTATACTGCGAAATTCCCGGAAGCAGAATGCAGATAGCATCGAAACGGCTACGTATGAACGAGGAGTACCTATAATTTTCCCTCGATTCGTGATCGTCGACCACCGCCAACAGACTGCACGCACATCCGCATTCAATCAACCCGACCCGAATTTCGTTCCTTCTTTCTTCCCTCCCGTCCCCGTCTTTCCGCGACGGAAGTGCAATGAATTTTACCAACTCCTCGGCTTTTGCACGATCTCGAGGATGCTGAGGAATATTTAATTTCGCCTGCGTTACCGATCGTAAAGTCGTGGAAATAATATTTTCTGTTTGACTGAAACTAGTTCGATCTCTAGCTGTTCTTCCATCACAGTTTGCTGCGAGTCCCTGCAACTCTGACAACGTCCATCCGTTTTCCTAGGGATCCATCGAATACCAGAATCTTTTGAACGGCCTTCGAAGTTTTCGAAAATTTTCCCGTCGGCTCGAACGCGTTTCGCTCGGGGTAGAAGAGCCGAAAGATTCGAGGGTGATCGATGACAGTTCCAGGAAGACAATATTTGCCTCGGTTACAATCAACGTCCAGACGACGGCCAGACAGGACAATGATAGATCAATCTAATTCGCATGCTCTCGGACGCGCGTCTTCTTGATCATGTCTCTCCCACTCCGACGTCTCCGTCATTCCGCGAGCAAGGTGTCACCACGACCGTGACCAACGACAAACACCCGCGTTGTTTTCGACCGGCAAGCTCGTCCATCTTTTGCGCGATCATCGGGCTTCTCTGAATCATCATAAACGCAGAAAGTTTTGCAGAAATTTGAATGATCGTGATCAGGATTTTTCGAATACCGAGCTGTGTAGACGGCTAGGTCAGTGTAACGCGAAGCTACGCTTTATCGTGTCGACCTGTGATAAGGAAGAAACTGCTTGACTGCCGTGGATAAGGCAGACTTCACTGCGCTACCTTGCGTTGGAAATTTGCCCGTACATCGATCAAATGTTTTAACCTCCGACGAACTTTTGCCTTTGAAGAATCGCGAAATATTACAAAGAAGAATACTCCTTTGTTTCTTCAATAATTCATTAATTGTAATGGAAAATTGAGGGTTTCAAATGAAGTTGAGGGCGTAGGTGTATCCTGACCGTCGATAGAATAGAGACGAAAGTCGACGTTCCCTTAGCACGATAAAGCTGAGAATCCAGAAACTCGCATGGGTCCCGAGTTCAGCTCTTATCAGTCGAATCGTATCGGAGCTCCCCGGCTAAGGTTTTTTCGCGGTGGTAGGTAAAGAGGCAAGCTAACTATATTTTTATCGACGTCGGTCGGCGAGCAAAAGGATAGAGGAAGAGAAAAGGAAAGAATGGAACGGTGCTTAACCGTGGAACCGGTAGCCACCCAAGAAGGCGGTTCCCTTTCTCTCAGCTCTCGGCCGTTTAACGTGGACTTCTCGTTTTTTCGAGCCCCCTTTTCTTCAAGGTTGCCGGCAGGGAGCGAGAGAGAAGCACACGGCTCTGGAGCCAAGAGAAAAAAGAATGGAAACGGCCTTTTGCACCTCGACGACGCGGGTGAGCTTGTTAACCTGACGTCTCAATTTAAGCTGGCTACGCAGGGTCGGTGTCTCGATGGAATCGAACCAGAAGAAACGAGGAGCAAGTGAAACGATTCTCTCTGCACGCTCGATATCGTTATGGTGTGCATAGGCAATTTTCCTTGTTCGGTTACGCGTCTTCGGGGCATCCCGTAAAAGGGAAAAAGGATCGCGAGAGGAGAAAGAGGTAGCAAGGATTTTCGAAAAGATTACGACGAACATTGTAGGGAGAAAGTAAGGGAGGAGGATAGGAGCCTTGGCTCATAATAGGAGATGAGACCGGCGCCTCTCGCAGCATCACCACGTGGCATGCGGCCAACTACCGTCTTCTGATCAATATGCTTACAGCTAGCTCGCCTCTCTTTCTACCTTCTCTTCCCTCTTCCTTGCCGCTTTTCTATACCGCAGAGATTACACGCTATCCACATGACCACCGTTAGAACCTGCTTAACCCTTTCAGCCCTGAGACGTTCGACGTTCGACATCACCGGGCGCTGAACACCCAGACCCGTGGAGCACGCGCTGGACCAACCTTCCATTCCTTTTACACCTTGTCCATGGTTCACAGAATATTCTGCGTTGCAGACTTCGATGGTTGTCCATGGATTACGATGTACGTTTTTATAGGGCTAAAGGGGTTGACGGATCTCAAACTCGAAACTGCATTGGTTCTCCGAATTCCTAACGATCGGAGACAGCTGGTACTCGGACATGATCAAATTCAACACGATCTTCGGAATCCTAGGATTGTCCGGAGAGAAAGTATTTTGAAACGAAGGGTTAAGGGCTTCGATGGAACGAGGAATGGTCGAGAGGCTAAACGGAAGCGTGGCGGTACCACGCGTGAACCACGTGGTAGCTGCGAGAGCCATCTCTCTCTCTTCTTCACGCTGCTCTTTCCTCGGGATGTCGAGCAGGAGGAAGCAGCGTAAACGTGGCGGAAGGGAAGGAAAATTCTTCTCTCTGTCTGTTGTTCGCGATCCGGCCCTGGAACGCTTGCGCGCGCGCTATCGTACCGCACGCTTCCTTCTCCGTGCGTGGATAGGCGTGCGCGCGTCTCGATCGCCAGAAAGAAGAAAATGAGCAAGGAGTCGACGTGCGCGTAGATCGAATCGAATGTACACAGTTATCGAGAAGGCAGAGAGGGGAAAAGTCGCTGCGAATCTAACGTACAGGGCGTTGAAAAAAGGTGGGGCCAAACTTCAGGGGCTACTCTTAATAAACAAAACGTTAGAAATCAATCGATTGGTACAGAGACTGATAACATACGTATCACAGACCGCTATCCAAGTATTTTCAGAAAAATGTACTTCCGTAACACGGAAAGTATATTGCCTGTGACCATTGTTCGCGTAACATTGTATATCTACTTTAATGTATAGATGAAGCCTCTGAAGTATTGACACGCATTTACGAAACATCCTTTCGATGATCATACTTGATCAATCCAGAGGGTAGCGATTCTTAGTCTCTTTTGCCTCTTTCTGACGATAGCTGTTCCATCGCGCATACTTGATTGGAATTAGCCCTTGTCATCGAGGGATTTCGGTCCACCCTGTATAAAGTTATCGGGGAGTTTAGCCGGTCGTTGCAGTATCTATATCGTGGTGGGTGGGTGGATAGTGTTTCGTTGGTGGTGGCGGTGGTGGTGCTACTGCTGCTGCTGCTGCTGCTGCTGCTAGCGGTAATGGTACGGTAGGTGGAGGTATCGGTATTGGTAGTGGTGGTGGATGCCCCTCAGTGTCCGGCGCGCCTCCGACAAGCGTGCTTCGGTCGTTACAGGGATCCCTTTGGCGTTTGCGTGGTTATCGTGGATGATATCGGTGAGCCGACCGAGAGAAAGGATTGAGGGAACCGCGAGGAACCAAGAAACCGTCGACCATCCTCGTCGACGTGGTATCGCTTTCGGATCGGATCGATCGAAAAGGATGCATGCGGGATCGACGTCCCCGTGGAAGAGGCTCGTGCACGCCACGAACACGCGTACCGGATCACCGTCACTTTTTTACGGACAATAGATAGAGGATTTAGATCGAAGTTAGCTCTCAACGGGGAATCCATTCTTTTTCCTGAAGGATCCGTCCTTTAAGGAAGTCTCTGCCTGCACGCCGCGTCGGATGAGCATCGTTACGTGTCCGGCCGCGCCACACTTTTAAATGGTGCATCATTCCGAAGACCTTAGCCGTAGTGAAACATTAGGTACGCGTAGAAAGTGTCCGAGGAAATCGAGGAGACCTTAGTCACCGATTTGATCGAGAGTGGAAGGAAGATAGAATCGCATCGCGCGAGGAATTAGGGTCAACAACCTGCTCTCCTCCTACGTTAAGCTCCGTTCAAGGACGATCCAAGGAGATCAAACGGAATCGAATCGCGGGCGGATCGGAGGTATGAGCACGTCGAGGGTGACGATCGTCGGTGGAACGGTGTAAACGGAATAGAAAGGAAGAAGGAGAAGAAGAAAAGCAGGAGGAGGAGGGGGAGGAGGAGGAAGAAGGAATCGGTGGAGGCGCGTACCCGAGGACGTGCTAGCAAGTGTTAAAAGGAGCGCGAATGGCCGAAAACACGAGCAGGGTGTACCCGTTTACGGCGGTCCATCTTGCGGGTGAGATCGATCCTGAAATAGCGGCACCGGCTAGTTGGTAATGGGGGGTTTAGGCGAGAATGCCTTTTCCCTGTTGTCGTGGTCGTCATCGCCGTTCTACGCAAACTTTGCCCTCTCAACAGGTTCCTGTCGTGGTCGTCGTCGCCGTCGGGGCCGTTCGTCGACGTGTCGCCGGTCAGAGGCGAGGTTTGCTCGCACGGAAGCTGCTCAGCGCTTTGACTTGCTTCGAAAGAGTATCGCGTTCGCAACGGTCGGCCTGCTTTTTCGCAGCGATACGATCAGAGGCGATCGAGATCGAATCGGTGGCTGGCGATCGAGGAAAATCGCGGATAGTCAGGTCGAAGCGGAACATCGAACGGCAGGAGGAAAGGAGAGCCGAGGAAGAAGGAGGTGGTGGTGGTGGGGGAGGAGGAGGTGACTCGCCGCCGAGATGCACCAGGTGCCGTACAGAGCGGAACTCACCTCGAACGCAGGTCGAAACGAGTGCCGGGAACAACGCCATTGTCGACGTGCCATCGCGACACCGATCGATCCACCGATCGATTCCACACGGTCTCACCGACGATCCTCCCACCTGGCCTCCTCTCGAATCGTCTCCAGGTACAGAGGATCCCTGGTACCTTCGAATGTTCTCCTGATAGGATTGGCGCTCTGCTGCTTGACCGTATCCCCCGTTCAGCCGCGACAGAATCATCATCAGACCTGCCCCGGTTGCCCCCATCAGCAGCAGCAACATCAGCACATGCACGAGACGCATCGGGGCGGTGGTTCGAAGAATTCCGCCGCGCCCACCCCGGATGATCTCAGGCTCGAGGCCATCAAGCACCAAATACTCACGAAACTCGGACTCAAAACGCGTCCGGATGTTAACAGGACTCTGGCCACGGTACCCAGGCACCTGGCCCTCGAGACTCTGTACAGAGCCGAGGCACAGTCCTCTCGTTATCCGGACAGGTCGAGGAACGAGCACGAGAACGAGTACTCGGGAGAGTTTCTGTACGGCGGCGACGAGTATTCGTATAGGAATCTCGATCAGCAGGCTGAGAGCTCTACGGAAGAGAACGCGAGGATCGGATCCTCGTATCAGGGATACGGGGAACACGAGGGCCACGAGGCTCAGGAGGAGATGGACGATTTCTACGCGAGGACCTCGGAGATCATCACGTTCGCTGAGCCCGGTAAGAGAGCTCGATTTCTGTCCGTCCGCCTTGCTTTTGCGTCACCTGTACGCGCGCGGGCCTGTTGAATTAATTGATCTTACGCGTGCCCCCCTCGTTGCCGTGTCTCCACGTTCATCAACCAACGACGCTACGCTCAAAGATCGTACCCGAATTTTCTCGTTTGAACTTCGAACAAGTTGCGTATGCCTGAAGTCGACGAGAATCTTCGAACGTGTTGCGGTCGGACTCACCTGTCGCGTTGACACGTGTCGTCTCGCGAGCTGTCCTGTCGAAAGTCTCGCCTTTGAAATCGATCGCTCCGCAGCCTGTTATCCGTTCGAGGATCGATGCATTCGACGCGCGACCGGAGCGTGAATTCCATCGTATCGGTCGGTCAAAGTTTTTACGACAGGAAGCTCGGATCAATGGAAAGGAGTCACGAGGGAAAGGCGTGGTTGGTATGTTGAAAAATTGAAATCCGTTCGATTAATATCCTTCGAACGATCATCTGGCTGGAGAACTTCCTCGTGGAGGGAATCGATTCGGTTAATAGCATCGGACAAAACTTTCCACCGAACTTTTTCGAGCTCCTCTGGGACCGTTCTATTATCCGTTCGCTTCTGGACGCGTAGGAAAGACGGGTTCCGCGCCCGGCCTATTGCGAGCGTTCCACGATTCGTTTGCTGGAGTGTGCGAAAAAGTTTCGGTAAACACGGTCCACGAATTCAAGGGTGCTCTCCGCTCGTGTACCGATCTCCGAGGAGGATCTGGAATCGAGTAAACGCGAGGCGTTTGCACGGTACGATTTTCGTTCGAGCCGATCATGCGGTCGATCCTTTCGCTGTTCAATACAGAAAATATTTCGGTAACGACCTCTGTTTCAGCAACATCGAAAACACGCGATACGTTTGCGTGTATCGTGTAATCGGTGACAATCCGCCGTCAGACTGATTCTCCTTTATCCGCTTTCAATGTGTCAGGAATAGAAGAAACCCACTCTCGTCGTTGGACGTAGAAATTGCATATCACACATGGCAACTCGTTAACAAAGTCGGATAAGACCCGCGTCGATCGAAACTTTCTGCCTTATTTTCACGTAGCAAATTCACCGATGAAATTCCACCCACGTGTCACGAGTCATACCGCATAAACATTCGCAGCCTATCGATCGTTACTTCTGAAAAAAGTAAACCAAACTAAGTTGCTAGGTAACAAAAAGGACGGTAACCGGTGAAACTAATCTGAAGTTTATTTATTCTCGACGTGGATGCCACGTATCATTTTATTTGCTGGACGAAACAGCGAAAGGGTTGAACGGTGTGCGCGCGGTGGTAGTTTCGCCAGTTTTCGAGAAAGAACGGCGATCGCGAGAATGGAACACGTGGTACGTTCTGTTCGGTGGATAGGAGGTCTCGTTACCAAAAAACTGGCGAGGTCGGCCGGCGAATGGATAGGATTCGAGAGGAAAGGCAGGGTAGGAAAGGGGTGACACCTCGGCTCGTATGAATGCGTGGCCACACGCCTGTAGCCACGTGGCTCTTAGTCATGGGTGTTGCGGCACCGACCGTCTATAGTTCGTACCGTAGTTCAGTAACTCTAAGTTTAACAATAAGGGTAATAGAGGCGGCCGGAGGTAAAAGCTCGGAAATGTTGGCGAGCGTTTACGCTGCTGGCGCGGCGTGGCATAGTACCTACGGAACGCGGTTTGAAATTAACGAGCCGTTTGCTCCTCGAGCTGACCCCTCTTCTTTCGCCTCTTGCTTTCACGATCTGGAGAGACCTCCTTCCGCGAGAAGAAAGCCGCGAACACGTTCACCGGGCTGCCCGTTCCTGTTACTCGCAGGAACGGGATCGTGGAATGATTCATTCCGCGATTTACTCGGGTCTATCTGCCTTCGACGATCGAACGGTATGCACACCCAGCCCTCCTTCGCCCCCTCGACTTCAACCAGTTCCAATTTATCTACGAGCTTCGTCGATCTCGAAACGATCCGCGGACAAAGGTCCGAAGGAAACTCGATGTCAGAGAAAGCTACAGCGGTTCGGCTGTTTCGTTGTTGCATAGTAAACGGTCGATCCGCGAGTTTGGCGACTCTTGGTGGCGCACGGCGAGAGGCTATAGCCACCCTTCCCACCGAAACGCTCGAATCACGAATTCGTGGTGTCGTACGATCGAGCATCGCGTACCGGAGAGCGCATCATAATGCGTCATGCATGATACTTTAACGTTGATGTCGCCGTCACTATAGATAGCTGTCCGGTGAACACGTCATCCTTTTTGAAGAAACTAAAGAAACTATAAACCACCATCGTCTCTCCGCTATCGATCCGCTTTGGGGGAGAAACTTTTTGTTCGATATTTTTTTCGTCCACGTGTCGTACGAAAATTCCTGCCCGCTTGCGCTCGGACATCGCAGACATTTCGCGAGAAAGATATCCCCGCTCGTGCGATTCTTATTTTGTACCGACGCGCGTTGCGATCTTAACGTCTCCGAGAACGTTACCATTTAATTGTGTTGAATTCGAGGAACCGTCGAGCAGCGGCCAACGTATCGAACAGTCGAGATTTTGCGAAATCGTAATCTTGCTATAATTTTTACGGGAGAATGAGCCGAGACGGGAAGTAATCGCGTCGTAAACTCGCAACGATCGTGAGCTGATAATATAAAGGGAAACTGAACGATTTTCCGACACGGTATAATTAGATTCGCGAATTATACGAGCGACCGAGACGACGAAAAATGTTTGCATTCCCCGCGACGTTTGCAACTTTCGAGTACCCAGCGGCACGGTTACGTTCGCGAGTTCCCTAATGACGTCTGCCTGCGCGAAACTGTAGTTGAAAACAATTTTATGACCTTTCACCGCTGCACCCGTGTCAAACAATGATTTCACGATGTCCTCCGCCCTTCGATTTATCGCCCGGTCGTACGATTCGCTGGCAGTAAATTAGTTCCCCGCTGAAATCACGAACTTTCTCGCGTCCACCGATGATTAACTCGAGAAACGATTAAATTAAACCGCCTTGATTCGTCCTATCGTCCGTGTATCCGCCCCTCGAAGGGGAATAATCAAATTAAGCCACCCCAGCTTCCGGATTTCTCTCCGGGGGGAGAAAGAAATGAACGATACTCTCTTCTCGACGCTCGAAACCCATCATCTTATTGAATTCGTGACGAAAAGGCGATTCGATCGAGGGCTAATATCTCTATTAAGATTTCGAGGACCGAGCTGGAATAAATTTACGATCCGAAGGAGCGAGTTCGAACGGAGGCTGGGAATATGATAAATTTGTCAACAACGGAGCATGAGGTTGAAAGGTGTTCAAAAAGTAGTTGGGATGATCGAAGGGACGAGGCTCGAGCACAATCGATACAAAGCAGCTCCGTTTCTGCGAGAAGGTTTGCAAAATGCGCGTGCCAGCGAAGAAAGCAACCGGCGAATTCCGGTTGACAGGAGCACACAGGACAGGAATGGCGGATTTTACAGCCCGTGAGTAATGCCAGCGTGTAAAAACGACGTTTATATTCTCGCCACCCTTCGACGGGGCGGGCCATTTCGAAACGCTTCGACCATAAGACACCATAAGAATTTATGCGTCTCGATAGTCGACGACGGTGCGCCACCAGTCGCGTTACCATTCCGACAGCCGTCAAGGACGAATACGAACGAAATCTCCATAAGACGACGATCATGTCTTCGTCGTTATCGCCTCGATGTCGACACGACGCCGCGCCGGAGCAAAGAAAACCACTAGAAATAAGGGCGAAAATAAGGGAACGTTCTCCTCTCTGGGAGAGGAGGACGACCTCCGAACCCTGTCGACAGAAAACAGAAAATTTGTCGAGGGCAGAAAATTCCACGAACAACTTCTCGAACTCTTGAAAGCTGAATAATAGATTTAGCGTCTTAACTGCGATCTTATAATTTGATCTTTAAACGCTTTCGAATACTGGGAAAAGTTACATAGAAGTATCAGCTGATCTTTGTTCCCCTAGGGTGTAACGATACACTTTTGTATTCAAGATAAAATATTATTTTACATCACCGCTATCTGTAGTCGCGATAGCTTCGCGATCCTGTTAAATGCATCGCTCGCACCGTGATTTGACTTGATCGTTGACAGGTGAAATGTCATTCGGTTTCGAAAAACATAGACGCGGATCAGTGGGATGGAAGCGTAAAAAATTGGCGTCCTTGTAATCGTCACCTATCTCCCGATGAAGGGGTGAGATTTCAACTTCTTTTCTCACCCCGTTCATGGCGTTTCACCCCGTCTCCGTGTCGGGGGCCATCTCTCGGGCCATTCTATTCGAACGATGCCGATGCCGTAAGGCTGCAGTCATAATTTCACCGGTTTATTGTGCCCGGAGTTTTTCATGTACAAGAGGAAACCATTACTCGTGACAGGGAATTGCACAGTGTAGTATTACCAGTCGCACCTGGAAACAGACGACCGGCTCGCTCGTCCGCATGGCTGGCTGCCTCATCCTCTCGCCTCTGCCAAGAATCATTTGCCCTGGTTAATTAGTTACATCCGTGCGCCCGCGCTCGCGTGCCCCTTTTCTCTCACACCCCCTCGAGCAGCCGTCTCCAACAGGGGGGGTTCAAGCTCTTCTTCCCTTCGTTTTCTCTTCCGTCTCCTCTCAGACACGCTCCTCGTCCGAGCCACCAGAAACTTTTCCACGAAACTTCCTATCGGATATTAATGTCGACCTTCTGAATATTTGATCAGCCCCTCGCCTTTGAAACCGCGTGTCGATTGACTATCCACCCGCGACCGTTCGATCGGTTCTACTTTCTCTTTCCGTTGATTGTCCCGTCGATTAATTTGTAGCGCGTCGTGCCGTTTCGACGATTTCATTCGACGTGGTCAAGTTTCATTGGCGAACGTTTTGCTTCGCAGCGTTAAACGATTTTGTTGTTTTTTACTTTGACAACGTTAGATTTCGTCTGGAGGGGCTGCATGTCGGCGATGCGATATCGCTGGTTAATTTGATCGCTGCGGGTGTCTTACAGATGTTATACAAGGCAAGTCACCCCCGTACCGAAATCTCTCGGTTTCACTCTCTCTGCACGCGTACCACGTCGGAAAATATTTCCTGTACCGATACATTTTTTCATTTCACGCTTCTTATGCTTGTCTCGCTTCTTACGCTTGTTCTCGCAGAATCCACGCGAGATTAAGTGCGAGGCTGGGAAAAATTATGGCCACTTTTAATGCCCCACGAGCTACAGCATCAACAGCACGAGCTGTATATCGCAACGCATAATGAAACTAATAAAACGTAACGCGTGAATATGCTGTGCCACGAGCGGTTATGTACATCAATTTAATACGTGGATCATTAGTCGTTTCGTGTGCATTCGCGCCTGAAAACCTTTAGTCAGCTCGTTATCCTACGATATCAATCGTGTTGGGTGGAGCGAGAAGGAAGATAGAATAAGGTGAAATAGAAAAGAAAAAGGAGCATTGTGAGCGGTGCGTGAGGTAATAAACAGGGGATCGTCGCGACAAACGATACCCGTCGCGCAGTTTGTTAGAATGTTCGTCATTGCCGGATGAGATGTTCTGGTAGACGAGGGATTCCTGTCGTAGAGGCTGGCCATTATACGCGGTCGACGGTAGTTCTCTTTTAAAAGGACTTGGCGGCAGCTCTCCTCAACGCAATTCTTTATGAAAGCTCGGGCGGCCGTAGCTCGTAATTCGTCCGCACGCAGCAGTCGGAGGAGAGAGAGAGAGAGAGAGAGAGAGAGAGAGAGAGAGAGAGAGAGAGAGAGAGCGCGAGAGAAAGAGCGAGAGAGAGGAACCCTTCTCGCTCTTTCCCTGTTTCGCTTTCTTACCCCCGCGCTCCAGTCAGCGTACTTGAAAACGCTTGAATTATTTTTTGGAGTCTCGCCCCTCGACGCGCGAGAGAGAGACACAGAGAGAGAGGGGGGGAGAGAGGGAGAGAGAGAGAGGGAGAGAGAGAGGACGGTCTGAGCGCGTTCGTTGCTGCTTTAACGAGCTCTCCCGCGCGAGAATTCAATTAACCCCTCGACTCGCGTTCGATTCAATAACGCGCGCGCGCGCGCGATGCAATTAACACCCCCATAGCAATCACGACGACCCTCGATCCGTGTACCGGAAGGTGTACGGATCGTCCCGAAAGGGCTAGGCTCGACCGTGGAACAAGTCAGAGAGCTGGAGGCAATCTGTCTGGAGGGAGAAGAAAAAGTTGTCGCGACAAGGGGTGAAATTTCGAGGACGATAACGAAAATTAAACCCTTCGAACGAGACAAGGACGATGTCTCTGGCGAGAAACTATGCCAAGGCTCGCGAAGTCTCCGAGCATCCGATTGATCTATTTTCCTCTGACGAGTGTCGGTCGTTTTGTTTTCGCAGTCGCGACGATGAAGCATGCACCGATTAGGTAATAACCGATATACGTAACCGCGCGGACGATCGGGCTGCATTAAAAGCGCGCTCGGTAATCCGTTAAAATACCCTCGTCGCGCGTTTTTAGCGGCGATAGAGAGCTTTTCAGGGTCGACACAGGCATGTACACTACTGAATCCAGAGTAGTCTCTCGAGACCTCCTTGACCTTGGATAGCCCGATGGAACTGATGGATTGATGGAGAAACCGTTATTCCGGATTCTATTACATTTCCATCGATCCTGAATCCTATCGTCCAAGGGTCGGTACACACGGCAAACAGAGTTTCGAAACGAAGTATTTGAAGACCTTCAGTCTTTTATGAAGCTCCCTATTGAATATAACGATGTTCGTGCGCCGAATCATTCGTCGGTTGTTGAAGCAGATTTTTCGGTTGTTCAACCGATCGGTTTACATCGAACGCTTCTATCACGGACAACCGTGGCTCTGGACATCGATGCACCGTCAGTCCCAGCATGGAGCGGAACCAGAAGTTTTCTGGAGAAGCGCGATGGTTCGGGAGACGAAGAGGAAGGATCTCGAACGATGGATTTTGAATGCATCGTAGTTGAAGGGTTTCCGCGCGTTACGATCGAGGGGATTCGCGTGTGTAGACGCGAGGTAGACCCGAGGGTGCTCGAAAGTCTTGGAAGGTCACGACATCGGGGCTGACGAACCAGGACGAGATGAGCTAGTTGGAGATAGTTTTGGAACGGGACAGGGTCGAACTCCTTCACCCTGGACACTCGAAGTATCTCGTCGGATCGATCGAGAGCGTTTCGACGAATAATTTCGAAGAGAGGGCTCGACTTCACCCTGCCCTCTCGAGGCAATCAAAATTCGATAACAAGAACGATTCGATACGCGGGATGGCGGCATGTCGTTCGTCGGATCGATCGAGAGCCCTTCGACGAATATATTCGAGATGCCTCGTCTTCGGATGTCTTTCTAGACGACAATAGGTACTCGATGAGACGAATAACTGGATGTGTGGCCTTGCGTGGAGAAGCGCGGAGTATGCTCGCAGGATCGTCGACCTTTCGTATTTGAAACGTTAACAAGATTACTGGAGCGCGTGGGTGGACTGGGTCGACGAACGTTCTCCGTACATAGTTCCGAAAATGCGGATATTCGCAACAATCGAGATCTCGGATCTACCGCGAAAAGACGGTCCCGTTTTCCCTGGCCATTGCGAACGACCATCAGATTTTAAGACCCCCGGAGTCTGCTTACGACGAGCCCGGAGTACCTACTTTAAAACTCAGTGGAATAATTCACCGTAAGGACAATCTGTACCTTGATCTCGCTGGATCATTAGACGTGAGCCGTAAAATTGTAACAGTTCGTAAAAAACTTCCGTCGACCCTTCAATCTGCTGTTTCATTGGGAGATAATTCTCTGAAAATTCCTCTCGGATTCATCGGAATTTTATTTCGGTTTCTGTACACGAGGTTGCTCGTCGACGGATCCTTACCGTCTTTGAGCCACGGTCGACAGTTCGCTTGTCTGCTATTCAATTATTAAGCTCTGGACAGAAAGTCCTGTCTCGTCAGCGGCGTTGGGTACGAAAAGCTCCGACTGTTGTCCACGGGCCCACGATCGAATGGCCAGTCTTTGCCGGTCGAACGAGAGAAAAAAAGTTCTAACTCGTAGGCAAAGTGTTTGGAGGGTTGTGAGAGTTCGTTCAACCTGTGCAGGACACGCAGGGGTTAAGACGGCCACGACCTTCTGAGGCGGTGGCGGTTAGGGAGAAAAAGGGCCGATTCCTCTGCCGAGTTTCCCGCTATCGTGGAATATCGTAGGAAAGGGAGGCTGGCGTTCAGGATGGGATGGAACGGTTCGAGATGCGTTGGAGTGGGACAGGGTCGAACTCATGGACGAACGAGCCGACGGATAGGACGGCTGGCGCCTGTAGTCAGATCGATGCACGTGGCTCCAGCTGGGCGCCGCTCTTCGTACATCTCCTACACCCCCTTTATTCCCTCTTCACTCTCCTCATCCTCTCTAGGATAGAAATCGAGGGTGTGTTTCTCCCTCTTCTATCTATCTCTTCTTCCTCCACCTCCTCCTACTCCTTCTCCTCAGCATCTCTTGCCCACCCCTCCCTCTCCCTCTCTCTATGTGTGTTCCGCACACACGGTATATATTATTTCTTCTCGCGTTTCTCTTGCTTCTTTTTTCTTTATCTTTATCATTCCTCTCGTATCTCCGGTTTTCCGAGCCTCCGCATTTTTTTTCCTTATTTTATCGGCTCGTCGCGCTTTTATCTTCTCGCGCTGTGTGCACCCCCGAAAAAAAATGAAGGAGAGAGACTAGGAGTCGCCGCAATCCAGCGACGCGCAAACTGCGTGGATTTTCCGGTTCACCAACCCCGTGCACTCGATTCGGCTGATCGTCGCGCCTGCGCCACGGACTCGTCCCGAAAAAATCGGCATGCTTGCCCGAGATTCATTTTTCGACGCATTCAAGAATTTTCTCGGCGGTTCGGGACTCGATTCCAGCCAACGCGACGCTTTAACGCGCGACAGCCGTCGTTGAAGCAACGACTCTAAATTGACCCGATTTTCTTATATCCCAGTTGTTCCTTGTCTTTACACGTTTCGACACTCGTTGCACACGTCGGTCTGACGGTTTGCTTAATTTTAAATCGCGCGGTATTGCCTCCATCGATTATACCTCGCCGCGGGTCCATCGAAAATACTATGTCCGTCGTAGCTTTCCGCGTCGAGGATCTCTTTCAGCGACAATAAGAATCCTCCAGACCCAAAGCACGCATCACCGTGAACGGGTTACACGGTCTGAAGCTTCGGAAGCCGTTGGACCGAGGAAACAGGGAAACAGAAAATCGGCCTGATGCCTCAGAAGTTGAAACCATCGTGTCGAACGTTACATCCGCTCCAGCTAATGATCCCCGTACTCTCCCCAGGGATGAAAGCGGACGTTCGTTCCGGCGGAAGCCTAGGTACGAACACGGGAAATCCCCTTAATCATTGCTGAACAAAGGAGTATGATTCGCGTAATTGTTCGCTCGCGGTGCTTTGGCTCGGGAAACGCCCCGCCCCTCTCTCTGTCTCATCCCTCCCTCTCCCCCTGCACGCGTTTCATATTTTCCGTGGAGTCAATCGATCAACCGAGTTTACGAGCTTAAAACGCGGACGTTTTCATTTTTGAAAATGAAACGCACCGCGGAACGGCCGGCATAAAACGGTCAATCCGAACCGAGTCCTGATCAACGAGATTCGAAGTTGTCCAATTGAATCGCTCGTCACTGAACTTTTCTGATTGACGCTCGAAGATCAGTATTTTCTCACGAATTAAACATCATCCGGCATTCTCTCGCGTTTACCCTCTGTCTGTGCAGAAGTCGAGCGAAACGGCGGTCGACACGACCGCTCCGATGGCTTTCATTTCGTTCATCTCATAGTGCGAAAAGTAGAAAAAAGAAATACATTTCAGAGAATACAAGAATTGCCCCGTCTAAAGGGAATGCGTGTGGAATTTCATCGATGGTTCCCGTGTATTCGAATCACGACCGAATAAATATCGCTCCGTGTCGGGGAACGTTACGATCGTTCTCCTTCTCCCCGTTTTACATCGAATCTAGGGAATTGGGATACCGTCTCGAAACGCTCGAATCGAAGGATCGGTGACGCGCGTATCCTGGCATGCGTAGCGCAGCGTAGCTCGGTATACGTTGATTCGCCTCGGCCGTGATAATACGGCGACGATGATAGTCGCGATGCAGATGGTAGCCAGGCATGCGACAGCCACGATATAGACGCCGTTTCCACGAACGTACCTTCCATGCTCGTATCGTACAAACGAGCCAGTCGATTCCCCGTGTATTATTTCACCGTGAAATAAGTATTCACTTCGGACCGCGAACGAATCGATTCGAGGGTAGTTAACGTGTCTTCTGGAACGCTTGTCGTGCTGTGCACAATACTCAAAATAACACGTATTTATTGTGTCAGTCTTATACGCATTGCTACTGAAACAACCGAGCATATCAGGGTTAGATTTGTGATCTGATCAGAGTATGTACTCCGAATGCTATAATATCAGTACAGCATGGTATGTATTCTAATAATATTGAAGTATAATACTATAATATTATTAGAACCAATCGCAAGAGATTATTTTATGGAGGTAATCTTGTATGTTGCTCCGATCATCTGAAATGTGAACGGACGGAGATATTTCGACGTTCGAAGGAAACGGAGGACCAGGAAGCGGTGAAGCGGATCGAAGATCGCGGAGGATCTGATCGAGACACGTGATGGAAATACGCGGTACGTAGCGAGCGACCACGTGGCGATAGATCTGGATCAGGGTTACCAACGAGCTATATCTGACCCTCTTATTTGACTGACCGTATTACGGTCAATCGCCTCGGCCCTAGAAGATGCGATATATCGCGCGAGGCTGTGAACTATCGCGATTCTATCGCGTGGCGAGGCTCGCTAACGTGTCGCGGCGTAATTAGATTCGCACCGAGGTCGAACGGGTTGGACTTTCGAGTTTGGACAGCGACGTCGACGACGACGTCCGTGGAACGCCGCGAGGAGCGTCGAGCACCGGTTACGAGTCGCGTCGAAGAGAACCGGCCTGTCCGTCCACCCCTTCCCCGCCGTGTAATCACTTTAATCGGTTTTATCGACAGCCCGTCGTGCACGATACCGGCTTTTTCTTCTTCATCTGCAACTGCTGGTCGCGATGTTGTTCCTCCAATTCTCTCGGACGATTTTTAACCCCGCCTTCAAATTATTTCGTTTTCCGACTCTTTCCAAGTAGCAGAGGATGGACCTTGCAGCAATTCTTCGTTTCAACCATTAGTGTCGCCGGGGTGATTTCTGGTGGCTGGACTGCTCGAGAGAACGAGAGCGAAGAGAGAAATTCTCGAAAAGGATGAGGAAGGCGACAGACTTTCCTTTTGCCTTAAAACGGTGAAACGGGTGCGAAATCTTACAGATACTCTAAAATCGCGTTTCACGCAAAAAAATGTCTTCGACGGGGAAGGACTCTGTTCTATCGAAAAAGTTTTACGCCGACTCTCGTTAGAGTCGATCGGGTAAAACGACACGGTCGTTTGTGATCTGCTCGTTAACAGCGATTGGATCATCCACTCGGGAGACAGCGGATGACGGTGCGTGGGGTGGCGAATTGCTCGACGGGCCAATCTCGCATGGAAGAGCCTGAAACCGTACGATTTGTTTCTTCGACTCCTATTCGTCCCGTTCTCATCGAACAATAAAAATTCGCGAGAAAGTCCGTCGTTATCTGGCGAACTTGTCTCAGCAGTTCTCCCCGTGGGATCGACTCATTTAGGATACGCTGAAATAGGGTTCCTCCTCGTCCTCGCTCCTTCGTTTATTCATCCGTGGAGCCCGGACGATAACAGTTTGCTAGGAGGTCGAAGCTTCCGTCGCTCGGATCGTCCTAGAAAATTGTCTTAGAAATGTTTCGTCTCATTTCACCATTTTTTTTTTGTTCTTCTGCCACGAAATAGAAACGATCCCCCTCGAATTCGAGTCTACATCGAGTCAGCGATTGCATAACCATATCCAGAAGCCAGATCCGGAGGCACTTTCCGCGAAGATTTCTGTTGAGGGACGACGATACGTCGACTCCACGTCTATCGTTCTATCTCGAAGAGAAATTGCGACCGAATCGCCTCGATTCTCATCAAGCTCTTTCGGAGTGCCCCGTGACGATCTTGTCGAAATAGGCTCTCCGTGAAAAGAAGGAGAATCGAAGGGTGAGAGGAAGGAAGGAGGGCAGATTTAAAAATTCGCTGGATATTTGATGGTGAAGGGGTTCCATCCACTTTTCGTGCGGTCATCGTAAAGGGTTTCCGGTCTTCCCTGTAGACCCATTCTTCAACCCCGTGCGATTGTTTCGCTCGATCGGTACGCGATCAGTCGATGGAGTCGGTAATGTTTCTTTCCTTTCGCGGACAACTTCTTGGATCGCTATCTTGAGAACCGTCTCTCTCTCTCTTTCTCCCACTTTCTTCTTCCTGTTCTCTTTCTAGCTCTCCTTCTCCGTTCTCTCGTCTTCCCGATTCGTTCGTAGCGGTTTTCCACCGCGTTACTATACTGCGCGACGTCTTAAATGGACGATTTGGCGACGAGGAGACCCCTCTTTTCTTCGGTGACGTGCTCCCGCACCAAATTTACGGGCACGATCGCGCTAACCTCGATTACGAGCTGTGACGGAGAGAGAGACGCGCGCCCAGGGAATCCCGAGTAAAAGGGAGAATCGTGAAACCGATGCTCCGGCGTTCTCCATCAGACACCAGCAGCAACGTCGCGAGAGATCGTGCCACTTTTTCGCGTCGATGCACATACGTCCTCGATCGTTCCATGAATTAGGCGAAGGACCTCCCAACGACCGTACATCCCTCCAGAAATATATGTAAATTTGCGTTCGACAAGATCCTCGGTTTACGGTAACCGAGCACCTTCTGAATAGTTGTTTTACATTAATGCGTTCACCGTTGACCCCCATGAGATTCAAGATGATTTCGACACCGACTCAAACTCGTACGAACTTGTTTCGTGGTACACGCGTACCGAGAGAAGCACAATTTTCCTCTTACGCTGTTTTCTAGAGTTGAAGTTAGCCCAGTTTGTCCGCCAGCTTCTCGATAGGTCGGCTGCAGATGCATACGATGCATCTCTGCGTTTTAATTGCGCTCAACCATTGTTTCCCGGGATCAGAGGGCAGCTGTAAAATGAAAGCAAAATGGTTGGATGATGGACGAGATTCCGTGAGGGTAGAGTGGCAACGAAAAGACGGGATGACAGTTTCGTCGAGTTTGGCACGCCTCTGGCAGCCTGGAAAAAAGAGGAACGAGATACGAGCCGTGGAAGCTTTTATTTCGCCGAAATATCGTCTGAGAAAATCCGAATCGAAAATGAAATAAAGTGCATCGTAATCTCGGGCGGACCGTGACAAAGGAGGTCACGCTGTATCCATCACTAATTCGACTTCCGGCTAACGGAAATTAATAGAAAATCATCGTGCCGGACTGCTAACCATCGATTCTTCGAACCTTCCGCTTTCTCTCTCTATCTTCTTTTATTCTTCCGACGACACGTTTTTTTTCTCCAACGTTCTTTCCGGCGAATTGAAAGATTTGACGTTATTACGATTTAGAATACGCCATTTCGTGTCTATGTAATACCAGCCAAGTTTCTTTAGTGCGGCGGATAGCGCGCGTAAATCTTCGCTCTACGACAATCCAACGATCTACGGATCGTTTCGTGGCCGCTGAAACACTTCTTTAATTTCGATAATAAAGACTTTCGTCGCCGAGGCTTTACATATTTCCTCGCTCGTCGCAATAGCGTCAATCGTTTTCCATTCGCGTCCCTTCGTCGATCGCCTCCCCCTATCCTCGATACCCGTTTATTCAAATTGACGCGTTCGTTCATCCGTTAACCTGGACGACTTGCATGATTATTCTCGCGATCGATCCTCCCTCCGCGTCTGAGATACGTAATTGTTTATCGACGAATGAACTGGACCGTCCAAAACATCCTTGGAATGTTCAGCAGTTGGTTCCAATTTTTTTTTCTTCGTGAAATCGACGACAACTTTCATCGAACCGCCTGGTGCACGGTGTCGAACGACTCTTGAAGGCTGCGAGGCCTATAATGCCCGCACCTTGGCCGTGCTAATAGGTTGATTCGCTCGATAGAGCTTGAACGCATTATAGAGCGATGCCGTGTGTCGTCGAGCTGGCAAATAGTCAATTCTTCGGGAGATTAGACCGTGGAAACGTAACGCGCTGCAAACGCTAACTCTCATGCTTTCCATTAAGAATAAATTTGGACGTCCAGTTAATCGAACCGGACTGGAAATTCTTATGGATTCAGCCGTGTTTTCGATACAGCCTCGATCGACTGCATCGCTTAACATAATCCTTTCAAAACGAAACGATTTGAATCCTCTTTCAAACCATTCCATTTGTGCTATCAAGTTATACTTCGTCGATTCACCTACGATACCTTCAGCTTTTTTCCTTCTTCTCCTCGAGAAGAAGATAAACAATGGAATAAAACTCTAAGGATAGTAAAAGAAAAAAAGAATATGCATAGTTTGATCCTCCGAGCCCAGAAAACTGTATTTATTGAGTGCAGTGTAACAGGGATATTAATAAATATAATTGAAGGGCGTTAAAGAAGTTTCATCGAGCATAGATTCGCACGCTGTAGGTGAGTCGACGGAAGTCGCGATCACTGTTGATATTTCCACATGACCTCTCTTATTAATTTTTAATAGGATTATCGGGCTCGATAGAAGAGCGGCCGCCTCCGCTGTAATCCTGCAACGAACGCGTGCTAAAAAAAAGGAGCTGTAGAATGAAGGGGTGTGAGCGAGAAGAGTAAAAGCGCTGGCGGATCGTGGACGAAAGTCGACACCCCCTTGACTCTCCCGCTCGGTACCCGATCCCGATCCCCGGTGAAATTAAGCCTCGAAGGATGTTGTTCGGACGCGAGCAAACGGGGATGTAGATTCGGTGGTGTCGCATTGCGGCGCAGGGGGCAAAAGTAGCCGATGTACCGACCTCGAAAAGTGCGACAGACGATGCACTCGAAACTCGAGCGAGGCCGGACGAAAGTCGAACGACGCCCCTCTGGACTGGTCGAGAACTGCGAGTCTGACCATTAAGTCGTTCGATCGCGACGAATTCCCGAACGATCCCCCTCGAACGCGTACGAATCTCGTCCGCTGGAGAAGTCGAGAGGATCTCCGTTTACTCCAGCGGGGTAAGCAACAGATTCCGTTCCTACCATTTTTTTTCGTTATTCGAAAGGCTCCGCTGCGATTTCTCGAAACTTGACTACCAGTTGATATTGCCGCGTACGCGATAATTTCCCGCTCGAAGAATCGATGTCTGTGACGGTGTCGTTCGGACGGTGGGCGGGTAAATTACGAGTGTCCTCCACTCAGCGAAAGAGGAAAAGCAGGAACGCGCGAGGGGTGGAGCAGAGAGGGCGACACGCGATATTCGGCTGAGATAAATGCACATACGAAACGTCCAGCGGTAATTTCATCGTCTTCTAGTCGCAATTGTGCCACAGATATTTCACCGCTAAAAATCCGAATTACTTCTTGTCGATCACGTGCCAAGGACGAAAAGCTTTCCGGAGCCACGCTTTTATATCGTCCTCCTTTGTGGATCCTCCACATATGTTCCATATACGCGTCGCGAAGGAAGACAAAGCCCCCCCCCCCCCCCCCGGACGCTTTTGAAATATTCATTGCTCGACCACGATTTCAAATCGAACGGGTTCAGCGTCGCGATGTTCAAAGCATCCCCGTGAACCGCAGGCAACGCTGCGTTAATTATTTCGAGCTCTCAGCCCTGTGGAAACGTTTGAAAACTCAGGGGACGAAAGTGCGGTGCGAGAAAATGGATTCGCAGCGGTATAGTAGTACAGTTATTCTCGAAATCGCCGCGTAGAACGACGCGAGCGTGCAACATTAATGTCCTATCGATCGTCTTTTTTACGGTGCGTTCTCGAAAGTACGAATCGAGGCTAGTTCTTCTCTCGAAGCTGTTTTATGTCGTCGAAATTTGCGACGACGGACGCTGCCAGCAATATACTCTGACCGATACGCGTTCGATCTTCAACCTCTTGCCTCGCAATAACGAGTCACACTCGGGACATAGAATATGGTCCATAAATTTGCAGTACAGCGCCTTTGACCGTCGCAGACCTGTTCAAAGCAAATTGCGTGTGCCGATGGACGCTCATCGTTTATTAGGGCACTCAAGGTGTTGGGTGGTAAAATCGTAATGCAATGGGTTAATGCACCGTTCAGAATTAACCGATGACCGTGTTTCCAGATCTCCTTGATCGATCTTCCAATCATCAGAGATGAAAGCTGTAACGTTCAACGACACGAATCGGTAATTATTTTCAGTGGTATATGTACCGCTTTCGTCAACATCTCTCGATCCTGTTCGACCACAGGCTTGCCTCTACTACTTGCTCGTCGAGAACAGAAAAGCATCGTGTCGTACAGCCGGTTCCAAGCCTCGAGTCGGATGAATCGAACCGGACGAGGAAATTCTCTTCTTCCAGGCTGTAGCGAAAGAATTACAGCTTTCCTTCGGTGTAACAAAGGACTACGGTTAGAGACGTGGCTCCGGAATCAAGTCAGCGAAAAAAGAGAATTGCGGAAAGGCTGCGTGCACGTTTGCAACATACCACGGTATGACTCGTTTACGTGTGTTTTTTCGACCCTCTTCCCTTCTACTTACAATGGAATCGGAAAAGACGGGCAGAGTTCATAACGGGAATATCGGGATCGTGGTTCCTGCGATCGAGGGGATAACGCTGCGTTTCTCTTGTCGATCTTGTTCCCGAACCGAAGGGGACCCTTCGCGTTCGTTATTTCCTGACGATTCGATAACTCATGAACCGAGTCGGTCGAGGAGGGTGGGAAGAGCGATTGCGACTCGCGGCCGAAAATTTTGGTGATTGCGATGCCTGATGAACGGTATCGATCGTCGGTCGTGGCTCGAGTTTCGTCTGCTTCGGTCAGCACCCCTCGATTAATTTGCGGATGATCGAAGATCGAAAGAACGCGCAGGGCGTCCCAGGTTTTTCCGAACCGACTGTGCTAGTTTTCTAAATAGATACACGCGGAGCATTTTAATGAGTCCGGTTTACGCTCTTCATTTGCACGATGAACGACCTCGTGGGTGACGTAATTCTATAAAAGCATTAGACAAATATTCTTTGTGTATTCACGACCAAGGAGCAAGGCTACGAACGCCTTCCTTCGAGAATCAGTCACCTCCGAAGAAAGCCTAGCAACAGTTTCAGGGTTCACCGTCTCGCTGACACCAACCCAAATAGGGTTATATCTTAGCCGGCTGATGATAGGGTGGCCACCTAAAGCGGTAGGGTAATGACCAGAACACCGTCACAGTTATTTAAAGCAGCAGAAAAGAACGAAAGAAAGCAGGAAAGTCGAGCGTAAGTGCGTATATATATACACGCACTTACGCTCGACTTATATATGTATATGTATATATATATATATATATATGTGTGTATATATATGTATATATATGTGTATATATATGTATATATATGTGTATATATATGTATATATATGTGTATATATATGTATATATATGTGTATATATATGTATATATATCGGTCGGTGCGCACTTAAAAGGTTAAGCGCGTAGTCTGTAGGTTGAATATCTGGTGGCGTCGCGGCGGCCAGGGGGTGTGGGCGTCGTTGGCTCTCGCAGGGGAGCTTGCTTGCAGGCTGGCTGCACAACCGACGACTGGCGGTACGGGAAGGGGCGGGGAGGGGACGGGAGGGGATGGATGGGATGGGATGGAATGGGATGGGTAGGAGATGGGTGGTGAGGGAGGCGGCGAGGAGGGAGTCGGTGGCAAGGGTCGAAGGAGTGAGGATGGTCGCGGGGGATGGAAGGCGGAAGGCAGACGGGCGGCAGACACCCCATGCTTATCCCCGCCCCTCCAACGACTCCCGGTCCGTGACTCACCAAACCGTTAAGGGATGAAGCCGCCCTGCTTTCACTCTACGCGAAGCACACACGGATGTATTCGCGCACACACGATGGCCGGCCGATGTATCTCTCTTGTTACGTACACGAACGAACGCGTGTTGTATTTCATCGCGGACTCGTGTGTGCGCGTGTCTATGAACCAACCTCGGTGCATTACACCGTCCTCTCTCTCTCTCTCTTTCTCCCTCCCTCCCTCCCCCTCCACCCCTCTACTTACCTCTCTGTCTCGCCCTCTGTCCGTCTCTTATGCTCTCCGGTTGTGCCCGTGTCTCGATCTTTGTCGCACAGTTTGTACTACGAGACACAGGGTTTGTCGAGGGACACCGAGAGCAAAAAGAACGAGCACGAGAAAAATCCAGCCTGACCAGCGCGCGCTCGCGCTCGGTCTCCGGCTGTCTCTCGCCTGTTTTTCGCTCGCTCGAACCACGCAGCTCGATTTTTCGGTAAAATCGATCGGAGCTTCCGGTCGAAGTCGCTCTGCCGCCGCCGAAACATCGCAGGGATCGAGAAAAGAGAGCTCTCCGGGGGGTCGCGAATTTACGAAAGTCGAGTTGCAACCGAGTGAGAAGGGTACGTGGCACGGAGAAGTTCGAGAGGGTAAGAAGTTACGATCGCGATGGGTTTATCGAGGCGGCGGGGAGTGGTTGCCGTTCAAAAAATCGATAACTTCCGGTCCCACGGTGTGAAAAATGAAACGCTGGGGAAGTTTGTCGCACGATTTACGCCAAGTTTCCCCATCTGATCGAGCGAATCGCATTCTTGCAGGGCGAACGTTGAACGGGCAACCGTTGCTGGAGTTCCCGATGTCCAGCGGAGAACCGGCGCTCGAACCATTGAGGATCAAAAGGGCGACGCTCTGGGCGAGAGTGGAGTTCAGGCACGCCCATCACTATCAACACCATCGTCAGGGTCAAACTAACCAAAGAAACATTACTCTCTGGGTATTCAGGGTACGATGCGGCAACACGACGCACTTGCGCGGAAAGGTAATCATCCCTCGATCGGTTCTTCTCCTCCCTGTTCAACTTTCATGTACATACTTATAATGGCTGGCGACCCGATGCTTCTCTGTACCGCGATCTCGAACCAGAAAAAGTCAAGAGTCACCGCAAGGTCGCGCGTGTCACCTTTCTTCCGTTATTCACCGGCCCAAGCCCGGATAACCGGTGAAAGAAGGACTTTCACACTTTTATCCGATTTATATGAATTTAATCGCGTTAAAACGTACCGCAATCTTAAGCCGCCTTACCAATAATTTGTCCAATATTACCGGCTACGGTTGTCGGGTTTCAGCCGATCGGGAAGCTTCAAACAGTCCTCTCTCTCTCTGTAGGAAAGTACGTTTCCAGTGGAGCTAGGGGATACGGTTTCTGATAAAACGCGACGCTAAAGGTAAACGTCTGATTTCCGCAGGAGCTCGGGCAACACCTGGAAATGGTCACGTCCCTCGGGGTGAACCTGGGCCAGTTAGGATGGCAAAAATTCGATGTGACCAGGGTGGTGAGCAGCTGGTACACGGCGAACGGAGAATCGGCCAGGGACAAACTGACTTTGCTGGTCGATTGTACCGGATGCGGATCTCACGTTTACGTGTCGACCTTCGATGGCCACTCTCCGCACGTGATCGAGTCCTCCTTGAACGCAAAAGGTACCTACAGATTCTTCTGACCGAGTCCTAAACTCGATGCAATTTTAAAATACATAACGAAAGGAGCATTTTCATCGGGCCCCATGTCTGACGGCACGACGACGGATCGTGTTTTAGGTGCTCAAGATCCGGACAGGCCTTTTCTGGTGGTTCGCACGGATCCAGCGGCTGTGAAAAGGGTCAGAAGACGAGCCGTCGAGTGTAGCGGAGCGATAAAGGGCCAATGCTGCAAACAGAGGTTCTACGTGAACTTCTCTCAGCTCGGCTGGGACGACTGGATAATCGCTCCTCAGGGGTAAGAATAGCTGCTAAGTAGAATCGATCAACCGATTGATCGGCGTTACCGGCCTAGAATCCCGGGGTCAGCTAGAATTCCTGTCTGTTTTCGCGATTCACTTCGCGCCAGTTCACGCCAGCTCACTGTTTTACTTAAATGTCTCTGTTTTCGCTGAAACTCAGTCGGCATTCTGGGTAGATCGTTTTTAGTTTCTTTTTTTTTTATTAGTTACCAATGATCGACTCGAGACTTGTCCAACAGATTCGGTAGTCAATTCCAATCGTGCGCACGATCACCGCGGAAGAAACGATTTAGAAAGCCGTCCGGATAAATCATAGGTCCGACGACGCGTCAGGGGTGTCGTGTCGGTCGATAGCGGTGGTCGATGATCGCCGACAGAAATATTATCCAGGTGGTGTGTAGACGAGTAGAAAAAGGAACGTTAGACGGTGGCACGCGACGATGCTTTCACGGGGAACCCTCGCTCGGTATCTGTAGTCACTCGTAAGGTATCCCGTGAAATCAGAGTGTCGCTTACAAGTGCAACGGCCCTAAACCCTTAACTTACAAGCAATTATTGCAAACAGAATCATCTTACCGAACTTATCGACTTACCGATCGACGGGGAATGCAACGCGCAAATGAACGTAACGCGAGCAGTTCTCTCAGACATATCGCGCAGCCCTAGTTTCACCGTGAAAAATCGCTCGATTCATTTGTCTAACGATTACTCTGATCAACGCAGGTACTACGCGAACTACTGCCGAGGAGATTGCGCCGCCGGCCACAGGACACCGGACACGTTCCTGAATTACTATACCCATGTGATCGAGGAGTACCGGAAGATGGATCGGCTGGCCGGTATGCAGCCGTGTTGCGCACCGCTCAAGTTCTCACCGATGTCGCTGATCTACTACGGTCCTGACTCGAACATCATCAAAAGGGACCTGCCGAAAATGGTGGTGGACGAGTGCGGCTGCCCTTAAAAACGATGAAAGATCGGTACACGCCGTAGGTGGGGTCGCACCATACATACAAGCGGTAGTTCCGCGGTTCGTAGAAGTGGTTCGAGTCCGTTCGACATTCACCGACCAGTGACTTCGATACGATTCGACGTTAAAGGCAAGAGTCTCGAAGGTACTGGAAGCGATTTAGAAGAGATCGAACCGATCGTTCTCGATTAGTCTCGCGTAGCAACGGTTCGAGTTGTTGGACACGTGCCAGCCGAGCCTCGACGAGCTGTTCGTCCTTAGATTTCGTTTGTAGCTCGACGGCACAGCTCGTCCTCGAACCGGGTCCAAAGGATTTTCTTACGGCAACGACGGTCTCCGATGATCGGATCACGCGGTTGCGTTTGTATTACGATGATAGGGACACTGGAGTGTAGGTAAACGATCGTGGGTCGCGAGCCGCGAAGCGTCGTCGGTTTTTAGGCGAGTCTAGATGGGCCGACGACGTTCACGATGACGCGCGTCCGGAACCGATGATCGAACTAGCCACGAGGAAAGCGTTTTCTCCGAGGTTTCTACCACCTAGTGTAATAGAATCGAGTTCATTAAGCGTTCACGGAGCAGAGAGAGAGAAAGAGCGAGAGAGAGAGAGAGAGAGAGAGAGAGAGAGAGAGAGAGAGAGAGAGAGAGAGAGAGAGAGAGAGAGAGAGAGAGAGAGAGAGAGAGGAACGATTGCGAGGTAGAATGAGTGGGTAAAAAAGGGCGAGAGGAAGGGAGGAAGAAAGAGTGCGAAAGAGAAAATCAAAGGAAAACCTCGGTCAGTCTCGGAAGGAGCTCCTTTTATGAAATATTATGCAGGCTGCCTGAACATTTTCCTGTAAAACTTTGACAGCATAATCCTCGATTAAAAACAGGAAGGAATTGACAGAAAAATATGAAAGCTGTAAAACCTTTTCCCTTGATGCATTCGGTTGGCAATTGTACCGATAAGTTATACGGTACATAAGTTATACCATAGCGGATGATAAATCTGTTTAGGATAGTCTCTGAGTTACAAAAAGCTGAAAGAGTTTCGATCAACAATTTCTTCTTATTTTCGGTCGCGGAACGTTGGTCACGATTCGGCTGGAAAATCATCGGACAGTCTGTGTACATACATATAAAATATATAATAATCTATACACTTCGTTTCTACGCGATTATTGAGATTTCGGGGTGTGAAAATTAGGCGAAAAACCAAACCGAGGTTCTTACCGAGAGCTTAGTCTTTTTCTTATTAGTTGCGTGACGAGGCGAGGAGAAACAAGAAAAAGAAACTTAATGAAAGTAAACGACGAAAGTGATTCTCACATTTATAATGTATATATTATACATACATACTCACACGAGGTGATTCAGTCGAGTATAAAAACTTGAATACGGGCGAAAGTAAAGTTTAAGTATAAAACAATATGAAAGGAGAAAAAACTCAATCTGATTGCCTTGTTTTTTATGCGAAACGTATGAAAGTATCGAGTAACGATTTAGCAAAATGAAAAAAATATTATTAAAAATCTATATATATAAATATATATATATATATATTATAAATACTATATATATATTATAAATATGAATATAAATAAAATATAAATATACATGCGGGGGATACATTTAACGCGCCAGGGAGGGGGGATGGGCAAACGGGAGGGGTTGGGAAGGGTGGGAAGTATTTAAGAGTTCAAAAAAGGCTAAGAGAAAAATTATTAATTATATTTAAATGTAAGGGCCGATGGAAGTGGGTTTCAGGTGGGAACGTCGCATGCGTGTATAAGTTTCGAAGACTTTGCAGCGTTGAACCGAAAAAGAAAGAGCGAAAGCAATATTACAACCCCCACACAAACATACGCAACACACTATACATTCTGAGACACAAGAAAAATCTTCTAACGCATGCATGATGACGATAGGGTCTCGAAGGGTTCCCGCAGCTAAAATTCAGCTTTCCTTACTTTCTCGTGAGCGAATCAAAGAAATTCGTTTAGGTTTCGAAAGGGTGCAAACGCGTCGAAAGTACCGCGCGCCGAGTCTGTACGATAGTCTTAGGGGCATTCCATGAGTTACTTGATTTAACGACGAGTCAACACACGTACACAGACCCGCGGACATAGACACGCGAGGTACTCGCACGAAGAAGAAAATGCTAGGAATTCTATCGAATTCACGAGACTCTTGCTCGAAAAGCACGTAATCGAAAGAGGATGGTTCGGGAAACACGCATGACACGCGAAGCACTTACTCCATGGGGGTGGTTCCCACCCCCGCGACGAGATGGCGAACATGTGAGAGCTCGTCGAAGGGACGAACGAAAAAAAGAAGTGACTCGAGGGTTTTTTCGCAGGTTAGAAAGCGAACAATACAACGTGACAATAATTGATCGAGGAGAGGCGGAGAGGCCTCGATGCAACGGGGCGACAATTTCTTTTAGACGTGGCGCACGTTTTTTCCCTTAGGGTTCCGTTCACGCGACCGTTTTTTCTGTCTCTTCTTTTCCGACGACACCGTATAGACGCGACGATACCGGACGGACGGACTGACGGACTGACGAACGATCGAACGGAACGCACGTGGTGATTTTTAACGCGAGACACGTGTGTTTATTGAATTTCTGTGGGATAGTCCGTTGACCCACGCAGCCTTACTGGGCCTTACTAAAGTATTATCGCATTACTACTAAATTAACTAATAAACTTAACGATAAAGCTTAAGTACATTGTACGAACGAACACACTGACGGCGAGAGAGAGAGAGCGTGTGAGAGAGAGAAATAGAGCGAGACGAAAAGAAATGGAAAATTGTTCTGTACCGCGCCATTCGATTAACCAAACAGAAGAAACGTAATGGGGCAAATCGATATGGAAAGAAGACTGTGCTGTTCGTGAGCAAATAAAGAGGAAAGAAAAACAAGTGGAAGATCGATTCGATGATCGATCCGTCCGTTTCCGACTGATCTTCATTTCGTGTCGACGAATGGAGGGCTATATTTACATGGACGAACGGACGCGACGATTCGACTTAAGGCGAGACTGATAACGAGCAATAGTGAACGAATGAGGGAATGTGATTCCAGTGTGTGTGCGTCTTTGTGTATGTGTGTGTGGAGGAGAGAATGAAAGAGTTCCGACATTCCGCCGTTCACCTAGCCAAAAACAACTAATTGCGTCCAAAGTAAAGTTTAAAAGAACTTTAAGCGAGCGTATTTCTAGTATCGTTAAGGGACTTTTCTTCTTCTTCTAGTTCTTTTCCTTCTTCTTCTTCTTCTCCTCCTTATTCTTATTCTTCCTCTACTTCCTCTATCATCTTCTTCTTCTTCTTCTTCTTCTTCTTCTTCTTCTTCTTCTAGCTAACACAATTACAACCACTACTATTACTATTTACTACTATTAAAACTATTACTATTACTATTACTATTTACTACTTACTACTATTACTACTACTTACTATTACAACCGCTACTACTACTACTACCAATACTAATTGCTACAACTACTTACTACCATTACCAAACTACTCTTACTCTGATTTTTTCTAAACGAGAGCGTGCGAGAGAAAGACAGAGAGTATGTGTGTGCGAGAATGAGAGCGAGATAAAGCGAAAGAACAAAAAAATCGAAACAAAGTATTTCCTCAAAGGAAAAAAGACAAAACGTGGAACACGTACGGGTCTCCGGTAAAAAAGCCTTTAACGAGCTCAAGGACTTCTTTTACGAGCACCGCCCGCATTAATTATATAATTCGGATAACAATAACAGTAATAATACCGATAACAATAATTATAATAACAATAATATTAATATTAATAATACTATACAATAATATTAATGATAATAAGAATAATAACGATTATAGTAATAACAATAATCATAATGATGCGTAAGTGAGACGAAGACGATTGAACAAAACGCGATTCGGCGCGAAAAATCAGGCCGAGAAACAATTAAGTCTACCCTTCCTAAGCTTAGATCTTCGGAAATACGCTAGAGAGAGAGAGAGAGAGAGAGGGGGAGTGAGAGTGAGCGAGCGAGAGTGCGGGGGAGTGGGAGAGGGAGAGAAAGCGCGCAAATGATCGGAATAAATAGAGACGAACGATGCGAGAATGCGAGGGTGAGAGTGAGAGAGGGGGGTATTCGCCGGTTCGATTCACGATTCACGATTTAACTCGGGAGCCGATCCTTTTTCGATACGGCCTGTCGTCATCTCAGTCAGTGACCTTGTATCCTCGCTAAATATTCTAAAACGTAAAAAAAAATAACTTTGAGAAAATTACAAATAAATCAATCAATAATAATTAATTACCTCTAGCGTTTATCGTTCCTGTTTATATAGATCGCTTGTACATCATTACACACACGGTGAATCACACGAGTGTAAACGGAATCACTATTCTCCGCTACGATTTCAAAGAAACGAATGAACGAAACGTGATGCCTATCAGCGAGTTTTTTTATCTCCGCAGAGGTTAATGAACGAATTCTCGCACGTGTACACGTGGAGGAGGTACGGGGTTCGCTAATTCAGGTGACGATCGCAGAGATGTTCGATCGTTACAGTTAATTATGTCTTCTTTCAAGAGCAAACGGAACGCTCGTCTCGTCGACATTGCGAACGTCCACATACTTGTACGCGAATTCCCTGGACGATTAATTTTTTCACTCTGCTTCGACTCGGAGGTTACAACCATTTCCCTTGCAACCTGCAAAAGGGTTGCAACCCTTTCTTCGTAGAAGCGTTTGCAAAAGCCTGAAAATGTCGTCGACTGTCCTCGACGAGGCGGACACAAGAAATTACTCGTCCCGCACAAGTTCGCGTCACACCTTAACCATTGTGCGTATCCGTTGTGCGTTTGTTGCAAGGGGAGTGAGCTTTCGGGGGTTCGCTTCGCGACAGGCATGATCGAAGATTCGTTTTCCGGTCTGAGAGATGAAATTTAATCCTTTCGTGCCACGGGGTCCATCGCACACCGGACAATAATATATTTTTTCAAGTACGAACGCGTGAAAGAAGTAGATTCAATCGTTCGATCAACGAAGAGGTGGTCGCGATCGATCTCGTCAGAATCGACACGGCAGATCTTCTCTTCAACCGGAAGGTGTTCACCGAAAGGGTTAAACGGGTCAAACAGATACAGTATCGCCGCGTTTGCAACCGTTTTTTTTTTTTTGACAACACAGCCTTCCATTGACCGTGATCGCTGTTTTTATCGTGCTGATCAATAAGGACGCAATTTAGGTACTTTATTGCTTTTCATACACGAAGAGACCGACTCCGGTTCATTCACTATTCAGCGTGTTCCAGTAAGCCCGTTATGAACGGCATTTGCCAGACCGTATTCACGATATCGATGGAACGCTCTTTCTTTTAGCCGTTCCGTTCTGACACCAATTCGCAGGTGAAATTGTCTGTGATTCGTCTCGAGAAAAGACGCAGCGACGCGTACCAGTGGCAAGTGAAAACGGTTCGTTCGCGACCGGACCGTCCACATGTTTCCCCTTAACGCATGCAGTCTGTTTCTATGTATCAGTGACCAATACTTTTACGATCATGAGCAATATCAACGTTGCAATTCTCTATCTTCTTAACTTTCAATTCGATTTTCGTTCGATATCGTCGATGCGTTCCCGTAAATTGTTCGCGACAGACTTGCTGAGTCATCTTGTATGTTTGCAACGCAGACTCAAAGTGCCTTAACGTAACAGTTTTTCCACGGAGAGAAAAGAGAAACGAAAGCGTTCTCCCCTTGCAATGGAAATTACCACCCGCCAGCCGGTGGCTGTCCAAATTCAAAAGTCGATCGACGTTGCAGCAAATGGAAGTAATAAAAAAAGAAGGAAAGTGTGAGTGAGTGAGAGAGAGAGAGAGAGAGAGAGAGAGAGAGAGAGAGAGAGAGAGAGAAAGAGAGAAAGGAGCATAGAAAAAGGGTGACAGAAGTATTTAAAGAATTAGTTTATAATAGAAAGAAATCATGTTCCTCGAGAACCCCGAGTCCTCGAACGTTCGCCTCTCATTTTCATTTCGATTCGATCGTTCGACTTCTGGTTCATCGATGCATCGTTTTTTTTTATCATCGACGATCTCGTTGTTCTTTCAGGCCGCTCGAGATCGGTACGTTTCATTATACTTGGAAGAATCAGTGCAATTCCGAAATAAAAATTCCCTTTAAGACGTAATCGTGATCATCAACCAGCGTTTCCTTCGCCACCGAATTTTCTAACGAATCAGCCCGCTGTATGAGGCTACTTTGTCACGAGCTTCGACCATTCTTGCAAATTTCGATAACATCGTTATAAACATTAGCATTCAAATTCACAAATTTCCACAATCCCTCAGCCATTGTTCAGTGAAATGTCGCGATTCAAAGTGGCCTGTGTCGACGACAGCTTCCGTACGATACAAAGAAAGAGCGTCGGTGCCTCTGGAGCGATCTCCGAATCACCGTGCCATCGGAAACGTCTAAAACTTCGAGTCACCGCTATCGTTTTGCATTATCTTTACGACAGGCTGCTCGCGATCCCGTCGGTGGGACGACCGCTATCGAAATTTGTAAATTGGTGGAACCGTCGGAGTTAGAGGCTCTAACGAAGCCTGAGGATGGTGTCAAGGTGCACGGATCGATGGAGATTCGCTTTGTCGTCGCGCTGGAGCCAGCGACGATCACGCGAGACGGCATCCTTCCGGTAAGAACGAACGTTCGTCCTCGTAAAGTCGCTGAAGACAACGCGATAGCGGAAATTCGAGGAAACGCGAGCAAAAAATCGCGTATAATGTCCTCTCCGCTAAGCTCTTTCCCATTCCCTCTTTTCCTTCCTTCCTTCCTTCCTTCATTCTCTCTCTATAGCACCGAATCGACCTATTCCCTGCTCTAGGATCATATTCATCCCAACGCTAACCGTTACTCATCGCGTCTCCTCCTCCGATCGAATTTCTTCCACTGTCATCGGCATCTCCATCTTCCCTGTTCCTCTTAGAATCAGAGACTAGTCTCAGAGAGCTGTAATTTCGAGGGGAGTCTGCTGTGGGATCCAATTTCCTCTGATGCCGATTACTTATCCGTTGGACAGCATGGATGTCCTTATTCTAATTACCAAGTTGGGCTCGATGCGTTTAAGCTTTTTGGCACCGTGACATTTGGTCAATTTGCAACCCCTTCAAGAACATCGTCTCAGAGCGATGACTACCCTCGAATGTAATTTTTCTGTTATCGGTGACTCACGCTTCCCGATAACATTCTTCCTCCTGCCTGGTCTATCGGATTCCTTGTCATTCTTCTGGAGCAACGCGTCGTTCCCGTGAACAGACGTTGGCGCTCCTCCAGTCCACCCACGAAGCTCTAAATCTGTTCGAGAGAGGGAGAGCGAGAGAGAGAGAGACATAAGCGGTGCGTCTCGTTCGATACTCGTTATCAGGTGGCTGAATTACCGACCCGAGGGAACTCGGTGGCACGTGAAAGACGACGACTCTATCGGGGGTAGTTCGGTTGGCTGGACTCGCGGTCGCAAACTTTCCTCGAGGTATTACGCAAATGGATATCGGGTCAGGAAGCTCGTGGGTTTGCGAGCCAATGCGTCTCGGCTCGTTAAAGCTCCTCGTACTCTCTCCCAGCTTCCTCTCGCGACTCGAGAATTAACCCGGAAGCGTATTGATGCGACGAACATTCCCTCGACGCCGCTTCAGCCTGGCACATGCACTCCTCTACAAGAGAATCTCTGTATTATCGACGCGACGCGACCGTTCCAATCGCCAGGAAACCGCGAGGCGCTCGAGGCACCCGCTTCAAACCTACGTTCTTCAAGCATACGCTCAGTCCTGGGTGTGATTTTTTTTCATGCTTCGCAATAAATCAGTCGCTGCTGTATGTTGGAACGGCGATACTCGGTCCACTCGAAGCCACTCCAACGCCATCCATGCCGTAACCCTTTCGCTGATTCTTTGACAGCGTATTATTTGATTAGAGAGCGGTGCCCTATCGGATCGAATAGTCGACAATTAAATTGCATCGGTTATAGGCGATCGTTCGGGGACCGATGAAACGAGATCACGCGGCAGGGATCTCGACGATCGAGAAAAATCTCTTCTCTGCGAGCGTTCAAGCTCGTTCCGTGAAAGGCAAATCCTTTAATTCGAATTCACATCCACATGCATATACGCGGACAAACAGACATAGTAGCAAACACCCGTACACCGAGATACACGCATATACACACGTACCCGGCCATTCACATATGTACATAAGCCTCGAAACGTTCGCGATCGGTTTCGTTTGTAATTAATAATACGATGTAAGCGTAAGTCAACGTGTATCTGTAATTATTCCTAACAGTGAACGTGATTGCTTTAGCCAATGTTTGGAACGTGTGTAAACCGATTTTCGCGCATTATTATTGTTAACGATAATAATTGTATTTACTTTTATAAAATAATGTCGGATATTGTAATTGAAATTCTATACCGAAATTACTCTGTATCCATAAGACAAATAAATAAAATGGTCAAAAGAATTGCTTCTAGTTACTTACAGAACGATCAGGAGAATCGATGAGGTGCATCAGCACAGCCGGAGAACGCCTTTGTGCGTTTGGTGCACTTTATATGAGAGTACGGCAGCGCGTCTTCCGCACAGGATGAAGGGGTTACGGATACCATCCTGATTCGAAAGGTTTAAGACGAATATTCTAATTTTAAGTTCTAAAGGCGTTAAAAGTCACTAAAAGCTGCGAAATTACATTAGGAGTTAACTCTGTGCCTCCTCTTTCAAAGTTATGTACTCTTGTTACAAATTCCCGACTATAGTCGAAATTTTGCTCCGAAACTCCGAAAAATTTAATTCGCGGAAATTCCTGGAATCGTTATCCTGTTGCAAACTCTCGATTTTGCCGAAAAGTTTAGAATTTTTCGGAATTTGTTCCGAATTTCGTGTTAGTATCAGGAGAGCATGGCACTGGATAAGGTGGCAAAAGTTTCGCGGACTCATGCTAATGACGTCTAGATTCCAGGAATTTCCGTGAATTAAATTTTTCGGTTTTTCGAAATTGAATTTCACCAAAATCAGGAATTTGTAACGGGAGAACATAACTTTGGAAGAGGTGGCACGACATTTCTTTTATTCCTGATACCAAAATTCTATTACTTTCTCGTTTCATAGATATTCAACCATTTCTTTGTTACCAGCATCTCGCGCTGATATCGTTACGAAGAAAAAAAGATAGTAGGAATGGACTGATAATAAATAGACAAGCTCTTTGCTGAAACGTTTACCATTTATTCGTATCAAAGGAAATGTGTACAACACAGAATGTAATTTATTTTACAAGATAAAAATATATAATTTACTATTACAGTCGTATTCGACGCACGTTTAATAATAATACAATTATATAAATATAAAGATAATTACTATTGTATCGCAAGACTTATTATACACGTATGCGCACTTAAAATAATTGTATCTTGAAACGTGGAATTTCTCGGTGTTGAAGATTCGATTGATCGAACGGAGTGTGTTCGCCGAGCGACGAGATCGATGACAGGAACTTTCGTTGCTGATTGATGATTCCTGTGCAGAGAAAATAAGTTGAAAATGGAGCAACATGATAAACAAAAAGAAGTAATTCTAACTCAAAGATGTGGAATAGAAACTTATTTGTTGGAGGTGTGGTGGAGGACTAACGATCGACGCTGGGTAGATCGATTCTTTTCCTCTTTACGTTGGACTTCGCGTTGCTGCAGTCTTTGGAGGCGAGGGAGGGTAACGTGAAACCCTTTGACTCGGTCGTCAGTAACCCTTTGTGCTGTAGTCTGCGAATATAGGTCGTGTTGGGGATGACGGAAACAGGACCGAAATAACAGACTTCCCGTGGACGAGTGATCTGCACCGGTGACGGTCGATGAGTCTCCTCGGCATCGATCGCTTCCGAATCCACTTTGTCGTTCGTGGATCTGTCTTTGAGCGCGGTCATGTGCCATCTGAAAGTAGCGGTCAGTAAAACTTAATATTTCTCACTGATACGAACAAAAAAGGACGAAACTACGTTCAGCAGATTACCGCTGCTGAGCACACGAATCATTGCAATCTGTATAAACTTCAAGGTATTCAATTGATGTACCGAATAGGCTTACAAGGTGTCGACAGATAGCAAAGGATTAAGAAAATATTAACTGCTTCGATGCTTGTAAAGTGGACTGTACGTCGTGGGGCGGAAACCTCATATGCCTATTCATTAAGCATGCTGACCGAACGTACATGCGTTCTCCGCACAGATAGCACAGAGTCTCGAGCCGTATCTATACTACTGCCCTATCTCAGCAGGGTCGATCTTACTCTATAAACTAAAGTACCTGCCAGTGCTTTTTCTACAGACTCTCGTAGGGGAATCCATCGAAAGAATACTCAATCTTCTTTCTTCGGATCTCTTAGCCAGCAGAGGATTCATGGCAGCCTCTTTCGCGACACATTTTTGTAGCTCGACCAGAATTTTCTCCGTGAAGCTGTTTTGTGTGAAGATCAAATGTTGAAGGAGCATCGAACATTTCGGACGAACGTCAGGGTCCATCCGAAGGCACTGGGCCAAAAAATCTATCATCACCGAGTCCCATGTGGGAAATAATTTACGAACGGACGTAACACCGGCTTGTGGAGGTCCAACCAGCTCGTCCGCACTGGCGTGTCGCAAAACTCGTCCCGATCCATTGCGTCCCATGATAACCTGATGCTTCCTGCACAGTCCTCCTGAAATTCATTCAACGTTTCTTTTACATTCTCGCTCGATATTCGCTACAGTCAGGGAGAAAGTTCGTTTTCAAGGTCGAAGGAACTATTTGTTTCTTTATCAAATGCAAAGCTAGCGCGTCAAAGTGTCCTCCAACTGTTTTTACAATGAATAATGAATCGGTAGACTATGGTTCGGTTCCAGGGAGCTACACGAAATCGATCTAAAACGTCATCTTTGGACGACAATTCACGAATACTCTACCCTGTAATCGATTGCGGCGCAATTATAACATACCTTTTAAATATGTAACGTTTGACGCGTGATTTTTCAACAAACGAATATGTTATTCAATTATAGGCCGATAGAGTTCGCCATTTTTGTGTACTGTCCATGAACCCTACTCCGCGTGCGGAAGAGTGAGACGCTTACATACCAAGCACAATATCTGAACGCTCATAGGCGTTTTCCGCCCAGGCTATGAAAGAATTAATTTGAATGCCGCTTGTGAGTTCTTTAAGCTCGTCGATACACAGACCGTCTTGTCTTAATACCCAGTGAAAGATGAACTCTATAAAATTACCAAGGACTTTGGTGATCCTGTAGAGCTGGTCCACGTCGCTGTCACCAGGAAACAGGGGCTCCCCGTTCACCATCTCTGCGTACAGACATCCGGCTGCCCAAACGTCCACCGGTTTTCCATATCGTGGATCACCGACCAATAATTCGGGCGCCCTGTACCACCTGGTGGCTACGTAATCGGTGCACGATTCGTTAGGTCCGTTCACCAGTCGAGCAAACCCGAAGTCGCACAGCTTTATCACCCCGTTGGGTGACACCAAGATGTTCTCGGGCTTTATGTCTCGGTGCATGATCTGTGGACCATCGTTTGAAATCCCTTAGAATCACGAATTACATCTTTAACTATGGCGGAAGTTAGTTTCCATTGTAGCAAAGGTTATCAGCACGACGCCGTTCTGCGGTAAAATTCGCGAACGTCTCGAATATTATTCTTGTCTCCGGACGATGGATCGATGATCATTAAGTCCTCGCGATTGTTCTTCCCGTGCACCGGTCACGCGACAAGGATTTAAATAGTTTCTAAAAACGATGCTTCGAATCGTGTCGCGGTTGAGAAAGCTCGACCGATCGAGCGGATGCAATTCGAACGCAGCAGAAACATGTTCGTCCAGTACAATGCGGTCATTCATTAAGGAATCGACTGACGAAGTGCCGCCACATGCGCCGGATTCAATAATGAAACAACGACACGATTTTCATGCGGTAAAGGGACATCTTTCAGAGCGACCATGGAAACTCTTACTCACGTTATGGTTGTGGCAAAAATTCAGACCCCTGAGAACTTGGTACACGTGACGTTTGGACGCTTCGGGCCCAAGGCCGCCTCCGACTCGCTCCAATTCGTCGAGCAGAGTGTGGTCCAGGTACTCGAACACGAGGTAGAATCGTTTTCTCCGACGAAACACTTCGATCATGTTCACAAGATTCTCGTGACGCAGTTTCTACGAAAGCGCACGATCTACGGTCAGTCCCAGATCCCTGTGCATCGAGATCAAAAAACATTCCGACGTACCTTCAACATCCTGATCTCGCGAAAAGCCATTTTCCGCACCTGGAGGTCCTCTTCGGTTTCCAGAAACCTTTTGATGGCCACCAGCTGTCCGGTTTCTCGATGTCTGCACTTCATCACAACCCCGTAGCTTCCTTCTCCGACCACCTCCATCATCTCGTATTTGTCCATCCTGTTCGCGGGTCCTACGGATCGTTCGTCTTCCAGAAAGTCGCCCAACTCGTCTCACTTGTCAGTGAAGTCACGAGAACGGTCGAATCGCGGCGAAACGAGAGAAACCGCTCTTGCGCGTCGATCGCACTTTTTCGATATTTTCTCCTGAGTCGAAGAGACGAAAATCGTGTGAGGATCGGCCACGGTGTGACACAATGGTTCGATCGGAATCGACGTCATTCGCATAACCGACGCCCCGTGGCGTCGACGAATGTACGTGGAATTCTTAGCGATCGCTGTAACTCGACGACTCGAAGGGAAGCTGAAGATCCTCAGCAACTTCCTGCAGATACGATCTCGCCTTTACACGTTCCAAACGACTCGGTCGGAAGTTCGAGCGATGGAAGTTCGTCGAGAGGAAATTTGGTGAGAAGACGAAGAAGAAGGAGAAGAAGCAGCGCGAGATAGTTTGCGAACAGAGCGTTACGTTCGGCGAAATCGACGCGACCGCCTCCGAGCTCGAACTGATTCGCAGCACACCAGTCGAGACCGAGTCATCGTCGATTATCGATCAACCGGTAATTGCTAGGGATCCGGTCGACCACGCACGGCTTCACCGACGGCTGAATGTTAAAAGAGGGTCGACGAGGGCGAGTTTCCAAGGTAGATCCTCTTCGAGGGTGACACGACGAGTCACGACCTACCACTACCTCCGACCTCCTACTCCCTGCACGCGGAATTGTATTTTTAACAATGCCTTTTCCGCGTTACCGATGTTACACGAATCACGAAAATACTCTGCGACTGAATTTGCGCTCGTCCGCAGGCTGTGAAAAAACGATCCGAATTTATACAATCTGATTCTAGGACACGAAAGGCGTAAAGTGTGTGGTATGCGAGTTGCGATAAATTAAAGAAAATGTTCTGTACGTTTCGAGCAAAGGAAATTTCGCTTCTCCGGCGCGTGCCGTGGACAGTGAACATCGATACGGACCCTGAAGAGGGGAAAGCATCGCGTTCGAAAAATACGTTCGAACGGACGATCGGACCAGGAAAAGCGAAAGGTGAGAGGGAACTGGTCGAGGCGAAATTATCGCGGTTGAACTTTGCGTGCCGCGAGAACGGCGAGATCCTTTTCGCAGAGGCGAAAAGGTCACCGCGGCCAAACTTGCCGAATGCCAGAAACTTTTCGAAGGTCTTCCTGCAATTACCGGGCGGTAAAGGACGCCGAAATGCCGCCCTTGTTCCGTGCAGTTTCAGCGAGTCAGGACCGAGCAGATCGCCAAGCATCGCGTCCGTTTCAAAGCATCAGGATTTTCTAATGTTCGTCCGGCATGCTGCACTTTAATCAGAGAACGCCACTGACAAACATCGGACGAAATCAATCGGTGGACTAACAGATTTCTTCGGAGAGAAAACACATAAAGCATACGTTTTACGAGCGGTGAACGATTGGTTTTACTAATGCGTTCCCGCGTCGTACCGATAGCTGCCCACGCTCAGAGTATCCGCGGGTACCTTGGATATCCGTCGTCTGTGCTCAAAGAAACCTCGACGGAAAGGTTACGATCGCGGCCCATCGAACTTTGGTGCACGATGAACAACAAATAACGACCAAAGGAGTTCGTCGAACCAGAGAACGGAGGGTGAAATATGTCGCGCACCTTACGTTGAATTTGCTCGTCGATGATTCTGAAATGCCAATCTCTTGATGCGCGAGCCTCAGAGACTCGATCGGAACGATCGAACGAAAGGTGGCCGGATATCGACGACGAATCGATGCTCGTCGTTTATTTCGAGAAACCATATCCTTTTATATTTGATTCGTCTAGCCGCCCGGCGATCGATCAAAGCGAACGAAGAAACGATATGAAACACACTGCCTTTTCGGTCCGCCTTCTATTTTAGCGTTCGTTGAAAATAACGGGATTTGCCAAGGTGCTCTCGCGCGAGGCTTGGCTTCGTTTCAAACCACGAAAATTCTTTCCAGGGGATTATTAAAATATGACACGGTGTCTATCGGTAACTTTCTCCGAATCAACGACGTTCGACGCGTCGTCGAGCGAAGGAGAAATTGAGAGACATGGACGAAGAGGAGAAGAAGAAGCTCCAGGATCCGAGTGCGAGCGAAGCAGATCCACGGCAGGCTGCTCGATGTGTAGCAAGCACTGAAATAGCTTCAACACATGGCGGGGGTCTTTAACGCTGGCTAGATTCATCTGTATGCGTTTTTACGTATCCGTGTGCCGGGGAACACTGTGGACGTTCAGACCGGAGTCAGACCCTCTGAAGAAGCGAGTCCGTCCGATCGAGAAACCGCATTTTCTAGTGAAACTCGACTGTCAGATACTCAACCATCCGACCTTCGCGGGAGAAACTTTCGAGGAACCGACACCTTTCGCTTCGAGACCGAACATCTTCCGGAAATGTCACGGAATTCGGAAAGAAGCGAGTTCCTGAGAGGGATCGACATAGAAGATCGATGTTCGTCGAAGATCTGAGAATCCGAGAAAAGCGGGATCGTGTCCGCGTATCGGTGGACGAGAATACTTCGCTTCGCGAACATATGACGACGAAATGAACAGACACGGACGAAGATCCAGGCAAGTCGGTGTGCGTGAGAACGTGTAAAAGCGCTTATGCTCGCAGCAGAAGCCACTGCGCTCGAGGAATCGGCTCCACCGAGAATTCCTCTCGCAAAGTCGCCGCGGATGCTCGAAGGAACCATGATGATCCGCTATCGATCGATCCTACACGGTGTCTAAATGGATTCTATAACGTAGAGATTCCTTGCAACGAAGACGGTGTCCCCTGCGCGACGATATCGTCGAACAATCGTTAACGCCGCGAGTTGTGTTTAAAAAATGAGCCAGTGACGAATGACGGTGAAACTCTGAGCGCTCTCCTACCGGGAATACCTGGTGCCCGCAGAATCTTGGTGATAAGTTCAGTGGAAATGCAACGATGAGTGTCCACGGTGTTGGTAAAAATGCTAGGAAACTTTGTGAGAGGAATCTGTGACGGAGCGAATCGTCGGTGTCATCGGTGAGGAACGGTAGGAATCGTTTAAATCGTCAGGTATGGCTGCCTGCCACCCAAGACCAGCGGTTCAGCACCTGCAGCTGCAGGAACCGCCTCAGGTCGGCCTTGGGTCCATCAACAGCATCGGTAGTCAAGGTCAGAAGCCTCTTCAGCAAACGCACTACTCCCCCCACTTGCTGAACTGGGTCTACCTGGCGATCGCTGATCAGAGTCACGCTCAACAGCCGGATCAGGTATTCTTTTTCATTTTCAACGCGACGGAATAGAACAGAAACGACTCAGATCGAAACCAAATACCCAGAACTTCGATTCTGTCTTCAGAGCAAGCTGCTTCCTGCGATCTGGAGCGGTTTTCCTACGGCGGCGTCTCAAACCTACTTGCACCGAGGTGGCTTGAGCCCTTCCGGCCCGATAGGTGGGAATTTGACCGACAGCATCGGTGATCTGGCGGACCATTTCACGGAATTGGCGTTGCTCGACAGAAAACCTACGAAGAGGCCTCCGCCCAGTTATCTGTGTCACCTGTGCTTCAAGAAGGGCCACTACATCAAGGACTGTCCCCAGGTGAGCGGTCGTGCACGCTGGTGTCGTACTGTCGGCTCGTAACCGGCGCAGTTGTTAGCAAGGTCTGCCGTTAAGCGACGTGCGTCGTTCGAGCGATGTAACGCCGCGATACGGTGCTCAATTGAACGCTAATTGAGGCAACAAACAGCATCTCTGGCGAGCATGACGTCAGACTAGTCATCGTCGCGGCATACTCGATGAGTTTGGCCCCATTAACGCGTGCACGCGCCTCGTTTTTCGGATAAACCGAGCGACGCGGCTTCTTCGAGTTCCTGGACGCGAATCAACGTCTCTCTTGATCACCGATCAACCGTATAAACCTCCTTCGCGCGGTGCGACTCTCCGCGAGCTCCGTTTCGGATTCCGATTTCAAGTCAGCGATTCGACCGTTTCGCGCTCGAGTTTCTTCACCGAAATTTTTCCTCGAACGTCTATCGAACCGACTGGCACCCACGATGTCGCGTGCGCGTGTTCTACCGACACCGGACACATGTTCCACCACGTGTCTCGGTACTTTTTATCCTGTTCAGCTCTTACATGAGGCGCACGTTCTTTCTCGAGTTATATTTTTAGTATATCGTGCAACGAACGGAGAATCAAGGATGCAGCCGACACAACGTAGCGTCTGCGTTAAAACGCGCGGCTCACTAACGCGTTCGTTGGAAAGTTTCGGTGAAACGTGTCACGATTTCAGGGACGACCGAAGGGCGAGGGTCTGACGCCGTACCAGGGGAAAAAGCGATGCTTCGGAGAGTACAAGTGTCCCAAGTGCAAGCGCAAGTGGATGTCTGGAAACAGCTGGGCGAACATGGGCCAGGAGTGTATCAAGTGCCACATCAACGTGTACCCGCACAAGCAGGTGAATTTCCTTACGCAATTCCATTGTTTGCTCCGCATGTCGGCGACCCAGTTGAACGACGCGTAACGCGCGATACCAACCCGTTTTATTTTCCAAACCTGTGTTCCTCTTCGGATACGTGGGTTGCTCGTAATTAGGTGGATTGCTCGGATTTGCTTTAAAACATGTAGGAAGCAGCCGGTCGACGTACGGGCGGGCTCTATGCTTTCGGGAAGAGCGACCTTGAAATAAAAGCCTCGGGGAAGAGCGAACGGGAAAGTGCGAGGAGGAAAAGATTGGCGCGCGTAAGAGAGGCCAGCGGGTCGAAGGATCTCGCAAAACCGGCGAAAGCTAATTATAGTCTCGTAATCGCGCTGGCTATGATCGCCGGGTGCGCAGAAAATACCCTGTCAAGGCGATCGGGGGACCAAAACTTCCTCCCAGTTTCTTCTGTTCGGAGGGAACCCCTCCGTGTACCTCCTCGAGTATTTTTAGGAGGCCAGCAAAAATTTCACAATATAAATATAGTCGGTTGGCCGCGGACGGCGTTCGCACGCTCGCTATTTCGCGTCCGCTCGCCGATTAGGCTCGCGTTTACGCAATTTCTCACCGCTCTTTCCGCGTGCTTTCAGAGGCCGCTGGAGAAACCCGACGGGTTGGACGTGTCCGATCAGAGCAAGGTTCACCCGCAACACCTGTGTGAAAAGTGCAAGATCCTTGGTACCTATTGCCGGCGGACCATGCCTTGAGACTGCCACCGAACACGCGCCTTCGTCTGTGATAATACGCAAAAACTGATGCTAGCTACGGCCGCGCGAATCCGCCTTGAGAATCTTTTGAATCAACAAACATGCGCCATCCTTCGAACGTCCATGGAAATCTGGAGAACCTGGACTGGTCCGATTTGCATACGGACCTACGTATATGCGATGGATCATACGCAGACTGTACTTGACTCGAGAGTCTCTCGAGCGCCTCTGCGCTCTAGAAATGATTTCAGAAACTACGACGAATCTTTGTCCATCAATATCTACGGAAACACGAGACAATTGTTCTTCAGGATATCGGATTCGAACTTTCTTCCATGCGCGTCCGTACGATCGAGTTCGACATCTCGGAGTTCGTGCCCGATCGAGATGAACTGTTTACTTGTCAAACAGAAGACAGGAATACCGTAGTCAGGGACGGGCTAAAACGATTGCGGCTTTACGAGCTAATTATAGTGGTTCTATGTTTAGAGAAACACGGCAACTAACACGTGCACGTTGAGGTAGACGGTGAAAGGTCCGTGTGTCAGCGACCCATGTAAATATCGAGGAAAGTCTTGGTCTTGATCGAGTTCATCGACTTCCTATCGAACGTATCGCCGAGCCTCTGAACCGATCGCGAACCTGCTCGTTCGATTCGGGACTCGATCGTCCGTGAGGGCCGCTTCTGCGGCGAAATACTTGATGTTTCGCTTTTGGGTACGAAAACTCTACGGGTTCATGATCACTTGACATATATTTCTTGCGTATGTACAAAGTGAAACGCGACCATGAAATCGCAGGCATTGCACGGAAAGAAGGTAGGATATCACCTGAGTCTAGGCGGCCGCTGGTTCGCCTAATTTTCTTGTGACATCTTCAGGGTGTCTTTGCACGATCCACCCACGCGTGTATCGCCGTCCGAATTATCAGCGACATTTCGTTTAGGAAGAAACGCAGATGCCACCTGCTGATTCGTGAGCGATCGACCAGCAGCAGTACGCCTAGGAAAAATTTGTCATAATTCATACGGTAACATCGTAACCCGTGTCACTCCGTTTACGCTATATTATAAAAAAAAAAAGTGAACGTCCGAACGAGCGGCGTCATTTCCTATTGGCAACGTGTCGCGACGCTTACAAATAACGCGTTCGCGAAATGTCACGGAATACGATACCGTATTTATCACACGTACGTATCTGCTCGTATTCATATATATATATATATTATGTATCTGTATATATTAATAATAATATTTAAATACGCTAGGACACATATTATTATTAATATATCGCAATGCCAAATATACAAGCCAAAGGACTCTATCTACTTGTGTTGTCCCTACTGATTTCACCAGCCGATGAAACGGTCCACTCACGGTCAATTTTCTGTGTTCTCCGCGGAAATGCTTCGGTAGAAACGGATTTATATGATACAATATACATAACGAATGTACAGTGGTCAAGGATTAGTGACGGCGAACAGTCGATCCGCCGCGGGATCTTCGCTAAAATACGCCGCAGAATTAAACATCGTCGCCGCCGTAGAATCTACTGTCGTCGTCTGCAAAGAAAATATTCCATTATTGTTAACGTGAACGTATATACAGCGTAGAAGCGCGATAAAACAAAAGGCTACTTCTAGTTCGATGCATGGTGACCCGATTGCCGCACGCGGTTTCACAAATATAACTACATTTTCTGGCGCCTTGGACCTCTCCAGCCTCTTACCAATGCTCTCCATGAGTTACATTGCGGATCGCAAAGTTTTCATCAGTCTTCCTTCGTTATAGCAATGTAGAAACTATTATTTAACTTCTACCAAGCGTAATGGAGAACAAACGAAGAGTTTCGTTCGTTGTTACCGCTCTGTGAGGGACACTGAGCGCTTTACTCTTTCGGTAGCGGGTTGAAAGAGGTCCAAGTATCGGCTACACCTTGATTCAAGCGAACACAAAGTAGTCGGAACTCAAGCAAACGATTAAAACTGCCGCTAGAATGGTAGACATTGATTCACCTCGTCTGAATTCGCGCGGTGCGGGGAATTTACTGTTCCAACGTGTTGCAATTCCTGCTTATACGGTAAATGCTGTACAGTCTGCTGAAACGAGACTTGCTGCTGCTTCCACTCTTCGCATTTGCCTAGACCAGCTGGATCCTGATCATTGATTATCGGTGGTCTCTCGAGATCCTCCTCTTTTCTCTGCCACTGTTCTCCGGGCTCGTTGATCGGGGAACTGGTGGGATTGCAAATGTCAAAGACCTGTTGCGCGGCTGGTTGCACAGCAACTGGACTCGACACGCTAGGTGGAGGCTGATTAACCAGCGTTATCACGTGTTGAGACTCCTTGCCCTCGAAGGATAAAGGTGTCAAGGGTATCGAGATGGACGCAGGATTGATGGAGTTAGGAGTCGTTGTATCCGATACGATTACAGGTTTCGATTCCTGCTCTTGGTGTTCAGGTTGACCGACGGACATATTTTCCGGCTGAGGAGCTATGGACCCAGGGAATAACGGCTGCTGTTGTTCCACCAGGCTGATAACTTGCGCAGTTTGCTGAACTGGTGGCTGTGGCGGAGATGGAGGCGGATCTGGGAACAATTCTGCCTTGAGATTTGGCAAGAAGCCGTCGATGGTTCTCCAAGTCGGTGCCCAAAGGTTCGAGTTCGGAGCCAACACGTTGGCGGAAGACATCACCAGCAGCATGTTCTTCAGAGACTCTGGTATAGCTTCGAACAGAAGTTCGCTGTTATCAGCGTGCATGTAAGCGCGAAGCAAGTCCAGAACAGTGAGCCATAGGGGCAGGAATCCAGGGAGCGTCAGCAGAGGATTCAAATGATGAAGAAAGACTTTGGACAGTAACATGGCTGCCCTGACTCTTGTTTCCTCCACGCCGATAGGATCATTGGACGCAATAGGTCCTAATAATTGGGCTAACAAAGGGAAAAGCACCTGTTCCAAGCACTGCGACCACTCGACAGCTGATAGTTGAGCCAAATCATGAGCTAAGAGAGTACTCTGCAGGTACGTGATGGCTGCAGTGCGAACTGGTCTTCGAGAATCGCAGCAAAGTCTGGCTATACCTTGTAGCAGAGGTCTCCATGCTTGAGGCCAGAGAGAAACTCCCTCTGTCGCGTTACTCTCTTCAGCCCACCATCGGAATACTTGAGCTGTTCTTGTGTGCAACGTATGCATTAGGTCCAGCAATTGTATAGGACACTGCTGATAGCCTACGGGCTCCTCCGCCGTGTTATGTATCCTATTCCGCTTTCCCGTGGACTGGAGAACCGCCTCTGCGAAAGTTCTCACGCAACGAATACATAACTCGAAGTTGAAGGGAGTCACGTGTGCGACATCTCTGACTAGGAACGTTAGACTTTCGCAGCATTTCACGAGAGCAGCCGGATCATGTGGTTGTAAATCACGATCCAGAACAATCGTATCGGCAGCCACTGGCAGTGGAGCTTCCGTTCCCGTCGGGGACACCAGCACCCATTCTGGGACGGGACTGACAGGTCTGGGGTCTAAAACGGACGTTCTGACATTCGTTGCTTCGTCCAAGACCGTGTTCGATTGCTTTGGCGATAGAGCGCCGGCGCCAGCACACTCTAGAAGACTGAACACCACTTTCCAATCCTCCGTGCTGTGAATGTTCGCAGCACCAGTCTTAAGCAATTCAAACAGACCATAAGCGATCTGTCGCGCTAGAGGCGTTGTGGTAGCGGAAGGCAGATGAGTTAAAGGTAACAGAGGAGGTAGAACGGTCCAAGCACACTCTTCTCCGCGTAACAATCTGATCGCCAATCTTAACATTCCAACAGCTACCCTTTCCAGAAGATATTGGTGATTTTCTCTCGCGGCTGTCGTTAATAATCCGTCCAAATGCGCTTGGACTATCGACCATATACACGATACTCTATCGCGGTTCTGTATAGTTACTTCCAAAAGCAATTCGAGTAGGAACACTGATATATCTTCGTCGTGAGGGTTCACGGACACCAGAGCACCTACGAGGGAGCGAAGAGACTCGACCTGCAAGAACTTGCTCTCCTCGATAATTTGCTTGAGGTAACAAAGTGCAATCACTTCCGTAGCCCTCTTTCTCGCGGTGGCTTCCGCCGGATGAGACATGCGAGAAGTGTCTAAGGCTATGTAGGAGTACAAGCTAGATAATATCCCCTGATCAACCGGAGGTTGCTTGGGTGTGGTTGGTTCCCTGATCAAGGATATCTTTCCTGCTGGATCTATGAAATCTTCCCCTTCCGTAAGACTCTTTGGTATCAACCTTGCTTTATACAGCGACTGTAAACAATCTACGATATTCTTCCACGAAGCTCTCAATGCGTCTCCGTGCATGTGAGTTATTTTGAAGAGGGTCCGAGCGGCTAGCTGGCATTTTCCGCTTCCACCAAGGTGCAGAACCACTTGATCTGGCTCGCCGCCGGTTGCAAGGCCAGTAAACTTGCACAGACTCACCATGAGGGTATCTAGGTCGCTGCTCATACCGTAATGGGCGCTGATCGAGGCACAACTAAAATATGAAAGACGTCGCTATGATAATCGATTACAAGCGCTGGTTACAAGTTTAATTTGAATTAACGAACCAGAGAAATGTTTGAGCAACTCGACGTTGCAAGGACCTATCAGGGGCCTTGTCAAACGCTCTGCAAAGTGCGCTTATTATAGGAGCCCATGCCTGTTCAGCCAATTCCTTATCTATGAATTCCCCATCGTTTCCAACCTTCAGATAAAAGCATTCTGGACCGACACCTCTACGTAGCAAAACTTTCCACAAATAGTTGTCCTTCACCAAGCCTGTTTGTTCGGCTGGCATTACGATCTCTTCGCCCCTGAAGACGTGAGAATATTATCGAATTATGTACAAAAACTACCTTAGAAATCAAATCAAGAAGTCTCTTACTTAATAGCGGAATATATTTCATCGAGCATTTCTTGATCGAAATCAGCCCCTCCATTAACCTTTTTCAAATTCCTTTTAAACTGATCAGCAGTCATAGGATTATTCTGTCTTTTCACGTTGTAATTATGTTGATCAACATTTAACATAATCACCGCGTAGGCTAAAGTAAACGCAGCATCTGCTGACGCGAATGGTTTGCCATTGCTGTCCTAGGAAGATAAATGGCAGAATTTTACGTATGTCATCATTGCGTCATCGTATTATATAAGTATCGCTGAAACGGAATACCAAACTTACGTGCCAATGTTCCGCGAACTTTTCGAGTAACAGGGAAATAAGTGGCGCTTCGCCAGGAAGCCTAAAAGATTCTAGATAAAGTCGTAGAGCTTGATCGACTCGCATGTTCCTCAGATCGAAATTATGAACGAAACAATTCAGAGTGTTCTTGTTTTCTTTTTTACTGATGTATTCTCCGATTGCTTTCTTATCGAGCCCTGGATTCTCCTTCAAAAGTTTCGCTACCTTTTCTGGATCGGGACTGCCTGGACTACCGCCTAAAAGACCGTGCTCTGTGAGCTTAGCGATACCTTCTCTTGGATTTTCGTTAAATTTCTCGGTCCCGAGCACCAACCACTAAATACAGGAAAAATTCAAAATTGTTTTCTTTTCAATCCGTTAAGAAGAAATTGCAGATTTTGGAAACGTACCTGTTTATTTGCCTTTATTGCGAGCAACTCTTCTCGCGTGGGCAGATTCGGTGAAGCAATATGTCGAGAAGGCTTGCACAATTCTTTGTGTCCCTTACATCTAATCGCCATTCCAGATATCAGCATAAATATGGCATCCAAAGAAATGAATTGCATACTGTGCATACTGCCCATTAATGCGGAAGCATTCTAACGATAAAATGTATTAAGTTCAACCGTGAAGTGGAAAAAGTTCTCGCAAGACATTGTAGACAAAATTTACCTTTGAGAGAAGTTTCATTAACTCTTCGTACAAGTTTGTGGAATACAAACCGCAATCGTAATTCAGATATAGCTCTGCGGGTAGTCCAGGTATTCTCCATAATCTAACTATAGCCTCTACGATGAAAAAAAAAATATATAAAATTTGTATTCTAACTTTACCTTAAGAATATCCTGTAGTACAAGAAATTAATACCGAGTGCTAATTCTCGTTGATCGTACGATATCCTATTCGAGTCTGAGTTTACTATTTCCATCAATTTCGTAATATAGTGTTCCATTTGAAACTTTAAATGCTCCCTCTGCGATTCAAATAATAAAAACGATACTTGCAAATCTGCTGCAAGAATCGTCAATCGATCTGTGCCGAGTAGCTGATAAATATGATTGCAATTATTATAATTTTGTTTAACTACATTGTACAGTAATAGGAATGTATGACTATCGTCTGCTTACCAATATAAGATTTCTACAAAGATCATCTTTGACAAGGGCGAGTAACGAAGGAAAGTTGGAAAGAGCGTCGGCTGCGATCTCTAAGGCTACCTGTAGCAGACTGAGACCAAGGTGGGTCATAACTTCATTATTCTGCTTATCAAGAGGACTGCATAAAGACACGAGAAATCTAAATAATTCACGGACGCATAGAGCACCGTAGGGTGCTAATTGCTGAAGTGGCATAAACCGAACGCCTTGAGCATTGATGTATTCTTCGACCTGTTCAGATTCTTTGATTTTATTCGCATTATACGCGCTACTTGTACTTTCGTCTATCGATAAATCCTCAACGCTTCCTGTTGGAGACTTCACTAAATCTGTGCTTTTATCCTCGTCGATCGATTGACTCTCTATAAAATAATAAAGTTAATGAAATCATTATACAAAGTAGTTGAATAACACTACATGGAAGTACCTTGACATTCCTGTTTGGATGTAGATATTTCTTTAGCTTGACTTTGTTCATCTGCTTCCTCTTTTTCTACGCTTTTATTCTCTACCTGCAAAGTTTGTTCTTTTTCTGACGAGGTATTTGTAATTTTTTGAGTTTCGCAGTTGTTTTCTGTTGTATCCTTTACATCTTCTTTATTTTTTGCATCCAAATCATCTTCCTGCTTAGTAGATTCAGTTTTACCATTTAAATCTTTTTTGTTACTGTCCCTATTATCATTCTTTTCTTCCTCTGTCTTTTCGCCAGTTCCTTGATCCAAAGAACCCTGCATATCAACGATATTTCCTGCAGGAGCAACAGGTGTTGTTGCCAAGTGACTTGTTTTCACTCTATCCACAGAACTTAGCAACTGAGTGTCATCACCTATATCATCCGAATTTGATTTGGTTTTTTGCCTAAAATGATTTTTATTCCTTCTGTTTTTAGTACGAGTGTTTTCCATGTTATTTGTCCTCATTTTCTAAAAAAATTAATACAATAACAAGAAAGGGAATCCCCATAATGCATCCTATTACTAGTAACTTACTTTCATATTTAATAAAACTCTTGTATCATCTGCAAACTGAGGTAATCGAGTGAACAGGTGCTGCACCATGTCTCTCAAACAATGTTCAGCTGTTTTCCTCAATAATTCTGCAAACAAACATACATATTATTAAAATGTAGAAGGTGTTTAAGTAGATTCAAAATTCATACCACTGAGACGGGTCTCAAAACATATCCTGAAGCAGCTGAGCATAATTTCACAGATGCTTTCATTTGAAAGATAATCTCCAGCTGGTGCTAGCATAAGAGCTCTCAAAACCTGAAGTATTCTCATCAGGACAACCCCATCTCCGGATGCATCAGTTCCAACAAACCTTGCATGAGTGACAGCATCGGCAACTGCCTCCACGCATTGGGCTATTGCTGGATGATCTGGATCTGAAAAAATATATAGCTATAATAATATTCTAACATTTATTTCTAATTGTTACACTATAATACATACCAATAAGCCCATAGGATATTATTTTATTAACAGCAGACAATGCAAGGCTAGTAACGGGTCCTGTTGTTTCTTCTGATCGTATAATTTCCAAAAAAGGAGCTAGAAAAACTCCCGGTTCCAGCTGAGATAAATCCTTGGCTTCGTTTAGAGCCTGCTTCAAGGTAGATAAACCTTTCATAAGAGCATCTTGATCATCATCCTAAGAAGTAATCCAAATCAGTACCCGTGCCTTTAAATTCTATCGACATTAATGCACATGATTATGTCTAATGCTACTGTCAATCTTCTTAAATTGACCATACTTGCCCTTGCTACCTGTTTGATCCGACAGGGCTCAAAATAAATGCACGTGATAACGACAGGTAGACGAAATTAACGATTGACAATAGCATAATTATTATTTTAGTGATCGAGTCGTGTGTTTTACAGCGAAGAAAAACGATTGACAAAGGGTTCTAACCTGATGGGAATGCGAGGACCATCGGGCTCCACGTCTCATAGCCGTCACCAGGAGGCAGACCTGGCCCTCGATCACATACAGGCCACCTCCCGGCATGGTCATCTTCGGGATCCTGCTCATCTTCCTGAGAATACTTTTCCTTACACCATTGTTCACTCCGAGGAAACCTTACAAATAGCTCAATAATCCGTAACGTCAAGTGTCAAGAGAACACTTCCAACACGATAGTCATCGACTAGACTACTCGAAGAGGAATAATCATGTTTCTGCAAATATTCTGTCACCTGGCGAACGTATTTCGAACTAATAATCTACAGCTGTCAAATGATTCTTCTATCAATGTTTCTTTAATAAAGAAATCTATTATTCCTACTCGATTTTAAGAAATACTATTCTTCTTATAAGTTAGAATATATTAGGCTTTGAACACGACTGCTGTTCCGTAATCGAGAACTAGATGTACGTTAAAAATTCAAATCTTGACTAAGAAAATGCTCCACCTAAGTATACCGTCGATCAGAAGAGTTGTCAACCCCACTCCTGCCACGCAAGAGCGGCTACGGAAAACGGCATTCCCATCTATGATGCAAGGCTCTGTGACGCGGACCACAGCGCCACTGAGCGCCACGCGCACGTGGCCGTTCTGTCAGTCATCGCCACGTTTGAATTTCTGACTTCTGATCTCGTAAAATTTCTTCTGTTTTTACATCGATAATAATGCTAATGCAAAAATGATACTAATGCGAATATAATATTATGAACAATATTTAGAAACTCCAAATAAATAGTGCTACAGAATGCCTGGTAATACAAGAATTACTAATAGTACCAAATTAATTTTATGATTGCGATAAAGAAACGAATGTGTGCTAAAAAAAGAATTCTGTACACTATTGTTCAAAATACTTGTCAACTGTAGACCTGCGGGCCGAGAGACGTTACGAAAGACGGCATTCCCATCTATGATACGAGATTCTGTGGCCCGGACCACAGCGCCACTGAGGGCAATGATATCGCAAGTGGCGGCAGGGAGACAGTGGCGCAAGACCACAGCGAGGTGCAGAATTTCAAAATTTCTTACAAAAATCTAATTTAACAAAACGAAGCACAAGATTTTACAAATAGTACTGTAAGAAAATGCATCGGTCAGGGCCTCTGGAAGTCTTCGCCTGTAATCGCCATGAAGGTGCCTGCTCGTGGGGACTGGGTTCAACGGATGCGTTGCATGCCAAGGAAGGATTTTCGGACTCCATATAGAGAAAATAAGGCTCAGGATTTCGTTCCATATCATCTAAAGTCAAATTTAATTTTTTTATTTACTATTAATGTATAGTAACGATATACAGCGTATCTGCACTTATCTGTTACAAGCCGATATTTCCTCAAATATTTAAGATACAAAACATATTTTGAGAGAATAAATATCAACATGTTGTATTTAAATTTGGCGTTAATTATGTATTTTGTATTTCACATTTATTTTACATATGCTTTCCTTCCATCTCACTCCCCTAATTTTCTCAAACCTACGACTTACGTACGGCAAAAACTTTTTTTCGCTCATGCTTTAAAAATTAAAGCAATTGCTATCTTATATCTTGAAATAGTGAAAACAGTGTCATCGTGTCTCTATCGTTCTGACCTTACTTTTTATGCATTCAAGGAGTAATTACATATGTATTTAACTTTTAACCTCTTTCGTTATAATTTTTATTACACTATACGTGCGTAAGGTAGAAAAAGGACAAAAAATATAAATTAACTCATTGCAAGTTCAACAATTCTTAAAAGAAAAATTATTAAATAGATGAATGTGAAAGAGTTCTCCAACTCCGTCATCTTCATTAAAGTTACCAACGTAATCAGATGTATTTCAGTATTTAGAATATATTTTATTATAACATAGGGTGAAATCCTTTTCCTTGTTTAGGAGTCGAGAACGAATTTACAGACGTTACCGCCTTTGGTGATTGGATTGTATTTGATTGCATCGTCTTTTGTTTCGTCTCGGCTCGCGGGACCGCGAGCAACTCCGGTCGAAAAAGTGTTCGTAGCTCCGAACCAATAGGATTTAATCAGTAGCCCCGAACCAATAAGATTTTAGAAAATCGTCGGCCGTGCAGTCGGAACTGTATCTAAGCGGCCGACCAACACAAGAGCGAAGAATTATAACTGTAACCTCCGAAGGAACAATAAAATAAAAAGGAACAATTTTCGCCTCCTGCTCTCATCATTTCTCCGACAATCCACACGAGATAAATAAATTACGAAACAACAAGAAAACTGACGTGCTATTGGTGAGTTGAAAAACGAAGTGGCGGCAGACGTGGGCACTGCGCGTATACAGCTGAACCCACCAATGGGCGAGGCCAAATTTCCACTCAGCGTTCACTCCAGGTAGACAACTCTGATTGGATTTCGAGTTTCCGCACTACGCGAAGAACCGCCGAGCTCTCCTATAAATACGACACAACGTAATGTCCCGAGTCAGTCTTCCACCAGCTGCCTCCTGATCATGATCATCCTATTCCTTCTCCTGATCCTCTACCTCCTACCCTTCCTTCTGCTCATCGTGGACCTCCACCTTTTCCTTCTCATGATCATGAACCTTCGACTCCTCTTCCAACACCTCCTTCCGATTCACATCCTTATCCATATCCTCCTCCTCCACCTCCTCCCCCCAATCTCCATCCGTACCGTTAACTTCCCGAACCCCATGCCCATCATCCTTACCTTCCCGATCCCTATCCTCATGACCCCCCCCCCCCCCCCCCCCCCCCCCCCCCCCGGTCCATGCCATCCCAATCTCTATCATCATACTTACCCTGCCGATCCCCACCCTTACCCTCATTCTCGCGATCCCTACCCTTATCCTTGTCATCATCCACACGATCCTTATCCTTACCCTCCAGATCCTGATCACCATCGACTCTCTAAATCTCCTCTGTCAGCAGGGTCTTCGCGGTCTCTTGGGATCTTCGATCTCGCTGTCGTTCACAATCAGATTTCAGTCTTTAGCGATTTCTAACGTTCTCTGTCAGTTTCTACTGCCCATAGTTTGGTCCCCATTGGTCTCTATCGTATTGCAACGCTTTTACATCGATCTCTGTCGGTCTCTATCGCTCATATTTCGTATCCTATCGATTTCTATCGTTCCCTGTCGTTCTCTGTCATTCCCTGTCGTTCCCTATCGTTCCCTATCGTTCCCTATCGTTGTGTATCGGTCTCTACTGTTTCCTAACGGTATTTATCGTTCTTTATCGATCTCCATCGTTCTCTATCGGTCTAGATCATTCATTTCTCGGACCTCATTAGTCTCCATTGTTGTGCATCGCATATTTTTCTGTCAGTCTCTACCGTTCCTTATTGATCTATACCGTTGTCTACCGGTCTCTATCGTTTCCTATCTGTAGCTATCACTTATATTTCTGTCTCCATTGTTCCTTGTCATTCTGCATCGCATATATTTCCATCTCTGTCGGTCTCTACCGTTCCTTATCGATCTCTACCGTTCCCTACCGGTCTCTATCGTTTCCTATCAGTATCTATCGCTCATATTTTTGTCTCCATTATTCCCTGTCGTTCTGCATTGCATATATTTCGATCTCTGTCGGTCTCTACTGTTTCCTGTCGGTACCTGTCAATTCATATCGGTGTCCATCGCTCATACTTCTGTCACAGAAGGTCTCTATCGTTCTGCATTGCTTATTTTTCTACTTCCGGCAGTCTGTATCGCTAATATTTCGGCTCTTACCGTTCCCTATCGTCCCCTATGATGACCTATCGATTTTTATCGTTCTGTACCGGTCTCTATCGATCTCCATCGCTCACATTTCGGCTCTTATCGGTCCTTATCAGTATTTATTGCACATATTCCGGAATCTGTCATTCCCAAACAGTTTTTATTGCTTAAATTTCGGTCTCTATCGGCCTCTATCGTTATTATTCCAATCTCTGTTCGACTGTATCGATAATGCTTTGTCGTATATCGACCTTTATCGGTCTCTACCGTTAATATTTCGGTCTGTATGGTTCTCAAACTATTTCTGTCAATCATATTTTTTTCTCTACCCCCAATATTTCGATCTCTAGCGTTCTGTTCAGTACTCTGTCGATCTCTAGCGGTGTCTATGGTACATGTTTCGGATTCTATCGTTCTCAAACTGTATCTGTCGCTGATATTTTAGTCTCTCTCGCTAACAGTTCGGTCTGTATCGTCCAGTACCGTTCTCTGTCGATCTCTAGCGGTATCTATCGCACATATTTCGGTTTCTATCGTTCCCAAATAGTATTTGTCGCGCATATTTCGGCCTCTATCGCTATCATTTCAATCTCTATTAGTCTGTATCGTTAATATTTTGGCCTATATCGATCTTTGTGGGTCTGTACCACCAATATTTCGATCTCTATCGTTCTGTACGGTACTCTGTCGATCTCTAGCGGTATCTATAGCACATGTTTCGGTTTCTATCGTTCCCAAACAGTTTCTGTCGCACATAATTCGGTTTCTGTCATTTCCAAACAGCTTCTGTCACTCGAATTTCGGTCTCCATCGGTCTCTGTCGCTAATATTTCAATCTCTGTTAGTCTGTATCGTGATTATTTTGATCTATATCGCCTTTATCGATCTCTACCGCTAATATTTCAATTTCTATCCATTTGTACAGTACTCCATCGATCCCTAGCGCTGTCTATGGCACATATTTCCGTACCTATCGTTCAGAAGCGGTTTCTGTCGCTTAAATTGTGGTCTGTATTGGCCCTTATCGTTACTGTTTTGGTCTCTATCGTCCTATATTGTCCTCTAGTGGTCTCCGTCGTCCCATAATGCTAATATTTCGGTCTCTACCGACCTCAATCGATATCCATCGGGATCAGGTACTTCCAAAATCGAATTTTTCATTCAGGTACTCTGAAAAATCAAGTATCTTATAATCAGGTACTCACAAAAACCACTCTTTCATTCAGGTACTCGGAAAAATCAAATGTTCTAAAATTAGGTACTTCCAAAGTGAGTTTTTTCATTCAGGTACTCTGAAAAACCAAATATTCTAAAATCAGGTACTTCGGAAAATGAGTTTTTTAAATTCACGTATTCCAAAATTTAAATGTTTTAGAATCAGGTACTCCCAAAAAACTTGTTCATTCAGGTACTCAAGAAATTCAGATATTCTAAAATCAGGCACTTCGAAAAGTGAATTTTTTCATTCAGGTACTCCGAACAATCAAGTATTTAAAAATCAGGTACTTCCAAAAAAGGGTTTTTTCATTCAGGTACTCCGAAAAATTAAATATTTTAAAATCAGGTACTTCTAAAAATGAATTTTTCATTCAGATACTCCGATATTTAAACATTTGAAAATCAGGTACTCCTGAAAATATAATTTTTGCATTCAGATATTCCGAAATTTAAATATTTTAAAATCAGGTACTTTCTAAAATGGGTTTTTTCATTCAGGTACTCAGGAAAATCAGATATTTAAAAACCAGGTACTTCCAAAACTGAGTTTTTGGAAGTAAACTTAAATTTCGGGGTACCTGAATGAAAAAATAATGTTTTTCTGAAGTACCTGATTTTAAAATGTTCCATTTTTCAGAGTACCTGGATGAATAAGCTCACTTTTGGAAGTACCTGATTTTAAAATATTTGATTTTTCAGAGTACCTGAATGTAAAAACTCACTTTTCTAAGTACCTGATTTTAGAACATTTGATTTTTCCGAGTACCTGAATGAAAAGGCTCCCTTTTCGAGGTACCTGATTTTAGAGTATCTGGGTTTCTTGAATACAAGAGTGAAAAAGTTCATTTGTGAAAGTACCTGAATGGAAATTCGATTGATAGGGAAAGATAGGGATCGATAGGGAACGATAAAGAACGAAATATTAGCGATAGAGACCGACAGAGATCAAACATAGGCGATGCAGAACGATAGAGACCGATAGGGACAGAAACATGAGTGGCAGATAACGATAGGGACCGATACAGACAGAAATTTGAGAGCAAAAAGCTGTTTGGGAACGATAGATACCGAAATGTGTGCGACAGACACCGACAGGAACCGGTTTTTACCGGTCGAAATACGAGCGATACCGAAGGGTAGAGACAGATAGGGAGCGACAGAAATCGATAGGGTACGTTTGGGGATGACTGAAACCAATAGGGAATGAAATATTAGCGATAAAGACCGACAAGGATCGAAATATAAGCGATGAAAAACGATAGAGAGCAATGAGGACTAAAATATGAACGATAGATACCGCTAGAGATCGACAGAGACGGAAATATTAGCGGCAGAGACCGAGAAATGTCGATATAGCCAAAATATTAACGAAACAGACCTAGAGAGATTGAAATATTAGCGGTAGAGACCGATAGCGCCCGAAATTTAAGCAATAAAAACTGTTTGGGAATGACAGATTCCGGAATATGTGCAATAAATACCGACAGGGACCGACACAAATCGCAATGTGAGCGATAGAGATCGGTAGAGGCCGGTACAGAACGATAAAAACTGATAGGTCACCATAGGGGACGATAAGGAACGATAAGAGCCGAAATATTAGCAATGCAAACCGACAGAAATATAAATATAAGCGATAAAGATCGATAGAGACCGATAAGGAAGTATAGAGACCGATAGGGATGCATAGAGACCGATAGGGATGGATAGAGACCGATAGGGAACGGTACAGACTGATAGAGAACGGTAGATACCAAAAGGGAACTATAAGAAACGAAATACTAGCTATAGAGACCGATGGAGATAGACACATAAACGATGCGGAACGATAGGGATCAATGGGGACAGAAATATGAGCGATCGATACCGGTAGAGAACGATAAATACCGATACGGAACGGTACAGACCGCTAGGGAACGGTAGACACCGATAGGAAACTAAGAGAAACGAAATATTTACTATAGAGATCGATGAACATAGAAATATAAACGATGCAGAACGATAGTGATCAATGGGGCAGAAATAGGAGCGATAGGTACCGATAGATGCCGATAGGGAACGATAGGGACCGATGGGGAACAATAGAGAACGAAATGTTGGCGGTAGAGACCGACAGAAATCGATACATAAAGCGATGCAACACGATAGAGATCAATGCGGACAAAAATATGAGCGATAGAAACGGATAGAGAACGTTAGAGACCGATAGAGATCGATAAAGATCGAAATCTGATTGTCAGCGATAGATTGGCCGAGGATTCCAAAAGACCGCGAAACCCTGCTGACAGAGGAGACTTAGCGAGTTGATGGATGGCGGGGAGAGAGTGTGGCTGGGATGAGAGACTGGAGAGTATGAGGATGAGGAGAATGAGGCTAAGGATGGGGATCTGGAGGATAATGATGAGGATGAAGATAGGGATCGGAAGGATAAGGATCAGGTTGGAGATCGGAGGAATCAGGATAAAGATGGGGATGGGGACCGGGAGAATCAGGCTAAAGATGAGGATCGAGAAGAAGAGTGTACGGATGGAGATCGGGAATGGGGGAATGAGGATAGGGATCGGAAGGATATGGGTAAGGATGGGGATCGGGATGTAACGATGATGGGTATGTGGATCAGGAGGATTAGAAGAAGGAAGAGGAGGAACAGGATGATCAACATCGGGAGGCAGCCGGCGGAAGACTAACTCTGGACAGTACGTTGTGTCCCATTTATAGGAGAGCTTGGCGGTCGCGTCGCGAAGTGGGGGAACTTGAAATCCCTCTTATTATTTTCGTGTCACATCCAACGTTACCGATTCAGTCTAAAATAAGATTACAACGGTATAGCTGGTAGGAATTAAAATTAAATATCACGGAGAACATTTAAAATCTAAAACGATCTGAATATTACGACTAACTTCCAAAAATATGTTGCATAATTCCGTTTATTGATACATTTTCATAGAAAAACAATTTATATTTATTTTCATAATTATTATATAAACGAAATTGAAGTATTCATATTTTTTAAATATGTAAACTATTAAAAATTATAGATTAACCGTCTAAATATGCTGCTTTCTGATTTGCTTTCTTCCATAAAATATGGTAAGATTGGATTTAAGTCAGTCTTATAGACGTTCGACAACATTTGCTCATATAACTTTAGGCCTGCTTTTAGATATACAGAAATGTAATATTTCCTTTATTCTTATCCTTCTTATAAATATGAAAACACAGGTACCACTATTCGTATTGTTTGTAAAATTGTTTAGAAGGTTGGAAAGATTAAAGAAGGCATTAATAGCATTATACAGTAGTGTTATACAAACAACTATAATGTATTTGTAAGATTTTTCTCACAATATGAAACCAAATATAACTTAATTTAGTATGAGGAAGGTACAGCAAAGATTGCGACAGAGAAAGTTAATAAAATAACATATTTCTTTAAAGCCCAACGTATAAAACGATAGCGTATACGTATACGTTTTGTCGAAGTGTGGCCTTTTTCTCATCGATCGTTTAAGTCGAGGTCCTCGAGAAGATCGTTTTTCTTTTAAGAGAGAGAGAGAGAGTTCTTTTAAGAGAGTTCGTCAAACGCGCTGTGTACTCTTTAACGAATCTTTATCAATTTTTCAGCACCTGTAAATCCATGTATGCCAATATTCCCTTACAGAAGCAGAAGGGTAGTTGTTAACAAGGTATTAGCAATTAAAACAAACGCTTAACATTCTTAAGTATATGTGTAATTCATTTTTCTTGAAAATTCGTGGTTTTTCGAGAAGTCGGTATTTCAGACCATGTAACACGAAGTCCCACAAGATGATCAGTTTATTCTGTAGATTGTCGATGTCTATAGCTCGTCTGTAATAATATTTGCGATAGTACACAAAATGCTGAACTCTGTTAATACACGAAGTATAAAACTCCACTCCTTTGCGCTCACAATCAGTGGCGCTATGGTCCGCGCCACAGAACATCGCAACATAGATGGGAATGTCGTCTTTCGTAGCGTCTCTCGATTGGCAGAAGAGGGGTTGACAAGTATTATGTTCGACGATGTAATTCCTCCAATAATGAATTTTAAATACAAAATATAAGATAATGTTTATTGAAATTATAGTGACCTTGAGGTTCCTCCCTCTTTTTTCTTGACTGGAAATAAATCTAGAAGAATGCGCGGATGCGGACTTATGAATCATTTTGTACCAGAAGTTGCTATAAGCTCGGCGCTTCAGCTGCAGAAGGACGTATTATTGTGTTGAACTCGTGATAATCCCATTTTATCAGTTATCTTATTCACAAGAAGTGTTCGGGCGTGTACAACTCGTTATCGTAAGTATTTCTAATAAATTAAGAACAAAATCTTTATACCGATCTTTCCTACCGGTACTGTAAAGTTAAAAGCTTTCAACACTCCGTTTATGATGTTTTTAAATAAATAATTGATACGATCGATACAAATAGAAGATAAAAGAACGTGAAATTTGTATTCGAATATGCTGCCATAAAGATCGATGTTCGCCGTGTTCCACGATCGTGTTTTGTTCGACCTCCAACCTAGAAAAGAAAAATTAGCGTGACAAGATTCGTCGATCATGTACTCCTTCCTGAAAAGAGCATTTAAAATCTACACGTACAAAATTCCGTCGATCTTTATCAGCGGCATGACGAACATCGTTGTCGAGAGTAGCCCAAGCTACACAGAAAGTAGGGAGAAAGATTGTGAGACAGGTGACACAGCTCATCAATCGTTAATTTTATGGAAAAATAATAAGTTGACTTCAATTTTCTGATCCAATCATGCGGGAATTTCAAAATAGGTATTGTGTTTCACTGTACCCTGGCATTGACAAACTTGTCATCCAAATAAATTCTTTACAGTTTCCAGCACGAGAGAAGGAATCATGGGTGTAATAACCAAGGAACAAGTACAGCAGCTCATTGCATCTGATAAGGTTGTGATATTCTCAAAAACAGGATGCCCATACTGCAAGATGGCTAAGAAGGTATTATTAATTGTTTTCAATACAGATTCGGTTGATATTGTTTCACTTAAAATGTTCTGTCGTTCTAGGTGTTCGATGGCTTGCAACAGAAATATACCACTGTAGAACTGGATGAGAGGGAAGATGGATCAGAGATCCAAGACATTCTGGGTGATATGACTGGCGCGAGGACCGTGCCCAGAGTGTTTGTAAAAGGAGAATGCTTGGGAGGTGGCACAGACGTAAAGAAATTGTATGACAATGGAGAACTACAGAAAATGTTTTAATAGGCATGATACTTAATTCCATATTAAGAGAATTACCTCTGTGTTAATCAATTTTTTTTAACTTAATAAAAATGTTGTTTAAGTAAGTTACAAAGGTAGCAGTGCTTTTCACTCCCATGGAAAATATACAAAAAATTGGAAAAGATTGTATGTATACGTATATACATTGTCTTACAGTCAAGCTAACAAATTTATTTTAGAACCTGGAATAGAGATTTCTGCTGCTAAGAGGCATCAGTGCATTCGTAATTAGGTTTTTCTGCATTTTCAATTATACGATCGCGAGTATGTATATACGGTATGACGAAATGAAGTCTGCAAAAGCAGTTTCGTCGTTCGTCACCACGTGTCGACGATCGCGTACACCTATGTGACTCGATTCACCTAAAAATATCCACGGACCGGTGGAACGGTGTGTCAGTAGCGAATCGGGATCGCGTGAACATGGATTTTTCGCAATATCGAAAGGCCCTGATCTACGTTTTGACGTTTCTGGCGTACGCGTGGTCCGGTTATGGGGCTGGTTTGCTGTCGAACTTGAAGGACGCCGTATTGGCGGCGGAATCGGTTTTCCAGGACCTGTTTGAAAATGCTATCACCGTGGCTAGGAAAATTAAGGACATACACGAGGTGTTCGACGCAGCTGTGGAAGAAAACTGTGTCTTTCAATGCCCCGGAGGTAAATAATTAACCTATCATTGTCGTCCCAGCTCCGAGTACCATTATTTCCAGTATGAATGTTTATTCACACTTCTGTTGAAGCCATGGTATCATTGGTGGATACTCCCGACACACTGATGACGACACCGTTCGCTTGATTCACATGGATTCATGTATTTTATGAAACGTGTTAATGTTACATAATTTCAGTAAATAATATTGCCAAGTATTCTACTCTGGCGTAAAAATGATTAATCGCGAGAAATCGAGCGTATTTATAGAGAGGTGACAAAGCGTGTCCGGCTCGTGTCCACTCTGACATGGTCGAATCTGATTGGCCGATATTTTGTACGCATTATGGCGCGAACCGTTTGAATTTCAGGAGTCACTCCAAAACCGGATTGGAACCATAAGCCGCAAAGCAACGGATGCGGTTCTCTAGGAATCGAGGTACAGATAATTTTTAAATTTATGTACTTGATTTAAGATATCCGAACCCTTAACAAAAATATTAATTGATTTCAGATAAATCAAGAATACTTGCCGCTGGCGGAAATGACAAAGTGCTGCGATGCACACGATATTTGTTACGATACCTGCAATTCGGTCAAAGAAAAATGCGATTTGGAATTCAAGAGATGCCTGTATAAATACTGCGAAGGATATCAGACAACTGCGGTCATAAACACGTGTAAAGCAGCGGCGAAAATGCTGTTCACGGGTACGACTGCTTTAGGATGCAAAAGTTACATGGACGCTCAAAAGGAGGCTTGCTACTGCGGTGACAAGTGGAACAAGAATAAGAAACCTAAGAAAGCCGCCCAGGCTGGCGGAGAGTTGTAGAAGTCGAAGAATCTCTGATTTACGGCGCGATCTGATAAAAACTGTGATGTTCTGACGGCCCACTTTTTCATAGTAGCTGCTACTTTATAATTGTTTTCTGACCATTTGTAACCATTGGAATCGGCCATTTGTAACTTCATTAGGTTTAAGGAGTAGTCACAAAACAATTCCAAAAGAATACGGAAGTGTCGAAAGCTAGAAATCCGATAGAACGTCTTCCGTTCGTTGTTCGCGAATCTCTGACGATCAGACTAGCCATTTTATACTCGTTTCCCTGATATTTGACATCGAATTACGCTGTTAATAATCTCGATAGCGATAAGAATGTTTTTTACTCGTTAAATAAACGCATAGTTTGACCATCTGAAAATTGTGTTCTATTTTTTCCCTATCGCCAAACATCTTGATTGATTTTTGTTTCCGCATAAAAACAAGGGAAGGTTCTCCCTTGCTGACAATGTCACTTCGACGTTACGTTTTACGAAACCTTTTCGCGGAAAATCGTCAAGTAATGCGGTACACCATACGGATCTGCTAGAGGATAGTGAAAGGGCTGCGAGGAGGATGGGAAACGCCGGATCCGCGCAATCTAAAGCGCGAAGAGAAAGGAAAAAGGAAAGTGGCGACAGGTAAGACAATTTCTGGCTCGTTTTATTCTGACTGGCCGACTGTGAAAAAAGATGGTCGATTTCGAAACTCATCGGAATTACGAATTACAAATAAAGATTTGATTAAACAGGAAGTACCTCGCTGAATTACAAAGGATAATACATAAAAGCGTACTTTGCACTTTTTCATTTTGGGTAGCGTAGATGACCGACCTGACAAGAATAAGAAGACTGCGTCCGACTCGCGCCGCAATGGAAGAGACATAGTCAAGTATAGGGCAACGAATCCCTTCATCATCTTCTTTCTACGATTACGCAGCAAGAAGCCCAAGGAACACGTGACGGTGATTGCACGAGCAGCTGGGAAACTGTGGACTCAAATGACTCCGGAACAGAGGAAGATGTACGTGGACCTCGCGAATGCGGAGAAGAAAAGGCGAGAAGGAAAGAAAAGGAAAATAAAGACCAGGTAATCGGATGTTGTAATTATTTTTGTCTGGTTAACGAACTAATATCGTTTTCATTTAGTAGAAAAAGATGCTGATAGAGATCGTACGAAATCGAACAAGGGAGGAATTCATCGAGCTACCCGTGTGTTCCATTCACGCTCCGTTCATCCATACCGATCATGCAAAGTATCCTCGAGTTCATATATTTTTGATTTCTTTTTATTTGTTAGTAGTATTTTTTTTAGATCTATGTACAATAAATATTGATGTATTTTTACACTATTAATGACCTTTCTTATCGTTAAGAGAGTTACGCTAAAAACTAGGCAATCACTGCCTGTCTCTCGCTCCGTTTCGTTTCGTATTCGTCTCGTCTGAAAAAATTAAATTTGCAACGTACCATAAATATATTATATTATTTTGTTCGCGACCGTTCCGCGAAGCGTCGCCGACGAAGGGAGGGGAAATTACAATTCAAAGTACACGAACGAGCACCATTTTAAATTTCCCACAAACAGGTCGAAGAAGATGTATATATATATATATATATATATATATATATATATACTGCTATACTCATATATATGTGTATATATATATATATATATATATATAGAGAGAGAGAGATTTTATATATATATATATATATATATATATATATATATATATATATATATACGTATATAGAGTTCGCTTAATTCTTATCGCGATTCGATACAAAAAATAATTTCAGCATGAATTTCGCGACGCTTCGTGGAAGAGCTCTAAATTACGCAGTCATAACCCTTTTCTTTTTCGAAACTAGTGTGTGCCCTCTCGCTCAATACTAGATAATAAAAATATTACATACAGTAGGGAGTAACGAATGATCGCGTGTGCCTTCTGTGTTGTTGTGTGTTTACGTGTGTGTCTCTCTCTTACTCTGTCTGTGTGCACGTAAGATGAACATTTGGATCGGGTAAAATATAAACCGTGTACCGGTATGCTATGATAATCATAGTAATAAGAATATTAATAATCATAGAAGTAATAATAATAATAATCATGGTAATAGCAAGAATAGAAATAATTGTAAGAACGAGGATGAGGAGATAATGATAATGGTGATCACGAGTGAGGAAGGGATGGGAAGGGGTGGTGGTGGTGATAGTGGGAGGATGATAACGAGAAACGCGGTATCCGATGATAAACGATGATTAAAAGTGTCGATGACAACGATCGCGTTGACGATGATCCCGACGATGACCGTAATAATTAATTCGTAATAATACAATTAGAATTATCGTAGCAATAAGTATTCTTTATGATACAGTAAAGTACAGCGTGCCTCGAAGAAAAACGTAAACAACAACGTTCAACAATCGATAATATCAAACAGAATATTATTTGTAAGTATTTATATATATAATATATATATATACTATTATACACAAAACGTAACACTTGCGATTTCGGGAGGGAATGCCCTACTAAAAAATAGGTATATTCGCTTTGTCGATGGTGGATCGAGTAGTGGTTTCTTTTCGGTTGGAGGAAAGGGGAAAAGGGTGGGAATATATATATATATATATCTTTTAACCTCGATCGATCGACGGATCGACACTCGAGGTAGAGTAAATCGTTTCATTAAATGCATAAGTTACGAACCCATGCTTCGCGAATTTCTTCCTATTCGTTTACCGCGAATATTGTATCCCACAGACGACACGTACGTACATCGACAAGTTAAGAATCCGTTTAATACGAGCCCTTCGATTCATCTTGGCGCATCCAACGCGCCAAGTCTGCGAGAAGTTCATCATCCACGTAGGCTGAGAGAACGTTCGGCGTTCAAGCGTGACGGGGTACGGTGTGGGTTCAGCTATTTCTAAAAAGAATGCGTCTAGGTGTACCAAAAAGAATAAACAAAGTGATAGAACGTGCTCCATGCTCGTAACGTAAACGACTGTGACAGTTGCTGGGTGGCTGCTCTCGCAAGAGATCCAGTTCAAATTCAAAGGATGTACGTGGAAGCGAACACGTGGAAGCGAACACGCGGAAGCGAAGAGACCAGCGACAGTCTTTTGGAATCAACTTCGCCTGTGTCACGGAGATATCGTATCGAAGAGAGCGTTAACTTGGCCGACAGAGTGTATGATCGTTGCTAATGACGAGCCAACAAGAGTCCCCATCTCTCGTGATTTCGTTTCGACGAGACTGTGTGCGTTGGGGGTCAGCGGGGCTAGCGTGGCCTCATCGAACTGTTCAGGGGCTGCATAAGGCCTCCGTTAATATATCCGTGATACGTGGTGTACACCGCAGCTGGATTTTGTTGATGAGGGTCTTGAGGATAGGGTGTAGGTACGTTCACCACTCCCACAGGGAGTTGGCTGGCCTGGTTCATAAAGCCACCGAGCTGAGCAGCCTGGTTCATGTAACCGGTAGCCGGCTGAGCTACCCGATAGCCATACTGAGCGGCGGCCATGAGATTCGTGTTTAACGCCACGTTAGGGCTGACCCTGCTAGCGGCGCTCTGCATCTGGGGACAGGTACTTCCAGGATCGAGAGTCTGTCTGTACAGACTCTCGCTCGGATACGGTTGAGTCAGAGACGCCATGTTCGCGTTCGCAGACGACCTAGAGGTCGATCTGCTGGGTGGTCCAGGTGTACCAGGCGGTACCGTGTTCACGTTATAGTAATTCTTGGCATAACCGAGGGATACTTGCGGCGGCGTGGGCAATTGCCTCGAAGTTTGCGGTGGCGTCATGGTGTGCGGAATAGGAGGCGGCGGTGTCAGATTCATTGATGGCGGTGGAGTCGGTGGTATCATCTCCAGGCCGTTCGTCAATTGCTGTAACTTCGCTAAACTGCACGAGTTCGTGGTCTGATGGTTTCCTGAGGCCGATAAAGATGGTGCCGGCGTGTGTGAGTGCGGAGGCATCGCGCTGGTCTGAATGTAAAAGTTCGTTGCCGTCGTGCTAGGCGTGGGAGCTCCTGATCTGCTGCCACGATGCTGTATAACGTAGGTGTTTTGTGTGGGGAAGGCCTGAGAGGCGACGGCCATGTAGTTCCCTTGCGAGATCACAGCCATGTTGTGCGAATGGGCAGCGTGCGTATGAGAGTGCGGATGAGGTACGGGTGGTACGCTCATCGACGATGACTGTTGATACTGTGGCGGCACGTGGGACGTGTGCGCCACAGTGCTGTGACTCGTGTGAGAGGACGTGTGGCTCGTATGAGAGCTCGTATGCTGAGAAGAGGCCTGAGTGTGCGGCGTAGGAGGCGTTGCTCGATGAGATCTGCTGCTCTGCTGCGCTGACCTGGACCTGTGTGTCGTCTGCGAGCCACTCGCTCGCTTATTGCTATGAGATTGCGTTTGAGGCTGCTGCTGCTGCTGTTGCTGATGCGCTGATTGTTGCTGTTGAGACTGTTGCTGCGACTGAGACTGACTATGCGCCATGCTTTGACTCTGTGTCTGCTGCTGAGCCAGAGACAACTGAATCGGTTGTGGCGTATGAGATTGAGGCAAAGGTTGCGGCGTATGGCTCTGTGGCATCGGCTGTGGGCTCTGCGTTGGTATACTTTGCGGCGTATGGGATTGAGAAATAGGCTGTGGCGTGTGGGACTGAGGTATAGGTTGCGGTGTGTGGCTCTGTGGCAGAGGCTGAGGACTCTGAGTCGGTATACTCTGAGGAGTGTGCGACTGCGGCGTCCTTGGTTGCTGCAAAGGCTGGGGCGTATGTGGTTGATGCAGAGGCTGGGGCGTATGAGGCTGATGCATCGGATGTATGCTGACGTGAGCCGGTGGAGTGTGCTGAGGCATCGAACAGTCGGCATATTGAACTTGAGGCGATATATTCACGGCGACGGAAGCTGCAGGCGTTGGTATTTGCATGGATACCGAAATTGGAACTGTGACGGATGGCGGCATCGAAGGTAGCGCGCTAGGCGGCCTCTCGACGCTGTTTTGCGATGCTAGATCGCTAGCTATCGAAGTAGGAGACTCGAGTCCCAGCTGGCTAACGTCTAGATCGCACTGGCCGTAGTGCAACGAGTGCACGGAGTTTGTTGTCGAATCAGGTGTGTACACTCCCATAGAAGGTAGATCAGGTTGTGAGGGAGGTGTTCGTTTTACCGATCCAGGATTCTCCAAGTGAGGCGTCGTCTTTCCACTTTCTGGAGAATTCTGTTTTAACTCTTCCGGCTGAGTCTGAAGATGCATGGTCTCTTGTTGCTCTATGATAGGCAGACCTTTCTCTTGAGGCGTGAGAGGCTCCGTCTCGGGTGACGCAATGTTTGAAACCACTGATGGTTCCTTCTTTTCCGTGGGAGTTGCTGGAGAAGCTTCTATCTTTGGCCGTGGCAATTCCTCCTTAGAATCCTTGAGCCCTAACCTCTCGGAAATCGTCTCTTCCTTAGGGCTATCGTTCTCCTGAGTAATAGCTTCTAACTTCTCGCTTACCTCCTCCTTCGGCGAGGAGACTTCAGGTACCAATTTCGACGTTTCCGAACTATGAGTCGCTTTTTCAGTCTCTGACTCTTTATCACATTCCTTCGAAGCTTCGCTTTGCTCCTCTGTAACCTGCGACTCCGCCTCTACCTTTTGCGGCAAAAGTTTATCTTCTTCAGGTGCTTTTTCTTGAACCTCTTCCGTCTTCTCCATCTGCTCGTTCGAATCACTCTCCGCGTTACTCGAACACTGAGTCACGGATTTGGGTCTTGGTGCAGGTACTTCTTCCTCCCCTTCGTCTTCGTCTCCTCCTTCGTATTCTCCAGGACTTGCGGTTGCCACTTCCGTTTCAGGAGGAATCGTCGTTCCACTGTCTTCCGTAGCATCATTCTTACTCGTTTCGACACTATCCTCTTTGGCCAACAACTCTGGAACAGATGGTTGTTTCTTCGAGGGAGAATCGGCCTTTCCAGAAACTGGCGTTGGAGACAACGAAGGAGGAGGTATCACAGGACTCTCTGCTCTGTTTTTCGTAGGGGTTTCCGGCTTCAGCTGAGGCATCTTCAAAGCTTCCTTCTCTGCCTTTGCTCTGCCCCGCCTCGACATTGGCGACGTCTTCGTTTCCTTCGTTTCCTCCTTTCCATTACATTGACTTTCTTCAGTACTTTTCTTCTCCTTGGCCTGTTTCGCTTGCAAGTACTTTGTCTGTCGACTGGTAACCTTCAGCAGAATGTCATCAACTTTGCACTGTTTCTTCGCCGGTTTCTGGATCGTCGACGACGATGGTGTCGAAGCTACAGCTTTGGGTGACGTCTTTTCAGCTTCCATAGAACTATCTTTATCTTTCGGACAGTCCTTGTCCTTTGCCTTATCCTTTTCCTTGGGCTTCTCTTTGTCCTTTTCCTTCTCTTTTTCCTTATCCTTTTCTCTCAAGGATTCTCGCGTCCTCTTTCTGGAACTAACCTCCGACTTTTCCTCCTTCTCCTCGGCTTCAGTCTTTTCGGAATGTTTTCGTTTGCGCGCGGGCGTTACCATCGATTCAACTAGGGGGGTCTTGGGGGTTCTGATCCTTCGTCTGGACATCGTTGACACTGGCGTCGTCTTCGTTGAGCTCACAGAACTCGTGGTTTTCGGCGTCGCCACTGATCTAGAGTTCCTCGGTGTAGTGGGAGTGGCCTTCGACTCGACTTCCATCGCCTCCTTGGTATTTTCTGGAGCAACGGTACTTCGAACCTCCTTCTCAGACTCCTTGCTGTCTTTTACCTCCTTAGGATCCCTCGTTGCTTTCGATTCCTTAGCCTCCTTCGACTCTTTAATCTCTTTCGGAACCTCCTTTTGTAACACGGTTTTCTGAAGACTCTTCTGCTTCAACGGAGACGACCTTCTCTGTCCCAATCTCCTCCCCCTAGGCTTCTTCTTGATTTTTACCTTCTGGATCTTTTCAACGACCGCAGCTGCTTGCTTCGGTTCTGCCACAGGAGAAGATTCCGAACTGGTATCAGCGCTTTCTTCGGGACTCTGATACGGATTAGGTATCTGCGTAAGCAGTGGAATCCATCTAAGACAGTCGGGGTCCAACTTGATTCGCGAACTCTTCCGAACTTTCGCCATGTGAGCGTCCACTTTGCCCCAATCGACTACCACAGCCACTTTAGAGTTCCCTTCGCCCGGTAAATGAACCGACCTAATGAATCCCAGCAACTGCATGGCAGTCGCAATGTCGTGAGCCGATACGCCAGTTTCTTTCGTTATATCGCCCAGTTTTATTTCCGTCGAATCCCTGTGAGCGTCCAGGTATTCCAACACAACGCTTTTCCAGAACGAGTGGTATGACACTCGACCAAGATCGGACAAAGGTTTTTCCGGTGTGCCCGGAATACCCTCGACCTTGGACAAAAGGTAACTGAACTCTATGAGAAACCTTCCGAAACCCTGTCTCTGATACTGTGGTAGAGTCATAATGCAAGAGACGTTGTATCTTTGCGCGGGACAGTGTTTCTCTTTGCTGAAGTAGCCTACGAGGTGGCAACCGTACTTGTCATTCTTCGTCACCGCGTAAAAAAGAAACGGCTCCACGTCGTAGTACAGTGTCTTGTGATCCAAGAACAATTTCGCTAATAGACACAGGTTCTGACAGTAAATCTTATTAACGTTGCCATCGATCTGCAACAGAAAACCCGATGTTCATGATAAAAATATTGTTGACGCCACGAGACACATAATCCGAGTGCACGGAACCAATGTTATAGTAATTTTACTAATCTTTATGCTTTTTTAAATACAGAATATTGTTCTGAACACTCGGGTAATGGTCTTTATGGAACTGAGTCGATAGACAAATGATTTTTACAACGCACCTCGAAAACAGACAGTCCGTTACACCTATATATTTCAGTAGCCGGTGGATGCCTCCACTGGCACTTGTCCATGTGCCTGTCGAGCACCGCCCGACTCTTCGTGTACTTCAGGCAGAACTCGCAGAAGAATAGTTTTGGTAATCTTGCGTACTCCTGGGGGAACGGACTCGAGTACCACGTTTCCACTTCGTAACGACCGAAAACAATGGCTGCAGGATTCCTCGCCCCGTTGCCTGACACGTTCCCAGAACTCACGGGTTCTTCGCTGCCTTCCGTGGAAACGGTCAACCTGGCCGCTCTATCCCGAGCTTCCTTAAACAGGTCCACGTCTTTCTGCGTAACACCAGGTGGCAAGGTTTGAGGCAGAATCGGCTCCTCTGTAACCAGAATTCAGACAACGGTTTTTCTCGTGCTCCTGTAACTGTTTCTGTGAACGAATAGAACGACGGAAATAGAATTCACTGATCTCTAAAGAATATCCGAGTGATAGAGTTACGGTACTCTACGTTAGATGCTAAGACATTAGACGGATCACTGTACTGAATAAATGTATCTGATACAAATGAATCTGATACAAATGATAATTGTGAAACGTAAAATCAAAGTAAACGTGTTTAGCGACAAATCAAGGTTTCATCATGGTAGCATGACAGTGTCTATGTTCCGATACCGGACGTCGATGTTAGTACGCGTTAGAACAGGATACGATTTTAATACAGAAAAAGAAACTACCGACCACAAAAGCGAGATGACTTTAGTCGGCAAGCAGAATACTATCAAGTGCACTGACGACAATCTCGAGTAGTAACGTGGTGCAAGAAGGATCGAATAGCTGTTAATATGGTGAGCAGTATCCAAAGCAAAGCTGTGGGTTGGGTCTTTTTGTGGGATGTGTTGGCAGAGTATCAAAAAAGTTGGCTCTTCAATGGCAAAGGGGCATTGTTTGACGGTGGAGGGCGGTGAATTACAACAAGTAGTGCCTGCTAAATGTCAGCAACAGCAGGTAGACTCCAGCGTGACTGACATAAGGCGGCTGAATGAGATATGCCACCCAGTGCCATATTTCGTCGTCCTGGAAACTGACCAGCATCGGTTACTTTCGATTACTTTTTACTGCGGAGAGCTTGGGGACGTGGGACCAATGGCCTTTACAAGTTTTCTTCAAGCTTCGTATGATACACCGACGGTACTTTGAACGAAGAACTGAGAACGCAATCGGTGTGTTAGAGTGTTTTTGAATAAGCCTGACCGAAACTCTGTACTTTCGTAATAATCGTGAAAAAAGTCTGCCATAAAAAGTAAAAGAGAAGAAAATCGAACGAAAAAAGTGCGCAAAGTATAACGTGTACAGTCGGATGCGTTTGTACGTGCACTAATTACATATCCTATAAATATGCTGTATGCATTAAAGGAAAGTAAGTGTGCCAGAGCCAAGTAATAACATCATTAGTAACATGCAATAATCACGCAAAAGGTTTTCGTGAAGTAAAACGAATGGAAATTTCATGTATGCTGTTTGAACGTATCCATTGATTTCCATCGGTTTTACAGCACGCGATAAACATCCTAGCAAGGAACCTGATTGTTCTTCGTACAAAGGCGTCGTCTGGAATCAGTGACAAAAAAAAAAGGACGATTAGCACGAAACATGTACAATTCAGCGACCAGTTTTCCCCGTTAGTATAGAACAATCACGTTATCTTGGAAAAGAAGTTACGTCAGACGCACGTGTACACACACATCATACCACACCACACCGCCAACACATCCACGTGGTGGTGAGCGAGGATTAGATTAGAGGGAATTCTTCGTTTGCGACTTGGGTGCATCATTGAGGTTAAGGACTCGTGAACGGGTGGGGTAGACTCTTACCCTTCCTGGTGGAGCAGGGTGTCGCGCGGGGTGTCGTGGTGGTGTTGGTGGTGGTGGCGCTAGTACAGGCTCGTGGATTGGACTTTAGGCTAGGATTTGACTTTACGGAATCGGACAACAGGCCGGACTTCGAAACAGCGGGCACAGGGTGGCGTGTCTGACTCGCTTCGACGAGCAGCGGGTTCCTCTTTCGCGAGCAGTGATCGTGCCTCGACGGCGACGGCGACGGCGACGAGGACGGCGATGACGCGTCCGTCGCTGCACACTTCACCAGCGACGTGTCGTCTTTCATCAGCTTTCTCCTCTCGTGTTCGTGCCTCTTACTGTTCACCGCGGTCTTCACCAAATTCGAAGGCGTCATTTTTGGTAGCTTTTCATTCAGGGAACCGAACAAGCTTTCGTCGGAGGGTGTGAAGATTCCAGGCCTCGGTACCCTGGGTACATCATCGCTGGCCTGTGACTCCGTTCTCTTTCTCTCTTTCGATTTCCCCGTGGCGGGAGAATCGTCCCTCTTGTTGCTATGTACGCTTCTCAGAAGCTTGCTACTAGGTTTGTTCGTATCGTCCATGTTAGGCCGTTTTCTCCTATCGGGAGCGTAATTGGGTGCCGGTGCGCCTGATCTCGCTCTGCTATTCGTAGGTACTGAAAAAAAGTGACTCAGACCGTCATACAGGCCTTTCAATTGTCCGGCACCGGGTTTAACCTTGTTCTCCGTGCCGGCGAAGCCGCTGTTGCGATCATTCTTTTGCTTCTTTTTACCATCCAATGAACTGTTGGCAGCCGGTTGTATGTGCAGGCCGAAAGTCGGCGTGCTACCCACGTCGAGTTTGGGTAACGGTGCACCGAAGGTGTTGTTGATGTTACTGAAAAACGGCGATTCGACGTTGAGCTTTGCAGCGGCCGCAGCGAAGCCCCAAGGCTTGTCTTCGTTGAGATCGCAAGAGAACGGACCCCTCGGATTCGGGGTCTCGACGCGCGCCTCCTGACTGTCCTCCTCCGAGGAGGAGGAGGACGAGTCGCTCGACTCGCTCGAACTATTTCCCTCGTCATCGTCTTCGTCTTCGTCTTCGTCTTCGTCATCGTCGCTGGTATCACTGGCGTCCGACGAATCGCTATCTGACGCGTCGCTGCTGCTGCTGCTGCTGCTGGACACCAGCGGCGCCCTTTTCTCCGCCATCGGTTTCTTTTGGCTCGCGTTACCCCGTGTCAACCTAGGACTACTAACGTTCTGCGTGGATTTAGACTTATCACCGCCCCCCACCCGCTTCAATTTATTGTGCTCCGCGTTAAATGCGCTCAGCCTAAAGAACTTTTGCTTCTCCTTCGAGATCCGGTCGTTCTTCTCTTCGAGTAGCCTACCCTGGCCTGCGAGTGGGGCGGGGGGTTGTGGTAAAGGAGAGGAAATTAAAGGTGGTTGACGAGGGGAGACAACACCCGCATTACCGTCCGAGCTGCTGTCCACCTGTGCCACTCCAGCACCGCCTTTCTTGCCCGGAGTCGCAATCGTCAAGCTCTTTCTGGATACTGTCGATCTGGAACAAGCATCATCCATCAACCCTTCTCAGAAGCTTCACGATCTCCGCAACGCTTCGGTATCTCGATCGAGTCGCCTCGGTTAACCCGTCACGTTGCTTCGTGCTAACAGAAAAAACGACTAGTTCCGAAAATTCTGGACGGTGTACAGAGGCTGCGCGATTCCAACGCAACGGGTTAACGATTCGCGTTACTGGCACCGAACGGCAATAGGTTACACAGCTTACTTTCTATTCTCGCGTAATTTGCTAAATCTCTTCCTCGCGCTGGTCGGCGTGTCGTCGGGAGAACTCGCGTCCTGCGTCTTGTTCTTCTTGGCATCGTCCTTCGATACGGGGGTATGCGCCGTCTGACAGTGTCGACACCTCCAGGGTGCCTTGTTCTTCTTGTCGAGCGCAGGGTCCAGGCAGGTGGGATGGTAACACTTCACGCAACCGGCGCACTTCACCAGATAGTTCTGCGATTCCCGTTCCAACTGGCAGCCGGCGCACGTAGGCGAGCAATCGTCACAGGACCACGTTATACCTCTGTCGACGAGGATCGAGAGTTCCGGTGGAGCGCACGAGTTGTGCAGAGCTGCACCGCACACGCTGCACCTGCTCAGCTTTTCGCCGCCGCTCCGTTTCGTGTTGTTGTTGTTCCCCGCAATCGTCGCGCCGAGACATTCCTTGCATATGGGCAGAGGAGCCGGCAGCTGCGACAAATCGTACCAACCAACATGTAAATACTATGTTCAACGTCAACCTCGAACGCGTTTCAACAAATATACTCGTACTATCTTTTTCGAGCGAAGCTATTCTTTTCATTCCGTGCGATCGACAACGTCGTCCAGTTCACTCGGTAGACCACAAAATGGGAAAGATTTCAAAATAGATAGGAGGTCGGGCGAACTTGTATCCGTACGGTTAGCAGGTTGTCGGGAAAGCTGTTATTACAGATCGATCGACCATTCTTTATCCAAACAGATACAGCGCAGAACCTTCACGGTTAGTGCGTAAATTCGTATGTATTCGAGGAGCCTTGTGTTATGTGCAATGCATATGAAAGACGACCGACCGCGTATCGTAAAACATAATTATTCATTCCGGTAATAATGCAGGCTAGGTTCCGTATATCTCTGCATCAACGAGGGTGCATCTTATTAAAACCGTGGCTGCACCAGTCTCGGGGACACGCTTGCAACTCACACGTGCACCTCGATATACCGAACACACGTGAAAAAGAACTAAACCACCGGCTGGCAGGGGCCATTCCCTACCGGAGAACCTACTTTCCAAGTTGTGAAACCAGAAGGGTTCTTGTGCAACACAAAATTAGGTTTCCGAAAATTCCTAATTGAAACGAATCAAGTGCAAGACTCCTGTGCGAATCGAGTGCTCCGATAAACGTTCGAAGTAAAGAAAAACTGTAACGCGTGCATTCGATTTTCGTCGGAACCTTTACGATCGCGAGGTCATTGAACGACGCGAATCTTATCGTTGTTATGCAATTCTGTAACCTACAAAGCCGATGCGCCGTGCGAGCGTAATTGTTCGGTGCCTGGAAAAAAAAAATGACCTGCTGCTGAGGGAACTCGAAATGTCAGTCGATTAAGCGTGTATCGGTCTCGCACGAGCAATGCAATAGGTTTGGAGGCAGTTGTCGGGGATTGACATTTTCGTTGGGTCTAGAAGCGGCTGCAGAAAGCAGGGAGAGCAATTTCCTCGAACGGAACACACGTGATCTGGCTCCGTTCCTCGGACCAACGACCTGTTGCTCGACGACGAGGTACGACCAATCGTCGAGTAACTGTTACGCGATTGGGCGATCCGGTGAACCGCGTCTTTACGCGTGACGTTTCTGTTAATGCACCCGAGGTGCATTCCCTTTCGACTCGACGCTGCTTTTAATGTCACTGCGCCTACGGACAGACCCAGCTGCTCGAACGCTCGCAACCATGTTCCAATCCTACTACGAATTCCTTCCACCGTCACTCAACGGCTGGAAATTATCTTGACAACTCTTTTTAGCATCGGGACCATTCGAAACGCGTTGAATATATTTTTTTTTTTTACAGAATTATAGAAATTCTCTACAGAGTACTGTAAGATAATGTTTCAAGGTCTGTAGTCGTTGGCTAGACTTTCACAAATTTTCCGTCGTATAACTCCTCAGCCGCTACTGGGTGGTCCGCCAGAAATAAGCCATCCTGATACGTTCTAACGGAACGATGCTATCGGAAAAGAATGTGAACGAAAAATAGCTTTAAGAACGTGGTGGCGGTTTTCGTGTCAAGGCCGCGTTCTTCGAAGCTGCCAAGGCCATCATTATTTTTCTTGCGCAGAACGATTCTTCACGATACGATAACAGACGGGATCAAGACGACTACAGCTTCACATTTATATTGTCCGACAGCTCGGTCTTGAGACTTGAAGTCGTAAGATTCGGTATCTACCGTTTTGATGCGCTATCTTAGCTCCGATTCATCCGCGGACCAAGTTGTATGAGAGTGTACCCGTTTTTCAGTCAACGAGCGTGCATCTCGTTACGAAAGTGAAACAGGTATGAGAACAAACATACCAGACTGCTCCGTCGTTTACGGAGCACCCTATATAAATGACACGTCCGAGGTAGCCGCAAGACAGTGGAATGGCCGTCATCGTGCGGATCGATGGTGACGAGCAGAGTACGACACGGAGAAAGGGTTAACGAAAAAGCGCGGGAAACCGAGTGGCAGAGGTAGATAGCGACGTGAAGCGGTAAAACCGAGAACCACCTGAGAGGCAAACAGAGTAAGAGAGGCGGAGAGGGAACGACAGAGAGAGAATTGGCAGAACGCGTCGGCGCGAGCGTTCTATAACTTTCCACGCTCTCTGCGGCCTGACACGCATAAAACGCGGTCGTCGGGAGCGCGGAGGGGCACGGAGGGGACAAAACGAGAGAGAATGAGAGAGAGACAGAGGGTGAAGTCAGAGGGAGAAGTCAAAGCGATTCCGTGCGCGCGGAGGATCAATAAGAGAAGCGATATACAAACGAGTCGCCGGAAGTTGGCCGAGATAGCACATCGTCCCGAGCCTCTGCACCCTCCGCCCGCCCTTCAGCCCCCTGGCAGTTGCCCCTTCTTCAGCTTCACGAGGCGTGGGCATACGGCGTGACTCTCCGACCACGAAGAAAGGAGCGTAACGAGCGCGTAATATTTTCTTCGTCGATTTCGAGCGGGATCGCGACCATCTTTCTTGCAACTCGAGCTTTTCAGCGATTCCAAAGAGAGGAGGCGCAGCAAGGCAGATGGACACCTCTTTCCGTGTGGCTCCACGCGAGCCTACGCGCCCGTTATTCTCTCCCTTGAATACGTTTGTATCGGCTACACATATGTTCCATCTACTCCACTGCGCCGTTACGAATTCGTGACTCATGCCCTACAAATGCACCGTGCGTCGATTCTTTCTTTTTTCTTCCACGCGTCGCCGTTCGATTGACGAGCACGCCTTACAACGTTGCTGCGCACTTCCTGGTACCAGGCTATACCTACGCCTCTATAAATATCTCGAGACGGCTATTTACAATCTGGCGACATAATTCGATACCGATTGGAACCGTTTCGATGCCGGGGATCGAGAAAGGTGAACGATCTGGTACGGATTATCCGAGGGAATCTGGTCGGAAACCTCTGTCCTCCGCAAACGGTCGTCCACGTGGCTCCGATGCCAACCTGGTCTCGAACAGCTTCGCTTCCTATACAAGTGGACCCTGCTGCGCCGAGTCCCAAGGGGTCTGGCTTTCTATCTCCGATAGATCATCGCTCGCGATCTCTCCAAGGATTTAGGTAGCAGAGATTCGAAAAAGGAAGGAACGAAGCGCGGCCGGTTGATCATGGGCTGCTAATGGACTCGTCAACGAGGCTACCTAGCCCCAAACACGGGTCACTCCGACTGGTTCGGAAGTCGTGTCCGCAGCAGGCCCGCCGCCTGCGCGAAAGAGATCGGGATAACGTAGGAAGTTCATGGTGATTAACATCTCGACTGCGAGCGATCAGGAAGAATTTCACTGGAGGACGAGCGTGCGAACGGGACTCGAGAGGAGAAAGACACGGCATACCGAAGAAGCTTCACCGATCGTTTTGCAGAGATTAATGGATCGTTGGGGAACTCGCGAACCGCTTTTTGCCCGACTACACGACGTTTGACCCGAGGTGAACCCGGGACGAGTCGGTGGAAAGCGAGAATCGACTGTACGGTCGTCGTTTCACGGACCAGTTCGAGTGTTCGCAGACGCGTGAAAACGTACAAGGAGGGATAAAGAGCTGAACGAATAGATACGGATCAACGGAACGCTCGGAGTATAGTTTGAAACGAGCGTGGCTTGGGTAACGCGAGCGAACGTGCTCTCCCGAGTTCAAGGCCGTGAAAATTCTCGCTATGTTCGCGCAACTGTTGCTCTATCCGGGTACAGGTGGTTCCGAGCCACCGTTTTCATCTGCTGCCCATATGGCGGCTGTCGTTGGATGACTGCACGCTTCCCTGCAATCAACCTACTTTTTACGACGTCTTTTAGCTGGACTATCTTGATATCCCTCGGACAATTTACAGTCCGTTCGTTATTTACGATTTCTTCGAGTTGTTGCTTAATTTTAACCGGTCGCACGAACCTCGGTCTGCTTTTTCGTGGAACTCGAAATGTATGCCACCCTGGCTGCATTCTGAACCTCCCCGGTGACTATTCGTTCACCGTGTTGTGCTAGCACACAGTATTTGTTGAGTGAAGTAACCTCGCTTCCTGATCCCACATTACGAAGGGAACAAAACAAATGGTCGACCGGAGTAGGTAACGATTAGAAACACCGGTGAGAACGATCCATTTATCGGACAGAGCGTGAGTCAGAGGATCGACAGAACGAAAGAACGAAAGAACGAAAGAATGAACGAACGAACGAACGAACGAGCGAACAAACGAACGAATTAAACAGGAATGACTCACCTTGGGCACGGGGGGCTCCGGTGGAGTGACATGAGCGTTCTCCCCAAGCTTCTTGAGATAGGGCGGTCTGTCCGGTTGCCGGAAGAGCCTACCGTCCTGAATCACTAATCCCCGATCGACCGCCCTTTTCGCGGACAGCCTGAGCGCCGTCCTCAAGTCACCCTCGGCTTCCTCTTCGACCGTGTGACTTTGCCTGATGTATTTCTCGATGTTCTTCAGGGTCGATCCCTCTCGTTCGCCCAGTTCGCGAACGGCCTTGCCGAGCACCTTGCTCAGATCGGACCCTTTCCCGACCTTTAGCGGCTTCGACTGCAGGCCACCGGGATCCTTGTACGAGGATTGTCCCTTGTTGAAGATCTTGAGCACGTCGCCTCGCTTGACGGCGACCTCCAGGTGCTCGGCGATCTCCTCCTCGTGGTAGTTGTGGTGCTGGCGGATCGCGTGGCATATCCGCTCGACACTCGGTCTCTGTTTCTGGCTGCGGATTTTCCGGATCGCGTCCAGGAACCAGGCCGACCAGGTGTCGGCGGACTCCGGTTCCTCCATCGCGCCGCCGTCGGCCGTTTGCCGGCGAGGACGGCGACGGTGAGCGCCAGGGTATATTGCACCCGGTGGACAACGCTCGAGCGCCTCCGGGTCGGTTGTGTCACGGCCACGACATTCACATCCTGCGCCTTCGCTCGGCTCGGGACCTTCGCTCAGCCTCCTTCGCCTCCCTCGTTCTCTCGCCGTCGCAGCTTATGCTGACCCTGAAACCAGAACGTTCCGGTCAGATTAAACGTCTCTCCTCGCTCTCGATCGCGTCGATGATTCGCGTATCCGCGCGAAAACCCCGCGACGCCCACGCCATTTCCAGCAGGAGACGCGATTTTCGTTACAGACCGCGACGCGCGGCTCTCCCTCTCTCTCTCTTTCTCTCTGATTAGCACTGGGGACGCGAGCGACGTTTATCGATCGCTTTCCTGCTCGGCCAACTATTGTTTTCGCTTACGATTACGCGCGCCTGGAATCAGTTAGACCCTGCTCCATCAACCCGCGACGAAAGCTATCGCTGGGATCACCGAAACAGCTGGAATCCTCATCATCTGAAGCGCATCAACCAGCGAGGGCCGTTCTACCGGCTACCAAGTCCATGCGTTAATCCGAGCGACTCGAAAGCCTCTGATTCAAACAGTCGCCATGACGCGTGTCATCCGGGCAAACAGAACGATTTCCAGCTTCGTCGCGATACCGTGATCGCTCGATTTTCCCCTGACCGGCGAACTTTCTCCTCGGCGGCGGGCTCGAGAAGGTGTACGCGAAAGCATGTGGAAGGGAGAGAAAAATTTAAAATCGCCGTACTCGACTATTGCGCAACGTGGAACGACCCGTAGACACGCGGCTTGTTAACTCGATCGCGTGCGTGTGCCACCGTGCACAATCACAATTTACTGGTTCGTCGAAAAAGTAGAAAAGAAAAAATACGGGTCCCGAGATGCTGGTTTAGAAACTTCCGTGTGAAACGAACGCGTCGAGTTCCTCGAAAGGTCCCCGAAACGCCGATGATACCGTTAAGTTCCTCGGACGTCGATCGTCGGAGGTTCGATCCTCGAAATGAAGAATACCGCGCGTGAAATCGCCGACACGAAACGGGTCGAGCTGCGCACGAGTCATCCTCGAAGGCTGACGCGCGTTAACGAATTCTCGCGTTCACCAGATAAACATGCAAATCCTCGCATGCATGCTGTACTGTCACCTACTTTTTTTTTCTTTTCCAATTTTAAAGCGCACACCTGCGCGAGACTGTTTCGACCGCCGCCACGAAGTGTATCGAAACGACGCGAAACGACGCCGAACGACGCTGCGGAAGAGAATCCCGTGGAAATCAGAATGGGATGGTGGATTATTAATGATTCGTCGCGGAGAAAGCTGGTGGTTGGAACGATGCAGGAAACAGGGAAGATGGGATGCAGCCGCGATACGAGAGTTGACCTAGGCCAGTGCCGCAGTCGCGGGTGTACGATAATAAATATCCCCGGAGTTTAGCCGCTAACGCGTTCCAGAAGGGAGAGAAAAAAACCATAAAACGCCGACTTAAACCGGCTCCCAGCGGAAGAGCCACCACCACCGATCCCCCCTTGGACCACCAATTCTCACCACGTGCACGCTCTATTCTCGAACTCGACCTTCAAGCAGCCCCTCCTAGATTCAGTTCCCGCCAAAAATTTTCCAGTCATTTCATGCCCTCATCACTGGAACGCATTTTTCGAAATTCCAACGAGTATCGAATGAGAAACCGGTACACCGCCGCTCGTTACGAGTTCCCGATTCCAAAGAGAGATCGAGTTCGAGAAAAATTAAAAATCATCGTGTCGAAAGAACTAGTATAAAAACGTTCGGAGCTCGAGAGGACGCCTAGAGCAGATTAGAGCGTAACCGTTCGTTAGACTATTCTCGATCTTCAGCATGACTCACGATCAAACATCAATATCTGAGAACTCTTCTCGCGTAACACGTGTCCGTGTCTCTGGCGCGTACAAGGTCGCCGCGCGACCAACAAGAACGAACGAGCGAACGATCGAACGAAAGTAGACACGAAATTGCCTTGTACGGTCCTTCGAGAGAGCGTGCAGGAAAGCACGACACATCGTCTCGAATCTGAAGTATTTGCTCTGCCCTCGGTGCTGAATTACCGTCGAACAGAATCGACTTCCCCGGCCAGAAAACGAGTAGTCGAGTTTTTGACGATTCGATGATTTCACGAATAACCCTGTTACCGGAGGACTACGGAATGATTGCTCATTGACAGAAAATTCCACGATCGATCTCATATGCTGATAAATGCCATGAACCAACGTATTATGAATCACTCCGCTGCGATGCGTACGCGAAGACACCGCCGTCACCGTTGCCGTTATCAGAGGCGTACGTCGTAGAAACGGTTAATACGGACGTGAATCGTCGACGAGATAACACGGAGATGACTCGAGCAACGTGTAACAGAGGCCCTGGCCGTGTCAGTGTCCCGCGAGGGAATATTTTGACCTGCGCGATTTCACTTGCGTTTTTCCGTATCGCCGCACCCCGACCGAGCCACCGCTAATTAGCCAGCGAATGATCGATCCGGGAAAAACGTTAATTGAATCGAACAACGAACCAGATAGCTGCTCTCTCGCTTCACCCGATTACACTCCACGAGTATACGATTTCCTTCGATTAACGCTGAAACGTTCCGTGTTCGAGGGGGGTAGAGATGCGCGCGGAAACGTGTCCAGACGCTGTGTTTTTTTCTCCAATTTTTGCACGTGATAACAATACGTGTCGGTGTTCAGAGATGACACTCTTATCTTCGCGTTGCGTCACCCTTTGATCTCGTGTCACGCAACCCGACGAGCCCCACGTGACAGTTTAATTGACTGCACGCTCGAATGATTATAGATACTTCGATTTGGCGATTCATAATGATAAGACGTTAACATGAAAATCTGTCAGCATCCCACGAGGTATCCGCTACTTTAAAATTCTGTTAAACGGTGAATCGTTTGGAAATTTTTCACTGCTACCGAGCATCGTGTAAAAAACATTATCGACGAACCTGTCACGGTTCGTCCAAGACAACTGGATTTCCGCGACGACTTGAATTTTAAACGTCAGCCTTGGCTCGAATTCATTAATCGGCCAATTACCGGCACGCTTCCAACGCTGATCACGGAGAACAGGAGCATATACCAACGGACGACATCGTTCTGATCCAGTGACAACCGGCGACTCAATGTTACAAATCTCTGATCCACCGATCACAAATGGCCGTGTCAAAAGCTTTAACACGATCCATGCATATTGCGCGCTACTGCTTTTAGAAGTAAGAAAAATAAATATGGGGAAAAGTTATTTATTCCGAGAGTGCAAATATTTTGGTCGGTCACGTGACTTCTTCGGGGTCACCTTTCTCTAGATTTCAAGGTCACAAACGCTTGATAAAAAACGGACGTACACCAGTGCCATTGAAACGATCGAATTCAATCCAGTACAAATTACTTCTAACGTTCGTCGCACGTTGCGCGTTACTCATACGAATGTTCGCTCCAAAAATCTACAGATGTCAAGGGGTAAAAAAAGAATTACAGCTTGCCCCAGTTTCGAAAATCAGCCGGTACAGCCAGAATCGTTTTTGCAACAAAGATTTTCCTCGATGCACGAGAATCGTCTGGGATCGAGAGATGACACAGAAGACCGGATCGGTGGATGATGTGGCCGGCCCGGTGTGTCACGCCGTCGCGATCGTGTCAACGTGTACGTATTGCAACCGAATTCGGTGGCTCGGCCTGGGTAACGTATATTACGAATTGTTTCTGAACTGCCTCGTTAGGCGAGAGGAAATATCGGACGACCGGACGGACGAACGAACGAACGAAGGAAGGAAAGAACGCGTCCGTCGTTCGTCGTTGGTCCGGTTAAAGACGACGGGGACGAGGGCGAAGAGAGGCCAGACCTGGGCAGGCCGGCTGGCCCCTCTCACCGATCCGACGGAGAGTAAAAGAGAGGACGGAGAGAGAGCAGCTGGCAGCAAGAAAACGGACGGTTACCGAACGGCCCTAACCGCCGCCCGTCGCTCGTTACTCGTTCAACTCGTAACTCGTCACTTCCTTGCCACGGCTCACCAACGTGATTTCACTGGTGATGTCGATCGATGGAAAACGCTGAATCGCGAATATACTCACCGTGCCGGACTCGCGTTCCACGTTCACGCGAACGCGATGGAAACGATCTGGCTGCCGTCGGTGGCCATTTTAATCGACACGTACACGCTCGCGAGAGACACGGAAGCCGTTTCCACAAGAGAGAAACGGTTGTCGATGGTGAGAGACACCGTAGGTAGAGGAAACGTCGTGATCGCGCGACGGCCGTCGCCCACGGCTCCCGTCGCTGACGCTATTTTCGATCGCACTCGTGCAAAATACGACAATACGCGCCACCGGAACACCCGTTCCATGAGCCGGAAGATCCGGAACGCGTCCCGTACGCGAAAAAACGCGAAATGACGGAATTACGTCGTGGTAGACAGCGAGGACATGAGTTTCTCGAAGCCCGACGGGCAGCCATCTTGGCTAGGCACGGCCGCCAGTCTCGAGCGTTTCGCACGATTTGTCGCGCGCTGTGACGTTGATTCGATTGAAAACGTCGCAGTTGATGGATTCGGCGAGAAACGCGCTACCGTGCGCCGGGACCTCGACGGTTCGCTTGTTCAAGCGTTCTCGAGAAACATGCGGAGAAAATCCAAGGAAGAACACTGCGTATACTCGGCTGTCTCCCTCTCTTTCTTTCTCTTTCTCCCTCTCTCTCTCTCTCTCTCTCCGTCTGTTTCTCGAGCAGACCCGCTGGCCCGTATGCGTCGGCCGACGATTCGCGTGGTTCCCTCGCGTGATTTTCCACGAGATCGCTCCTTGTCTTTACCTGATCGCGGCTGTTCCATGCGTAAATCCAGTGGGGAACGGGCACCGGTCTCACTCGGCTACCGGACACACGGGACGCGTAATCACGATCACCAATTATCTCGCGACAACGGCGTCACATTTCACACAAATCAACAAAGGTTACCCACTTGACAAAGATGGCGGTCGCGGGGGTTACACACTGCGCGCACGCGGTGGGGAGCGCACTGCGCACACCGCGCGCGCTCTCGGCCACGGCGGAATCACGAAACACTCGTGGCGGCACGCGTTTTCCTCGACCAATCAAACCGTCCACCACGGCGAGCACACTCTCGTTACCGGTCACACGTGCGCCTCTGCTCGTAGCTCGCTTGAACTCGCGCTCGCGCGCGCACACTCACACGTATACGTGAACGAGCGGCGTGCGGTGTGTACGGTGCCCCGCGGGACACCCGGGAAACGGCTTCGAAGCGCGGGAGCAGAAGGCGCGACGAAAGGGAACACTGAAACCAGCCCGATATCGCGCCCAAGACTGCCGACATGCACGCTAACTCTCTGCCCCTGTACGTCGCTCTGCTTCTACCTCCACTATGGCCGCCCACTTCACGCTCGCTTTAACCATTCCCAATCCCAATCGGCTTCCCGACGCGCGCCACTGCTACGCCGGCAGCTTTGTCAACGAGCCTCCAGGCGTGTACCCTTCCCCCCTCGGGCCACGCGATTCCAAACAGGAACAAAATAATCCTGCGATCGCTCCTCTCCTTACACACCTCCCATCTATCTGCGATCAATTACCGATTCATCGTTAATCTTTTCGATGTATCGCCTGTTTGTCCGTATGGATCGAATGTATTTTACGAACGTAAAAAGTAATTAGCTACTGTACTCGCCGACAAATCGACGAAAGTTTTTTCCGAGTATTTTTCCGTGCGATCCTGACCGCGACCGGCATGTCGTCACTTCTGCCACGCTACACGTAAAACACACACCACGCTGTGTGCAATTTCGTAATGAGATTATTGATTTTTTTAAGAACTTCCCTCACCCCGTCGCGCCCACGTATGTCTTTATCGCTACATCTCTATCCCACTCTCTATTACTCCGCATTTACGTACCGAACGACGCAGGCGTGCCGCGCGATCGCGATAACTGTTTTTCGACCAACATTATTTCAACCAGTGCCCTTACATTTTATGATACCTGTAAGTATCCGATGCAACACGGCCACGCTGCCAGTGATTGTATTGATTTTTCTCGGGGCGTGCATAAATCGCGCGGCTGTAACGAGTACGATTTTTTGAAGAATATAACTCAAAACCTCGCATACTTTGTCAAATAAAATCGAATACCGCTGCTTTTTCCCGTTTAGTGAATCGACCGAATTACCAATTAAACATCTACGATACCGTTACTGCCTCTATTCCCGTTACATTCGCTTCTAGCATCAGGGGAATTACTTATAAAAAAATTGTACTTAACAAATCTAAAATCAACGTTATTCTGTGGACATAAGGAAGTCAGGGTAAAAATTATTAAGGCATTTATTAAGTACAGAGTTTACAATTGCTCTAACCGATTAAAAATAATCAAGGGGTAAAATTGGGTTTCCCTTCGTAAGTACATCCTGATCTTTGAACAATTTGAGTTGCAGCCCAAATACCACATTTTATACAAACGTCTAAGCTTCTACCTTGTATAAGTTGAGCCAAGAAACCTGAAACAATAAAAATGTATTAATATTTTGAAAATAAGTAGCAACATTGTTGCAAGTCCAAACATACCTCCTACAAAAGCATCTCCTGCTCCATTGGTATCAATAACCTTCTCTTCTGGAAGTTTGATAGCAGGAAATTCTGTTACCTTATTATCTTTGGCTACTAATATATGATCAGCACCTTGTGTAATCACAACGATTCTTTGCCTCGTTTTGTTGACTTTTTCCATCTGCGATAGTTTTAATACAATCTCTTTTCTATCTGTAGTTTGGAAATTATTTACTTCAGCAAATGTATCTACTTCTGTTTCATTGCCAAACAGAATATCAACGTATGGAAGAGCATCTAGCATAGGTTTCTGATAGAATTGGCACAAAAAGGGTGCACTGAGATTCATCATAAACATTTTATTCTTTTCAAAAGCATGTTGAGCTACCGCTTGAATTGTCTCTGGACTCACTGTTAAAAAGAATCCCTACAATTGGAAATGCAAAGTTCAATGTTATCTACCATCCCATGAATTAAATAATTTAGAAGTTTTTTTTTATGTCAAAACATACGGAGACATAAATATATTCAGCAGCTTCTATCAGTTTTTTATTTTCAGGTACTTCAATGTGTGAAGGTGAAAAGCAATTGGCAGCAGCCAAGTTAGCGCACAAAGACCGGTTGTTTCCAGTAATTAGGACAGCACAGGTACCAGTGGGTTCTTTGTCGGTACACTGATAGCGAACGTTTAAGCCTTCCGCTCGTGCTCTATCCTCTAAAATTTTGGAATATTTGTCTTTCCCCACACAGCCCATGTAAGTTGTGATTCTTGCCTTTTCCAGAAACCACTACAGAATATTAGAGGTTTGTTACTAGTAATTCAACTCAACTGCATATGAGTGACTATAATGTAATAAATTTACTTGCGCCACTCTCATGGTGTTTTGCACAGAACCACCAGCAATAAAATCTGCTTTGTACTGATCAATTAATTCATCATACATAGGCTTGTGTTTCTCTTGAGCAAGAATAGCATCGTTTGGATTTAAATCATATTTTTTTAAAAAATCGTCATCTACTGTGGCTGAAATATCAAGAAGGGGATTCCCCATGCCAAGTAGAAGACCCTCTCTGAAATATTTTACGATTATTGTAATAATTGAATTTAAAACAACGCAATCGATTGTCAGACTCTTGAATAGAAAATAAATTTGAATTATAAGGAAACTTGAATTTATATTATATAATAAACTCATGCACGGGTTTCCTACCCTGTTTGTCCGACCCTGAGAATTGCATAACCTCAAGCTTTCCATTCATGATGTAGTTACGAATTTCGAGGATGCAAAACATATAATCAATTATCATGAATGTTACACTAAGACTCTATGAAGCTACGCAAGTTATTTTTAATTGAATTCGCGAGGCAATATAAAAAATTAGTATGGTTTTCAACGAAGGATGTAAGCGAGCCTTTGATGAGTCCCGCGTGCTCATGACCGAGCGCGCGTGTATGACATAACCTCTTCTGCTGCATCAACATAACCTCGAACTTGAATTAAAACGTCAACGTAAGCGTGAAACAGTAGAAAGTAAAATGTTCGATGTGCAAAATTATCATACCGTAAGTCCTGCGCCATTTTCGTGGGGTACCTCGTCTGCTGCCAGTGAGAAGAGTTCGAAAGCTACTGTACGCGGATGGCGACAGTGCGCCACTAATATTTCCCACGGTGATTCTTTTACTTTACTATGCAGCCTCCAATCGCATCACGTGGATTTCGAGCGGTCTTTGCATTAGAATAACGCTATCGCTAACATTATCGCTTCCTACGTTACAAAAAATCTCTTATTCTACTCGCTTTCGATCCATAAAAACGCGCTAAAAAAAAAAGACGAACGCAATCGTCTGACGCTTATAAATCATTCAATCGATTTTTCGACGATTAATTTTGTGTAACAAAATTATTTTTCAATTCCTTTTACGTGATACTTTTTCCAACGAGTAGGATTTCTCAGTCGCCAATCGTACAGCGGTTCTATTTGCGATCGAATTTTCGGAGTCCAAAAATACCTTGTAAAATATGATCCCACGATACGCTGATGAACTATTATTCGATTCCTCGTACGCGCATGTAGCACACGATGTTATCTATCTTACGCAATTAGGCGATTAGTGGGGAAAAACTCGAACCAGAATAACTTATTCTTATGACATGTGCAAGTCCTTGAAACAGCTTACTTTTGCCGCTTAATTTTACGCTGTTTTGATAAACATACGCTGTACAATGAGCGCGTTTTATCGTTACCGTTTGGTGTGAAACAAGAATAATCCCATTTTCTGTACAGCTTAGTATATTTTTTGTAAAAATACAGCGTTCAAAATGTCTGCTATAATCGTTTACTTACAAACCACGTGTTGCAAAGCATTTTCTTGTCTTACAGTATTGTCTAAATATTTTATTATTTGGATCAACGAAGCGGTATCCCATTGAAATCGAAGCTCTAATACACACGCAATTCGGTAGTACCTTCGATATCTTACCTGAACGTATTGTTACTTACCAACAAATTTGTACTAAGCGCGCGGTACTTCGATACAATTCTCCTTCGACATGATTTCACGAAAAAGAGTGCAATACAAGGGGCAGTACACGTCCTAGGTTACTCATTATTTCACTAATATATCGACGCCTGTTTTTTCAACGACACTGAAACGACATACGCGTTTTCGTACATGAAAAACTGGTTTCGACAAAAAATAAAGAAAAACTCGTACGACACCGGAAGCATCCGCAAGACATCAGAGGATCGACGGCGCAAGGGTACGAGCGATACCGCGCGAAACATCGACGAAGAGGCGCAGAAGAGTAAAAAAGAAACGACGAGAGGAGGAAAATGGATTTTTTTTTCTGCATGGAGACAAGTATTCGTTTTCTTACGATACCTTCGTGTTCCCACACAGCAGAGAAAGACAATAGAAAGTCCAATCTTTAGCGAGATAGAAGAAGAGTGTCGGGGGTGTGAAATCGCAGCATCGCCATAGCCAATGTTAGTGTTTGTCTGGACCTATATTCGCATACGAAGTTCATCTTCGCATCGCAGCTTTCAATGTGCATGCGTGTGCGCTCTACCGCATCTCCTGAGAAAGAAAACATGGCTCTCAAAGCGGTTTGCCAGACAGAAAACTGTGAATGTGTAATGCTGTCAGACAGAGAGAGATAAATAGAAAATATTGATTGATTGATAAATATAGAAAACACGTGTTTGTCGCGTTTGCTTTTACTTGCTTTCTTAGGCTGCTGGTGGACTTGCCTTGATACGATGCAGTTTACACCCAATACTATATCCTTGGCTGCGGTGCCTCTGAATGGTTGCACAGAGTCCTTGGTCGACAATTACCTCGCCACATGTTGGACACGTTGGATCTTTCTTCGGCACTCGAGCATCATCTCAAGCCCACCTCCTTCCAAGTCTGTCCAGAAGCGCTTGGGGTACGGGCTATCGTGTCCTATATCATACATCACATTACAATATGCATAGTGCTTTTTTTAGATGTTCCTGTGGCGCGTTTCTTTGGCAATTGGCAACCGACGACCCGCCACGAGACACGTATTTATCGTCGCGCGTGTGAAGGATTACACGTCCCGGTTCCTGCAGACTACTTCGGTGCTCACACACGCATGTACTTTAGATATCGTCGTCCCGATTTCTACCCCTTTCTCGGCGCTTCGTTTTTCCGTTTCCGTATTTTTTTTACTGTTCTAATACGTATACAGTTTTTTTTGCCGATATCTTCCGTTTTCTATCAACCGTTTCTCAAAAGTCGCGTATGTCATCATCTATCACAGCGACTGACAGTCTATTTTTTATTTTTTTGGTTCGTGACTCTGTCGAGGGACTCGTACGTGCTTGCTAGGGTGCGAGGCGTCTCAATCCGAGCGATAGCTACTGGTTCGGAAGTGAATTCTCATCTCGTCGACCTTTTTTTTTCTCGGTTATGCATCCCCGAAACCGATGCGTTCGGACTTGAACACCGTTTATCAATTCAAGACAACACCGTTTATCAATGCCGTGATCTCACGTCCGCAAGGTAACGAGGCTGTGTGCATGGGGTCACCGCAGATTTCCTATCGACGACGTTACACTCCGACGTACAACCGTAAATTCTTCGACGACGTGTACTTAGCGACGAGGCTCTGTAGTCTCCACATGTTCAACATTCGCCCGACGACGTATCGATCGGCAAACTCCGCTTTTTTGTCTAAACTTATTATTCCGTCGGTTACACGCGCAGCCCGGGCGTCACCGAATGATCATCTCTGTACGTGCTCCTAAATTACGTAACACGTCGTGGGACGCACACGCATCTACATTATATGCGATCAAAAAGTATTTTTATTCGTCTGAGAGGAGAAAGCCGTCGAAAAAAATGTTCTTCGGTATACGAGTTTAGTCGCCGGCTCCGTTCCTAGATTTCCTTTCGCACACAGACGCGCGTGTGTGATGCTGCGTGATTCTCGACGGGGTTTCCAGAGTTTTTTTAATCATCGAAACCCAGTGCATCGGTCAAACTTGCATCCCTCTGACGTGTGTGCAAGTTTGACCATCGCATAAAACGTGTTTTATGCTATTACGATTATTCGTAGGGATACGTGGTAACTTATGATACTTTCGTTGTAATATTTCAAATGCTTATGCAACGACGAAGAAGCTGAGAAGAAAGAAGAGAATTTCTTTTGTACATTGAAGTTCACCGTAAAGAATGGAATAAGAACCTACACCACGCTCTCTTTTTCCTTCTCAGTCAGAGTATTCGTTCGAACTAGTCTTGCTAAGAGAACCTTTCGTTCATTGAAATCAGAATCTTCAAAACACAAATACGATACGATGTACGTACGGTACACAGACTTTCGTGATTCGTTCAAAGAAGGGAATCGGGAGGTGATCGAATCGTCTTTATCTGTACTATTCGCATCTGTAATTCTTCTGAAAACATGAACGGTACAGTTCGATACGACTGCCTGTGGACGGGCGACAAGACCTCTGAAAGACAAGCGATCACGAGAGAGACTGCCTGTGCTCTTAACTTCGAAACTTATATAGATTCGATCGTACCGATGACTACACTGAATGATTAGGAACCGTTTCGAGGTTCCGTCGTCTTCACTTTCGCCCAACGAGTGTGTCTCGAGAGCAACGAGGACCTCGCTCTTACAAATGAAAAGCGATGCGACACAACGAACAGCGAGACGAATAACATGTATTGCATTGCCATCATCCATCGCGACTCACATATCGTTTCCTCCCCACCCATCCCCGAATGATGCGCACTCCTGAGACCAGAAGAGAATCGACTAGAAATTTCGCGAGAACAGACAATAAGGCTGTGCATGTACGTGGAGACAAAAGACATGGACACCGAGAGAACAGACGTGGGTCCTAGACGAAGTTGGAATTCTCTCAGGTGGGTTTCAAGAGATGGAAGGGGACGATGATGATGTTGATGTATGAGTGAGTGTGTGTGAAAGAGAGATATCTGGTGGATAAGGAGAAACGGTGAGAGCTAGATCGAAACGCGTGTATCGATCGGTATCGTAGCCGATCGCGAGGCCATAACGCGCGACCCGCAGGAAGCCAACGACGAAGCGCGCGTCCGATCACGCGAACCGACTATCAAACAACAGTCTTTCATCGTTTTGTTTAACGGAATTTCTCGGGGTTTCGGAAGTGGGCTGGTTTGACTGGCTGAGGGTGGTGGACGTAGAGCGGCAAAAAACGGTGAAAAGTGGCAATTAAAGAACACGCAAACGCCGTTTTGTTTTTTTTGTGAATTTCACAAGTACATTTGTTATTACATATTCGTTTGTCGGTTTTAAATCCATTACTTTAATCATCATTACGATTACCATTAGAGTTATAATTATCGTTGAAAACACGGGTCTTAGCAAAAAAAAGAAAAGAAAAGAAAAAAAAACTTGCAGGAAAAAGAAATAAAACGAGAAGAGAGAAGTGTTACACACCAACGTGTACGCCGCTCGAAAACGAGAAACGGTGATCCATTATCATATTAAGCTAAACGGAGGCGCAGTATCAACGGTTACCGCAATTTAATCTTCGGTAATTTCATTTTTTTTCTTTCTTTCTTCCTTTATGTCAATTAATCCTACGTGTTAATAAAACGATATTACGTTACACTACAGGCTAACGATATAATGTTCGCACGACCCACTTAGGTTCCCATACAGAATCGACGCATCCTACGACTCTAAGCTGCATATCCGATTTTAATATCTTTTCGTTCTAATCGATCGAGTGTATTGATCTTCGAGATCACCGGAGGGACGATTTCCATTGTCGAACCCGCACACGCTTTATCGGTTCGTTCTCATTTGTTTGTGTTATTTTTGGAAGAAAAATAGCGAAGATTGTGCACGACCTCTTTCTTTTCTCTCGTTCACGTGTAATGTCTCGATCGGCGAAAGGGCGCTGGCAACGCGAGCGCAGCGTTCGCGACATTAAATCTAACACTCGGGTATCGTTTTATTCACGGCGAGAAAAAATGCCGATCGATCAGTCACACGCACATACTTCGTACGCACATCAGGTAAAACGTTCTGCTCTTACAATAACTCGTGCTACACGCATGTATGCCGAAAGTCCGTCTTTTCTGCGAAACCGTCCGTGAAACGAGAAGGTAGCGAGCTACGAAATCGTTCGGCGACGACGGAAGACGATCGCGCGCACAGGTTCTACGCGACGACACGCTGATTTCCGCCGTGAGAAAACGTAACAGGTCCGGGCGATCCTCCGATATTCTGATTTTCTGATTGCGACGCGTTTCTCCAGCGTAGCCGACTCACACGGTTTCTCAAAAAGCATCATACATCTTGTGGAACACGGACGAGCTTCGAGCTGAGCAAAGGCCGATCGTTGGTGCTCCGTTGTTGGAAAATCGGTTCCGATCGATTCTCTCGCACGATGGGAATACACGTGCTCGTGAATTTCATCGCGAATTTAAGCGAGAGCGTATGTGCGCGTGGGCGTGCGCGCGCGCGCGTGTCAACGTCACAGAGAAACGGTTGTCATCGCAAGCATCGTCCTACCAAAACGTTCTTCGAGCTTACCCTATTTCGCGCGGAGATACAGCTGAATACGATTCTCGGGTACGGATCGAAAAATTCTCTCGGTAGGAAGATGCCAAGTGTGTCTGTGTGTTCTTGTTTGTTCGTGCGTGTGTCTTCTTACATCGAGAAAGAGCCTATCGGTTCGATGATCTCGTCGATACGAGTAAAATACGGGAGTCCGTTTAACAGAGACGTTACAACGAGAGAGTAAAAGAGGGCAAAAGGGGAGGACGATGCATAATGTATTTGGAGGATAGAAGGAGAGAAACAGAAAAGGAATGGAACGGGGCGCGGGGCAGGGCGGTTTAGAGTGGAGAGAAATACAGGATAGGGACGTTTCAGAGGCCTGCAAATCGATCGGATTGTTTTCATAAATGGTTCTGCTTAATTGATTCAGCTTTTGTTCGTCTAAATAGCGCACTGCGGAGAGTACTTGTTTTCTGATAGAGCGGGCGGCAGATCTTCGCGCGTGCAGATCGACAGACGGCCAAGAGTATCTCGGTCCCGAGGCTTCCTGCTAGCGAGACAGACTGACCCGACAGACAGACAGACCGACAGACCGATCCGAGCCCGACGCGACGATTTAGTATGGTGCGAACCGGCGCGACGGCGATGGCCCTCGTAATCCCGGTCTGGTAACCAAAATGAAGCCACGTCAGTTACACGAGGTTCTCGGTAAAGCGGATTAAAACACGGGCTAACAGAGGAACAACTTGTGAGATACAAAAAGAAGGGCGGATAGGTAAGTAGACAAGGGGGTTAACTGTGAAAAAAACCAACAAAATTATAAAAGTACTGACCAACGGAGAGAATACATATGGTGTATCAAAGCGTATGTACCAAAAGGCGGGAAAGATCAAACGGGACAGAAGCAAAGGGTGGGACAAGTCAACTTTTTTTTTCTTTCAATACCACGAAGAGTATGTTCTTCCTCGTTTTTCTCGCTAATTTGCCCGGCAACGTTATCATATCTCGCCGACAACAAGGGTATTTCAACAAGTGCACGGCCCAGGGTTCACGAGCTCTCTCTTCTTTACGATACTCGTCGCCTTCTGATCCCGTTTCTTTTTCTCACACCAAACAGAATCCCGTAAATGAACTCATGATATACTGCAACGAGCGCTGAACGTTTCATTGGATGTTCGAGGGGGATAGAAAAAAAAAGGCACGCAGGCGTAAAGAAGAGGGCAACTGTTCAAGGTCCGAATTGACGGAATCGAATGCGGAAACGTTTCAACAATTTGGGCTGGTGTGTGACCCATTGGCACGTCTACTTACCTACGCTCTTCAAATGAATCTCGGCTGAAGTCCTCGTACATGCCTCTACTATAACAGCGGTATAATAAATAATCGAATCTACGAATGGTCAAGATCAACATATACTATACTTGCTCCCTTGTCCAAGGCTTAACTTTGTGAATTAGTCCCTGTATATTCAACGCGCAAGAAACATAGTCGCGTGCTGCCCGATATGACTGTGTTCAGAAAGGTGAGGAGTGGAGGAAGAAGTCGTTTTCTAGGCAGTTCGAGGCACGAAGACTCTGACACGACCGATGCACACGACGACACAACCAAAGGGAGAAGAAGGCCTTTGCGAAGAATACCACCATGCGAGTACCTACGTAACCCATGTGAATGCACCGACGGACCAAGATATGCGCGCGGCCGGATCGGAAAACCAAAGTTACAGTTTCGTTTTCTTTAAAAATACGGAAAGTTCGTCCAGCAAGACCTACACGTACGATCAGAAATCCCTGACGATGCTTAGCGAGTCGTTGCTTCACGATCAAACAGCTATGTAGTTAGGGCCTATCCTTACAACCTGCCCAACTATACGTACTTAAGTTAATACACAGAAAATTTGAATGCAATCGGTAGAGTATTTCTAACCGCTTTATTCAATACGGGCTACAATCACTAGAGAGCAATCAAATAAAAAAAAAGTTCATAAATGCACGCGTACAAGACATCGTAGCGGTAAAACATGGGATATTCTTTTGTTTTAGCCAGTCATATGAGGCAGGCAGCGTTAGACTGGATTTTGAACCCATGCGATTCTCGAGTTGTAAAAAAAAAACTTGGTGAACGATATGAAAGAGCGTAATAAAAGAGCCGTTTGCAGCCCAGGCTGGGATCATGTTGTGGGATAATAAGGTAACGTGCAACAACAAAATTCAAAGTATTCAGAAGGACTGAGAAATTCAATCAACTCTGTTTTCTATTTTCGAAAGTTTGCGAATGGATTTACATACATGAAAAGCTTTGAACCTCGTGAGTAGAAGTCAGCTTCGAGAACTGTGGATCGTAATGTCAGGGCATGTAGAATCGCGTTTGTACCGTTTTTGTGCGACATCTGTTCGCATCAATTGCATACGCACGTATGTATGTGTGTGTGTCTGTGCCTAGGGCCGGTTTCATGAAACTTTCTAAGATCACTCAAACATCTTAGAACTTGAACAATATCGTACTTTATATTTTAATCTAATTAACACAATTTTCGTTTTTCTTTCAAAATGATATTGAAATTCTCTGATCGTAGCATCGATCATGACCGATGCATAAATCATACACAATTCAAATGGGAAAAAGAAAACGATCGTATCTTGCAGTCGATTAATAAACGTAAGCGAATAAATGTTTACCGTAAGTATGAAAACGAAACGAATTACCTAGAAACAAAAGATCTCACGCACTTTCTTATCGATACTTTAAAAAAACAATATTCAAACAAGTGTACGCGTCGTAACTCTCTCTTTCTCTGTTTTCTTTCTTTCCTCCCGTATACAACTCGAAAGTATCTGAACACGCTCCATGCGCGAAAGCAACGCTACAACTCGGGTATATTATTCGTGCCAAACTGTACACATACTTTTCGACAAGCCGAAAAAGAATCGCGATCCGTAGAGTCGACGAAATTGGTTCGAGTCAAAGTACATACAAACTGATACAAGAGATGGGCAACTTTTGTTGTTGTTTTAAATGCGTGTCTATGAAACTGGCCTTAATAACTATTTAGGAAACGCCGATATACAAACTTACTGTCCAATTCGTCTGGAGAGCTGGTTTCTACTTACGAGACGTTTCAAAGACAATCGATAGGCGCCGTTCCTGAAAATCGCGCCAGCCCTTTTTTTTCTTTTCTATCTACAGCGGTACGAGAGTTCGTTTAAAATTGTAGATCGCATCCTGGCTCGCGGTAGTGCGATCAAGAAATCTAGTTCGCATTCCTTAGGAACGTTTCTTCATCCCAGGCCTCCGCGCCACTCCCGGTTGAGTGATGTACGTAATAGGGAGCGCTTGAAACACAAAGGATTTATGAGAGACATACAGGCCAATCTCGCAGTTAACGCCATGGATCAAGAGAGTCTATGAACAGGGACATCCCTAGAAGAGCAGTCGACATGTTCAAGGTACGATCAGTCGAGACCCGGTTATACTTTTGTAGACACCAAGGAAATATGGAAGCGGCTGATGTACAACGCGCCAGCGACAAGAACGAGGCATGACTACTCGCTAACAAAAGTGGTCAAAGACTTACTCTTGCACGACTTGAACGTTGGCCCGGGACTGTCTCTCTAGGGTTGCCCGCATTCATGGACAAAGATGGTACGCAGCCTGAGGTGCACTGAAATTTAGAATGTACAGAAACGTCCAAGCGTCATATAATCACATTTAACTATGCAGACTCTGCACTCATGTGGGCATCGGGTCGACACTCGTACTTAGAGATATATACCGAATACTATTGTCTTAAGTAAGCAAGAGAATAAAAGAGAAACTGTACGTATATATATATATACATGTAAATATATATGCATAGGAAACATGATCATGCGTTACATGTGTAATATATATCGTATTATACCGTATCGTTTTCATCGGATACGAACGAAGAATGAGAGAGATGCAACAAACGATAACGGATCGATAGACTAAAACCAAATAGAAGAGAGCAATGGCATGTCTACGTTAAATTTTTCGAATCACGAATACGAAAACCCGAAAGTTAAGAATCCCCATTTTTCACGAAAGCACGATCGAATTTAACAGAAAGATCAAGAAATGGAAAAGCTCGAAAATTTCTAAAAAAAAAAAAAGAGAAGGCAAGAATACGAAATGTATAGAATAATAAATATGTCGACGAATCACCGAACCCCAATTCGCATGAGCTGTTAATCCAGCCTGGAACGTTCACAATGTTAAGTCGGACGAATGGGCAATCGGTTCGATGGCTCTACTCACCTGAACCGGCCGTTGTTGCCACTCGGAGGGGGTGATCGGCGGCTGAACATGCCATACTCGTTGCCACGGGAGAAGCCAGTGTCGCGCATGGATCCCATACCTAGAGGAGGCATAGGAGGCATTGGGTCTCGTCTTGGGGGTAGAGGTGGCATTGTCATTGGTGGAAAGTCAAGCCCGCACATGGAACTTCCCATGTCACAGGGCCCTGTCATACCCGTAAACCGCCTCTCGTAGAGGTCCCTGGTGTCCTCGAAGCCCCTCCTGTCATAGTAGCTTTCGTAATCCTGTTTACAGAGAAAGAACGAATTTCCATCAGTGATCTGACCGGAGCCGTGCCTCGCATCTTTCCGCTTTCATGCTGCCGATCTTAATGGCGATCGAGGTAATGTAAACTACTTACTCCAAAGCGGCCACCACCCATTAGCCGGTCCCGAAGGAACGGTGGTGGCGGCGGTGGAGGATACGGGTCGCGTCCAAACATTCGGTCTCTGTATCCGTTCCTATCCGGTCCTCCTCCCATTCCTCCTTTCGGGCATTCCTTGGACCAGTGACCTCCGCGACCGCAACGATAGCATTGTTCAGGATCTCCCATTCCTGGCCTCTGTCGTACTCTGCTCGTGGAAATTTGAACCTTCATCGGCTGACCATCCACCATTTGTCCATTCAGCTCCTTGATAGCATCGTTGACATCACCTGTTGCTTCTAGATGGACAAATCCGTAATTTCTCACGATATCACACTCTACAACTGTGCCGTATTTCGCGAAAAGTTCGCGCACTTGCGGCGCCTTCGTGTTATCTGTGAGATTGCCGACAAAGATTTTGGTCGTGGGAGTGTTGGGTCCCTTGCGACTCTTCGCGGCCTCGCATTTAATCGGCTGGCCGTGAACCACGTGTCCATTCAAATTTTGTATCGCATTTCTGCCTGCCTCCTCATTCTCCATATGCTGTCGAAGATAATGTTGCATTAACAATATGCTGAGATGCAGCACATTCGTAAGTGCGATAAAACTCACCACAAATCCATAGTTTTTCACCACGTCGCATTCTATGACCTTTCCGTATTTTTCGAACAACGGCTTAATATCGGCATTTGACGTCTTGTCGGCTAAATTACCGATGAAGATTTTAAACGTGCCAACACTACTAAAACCCGGCATTTTCGGCTCGCTCTAGAACCTAGTTTCGAGAAAACACATTTCGTAAGTTATCCATTAGTAAATCGTATTATTCGGTCAAGTATATCGTGCGCAAAGGTGGAAAATAGTAAAACGTTGCAACAACGGTGAAAAACGTTTGCCTTGTTCCTATACATATTTATCGATGTTCCGCAACATTCTGTTGACTAACTCGCGATTATATCAACATATACGCAACTCGAATCTATATCCTGTATGCACTCCCGACGAAGTCTAAACGGAGCATATCGCAGTACGAAAGCATCTCGTAAAATGCTTCAGCTGCTGCGTCATAACGCAACGTTCACGCATCAAACCACACTGTATGATTTATTACAATCTAATCTGTTCGAAAATTCACGAAGGAACATTAAGAGAACCTGATATCACGAACGCCGAAAAATTCAGCTACGATGTTCGATGGTGACGCGATTGTTTGGATTCCCCCACTAGCGCTTCTTTCCACCATTTTGCTAACGATCTACAGTTTTCGAATTTCGAAGGTCGTAGATTTCCCTCGAATATTCCACTCTCGAAGCGACACGATTACAGAAACCAGATAGTTTGAAAATATCGGAACGCCGACATACCAATAAATATGATACTTTACGGGTGAACGGATCGAAAAGGACGCGAATATTCGGAACGACGTAAAAGCACGCAGTACAGAGAACGTACCGACCTTGTCGAAATGGCGCACGAATTCTGCCGAGTATATATACAATTAAGTTCACTCTCGATCGATAAAAGGAATGTTTGCGTTCGCACGGCGTATATGCACGTTCCCTCGCACTCACCGAAGATTACTGACGGAAGACGATTTTCAATGAACGAGATTCAAAGCAACGCCGATATATCTGTCGCCGCACACGACTTTACACAAGAGAACGCAATCTAGCAATGGCGTCTCACTTGCCGCGTCCGCTTCTCCCGAGACGTCGAAACAGCGGCCCCTACCGGTCGACGAATCGACCGCAAGCCGCATCCACAAACCTATCGCGAACCTGTTCCCAGCGTGCTCGGTTTACCGCTCGCTATACAGACGCGGGAACCGTTTTATTTCTGCTGCTTCGTTTGTCGAAAATCGTTGATTAAACGGACGATTCGTTCCGACGCTGCAGTATGAATTCAAATACCAAAGACATGATTGCATTGCTCTTGAAACGGGATACATTAACTTTCCATTCTCAGAGCAAAGCTACTGAAGAGTCCGATTGATTTTACTTGTACAGAACCCTCGTTTAGCTTTCACCGATTACTTTCCACGCATTAGAAGCGTTAAATCACCACTTTGGATGGCAAATTGTCGCGTAACGCGCAAATGTTCGTGCTACGTTGCAGCTCGTTATAATTGGAAATTTGCCACAGACTTGCAAAAATTTATATTAGAAACGGTTGCAAAAGGATACGAGACGGAACGTTGCGAGTAAATATCCGAGCAGTTTTATAAATATAGACTGAGCGACTATGATCGTAGAATACGGTAGACAAAGAGAATGCACGATGTTTCTCGCGACACAAATGCCAAGGGGCGGGTAACGAAATTAGCGTGGAAAATTACCGGAATGCATGGAAATTGAGCTTCACAGTTGTCGTCAAGGTGCGACGAAGCAAGATATATATACAAATTACGACTGAAAGCGTCATCCTATTCGACAATACTAAACTTGAAATGTTCACCATCCTACACATTGTACGGTTTCCGATATTAATAAAGGTATGCATATCGTTAGAAGAAAACAAAGCGTGTATGAAACAGCGCTTTTAAAAAAATTCGGCAGACGCGAAATGGCGTGCTCCGAGTATCCTGCATGTCGACGCTACAGTATCAAGACCAATACCCTGATACTACCTTGCCTTTCTTTGTACATGATACCTCTAAATGATAATAGATGATGTAGAAAACAGTTTGAAAATGTTTGAGCACTTACCAAGTCAGTATTCCCGTAAAACAACGCGATAAAACACAACGCGAAACGACACGCTTCCCGATGTAAAAAATGGCGGACCGAAACAGACCGGGAAGTGGAAAGCGGCGTCCCTTTCGACGTAATCTTCAGTGCTGCCAATTGCTGAGAAAAGAATTCCCTGTGCTGACTTAGAAGCTACTGAAAGTCACTGCACACATTGCACTTTACAAGCACAAGCAATTTTTTAATTGACAAATTATACTGAACTTTAATCTGTAAGAAGTCCGTATGTAAAAAAAAGGATTATGCTACCAAATTGGAGTCTAAATAAATTCAGAATAATACTGATAGCGTTTACTAAAAATGCACGATCTCTTCTTGCATCACCCACAATGCATTGCGTGTGTCTTACATATTTCTAACATACCGCAATCTTTACATCAGACAGAGATATTGTCAATTATTTCTGTAACACATACCGAATAAATTGTATCTTTTTATGGTTACAAAATAAAGCTTTATTTGTTTATAATTTCGCACTTGGTTCATCCTTCCCTCTGTTGCTTTCGATTCATAGGGAGTATCGATCTCTCATGTAGGAAACATTTCATTGGCTCCTGCTAATTTTTTTTGCTCGTATGAATCATTTGTAGTAATCTGTACGTGGAATAATTGATCCGTCACATATGTATTGACATGTATTCGCAGATTTCATACAAACAACATTATGTACACAACATGCGTTTAATCATTTTTTGGGCAGCCACTTAAAGAATAAGGACAATGTCCTGTTGCATTTATTAATAAATAAAATCTTATATCTGGAAAAAGATGATAATGTTTAATACTTGTTAAAAATATAAATTTCATTATTTTCAATCAACTAGCTATTAACTACAACTTTTAATGTAATTACAATTCATCTTCCTAAAGAAGAACTAAGATACTATTTAACAGTGACTTCTGTCGTGTAATATACAGAAGTCATATGTAACATGACGATCTCGAGCCAATGATCGAAAGCCCAGATACATAATTTTCTATTACCATAACGATTTCCTAAAGATTTTCCGGTGGAAATTCTTAAAAGTCACAACTCTCGTAAAGTTCAGAGATATGCCTAATCATTACTTATTTAAAGCAACAAGTCGAATAAAATGATTCATGATCTCAATACAAACGTATCAAAAGAGTTAGAATGAAAGTAGCGTAATTCCATTATCAGAAGCAAACTTTCATAATCTGGACGTTCGACAATGTACTTAAAATCGTTCTTAAACTAAATAATTAATATAACCCATTTGTACAAATTAGAAACATAAATTACATACTGTACAGATAATACAGGGTCTTGTATGAGACACGGTACTCAAGAGCCAATACAACTGAAAATAACATTGATAAAAAAGAATTTTCTCATTTTAGAATTAATTTAAAAATAAGCGTAACAAAATTGATGAGAACACGATGATAATTAAATAAGTGATGTATAAAAGTTTATACGAAATTTCCACTGTACTCCGAGATATTTTAATATGCAAGAATACTTGGAATACTTGCTTTAAACAATCTTGTATTTTTCGTACGTTCCTAACTTAAAAATTGTCTTTATGTAATTGATTTTCGGAGCGATATAAAATTGCATATATCCTGCGAGATGTCTCGGTTCGTGACTGAAATAGTAGGTGAATTACAATATTGTAATTTCAGGCAATAATCACGATAGAGACATGTAAATGTAAATTAGCATGGCTCTGTAACAGTAGGATCTCAATGCGAATGAATATCAAAATGTTGCAATATTGGGGTAGGCTTAAGAAATTTAAATGCTATTATCAAAATGGCGTTCATTCTTTTATCAATATTTTCACCATCTGCTAAATTTACTTTAATGTCTCCTTTCAAGCACACACGCGTCTAGAACTTAGATTTTTTTTCTTTGAAACAATATTATCTTTTCTAAGTAGTAGCCATCACTGGTTATATACTCGACAAACTTTAACACAGTGAAGCACGTCAAAACATCCACGTTATCACGTTTTGTCGCGTTTCACTTAAAAACAAAAAAAAATATACATACATAACACGGACTCATTCATAATTACTTTCATGACTCACAATTAACCATCCATTAATCATACGAATTCGCGCATTCATACGTTTCCAAGTATTTGTAAATCTTAGTACTCAGTCTTCAGGCTTGCAGTCTGTCAATAAATCTATGTACACCGGGGCCGTATTTACAAGGGGGAGAAGTTGTTTTTTTAACTATGAGAAGTAAGATAACAGTTTTCAATAACGTCGTCTAACACTACACGATTTTGATGGCATTATCAATATGCAATTTCGACATTGTCTTTTTGACGCGTAGTGCCGTTAAACGAACTGCAGGATTTGCATGCCAGCACTCTGCCATAAGCTTGCTTAACGCAAACAGGATCTGTAACAAAAAAATCAACGAAAGCTGTATTTCTATTTCACATTAAGATATCGTTATACGATTATGATGAACTTCTTTCTTACTGGATCATTTTCCCATCGTGCTGGTATTACCGGACGTAACCGTTTTACGCAAACTGCTAGTCGCATATCTTCAAAATCTGGATCACTCGGAACAACGTCGTGATAAGGCAAGGCGTACGGTTCTACCATGGCATTTTTACCACCTGTAACGCATCTTCTACATGCTTCCCAAAGCACGAGACCCACAGAATACATGTCTGCCATTTTGAAAGCATCGAAAGAAGATGTATTCAAAGTTTCATCCAGAACTTCTGGAGCCATATATCGGCGAGTACCAACTCTCGTATTAGGTGCGATATCGATTTCCCCGCTTTCACTGAAAAAAAAAAAAAAAAAAATTCGTAACTATAGAATGCGTAAAAATGTATCAGATATTTTCTACTGCGGTCTAATATAAGTATGCACCTTATGTATCTTACGGCCAAGCCAAAATCGGCGATTGCACATTCACCGTTTCTCTTCACTAAAATATTCCTACTCTTGATGTCCCTGTGAGCTATAGCAGGTTTTCCACGTGTACCAAAGATCTCTGTATGGAGATGAGCGATTCCAGAGGCAATCGAAAGACAAACTGCTAATAGACTAGCATGATCAAGAACAACAGTTTGCAAGTAATCGTGTAACGATCCCCTCTCATGATAGTCAGTAATTAGTAACATCTGTGTCCAAGATCCTGTTCCTTTGATATCTGCTGCTATGAATCCCAAAATATTATCGTGTCTCATCAACACTGTCTGATAAATCTCAGTCTCCCTGAACCAAGATGCTTCTTCCAGTGTGAAAAACACCTTTACTGCCACCTTCTCCCCCCTCCATCTTGCAAGCCATACTTCACCATAGCGTCCTTTTCCGACGCACTGAGACAAGGCTAACTGTTTGGCAATAGTTCGTTGTACTAGCAGAGGTAACCCTGATCCAGAGCCACTACTTTGATCTATAAAGTCTTTTAGGGTTCCCGGAGAAGGCACTAGACAAGGGCCTCTCTCTTTCCTTCTGTATCTATGGTATATGATTACCATAGCTATAGAAATTACCACTAAACATACAGACAGAATGCTAGCCAAAATTATAAGTGGCGCACCCGATGCTATGGCCATAGGATTCGGAGCTGCCGTCGGTCTGGGTTTATATTCAGGAAGCAAGTCTTTGTTACAAAGAGCGTTCTTGTTGCAACAGATTATACTTTTTCCTTGCAAATGTGGCACAAGGTATCCTTTGCATTGCATGAAACCTTGTTCATCCGGTGGTAAGCAGCCGAAAGACCATTCTGGCACATATTCCCCGGATTCTGCATCCCAAACCTCTTCCACTGCGCTGAAGCAATGTCCACCGGGTCTTCCTTCACAAGTGCCATTCTGTCGATCGTCCGGACAGTGTCCCTCGCAGTAACACGTGATTCCTAGTGCTGGAAAGAGAAATATGCGATTGATTCTACCGTTATCAACCTCGCATAATCGAGATGAGCAGCGAACGCGAATCACCTGCTGTCATTCTTATCAACCACGATACGTATATTACTCGGAAATCTGTCTTTGTTCGAGTATCGACGATTTGTCTTTGCTTTCGTCACATCGAGTCGACAAGAGCGATTCAGCGAATCGCGTTGACGTGTCAGTAACGTGGAACGACCGATGTCGCGTCTTTGAGGTTATGTAAAGGTAAACAAAATCGGAAAAAAAGAACGGTAACGTTGCAGCAGAAAGAGGCAGGCACGTCGAAGAGAGGTTAGGTGAATGATAGCGAGGCGAAACCAGGAGAGATAAGCGAGTAAACGATAATTGATGTGGTGAGGGGAAAGCCCAGGCGTGCTGGGCGGATTCGGGAGGAGGTTGCTTGACAAGTTACGAAGTGTCGTGTAGGCGGACGGCCATTGCGTCCCACGACAAGAACCGCTGCAACAAATATGAGGAAGGTGCGCCCCTTGCGCGACCAATAGAAATCTCTCCTATATGTATGTGCATACGCGTTAATCTACAGCCAGCAATTTCATTGTTATTCTTTTGATCCTACGATCTTTCATTCGGTATCGTCGCTCGCTCTCTCGACCGGACGATCTGTCTAATAAACAAAAACGCAAAACCTTTACAGCAGACGGAATTCTGCTGACAAATCACCGAAACATCAATGGACCGAATTTATTGGAAAGTTCGTTTGGTACGTCACGATCGCGAAGTCGAATGCGCTAAGGCGATCGGGGTCGATGATACGCGGACCAATTTTTGAGGCCTCTGGAAACTGGCGCGCGATCTATGTCACGTATTTTCCTCTAAAAGCAAACTCAGATCATATTGCAGGAAACCATTATGTGTATCTTGTATGTTTTGCAGGCTTTCTCCCAGATGATTATTAAGGTATACAACTTGCTTCGCCTACGGATAAAAGTACGACGAAACGCGAAACACTCGGATCGTAAACATAAATCTGAGACAGCGTGCCAGAGATGCGATCGATATACGAAAATGCGCGGCAACAAGCAAATATGGTTTAAGGTTATCTACCACGCGCAAAAATGACTGAGAAGCACGTCGTAACAGTAAACAAAGAGTACAAAGTTTATGATGTATGTCGAGGGAATGAGTCTGAGCGTAGAATCTTTTAGAAAACGTAGTTTCAGTGTTCGTTTCCGCCAACCGGTGGACAATGACTTGTTTTAGCCAGACTTATCAGCGGTTCATTGAAATTCACCGATTTCCGAATTAGTAGTGTTTCCCTGCAAGACGCAACGGTTCGATAAAAAATCCTAATTACGGCTTCCGCGGGGAGCCTTGGGAATAGCTACATGTTAACCGTTCCAGGAATGGAAGGAACGAACGAAGATGGTAAAAGCTGTTTAGCTTGGGGAGAACTGGTGGAATCGTTTCTTAGACGCGTAGACAAAAAGGGGACGAAAGGAGAAACAGGAAGAAAGGTGAAACATGGAGACCACGGTTGGGGAGAGAGCACTTATCTTCCGTCGCGGAATTACTCCCTCGCGTCTATTTTACGGTGACCGCTCTATTTATATACCCCGAATATCTGGATGACGGATCGATCCTCCATGCGTTCCGCGTCCGTTCCACGTATTCTCTCGGCTGGTTGCACGTCGCTTTTCTCTCCCGACGCGATCACAAATTTTTCTTAGCCAATGGTCTATTACGGTTTTCTAATCGGAGCGATCCAGGATTTTGTGCAGACTGCGAATTGCCACCGATCAAATCGAATGAACTTCGGTGCATAGTCGCGTACCCTGTATGCTTGACGACAAATCGGCGTTTTGCTGGTGACGACTGCAAAGTTTAAAAGTAATCCGTCGCGCGCGAATCCATAGCATAACGATGCAAAAATACTTTCTCGGGAGACAGATACCACGTATCAGCGGTTCGATAATTTTTCCGCTCGAACCGTATCCCTGATTCCGAAGAGGCTCTTTCAGAACCGAGCGACGGACCTTGAGTCGAACTTTTCCGCTCGCGAGCGCGTTTCCTCTACCAGTTTCTCAGCCCGCGGCGTGTAACACGCCGATTCCAGTGACCGTAGAAGGAAATCGCCGGCACGGATTATCCAGCCTGTTCTCTTCTTCCATGAGAGGTAAACGCGTCTCGACGAGAATGCTCCGCGATGGTATCCTTGCGTATCTCGATGAAAGAAAATAAGACGCGACCGGCGTGTACTTTTCCATCGATAATATTCCGACAACGAATTAAATTGTCGAACGCACAGGCGGTGAGGGACAGAGATCGTTAATAGAGATCTACAGCTGTGTACGCTACGTACAAAAAAAAAAAAGGAATTGAAAGCACGCCGAAAGGAACGCGAAAAAGGAGAAGGAGGCGATGGTTCTCCCTTTGGAAAATGCCTCCGCTTCGATCGATGTCTCGATGACGAATCCGACTTTGTGCTTCGTCGCCGTTTCGAGATGCGCCACGGTACAAAGACTGCATCAATTATATCCTGACGAGCGATTCGACGGATCTGAACTCCTTATCGGTTTGGAGCTGTTCGTGCAAGCGCGACTCCTCTCGATCGACGTGCCACGTTTCCTGTACTCGCGTTCGTCTCTTTGTGCAGCTTTCGCGAAACAATCGTCGCAGCTCGTAATCTCGTGGGAAGGCTGGCTTCAATGAATCGCGCGCGCGTTACGAGCAGACACGCTGTTTATCAGCGTGGCGAACAGCGGTATCAGCGATAGACCGGCGTTCCACACCTACAACTTGGAGAATCGGTGCCCCTGCTCGTTCGCGTGTCCATGATAAGTTTGCGCGAACAAAAAAAAATACCAACGCTTTATCGCGTTCGGGACTTTTCATTGCGCGAACTCGTCGTATCGAGGTCCGGCTATTCCAAAAACGTCCTTCTGCAAGGAAAAGCCAAATCTTGCATTTTCAAAACCGGCAAACTCGAGCAAGCCTTGCCACCACCTACTCCTCCTGATCCACATACAGGTTGCAATAGAAATCTTTCTTTGGAGAAAGTCTAGAAAACTTTCTACGAAGTGACCGCTGCTGGAATGATATGTACCAGATCTGCCTTTGCTTATCTATTCGTTATTTGATCGCAACGGACCAAGTAATCGGACATACTTAGAATAAGGATAGTCTTATGGCATTGCGGTGACCAATGTGGATAATTAAATACACGCGTTGCAGGCTGCGCTACTTGTAGTCACGGACATTATCATGTAGTCTGGCTAAACGTTCGCTAAACGAACATAGTTACGCGTAATTGCATTAAAATGTAATCTTCTGTAGAAAGTACAGAGGAGTTTGAAAACACTGTGCGACAATCTTTAAAAATGCAACGAAGGAGTTTCCCCGCGGAGACGCGGCACGAAACACCTCGTTAGCGATTGCTCTCAAAAAGCTCGCTACATCTTTAGCAGCCATAATGCCGGGTTCCCATACGCAATTTTTTTTTCCATTACGTCGTTACAGGTTTGTCGTCGCCTCTTTCCCTTAATTGCTGCGCTCGTTCCGTCGAGTAATCGCCCCGATTACCGCGATCATCCTGCTACGATGACGATTAAATCTAAATTTTACAAGAACGCAACGGAGGCGACGAGGGGGTGATCGGATCTCGGGAAACAGGACGCGAACACCTGTTCTTATCTCGCGACGAGAATAAAAGCACGAGGAACGACCACCCCGTTCGGAGCAGAGTATTCGCGCCAATTAACCGGCCACTTCGAAGCGGAGCTGACGATGGACAGAGATAGAAAGAGAGGAAGCACTTGTTCCAAAGTGTTCGAGCATTTGTCAAGCGGTCCATCCAGCAATTTGGTCAATGAATATTTACCGTACTCCTCACGCGTGCAGCAACTTCGCCGGGAGCAGTCGCAGGCAAGCTGCCAACTATCGGAACACGGAATCGTGCGATACGCAAAATCAATTATAAAACGCGCTTCGTCCTGTGACGAAGCAGCGACTATGAAAAACCGTGGGACGTTTCTTCGAAGGAGGATAGATGAATCTCGCGTGAATGGGTGCATCTGAAAAATCCAAGAAAGGACAATGAATGTGGAAGCTCTCGAAAGATAGCACGATTCGTGTGCGCGCGCGTGCACGTGCACACTGAACGAGAAAGGGTGAAGGAAAAAAATATGCGGAATCGCGTGCGAACGGAGGTATTGACCAGCGAGCAACTGCGTAAACATCGAGTGGGAGGATTTCGCGGGTTTTTTGTCCTGTTAGGGCGCGTTGACACGTGACGTACCGGGTGTGCTGATTCGCGAATCCTCCCGTCGATATTTCTTCTCGAACGGGACACCCGTGGAGCTTCCACGATCGCTTTCCCATCCAGGGACGGTCCACACCTATGTCCGAAGTCTGTGGGTAAGTAGTGCGGGCGAAGGGCATCCGGTCTAGAGTAGAAGACAGTGACCGGGCTAGCTCAGACACAGGGTCATTTATTGACTAGGAGGGTCTCCATTGAAGAATGCTCGTAGCGTTTTCTGGGTGCAGGGCCGAACCAGGAAGCTCAGAATTTCGGGAGAGTTTGTAAGGAAACTTAGAAACGCTTATCGCACTAGGTGAACTTTTTTATCAATAGGGAATCAGAGTTTGGAGCAGCAGAATTGACATGAAGCAATTACTCGCTCACTGTGACTTTTTGGCCTCTGTTTTCTTGAGGGTGTTTTCTTCGGATCGATGAAGAGGCGCGAAAGTGACGATCGTTCGACGAAGAGTGCAGGACAGCACGTGACACGTAAGCTTTTGGCCGAGCGGCGAAGCATAATTGCACGGTGCATTTGCCGCGCGATGAATAACACGCGTCCGAGAGGAGCGATGAAAACGGCTTTGCGCGTACGCGTAACGATATTACGAGTATGGTTTTCGTGGAAGGACGATCCGCTGAGAGTAATTCAATCCTGTGTCGTCGCTCGACGTGTTTCTCGTCGCGGCGCGAATATCGGACGAGACAGGAACGACGTCGTCTGCTTTTCTAATGACGAACGATATTATTGCGTACCGGTTCGAAACAATGAGAATACAACGCGGACATTGTGAAAGACAGCGTTGATCTCGAGACGTCGAGATAGAAGCGTCTGAGACGTCCTTGCGAGTTTCGCGAGAGGAAACGCTGTATGGCGGCCGGGGGAAAAAAGTCGAGCACGGAGGAAAATCGAAAAACGAGAGGAACGAGAACGGTTAAGGGGGAAACGCAGGATGCTTCGAGATCGAGAGATCAGTCGTTTTTGAGGCAGCGAGTTCCAGCGACGCTAAAATTAATCCGGCGAGAAGGGACGCGAGATAGAGGATAGGGGCACGTGAAACGACTGGAACGTGGGGCGGAAAAAAGGAAGAAAAGCGGAAAAAGGTCGAGGCACCGCGAGACGGCACTCTCGAGACTCGCACCGCTGGTATTTCAGTCCCTAACCTCAGCGCCTAACCTCTTCGTCTCTCTTTCTCACTCTCTCTCTTTTTCTCTCCCCCGTTCTCGGCTTCCCTCTTGCTCTCCTCCTCGTTCATTCGAGGGTAAAAAAGAACGTGCGTGCCTCTGGCACAGGGATTCCTTTCGCGAGTTACCACCGAACCCTGCACACACGTCGTCGCCCAGAAGGGAATCGAGAACGATGCACAGAAGAGGATATGTAGCACCCAACGCGATCGCGAAACGCACACGGATCTCGGGATAAAGTGTCACGGAAGAACGATAGTCGCGGCTCACTTGGCTGTCCTCCGTGGAGATGTTCGATCGAGGTCGCGTCAGTCAGCGAGGATCTTTCGCAAAACGATCGAGAATCATGCGTGTTCGTCGACGACATCGCACGCAGAAGGAGAGAAGGAGCGACGCAGGAACGAAACAGACCGAGAGAGAGAGAGAGAGAGAGAGAAAGAGAGATATGAACGGGCACACATCTGTGTGGCAGAAGGCGAGTAGCAGACACCGATCGTTCTCGCGCCGAGAATCCGCATCCGATCGATTCTCGTGCGCGCTGCACGCTTCTTACGTGTTCTTTTCCCTTTAGGCTGAACAACCGGGCACACACGCTGCACCGATGCTGAACGAACCACCGTTCTACTCACCGCCAACGAATCTCGCGATAAACACTCCCAAGCCGATCCACAGGCCGTATTTACATCCGCGCCGACCCGGGGTAGCGGAGAGCGCAGCCATTTTCTACACTCGAGAGCACATACTTCACTGTGACGTAGGGCGGTCAGCGTCGACTACAGAGCGCAAGCCGCTTCGCTTCGGTCATCTCCGTTTCTCGTTGGAGGGGATACACGATCGTGCGGGGGAACCGATTCGTGTCGCTTCGGCTCCGCGACAAAGACGCCCGATCGCCGTACCACCAAAGAAAGAGACGGAGAACGTGGCACGTATCAACTGTGTATCTCCGATTTACGGTACCCCGACTACGAGTTTATCCGATCGAACGACGATCGAGACGAACGCAATGCGGATCGAAATTCAATGATCGCGAATGAAATGTTGTCTCCCTTCACCCGATTCGATTCGATCCGATCCGAACGGATAACAGCCTCTCGCCCGTCGCTGCTCCTCGATGTTGTCCGTTGCTTATCGGCATCTGAAAAAAAGAGCGGCGCATTTGCAGAAGCGACGCATTTAATCGACGCCCGACGCGCGGAAAGATATGCGACACGGACGGTTTTTGTATTTTTCCTCCGAGGCTGGCGGTGGCGGGAGAACCGTCTGTTATTATACCGGTCCGGGATTTTCACGAAACGGTTAGGGTTTGAATGACGGAATCGGTTCGAGGCTACATCCCTGCCCCGTCAGCGTAGCTAGCGGGGAGTGTGCGACGGCGCCCTACGGGCGCCACCGTGCCGCGACGGTCCCGGAGATCTTTCTTTCTCTTTCTTCTTCTCCCGTTGCTCGTACCATCGATGCTCCAGAGCGAGCCAAGAGAAGCCACAGGGAGGGTCGGAGGAGAGCGGCCGCTTGGAAAGGCGCGAATGTCTATGCGCGCCGCGTCACCGCGGAAACTAGAACCCGGCTAGAATCTTGAATCTTTTTTCTTCGCCGAACCGGGTGAACGCGGTTAGCGGTTCCAGAGAACGTCTCGAACCTCCGTAATCACCGAATCCCTGCATTCATTTCGTTCTCGCTTCTCGCTCCTCCGCTCGACCAACTTGCGCGCTACCGGATTTCTTCGAAGCAAAAGGGATGCTGAACAGCCGAAAAGTTTGTTTCAAAGCTGCTCGCAACAGTTTTGAGGCGGACACAGATATTCCGATAGTCGGATAAGCGGTCGATCGACATCGGTCTACCGATTGATTCGACTCGGGAGAGAATGAGAGAGAGAGAGAGAGAGGGAAAGGAGGGCCAGGGCCTGGAAAGTGGTGCATTCGCACTCGAGCGGCGCCGTTTTGGCGATCGAGGCGAGCGGTGCACGCGACGGGAGCGCGCATCACGCTGCGCTCTCGAGCATTAACGCCACGCGCGCTTTAACGCGCGAACATTTGCATGCGTGTTCAACGGTATGCCTCGCTTCGTTACATTCTCCGACCGTGCTTCTATCGATATCGGATTACCGATTAATTGCCAACGCAGCGTGTTCACGCCCGCGGGGAGACCGACTTTGCCTCGGCACGGACTTACTCCGAAACGTAGAATACCGGTATTGTATCGGTATTTCCCGGCGCTCTCTCTCTCTCTCCGCTCTGATTCTACGTAACTTCGTATTCAAGTTTCTGTTGCAACTCGTTCTGAATCGTTTGAGTCTCCGGACTTTGAACGCCTCTGAGCCGTGCATGCGTTTTCAATTAAAATGTCGACCGGGTTGAACAACTTCTCGGGACAACTTAAAGTTATCCTTTGGCCCATGAACGATACTTCGCGTCGGGATATTCAAGCGACTCATCGATCCCGCTGCTGACACGAACGAAGAGTTGATTTATCAACGATGGCGCTTTATACAGAACTTTGTACGACGGAGATATCAATCGTACGATGAGATTGTTCGCGATACCATTAAATCGTATCGTACGCTCGCTCAAATAAACATGAGTCAGCTTCTACGTCATTATCCTTTAAATTCCGCGTTTATTGCTCCCTAACCGTCACCGTTCTTTTTTTTCAACCGTCATTATTGCACATTCGCATGGGACTGTCACCGACCAATAAATCAATCAATCTATCCACCTATCTACTTTTTCAGCGTTCATAAAAAGATATCTGCGAAACGACGCGAATAAACGTTGCCCCGTAATGTAAAAAGTAACTTCACAGAGCTCCCACTGTGGATCGTGATCGAACGCCTATTACCGAGCTCGTTCCCTTCCTTTAACAAAGGGATATTGTCTCTCCGAAAGAGGATCCGACCGAGGCTGCGACCGATTCCACGTTTGTCGAATCGTCGAGGCAGCAAGAATTTCGAGATCAACTCCATGAATCGATTCTCCCGGAAAGCCTGTTGCTTCGCATCGAATCGCTATGCTGCTCGCCTCGCGTTTGAAAGCGTCAGTCATTATATTTTTAGAGATGATCCTCGTCACTTTTATGGAATCGCGTCAACGTTCAATCTCTGTCTCTGTAAACGTAACCTCCGCAGTCATCGGATCGGCCAACGTAACCGTACAACCGAGACGCAGTGTCTCTCTGTCTACGATAGTTTGGGTTCACAGCGCATGGAACACCGTGTTTAATCGTTTGCGGACACGAACGTTGCTGACCGTCGGCTGTCCGTTTAGCGTCCCGCGTCCGCATGCTCGTTGCTTTTGCCGTAACTAATAGAACTTGTGCGCCTGTGAACGTGCGTAAACGTCGAGCTGGGTACGCTCGGGAGGCAACCTCGAAGCGAGAGTCGCGTTCGACGGCAATAAAAATTCATTCCACGACGGATTCGTCGCTAACGAAGTTAGACCGGCAAAATTAGATGAGCGGAGTAGGCGAATTCTGAGTAACGTTGCATCTGGATGTTATTAAAGACGGACAAAGGGGAACACATTGACCGACGGCCCGATTGCTAATTGCTAGAAATATTTGCTGCAGCGACTGGTTAATTGTCGTGAACGCGAGCGAACGCAGATGAGCGCAAGATGACGATAACGTTCTGATCGACGTTGATCGCAGCGATTATACTTTTCATCGAACACGATCCAGCGGTGTGCGATCGGTGCGATGAAAATGGTCAGGGGAGAATTTGCGCGTCGATGACGGTAGCGATGATCGATACATCGGACGGAGACAAACAAGGGGAAGGGTCTGAAAGAAAGGCAAGGTTTACGGGGAACACGCCGCCCCTTGTTCGTTGAACTCTGCAATTGTCCGAGGTGCGTTCCACCCAACTACATATTTGCTTTTCAGGTGTACACGAACGTAGGGGGTCAGGTACTTCGGTATTACCAAGGATTATCTGGTCACCGACTGGCCCTCGCGATGACCCTTTTCCTGCTGCGCTTGCACGTGGCACGCTTTTTATCTCACGTGCTCGTGGGATGTTTTCTGTTGGCGAGAAAGGGCAAACACGAAAGCAATGAAGTCGCACGTTGCCTTGGTTAAACTTTGAGGAGTGAGGAGAAAGAAAGAAAACAGATTCGGAGAAGACGTCGGCGTTATCGCGTCGAGCGTTAGCGGAGTTACAAATTCCGGAGATAGAAGCAGGAGAGACACGACACCTCGGGGATGGCTCGTGAAAAAGAAAGGAATCGGAAGCCGAGCGTATCCGGCGTGCGAAACCTGAGCGCATCGCAGTTTTTCGATTTTCTAATGCTTCGTATCTGTGGATGCGGCTATCGGTTCTCGTGGACGGTCTCCCCAGTCTTTCGATAAAAAACTGCGCTTCGGGCAAAAGTAGAAAGTCGTCTCATCTCCGCGCGTTCGCCCCGTTATCGTGTGTATGCATACGCGCAATTAGAGGCGGCATTATCGGCGCCGATACCGAGAGAACCGAGGTCGCGCGGCCGGAGCACCATAAATGTGCTTACTCAAGGAGAACTATGGGGGATAAGATAAAGTGGCTGCATAATTATCGTAATACCGTATATCATGAAATGCGTCGCCGGCTATGACCGGACAGGAACCACCGGCGCACGCTCACTCACTGACCGACTTATAATTTACCGGCTTATTGAATCTTCTCGGCTTTGATAACGCCATTCTCGCGCCTCCGTTCCACCGGTTTTTCCTAAGCGATCCCATTATATTCTACACTTTGATTTCTGCTTCTTCGCTGCTTTCTCACTCTCCCCTTTTCTTCCCCTTTGAGATCGTACACCGTTCAGTTCAGAGATATAATAAAAGAAGTTCGGGCGTGGAGGAGAGAGTTAATTGGTTCTGCTAAAAGCTAGTCCTTAAACGGGGAACCCTTTCGCAATACGGACCGTAAAAGATACGAGGGCTCGAAAGAACAAGGTGTAGCGTGTTCGCTCGAGGAGTTGACCAAAAAGAGATTACACCGTGCGAAGCTACTGTGCTTCCGCTGCCCGATCACTTTGAGGCGTTAACTGGATTCGCAGCGCGGTGCTCCAATTATTCAGTTATCGTAATCGTAATCGTAACCGTAATCGCAACCGAGAGGATAAACGAGAGAGCACCGTTAGTAAAGGATTTCGGTTGCGAAGGAATTCGAGGGTGTGTTCCGTCGAGCTATCGACGGGGAAGATCGACGGGAGGAGGTGTCGTCGTTTGATCCGCGGGTCCACGAAGACTCGAGTCGGAGAGTCTCGAATCTCGTGTCAAGGAAAAAGGAGGAGCACGGGGGACAATCCGGTGCCCGAAACCGGATTTCGGGATTAGAATCGGTCGGTTGTTCCGCGAAGGCTTATTCGTTTATGCAGCAAAGGGCGACGGAGATCTCGCCTGGGCTCGTCACGTCTCGGCCGGAGCCGCGACAATGGCTAACAATGGAGGTAGGATCAGAGGGGCCCGTCCGGACCGAAATCACGATCCATTCGTTTCGCCTGGAACCAAGGGGGAGGAAATATATTTCATTGGGAGACAGCGAACGAACTGACAAAAGAACCAGACCCGCGTCTCGTATCCTGATGCGAAACATCGTTACCACGATCGCCTCCATACGGCGGCTCGATCTTTTTATTGCTATTGCCGTGCAGAATGGATGAAAAATGGCCTGTGTATGGGAGAGCCGTTGCACCTCCGGCTATATTCGTTTCCATTAAGAGGAGATATTACACGAGGAACGTCCAGCGTCCGATCCGCGTCGGTAATTCCGTTCGACGGAAAATAGCGAGAGGGGGAACGGATTAATCCGATCCGTGGGTCCTGCTTTCTCGCGTTCGATCCTGTGAACAGAGAATGGGACGGAGAAATCGTCGAACGTTCCGAGTCGGATCAACGGATCGAAGGAGCGTGAGCCGACCGAAGATCCGTCCGGAGGATCGTTTAACGCGTTCTCGCCTCGACCAGCTCGACGAGCGAGAGAATAAACGCGACAGCAACGGGCAACAAAGTGAAGGAGGAAGGGTGGGACGGAGGCAGAGAGGGGCCCGGCGGGGCCGAAAATCTCGATCCGCTCGGCGCCAGTTACGAGGGCCGTACGAGCTGGAAGTATATTTCATTCGGCGGTCGGACGCCGTACGGAGCCACAAAAGAGCGAAATCCATGTCTGGGCCTTAACGTGCCGTGGCGTTCGTTCGGACCTTTGGGTCAGTCCGAGCCTCTCCTCCGACCGCATCACCCTCCGTTCTATTCAACCGCAACATCGGCTCCAGGCTCGTGCGTACCTCCTTCCAACGCCCTGCTCCTTTCCACCTGAAAACGGGTTATCTGTTAGATACGATTAAAGCGGACCTCGTTGTTGCTACTTCCAATCTATGGCCGTGCCGCTGTTAAATCGCATAACGCAGAATTTACCCCTTTACGCTCGAGCTATGTACTTTTGCTTCAGCGTCCGTGATAGGAGCCGATGTGTTCGTTCAGGTCGAAACAAACCTTTCTCGATTTTATCTCCAGTACGCCTTATCGAGTTAACTTGTACTTATTCCGTGGTACAGATCTCGCACGTTTCAGAGATAACTCTCTGCTACGAGTTACCGCTGTGCGATTCGAGCTGTTGCACCTCCTGTTGCAGCCGAAGGGTTTGTCCTTTTAGCGAATAAACCGAGTGTACGCAGCATGGCGCGATAAGAAGAAAAATGAATGACAGACGCCCAGGTGCAGGGGGTCAACGGTCAGTTGCGGGGCAGAGGGAACGATGCATTTGAACCAAGATCCTCCCCGAGCAAAGGGGGAGCATTTTTTTCGTCGGCGAGTGCGTTGTACCCGGTCAAGTGGTACATCGTTCTCAACAGCCGGCGTTTCTTAGTTGAGATTAGTCGGTAGGACGGCACATTGGATAATCGATCGTAATTGTGTCTATTTAGCGGTGGGACCGGTGCTCGTCCGTTCCTCGTATTCGAACCAGCGGCGCTCGAAAGTGTTCGGGGGACGAACGGAAACCCGCATCACTGAAATTACACCGTATAAATCACCGCACGGCCACTGATTCTCCAAATTTTACGCCTCCCCTCTCCGTCCCGCTCCTGTCCTCCTGCGTACAAACCAATACGAACCATTACGTCGCTATTTACGTATGCAAATTTCAGATTCCATTGCGCGACGTCTTCGCCTCTCGTGCTCCTTCAAGGATTTCACTGGAAATTCTTAGACGTCTCTCTCCTTTGACCTCTGATCTTTTCGTGCCAAGCGGCTCGTCTTTGTAATCGGCTTTGTCAGTCCGCAATCCGATCCCGTTCGCATCTAGAATGCATGAATAACCGTTGGTATCTATCGTATGTGTACGGAATCGAGCGATAACTCTGGCCGTGTAAGAAGTTGCCAATTCTCCTTGCGATTTATTTCAGTGTTATGTACGAGCGATGATCTTCCGCTCGGTAGCGCAACGATTCGCAGCATCGATCGTGCGATCAATCGTGGTGTCGAGCGGCTCCTCCCGTCCGGGAGCAGCAGAGCTTTTAATCGCGCGAAAAAAGAGGAGGCAAGGACACGAAGCGAAATGAATTCGGCCGATTAAGCGCGTAAGAGCGGACTACCTGCCGCGATAACAGTTTCCTTTCCTTTCCTTTCCTTTCGTTTCGTTTCGTCCGGCCGGGCGACTCGTGTGCTGCTTGACCGGGATAACGATATCTTTAGAGCCTGCTTTTATCGCTAAAAGTCAGGTGTGAATTGGGGCCACTGGTGCTCGATCAAAGCGGGTCTGCCGACTGCGTTTCCAGCCGACCGAGGAATAGAGAACGAGATCAACAGGGAGACTATGCTATCGGACTACCGACAAATTGGAATGTATCGAACTTTAACTCATCCGCCTCCTCTTCCTCTCTCTTCCGCGAAATCGCGACGTTCGCGTATTTACTCTCGATATCTCTAGAAATACCCTGGAACATGCTGGCCAGATCGCTAGACGTCGACACCGGGGCGAAACGCTCGATTTGCATTCGATTTTAATCGCTCGTGATGCAACCGTTCTCTCGAAAAGCTAACGAATCGACTCTCGCCGTATTTGGATTTCTCTTGGTGGACTCACGAGGGAATTCCGCTCGCCGAAATATGTTCGGTCATCCTCCAACGTGTACAAAGCCTATTCAGATTCCGAAACGGGTTTCTTATCGCTCGCGACACGAATTTTTGGTCCTTGAGGATCTGCCTCGACCCTTTACGTAACTTCGATAAGAATAATCGTGCCGCCCGCGCAACAGGTCGCCGAAGACGTGTCCAAGGATCGGGAGAAAATTGACCGAGAGAAGAATAATATTCTATAGTCCGTGACCGCCGAACACCTCATCCCCGACACATCATGATTAAACGTTAAAACCGTAAGAAGAAGGGCCGATATTTAGTACGTTAGAGCGGAAAGGGCGTGCGGCGAGGTAGGTACGATCCTGGCGCGGTTGGTCCTTATTCGGAGACGCGAGAGGCGAGAGAGGACGCGGGCCCCCCGTATAACAAAGATCCATCGGGACCGGTTTCGTGTTCTGCCCTTTTTTACATTCCCCGAGGAGGCCCCGCCGTGCCGCGGGTGTGAAAACCGACACCCACCCACTTGTTATTTTGTCAAACACGAGCCCTGAAAATTATAGGAATCACGCGGCACAGCATCTCTCCCGCTCGCGCCAAATTATTCTCGATTGCACGATCTGGCTGCATTTTATAGCCGTCAATTAAATGCGACGCACAGCAATCGTGACCTGCTACCGATACGCCGCGTTTCCGCGTCGTTTTCGAGCCGAACCACGACATAGCCTTCTTCTTCTCCTTCTGCATCCGTCGTCCGCGCGCGCGCGCACGCCTATCCTCGAGAATCCGTGTCCCCTGATATCGAGCACGATAAACGACCGGTAACTCATTCTTTTTGCTTCTCGGCTCGACTTCGGGGAAACCGATTCCCATCCGACCCTGGCGCCAGATTAAAAATAATATTAGGGACGGATAGGAAATCGGAGCTGGTCTCCGATTTAATAATCGTTATGCATATTGATTCGCAATAAATTCGGAACCCAGAATATTGTTCGACTGTCGCGGTAACGAGAGCATTAACGTGTAATCTATGTTTTTTCAATTTCTCGAAGAATTCGGGATTCTTCATTGTTTTTTCTCGACGTTCAAAACGCAATTGGAAGAGACTACCGCGTTGCGTAATAAACGCGCAACAAATTGGTATTTACGATCAGAATGAAAATCGGCTTCTTCCTTCGAGGTTTCTTTTTCAATCTTTTTTACCGGCCGCCGTTAGGTTAAACGCGGCTTCCGGAAATTAGCATCGGCCCGCTTTCCTTCGAGGAAACGCTCGATTACATTCTCGATTGCACGGTTTGGTTACACGGTTTGTAGCTGCCAATTAAATGCGACACCGGAGAAGCAGCTTTCGCTAACGGCGATTCGCCCGCGGACCACGACCTCCGCAGCAAATTGGATCGTCCAGTGTAATTTCGTGCGAAAAACGAGACGGTATCGTATCCGTTTCGCAATTAGAATCGATCACGCCTCGACTTATCTTCCCCAAAGAAGTGAAACCTGTTCTCATTAAACGCTAGCCTCGATCTTACATTTACATGATCTCGTTCTCTGCGCATTATTATTAAATATTACTCTAGTCATTCTAGATGTATTGTATAACGTACGGGATGATCGAGATCGCTCTGGAGAATGCCGTACGAAGAAACGAGCATGAATTCCAAAGCTGGTGGTTGAAATGATTTCGAGACGAGGCGAGAGGATTCCAGCGCGTCGACCAACCGCACCGATTATTTCCGACACGAACGCGACCAGCAAGAAGCGAACCCTCGAAAATTCGGAATCGGCCGGTTTCAACCTCTTCTGACGCGCCGTCCCATGAAATCGTGTTCAGAGGTTTTCGTCGCGCCGCTTTTTGCCTACCATCTACCATCAGGTCCGCTGGATTTTTATTCCTTCTGCGCCTCCACCGTATTTTTGTTTCCGAAACGGGGTCCGTTCGAATCGATGCAGGATTGCGAGTCCATCGAGCGAAAGCGTGAACCGCATAACTTGACGATCGTTCGTTTTACTTGGAACGCGTGTCTCTGCTGCAAACGCGTTTAAACCAAAGTTTGCTCTCGCAGCTTCATCGACGGGCCGTATTTCGTCTGGCGCGACATCGCCCGGAAAGGTGAACGATACGATAAGAAACTTGGTCGATCGTTTGCAACAGCAAAGACGATAAGCGCGTCGCGTTATTATGATCCGTCGAAGAAACTGCGTCAACCATGAAGCGGCTCGATATACGAGAAAAAAAATATTGAAGCTGTGGCGCCATTCACGCAAATGACCGATAGGCGTTCATCGTTGATAAGACATCTCTCCAGCAAGGATTAGGGAGAGCTGAAAATATTCTCTTCTGGAAAATATAGCGTGATCGGGGTCGCCATCGCGAACGGATAATCCGCGAGCGAGATCGAGTATTTGAGAAGGGTCCGCCTATCTCGAGATAAGATCGAAAATTTCCAGCGTCAGCGTATCGACACGGTGGGATCGCAAAGGAGAGGCAGTTTGGCGAAACGAAAGTATTTAATGGCAGTGCGCCGTCTGCATTCTCAGGTGACAAGCCTTTACGGCTCTCACCTGGCATTTCTGCGCCACCATGGAAACTATAGCGGCCAACCACATTTACGCGTACGTGTACGCGCACTCAACAAATAAGGCACTTGTTAAATGCACCGAGTCACGCTGCTCTGAGACGGGTTTCTCGCACTCCTTTACCATAAGGGGAATACAATGCTCGCCTCTTATCCCGATACCGTGTACTCGCTCCGCTAACTCGCCGTCTAACTATATTGGGAAAGTACAGACCGTGTGCCAATCACGCGAGCTCCGTTCTCGATCGACCGCGTCTCAATTTCAAATTTCACGATCCTTTTATCGTTCCAAGCTAATTCGCGGTGCGTCCGACTCTGTGGATTTTACATTGTCTTGACGACTGTAAAGGTTTGTACGCCTAATTTAGCTGTATGCTTCAAGAGCTGTTCTCACAGACCTACCCTTCTAAAGGAAATTATATCTATCTCTCCTGATAACTTGTTAGGGATTAAGTAAGATGATTTCAGGACACAATACTTTCCTAAAAACGTGTAACAGTTCCAGAGATAATTCAGTTTCTTTTGGTTTTATATATATTTTATTTAATTAATAAAAAGCAAAAGATTACTTCTCAGCCTTCTTCGTCTTTGCAGACGCTTGTGCCTTCATCACCTTAACGACGATCTTTTGTTCTTCGATCAAGAAAGCACGGACGATCCTGAAAACACAATTGTACTGGAAACAACGATTCTCTGCAAATATAATTCTTACAAGAATACAGTAAATATATTGAAGATGTACCTTTCTTTGACGCATTTGTGACAAAGGACACCACCGTACACACGCTTGACAGTCTTCTTGCGTCTGCACATACGCGATCTCTCCATGGGTCTGGCGGGTTGAATACCCCTGAGCTTATCTTTGCAGTGTCCGCATCTGGGGATCTTCTTGGGTTTCTTGAGGTATTGGTACACTAATTTTCCACCAGGAGTACGTACCCTGCAAGCACATAGATTTGTTAGTATCACGGTCACATATACTTAGCCTGTATCGGCAATGTGTATTGAGATGCGAAAAGAAATGGACGAATTTGACAAAAGGAATAAAGAGAACGGAACCCCAACTATAAACGAATCACCATGCAATAGCGTCAATCGTCGACTACACGTGGACGTTGCGCGCTCTTGAGAAGTAAACCAAAACATAACCTTCAACGACTGGACGTTAATGATTTATGAAGTTTTAAGAAATACGTGCATATCGCGAAAAACGATGAGCAGACACGCGAGATACCGTTAATCTTTGTACTGTCATTTCGAACAAAGCAGGGTACTTACACGCGTCTCCTGTTACTTTTTGTGTTGTATGACAACCGTCGACGATAGGTTAGTCGCTGCACCATTTTGGTTCTGAAATATAAACGCATTCGTTAGGAAAATATTCAGTCATATTATAATGAATCGTGTCGTGAAACATTACGGAACACGAAGCGACTACAAAAACATTTTCACCTACGCTGATTATAGCAAATAATACGGATAAGTCAAAATTACATAAAATACCGACGAACCTTTTTTCAGACCCCAAACGGAAAAGGAAGCGAGCCGCGAGGGAAAAGGTTATCCTACGCAAGCGCGTTTACGGGCTGCGACGCAGTGTCGCCATCTATCGGCGGACACGCGAAACGTTCACCCGTGGACTACGAGCATGCTGGACGATTGTACTCCAAAAACCGTTTTCTGCTTCTTAATATCGACGATAGGTGGCAGTGCTGATCTCAGCGGGAAAATGGCCGTCGTTTCAAGCTATTCGTTCCTCATCCAAAATTAAATGCAATTGATCTTCGATGAATTATTTTGACGAGTGCAGGAACGAAGCAAGGATACCAATGATGCGGGAAATGAAATATTAGACCGATAAGTTTTTTACATCGTATAAGGTATATTATTTATTATATCTTATTTACATTCAACATCGTCTTGACAACACCATAGGAAAAATGTTTTTAGACACATTCCAAAATTTGTCGACATTAACTCTCTTATTGCATCTGTTGCGCTTTGCCGCTTTGTTTTATACAATGAATCGAGGACACACGGTGGCGATTCGCTGAACCCAATTCTGTGGAAACTCATTTCGACGAGTATACATAAATTATGATGCGTGTACGTGATAGTAGATGAGCTATTTATAATATATACGGGACGGTACCTGTGTGCTTTGTCTTCTCGCGAATTTCATATATGTTAATTTTCTTTCATTCTTTCATTTTTTTTGCTTTTCGTTTTCGAAGCAGGTACTTTGACAAAGTTCGCTGTAAACAGACTGGTAAAAAAAGAAGTTGATTGGTTAGAAACGAAAAAGAAAGGGAATAGAATTAAACAACGCGCACGTAGGCCGCTTAAAAGACGCTTAACTAATCGATAATATAGCTGCTTAGAGACTCGACGATCGTATCTATGATGCTGTGCTCCGTCTTTTTTTCTGTTCCTTTCGTCTCTTTTTACAACGGCAGAGTTTTTCGAAAACTCTGAAGTAAGGAAATAATGCTTTTTTATTTTTCAGTTTTTCTTTTTTTCTTTCTTTCTTTCTTCCTTTCTTTCGTTCTCTCGTCCTCTTTCGCACAATTCTAGCAAGGTAATAGATAATCTACGACAAGATGAGAACGTTCTCCTTTAATTTAGTCAGATCTCTAAACAATAAATAAGGCTTTCTTTGCTTTTAATAAATAGTAGTACAGAAGAGTTAATTCGAGTAAAAGTATTAAGTAAAAGGGGTGTCTTGAGGAGGTTTTCCAACGATCTCTCGTTCGTTTATCCATCGCGGCGTTTCCTCGATAGAAAGAATAATGATTACTTAAAAAAAAAACAGAGGGGAAAACGTAACTATTAAAATAATAATACAAAGAAGAGGTGGAAGTAGAAGAAGAAGAACAGAAAGGAAAACGATAGGAGCTGACAGGTAACCGAAGATTCGTTCGCGTGGATCGAAGAATTTTGATTTAGTTACGGAATTTTCATATTTTTCCTATCGCTCTTCCTTCTCTCGGTCCGTTCTCCAGATTCTCGTCTCTGGAAACCAAAAAAAGCGCTCCGCGAATCACGAGATAGAGAGAGAGACAACGAAAATACGTGGACATGAAGTACGATCGAAAGCTTTGAAAGTGTAGGGACTGATAGTCGATGAAAGTAGAAAACAGGGGCGATCGCTCGGGAAAAAGAATGAGCCCTGAGGCGTTTGAAACTCGAAAGACTCAAGTGAAATCGAAAAAGTCTTCTAATAAGATATTCTTTACGCTCTAACTAATATCATCTGCTCGTTTCGTGCCTACGATCATGTAGATATCGATAGAGATCTATGAAATCTAAATTCGCTGAAACTATCGACATTCTCAAAACTTCAGGTCGCACTCGCAGGTTCGTCGCTAGACACAAATAGTTACAGCTGAAAGTTCTTAAAACCGTTTTGTTTTTCTTCTCTTTTTTTTCTCTTCTCTCGCGGAGTCCCGGCCGAACGTTTTCGCTTAACGTCTGTACGCTCGCGGGGGACTCGGGTGCAGCGCTCACGACGCTATCTCTCTGTTACTTTCGTTCGATTCGATTCGATTCGATTCGGTGGGGACTCCGCGTGACTTCGTGTCACCCTTACAACTTTACCTTACGCTTCTCGTTAACTTTTAATACGAACATTTAGGAAGATAGCGCTATCGATAATTAATATTTTCTGAAATTTGTTAACATTCTCTATATAAAAATCTGCATTTGCGTGTGTATTCACTTATTGCTTCTTAATCGTCGCCATTCTCGGTAGCTTTCCGTTCTCTTTCTCCCCTGACGGAGATCTCGCGCGCTCGTTCCACGACGCTCCACGGCGTCGGAGCGTCGCGACGCGAACGCCGCGGCTCCCCAGGATCTCCGATTCGCGTTCGCTGGAACGCGAACCGAACGATCTCGACCATGAATCTCCTGATCGAGAGGCTCGAGGCACCGATGGATCGACATCCAACGAATCACGCTACTTTCAAATTCGACCCGCGTCCAGAGAACATTTTTTTTTTACCTCCTCCGATGATCGTCCATCGCGGCGTCGACCTCGCCAACTATACATATTCCTATCGTAATTCGTATAAATTAAGAATAAAAATTTCCCGTGGCTCGCCGGACTTGCTTGGAAGCGTTCTCGAGTCGCTCGGGTGTCTCCCGGATCGCAATGCCTGGGGAAGCAGTCTTTCGAATCAGCGAACGCGGCTGCAACGAGATACAGACCATCCATCGCGATTAAACGAGCCCTCCCTCCCATTCTTCTTTCTTTTCTCTATTTCTTCTAAAACCGATCCAGCATCATCGCAGTGTGCACGCTCGAATGCACGTCGCTGAAACGTTTCCAACGAAACGTTCGTCCCAATCGCCATTCCGTTTTCGCTACAGCTTCGAGAGATTCGACCGTGTCTCGACTTTCGATACACCTGTTTAGATACGCCTTGATATGTTCACGTTGCCGAGGGAGACCCTCGACTTCTCGTTCGGCACCTATTCCTCTCGCTTTCTGCACGTCGATCGATTCTCCTCGCGTATCGAGTCTCGCCCGTACGTTTCTTCGAAACGCGTACGCACTTTCCGATTTTTCTGGCGATCGATGATCGCGCGCATTTCCTTCGTTGCTTCCTTCTTTCCCTCTCATCCGACCATCTTCACTCGTTCACACACGCACACACTCTCTCTCTTTCTCTCTCTTTCTCTCTCTCTCTCTCTCTCTCTCTCTCTCACCCTCTCGCTCGCTTGCTCGAGACATTGGCACATGTTCCGTCCTCTCGACACGTTTTTCGTTCCGCTAATCGACAGGTACCTACACGCGATCGCATATGCAACATACAGTATAGTTCTATAGGTAACGCGAAGGCAAGAATCGTATCCTCTCTGCCCGCATGTTCGTCGTCGCACGAAAAATCCTGGGGTAATTTCGCGCAGCTTTCAGTCTCACGCACTCTCTCTTCCTCCCTTTCGTTCGCTCCTCTCGATCGTCTCGTCTCGATTCGTTTCGTTCCGTTTCGTTAGGCTTGTGGTCGCGAAAGCGCGCGCAATTGTGCATCGATCGAGCGTTAGTAACAGAAACTAGAAAATATTCGCTGTACGGGACGCGCGTAAAACGCGGCGTTAGGCTTGCGTCGAGGACACGCTCTCCTCGACTTCTCCTCCGGTTCACCCTCGCTCGTCATTTCTTTTCGCGGAGAATCGAGGCGAGCCGTTATCCAGGCGTCAGTGTTTTAGGCCGTCTGTTCGTTCGTGCAATGGTCTGTACCTAAGAGGCGTTTCAAGTCGATGAGAATACAGCCGGCCACCGTCGTCGATACAAAGAGAACACGGCGGAGAATAAGTTAGGAACGCTGCAAAAGTAATCGAGTGGCATCGTTGATGAGCGAAAGGCTGGTTCGCTCGTTTATTCGGCTGGCACGGAAACGGAAAGTCTACGAGGTTTCGTAGAACCGTGTGTGTGTCTATGTGTGTATGAGCAACGGTAAATAGGCAGTCTCGACGGTGAGCAGGCTTTCGTTCGGGTCTGGCTTAGGATCCTCTTCGAGAGTCGTCGCGCGGACTCTTCTGTACGTGTAAAAGTTACGACAGTGATGATACGGTGGCAGTTCTAATTCCCTGTTCGCGGCAGGGAACGATTTAGGAAGAGAAAGACAGAGTCGACGGCCGACTCGTTCGCGGGGCTTGGTCGTAGGCCGTCAAGGCGTATTTTCTAGCGGATCGATCCCGTCGTTCGATTCGATTCGAAGCGACGTTCGCGCGCGGAATCGTCGTTCGCCGAAACCTCTCCTCCTCGGAGAAGCTCGACGACGTTCGTTGCGCTGGAATGTCTGCGGTGAGAGTTCCTCGACTCGATTCCTCGGGAGGAGACTCGTGACGGCCGTTCGTTCGATCGAGGAGAAACGGTGCGCTCGCGCCTGCGGTCGTCCTGACTAGGAGACGGTGAATCACGGATGATCCTCGCGATGCGATGCGATGCGATGCGACGCTACGCGACGCGTTGCCCTTCCAAGAACAGAACATTCGGTTCGTCGGCCGTATATTCGGCGCACCGAATCCTGCGGTGATCTCAGGAACGGCTCGGATCAAAGGTTTGAGCGGAGAGCGGCGCGCACGCGATTAGACGAGAAAGCCCTGCGAGGTGGCGGACATCTGCGCTCGGAGCGCCGTCACGCTGTTCATGATCTTCTTCTGGTGCCCGACCAACGTCACCCCCAGCGCCGTCAGCTCCTGGACGGTGACGCGCGCCGCCGCCTCCAGGGTGGTCACCCCGGACCTCTCGAAGCTCTCCGCGTACCGTGACATCTTGATCGAGGCCAGCCACTCGCTGACCGAAGTCAACTGCGTTAAGTCCACCGCGTCCGGCGCCAGTGGATTCGTGCCCCTGTCGAGAACAAAGCGTTAGAGCATTTTCAGATAGAGTTTTCGGGGTTTTGGAGTCGGGGACACTATGGGAACCAAATGACCTCGAGTCCGTTGGATCTAATTGTAAAGACGGAGAGAGCGCAGGTGATTTTGTCGGTGATTCGTCGAACGCCTGCGTTTTCTCGCGTCCGGGGTGAAAAGAAGAGAGCGGTTCCGAGTTCATGTTTGGACTCTATTGCTGAAGTACTTCTAATAAGGAGGGATCGGTCGTCTCGACGATCGGATCAAATCACACGACAAGGACCTCTATATATATGTATATGTATATTATGGTATATCAAGATATGTACATGTACAAAGATGTTCGGTAATTGGTAAAAAAACGATCAAACACACACAGATGTCTCGACTTTCGTGCTCGCAGAAAGTCTTCCTCGAGGTGGCGCGTGATCTGAAATCGAACACCGCGCGCTAGGTTCGGAGGTCCGTTGACCCGATACAGCCGAAAGACGTTCTGCGAGCAGAAATAAAACTCGGGGTTAAAGGGGGTTGCTTGGTTAGGGGCGGAGAGCGTGAGTCGAGTTTCATCTACTGATCTCTAGGAGAAGTTACTCGGTTGGTTGGTATCGTTCGCTTAACTGAGTTTTACGGGTATGGTACAGAGTATAAGACGGATCTTAGCCTAGAAGAGAGTGGGGGTCGGTAATGTATCTTTATGTACAGTTGGACGGGGGCTCGATAACTTTCCACGGCCGCGCCTGAATTCTTGGCCTGGTTCGGCCGATTCGTTCGAGGCTCGAAGGAACGAGTTCGATGGGAATCGCGCGATGAAGAAGCGGGCGAGATCGTGGAAAATCGGAACGAGCCTTCCCGGATCGTTGCTGGCCATGGTGATCGTTGCTAATGGCGGTAACATGAGAGTACTATGACGGTGTAATCGTGTTGACGGTACACAAAAGATAGTTCGGAGATATTAGCTGGACGTATTATGTAGATGTGAATGGATAATGGTGCGTATGAAGCAAGCAGTGCGATACGAACTAAGAGGGTACAAGCAGAGCAAATGCTGTCTACGTGGCAGCAGTACTCGCGGTTAATCCAACAAAGCGGAGACAGCGAGAAGGCACGACGATCGCATCGGTCCAACTACATGAACGGAAGAAATTTTGATCGCGAACCGATTGTACAAAGAAACAAAAGGAAAAAGTACGAGAGAGTGTTCAGAGCGAGATAGAAAGAAAGAAAGAGAGATTAAAAGAAAGAGAGAACGGTGCGTCGATCGTGCCTTATTGCTCCTCGTCGCTTCCTTTTCGTACTTTCGTTACTTTTGTCGGCTGAAAGCTGTTCTTGATATTTTACCTTTTCCTCAAATGCACGTTGGAGGATGTCGACGAGGCGGGTGGGGGTGGGGGTGGAGCACCCCTTTCCCTGATTCTGACAATTGTTAGCATTTGTTAGTGCGATGGAGGTCACACACTCTACGGTGTGCTTGTGTATCTCTGTAGGTGTACGTGTGAGTGTGTGTGTGTCTGTGTCTGTGTGCACGTTTACAGGTGTCGCGTGTACCTGTCGCGTTCGATTTTCTACGCGCTTATTATCCTTCGCGTTCTCTCCCGATACTTTCTGTCGCGTGTTTGTGCGAGTGCGAAACATGTAGGTATATCGTGTGCTTGTGCGAAGCTCGTTTATCGCGATTGTCCACGTAACTCTAAGTCGATTAGCGCGTCGTTAAATATTTCCGCGGGCTAAGTAACGCATCTAAGCTGATTGTCCCTTTTGATTCTCGTCTCTCTGCTGGTGAATCGATCGCAAACAGAGCAATCGTCGGCTCGAAAGGGCGACGGCGTCGTCGTCGTCGTCGTCGTCGTCGCCGTCGTCGTCGCCGTCGCCGCCGCCGCCGCCGCCCCCGCTCGATCGATCGATCATTTTTCCTGCAATGGTGTGTGTCGCAACGTCATCCACTACGATCGACTTTCCGAAGATTCCTCTCCCTAATGGTATACGCGATGTATCGTCGCGATCGATAGCTCGGCGTGGAAACACGCCCTAGCACGCTCTGTGTACGGTTTTCTGACTTTTTCAGTGAGTTCAAGTAGAAAAATACTATTCTAATATGGTCGAACGGTCGCTCGCGTGATTAAATGCTAATAAGTCTTTGCAGTTCTCTTGTCGTAAAATCGATGACGTCAATAAATACCGTATCGATAAATATATATATATCCGTTTTGTTTTTCATATATATATATAATATATATTTACGTATACTCACGAGAGATGTGTATATATTACGTATATCAAGAATTAGAAAAACATCTGAAAGACTATGACTGCATTCGTGTACAACACGTCCCGCGGATAAAATCCTCCGTCGTCCTAAGCTCCGACATTAAATCCTCTCTCTCTCTCTCTATACATATATATTGCTATTCGTTGGTTCGATTCGTCCTCTATAAATTCTCATTATTTCTACGAAAAAACTGGAGGGTATATATATATGTATGTATATACATACTCTCTTAAAATTTTCCATTTAAATCCCTCTAACTAGAACCATAAATATTCTCTATGCGACTTCCACGTGGCTGCTAAGACCGATAAAATCTACCGCGGCTTGCGCTCGCTCGAATAACGCGATAAAAAACTTCTCTCCGCGCTTTCAATAAGTATAATAGATTCTTTTGCTCTCGACGATGAATCGATGCAACCGGATAATCAAGAACACGTTTTCTCTACGACATCTAATTCCCTACAATTTTACGAACAACTACGGTTTCAACGAAATCGACGCTAAATTCGTCTCAATGAATGCCTAGAGAAACGCGCGAAAAACATTCGCGATGCGGACGACCCGCCGGCTCGGAGAAAACCGTCCCCGCGAATTTTCGTCGACGCTCTCTCGAAAAGCAACGTCGGGTCAAAGCCTCGCGAGCGTTTCTTTGCCGGATGAAAGAAAACGATCATTCGACCAGGACCGGTGCACGTGGCGACGTCAGCCCGTGGAAAAACGCGTTTTGTCCTGGACGAGCGGAGCTATCGCGAGGCTTTGCCCTCGGACAAATGCGACGCGAGAGAGAGTCGACCAGCCGAGGGACATCGGTGCCCTTTTTTTTTTTGCGCCGATAAGGGTTGGAAAGTTTGTTCTCAGTCTTGTATCGGGTGCGCGAACGGTCCGTTCGTTCGTCGACTTCGTCGGCGGAAGCGTCGCGGGTAGGTCGGCGATCTCGCGAGCGGAGGAGGGCCGGTTTAGCCGAAATGCGTGAACGGTACCCAATTAGGGTAGGTAAGCGGTGGCTGCTGTGGCAATGAGTGTGTCGCTGCGTGTGTGTGAAAGTGTAAGCTACGGCCGGCTCCTGGTGGCATTACTGGAACGGCAATCGTCGACTGGGCTTGATGGCCGACTACGTCTACGAACGGGCCCGTGGCCGCGGCGGCTGGCATCGCAGCGGCAGCCTGCGCGGCGGCCGCGTGGCTTGTGACATAGTACGGATTGTGTGCAGGTGGCCTCACGCTGTTGAGTTGTAGTTGTTGTTGTAGATTGTAGTTGTTGAGTTGGAGTTGTTGGTAGATGGTAGTTGTCGCAGTTGCGTTCGGTTGCAGTTCGTAGTCGGGTACCAAAGACACCACAAAACCAAAACCACAAAGAATTAGCCCAGAAAAAAAGGGACGTCCTCGGTTGGGAGAAAACTGAAATTGTCTGGAGGAGGAGGAGGTTCGCTCGCAGCGACCGATCGATTGGCATCGACGGATCGCTGTCGAACAACGGTGAAAAAAGAGGAGGGCGAGGGAGACGGCGAGAACCGTTCCGTTTCACCGAAAACGCTTTCACCGGCCGGCGTCTTGCGACGAAACAGGCCCGTGTGAAATCAACGATAATCGATTGGTCTCGCGTCTCGACCGACCGATTTACTTCGCCCCCGGACTCCCGTTACCATCGTTTTTCTCGATCCAGTGAAAATCGAGCGGTTCAACGGTCCTGTTTTTTCAAGTCGATGATCGCTTCGCTCGTTCCTAACACAGACGTCTTTTTCTCGTATGCTCTTTATTAACGATCGGTCAGCGATAAAGTGGAACGAGACGTCCGACTCGTCGAGTATCGTTTGATCTCGCCTTTGTTCGCCTTTTTTTGTGTTTCGCGGTGGAAATAAGTGGCGGAGGGGGAGGAGAAGGTGGCGGTGGTGGCGGTGGCGGAGGAGTTGGTTTAAAGGCTGAAGGATTACAGAAACGATAAGCGCTAAAGCGATAAAAGCTCTCTGAAAGCCACCGCAGAACGATGCGCGCTTTTCGCCGTTCTCTTGAAACGCGAACGAAAAAATATTCCCGCGACAAACGATCGCGTATACAGAGACTTTCGTCCATAAATTAATTTTCCTGCCAGCAAGTGGAGAGACGGAAGAGAGCGACCGAGAGTACACAGCAAAGAGCAGATCTTTTTGCGCGTTCCAAAGGAAGTTAAGCCGTTCAGAGAGTGCAGAATTACGTGCGCAAAGCCACTTGTTACCGTTTCCAAACTTTCGAGCGACTCTCGTTCTCGCGCGTTCGACAACGTTGAACATGTGCTGTAAACAAGAAAAATCCAACAAAAATCTCGAGCTCGCTCGCGCGTTCTTCCGGCGTTCTTTTCTATCTATTTTTCTTTTTTCCGGTTTTCTTTCCTCTTTCGGGCCGTTAAGCGTCGTCGTCGTTGAATTTGAAAGGACGTGAAGCGAGGAAGCGGAGGCGCTGTACCAATCAATTTTGACGAGTTCCAGCTACGGGAAACGTAGAAAAAAAAAACTGAACGAGATAAAAAAAAATAGAGAGAAACCAATAAGTTTGAAGCTTTGAAAGAAAATGTTAAGAAAGTCACGAAAGAAGAGGTGCGAAAAAAAAAATCAGTCCAGTATCATATGCCCGCTTCCAGTAATGCCAATCAGGTCGAGGTATTCACGGCGTCTCGAGCACGGACACGTGCACACGAATCTCTCTGTCGGGTAGGCGCACACACACATCGTGATTATTCCTGGACCTATACGAATGAGCAACAACATCAAAGCCCAGTCTAATAAACAGCGTACGTGGAGAGCGCAGAGCGTGTGAGCTTCTTAGTAATATTCAGCGAGAAAACGGAAAAAATCTTTGGCTGTCGAGAGAAATTAATTTATGGACACGAAGTGTGAATCGCGTGGCATGCGGCATGATTCGTGTTAAGAGATGATGGACGAACGATTCGCTGTCGAACCATCGGATCGCATCCGCTCGGCCCTCGATCTTCGGAGAGCTTCGCGAACACGAAGCACGAGATATCTCCGGCTGGTCCAGCGAATCGTTCGTACGATGAAGGCAACGACGTCGTTATAGGTTTCCACTGTTCGTACCGCGGTAGTCCGGAACAGAAATTCTCTGTTCGGTGCTCCTCCAGCGAGTTGAAATCGCTGTCTGGATAGATCGCGATCGCGTCGCGAACGAAACGCGCGCGACAGACAGACAAGACAGACAGACAGACAGACGGATGCGAGTCGATCCTCGGATCGAATAGAAAAGAATCGGTTCGAGCAAGGACAGAGACGTTTACCTGTTCTGAGCGATTTTCCTCAGCGTGTCCGGGCTTCTGATGAGCTTGTCCAAAGTCTGAGTGAGATTGGCGAAGGTCGGACGGTGGGTCCGCTCCTTCTGCCAGCAGTCGAGCATCAGCTGGTAGATCGCCTCCGGACAATCCATCGGCGCTGGAAGCCTGTATCCCTTCTCGATCGATTTTATCACATCCTGATTCGACCAGTTCCAATACGGCCGCTCGCCGTACGACATCACTTCCCAGCAGACGATGCCCATGCTCCACACGTCCGAGGCGCTGGTGAACTTTCGGAACGCTATCGCTTCCGGAGCTGTCCATCGCACCGGGATCTTCCCACCCTTTTGGCCGGAGTAAACGGTCTTTCAAGAGTCGTTCTTTGAGAGTCTCGGTTCGAGGGACGAGACCGAGCGCGGTCTCCGATCCAGAGAAACGGACAGAGAAAGAGAGGAAGGGAGAGAAAATTCGATCGCTTACCCTGGTCGTGTACGCCCCTTCCGTGGCGCTCTCGATCTCCCTGCTCAGGCCGAAGTCGGCGATCTTGCAGACAAGGGCGGCGTTCACCAGCACGTTCCTCGCCGCGAGGTCCCGGTGCACGTAGTTCATCTCCGCGAGATACTGCATCCCGCTCGCGATACCCCGAAGCATGCCCACCAGTTGCAGAACCTGGAACTTGCCGTCGTTCGCGCGCAGGAAAGTGTCCAGGCTACCGTTCTCCATGAACTCCGTGATGATCATCACCGGGTTGCTCTTGGTCACGACGCCTTGCAGAAATATCACGTTCGGGTGCTCGAACTGACCCATTATCGAGGCCTCGGTGAGGAAGTCGTTGCGAGCCTTGTCCGCGGAGCCCGGCTTCAGCGTCTTGATCGCCACGTCGATCTCCGTCCGACCGTCCGGAGGCAATTTCAACTTTCCACGGCAAACGTCGCCGAACTCGCCGCCACCTGTTCAGCGTGAGACGCGGGTCGGTTAGCTCTCGGGGATCTCACGGGGTTCGGGTTAGAAACCGATCGAGGTGATAAAGCGTGTATGTCGTACCTATGATCGCCTCTATCGTGATGTATCCGGCGTCGATCTCTCGGGCGAATTCTCTGACGGCCTGATTCGGGTCCTCGTAGGTGTGAGGATCCACGTAGCTCCTCGCACCTGCGCCACCAGCGCCCCCTGCGCCCGCGCCTGCCACCCCCACTGCAGGTGTGAACAGCGGCGTGGTCACTGCAACGTCACCAAAACAGAGTTCATTATATTAACACGAGGGCCGGTGTGTTAAATTTTTACGGAATACCGGAGCGCCTGAACAACATTGCGCGCTCCGTGCCTCTCAACCGTTTCATCCCGTGAAAACACTCACACACCCTTCCTCTTTAAACGACGCTTCGAGCGTTCAAAGAAAGAGAAAACACAAAAAAAAAAGGAAAGCTAACACACGCAAGTGAAGATGCGTGTATCTATGCATATGTCTCTATGTAGTCTCTCTATGCTTTCGTCTCGAGTTCTTGCGTATTCTTTCGTTCATGAAAATTCTCTGTCGCGCGAAAATCTTTTGGCCCGGATCAACGAGATAGAGAGAAAGAGAGACAGCCAGACTGAAACGTTCGTCTGATTCAGCTAACGAAATTAAACAAAAATAGAGAGCAAGAGAAACAGATAGAGAGTGAGAGAGAGAGAGAGAGAGAGGGGGGGGGGGGAGAGACAGAGAGAACATGTAAGGTCGCGCATAACCAATTTTCATGCCAGCGTAGAAACTCTCGCATGCCTGATACGCCAAATTATCTCGATTACGATGCATCGGATTGAAGGACGTTGGTTGCGGTACGGAGTGCAGAGGATGCTCCGGTCGAATCGAATTATCTTGGTCGCCCGTTAATTTACGTCCGCGAATGCATCTGCGACTGGCTCTACTCTCCGAGCTCAATTAATTCGAGTTCCACCGAAACATCCACTAACTCCCGTGCACGTGGTCTACGCTGAACGCGTATACGCCACGGACACGATCGTCCGGAAGATCCTCTCTCCGACCGGCTGAAAATAAGAACGATGCGAGAGAACACGAACGACACGATGCAAACGACAACGTCAAAGAGAGAAGAAGGGAATCGCATGCATTCTTTCGTGCTTCTCGTCTACGTAACATCTAAGACGGTCGGGGCAAACGGAGAAACAGAGAAAGAGAATGAGGTAGTGCAAGAAAGAAAGAGAGAGAGAGAGAGATAGAATAGAGCGGATCAATGGTACGTACTAAAGTAAGAAGAGGGAAACAACGTGTTGCATGTGTGTGTGCGTGTCTATGTGTATGTTCGAACGGGAGTGTAAAGCGTTGTTCGGTTGATCGAGAACGTCGGCGCGCTTCCTCCGGACCGTCCCGGTGATTTTTCGGGCGAGTTTTATTGGGACTGACTAAGGACTTACGCGAGGACTTGCTCTTGTTGTTGGTGTGGGTTGTCACAATCGGTGAACTGTCCATTTTGCAGTGCACTGTGAACAACACAACAACCAACACACTAATTGACAATCAGCAAACAAAAAGAAGCGGTGGGTGGTTCGATGATGAGTTTAATGACGCGAAGCGAGAGGAGGAGGCAGCGGCTTGGACGCAAAACGAACGGGCAAACTACCGGGCGTACGACGACGAGCAACCGGATTTTGCGCAGCTTTCGTCTTCGTTTCCAGCGACAGTTCCAGCGCGCGAATCGATCGAGAATGACATTAATAAAACGATGAGAACGTCACACGAGAAATCACAGTGCAGTGCCAACAACGACAACACGCTAACAACGATACGCATGCATAACGAGCAGAGACACAGTACGACGCAAGCACAAAAAGAAAACCACAAAAATAATAATAATAAAAAAAAAGAAAAAATACAGAAAACGGGCGAGCACGCAGATCCTTCGGCGCACGCGTCGCACGCGCGAAACTTGCGCTCGCGCGAGCGAGTCGTTTCGACGACGGGCCAATGGGGCGAGCGTGCGAACGGAAAGGCTGTGCGTGCCCGCGCGACCGAATCTGGAACGCGTTCAAAGGAAGATGCATATACAGGGGGTGCAGAATTAAACTACGCAAAACCGAGTTCCTAGAAAAAAAACTTGAGGTGTTGGAGAAGACTTACTGTAGGTCACAACTAGTCCTGTAGTAGCAGGCGATTGTGTACATTGTTTCATTGGGTTTTTCATGGATTTTTCATGGAGGCAGGTTCGATAGATTAGGGGAATCGCACATGAAAAGAAAGAATCGAAAAAGAATTTGGTTAGAACAATGGCACATTGGCTGCGGGCCGGATCTGTATGAATTTTGCTTGGAAAGCGATCGTCTCTCATCTTATACATCCTGACCGAGTCTGGTTCGGACTTCGACAACTTTCTTTTCGCATATCTTTCAGGGGAACCACTTCACGGTCATCTTTTTTTTTCGTTACACAGAGAAAAACTTCTAAAGTACTGGGTGTTCGGTGACAAGACATTATCGAGTGAGGGGGGTAGCAGAACGGTACTGTATACGTGAAAGGGTCTAGGGTCGATACTTGCTGGGTCTAGGGGGGGGGGGGGGGGGGGGGGTAGTGGTCCAAAAATATTAGTCACAAGACACGAGGGCGCAGTGAGACAACTATGAAAGTGACAGGGGGTAGTAGCGATAATAAGTCGATAAAGAAAAGAGAATAGAGCCGGCTGGCATCGGACAAACGTACCTTCGCCGTTCCTGTACTCCAGCGTGTCGCAGTCGCTCGGCTGTTTCTTGTTGCACTCGTCCGAGGCCCTGCTGCATCCGAATCGAATCACATCAATAGAATCAAATCGAGCCGAGAGGCAACTATGTATGAAACGATTCGTTTACCTTCTCAGAATCAGGACGGTCATGATGATGATGATCACCAGAAGAACGACCACGGCCACGATGGCTCCGGCTATGATTCTCACCTGCATGTTGTCGTCCTCGCCCACGTAGTCTGCAAGAAAGCGCGATCGATTGATCATCGAAATCCGGACCTTCGTCTCGAAGAATCCGGTCGCGAGCGAACGCCGATAATTACCTAGCCCCATAGCGTGCGGCGTCTTTTTGTACACCACCGGCGTGTATTCGCCCCAACCACGCGTGGTCTTCGCTCGCACTTGAATCGCGTAATCCGTCGACGGTTTCAGGCCCTTGAACGTCGCTGAGAGGTCCGAGGTTTGGATGACGGTGGCGTTGGTGGCGTCGTCGTAGCGCGGATAGCACCTTACTGAAACGAGACGACGGAAAATCAACTCCAGCGTGAAACGGATCAGCGGCGGGAGCATCGAGCTGGGGGGGGATCCTCACCCTCGTATCTCTCGACGAGGTCGCTGTCACCGCCGACTTCCGTTACCGGAGCGTCCCAGCTGATGCTGAGCTCGCTGCTCTTGACGTTCGTGATCCTGACGTTGCTGACCAGGCTGGGAACGCTGGCCTCGGTGGTGACGGTGATGTCCACGTACTCGGATTTTCCGGCGAGCGCCGACACCCCGTTATCCGCGAACACTTGGAATCGATAGGTGGTGACCGCGTTCAGGCCCGTGATCGTGATCTTCGTGTCGTTGAAGACCTCCTGCTTGACACGAACCAGGCGATCGAGTGTCTTTGTTCGACGGCTGACCGCGGAACGAGAAAGAAAGAGAAGAAAGGGTGACGGAGAACTTACGGTGTTGGGAATGTATTTAACGCCCATGCTGCAGGCATCGCAGACCACCCTGTAAGTCGTATCTGCCCTGCCGCCCAGCATGTGCGGCGCGTTCCACGACAGAATCACGGTGGACTGATCCACGAAATTCACCGTCAAATTCTGTGGCGCGGACGGTGGCTCTGCAACGAGAAAAGAGTGAACGCGCGTCGTTGAACGATCCTTCGCGCGGGATCCTCGAGGTTCGAGAGGCTGGAAGATTATACTCACGCGTGCAGGGCATCTTCTTAGGGTCCTTCTCCGCTCTGTAATAGCCGGCGTCGCATCGACATTCCGTGAATCCGTAGTCGGAGGACTTGCTGTAAGCCGGGCAGGGCTCGCAGCTGTGCGAACCGGCCTCGTGCTTGAATTTACCCATCAGACACTCGGTGCACTGTTGCTTCTCGACGTCGGCCTGGTATCCGGGTTTGCAGTGGCATCCGCCGTTCGGCAGCGACCATTTTCCGTCTCCCTTGCAGAGGAAGGTGGGCTGCTCGATCACCACCGCGTTCTCCACGCAGGTGCCGATCGTCTGCTCGATCACGGTCACCTCTCGGCCCGTCGGCGTCGCCGGGAAGTGGGCAAAGTTCACGGAAATCTCCGGACAGCTGATATAGTACACCTTGATGGCCAGAATGGAGATGCAGGCGCCTTGATCCCGGAACGCGAAGTAGACGCCCTTCTTCGTTACCGGGATCGACTTCACCTCCGTGTTGATCACCACCGCGGTGTTCGTGTTGAACATTCCTTCGTTCGGCGCGATTCGTCCTGCGAAACGAGCGTATCGTATCGTATCGTATCATATCCTGTTCTATCCTATCCTATGATATCGTATCGTTCGCTGGTTGTTCGCGAGATGGAGAAAACTTTGGTAGAGCGTGGAAAGAAAAAGTAGGTTTGGCAAGCTTACCGATCAACTTGTAACTGTCGGTTTCCCATGGCGGTGGTTCCTTGGTGGCCGCGTCGAACTCGTAGTAAAGCAGACTGAAAGTTTCTTTGCAGCTGAGCGCGTTTCCGGGGAACAGGGAGCAGTCACGGGTCGTGAATTTGATTTCTATGTACATGCGGTTCGCCGGTCCCCTCTCGATGAACGGCGTCCACAGCCAATTGTTCACGTTGTTGTACGCGACATCGCAGACGACGTAACTCCGCCAATTGATGCCCTTCTCGAAGTTCGTGAACGACTCTTCCACCCACTGCAATCAAGCCAAACCATCGTGCCACCTTAATTTCATGCGAATCACTGCTGCTGCTGCTGCTGCTTAACGATATCGGTCGCGCGCGTGCGCGTGCGCGAGCGCGAGCGCGTGTGCTCGCCTCGGAATCAACCGCGAGATAAGATAAACGGAGTTTAAATAACGCGTCGAATCCCCTTTCAGGACCCTCGGAGAAGCCCGGCCTGTTTGCCTTCGGATTACGCGAGATTCCACCGAGTCAGCATCCACGAAATCAGCTTTACCCGAACCCCTGCTCGCAAACTTCTTCCGCTCCGCGATCTTCAGGATCGTCTCCCATTGATTTCGCCGATGATATTTACAGGAACAACGGGGACGGATTACCTCGTCCTTCGGAGTTTCGAGGAATCCGAGACGGACGACGAGCAGCGAAAAGATTTATTCTCCTCCGGTGGGAGGAAACGATAGAGACGCGATGATCTCTATCGACCGAAGAGAGGGGAGAAGAGTGAGAGTGAGAGTGAGAGAGAGAGAGAGGGGGGAACGCGCAGGAGGGTCCAGGTCGGTCCATGTCCGATCCGAGGAACCACTTGTCCGTCGACGTTGGACGCGGTCCATCCTCCCTCGGCAAATGACGAGGCGGAGAGGCCAGGTCGTCGACTTGCGACAAACAGACCGCAAGGAATTACCGGCGCGCGTTACCATTAGTTTTATTGCCCCCCTCGGCCTCGGCTCGGCCTCGTCCCGCGAGAGACCGCAAAAAGTTCCGACCGAGCAACAAGGACCCGCTGTCGTCGTCTCCGTCTCCGTCTCCGTCTCCGTCGTCATCGTCGTCGTCATCGTCGCCCCATCGTCGCCGTGGCCCTTCTCCACGGCCACAGGCTCTTCTCCTCTTCTCTCCTCTCGTCGTCTCATCTATTTTCCTCCGCTTTCGACTCACGCGCGCTCGCGCAGGAAGATCTACGTAGGTAAGAAGCAGCAAAAAACGGTAGATCGAGAAGACCGGGCTTCTTACCCAGAAGATTTTCTTGCGGACGTGTTTCCGGCAGGGAGGCCGCAATAAATTCAGCCGTACGGTTACTCGGTAGCACAAAGAGATTATTACGGACGGAGGACGGCGAATTGGAGGGGAAAAAGAAGATTTCGTTTCGGTGGATGGAAGGTTGAAGGGCGGAGGACTCGTGAACGATGTGCTCGCGCACGCGCGCGCCAGAGCCATCGGTAATATCGAAGCGGACCTTTCGAGGTCACGCCGAATCGCGTTAGGATCGCAATTATCCGAGCGAACGAGGCGTGCAACGGTTATCCCTGAGAGCAGTCATAAGGGACGGAGGGCGTGCGGTGATATCGCGGCACGGACAGACCGTTCAAGGAACGAAGAAAAGTCGCAGCGATGTTATTTCGACGCCTCCGCCGGAGCTTTATCGCCTGGGAAATTGTATTAGGACGGTAAATTCCACCCCCGTCCATTTCTCTCGCCCTTCGTTTCTCCGTTTCTTTTCCCCCTAAGCTTTTGCTTCGTTCTTTCACCGGAGCCTTCCGCGCAGCGAAGAAAGACGGAGCAGCCGCGCGTCGTTAACGCCGCGGAATTTAATTGGATCTTGGCGAGACCTCCCCCCCTATCTTTCAACGCGCCCCGTCAATTTTTCGGCGTCCCGGATTTCCCAACGGCGCGATGCCGCCGGAAGAATGTAGGGAAAGCGTCGAGAGGACGATGCATCGATGTCCGAGTTGCGCGAACGGAATTCAGCACTCGACACGGTTGTCGGTACGAGGAAACGTTCGCACTTGGAACGATCGGTATCGAGGTGAATCGAGAGGCAGAAGCGGTAGAAACGCGGTAACAAAAAAATATTCCCGTTGTTTGCGTTTAATTGCTTTGCGCTTAATGCCGCGCGTTTGCCTTTCTTCTTCCAGCAGCCGCGGGAAAAATATCGTTCGTTCGCTTCGATCGACGATTATTAATTCCCTGGGAAATTATGTCGAGCACGACCGAGCTTCGAACGGCTGTCGAGGCTCATCGATTTTCGCGTTCGTTTCAACACTGCATCGACGACGGGCGAATGCAGGAGCTTCGAGTCGAAACGACTGCTCTCTCCCTCTCTCGCGTGGAAAAAAGAAATTAGAAGAGAATACCGAGAGGAACGTTGACCCGGGGGCGTAAAGAAGCGACGGCGCGCAGAAAAAGCCGCGTTCCGCGCGGTTATCCCTTCCGCGATGGATTCCGCGGTCTTGTTCCCGGAAAACGATGAAATTCAGTTCTCGTCGATGCAAAGCGCAACGCGTTGCAGTAACGAGCAGGCATCGAGTTATCGATTCGTCGAGGAATCCCTGGTCGCAGCGGGCAGACCGGTCTCGTTGGCGTTTTCTATTTCCTCGCGGATCAGCCGCGCCGGTAAATAGATATGAACTGCCGGTTTAGAAATAAAGCCAATAAGCTCTGCGAGCGTGCAACTCGTTGCGCGAACTGTCGGAAAGGGAGACGAGGACGAAGGAGCGAGGAAGGAAGAGGGAAAGGAGTTTTCCTTCTTTATCCCCTGGCTATCAACGGTCTCTCCGCTCTCACTCCCTTTCGCCCTCGGTGAGCGCACCTAATATTGCCACCATAATCGCAATTCCGATGGTGTAGCCTCGGCCATGGAGGGAAGACTCGGGGGGTTGCGTGGGGTGGACGAACTTTCAGTCTAGCGGAGGGTTTGCGGATCTTAATATATATTGAGCTCTCTACCCCTCGGCCTTCGGGTCGGCTGAAACGGGGTGCACGTACCAGGAGGAACGTACTGCGTGCATCCCGTTCTACCGGCTGCTTCACAGCGCGATTCGTCGCGCCGCTCCGCGCCGAGTGCACGGAATCGCGAAAGTGAAATTAACCGGAGGGCAAGTTGCTCGAGCCGGGATTCGATAGAGATCGTGGGATCCTCCTCCCGCTCGGTGTCTCGAACGCGACCCCGCCGCTCTTTCGGAAGACGGAGCGGACGGAACGAGACGTCCTCTCCGGCGAATCGGAGCGGCCGGATAATCGGTGGGGACGCGACGTTTGTCTCCGGAAAACGAGCCGTGAGATTTCGAAGGAATCGTTCGAAGGGAGAGAAATCCCGGCGAGTTTCTTTTGAAGGGAGCGGCAAGGAGGGTGGCCGCGTGGATGAAAGAGGGTGCGCGAACAAGTGCACATATGTGTGTCCGAACGAGTCGGCCACCCCTCGGACGATACGAGGGTGGTTAGGCCGCGCAAACTTTATGCAGTCGTTTATTCGTCGCCCTCGAGCCGATACAGCGACGCCTCGTTCCGGAGAACTGCGTCGAAACGCCATTTAAGAAGCGTTTCCACGGGTGACGCTGTCGTTATACGAGATTTTTCTCCGGACGCGGAAAGGGAGGAAACACCGTCGGGGCAAGATAGAAGGGAGGGATGGTGAGAATTTATTTCTGGATTATTCGCCGGGAGATACGACAAATAGTCCTCTTCCTCCGCGCCGAAAGGCTGCGTGGCAATTTCCAGCCGTCGGATTTATGATCGGGAGATCGACTCCTGTCGGCTCCGGGAACTCCGCGAAAATTCGATTACCAGCCGCCACCGCCGTCGCCTGATTCGGCCCGACCGCCGAAAAAATCGTCGCTGATCTCGGTGACGAGTTCGTTGACGGTTTTCGATCGGACGGTCGACGTCGACGGACCGGCGAGACGCGTTCACGGGAATTCGTATTCGAAACTGTTCGTCGAGGGAATTTGCTGGGTGTCTCGCGGTGGGGCGTCAGCGACGACGACTCGCGTCCATCGATGGTCATCCATCCGTAATGAGCCTAACCGGCGTCGTAATATTTCGAGTTAGCTCCGCGTGTCGTCGGTGTCGCGTGTCGGAAGGGCTGAACGCGCCAATGACCGTCGCCCTCGACGAGACGAGACGAGACGGGACGAGACGGCACGTCACGCTGTAACGAGGAGGGCTGCTCGCCAGCCACGTGGGGCTGAAAAGCTCGAGCCAACCTTCGACCAGCCCACTCGCTCGCTTCTCCTTCGATTTCTCCGCTCCGTCTGCGTCCGAAGACGCGGAACGTTTCGGACCAATTTATTCCGACGTCGACGTCGTCGTCGTCGTTGTCGTTGTCGTCTTCGTTTTCGCGTTCGTAGTCGGACCGGGCAACGACGGACCAACAAAACGACGGACACGCCAAGAAGAATGAGACCTGCGAGGATTCAGTCGCGTGGAGTGTGAATGGAGTCTGGTCCAAAGATACACCGAGCGATATCCCGGTGCTATTTCGAGTGTCGGCTCGTAGTCGGGGCGTAGCCGGGCAATGATCGTGAGCAGACGGCCCGGCACGGCCGCGTCTCTCGAACGAGCGCCCGTCGAACTTCCCGATCGAAACTTTCTGGCACGTTCGATGGAATTTTTCTCTGGATGCACTCTCGCCGACGGAAGGGGATGCTGCCGCGACCGGAACCGATCTTATGCTGATTCGACGGGGAGAACGGCGCGGCGGCTCTAAGGAAACGCGAGGAATCGGATGGGGAGGGACGGTGCAGGGGTTCGTTTTAATATCGAAGGACCGGGTGCAGGGTCGACGCACGCCCCTGGACCTGTCAGTTTGACGTATCGCAGTCGCAGGAATCCATTATACGGTCAATTAGTCGGTGTGACAGGGAACGCGCGCGCGGCCGGACGAGGCATGTGACGGCCTTCGATGCGGTCGCGCGCGCGAATCCTCGTCGATGTCGCTGCCGCCGTACCCCACCCGTGAAATCCGCCGTTCCCCAGGCATTTCGAGGATTCGCTGAAGTTACGCAGCTCCGCGACACGACCGTTCGGTTGGTGAATGGCTGGAAGCGTTCGAAGAATTTCGATGGCAGCGGCGCCTGGAGAAGCGGCGGCCGGGAAAGAAAAAAGGGGAACCGGAGGGTCGACTGCATTAATTAAAATTCGCGGTTCCATCGAGCAGCCCAATAAACTGGAGGAAATATTGCGGTTGAAAGAGTCGGGGAAATAATTTTTCTGACGAGGTCGCCGCGGCGGCACAGATTGCACGTTGCGAACCCTCGATCGAATCTCGTTAACCGTTTGAACCGGTTAACACACGGACAGCGTCGTCGGAGACGATGCGATATTTGGATAATGATCGAGTCGTCGGGAGCTATGCGTGTCGGTACACGAGCCGCATAATGGACGTCCAGATGGTACGCGGCGAAACGATCTTCACCTGCCGGCAAACGGCTTTCCTACGACCATTGTTCGAACCCGTTCCCTCTCTTCCGCCGCGACCTTTGACGCCCTCGGTTATTTCACCGGGATCGCCTTTCGATTCGGCGAAATCTCAACGCGAAGCTGTCGCCGCCGCCGCGCCGCCGCGCCTTGCGATGTAGAAACCGTCTCCGGAAGCTCGGCCGCCCCGCGGAACGTCCGACCGGATTATTCGATTAAAAATACAATTTCCCGGGTAACCGACCGTTCGCTATCCGCTCGAATATTTTTCCAGGGGCTCAGCCGGCGAACAATGCCGCCCCTCGTCTTGAGAAGATATCGCGAGCCGGATGGAGGCCGTAAAAAAAATACACGAACGGCGAACGGCGAGCGAAGAAGAAGAAAGCGACGAGGAGAAGTTGGAAAACTGTGACGTCGTAGGAGAAACGGCGAAGCACCGGCCGTCCCTCTCTTCGCCCGCAGAAATTGAGTTTCTGAGTTCGCTTTTCCCCGGGGGTGGTGATCGACGCTGTGCCGAACCTACGCGCGCCACCTTTATCGCCGTAATGAAACTGTGTTTATGATAATCCAACAATGGAACAATGTGGGTAACGACCGAGGGTGCGCTCCGGTCACAATGGCCCGCGGCGATGCGCTCTCACCTAGGAAGAAAGCCCGGAGAATGCCGGAGAAGAGAAGCGAATAGAGGAGGAGAGAAGAGAGGAGAGAGAAGAGAATAAAGGTGGGACGAGTCGTGGCAGAAGAGGGTCTGGTCTCTCCTCTGTTCCGTCGAGTTTCGGCTCCCGAATCTTAATTAGGAATTTCACGAGGGCTCGAGAGAGCAGCTATCGTCCCCGCTCCGAGGAAACGGAAGAGGGTATCGTCCAAAAAAATAATGTCGTCTCGCCACCCCTGTTCGATCGCCGCGTAGATAATCTCTCTTCGGAGATAGCGCGATCTCGGTGGGGGAAATGTAAAAGGGTTCCGGACGCTCCTCGTTTTTTTAGGCGTTCCACCGTATTTGCGAAGCGTACGACGCCGGAGGATTTATTCGTCGAGACTGTAGAAAGACGAGGGAAGGCAACTCGGGGAGTATCCTGCAATCGCATCTCCGTTGGGAGAAGCGACCAAATTTTGACGCGCGACTGGTCGATTCGATCCAGATAGACGAGACGAAGATTCGCCGATCGTAATCGAAGAGGAAGCGCGCGCGAATCGGAGAAGCTCCGTTCCTCCCACGGTTGCGGCACTTTGCTTTATGTTATGGTTTCTGCGAGCGCCGTTACGCTTTCGCGTCAGTTTCCCTCGGGAGCCGCAATTTCCGTTCTTCCGCGGCTGCGAAAGTTCTGGTAAACTTTCGCGGGCAGATTAATTCGGGAATTTATCACGGCCGGAGGGGAACGCGCGCTGACCGTGTCCGAAAACGTTTCAACGGAAGAAATAAAAGTTCGACGAAACGAAAGGCTGGAAGTTTGCGATCCCTCCGTGGGAACGGCCGCGGACCATCCCCGCGATTTCGTGTTTTTCTTTCCGCTCGTATCGCGCCCCCGTTTATGGCCCTTGACCGGCTCGACCCGGTACGCTCGACGTTCGTACGGTTCTCGAGGGTGTAAAACCCAACGACTTTTCGCCCTCCTCGAGAAAGTTTGCGCCTCGAGACCCACCGGGGGATCAATCCACCGTTTCCCTCTGTTCTCCTCACCCCTCCGCTCTTTGTCGGCCCGTCTTCCGCGAGTCCGTTCTCGAATCCCGTCGATTCGAAATTCCGGTGGGAAGACGCGTGCCTGGCGCAGAGCAAGATTTCAGCTGCGACGGTGACCGAGCGGGTCGTTCGGTTGCCGAGAGAGGCCGAGAAGACGACCGAGAGGAGCCGCTCGACGACTCGTGTCAATAAACAGAGGCTCTTCTAACGACGCGGTACGGATGACAGATATATACGGGGATCCGTAGGTGCGCTCGCGCGCGAAAGAGAAAGCGAGTGAACGGAGGACAAAGAGGAGGCAAGAAGAAGAGGGAGGGTGGAGAAGAAAAGGAAGGACGTAGGACGCGGGGCTGGAAGGCGGAGAAAGAACGAAAGAAGAAAGGAAGAGAAAGAGAAAGAGAGAAGGAACGCGCAGGCAACGGCCTGCAGAAGCCCCGAAGGCCGTTCACATGAATACCAGTCTTTCCATTAGTACTCGAACGGAGGAGCCCTGGCCGATGCATGATCGATACTCGCAGATCCGATCTCGCTCGGGCCTCGTCCAATCGCGATCGAGGACCACCGCGAGATACAATGTATAGCGTTCGGCTCGCTGCCGTTCCTTCCGCGCCCGCGAGCGCTCGCTCGCGCGTTCTCTTTCAGCGGGGGCTTTTAAGGCCCTCCGCCGCGGAAGGGTAGTCTTCTTTCGCGAGGATAGGTGCATCGGGTGTACCTTCCGCCGACCCGAGGGCTGGGTTCGTTCAAGATTTCCTGAAGTACTCGAAAAGGGAAATTTCAGGGGCTTTCGATGCGTTGGATTTCGCGCGAAAATCGTTGAATACTCGAGGGAAAAATGTCGAGGAAGGAAAGAGAAGGGAAGGGAAGGGAATGGAATGGAAGGGACGGGTGGAGGGCAATTAGGGGTCTCGGAAAGCAGGCCACGGTTCCTCGAAATACCGAGTGGACAGTAGTTTCTACTTTGGATTCTCGGTGGTTCCGCTCTACCCACTTTCCATCCACCGCCATCTCCTCTCGGGAGCCTCGGAATATTAATGTCCCTCATATTTTATAGAAGCACTCGGAGGGCGAGCTCGGTGTGCGTGCCGTCCTTCTCCCCCGCTTATAAAGGACTAAAAATATACGTACGTAGGGAGTGTGCGCGCGAGAGCACACGGTAGATCCTTATCCGCGGGGACAATGACAAAACGAGCAAAGGTCGAAATACCTAGAGAAGTTAATTCGGTTGTCGGTTCGCGCGGCTCCTCTTCCTTTTCTCCCGCTCGTTTTCCCTCTCTTCCTTCTTCCGTCCCATTTCTCTCTCCGCTTCCGCACACCCACCGCCCTTATCAACCTCGACTTTTTATTTTGCACCCGATTTCTCTCACCCGCCTCTCCTCTTTTCCTCCGTCCCGTAGATAATTTTAACGAGCGCCACATTTTTCGCCGGGAAACGAGCCCTTCGCGGATCGGAAGGAGCAGCTCCTCGCTGGGTCTGCTTTCCAATCGTTTCCGAGCGACCACCGGTCTCCGCTTCTCCTTTCGTTCGGACACGAAACAACGAACCTGCGAAAATAAACCGAGCGAGCGAGCACGCGGATAAATCACTCTCGCTCGAGAGAAAGCGATTCGGCCCTGGACGATCTATGCCGTTTTACTTCGAATCGTCGAATTAATTTCTCTCTGTAAAGCCTCCGATCGCTGGTGCTTCCCGCGTCGATTCTCTTGTTCGCCCCGCAAACAGAGAAAAAGAAGCTCCGCACCGTGGCAGGAATTTCGCGAGGGAACCAACGAATCCGAAAGGCAGACCGCTGTCCCGTCGCGTTTTTTATTAATCTTCCCGTGATTCCATCGGTAATGTCTCCCATTAAATTTTCCAGACTCCGGCTCAACGCATTCCCATGCTTTACGGGGCTGCAGGCTCGTTTCTGGCGCAATAAAATCGGCCGAGAGATGCTGTGCGCTACCGACCGCACGGCCGGCTCGCGCGACGATAACGAAGGGACTCCCTCCCTTCCGGTGAGCAGGATCAAATTACGGGTACCTGGCGAGGACAGGGTCTCTTTATCACGGTCATCGGGAGTCGTGCTTCCTCCACCCGGAAGGTTCGCGGGATTCGAATTTTCTTAGGGATCGAACGCCGGAGGTTTCCGGGTATGTTTTCGGTTTCGATCGGATCGTCGGGGATGATGCGAGGAAAATGCAATGAAAATGCGTTGAAAATGCGACAAAGCAGCGCGAGGAGTGTGAAATGCCGAACATCCGACCTTCAGACCGGAGGTAGCTGCGAGCCCCGGGGATGTCTTTTCCGTTCGTGGGGATGCCAGTTTCGCGGGTGTCGTTGATTGCGTTCCTGCCGTCCGTCTGACACGAACCCTCCTCGCACCCTCGCCGCTACCCTCCGCGAAGCCGAGGTTTTCCAAATTGACTTTCGCCCCGGCTGTCAGCTCGCGTTCCCGGTTTCTGGAGGAGGCGCCGAAAGTTTGGTATGCGCGTCTCGTTTCGAGGGAAAAGTCTGCTTATTTCGAGCCGACAATGCCACCGGATGAATCATCGATCCCGTGCACGGGGCGCACGGGATGCGTGAAGGTGTGTTTGTGCGAATGGGGTGGTGCATGGTGGCGTTTCGGTCCTTTGAGGGGGTCGAACGAGCCGATCGACCCTTCGACAAATTGGCAATTCTCTCTCTCTCTCTCTCTCTCTCTCTCTCTCTCTCTCTCTCACGGAAGAGAGTGTGCGTCGACTCGAGTGTCCTCGATCCCGCTGCAGCGGATCGTTTCTTTTGTGCTCGCAGCGCGCCGCTTCGAAATTTCCCAAGACCGGTTTATCGATCATCGCCGGCTCGAGATTCCGGTCGCACGGCTCGATGGATTCACCGGCTGCGCATTTTTCCGTACGAAGAAAATTGTATTACTCCCGCGGACGAGGCGAAGCGGTCCGCAACGTTTCCAGCCCGAGCCCGATTCGATTCCAGAGTCAGTCTGCAACGTACTATTCGCCGGTTTTTCACGCCGGATCGGAACTTTTTCGAAGGGCCTCCGCTCTGCTCCTGCGTGACCTCACGGTTGATTTAACCACTCTCTTCTCTGGTCGCAGTATCCATTTATCCCCGCCACCCCCCCGTACCACCCGGTTGTTGCCTTTTTCTTCGCCAGTTCCAGAGAGAACGAAAAGAGAGAGCGCGTGCCTCGGTATCGCACCCGTGACGATCCTCGCTCCTTCTCCGCTTCTCTCCTTCTCACCTCTTCTTACGATCCCCCGTGTCGCGTCTATGTTGCTCGTTCTTTCGCTCGTCTTCCCCATGGGCAACGTGGTCACGTTCCAGTCGCTATGGAAACCGGGCCGAATCGAGATGGAAACTCTGTGTCCCCCTTCTCCCTTTCGCGCGTATTCTACTCTCCCTTTCTCGCTGCTGCTCCCATCTTTCTTTAATCCCCTGCCAGCCCGCTTTCGTCTTCCGCCCGCTCGAGCTGTCCTTCCTTTCCTCCGCCCCTGCTTCTGATCTCTTCTCACCCTCTCGCTTCCAGTCGCCCGGTCTCGTTAGTTTAACCCACGCGCACCGAATCGTAATGGGAAACGTACAGATGCATTAGGAGAGGCTTTGCCATCCCAGATACCAGCCAGCCTGCTACCTTCAAACCTATTACGCCGTTCTTTCACCTCCACCCTCCTCCACCGCTTCGACTCCGTTTTATCTCCTCGCACACCTTTTCCGACCACGCGACCTTCTTCCACCTTCGATTCCCTTTCAATCGTTTCTCCGAATCGAACCTTTTGCCAGGCCGCTGACACCGACTCCGGCTCTCTTCAATCAGATTTCATAAATCGGATTCCCGCTTCGCGAACGACCGACGGTCTCGCGGATCTTTCACGGTCCAGATTCACCGTTCGCTTTCAAGATGCAAAGGTCGAAGAGGGCGGCGTAGCTCCCGTGGTCGCGCAACGTGTCTCCCGTGCCAGGCGCATCGAGAGACCGAGCAAACAGTGCGGAACATCGACTTCGCTTTCGGGCGAAGTTAAATCTCGATCCGATCTATTCCGTGATGCACATAAAATTCTTGAGCTCGCGCAAGGTCGTGAGATCAGACGGGCCGCGGATCACCCCGGCTCCTTAACTTCCCAAACGCGTTCGACCTATCCTCCCCCACCGAGAGAACCCACCGCCGGTTTAACGCAACCGTACGCGTATCGTTTCGTTGGAGGAATATCAAGTGGCCGACCGAAACGAGAACTCGTTTCGTTCTTTGCTTGGTCTTCGAGTTCGGAGGAGTGCTCACAGACCGTCGCCTCGCCCGGATCTCCGCCACGCGGAGGCTGTTAAGGGGTTAATCTGCGAAACGCGAGCTGCAATCTGGTCGCGGTAACGCCTCGCACGATTTGCTCCGGCCGCGATCCCATTAATTCGAGGCGAGTCGGTCGAAACGAAAACCGGAGAGACGAGAAAGTTCATAAGGTTGAATTTATGCGGGCGGTCGGTGGCTCGGCCGGTCGGTCGGCGGGGTGGACCCATCGCGAGACTGCGTTCGCATGCTTTGTACTCGCCGGGATGACCTCTTTCCCTTTGTCCGCGGGGAACAGGAAAGACGCGGATTTTTAGTATTCACGGTGGTTCGCGTTTTTATGATTTTAATTCCTGGAAATTACTTTTGAGCTCGCTCGGTCTGTCCGGTAAAAGGGTGAACCCGTGACATTCTCTCGGAGTTTGATATTCCGCCGCCGAAGGGAGAACTTTGTGGCGAGAGCAAAGGAACGACGGCAGAAAATGCACGGATATACGTACATGCCGCTATATGTGTGCCTGCATGTACGCACATTGTGTATCGAAAACACGACGGAGATGAATTTCAAAGTGTCGCGTGTGGCGTTTGCCTTTCGATTCGCGAGTAAAAAATTTATTCGAAAAGAGAGAGGGAGGCGGGTCGATGGAACGATTCGCGCGACATGCCCCGAAGAACCAACGGAGCTCGAACGAACGTTCGAGCTTTCATCAATCCTCGGGAAAGGGGGCAAAAGGTTCGGTGAAACGGCGAAGATTGACAGGAGCGGATAACGCGCGCGCGTTTGTCCCTTCGAGCGGGCTTGCAGGGAACCGTTGCTATCCGACCACAGTGGACGCACAAACGTTCGTCTCGTTCGCCAATTTCCGGTCGGGTCAAGGTGCATCCGCGATCCTAAGGGAGACCACTAAACGAACGGGCTGCCGGAAAATCGAAGGGAAAAGGAGCTCGAACGTTTCGCGCAGCGATTTTCCGATCTCGAGCCGGGAGGAAGACGGTGAAAGGGAGCAGCGAGGACCGTCTGAATCCACTTTTCTCGGTTTAATGAGCGCTCGTGAGAGATCGACGAGCGGAGCGAGCGACGTCACGGGCGAAACCGTTTGAAAGAAAAACGGCCGCGCGATGCAACGTCGTTGACGCGTTAAATCGGTGGCGGATTCTCCGACGTAGGAAAGCGCGAGCAGGGGCGCTCGCGGGGTCGGGTCGAACAAAAGGCGACGGAAAAATCATCGAGCCATGGGTCCCGAGAAACGAACCAGCGATCTCCCGGTGCTCGAAGAAGCGAGAGAGGCGGATCGGAGCACGGTGCGTGGATCGTAATCCCTTGTCTCGTTGTATACGAGGTACGCTCGCGGTATATTTTACTGAATCCTCCTGCCGCAAGTCTTTTAGAGGCCCTTCGCGCTTTCATTGCCAACCTCGGCCAGACGATTGATGCAGAAAACTGCAATAACCAGCGAACCGTACCTTTTCCCCTCTTAATTAACGCAACCGTTCTACTTTACGGTGACCCTGTCTCCGAACGAAAAACGAAGCGGCTCTTTATTATTAATAACAACGCCGGCGTCGTGGGTTAACTTCGGACTGATTGGACGCGCCGCTGAAACCCTTCCGCCTTATTTACCGTCGATTCGTTGAGGACGTCAATCGATAAACGATCGGCGAATTTCCTTCGACGGCCGATTCGAATCTAATTGCCGTCGCCGCGTCGCGAGAGAAGCTTCGTCGGATGGATCGCACGACACTCGGGACCGTGTCAAAGATGTTTGCCGACGCGCAGGGGTCGACGACTCGACTCGACTCGATTCGACTCGGCGCGAGGCGAGGCGAGGCGAGGCGAAGCGCAATCATCGCGACGATATCGCGAGGGTCGATCGGCAAACGATCGCGAACGAGCCTGCATCCCAGAGCCGTCAGAAAATCCTTTGGCCCCCTCGTCAAAGGGAAACGCACCCGTGCGCGTGTCGTAGCGAAGCCGTCAGCGGAGAGGGAATACGAAGAAAACAAGGAGGAGAAAGGAGAGCACGTGTCCCGATGTAAATTCGTTGCGAGTGGCCGTGATTTAAAAATTAAATGTTAATCGAGTGGAATTCGGCCCACACGCTCGGTAACGAGGACGATCTTGGCCGCACACCGCCCGAGCGTAATAAACGGACGCGCGCGTGGATTGGTCCGGATAGGCTGTGGATCGTTCGCCTTCCTCGTCTCACGTCACCGCGCTTTCTTCTTCTTCTTCGTCTTCCTGGCTCGGCCGCCTGAAATATCTCAGCCAGTTAAAACGCTATCAGTTCTAATAAACGATCATTCGTCTGTTTCGTCCTCCCTGGTGTATCGTTAAATCCGAGCAACGCGGCGGAGGTGAGGACACGGGGGAAACGGCAGAAGCAGCGAGACGAAGAGGAAGACAGGGAACCGTGACTTTTTTTAACCTGCACAGTCACGACACGAGGGACGAAAGGGATCGACACCACTGATCCAGATGTCGAGATCGGCCGAGATACGCCGCGGGGCCGCGATGACGATGCCCCGATTCGATGTCACTTTCAATAAAAGATAACGCGCGCGCGCGCGGCCGAGCCCTCTCGACCGCGAACGTCTTCCCGAACCCGACGCTCGGTCGCTCTGCTCGCGCGCAAAGAAGAACATCTCCAAATTTCTTTCACCTCGCATCCGAACGATCGGGAGAGAGAGGGAGAGAGAGAGGGAGAGAGAGAGAGAGAGAGCGAGTCCCCGCGGATGAAATTTAGGAGAAAGTTTGCGCGACGATTCGCCGCAGGGGTCCTTCGACGCATCTGTCACCGCGAAACGACCCTCGATCGACTGGCGGGGGGCTTTAAAAGAGTGGACGAGGACCCACCGACATCGAAGTCGTAGAACGTGGAAAATCCTTCGGTGGAAAAAAGAAGGAACGCACGGGAGAAAAAGGAGGCGTCCCGGATGATTAATTTCGTGGAAACGGTCCGTCGGTCGTGTGACCGATGGCGCGTCTCGGAGCGATCCACCTCCGGTCTCTCATTCGGCTCGGGGGATTAATTCCAGGGGATTAGCATTAATTTCATTCCGTCGGAGATGAGTCGGCGGTGTCCACCGCGCCCAGGGGGTCATCGACGAAAGCGAAAACGGAATTCGGGAGACGTCGCGCCGCGGCGGAGAGGTGCACGAAGAAAAATCTTTCCTTCTCATTCTTCTTCCCCTCCGACTCGAGAGATCCGTCGGGCGATCGAACAACAAATCGGTTCGAGCGCGCACGGTTCGAGTGGCTCGTGGAAGCCATGGGGTCGGCCCGGTGTCGTTGAACCGAGCTTATTCTTCGCCATCGAACCGCCGCGGTAATTATCGCGGCAAGGCTTCACGGCTGCGCTTCGAGGCCGAGCAAATTTACGACACTGCAAATTCCCGGAATTTACGATGTTTCGCGCGCGAAATGCAACGTTCGAGGGGAGAACGAAGAGAAGCCGGCGGGCTACCGATCCGATGAGAAAGTTAACGAGCGGAAAGCGGTCGATCGGAGCGGTTGAAAGTTTTCGACGGAAAATCGCGAATTATCGACGGATCGACGGATCGATGGGTCGATAACGCGTGACTTCCTGTCGAAGAGGAGATGAAGAAGGAGTAGCAGAAGCCGGGGCAGAAGCAGAAGCGGGAGCGGAACGCGCGCGGCTCCGTTTCCCGTTCCCCCGGTGTCCGCGTCGCGAGCACCGGTGCACGCTCGGCTGGTCACGAGGGGCAGGATGAAATAAAGGACCGGCGATGCAGATCACGCGACAACGATCCGATCCTGACCGAAGACGATCGAAGGATCGTACATCCATCGAGTGGCTCGATAAAACGTCTCGGCTGATCGGGTCCGTGGAAGCCGGCTCGAGAAGAACAAGGAACTCGTCCTCGCCCGATTTCTTTCCCATCCGTTCCATGCGTTTCCCTTTTTTCCTCCCCGATCCGGCTCGTCTTCCGTAGCTACACATAAAAAATCGACCCGCGATGCATTGCGATTAATGCTATCGCGTCACGAACAAGGGACCGAGTCGCGTGTAAATCGACTCGGAGGAGCAATAAACGCGTAAAAAAAACTACCCCATCGGTGGACGTTCGATGGACGGCGACGGGAAACGACGGTTGTCCTTCCTCTTCGTGTTGCATCCTCGGGAGAAGAGAGGTGCGCGGAGGGAGAGGAAGGAGAGAAGGTCTACCTGCCGCTGCCGTCGCCGCCGCCGCCGCCGCCGCTGAGGAACGCGCCTTAACGACGCAATCACCGGATAGCTCCGCCGTGATAAAAATCCCTTGGCGAAACGACGCCGGCCCACAAATCAGCAAACAGATGCGTAAGCGCGACTCCTGGGTCAGGCCCGGTTACGATCCACCTCGCCGCTAACGACCACACGATTTCGGACCAGACAGGACACCGACGTAATCGCCTGCAAACCATTCTACCCGCTGCAAAACTCTTCCACCATCTTCTCAGAGTTTCTGCGGGACGAGGCGCGACGCGACGCGCTGAGCCTGCTTTTAATCACCGCGCGTTTGCATTAAAAGAGGAAAATGCAAAACGCGACGTTCACCGGTGTCTCTAATTATCCCGCTTCTCGCCAGCGATCGCGTTCCTCGCGAGCAATCTCGTACGTAGCCCCATTCTTTTTCTTTCTCAGGCCCCGTGACTGTCATCGTAAACGGGATCGTTTCGAGACTCTCGATGATAACGTTCGCGAGGTGCTCGACGTGTGCCGGTTTCGCGGATCGCTCGGTTCTTTCGAAATTTCCACTCGGCGTCGCTGCTCCGGGAGATCCTGCCTAGATAAAGAAACATGTGTATCGTAACAAACGCTTCCCTCTCCTCAAATATTTTTTCCTTGAGAAAACACGAGTATCCGTGCATGGTCGTGGCCTCTCCGAACCTCGCCCGGTCTTATCGGCCTCTCTCCAGCTCCAAAAAACCGTGGCAGGCCGAAAGCGATTTGTCTTTTTCGTTGCGATCGGTGGTGATGATTTACGAGGAACGTTCTTCCGAAAAAGCGCGGGGCAATTGTTTCCGAGATGACTCGCATTGGAAGGGGTTGCGCGTTTATCGATCCAGCCTCGGAAATTTTGTTTGCTCGTTTCACGGGCCCCTCGATGAGAAATCTGTAATCGATACTTTTGGTTCGACGGACGGGGTGGTCCCGAGCCGCGAGGATCCCGCCGACGTTTTACGAGCCGAAACGCATGTACGTTCCGCAATTCGAGAACTCGACGAGCCGCGAGGCCGAGTTTTACCGTTTCCTGGACACGACGGCCTCGATCCTGGCTCAATTAATTCCACCGAGGACCGATAACTCGCTCGCTTAATTTTACCCGCCGTTCCGTTTCTCTGTCCAACGAATCACCCTGGCCCTCCGAGGAGTACGATTACCCGGACGATTTTGCATAATGCGTCGCGTCGTACGATAAAGAAAACCGAAGACAACTCGATTGCTGAAGGAGGAGGAGGAGCAAGAGGCGGTGGAGGAGGAAAGGAACGGCTGACTCACGCGTACCTGGAAGAAACGGAAACTCGATTACGGTACCGAGAACCTGATCGGTTTCTATTGGCAAAATCGAGAGGGCACGCCGTGGCGCGTATCCTCCTGTCGAGATAAAGGGAGCCACGAACGATAAACGGGGTCAGCGAGGAGACGTTCCACGCCGAAGACGAGCGGTTCTCGAATTTCCGTCTCGGAGAATCGATAAATCAGCCTGGAAAAAATGTGTCTCGTTCCTCCGAACGTGCGGTCTTAATCGTCGCGAGCCGCGATAATTCTTAGCCGCGGATCGTCGCTCGTCTCGATAACGAACCCGGACCGATCGATCTCGGACGGTTCGGACTAGGGCTGCCACCAACGACGAATTAGCTGGTTTTTTTAGGGACGCGGAGGAGAGGTTTACGCAAGCAAACGGAGAAAATAAATCATCCACTTATCTGACTAATAAATATTTAGCTAATAGCCAGCCAGTTATTCTAGACACACCCCCGAAGGTAACCCGATATTTATTATTCCCGTTCGGCGCCCCGAAATGTTCACAGCTGTAGGATCATTATGCTCCAGCCGGTGCGCTTCGGACCGGACGGAGCCGAGCCGATCCGAGCCGAGCCGAAAGACACGCGCGTTTGTCTCCACCCTTCTATTTACGTAGACTTTTTATGAGCTACGGGTAATTACTTAGGCGCCCCGACTATCTCCATAAAATCGATCCACTCCCGGCCCGGCCTCCGACCCGGCCGTGTCAATTCCCTCGCGACGTTCCTCCAAATTCTTCTCGCCTTCGTGAAACCTTTCCACCGGTCGAGAATCAATCCGGCGCGACGACGATCCGCGTTAATCTCGAGGAAGCCCGCGGGAGAGCAACAGCCTGTCTCCGGGACGGGGACGAGCGACGGAAAGCGGCGAATAAAAATCGCCGCGAGGTCCGTGGACGTTTCGGGAGCGGAAGAATCCGGATCCGAGGATCGTTTCGTTTCGTAGGCGTCGCAAGATCGGAGAGCGGGAGCGATGACTCATCGGTTTGAAAATTCGCGACAGAAGCCTGACAGGAATGAAAGTCGCTACCGGAATGCAGAACTCGAATCCGCAAAACGGTTGAGATGCGGCGTTTTCTCGCGGGCTGCGGATCGCCTCGCATTCCGGGAAGACGATGCTTGACGAGCGAGAGCCTCCGAACGCGCGAGTCACATATCACCGCGTGACGTCCTCAGAATTTCGCATCCGAGGAGCGCATTTAGATGCAGATACGCGGTTAAAAAGAGCGAGAGGAGGAGGCGGGTGCGGGTGGAGAGGAGAAGGTCGGCCGAGTCGAGTGGCACGTAAAGAGAGAACGAGAGAGAGGATGCAAAATCAGGAGGAGGAGGAGGGCCGCGTGTTCCGGTGCGAACGGAGGAGGATGAAGATGAAGGAAACGCGAGATGAAACGGTCAGATAGAAACTCGAATGCCACGTGCGAGTCGAGCAGCCCTTTTCGCCAGAACTTCCCGGACGCGATCGCCACGTTTCATCGGCTCAACGATGAACTTGGCGCTCGCTTCCGCTCCACGATCGGCCCGCGATACCGCGCGAGGATCCTCTTTCGGTAGCCAAATTTCTTCGACTTCTCTTCTCTTCTCTTCCCTCCTCCTCCTTTCGACTCGCTTTTTTTCTTTCAGACTCCTCGAGTGACCAGTTATCGCAACGGAGTACCGTTACTTCTCCGCTAGATTTCGTTCGTTCCGCCGACACCTTCCGCTCGTTCGAACCGAGCCCAGACGTTCGACCGTCCCTCTCGATGTTCCGTCCCAGCGAATGATTAAAATATTGTGTGTAGCAGCGATCGAAACCTTATCTGGTACCTATTTGTGAGCATTATCGTGGACTTTTACCGATCTACCCGAAGATCGGATATCCTCCACCGTTACACGTTCGACGCATACCTTAGATAATTTACTCGGAACGAGGCACCGAGCATAAAGTACACGGGATCGTACGATCGGTGTTTCCCAAAATTGTCCTATCATTGTTTATTGGACTTTCTAAACGTTCCTCGGCCCTCTCTCCTACGCGCGAGGGTTACACGACACCAGGAAACGGCCGGTCGAACCGACGATAAATTTTTCCGGGAAAAGATCGGAGATCTGGCGGGGCTCCGGGCTTCGTCTTCGCCCATCGACGATGGACGTTCGTGGAAAAAATTTCCGAAAAAATTCGAGCAAATCTCGGCGAAAAGCGGCGTGTCCGCGGTCGAAGGGAGTCGCGTCGCGCGGAGACGAAAACGAACGCGACGAGCCTGCCGATAACGACGAGAAATCGTTCTCTCTGTCGTCGAAGATGGAAATGAGGTAACTCGAAGGGACGCGAGGAACGCGATGGTCCGACGGTCTCTTCGGATCGAGTGACTGGGAACTCGAGTGTTCTCCATTAATTCAAGCAGGACTTTCTTGGCCCCTTTTTTCCGTCTGTTTTGTCGAAAGTCTTGGCGTTCCGTCGAGGACGAGGGGGCGCAGCGCGCGATCCTGCGGGCTGGATCAGTGGTACGCGATGAGAGAAAGGGAGAGAGAGTGAGAGAGAAAGAGAGAGCGAGTATCTTCGGGATCCCTTTATACGAGTTTCGAGGCTCACCGGTAACGCCATCAAAGCGACGTCTCGCTTCGCCACGCACGCCAACCCTTCTCTCCCCATCAGGTTGTTCAAATACTCCGAGCTAATTCTGTTTCGCTTGTTTGTTCTGACGCTGTTCGCCCTACGCTCCTGTATATTAATAACCCCCGCACTGGCCGTACTTATTACGCCGGGACTTTGGACTCCGATCCGGGAAAGCAAAGCGATCGGAACCCCGTAAGAACCCCGGCAAACATCGCCGCCCTCCCCGGGAACTCGATTTTCTCGGTTAATTAACCGTTTCTTGCCCGACACCCACTCGAAAAGATCTCTCCCGCGAAGCAGCCGGGTTCTCTCTTTCCCTTCAAAATCCCCCATACGATTTCGTTTGCGAGACGAAAGATGACACCGAACAGAGCGGAGCTGCGGGATCGTTGATCCCCGCAGGAGGAGACTGATTAGACGGACTCGGAGGGCCGTCTGAAAAGCACTCGATCCGTCGTGGCATTCGGTTCGCGCAACACCCTCGGGAAACCATCGGTCGGAGACGGATCAAGAAGCTGGACCACCCTAAGAGGATTCCTCTCGCAGGATTTTTACCGGAGCCACGAAAGCGCGGAATCATGGGAGAAAGAATTCCTTAAGATCGAACACACACGCGCGGCTTAATTCCACGTCGCGAGAGAACGACGTGTTTCGTCATCCGGAGGATAAACCTGTCGTGCTCTCTCTTTCTCTCTCTCTCCCTCCCTCCCTCTCTCCGTCGTTCTCGATCGATACCACGATGAACCAAGGATCCGTGGAATCCGGAGGGAGAGCCGTTCTTAGAACCGTCGCGTGTTCTCGTTTCGCGCGTAATCGCGAACAGGAAAGTGGCCGATAATCACGAATAATAATACGTCTGCCGATTAAGCACGCTCGTAGACCACTTCGTAAATATTAAAACGAATCGGCCAGGAAATCGTTCGAAGGACCGGCCGTTAATTATTTACAGCGCTGGCCCGTTGAAAGTCCGAGCTTCCAATCGCGATGACGTTCGGTTCCAGTCATCCGAGGCCCGATCGCGATGAGCTAAGACCTCGAAGAATTTCAGGGGTAGCCACTCTCTGCCCCTTTATCGCCGATACGCCGGCTCGGCTCGGCTCGACTCGACTCGACCCGACTCGACCCGACTCGACCGGTGTCGAGAAAGAAAATCGTTGCATCGCCGTTCTCTCTGTGGTCGAAAACTTTCATTTCTGATGCGGCGCGCGAGCAGATACAGCGTGGACGGAAGAGGTGCGAAGCGAGTGCTCGAGTGCTAGAGCACTCGACGATGAGCGCCGGGCCCATTTTTTTTCGTCTCATTCCACGGAAAAAAAATCAGGCTTCCGTGCACGAGCCGCTGCTCTTTCCTCCGGAGAGAAGCGGAGGACGTTTAGCAGCTAGAAAAATCAACACGGCAGCCTCAAAGAACCTTTTCAAACGGAGCGTTACGCTGCCCGATTAGCGGCACCGCACTAACGATCAACGCTGGGAGCCAAGGGAAAAAAGTGAACGACGAGCCGATATCCTTTCGGTCGCCGTTCCAATTTCAGTGTTCCTTCCTCCTTTTTCTACGGCGGACGCGAAATAACGAGGTGGACCGACCGATAATTCGTTCCATCTCGAGGAAAGATCATCGATCGATTATCGCTGTCGCGATCCCGAAACGTCTAGCCCGTGTTTCAGATCGATCGAGATCGTCGATGGAAAAGATCGGAGGGTGCCTCCCGGCCGGAGGCGTGGGTCCTCTTCGCGCCGCGAAGCGGTTCAGACGGTTTATCGCTTCGCGTGGTGGCGAAGCCGAGATATCCAGCGGTCGACACCCACGTAAGCTCGCGGAAGGAGTGAAATTTTCAACGGCGTTGCTAGCCCGGCGCGCGTATTATGCATACACGCAGGAAACTATACGTCCTACGACGTTTAAATAAACGCATCCTCTCTCACTCTTTCTCTCTCTCTCTCGCGCTCCGTTCGTTCGTTCGTTCGTTCCTCTCCTCCTCCCTATACGGCGGCCGTCTCTCTAATTTGTCCGTTCAAACAAAAAGCAATTTGTTACCCAGCGGACTGACTCTTGGTCCGGCGGTGCACGTCCCGCGCGCGAGACGAGCAGAGAGGGAGAGAAAGATGGAGAGGGAGCCCGAGGGCGAGAGCGAGACGGAGAGCGAGATGAAAAAAGAAAAAGAGCGTGAGCGGGCGCGCGCACTGGAGAGAGCGAGAGAGAAAGGGAGCGTGAGGTGGTGAAGGAGGTGGAGGAGGAGGAGGTAGTGGCTGATTTAAACCTGTCTGGCGGCCCGCTGCGCGCTTAACAACTGAAAAACAAACATGGCGCCGAGAGAGCGCACCGCGGCCAGCGGGAGCCCACGTATGCCGCGCGCACCGAGACCATAAAGTGCTTCTGGTTCCCCCGGAACCAGCTCTTCTTCCTCCTCCTCCCCCCTCACTCTCTCGCTCACTCTCTCTCTCTTCGACCACTCCGTCCCCTCGGACTTTTCCGTCCGCCAAAAAGGTGTCGCCGAGTTTTGCCATTTTTTCACGGTTGTCGGCTGGTCGCTCTCGCGCCTCCGGATTATCCCGGATTTCCCGCGCGAAACACACGACCTCCGATCGCGTTCGAACACTTACCCCTGGGGTGTTGGCTTCCGCGCCGAACGGATACTTCGTCCACAAGAGCTTCTCCTCCTGTGTCGTGTCCAAGAGAACAACTGGAATCAGAAAGAAAACAGCCGATCAGTTGAGCATCGCGACGGGTTCGACGATCGTTGCGCGTCGTTCGTTCGAGTTCGATTTTCAGGGTCGTGATCGCGGCTCGGCGAGGAAGAACGCTCGTCGGTGTATCGAAACGCGCGCGAGAGCCCTAGCAAAGATTTTACCGTGAAAAGTCAACGGTTCGAGGGGGATGAGGGAAACGACTCCCTCTCAAAATGGCGGATCCTCGAGACCGTGCTAAAACACCTTGCTTCTCGGCAGCTCTCTCGTCCTATGCGAGAAGGGTGAGAAAGGGCCGGCGGCGGAGGGGCAAAGGGGCGAAGGAGAAGGGTGGCCGCGCGCGTATCGCTGCACACGCAGCACAGCCAGCAGGTTGTGTCCTGCGACACGTTTGTAGCGGTGGTCGTATCGACCGGCTCTCGGCTGCTGCTACAACCCTCCCTGACGTTCCTCTATCCCTCTCGCTCCAGCTTCACCCTGTTTCAGAATCTTTCTCTCTCCCCCTCTCGCCCTTGCTCTCTTCCTCCGTACATCTCGCTGTTCCTCCAGCACACCCTCTCTCGCTCCTCTCTCTATCCGTCCCTGTTCCACGGTGTTCACCACCGCCACTGCCACCGCGCCGCTATCGGTCCAACCCTCTTCGCTCCCTTTCTCCCTCCCACGTTCGCTCACTCGCTCGCTCGACGTCAATGCCTCTTGCACGCGTCGGTCCTCTTTCGTTTCGCGCGACGACCTCGCTTCCTCCCCATTCGCCCTTCTCTTTCTCTTTTTCTCGATTACACTGGCTGCGTCCTCGTCGCACGGTGTTCAGCAGTGCCACGCAGTCATCAGTGCCGCGCCACCCCCGACGCGACGAGCGGCGTCGTCGTCGTCGTCGATCCCTCCCCAGACTCTCCGGGTCCTTGAATTCCTAGACCAAAGTACCCGAGCCGACGCGGCGGGTGCAACCCACCCCAGCCGCCGGATGGAATCTCAAAGGTGAAAACTGCGCGCTGCAAAATCCATCCGACCTCCCCACGCACCCACACAGCCGCACACCCTTCTTTCTCTTCCCTCTCCTCTCTCCTCTCTCCTCTCTCGTCGACTCTTTGCCATCGTCGCTACCCCTATCTACCCAGCAGCGACTGGTTCGACGAGCCACGCAGAATCCCAGGGGCTCTCGCGCGTACCGCGATTATCCGACCTCATCGAGACACCGTCGAAAACACCGGGGTGCCGGTGAAAATAATTGTCCCGACGCCACCTACCTCTGCCATTTCTTCCCGAATTTTCGTCGCGACCATCCCGCCCGCCGTCTCTTTCAAAGGACTCCCTCGTGAATCCCAGGGAATGCGTTAATGTCACGGGGAAACGTTGGATTTCAAACGACGCGCCGTTGGGAAGCCGAAGCTCCGTTCGCTTCGAAATCGACGACGGAATTCGGTGGAGGGTAGGTGCGATCCGGCGAGCGTTTCGTAATGGACGCACAGGTATCCGTGAATTCTCGCGAATAGACCCTCGACCCGAAGCCACTCGAGCCGGTTCTCCTCTAAGTCGTCTCATTGTGTGTAATGGGCTTTGCAGCGCGCCGGCCTAATTCGAGCACCCTTCAGAAGCACGCGAGAGAGGCGGATATAGGCAAGAACTCGGCTCCCCGAATTCGCCAACTAAGATCCAAGTTTCTCTCGGTCGGCCGCCGATGAACTTCCAGAATGCCAAACCTCCCAGATTGACCCGCTGTTCCGAGAGGGATTCGTTCGTTCTAAAAGCGGATCCGGCGAGTTTGTTCGGCCCAGCGGCGCGAGACGCGGAAGAGGAAGAGGAAGTGGAAATTTCGCAAGGAGGAGCGTGTCGTCGGGAAGAGAAAGCAGCGACCGGTCGCGATGGATGCAGCGACGACGGTGCATTCTGCGTGCGACGCGTGCATTGTGCCGAGACGACAAGGAATGCCGAAGAAGCACGCGGCACACGAGGACCGTCGTGCACGCCGCCGGAAAGGAAGCCGCGTCGCCGACCAAATCGAAGGATTTGGCATCGGCCAGAGCGGTCGTTCCCGCGATCAAAGATTTTTACGAAAGACTTCATCGGCGGACGATGGACCTGGGAAGGGCGAGAAATGGGCGAAGACGGTCGACGAGGCGTGTCGAACAACGACCCGGTCGGTCGGTCGGTTCATCGGATGACACCGGAGCCCGAGGATCGAGAAGATTGCTGGTCGCGACTCGAGTACAGCAGGGGGGGGAGCCGTCATCGTCTCGGAGAAGTCAGCATCAAATTACATTTCCCGAGGGTGTTTACGGAGAAGCGGAAACGAGCGGACGGGTCGGTGGATCGTTGTGAAAACGACGATGTATCCATCGTTCGACGTTCCTTTTCTTCGTGTTCCTTACCCTCCTTTCCTCGATCCCTTCGGTCCGTACGCGCGCATACTCGGCTCGCGGGAGTGCGTGTGAGATCGCGGGTGCTCGTGTGAGTAACCGGTGTACGACGCGGTCCCGTGAGACGTACCGAATTTAAATTTCAAATTTGGAGCGTGTCGCTGGGTGTGACGGTATGCATAGCGTTCCCTGCCGGCCCCTAACTCGCTCCGCCGAACCCGCGCGCGTCTTTCTTCTCCTCACACCCGAGTTCCATCTTCCTCCCTCTCGCCCGTATATCCGTCCATCTCGCACCCTCCGCCGTTTATCCGTCCATCCATCTTTCTTCCTGCCGCTCTCTCGTATCGGAAGAAAAGGCCGCGCGGGATCCTCGATTCTTCATATTATTCAAATGAGAGAGCGCCGCTGTGCCGCGGGGAGAAAATCGAAGGCTTGGACCGCGTCCCGGAAAATTGGCGCGAGGGCGAAGCGGTGTTCGAAAATTGAAAGGGTCGAGAGGGGAACGCGCGATGCGGAGGCGAGGTGGATCGAGGATCGACGAAGAATACACGACGGAAGGTTAGGAGGATCGATCGCGGTCGACGTGGAAAGATCGATGCCCGGTCGAGAGTCCCCGGTGGCGACCGATTGTAAAAACCGAGCCCGATTTCCAATTATTCTTGCGCAAGAAGGAGACTTTCTCCGAGAGGAGGAGACTCCTCTCTCCGTCGATGCAGCACAATGCGGCGCGCGTTCTTCTAATCGGAGACGATCGCGCACGCACACGCGTCCACCGACAGCTTGAAAGAAATGAGAATGCCCGGTTCGACGATAAATCAATGGCCGAGGTCGCCGAAGGAGATGGATGAGTGACGTAACGAGCCTGTTCTTACCGTACGCGCTCGTAAGAGGTCGGCTGGCTCTCGCGCGTATATAACCGAAGACACGATTGAATCTCGCGCTCGCTCGCTCGCTCGCGCGCGCGGGGGAACCTGTTGCCCGATCCGAGACGAGCGGCTACTCCGCGAGCCGATTAAGATTACGATTTTGCCTCCTGCTTGCTCGCACGCACACCTGCGCGCACCGTCCACCCTCCTCCCGTCGCCCGCTCTCGATATAATATCGTCACTGTCCCCTATCTCCAGACCCCCCCCCCCCCCCCTGCCATTTACAAAGGGCCAAGAACCAGTGACGCGCCGGAAAGCCGATCGGCCGAGCAGATTTTTAAGCGTACGATTTACGGTGGTTCGGCGTTTAAAGGGAACTCGAGAGTCGCAGCAATTTTTCGTCCGATCGAGTTCCGTGGGGAGCGAGGAAGAGGATGATCTCCGCGCTCCTTCGAAGAGACCGTTCGATCGAGCTCCTCGCCGGAAATAGGTTATGGCCGATCTTATCTCGGCTGAAAATTTACGTTTCGCATATAAGTCGAGCAAACCCGTCGTCCCCGATTCGGATCTTATCTTCGGTTCGTAAAGACGAGCTGCTCGGAATACGAACTCGCGGCGCGAGTTGCGTGCCTCGCCGCCGTTCGACGTATCGGCCTTTCCGCGATCTCGGCTACACGTACATCTCCGACGATTCAATCTGTAAGCCGGTAATGCGCTTTCGAGGATCGGAGAACGAGCAGCGACCCCGAGAGAATATTCCGGCCGAAGGATTTCATCGATCATGGACGCGAATCGATCGCGGTGATCGATGGTCCCCCGGCGGGTCGCGTTCTCTCGACACCGCGTCCGCTCTCTCTCTCCCTCTCTCTCCCTCTCTCACGGTTCTATCGTTCGACGAGGCGAAACACGCGTGTGCGTTCGATCATCGGTGTTCGCGCGCGAGTCTCGCTGCTGGCGGCGCGATCCGTCGAGGTGCACGAGTTTCGGTGGATCGGCAAACGGAAGACGCGAAGGAAAAAGGAGAGAAGAGTCGCGATGAAGAGCGAGACGAAGAAGAGAAGAAGAAGGAGAGGCGAAAGCGAGGAGAAGATCACCGGTGAGAGGAGACCACCTACGTTCGTGGAGTGCGCGGCCAGCGAATATCCAACGGTATACGTTCCTCGACTTTATTTCGGCTCTAAAAATGCCGGGACGAGGATCGTCCTGACACGAGTGTCGCGCGGCTCGTCTTTTTCCCGGCTCACCGACCTCTCCTCGCCAAACATCGAACCCCTTTTCTCTTTGCAACCAACGACGCCTCCGTGCCTTTCGCTTAACGGCCTTCCAATTTGTCAGGATCTTTCTTTTCTCCCTCTTCTTCTCCCGCTGTTTCTCCTCCTCTTTCTCCGACTTCGTCTTCTTTTCTCCCTTTCCCACCCTCCCTCCTCTCTTACCCTCCTCTTCTTGCCGCACCGCAACCCTCTTCGTCGCTCCTCCGCGCCGCGGTATCCTATCGCGCCACGAACCGTTCGCCAGGGTGTCGTTGACCCATCGAGCACAGCCGATCGTTCCACCGAATTCGTGCATCCACCGACCTTCCCGAAGCCCAATAGAGAATCCGGCCTCTCGATCGTCCACTTCTTACCTAACGACGGCTTTCGAGATGTTTTTAATTGCTCTCGCGATCCGAGATCTCGGTATCGCTCGTATCTCGAATGCCAGCCGTCTCGCGAACCTCGGCCCGATCGATCCGAGATAAATCGGTGTCGGACGTCTTGATCGTCGCTCGCGCGCGTGCTACGGGAAAAAGATGGAGGAACCGTTCGTGGGAGGAGAAGGAATCACCCTTCTCGGAACGACAGAAAACGCGAGAACGAGGGGTCGGAAAGGGAAAGAGAGTGAGAGGCGGGGCGGGAGGGAGTTTGGGAGAGAGGGAGGAGAGGGTCGAGGAAAAAATATGAGGTGCTCGGAAACTTAACCCCAGTCTCCGTTCTCTGCGGGATCCCGTGGGCACCGTGCACGATCTTTGGGTCCAACTGGGCGGCATGGGGAGCCTCGGGGAGAAGAAGTTCCGAGCGCGGCTCGGCCCACGCCATGGCCCAGCCATCGTTGGAATTACCATTTACATAGCGTTATTATGTTTGTGCATAATGTATGTACACATGTTAAATCAATTATTTAAACAATATGGGTCCCGATGCCGTGACGGGGACGGAGGTGCGGCAAGAGATACGAGAGAAAGAGGGGAAAAAGTCTGGATACCGCGTGTCCACGAGATGTTAGATTACCCGGTTCGCCTCTTTTCTCTTTGCCCTCGCTCTCTCACCGCCTCTCTTCCACCGTACCCAGTTTTCTGTTTGTCCGTATACCCCCCTCCCCACTCTCTCTCTGGCGCGCGCTGTCTCTCTCTCTCTCTTTTCTACTCCCGCCGATTCTCGCGAGGCTCTTTGCATATGGATCTTGAATTTCAATTGTGCTTTTCAAGCGCAGCCCCCTCCCTTTTGTTTCCTCCGTCCGTCTCTCGGCAACTGGCTTCACCCTCACCTTTATTCCCGGCCCGCTGCCCGCTCGCGCGCGCACCCCTGCTCGATCTCCTTTGCTCGCGTCGCGACAGACAACGCGCGATGAACGGTGAAACGCGAGCACCGGGATAAAAAGCAAGGTGGAAGAGAAAGGGGGATGAGAGATGGGGGCGGGGGGTGGCGGCGGTAGCGGTGCTCGGAGAACGCGAGGAAGGTGAAAACAGCGGTGGCGTGACGCGTCATCGATCATTCGCTGGATCGAAGCCAAGTCATCGAGACACTTATTTGTTTCCGTGCTCGCGCTCGCGCGTGATGTACGTTCGGCTGGCCCGGATAAATAAAACTCTCGCGCGACGTCTCTCTCCGGCTCGTAAATTCGTTGGCCGGCGTTTAGCGCGACTATTCGGCGACTCGAGCTCTCTCTTTTAATTTATCCCACACCCTGGAAACTCGGTCTTTTCTGCTGGATCGCGCGTCCACCCTCTTTGCTCTCCGCTCTCCGGCCGGACCGTGCATTAGCATCTAAATCACCGGGCCGGAGACTTTGCCAGCGAATCCGGCCGCTGTCGATGAAACAACGGCAATCAAATTTATTATCTTAAAGAGGCATTCGAGTCTCGCCGGACTCGCCGACCGCAAAAAGATCCTCCTTTCGAGCAATTTGCAGCCTCCACCCGACCGACGAAAATAACTCGGCCAACTTTTCCTTTTTTCCACGTTTTCACGGCCTCTCATCATCGACCCGTCCGAGCATTAGCATGCAAATTAGTCTTCGACCACGATAATCAAATTAATCGTCCTAACAACCGTGGCTCAACGATTGTCCGACCGATCATCCCTTCGCTGCTCTTCCTCTTCCTTCGCCTTCCTCCCTCTTACTCTCCCAATCCCTCTCCGTCGCCCATATTTTTTCCATTCGATCCGTGTCCACCCAACTCGTCAACCGACTATAAATTCCTCGTTATTACGTCGGCCGCTTTTTAACGCTTTTTTCGTCGAGCGGCTCGGTGGATCCGTCGAAGCGATCGCAGCGGAAATCGCTGGAAAATTGATGGACCGAGGCTCCAGTCCGCTCCGACCAGTGCACGGAACCTTTATTGGAAATTTATGCGGACCAGTAATTCGACGGGGCGATACTGTTAGGTATTCGAGGATCGTTACCGCTTCGGCTGTATCGTTCCGCGGATTATACGGGACACGATAGCGCACCAGTTAATTAATAAAATGAGCGTCCGGGAGAAGAAAGGTGGAGGTATATCGGCGGTTTCGGTAGCACGAGGCGTGAGCGAGCGAGCGAGCGAATTCTCCGCTCCTATCCGTCTATGCATGCCCCTTTTCTCCGGTCCATTTGTCGGCCACCTGTCCGATCGGCAATTTATGCCGCTCGGTAATTTCACATACCGAGAATATTAGACATCGACACGTTCCTTCGCTACCAGCCTGGGAGAGCGAGCACACGTCCCTGCAACGTGCTCGATCGCTCGCGTACACTCTTGCGTGCAACGTCGTCGTGAAGAACCCACACGATCTCACCCGGGGGACTCTCACAGAGAAACCAAGTCCGTGAACGCGTTCCTTCTACCAGCTTTCTCCCTCCGCTGCTGTACACACGCACGCACACACACACCGTACACCCTGCGACCGCGATTTATCTCGACCGGTTAATGCGTTCCGAGAATCTATTACTGCCCTCCCAATATTATAATTATTTTATTAGCTGGTCACTCATTATTCTACTTTTTACGGCCTCCCGAAGATTACGATTATTTTTCCTCCCTTCCCATTTTTTTCTCCTCCTTTTCGTCTTTCATCCGCGTCGAACCCGGAGAATCGAACGCATTCTTTCCCCTTCGGTTCGCAAACATCCGAGACAACGAACGTTTTATGAGTTTCGGGTCGTCGTCGCCTCTCATCGACAGCTCATCGTCTCCGACTTTGTTTCGCCGATAAAGCATCAGCCGTGGCGTTCGACGAAATCTGAGTCACGAAGGATTACGGTCGGACGAATGATTTCCTGAAAACGCTCTGGCTGCGAACAGGCAGAAACACCTGGACACCGAGTCGCCTCCGGCGAATGATTTCGCTGAAACAGGTATACGTATCGATTCGAAGTTGCGCAGCCTTCTCGATTCTCGTTCGAGCGGTCGTTAATCAGCGCGAGCCGGGCGACGAGAGGGTTCATTAGCAAACCGTTCGAAGAAAATATTTGCGGTCTCGCTCGATTCTCCGCTCGGCTGTTTCCTGCATGCGCTCGTGCGCGCGCGCTCGTTTTGTCTCCCTCCGCGGCGTGGAATCTTTTAATTCCGTGCCACGAGGCGGGCTATATTCCCGCGCGAGCGTTGTTAAGCCCGAGATTTTACGACACGATCCGAAATAACGAGAAACCTGAGTCATCCGCGCGCATAACTTATCTCGTTTCGTTTCACGTTCGAGTTACCATTCAGCCTCCATTTGTGCGACCCCGCTGCACGGAGAAAAGTCACGATCGTAATCCCGCGGCCGAACGGACGGATGGACGGACCCCTAGCCCCGGACATCTCGCCCTCGCGCCCGCCTTAATTCAATCACCCTTCTTCATCTTTCTTTTTTTCCCAACGGCCCTGCCCGGACACGCTCGAACTCGAAATAATTACCACGAACAAGATGAATCGAAGCTGCTGCACCGACAGCACCGGGCCGCCGCTGCTGCTGCTGCGATCTCACGAGGATTACCAAGATTTGCAATTTGCTATTCGCGAGCGACGACACAGCTGCGACGATGCCGCTGTTCACTCGGGTATTATCATAATTGAAAAATATAATCCGCCCGATGCTATCGTTCTCCGTGCGCACCTATATGTATGCATGAATTCTCGCGGCTGTACAGGGTGATCCGCGACGGTCAGCCGCGTTCGTTGAAAAATACGCCTCGCGTCGATTCGCGACGTTGAAAGAGAAATCTCTCCGCACCGGCGGCGGCTTATTAATTTCTACGAGAGAGTCGTCGATGGAGATATATCCCGGCACTGCCGAGTGGAAAAGGTTAAAAGTCTCGCGCGCGCGGCTGGCATACGCGAGATGCTTGTCGCGGAAATTCGCCTCGATCGTGTGTCGGTGAACGCAGCCGTTTCCATCCTAAACGCGGCTCCGCTCCATTATGCCGCCTTAGAAATACATGGACGCGCACCTGCGCTCCACGCGAACGCGATATCAAACTCGTTCCGCGCCGCGAGACCTTCGCGTACCAGATCTGGACATTCCATTTATCCCGAACCTTGTACAGAAGCAGCCTTATTGCGCTCTCAGCCTCTCATTTCCTGGGAAAGTCGACGATTTTCACGGCATCCGCCATTGTCGGAGATCCAGGAATCATTAGACAAAGCGGTTACCGCAATCTCGCGATTCGTCGTCGTTCATCATTAACTTTGTAATCGAACGAACGGTATTCCGGCGAAGGAGAAAATATGTTGGTCGAGAGGGGAAGAGAGAGAGAGAGAGAGAGAGAGAGAGAGAGAGAGAGAGAGAGAGAGCGTGGAATTCGCAGCGACGGAAACTCGAACGAAAAGCAAAAGTAACGGTAGTTGGCTAGTCGTAAAAGCCAGCGGTCGACGAGCTAATAGACCTATCCTGGCCACGAAACGGGAAGGGCGGTGGTAGGAGAACGAAGGAGACGAGAGGCGAGAGAAAGGAACGCTTTATCTCGGAAAAGGGAAAATTTAGGGGCCCCTTTTACCACTTCTTTCTCTCCCTCTCTCTCTCTTCTGCCTGCCTGCCTGTACTTCCTTTACGCCAGTCTGCCATATTATCACCGGCCTCCAACTACCTGTATTATTAACGGTGACCTCCGGCTACAGTGCCACGAAAAACAGCCGTGGGTTATCTCGCCTCGTAAAATTCTATTGGCTATGACGTGGACGGGGAAACACGGTGGCTGTCTTCGGTTCCACGTCTTCCATATCTCGGTTTCTACTCTCCGCGGCTCTATCAAGTTTTTCAGTCGCCCAGGAAAATGCTCCGGAATCTCCATTCGTCGAAGGCCGCGCGAGACTCGATCGGAATTCGCGAGAATTTCGATAACGGCCACGGAACATTCCGGTCGAACGATACGTCCTCGGCTGATCTTATCCGCGCGAACATCGTGCCACGATAATTCCCCGGATTCGTCGGCTGACTCGTCAGCGAAAAACGAATCGATACCATCGTCGTGTTCCGATAACGAATATCGGAGGAGCGCGTGTCGCGAGCAAAAAGCTCGTCGCTCGGTTGAAATTTATTTGGGTGCGAACGAGCCGTTCGTTTACCGCGGCCTGAAAGAAGTCCGTCCCTCCCTCCTCGTTCGCGGGATGCGACGGAGGGAAGTCACAAATTTTTTCATTAATATGCAGCGAGACACCCTCCTAACTCCCTGCACGGGAAAGGTAATGCAGTAGCAGGGGTAAAAAGGGAGAAAATGCAGCGGAGGCGTGCGTTCGTGTGTGCGTGCGCGTGTCTGGGTGGAAGACTCGCGCTCGTCGGCCCACGGCGTGGGTGGAAGAGAGAAATAATGGTCTGCTAGGAAATGTAACCAGCCGACGCTCACGCCCTCGTCGCGACGCCTCGAGAGACTTTACCGGCTGGGAGAGGGTGCGGAGAAATCGAAGAAAAGCGGCCGAGAGACAAAACTGGATAAAAGGGCGGAAAGGGCGGAGAGGGGAGTGCGAAGAAGGGGTGCGAAGAACACGTACAAAATGTCCCACCGATATCCACTGCACCAACGTGCACGCGGAGAGCGCTCCTCTCTCCGAAACGCGAGCGCTGTCCGCCGCCCGAAATATTATCCTCCGCGAGCTTCCATGGAAATGAAATTCCCCGCGAATTCGAGTCACCCGGAGAACAGCCGCGGGCAAATGATACTGAAAATGAACGACTGGAAGAGGAGTCGCGTTTGATCCGAAGCGAACGAAGGTGAAGATCGCGCGAAATCAGCCGGTTGCTCGAAAGCGAGAAACACGTAACGCGGCCTCCTCGATGCTCGTCGTTGGCGTACTTGGAACTCCGCTATTCCAGCCGCTTTGCTCCTCGGCATACCTAACCTCTCTATATATCTCTATACCCGTCTGTCTCCTCCTTTCCTTATTCAGCCTCGCTCACTCGCTCTCTCTCTCTCTCTCTCTCCCTCCTGCCCGAGATTTTTCTCGGCGATTAAAATTTATGCTCACTCGTGTTCCCGGTGCGTGCATATCGCGTTTCGTCTCGCGCGATGCTCGTTTTGTGCCGGGTTACGCACACGCCCAGCATCGCCTACGATCACCTGAAACTGCGCCAACTTTCATCCGTGGAATACCAATTGTTGCGCCTCTTTCCGCGTCTTTTTATCGAGATCCCAAGGGTCGCGCGAACGAGTAACGGTAGACGTGGAGCGCGCGTCGAAAACGTCGGGGAATCGCGAAGCAGCGGCACTTTCACTCGCTCCGGACAAACGCGAAGGAGACAGGTATCTCGAGGCTGGCTCCGCAACCGACTCTCGTCGGTCGAACACGAACGGGATGGTTGGATTTCCCAGGTTGGCTTTCCAGCAACGATTTTTTTACCACGGCGCAGCGGAGGAACCCATTTGTCCCCGCGAATCGAGTTGTCCGCCGTGCAAAGGGACCGCCGATGACGTCTCGCTTTTGTCGGTAGCGCGCGGTTGCGGCGGAAATCGATGGCTATTGCCCGGAAAACGAATAAGATTGGCATTAAAAGCAAAGGACGCGGTTATGTCGGACCGGCTCTCCCCGCGTTTTCACCGGACATATTGATTTTTAATCCGTCCCGTTATACCGCACCTTTGTGACCCGGTGACGACGGGTGGATGGATATTGCGCTGGTCCGTATCGAAAATTTAAATCGAGCCTCGATGAATCGTTCAGAGAGAACGGAGCGCGAGGAGAACGAGTCCGAGAGTCGGAGACCGGTCGAAAAGCGATACGACGCGACGCAACGAAAATTCCTCCGGACGGTGGAGTTGGTCGAGAATCGCGCGCAAATCGGTGCGGTTTCCTCGCGTCCTGATCGAGATTCCTCGTCTGGCCCGGCCGCTCTCCGGCCGGGCTCGGTCAATGAGAGTAGCCTACATTCGTCCGTGTGATCTTTCGCTGGCACGCACACACCTGGCGGAACCGTACGCCGCGATCGCGCGAGCGCGAGCTCGATAGGCGCGTACAAAAGGACACGAAGAACGGGCACACGTACCGGCTCTCTTCTCGTGAGAAGGCAAGAGAAGAGAAGAGAAGAGAAGAGGAGAAAAGAGAAGAGAAGAGAGGAGTGGAGACGAATGCACGGACGCACGAACGCACGCACGCAAACACGAAGAGAACGGTGCGTCTCGCTCGCGGAGGTTGGCTCCTCGTCGCTCGACCGGCAGGGGGCAAGTTTCAGTCCGTCCTTGTCAGCTCGATAGGATGCTGGCAGGCTTCGGACCGGAGCAGTAGGCTGTACAGGTATGCACGCGGTGGGCTGGTCGGGCATTCCTGCGGCGTTGCCGCGTCTCTTACTCACCGCGGACCAAGAATAAGAGAGAAAGGAGAGAGGATACAGGCAGCAGGGACGAAGGAAGAGAAGAAACGGCCGAGCCGAGGGGAATCGAGAGAAACAGGGAGGAAGGAGCAGAGCTCCGACGAGTCTTTCTGCCTTTTCGCGGAGGCAATCGAGTTTGCTCGAGAGAGGACTGCTTCCCTGCCTCGAGACCTGCTCCCGCCGGCCGGTGCTCCTGCTTCTGCTCCGCTCCGCGCCGCGCCGCGCCGACCGTCGCCGATCTGCGCTCCGTCGCGTTCCCTGGACCCCCGTGACCGCGACTCTGCTTCGACTCCTTCTTCCTGGTAACCCCGCTGTCCAGAAACGTTTCGCGTACATCAGTGAAATCGCATTTGCCGGCACCGGTTCCAGGACGAAAGAATTGGCAGGAGCAAACTCGATTTGCCGATGGAATTTTCGACTTCTGTTCGCAGTTCGGGCAGAGGGAAATCGTATTAGACGATCCGCCGGTTTGGTCGGGGCTCGTTACGCTGGACGGTTAAAGGGAAATCGTGGAAAGGCGAGGCGAGGGTGGAGGCGCGCGGGATAATCGAGCCCTGAGCGAGTCCACGCAGCGAACGAACCGTGACCCGATCCTCCGAGTAGCCGTACAAAGTAATCGAGTTCACCCTCGAAGCAGCTTGTCCGATTCGATGGAAGCCACCGCGGAAGGCACGGGGAACTTTCGAGGAGACGCGTTCCAACCGTTCTCGCATCGCGGACCGAAATTGATTCCCAGAGCGTGTCCGGCGGCGCTGCTCGTTGCCTTGAAAGTTCGGAAACGCGCGGGGGGACGGAGGAGTCGCGTTCGCGTGGCAAGGTCGGTCAGAAAACTGTCGGCTCGACAAATTCGCTCGGCCGCGGAGAGAGTTTATCGTCGAAGGGAATCGGTGTTTACGAGTCCACCGGCGGATACGGTAATACGAGTAGTCGACCTCACGGGGATCCGGTCGAAGAATGAAATTCAGAGATATAACGGGAGAAGTCGAGGCGAGATATCGAATAGGCGCGCAAGGGTAACGAGAAGCTCGGGTTTCGTGCGGCTCGAAGGAAACGAAGTTAGTGGTCTCCGTTGCGCGGACACGCTCCACCGGGAACGCGTATGCCTGGGAAGTTTCATTAAACGCGTTACGTAGCCGGCTGCTCCCCGAGGACCAAGGTACAGCGACTCGCCCCGAGTCCGCTCTCGCGCGCTCGGCAAACCGACTCCATGTGGGAGAGCCTGTCCGAGAAGCCCGAAACTCATCCTACACGAAAATTCTCGCTACGAAGTTTCACCGGGTCGATGCATCGCCCGGTGAAATTCGATGGAATCGGCTCCCTCGGTTTTTCAAAACGCTCACGCGTGGTTCGTGAGGAGAATCCGAGAAAGCAAGGAGGGTTTCGCGCGCATCCGAGAAGAAGATCCACGAAGAAGACCCTTCATCCAGAAATCGGCTCACGTAGAGTAAACAGGCCCTGCTGAGTTTGCCGGTCAATTTCGGAGAGGCGTCCGTACATCCTCACCGGCTGCCCACCGTCTTCCCTTTCGGTCCAGAGACCGCGTCCAAATGATCCCCTTTTAATGCCGCGGCACTAACTACCGGCACCTCAAACGATCCCGCAATTCGGAAGATTGGCCCACATTACGAAATTATCGTTATTCCCGTCCAGGGAGGGATGAAGGGGTGCAGGAGTCGGACCCGTCCAGAACCCCGAGGCGCCAGCTTCTTTTCGGCATAAATATGGAAAACGTTTCGGGTAGCTCACCTCGATCATCTCCCAGAAACCGAAAGCCACGTTCCCATCGCTCGAATAAATCTCTCCCGCGGTTACCCAGCCATCCATCCATCCATCCATCCATCCTTCGCGCTGTCGGCTCGTTAAAAACCCTTCCGACCTGTGACAACGCGCACGAACGCGTCGAACAAGGATCGAGGCCATCTTCGTCAAACGACGACGGTGGTGGCGGCGGCGACACATTATTTTCTTCTGGTTCCTCGAAATAATCGTGAATCGGCGGAGTAGCTGCACTCCGGGCGAGTTTTCTCCAGACGGGTAAATATTCGGAGTACGGAGTACAGATCGAGTTCTCGGCAAATATCGCTGCACCGAGCTACGAGAATACCGATTGAGTCTCGCACGAGGGTTCCTGTGTAGTCTCGATCAACATCGAGCAAGTTCCCTCGGAGGAGGTCGATTCCCCGCATCTTCGATAGAACCGAGCGTGCATATCAATGCGTATCGATTCGCGCGCCGCTCGGTCAACACACGGGAACCCGGACCAATCTCGCCGATACACGCCGATACCTCGGGATCGTCGCGATCTCAGGAACGGATGATCGCGTTTCTGAAACGCGTTCGATTCGGGCCCCGGTTCAGCCGATTCCGATCGAACGACGCCTCCCTCGGACGCCTTCCTCCGGGCTTCCGTCGTGGAACGAGCAACGTCTTCGAGCGAGCCGATTGAGCGATTTACGGGCGGTCGTCGATCGACGACAATCGTATCGAAGAATCCATCGATCGAGCCGGTCGCGTCTCGGCCCGCTGGAAAAACGGGGAACGTATCTCGGAAGCGGAGGAACCAGTTCTCGGACGAGCCAGTAATTACGTCGTCCACGGAACGACTCGAAACACAGGGGGCATCGTATCGGGAAAGACTTTCCAGAGGAATCATCCGAGCGGGCGAATGTATGAGAGGCAGAGAGCGCGTCTCGTACGGCTCGATCGATGCATCTGGCTAAGTATATGGAGGGAGGTAGCGATCGCCCGGTTGTATCGTGTCCCGAGGTGTCGTCCGGGACTATCATCTCGCTCGATGATCCGAGGATAGAGGAAACGAAAGCGCAAAGCGCACGGAACGATTCGAGCGCGGTTGGCCTGGTCCGCGGAGACGCCGCGTTGCGGCTTCGAAAGAGAGAATGAAGAAAGTTTGAGTTACGTCCGAGCGAGAGCGGAGTCTCGCGCAGGCCAGGGCAAGTTTTCGAACGGATCCGCGCGGAGAAAAGAAGAAGAGGGTTACCTTGTTCCGCGTGGGTCCCTCGCGGGCAGATCAGCAACAGCAGCAACGGCAGAAGGTGGGCAGCGGAAGCAGTAGTGGCGGCGCAGGTGGCTAGAAGGCCTGCTACGCCCGCCATATTGAAGGGGGCCATTCTTATCGCAGCCCCACCGTACCGGGGCCGCCGGTCCTCTCACGATCTGCAGCACCGTCACTCTCTCCTCCTCATGCCTCCTCCACGCTTCGTCTGCTCTTTCCGCGACGACGACGACGACGACGTGCAACCACCCTCGTCTCGCTTCTCCTCAACCTCCTCCGCCTCCTGCCGCCTCCTCTTCCTCCTGCTCCTGCTCCAGGTCGCGCAACCCTTCCGTCGCTTCTTCGGACAACCCCTTTGAAAAGTAGCTCGCCGTCCTCCGTGTTATTGTCTCCGGTCGATCCACCTGTCCCTCGCTGCCACTGGCCGACTCTCTTTTCCGGCGAGAAAAAACGATCGGCCTCGGGCTCCTCCTATGCCATCGATCGCGATCGGGCCCGCGGTCGAAGGCTCGTCGCTGGAGATCCGGACGCGATCGGGCCGTTCGTTTCTCGCGACTGGCGACGAACGTCGACTTTCGGCTGCCGTGTCTACTCGCATCGACGCGTTGATGGAACGCGAACCGGAACCGGTCGGCCGATGCACGCGAGCAGCGTTCGATCTTTCCCCGTCCGTCGCTTCACCTACAAAGGGTCGCTCTGCTTCTCTTAATGACGAGCAGAGATTCGTCGCATTTCCTCCTCCTCCTCCCCCGCCCCGTCCTTCTTTCTCTCGCTTCGTCCTCCTCTCTTTTTCGCCTCCTGCGCGCTTCTCTTCCACCCACGGCTGAATTTCTCGCAGACGCGCGACTCCACGGGCTGACGGCTGGCCTGAAAGAAACAAAGATGAACCGCATTAATTAAAATCCGCGAAATATCCTTCCCCATTTGCCCGTTTCCACACCCTTCCGTGCCTTCTTTCTTTCACCACCCAACCGAATAGACCGGCGACTCTATTTCCATCCCTTTTCGCGCGGATACGGACCGTCTGTTCCTCCGTCAGACTTCCCTCTAATGACATCCCCAAATGGAAACAACGGCCCGCTCGTTTTTCGGATCTGCTCCGCCGGCTGCGACCATCGACTCGTTCCGCTTCGTGCTTTTATGCGTCTCCCATCTCCTCCGACCTCGAGCGGCTTAAATGTTTCGCAGTTTGGCCAAACTTTCGATATATTTATGGAAGCTCGCGCTTCTTTACGAGCGCCGCGGAGAACGTAAAATCGGAGCCGGCCGATGCAGCTTCTCACAAAAGAATATCCAAGGGGATGGAGACGCTCGTAAGACTCGCGATCAACGCGCGGACGGGGGATCGGAACTTCCGATATTTACAAGTTTCGAATGGCGAGTAAAAATCAATGAGGGGTGGCGGTAGGGGAAAAAAAGAGACGCGCGGGATCGATCGGAGAAAAAAGTTGAAGAAGAACGGGAGGGTCCGAGATTGAGTTAAACATTCGGCGAACGGGAAACTTCGGAGACGCCTTTGCGCGGCTTTGCCGAGCGGTTTACTTTCGTCGGGACGCTGAAAGCGGTCCTCCACCCTCCGCGATCCATCGCGAATAAAGTCGAATAAACTCGTACCCCTCGAAGCGAGACCTCGTATACAGAGATTCATCGAGTGGAAACGAGCTTCCTTTGTGGCGAACGTGACCGATCGTTCATCCCCCGTTCCGCCGTGCAATCAAACGTTTCCGACGGTTCATGAAAATCAACTACCGAATATTGCCTCGGACCCCGATCGAGACGCTCGTTAACCGCCGCGATCGATGACCGTTCGCCACCTGTACCGTCGAGCCCCGATGACTCTGCAGGGATCATTGTTTCTCCGGATATTCCACGGAGCGTGCCAAATGACGCGGGACGAGGCAGAGGTGGATGGACGCGTCGACCCGCCGCCGAAAGTCTCGATCGAGACACCTCCGCGTCCACCACCACCCCTTTTTTTCGCGCACCGATACATCTCCGCTCCGCGCGTATCGATCGTTCGATCCATCGATCGACGACTACCGCCTCGGCCTCTACGAGCTTTTGCTCTCTCATGCCCTGCCTCCCGATCGAGTTCGGAGCGACTCCTTTTGTTGGAGCGAGCGAGCGATACCGCGTTTCGATCGAACGGCGGAATGGAAAGAGGAACGTTTGAATGGCGACAGGAAGGAGAGCGGTGGATACGCGCGACCGGAGACCGATTCCAAGTTCAAGGTCGAGACTCGCATCACACACGAGCCGTGCGCATCTAAGCTCGGTGAAATTCGCCTTGCTCGCTGAACCAGTCATCTAGCCGAGTCTAAAAGGGGGAAATGCCAAAAGCGGGAAGAAAGGTGGAGGAAGCGAGAGAATGCAAGTTTGGGGTTCGTCGGTGGAGTGGAAGGGGTGCTAGGTAGGATGGGATGAGAAGCAAGGGGTTTCAGGATCAATACCATGCGTTTATCCGTCTCTCTCCCTCTCTCTCTCTTCGTTCCCTCTCGGGCACACGTAGAACCGCGAGGCAGAACGTGCGAGCGACAGAGAAAGGGAAAGGGATAGGGATAGAGAGAGAGAGAAAGAGAGAGAGAGAGAGAGAGAGAGAGAGAGAAGAGTATCCGGCGTCTTCGTTCGACTAAGCCTTTGGTCGATCTCTTTTGCTCCGGTAGGCCGCAGGGTCTGGCCGGCGTCTCGCCATTCTTCGACGAAAAGAGAGGAACAAGGAAGAAGAGAAGAGAAGAGAAAAGATGGGAACGTAAGGTGAGGTAAGGTAAGGAAAGAGTAGAGAAGAGAAGAGAAGAGATAGAGGGGTTCGTGTACGAGGGTTCGAAGACGAGGAGGAGAGGACCGGGCAGAGGAAGCACGAAATTCTAGAGTACCAAAATATAGTATAGAGTGGGAAGGTGGACCGAGGGAGAAGGAGGTGGAAGGCGCGCTTTAGGAGTTCTTCTAAAGCGGGCAAAGACCTTCCTCTCCTTCCCTCGCGTTCTCTCGCTCTAGCCAGACCAGCCAAGATGCATCCGCGAAATTGCAGACTTCAGTGAAATGCTGCTGGGAGAGCTGTGCAGCGCGCCTCCTAGGTCTACGGTGCTTGCCTTCTTTCGTTGCCATTGCTCACGAGTGGCCTCGTAAAAAATTTAAGATGTCCTCCTCCGCCCCCCGTCCCTCCTCCTTCTCTCCTCTTCTCTTTACTCCTTTCCTCTTCTCTTCTCATCTCCGCTCCTCTCACCCTCATCTTCTCGTCCTTCCTCCTTGACTTCCTCATCGTCCGCGCGACCAGGCTAGAAATCCGTAGTGCCTCTTTTCACCAGCCTCTCTCTTTCAACTTTTTGACAAGACTCGGTAGCAATTGCCGAAAACAGCTTCGCGTCTCGAAAGAGGTGGAGAAAAAGAGAAAGAGAGAGGACCGCTCGAGGAGGAAGCCCGACAGAAGAGAGCGACGGGGGTGAGTATCTAGCCTTCCTTTGATAAGCCACGATTTCCCATTTTTCCCTCTTTTTTTTTCGTTACTTTTGCTTCCTTCGGAGCAGATGTAAACACGATGAGGATCGTCTGCAAGCGGGTCGGCCACTCAGGAGGTGGTTGGCCACCTTCTTCAGCGTGCAAAGGCCTCGTTCTTTTTCTATTCTCTTCCAACGTAGACTTCCTTTCCAAGTACCTGCTTACGATGGATCCCGCCAAATTGCAGATTTCGGCAACCGAAGCTGGAGGAGGAGGAGGAGGAGGCCGTCCTCTCTCGAGTGGCTCGTGAAAATTTTAAGCCGTCTCTAATAGTACTCGAACTGGTGCAACCGAGGATACGCAACCTTCTCTAACGACCGCTTCTTCTTCTTCTTCGTCTTCTTCTCGTTGTCGTCTATGCCGAGAGCATTCTACAACGTCATTTCAACTCCTGGCGGACCGAGATGGAACGTCGATATCTGAAATTTTAATCCAACCGCAAAGCTGCTCGTTCGAGACTCGAAAACGTTTCGCCAGGCCCCCGAACTCCGGTCCCGCCCGGCTCCATCGTAAAATACAACGCGAATATTTTAACATCTCGGTTCCGATCGTAAATCAGCCTGGTTCGTTTCCCTTTTCCTGCGAGAAAATTAAATTCTCCCTTTCCCCCAACCGATGTTTCTCTTTCCGGCCGATGATGTTCCAGAAGGAAAGCCGGAGCACGCGGAAGCTTCCTGCTTCCTATTTCTCCTTTTCTTTTCGTCAGACACCGTGCTCCTTCGCGTACCACCGTGTTACGGATTCTCTCGATGTTCGCCGCATTTTCTTTATCTCGATTTCTCCAGTCTCCTCGAGCTTCTTTGCTTCTCTCCTCGCGCCATTGGCTTTCGTGACCGCCTCGGGACAAATTCTATTTCCGGTTGAATTTAAGACCCTCCGGAATATACGGATTTATTTCACGGCTGCACTAGCTGGAGAGACGAACAGACGGAGAGGAGCGGACAGAGCGGAGAAAGAGGAGCGAGAGAAAAAAGTGAGGAGGGGTGGAAGCATAGCAGAGGGTGGAGGTTTTACTTCGGATCCGAGGAGGCTCGTAAACGTAACAAAGGAAAGACGTATACCCCGGAGACGAAGAACGAGAAAAAAATATATAGAGCAAAAGTCAGAGAAGGTGGTGGTGGTGGTGGTGGAGGATAGAAAGTTCTCCGAAATTATTATACCTTGGACGATCGCCACTCTGGACGACGTCTGCTTTTATTTTCCCGAAACTCTCCAGGCACCGCGTTGTTGCTCCGAACGAACCCCGTACTTTTCTGCTCAGACTTTTTCCTTTTACCGCGGTTCGATGTCGCGCGAGACATGGACCGCGCAAGACGCGCGCGAGACGAATTCTGCTTCGACCGTGGCCTCGGTCGAGTTCTCGTGGTCGCGGTGACTCGAATTTCGACGGTGGTACGAATTTCAAACCAGCCTTTTGAATTTCGAACGTTCTCTCCTTCTCCGTTCGTTTTCCTTTTTCCCCCCGAGCTCGTCCCGTTCGGCGCGGAGGAACGCGAGGCAGGGAAAGAGGGCAGGGAATAATAGGATTTTTTCGACGTCTCGGCAATTCGCGTTGCTCCTCGCGCGGCTCTCCTCTTTTTTTCCGCAACGCGGTGCGGCGTGGCGGCTGTAATTAAAAACAATAATGTCTGGTGCGCCGCGGCCGCGATCATCCGCTATTTTTGTTTCCCCGCGAGGAACACTCGGTTTATGAAAATATCGGGGCTGCGAGGGGTGACTCGGTCGACAGCTCTGAAAAACAACGCATCGTTTCGTCTGGGCGCATCGTTTCAATTACCGGGCCCGTAAATCGCTCGAGCGGTGTTCGTTACCTTTATCCCGGGTACGCTCGCGTAAATTCAGCTGGCGAGAATTCGTTCGCAGGCGGAAAAGTAATCAAGGGAAACACGAAATTTCCAGCGGACGATGGAACGTGTCCGTGTTTTATTCGCGCGATAATTACGCGTTAGGCAGCGGCGGGCGATTGTAGATTTGCTGTTCGAAGAGTCGGTGGCGGAGATAGAGGCTCGGCAGGCATCGATGCAGAGAACCGCGAGAGCGAGAAGTGTTTCGCAAGCAGGTACGCGCGCGCTCGTTTCCAGCGGGTGAAAGTAAGTCGCGCGCGCGTCAGCACCGCGAACGTTGCCTGACCGAGCCTCCGGAATCGAGGATCGATTCGCCTTCGAGCTCGATCAACGACGCACGACTCGTTGGGCTCGATGAAGCGTTGCATCGAGTCGCGCGATAATTATAAGCCGCGACTACGCGAATCTCGAGAGCCCCGTGAACGAGCGAACGAGCGTACTCGGACTCGTCTCTCTTTTCTCTCGCTTTCACCGGACCTTCGATCGCGTAACCGTACCGATTTCATCGGTGAACGAGCCGCGCGTCTCGATCGCTATCCACGTATCCGTTGCTCGATTCTTGCTCCTCGATTTTCCGATCAGAGCTCGCGAGAGAACGCGAAAATTGCCGGCTCACGGCCTACCGGTGTACCTGTAACGCCGTCCGACTCGCACGCGAAGGAAGCGGCCGCTTAAGAAACTCGTACCCCGGATAAAACAACCAAATTCTAATCCACGTTCCTCCGTAATCACCGACTCGCTTCCGCGATAAAGATCGACCTCTCACTCCCCGATTTTTCTCGCACCTCCTTTTTTCCCGACGTTCCTCGAAAGAAGCTGAAGCTGAAAAAGAAGAAAACGAGAGACAAACCGGCGGTCGTGTCGGTTATCGGTTATTTTCCAGAACGCGGAGCCGATGATAAAGCTAATGGCGTCCCTCTCCGCCCCCGCGAAGACCATCGGTGATCGGTCACGCGATCCATCCCGACGAGTCTCCCGGCTCGTGCTGGTCGTTTTCTGGCCTCGGCAGAAGCCGGGCGAGCGGTTATCGGCTGGGTTTTCGCCAGGTGACACCGAAGAGAAAAGGGAGGCGCGGCCGATAGGCTAATGGCGATCCGGTCCCGGTGACGAACGTCTCGCAGAGCGATCGCGAGCGTCAGAATAGTCCTCGAGCATCGGCGGTCTCCCGAGTGGTTGCTCCGGTGCGTGGAAACGAAGGAAAAGTGGGAAAAGAGGATTTTGGTGGAGGGAAAATAGGAAGAGAAAGCTAGCGAGCGAGCGAGGGGCCGGCCGGCGTGGGACTGCTGGCGTTGCTCGTAATTTATACGGCTCTAATCTGGCCGATAAGCTGCTCTCGTCGTTGTTCGCGCGCGGCCCGAGGCCACGTTGAATGTCAGGAACGCGTTTTCCATCGGAAAAGAGAGGAACAAAGTGTACGAGGAACGCGTGGGTGATATACTCGTGTCTTTTGCGGCGGTAACGCTCCGTCGAGAGAGTCTCGCGTGCCTCGTAACTTTCCTCGCGAGCCCTACCAGCCCTATATTTCACCGAGGGTTGCCTAAACTTCCCATGCCCCCCCTCCCCGCCGCCGCCGCTTTCCTTCCCTGCCCGTTTCTTTCCTTTCCTTTCCTCTCCGCTCCTCCTCTTTGGCTTCTCGTTTCGTTTCGAGACACACCGCCGCGCGTAGGCACGCTCCGCGTCGAGAGGGCCATATGGCTTTCGTTTCCTCTCGGTCGAGTTATCTTTCTCTCCTCTGGTCTTTTTTCCTCGCGGCATTCAGCTCGCGGATCTTTTGCTCTATATTTGGAACCGGCGGATAACTTCCTCGAATACCGAGACCGCGACCACCCCGCGCTCTCTGGACCACCCCGACCAGTTTGCCACGTCGTTACCGCTGTTTATTGCCGCGTCGATGTTTTTTTAACGACTAGCATTAATAATGCGTGCGTTCCCGCTCCAGCGCCCGGCCAGATCGAATTTTAATCCTCTTAGAATCTTGAACGGCGCGCGAGGCCACGGCTTTCCGCTCCCCCTCCCCGAATTTATAACACCGTCTAACGAGTCAGCGGCCTCACGGGTATCCGACCTCGCGACGCGCATCGGTTCGATCAATTTTTCTTCTCCCTGAATCAACCCATCGCCCGAGTCCCGTAGAGACGAACGGTCCCGGAGTTTCCCGTGTCTCTCGTACCGTCTCGCGCTTTTTAATTACCGGGAATATTAATGTTTCGAGTTAAATTGCGTCTAACGAAGGATCGAGTGCGACGAGCGCGGGGGTCGTCTGCCCCCTGGAACGAGACGCTCACTTTATCCAATAAATACAGGCGAACGAAAGTTCTCGACTGGAAAGTTTGAAGCTTTTGTCGGTCTCCGTCCTCGGAGTTCCTCCAAACGAAATTATTTCTCAAAGGACCGCGTTTCTGTTTTCTACCCCGGAGCATTATCAAGCTCGTCTGCCGGAACGACCTCCTACAATGCGCATCCTCCAAATTATTCCTTCCCGCAGAAACGATCAAATTTGTCCTCGCCTTATCCCCCTACCCACTCCGTCTTCGCCACCGCCGCCGCCGCCGCCTCCTGCCACCTCCTTCCATTCCTTTTGTCAAAGGAAAAGAAGATCGCAGCAGGATGCGATTCGTCGTGGAATTCTAGTCGCAGCTTCCGGATTATCCTGGCTGGCTTTTTCTTTGACCGCCTCGATGTTCTCTGGCAGTCCCTCTCCCGGATTTTTGCGCGGATCCGACGCAGCATGCGTTCCGACGTTAGGGTAGCATCATCCCGTGACAGATGGAGGGTCCCTGAACGCCATGTTTTCCCTCGTCGGGATCCCTCTGGGATTCAGGACGTATCTCGCTGACCGACCAGATACTTTGCTCCGTTTCTCGACCAGGGCTCGACCTTCGTGCTCTCGTCGTCCGCCCAGCCGGGATATTTTCATCCCCCGACCCGGGACGCTTTTTCCCAGAAAATACGCGACGATGGACAGCTATGCGGCCCGAGAGAATTATGGAAGGACCGAGGATTTGTCCGGCTATCGAGATCCTTCGGAGGATAATCTTGTTTCCTTGAAGCGAGAACGCGCGGTCGTTTCGTTTGAAAATTCAACGCGCCGCGTCGGGCTGGCCGGAATATTTCCGCGGATAAATTTTCAGCGCGATAAATCCGCGCCATTGACAAAGGGACCGAGCAGTTCGACTCGCTGAATTTTAATACATCCGCTGCCAGCGGCGATGCAAATTCCAATAAAATTCATTTCGAATAGCAGCGTTTATATCGAAGTTCTCAAAGGCCGCGGTCGACGGCGCAACTTTCGACGAACATATGCGCGCCGCAAAATTGAACCGGCCCCGCGAAACAAAGGCCGCCGAAAGATAACGACGATGCGTTTTCGTGGATCACTGCGATGATCCCGCGGAAGGTACTCCGAAACGACCATTCTCCGCCTCTATCTCCTGCCTGTGCTCTCTCTCTCTCTCTCTCTCTCTCTCTCTCTCTCTCTCTCTCTCAATGACCAGATCAGAACAATGAGATCACGCGAGGATGTTTTCCGCAAACGACACCCAAGTGTCCACGGACCGACAGAGGGAACACAGAGATTGGTGAATCGTAAAGGGGGTCCCACGGACGATCAAACTCATCCCAGAGGAAGCAAAGGCAGCATGGGGTTTCCGCCCGCAGCCCCATGCCCGCCGATCCACAATGGGGGAATCGTCCCATTAACGAGCAACCGTTCATTAGTCCTACGCTCGCCAGTAATGGCTGCGTCGAGGTCAAGTTGGTCTGCGTCGCTTTAGGTGCCACGCACCTGACACCATCCTCCTCTCTCTCCCTATCCCCCTATCTTCACAATCCATCTCTCAACCGGGAAAAAAAAACCACGGCCCTGAATTCGCCTATTTCGCAGAGTATTCTTCGGTGAAACCTGCCTACCGAGGCATTTCCGTTCCCTGCGCGCGAGGGGTTCGCGTGTAATGCGTTCAATGCATATAATTTCCTTGGAAAGCGGAGAGGCCACGAACTCGCGCGAGCTCCTGTGACAACGTTATTGCACGCTGGCAACCAGGTATTGCGAGTTTTTCAACTTCTGAAGCGCATTGTGGCCGGTCGGGGCTAACGACGCGCCGGAAGATGCGGCAACGACGGTCCCTCTCTCTCTTTCGAGATTTGGATTTTTTAGCGAGCAACCGGAGAACCATCGCCACGGTCCATCCTTGGTCATCGGGAACGGTCGAGGGGCTTCCGGTGTCTCCGGGACAAACACCGAGAGGAGGATCAATGAACCCGGTTGGCCGGGAGCGATCGAAACCGCAACGCGCACCGTGGAAAATTGAGAAAGAAAAAGCACGCCGAGTGGAATTCTTGGGAGACGAGGCGCTCATCGCGACTTCTTTCAGCTCGCGATGTTTCTGGGTCGACAATTGTGAGAATACAGCGAACACTTTGTCGTCGAAGGACAAAGCCGCGGCGCGCGTGAATGGACGATTAATCCTCCGGGAATGAGAAAGAGGGACATGCATACTCATGCGAGTATATCTTCGTAAAACGATCGCAGGATCTCGCGAGCCGGTGGCTTTTGAAGGCCTTTTGCTTTTCAATTAAATCGGTCGAGCAAGACTTTCACCCGGTACGCTAGATAAGGGGGTCCGTCCGACCGCGAGCGCCGAGATCGCGACGAGACGGAGGAAAACTTTCACTCGTCATCGATCCGCCGTTTCGAAGAAGAAGAAGATGTCAGGGGATTCGGACGTTTCGTATTCGAAATCGTCGGCGATGGTTTCCTTAGCCGGCCACCGGCGTCGGAGGAATTTCGACTCGCTGGATATTCCGGTCGACTCGAAACGATCATAACGCGAACTGCATACATTTTTCTAGGCAGGACGGAGGCAGTTTGAAATGTCCTAATATGTATTCCGGTGTATGTACGATCGTCTCCGTTGTTATTCGGGGGCACGTAATCTCATCACGGCCGTTTCCGCGTATTCATCCCGATCTAACTATAGCATCGCGCGCGGGTTATGTCATTTTCTCGAAAAACACGTCGACGGAGCGCGGACTCGACGCCGGGCTGGAAACATACGTGCCCGGAATGACGATGTTCCCATCAGCGTCGGGACGCCATCGCAAAGGCCGCTCTGCTCGAGACGCCACCTGCCAGCCTCGCGGCTGCCAGTTTATATTTAGTTTCCCGAGTTTGGAAAACTCTTAATGGATTCTTAATGACCTGGAGCGGGTCTGCGATGGATGCTGGGCGAAGACAAGGAGCAGACACGGGAGGGAAGCAACAGCTGATACACCTCCTCCTCCTCCTCCTCCTGCGCTACCTCCAGCTACTTCGGCTTCTTCGTGGTCGTCGCGCGACTGATGACGATGGCGATTACCGGCTCGTCAAGGAGGAAAGGCTACGGTTCGAGCGTTTCACGCTCGATTTCGAATGCTCGTACGCGCTCTGCCACGCAATCGCGTGCACCGCAGTCAATTTCTAGCTTAATCTCCAGGGAGGAACAGTTTTTCTTCGCGAACACGCCGTTTCGTGAACGAAAAACAGCCGAGGACGAGGGACGAGAAAAAAGGGAGAACGTGAAAAAAAAAACGATTAACGAGATCCTTCCCTTTTCCAGCAACCTCGTAACACGAAGCCAGAAAAACTCTGTATTAATTCTAATGGGGCGATATTTTATCGGGATAGAGCTGTCATTCGAGCGGAGGACATTCGTTATAATCTCGGGACCGGAAGAGAGATTACCGTCTACTTTGCGCGCGCGTCTTTCCGATCTCAACCCTTCAACCACCGGCACACCCCGCCCGCCCCGCGCCCGCTTGCCGCCTCTTCGGCCCCGAGAACCATCCCACTTAAGACGATAATGAAGACCGACGGAATTCCCACGTAATCCTTTTTCTCGTCGCCCGGATGAAAAATGCCTCCGCAATTCGCTTCGAGGGCGCAGTGGATATCGTAATAAATTTTTCACGACGAATTTCGAGCGAGCTCGATCGGTCGCGAGCTTGCACGCTCTATTCGTCCGCCGTGCAATTTAAAAGGTCTGCGCCAGCTCGGAAAGCATTTTTCCGCTAAAACGATCGGGGGGCGAAAGAGAAAGAGGAGGAGGAGAGAGAGAGAGAAAGCGAGATGGAAGGGAGAAGCAACGAGTATCTCGGTGTTCCATGAGGGAGTCGGAGGTTTTCCCGAGTTTATCGAGGCGTCTGATTCCTTTTTTTTCCCTCGATTGGCATCGATTTGCGTCAGACCGTATATACGCGGCCATCGGTCGTACGGTGTCGGTGAACGATAAAACGAGAGAAAAAATTGGAGGAACGAGAGGGAGAAAAGGGGGAGGAGGGCGGTTTGTTGGTTGGAAAAGAGGGAAAGCGTGTGCGGTTATAACCGCGCAACTCAGCCGCTTAAATAATGTCGAGCGGCCGACGAGGCGTAATTCACGTCGGATGAGCTATCGGCTCCGATATTTCCTCGTCGAGGAGCCGAAAAAAAGGACGAGGAAGCCGAAACCGAAGGGGTGCAACGGCTGCAGCAGCAGTCGGGGAGAATCCGTAGGATCGATCGCGCAATTATCGGAAATGCAGCGATCGTTGTCGGGGTGCTCTCCAGCCAGCCAGGATGCATCGACGCGTCGCTCGGAGTTTTCGCCGCGTCCCCGAACGAATTATGCATCAGCCAGACACCGGTTTACGGCGATTCCGTGGATCCGTAAAATCCGCGAATGGCCCGGCCGCGTGCAGAGAATGGCGGAGCGGAGCGTGGAAATAATGCAAAGCCCAGAGTTATAATTTACAGTCGGGAACGAGGTCACGACGGTCGAGTCCGGTTCAACTCGTTCGCGCGGTAACACGCGCGTTCGATGATTGACCGTTTCCTTCTGCAGGAGGAAATCGAGATGCGACGGCATATCGATCATCGAATCGATCATCATTCTACATTTATGTATGATGCGAATTGGCCACGAACTTTTCGGAAATTGATTTTTCTAAACGAATGCAATCGGTTGCGTCAAGGACGTTCGACCGTTGGGATGCGTGAAATAAAGGACGCGGTTTTCACAAAGAAATCGTGATTCTTCTTGGACCCTGTAAGTCGATACCCTATCAGAACGTCCCATCGATAACGCACGGTTCTTCGAGAGGCAAATCGAACAGCAGCGATGCGCCACCCCCGATATTTTCCACGGAGGGCAAGCCTGCCTCCGTGCCTCCTCGTCTCCTTTTACGTGGATCTCCGCAAACCGGATTGAATCGGCGAGACCTAAACCGTCGCAGCATTTAAATAATTGTGTCACGAAAGCGATTAAGGATTAAGTTGGTGAGCCTCGGCCTCGAGAAAATTGGAAGATCTTGGCTGAAAGAAAGGAAGACCGAGACGGAGGGAGGAGAGGAGCTGATCTCTGGGTAAATTGCACTCTGGAACGTCGTCGGAGCTACGACGACCGGCTCGTTCCTAGGGGACCCTTAAATTCAATGAATACAGTTTCCAAGGGATCAAAATAACGAGTCGAAGAAGTTGCTGAAAAGCCGAGACAATCGACAATGATCGTTCCTATGCAAACCGAGCGATCCTTTATGAAGTAGCTGCAGCCGCTAACGAACAGCTCGAGAACGAACGAACGCTGGGACGACGACGCGACGCGACGGTGAGAAAGTCGACTACGGTTTCGGCTAACCAGAAAATTAACATAAAAATACGGAGGCGTTTAAAGAGAGACCACGGTCGCGTCGAGCAGCTCATTTCCCAGAGAACGTCTGCTGAAAAGATTTTCCGAGCTACACCGTGAACCGGCCTGCGAATTTTGTTCGCGCGTACGGCCGAAGAAAATATGGTCGGGGAGAGAAAAGCGATGGAGCGCATCCATGATTCGAGATCGACGGAAGCAGCGGCAACCTTGCTGCGGGAGCATCGCGGAGGCCTCGAGGACGAACGCCAGGAGAGAGAGAGAGAGAGAGAGAGAGAGAGAGAGAGAGAGAGAGAGAGAGAGAGAGAGAGAGAGAGAGAGAGAGAGAGAGAGAGGAGTCCATCGTCTGCACGCTCCGTTTCTCCTCCGAGCCGGCCATACAACGAAGGACCGAGAGAGCATGTCACGCCAATTACGAGAGACGCCGATGGAGGAACAAGGAGAGGGCCGAAGAAGAGACCGCACGACAGAGGAAAGAAAGAAAGAAAGAAAGAAGTCTTGAAGGAAGGAGGAAGAAAGAGAAGGCCGGAGGAGACCTCGCGGACGACTCAGGTACACCTAAGTCCGTTCGAGGGAGCAGGAAAGGAACGGATGAAAAGAGAGAGGGAGGATGAGGCCCAGCCGGTGAGACGGAGATGGTAAAGTGCTGTTCCGAGAGATGCTGGAACGCCACGCCACGGAGCACAGAGAGAGAGAGAGAGAGAGAGAGAGAGAGAGAGAGAGGGAGCGAGAGAGAGAAGGTCGAAGGAGAGAGGATGAAGAAGAAAGAGGGGCGGAGGACGAGGAAACGAAAAAAGAAACGATCGAGCTGCTCCCGACTCAGCGGCTCTCATATTTAATGATATACTCCAGCGTGCCGGAGTCCCGCTAATGCACGGACACTACAATATGCCCCAGCCTCTTTTCTCTCTCCTTCTAGGAGAGCGCGATACATTTTTCCACCGCGTTCCCCTCTCGTTTCGCGGCGACCCGGGCCGATACGACGCGTCGTCGCCGGGAGTCGATCGAAGAAATTGTTCGCGATTCGCCATCTTCCGAAAAATGGAACGCGACCGCCGCGTCGCGTCGGCCGGAGACTTCGACGACCGGTCAAGACGGATCGTTCGGAGATGTCGCGCACGACCATAATGCCTGCCGACCGACAATACCAGAGAGGCCAGCCAGCTTTCGGAATTTCCGGCTGGACGTCATATTTCTGATCGACGACGGACAATTTGCTCGCGGTCGGGAGCGAACGGAGAATGCATTCGATCCCGACAATTATTAATTATTGGGCAGCACCGAGAACAGTGAATCGCTCGGCCGAATTAACGGTACACCGTGAGCATTCCGTGAACGAGAATCGAACGCAGCCTCCGGAGGAAATTAAATCCGAACAGCGAGAAGAGGTTTTTTCGCAGCGTTTCGCGTCTACGGTCACGTTTCGCCGGCCGTGCGTTACGACAAGCACAAGGTGCCAGAGGAGGCCTTTCGAGTCGCCTTTTTTACACGAGCCCCTTCTTCTCTTCTTCCTTCCCTTTTTCGGTTCCACCGCGTAATGGCCTCCACGAATGAATGATCCTGACAATGAAAGGCACTCCGGGCGATAATTAATCGAGCTCTGGGAATAGTAGCCGAACCGGCGAGATGTTCGAATTTTTAATTGCTGGAAAAATAAAGCGGCCTCTCTCCATCTCTCTCTCTCTCGATTTCTCGACTACTTTGCCGTCTAGCGTTCCCCAATTAGGGACTGCCGTGCGCGACGATGTACACGCTCGCAGACGGGATGCCGGAAACTATGACAAATCGGCCCTTTTAAAATTCCTACGAGACGCCCGAAGCAACGGGCTCGTAAAGCACCAAACTCGTTTTCATTTCGTCGGATCGCGACACCTCCCCGCAAACAGGCATGAGAATAATTTCGGGAGGATCCCCTTCCGTATCGTCGCGGCGAGAGGAAGACAGCGCGGCGTTTTCGCTTTATAGGCGGCAGATGTGTTTGCGGATAAATTAAAAATGCGCGGTCGGTGTCGGCGTTTCGAGAATGCCAGGAAAACGTTTTAAGACTCTCTAGCGGTATATACGAGGCTGTTAAAATATTTAGACACCGAATCGAAGGATAAAAGATCCACGATTTGCAAATATTTGCTCCGCGGCAAGAACCGTGGCTGGACGATCGAAAGGGGGGTGAGAACGTGGAGCAGGAGTAGGAGGAAGAGGAAGAGAAGGAGAATCGTTGGGATGAGTCGCGCGCGCGCGTGCTCGTTTAAGGAAGAAGCAACGCGGCGAAAAAGGAAAGTAATTGTAAGGCGTCGCACTACACGAGAGTGCACTTTGGGGTTGGCCGAGGGGATGGAATTTCGAAAATAGACCGAGTCACCGGGGAGAGATCGCGTACACCTACGCGTCCGAATTGGCCGTGCGAGCGCACCGACGACACCGCGCCGCGTCGCATCGGGTCGGTGCAAGGTACCGCTCGTCTCAGGAGCGCAGTAAAAGTTACTTTTCACGCGTATCTGGAAACAGCTGGGGTCGGCGAGCGCCAGTGACGAGAGCAAAACCGCCAAGGAGGAGAAGGAAAAGTTTCCGCTCGAGCTGCGGGAAATTTGGAATCGAACGCGGCGAAACGATTCTCTCCGCCGCTTTCCCGTGACGCGGCAATTAGAAAAACGCGCGTTCGATTTTTCACGCACGGCCGTTCGAGCGGAGAAATTCTCGGCGAACGAACGAGGAAAGGTTAAAGTTCCCAGCGTGGACGAGCGGACGGAAAGCAAGAAGTTTCGCCGTGTCGTTTCGCCTCGCTTCTACGAAATCTCGTCTTTCTTTCATTAGAGGCTGAGAGTGAAAGTGAAGACGAAACTGGTCGGAAAGGCCGCGGATATCGTCGAAGTCGTAACTCGCGGTTGCATCGCGTTGCGGCTCCACCGTCGGTCGGCTGCAGTTTTTACGACTTCACCGAGACTTTTACGAGTGGTACCGTCGTGGATTTTTCTCCGCGCACCACCCGCCGTTTGTTTTCCTTGTAAATGTTCCGCGATCTTTCCCGTCGACGCGCCAGCCGAAATCTCGATGCATCGACCGCGTCGGCCTTTTATTTATTTATCTCTTCTGCCCTTTCCAGCCGTTCGTTTCGAATCGAGAAACGGCCGACGCCTTCCGCGCCACCTTTACGACGCGTTCCAATAATAGACTCAGCCAGAATTATTGCGCCGGTCTGACATAAAAACGACTTATACTCCGTCACCCCGTAATTGGTACCATAAATTCATTATGAATAGTTACAGATTATTCCGAACGTTCCCGGAACAGCGGCGACCTTATTTTAAGGGGATTAGCTGGAGAAATCTTGGCCGCTCGAGAATATCGAAAGGAGGCTGAACCGTTTCGTCCGACGAAAGGATATGTCTCGCCGGTTGAAATAGCCGGGCGTGTGAGAAAAAATCCGGAAGAACGAAGTTGTCCACTGCATGGAGAGGTTTTCCTCGAGAATCGCGCGAGATTTTCTACGAAACGACGCGAGGCCGGAACAACCGCTTGCACAACTTCTGCGCGCGAGTGGAAGTTCGCGAGCACGTTTGCAGAGAAAAAGTGAGTGAATGAGAGAGAGAGAGAGAGAGAGAGAGAGAGAGAGAGAGAGAGAGAGAGAGAGAGAGAGAGACGAGCGAAGAGAAGCATGATGCTCGTTAATGCGAATGGCGTTTACATTGGGAAGTTGCTTGCAGGTTTATTTATATAAACGGCAAGCCCACCCCTGGCCGAATTCTCCCGCGACAATGGATGAACCGGAGCGAAATGTTTGGAGAATTTCCGGGGCAATCTAGCATATATGCGCGTGGACGGGCACGCGTGAAATAATATTTGCATGTTTGTTGGTTTATCCGGCGACATTAGGGCAATGGGGTGTCTCGGCAGGCGCCGGTTACATAAATATTGCGAATAACCGTGGACCAGTTTCACCGCAGAAAAATATCACCCCGGTGGGAACCGGTTTCATTATTTATTCAACCGGGGGTATATCTCGACGTTTACGTATAATTCAATAATTTTTCGGCAAACAATTCCGGCGACACGGTCACGCCCCCGCCGCCACACCGCTGCCACCACCGTCACCGCCGCCACCATGCTCTCTATTCCTCTCGTTGAACAAACGTTATCCGCTGGAATCGCTCCTCTTAACGGACGACACGACCGTCGCGCGCGCGCGCTCGCACATTACGCTTTGCTCTCGGGAGATGATAACGTTGCCGCTCCTCCGCGAACAAACGGTTACCGTTTCCAGCAAATGTATGCACACCCCTTAACAGGACAATCTTTTTTGACCGAGGAAAGTATCCGGCGGCGCGAGGCTCGTTATCGAGCGTTCGCGGTTACGGTACGTCGAACGGTTTTTATTCGGGAAAGGCTCGTTTGCAAGGGATTGTTCGACAGGCGGGAGGAGTACGCGTTGTTCCACATAATGCAACGCGGACCGAGTCGGGTCGAGTCGAGTGGTGCGGAGGCAAGGAGAGGCGAGGCGAGCCGGAGGGTCAACGTTGGCGGAGGGTAAAAAGGTGCAGTCGGCCGCGACGACGGTGCCGCACATTATCGCGTCCAGAGCGTCGTAGAATCGCGGTCGCCTCGGGACAGGAAGAGGGTTCGTAACTACGGGGACACCGGTTACAATGCTGCTGCTTTACATACGAAATTACAGTCCAACGCGTGACACGTATATTTCTCTATGCACGACATTGTCATTACGTTTATTAGCTTCCACTCGTTTTACCGGCTTCGGTGCTCGGACAAATTATTGCTTCGCACGTCCCGCCAACCGACCGTGTCCCTCTATCCCCGTAACCCGTGTCCCGTGTCCCGTACGCGCGTCGAGGGAACAAGCAGTCCGCATCGAACGTCTCCTTTCCTCCGATATCCGTGCACCGACACCCATTAACCTTCGATCGGTTTTATTGCGCTTTATCGGCCCACTGACATCCAATGAGTCGCGTGTCTAATTGGAAATCGGCAAAAATTGTATCCGCTCTCGCTGGCGCTCCCCCTCGCGCCTACCGATCTCGCCGCGGCCATATGTTCTTCGAGCTCTGAGAAAGATAATTGGTGGCCTCGCGAGAGAAGATAATCGACGCGCGAATATCTCTTCGGTTAACCGTTTCACCGGCGAGATAATGCCCGGACTCGAGGAATCGGCCGTTTCGTCGATATCCAGGCGATCTCGTGCGCGTCAGAAAACCGTTCGAGAAATTCTTTCCACTTGTCAGAGCCGGATTTCCATGCGAGGATCGACCCGCCGATCGCCTCGACACGGCTCGGCTCGGCTCGACGAGACGATGGACGAGAGACAAGAGACGAGAAGAGGGAGAAATAGAGAGAGAGACGAGGAGGCTCGTTTTAAATGGAATTTCTCGAGTGACACGATTCGTGTGCGAGTGACGCGCGCGACTCCTCTAAAAAGAAGTTGTTTCGGTTATTACCGGTCGGCTCGTGACGAGGAACCGCTTGCGCGTACCACTCCGCGGTGATATCCGGTTGATCCGCTGGCATTGGCAGGCCTGGAAATATCCAGGGGCACTTAGCGCTATCTACAAAGGCTAATGTAGCCGCCCGATAGGAAGGTAGATGTGCCCTCTGTATATATCCTGCCAGTGAACGAGAAGAAGAACCAGAAGGAAAGGGGGGGGGACACACGCACACGAGGGGCACACATTCTCGCGCGTGCACGCTCCTGATTTCTCAATCTTCACGAGGACTGGGCCGCCCTCCTGCCCGACCCCGGCCCCGTTCCCGTCATCGGACCCGCCGTTTCCAGCGAGAAAAGAAAATCCACCCTTTCGATGCGTCGAGATAAAGACACTGAACGAAAGAGAACGGTGTCGTCCCCCCTATTCAGGTAGCGGAGAGGATGCTCCGAATTTCCTCGTTAACTTGATGAATTGCCGTCCTCCGGGGTTAGGTATTCGACTCGCAGACGACTCTTCTGGCTCGTACGCGAACCATCGACGGCTCCAACCATCGTCAGCGGCTCGGCCACCAGCCAGCCAGTCAACGGATCCGCTCGATCGAATAATTTACAACGCGTAAATCACGGCTACGAGGATTCTCATTTTTATTGCGGCTGTCAGAAATCTTAGCATAGAACGTACCCGTCGACTTTTATACGTTTGACCGCGGATTTCCGGGCGAACGCACGAACGGTACCGTAAAAACGGACGTAAATCACGCTTAACGAACGCCCGTCGACCGCTTTCGTAGCAAAACCTTGCCCGTGGATAATTATAAACAAATAGACGCGTGCAAGTTGAGCATACCGTTACACGCGCCGAGACCGCGAGATGCTTGCATGCACAAACAGCGCACGGGTATGTATATATGTACGCGCTATATTTCCTTTCATCTTTCCTTCGACGACCGTCGGAGTTCGGAATCATTAACCTTTCGAGAGTTCCTCGCGAACGAGCGGCCGGTATCGCGATCATCGAGGCAAGCTCGAGCTTATCGGAGCGAGCGAGCGAGAAACGCGACAGAGAAAGAAGGAGGGCCGAACGCTTCAAGAAGCTCCCGTAATAGACCTTTTTAAATCGTCTTCTTTCGAGCATTGACTTAACCCACTTCTTCGCGGCGCGCGGCCGGGTGAAAAGGAGAAAAAAAGGAAAACGGAGGGAGGAGACAAAGACGCACGGAATATGGGATTGATCCCGGTGAATCCAATTGTGCCGTACGAGATTCTTTCATCCCTTATCTCGCGTCGCGTTGATAATGAATCTAGATAAGGGCCGAGACTCTGTCCTGTAATGGCGTTTCTCGGTATTATTAATACGGTATCAGCTGGCAGGATAAAAAAAAATTGAATCGCCGCTTCTGAGAACAGTGAAATGAGCAACGCCGATAACGATCGGTAACGATGAGCCGGTTGGTTGCGCGCCTCCGTCGAATCGAACGAAAGGGAAAGAGGACGAGAAATGAGATTGATCGACATTTTTACACCTAAAACCGGGGCACAATGGGATCAAGCCCGATATATATTTCGAAATCGTCCGTACAAATTGACCTGCGGAGCCAGAGGGCGGCCTTCTTTATTTTCAGCCGGCTTTTACACGAATGGACGGCTTTGAATCCGTGGCCCCGAGAGGGGCGTCGATCGGAGAAAATCGCTCGGGAACCCCAGGTGTCCCGCAGCATCGTTTGCACGCACAAAGGTGCCTCACGAAAGAAGGAAGCTGCTCGGAAAACATCCGAGCGCACGCGAGAGAATCGCGGTGGAAAGGAGGATTCAGGATATTTTCCGCAGGGACCGAACGGGCGGGCGACCGACAAAGGACGAAACGAGGTTGTTTGCGCTCGAGGTCGTTCGTTTCTCACACCTCGTCACCGATAAAGCGATCACGGCGCGATTCGTTAAACAGCGTGAAATTTCGGTGAAATCGAGCGACTGATTTGTCGAAAGACGGGACTCGTTTACCGTGGACGGACGGTATCGGCCGATTCATTCCGCGCCGCCGCTTCTTCGTCAGCTGCGGCACAGAGAGACCACGGGCCGTAAATTGCTTCGCCGTTGGTTTCGCGTACATTCAGTTTTCACGGTACGAGGGATCGCGTGCTCCGCAGAAATGAATTCCGTCGCTGTATCGCAGGAACAAAACGTTCCTCCAACGAATCGACCGAGTACCTCGTAAATCGACCCGCCATCGAATTCTTATCGTCCTCTCCCTCCGATCGTCGCATTTCTCGTCCCCGGGGGCCGAACGGCCGCTGAATTTCGTAACGATCGAGATCTCGCGGTCCCCGTGTCGCGGATGCTGAAATTTCGTCGCAGCTGTTCGCACATCAAATATTTATTCGAAGCTCCAAAAAGGTTCGGTGGGCGCGCAGAGGCGCGCGAACGATCAGACGTCTCCATGGATGAAAGGAAGAAAAGAACCGCTCGCTGCCTTTCGATTCTTCCTAGAGGTTTCTCTCTTTCTCTCTCGTCGCGGTCAGAGAGAACAGCAGCGAGCAAAGATCCCGTGAGCAAACACGAGCCGAGCGGGCCCGGTTTTTCCAGCGATGCCATCGGCTTCGATCGACGCGCCGCTCGATCCGTGAATTTTCAAACTTCCCTTCTGCGGGCTCCGACGAGTTTGCGCGCGAACTAATAAATGGACGAAATCGGCAAAGCTAACGAATCGGTCGCTGTTGACCGAGTGCAAACAAAGCAAGGACGGACGACACGGATGCGCTCGTTCGACCTGCCGTCGAGTCGAGGCAAACGCAAACGGTCAGAGCGAATCGTTCCTATCTCCTGCCCAACGGTTCGATTAAAATATTTCGCTGAAATGTAATCGGCCGTCGGATAGGAAACGGAGAAGAAGAAGAAGATAAAAAAGGAGGAGGAGATATCTCGCGGAATTGGAGGAAAAGGCACGAAATTAATGGCAGGTGCCTCGGACGACGAGGTGGAGATTAACCTCGACCCGAATCTTTTGATCCTCTCGGTGAGATAACCGTTCGCGGGCTCGGAAAGAGAGGCAGGGAAGCACCAGTTCTAACGGTTCATTCTCCCAGCCTCTGCCTCCGTCTCCCTACCGTTCACCAGCGGAATTCTTCCTGAAAACGCGTTCCGCTCGCTGACGTCTTTCCTTTCCTTATCACCGACCGGCTTCGCGATCTATCGCGCGAACCGACTGCAACCGGACACCGAAATGGGCGGAGGATCGAATGGCCCGGCATCCTCGTTGCGTTCGGAGCTGATGGCCGAAGAAGTCGCGCGCGCGCGCGCGACCTGAACGTTTCCGGCGAACCCGAGAGCACGGAAAAATAATTAGGCTGACCGAGATCGTACGGATCTCGGTTCGAACGACCAAAAAGTAATGCTCACGGATGAGGAAATCATTAATTCGAGCGTGTCGAAGGCAAGTCGAGAACTCGCTCGATACAGACCATGTAAAAGGGTCTTTCTCTTTCTCCCTCTCTCTTCCGTCGTTCCTTTGATCGCGCACAAAAAATGTCCCTTTGTCTCGAACCACAATGCGAGCGAGCCTTTCTTTCGACCGGGCCAACCTAACCTGTACTTTACGGCTTTTTCGAATGAAATTGACCGACCAGCTACGCTTCGTCGTCAACGAATCACCTACGTGTCTGGAGCTTCCCTCCCAGATGGCGAGCGATCCACGATGCATGTCCGAGCAAAAATCCGGCCCGCGCGTCACGGGAGAATCTAGCTCGTACGTGACGCGACGAGATATTAATTATCGACTATTATTGCTAACAGGCACGCGCGGCGAGCAAATTCTTGCGGGTGAATTTGTCGTCGAAGCGGTGCGGTAGGCCGATTTACAAGAAAGCAATGCGTCGACGCGCGCTCGTAGACACGTGTGCGAACGCAAGTATGCACGCATTGCATTGCGTGCAACCGTACGCGAGCAACACATGCGCGTCCACGCATACCAGTTCGGGTACATTCTTGCCGAGCGAGCGCAAGAAGAAGAAGAAGCAGCGGAGAAGGAGGAGGAGCACGACGGCGACGACGACGCGGACGACGACGACGACGATGAAGCAGAAGAAGGAAAAAGAGGAAAAGAAGAAAAAAAGGAGAAGGTGGAGGTCGAAGAAGAAGAAGAATCAGACAGGGCGGAACACAATGGCCCAAAAACCGGAAAGAGGTACGCCCACTTCCCAAAAAAATGGTCCCTCGAATGAAAACGAAAAAACGCAGCCATATGTACATCGCTAACTGCACGGCGTGCAAGAAAGGTAGGAGGAAAGGGGCACGGCCATTGGCCAGATTCCCATGAAACTCGAGCAGCGAATATAAGGCGAATCTCCATTCACGCTCGCCTGTCAACGAGAAAATAAACTTAAATCCATCGAGAGACTCGGCTGTGTGCTCCGGAGCATAATCGCGGCCGACCGAAATCCTGGTAATTACTGCCATTGTTCCGCCGATTCGCCGACGTGTGCGCCAAGCCATCCACCCGAAACAATGAACATCGCGAACATTATACTTTAAATTCCGAATTAGCAGCTGGACGGCCGAATCGGCTGCGACCACTTGCACGAGAAAACGACCGACCTCCGTTCCGTTCCGTTCGGTTTCGTTTCGTTTTTCTCCCGCGTCGCTACGTCCGCCGTTCCTCGATACTTATCGCGCCGCGCCGCCGCGACCCCTTTTTTCCGCGGACGATCTTGGAAAATCGATTTGCAATTATCGCGAGCGCAAAGAAGATCAGCGATATCGATCCCCGTGCTTCTGCCGGCGAGCAAAAGGAAACGAACCGATCGGCCGAGCAAACTCGAGCCGAATGCTCGCTCGCTTTTTCAGTCGACGCAAAAACGTCTTTCCTGGCCAACGATGTTTCCCCTTTCCTGTGCCGCATTACAATGATAATGCACCGTGCAATCGGCCGTGAATCGACAAACCCGCCACTGTCTCGACGGCAGATTTAAGCGAAACGATTCAACTGGATTTATCGTAAGACCGTCTTTCACCGAACAAGAACGGATCTTTGTGATCTATAATCGGCTGTCTGACCGGCGCGCGGCGTTCCCGATCTCGCGCTCGAGGGAACGCGTGGCCGATCACCGAACCAGAGTTCGCAGCCACGTGGACACAATGAATAGCCGTTTAGCCCGATGCAGGAAAATTCATGAGCCGAAAATCAGGATAAAGATCCCCTCCCTAACTTACGGCTGGGTATTCGCCGTGCTAAATGGGGACAATGACGAACGCGTTGATGACGTTCGATTAAAATCTCCTTATCGATGGAATCTGAAAGACGGTATGGAGAGAGGGAGAGAGAGAGAACATGGGCCACGGGGACGATAACATCTTGATAAATTCCCTATGGCTTCATCGACGTACATATCCAATTCACGCGAGCCTGTCCGCCGCGCGATAAGTTTTTCTTGGACAAAAACGCGACTGTCTGGTAACTGGGGCAAAAGTGGATACGCCGACTCATCGACCCGAACGATTTTCAATGTTTTATGAACAACGATTAACGATCAACTGGCCTGATAAGCCGGTCGTAAATTCGCAACGATTCGCCCGGTCGTCTCCAGCGATGTCTCTAAATTTAAACGAGCGATAAGCGTCATCCTCGTCCGAGAGATAAGCGGGTCGGGAGGAGACCTTTCACCCTCCAGCGAACCGATATCCGACAAACCGTTTCGCGATGCGTTCGACGGGACCGCTAATTATTGTTATCGTTATGTCACACAGGTGTTCTCGATCGTGCACGATCGAGGGTTCGATAGCCCGACGGGATCGATGCTCGTTTCACGCTCAGGGCGATCCCGTTGCTTTTTCTCAGACCGTACGGCAGGCCACGGGAGCATAAAAATTCATGCAGCCTCCTCTCGACAGCGAAATAAAAATTCTATGTAAATGAAATTGCGCAAGACTGTTTCTCCGTGGCACTTTACTTTTTATTACGGAATTAATAATGCCCAACCCACGGTGTTTTTTTTCTCCCTGAGCATCGCGAGAGTGAAATTTGATACGCATCACGGGAACGTCTTCCAACGAGCACTTTTTTCATCCAGCCTCGAGAGAATTTCGAACGGTATTATTCCGATTCCGAGATGCTATCGCGACCGATACCTTCGCGGTGACGAATGAAAGGTCCGTCATCCTACACGGCCCGGAGCGTAATCAACAGTTTATTGATTCACCGCGCGTAATTATCAATTCCGCCGACTTTGCGTGGAATCATCGATCAACGAAGGTATGGAAATCAGTGGGCTCGTTAAACATTCCGGTAGCGACGTCGTACACGCGCGTCGGCTGGCTATGTTTAATTTGTCGAGGAACACGTCGATGGAGCGCAAGGTGATGGCGGCAGCCTTTCGATGGAATCGAATCGAAGGCTTTACCAAAAATTCGTTGTCACGCGGTGATCGTGAAAAAACGGACAAGTTCGGCAAGATCGAAGCTCGAACTGCAAATTGAATTTCCACGGCAGGTTGGCCGCGCGGAAATGGCGATCTTATCGGGGATAACTGTCTCGGTATCTCTGGCGTCGGGTCAAAATGCGACCTTGCGAATAATATAATAATATCCCCGGAGATGAGCGTGTGCACGGTGCGCTCGAGTACGTGTGGCTGCAGGGACCAGGTAACCCTAGATCCTAGATGAGCGTTCGAGATTAGCGCGGGAGCAGAGAGACCTGTCGCCGTGCTTGGAAACGTAAAACGAGATTCGAATCGGCCTGTCGGCAATGTCCGGCCGCTGCGCCCCAAAATTTCACGACGTCCTGGCTGCACTTTCAGTTGCGCGGTTCGGGATCGACCGGACCCAAAATTTCCGCTCCAGTTCAACGAAACCTTCTAGTTAGCCTGCTGGGTAATAGTTTCGAAAACGGATGAAGGGCAGCCAATAGAAAATAAGGGGACGGGGATGGAAAGAGTTGGGAATCGGGTCGGGAGCGTAACTCGATCTACCGGGCAAAGGTACAAGTGGTTTTCAAAGGACGAGCCAGGTGGTTGCACCGCTTTCACTGTTTTCACGGGTCTGCCGGTCGCTCGTGATCGAGCCACACGCGTTTCCACGGGCACGACGAGAATCGCTTTGTAACACTTTCACGATGCAATTACGCACCAGTGTGAGCAGACGGTGCGTTACGGTCTTTGGATACCGCGGCATATCTAACGACACACACCGCACACGCACACTCGCGTTCCACTCGATAGTCGCGGCGTACAGCGCCTCTAATAATACCACTAATCATAATTAATCGCTCGAATCCTCGATAGCAGCCGGTCGATCGTTTCTCGAGCACGTCCAGCTTCAGCCACGCGAGCGGAACGATCCTCGTTCGTTTCAACCTCCGCATGTGGTTCACGCGATACGTTCGCCGGTTTTACCGCGAGGTCCTTTTCGACTAACGGTTCGACGATTATCGGACAGATCTGACGAGAGAGCGGATGATGGTGGCACAACCGCGGAGACAAACGCCGGAGATTCGTTCTCACGTCGAGCGGGCGCGCGCGCGTGAAAGAAAGACCCGCAAGAAACGCTATACCACGAATTAGCGGCTTTCAGACGGAACTCCGAATTGAGGCTAATTACTATGAACATCTTCGTGACGCTAGAAAACGAAATTAAGCTCCAACCGCGAGGGACCCTACGGTGAGTATTCGCACGAATTTCATCGTCGCGACGAATACAGGGAGCTTCGCAGAAGCGTATCCCAGCTCCTCGGCTATTCGGATGTTAATTGGAACATTCGTACCCCCGGCTTTTTCCCGCGTGATGCGAGGGCACGTCCGGCCAAAGAAAGCAAGAACTCTACAATTTCGTCACGTCTGGAAACGTGACGGGCTCGGTAAACCGGGCTTAGGCAAACTGCAGCAGTCCAGGAGCCACGTTACCTGCGCCAACAGGTAGAAGGACGCAGGGGTTGCTGCCTTTTTTACCCAACAACCCGTCGTAAAGTTACTATTCTACCTGGCCAAGCCATTGTCAACCGCGATAACGATCGGCTACCCCGAAACCGACGTTCGTCAAGATCCTGTCTCCGGAAAATTCATTTACTTCCCATGCACCCGATCGGCTGGCCCCTTTCCACGGACCCAGGAAACGTTTCCTGCGCGTATCGCGTTCCCATCTACAATGGAATCTGATTGCAACGCAGGAGAACGCGACAACGCATCGATGCTCCTCCGCTGACCGGATGATCGATCATTCGCCGATCGCGAAGCGCGATCTACCAGGGATCTTGGGGTCGGGGCGCGCGGCGCATTTTGGCTCGTGATATCACGGAAAATCCAGGCGTCAGGAGATCCCGTTCTCGGATCGAGCGCGTACCTTCTTTCCGTCTATCTTCTAGGAGCGCACGATCCGTCATGGCGAGTGTTTGCCCGCGCGAAATATTTGCACGAAGAGCCGAGCTCAAACACGCCGGCTCACCGATGCCCTGTCATTTTTCGAGCAGTACACGCGTGTACCGGCGAACCGCGTTTGGCACGTTCAAGCGCGTGCGAAAGCACGCTGTGTACCCAGTCGACTGTGCATACACGCGTTACCTATGTACACATCGCGTTGCTTCGCCCGTGCGTGCACGTCTGCGTGCACGTGCACGCCTACGTCGTGTACCTGTACGTATAAGTGTACATGTACGTGTACATGCGACGTGCATGCGTGCCTGCGTACGTGTCACTTGGACTTTCAAATAGTCCAACCGACCCCCAACCCCCCTACGACGTCTATTTGCATAATCACGGAATCGTTGATGCTCGCGCGGTCGTCGTGTGTGCGCGACGTTCACCGCTCACCTTGCCTACCAAAAAAAAAACACCTTTCGAAGGTTCCCTGCTAAAAAAACGCGTCTGGAAAGAAGGCGATCGAGAAGAATCGTGCGAGCCTCGGTTCCGTTCGCTGCTTCCATCGGGGAAGGCGAACGAAACGGCAAACCTGTTCGAACGGAATCCGCTGCTGCTGACACAGCGTTCCGAGGTTCAACGAATCGACGCCTTTCACTGCGATCGCTGATACCTCCGGTTTACCAACACCACGGAAAACCACTCTTTTCCTTCCACACCATAGGCCGCTCGGTTTATCTGCGTTTCGCCGTATGACCACGAAAACTGGCCCGCGTAAACAACAACCGGAATCGGAGCGCACGGTGACCTTCGGATTTCTACGAATACCTCGAGAAAGTAGTATCGGACGCGACGAACGAACCCTCTCAAGTATTTATATGTGATAGGAACGAAAACTGCCCCGCGTAAACAACGATAACCCAAATTGCAACGCTGAATCGATGTCCAAGAAAAATAATACGGCCGACTCGCGGCTCTGTTCGAAAGGATGTACGGTATTCCCCTGACGATTCTACGAAAGGGCAAACGAGTGGAAACGACCCTTTGAAAAATGAAGAGCGTCGTATTTACCTGGTACGAAGGGACGCGTGTTCCTGGAAGTCCACCCCGGCGACGGATTCCAAGATTCCACTGGTTGGACGCCGCTAGCGCAAAAAATCGTCCTTCTCCAGAGTGCAGAATCTCCTTGGGGCCGGTGGCTGCTGCTGGCGCTTCGATTCGAACACGAAGAAACGTGAAAAGAAAGCAAAAGGAGAACGAGATGGGGTTGGCTGGGAAGGATGATGGAGTTAAGAACGTCGCGATTGGCGTGGACGCGATTCCATGGTCTGATCGTTTGTCAGGGTCGGCAGAGGTAGACGGAGGAAAGCGAGCGCCATTTTATCCCATGCACTCGCGGCAACGCGAAAGGTGGACGGACGGTGCACCGCGGCGGCGGCGGCGGCGACGACGTACGCTCGATTCGACCGCGAACAACCGCGTTACGAACAATCGATCCGACGATCGGACCTCTCAACCGCCGACGCGGACGTTCACGATTCGCACACTGGGTTCACCACTCTTTTTTTTTTCTCTTTGCACAAGTCACTCTCGGTCGAAACTCGATCGCCGGCCGAATGAAACACCACGATCTGGTATGTCGTTCCCGCGACAACGATTACTGTATCCCGCGGAATCGACGCGACGCACGGTACGCGAATCGCGAGTTGCAAATTGCGTGGTTCACGCGGCAAGGCGGTTGGTTTTTTTGTCGGTTGAGAGACGCGAGCGAGATCCGTCGTGTACAGCGGGAGGACACGAACTGAAGCGGCGAGGCTGGCGAAGCTAGGCGAGGCGAGGCGAGACGAGGCGAGCCGAACGGAGCTCGGCTGGTTTCACCGTACCGCTATTCGGCCGTTTCACACTAGCGCCGCCACCGGGCCTGCACCCTCGCCCTCCATATTTTCCTCCGTCCTTCCCTGCCGTCCATCTATCCAGCTCTCTCTCTCTTTCTCACTCACTCACCTGGCGATTTTCCTCTTCGTGCAACGAGATCGCCGTCCCGATTCTCCGGGCTCTCCCTTTGCTCGTGAATCGCCGATTCTATTCTTCAAGTTCCTCCTGTCGTTGATGAAAAGACGCGAACGGACCCACGAGCGAGCGGGGTCATTGATTTTTTGAGCCCGTCAAGTGTAAGCCGCGCGCATGCGCAATCACGCCGGCCGCGTGACATCGGCGTTCTCATACTCATCCGCGATGTTCCGGACTTGAATTTCTGGTGACTTTCGCCGCCGGCGGAATATCCTTCGAAATCTGCTTCAGTTTTCTTCCTCGACGTCTTTGCTCTCTCTCTCCACCCGGAGATATTGAACGTCGAGACGCGGTCCCGCCGTCCCCCGGGGCCATTGCTCCTTCCTCATCCTATGCGTTTCAACGAACCCGAAACATCGTGTAATCGCTTCTGCTTTTAGGAAGATGACGCGAACGCGAGCAAAGAACGACCCGAACAACGATATTTTATGCGATCGGAAGCGTTCGATCCATCGTTTACCTGTTCCGCAGCGCCGAAGTCAGCGACCCGCGTCTCCTCTGCTCTTTCGAAAATCGGCGACGAATTCCATCTGTCACGTGACCCACGCCGAGCGCATCTTGGGTAATTTCTTCAATTTTCATACACAGGATAGGCGAAACTTTCCATTTCGCGGTTACGTGATCAATTCAAAATCTGGAGCGGTCGATTTCCGGCACGGAAATTCTCGGGTCGGCGGTCTCGCAGCGAGTTCCTTTCACCCCTTCCGATCTCCTTCGTTATCCGGCGCAAAAAGTCAAAATAGATCGTTCGATCGTCTAACATTGATCGCGATGGTGTCAACCGTTTTTTTTGGTACCGCTCGTGCGTTCATTAGATTCTCCTTCGAGTCGCGATATTTCGGGTCGGTACGTCCGGAGGTCCTCGATCGCTCGTGAATCGATCGTCGTACGGATTTTATTCGGTCTCGCGAAAAGCTCGAAATAGAATAGCGATAAACGCGTAAAGCGGTGTCCATCGAACGTGACCCATCAGCACCGTAATCGTTATCTCGACGATTCTGCAAACACTTTTATCTGATCGATCACGGGTCTAGCTGGAATTGGACGACATCTGGAAACAGATTCTGCGCGACGCTTCTCGTTGAGTTCGAGTCGTTTCTTTTGATCGAAATTCCGTTTCCTCTGTGCGACCGTAGTCTCGCGCCTCCTCGCGCTACTGTAGCTTCTCGGTTTTTCGTGCGACCGTAGTTTCCGTTCTCATTGTCAGTCGTATCGATCATTTTGGCGGGCTCATCCGCAGCGGAAGACGCGATTTCACCGAAACCGAGGAATTCGTCCACGACAGGGACTATAATAAGGGTCCACGAAGTAGATCCGGAGTACATGGGTTACGATGATCGCGGAGAACTGTTGATGGGTGGTCGGTCAGATCGTGAAAAGATGGCGTGTCGGTTGATCGAGCGGGAAATAAATCGAATTGCTCCCGGTGTCCGGGTGGCGCGAAACAATAACGAAAAACGCAGCTATGATTTTGGGTTCGTCCGAATCGTGGAAGCGGGGAGCGGAAGTAGTCGGCGATACAGGTCCGGAGGATGAGAATATCGGGTCGTTGAAGGGCGGCGGTAATCGGTCGAGCGATCGAGATTCTCGATTCCCCCTTTCTGGTGGCGGCGGAGAACACAGACGAATGGCCGCTTCCGCATGACATCACACCGCCCGCATTTAGGCGAACCGGACGATTTTCTATTTTCTCGTCGGTCCACATCGGTGGGCCGTGAAGAGCTGCAAGGTCAGCCCCGACGAGATCGCTTTTTATTCCCGGTGCCGAGCGCGCTCCAACTATTACCCCCCTTTCGGGCAAAAACGTCTTATTAAAGCGGCTGTCGTCCGGCGAAATTTCCGCGATCAAGCGTGCGCGTCCGTCCCGTAACGCGCTGCCCGGCAATCTGCCCGACGATCTTTCCCCTAATCGAGAAATAATTGTACGAATTCGCGGAGGGCTGGCACGGAAAAGAAATCTTCGTGTTCTCGTGCCGCCGCCGCTTCTCCCACCGAGCTGTTTTTTACCGATTCATACTCTCAGCTGGAACAATGGATTCGGCGAGACAAAAGAGCGGCTGCTGTTGCCGACAGCGGTACCGTTTCTCGCGCTAACCGAGTTACCTGTTCGTTAGCGGACATTAGAAACAAGCGTGAACGCGAAACGAAGAATTTGCGAAGCGGCTGCTCGAGCGACGCGTTTCTCCGTTCGAACCCGAGACGAGAAGATCGACGGGACGGTTTTCGAGACGTCGCGTCGTAGGATTCAGCGTTGATGCATGCGGCTCGATCCATCAGAAACTCTAATCGACCCGCGCGACCAACAACGAAAATCAAAAGCGAAACGCCTCCTTCTCGTTCGCGTTTATCATCCGGTCGGTGACCGTTTTTGGAAGCGACGAACGCCCGAGGCTGAACGCAGCCGTGTCCGCGAGCGCCACGGAACCTGCCATCCGAGACGAACGATCGATACGTTCCGTTTAATAAAGTGGATCCACGCGATCGCGGAACAGGATTTCTGCGTGAATAACTTCATAACCAGCGTTCGTGAATGTTCACGGCTTTTCTACGGTTCGATCCTTCGTATCGTCATCGAGAAGCTTATCATCTCGCGCAGATAACGAGGTTCGTCAAATTTTCACTGGCAGAAATTCAAGAATGCTCGACGGAGGAGTCTCGAAACATTGACGGGAATCGTTACAGTATTCACCGGCGGCTACAGCAGGTGAACCAGACTCGCACCGTTCTTCGGCTTCCCAGAAATTCTCTCCAGTCATCGGGAGGAATTCCACCGAAATTCAGAGCGGACGCGCGATGATTAACAAGTTTTTACGCGCATTACACCTGGCCGCGTGACCAATCGATTTTCGTTACTCGTTCCCTCCGCTGTTATTGTTTTAGGGATCGAGTTCGGTTTTTACGCCGCTTTCGGTTCTCCTGATTTTCCGACGACGCGACCGGACCAGTTGTTCCGCGCCGCGTTGCATAAAGCGAGCATCTCTAGGCTCGAAGGCGAAGAGCGAGAGGATAGAACCCGTGGCGAAGGTATGCGTACGAAACGAGGGAAGATGGAAAAGGGATTTCGAAGAGATGTCGTGGAGTGGGAGGACGCAGGCGAGGAATAAAAAGAAGGGGACACGTTAAACGGGGAACCAGGGGTCATAAAAATCCGAAGCGCAGGTATAAAGCAACGATCTACAAGTCCGTGCGAGGACGATCCTAATCTCTGGTCGCTCTCGTACTGGAATAGCGGGAGTCGAAGCTCTCCGCCACGGAAATCTAAAAAGAAGCGCCAGAAGAAAATAGTTGGGCCGGTGAATTGCCGTGGCGCGCGAGTTTGTTAGAAAATCAGCGGAATGCAGGTTTACGGGGCGACGGTGGAGAGAAACAGGGTTCCCAAGGAATTTTCAGAACACGAGATCCATGCCATCCAACCTTCTGGTCTTCTTTTAATAGCTTCCAGCTATACTCCTGAAATTTGAACGAAGAATTTCAGTCGGTGTTCACGACGCGCTCCGTGCTTCCTTCGTTCGTTCTAGTCGACGACCGACTTCAGTCCTCCGAAGGTTTCGCGGAAATCTGAGGTTCGTTCGCAACGGCAACCGATTCGCTTCTCTCGCCGCGACACCCGGACTTTCTGCGTCTCTTGTTGCCGTTTTTGGTTATCGTAAACGTAGCTTCGGCCCTCTCTCGGTCGTTGATTCATGTTTTATACTGACATTTTTATTTGGACGCCGCTGTCAAAAGATATATTCGTCGCAGGGAAGTGACAGTAAAAACAGGCTGGAAACGTTGATCCGTCATACGCGTCTTACGAGGTAATTAATAGAGGAGGGTTCGGTATAGCTCGTTCGCTCGGTCATAAATTCTGTGGAAGGTCGAGAGTGAACGACGCATAAATTTCACGTAGACGCGGTAAACAGGCGCGCGTGTTCGTGTACGCGCGTACGATTTCGCGAATCGAGCGGAGTGGAGCGGCGCGGAGCGGGTTCGAGTTAATCGTTTCGTAATTGAATAAATGTGGGCGATTAGTCGCGCTGCCTCCGAGACGGTTAACGAGCCACCGTCTAAATAACCGTTCGGCTCGCTGCAAATCGAATTTATATTTAATCGGTATTTCATTTAAATCTAGCCGCGGACTAACACACTTACCTTGCTCATCAGTCTCGCGACGATCAGATCCGTCGTTTCGCATTAATTCATAATTTTCGCTAGTCTAGCGGCTATTTCGCCGATAACATCTTGGTATGCGTTGCTGTAAGGTTATCGACTCGATTTCGACACGCTGGCGCTAACAGGACGCTACGCGCTGTTATCGAACAAGAGTTTATTTCTTTCTGCACAGACCACTGTGCGTTGCTTCGATACAACGACAATACATCTGCGTAACCGATTACGAGAGGAAAGTTTCAGTGAAAACAATGGACAGACGAAGGAGCAGCGTGTGTACGGTCGTCCGATCGTACACGCGTCGGATGTCCCCGTGACCTTATTTCTTCTTGAATCTGGCCTTCTTCGACACCACCACCGCGTTCGACGGGGACTTTGGGTTTGACTGATTTTTGTGTTTTTTGCTCTCGACGTGCTGCGCGAACGTGCTTTCGGAATTCAAGGAAAGATTACACGGCGCGCAATAATACTGGCCTGCAAGCAAAACGATAGGTGAATGAAGCACGGACAGATTACCGCGAATCGCATTCCGTGTCAAAGGTCTTACCCGACGGTGTTCGGTAAATGGAATAATCTATAGGTCCAGGTGTAGTAGGGGTGGTCTCGCTCTCGGAAGCTGAAAAATTCGTAGGATAAACGCTGCTGTTTCGCGAGCAGTGGCGGGGTAGATGAATCCGGTTAACGCTTACCAGCCTCTGGAACAGGCAATCCGTTCAGCCTGAGCATTCTCAAGTGTCTGGCGCCCCGTTTGTGCGTTTCTAATTGGTCCTGCCGATTGGCCGATACTCCACACAAATCGCAACGCAACGGCGTCGGATAAGGGGGCGGTGTGTAAATGGTTCCCGTTGGTTGCGCAGGTACCTGGCCGGTACCGTCAGGTACTACCGGCTGCGCCGGTGCAGATTGCACTTCCGCCTGAAAGACCATTCCTATCCCGAATCGGCTGGTCGTGTCTACTTGACCGAACTGACTTTGATTTTGCGACTTCTTCGACGGCCTGCAGAATTCAACGCTCTGGTGTGACGAACTCGCCTGACACGGCTATCTTTCTAATTGTAAGTATGTATAATTAGAGGGACAAGTATACATCTCTGTACCTCGCACGACGTCCGCCGTTCGCCGCTCTAATATGTTTTTTACCGGCATAGTGTTGCGTCGCATCCGTTTGCGACGTGAACCACGTCTTACAGATCTGCAAAACGGATTGATTGAGTCGAGTTGCACCATTTACCTTCCAGCGATTTCATTCCGACCGTTGCTTACGTCACAATAGTTCTGCCAGTCGTTGGTCGTGCTACTGACTTGCCCGTCCTCGGTCTTTTGCTTCTTCACGCTCTGATTTAAAAACATCGAGACCTTCTTCTGATGCGGCTTCCCGTCGTAATGCAACTTCGCCTGCAGCGTCGAGTTCATCTGAAATCGTTTGCTCCTGAGATTTAAACGTGTCGATTCGGATGGGACGCGGTACTCAAAGGGGGCCGCATATTTTTACTATCGGATAAAGTGATCGAGAGTCTTACAACTGCATTGCACAGATCGCATTTCAGCGGTTTCATTAGTGCCGATAGTTCCCTCTGGGCGCTCGCAACTTTCTCTGCGAAACAGAAACATAAATCAATCTTTAATTAGCTAAACTGCCATAGGAATCCGGATTCCGATTTCTCAATGATAATTTGATTGTCAGCTCTTCGAGGAAACGAACGCGAAATACGGGGAATACGCGGGGACCGCGTACGGGGCGTGGGGGCTGGCTGTCCGACCCCACCGTTTCTCTCACGTAATCCAAAGTACAATTTCTAAACGTTCCCCTAATTACCTGCGTCTTGCGCTGGATCGATGAACTCGTTCTTCCGTTTGTAATACTTGTTCTTGGCTTTGCCGGAGGCTTGTATCGTCGGCGACGTGACCGTCGCAGCTGCTGCCTTGTAGGTTGTGTCGTACCAACGCGCGTAAAGGTCCGTCGTGTCCGCCTCGGTGGGCACCCACCAAGGTGTAGCCGGTTGTCCAGGAGTTTGCGGTTGCATCGGCGGATGCATGATGTACGGTGTTGGCACGGGAAGGTTCGGAAACGAGACAGCCGCCGGTGCTTGAACCGTCGGCGTCGTTAAATTCCCCGGACTTTCGTTCGTCGACGAACCGGTCGTTGTCGCGTTCGTCGACACCGGTTGCTGTTGTTCCGTCGAAGGGCTCGCCTCCGCGTTCTTCTTAAACGGGGCAACCGGGGGAGGTGGTGGCGGAGGTGGCGGCAGGAAACACTCGAGTCCTGCGTTATACCAGAATTTCAGAAGGATACACGATCGTGCCCGCGACATATATTTAAAAGGGAATAACAGTAGTCACGGGAAGGAATGAGATTCGAAGGCGACGCGAAAAGAATGAACGACGATGGTTTATGTTGCGCGCGTCGGATTTACGGTGGTAATAAAAAGCCGAGACGGTTCAAGCTATGTGTAAAAACGCGCGAATAAAATATCGAAAGCACAAAGTAATAAAGTACGAACATAATATCGGGCAGCAGAGATGCGTATCGATGTAATTTGCTCGCAAAACCGGATTTAAATGCGCGCAATGCTAATACTAATTTCGATAATTTCGAACGAGTCGGCCGGTACAGAGGCCGTAATGTCACCCATTTTTACTGGTAACGCGAAATATATACAGGGTGAACCGCATAATTTGTTCGCCTCCAATCATTCCTACAACCATGTGGTATGTTGAAACGTTTCATTGCGTTAATGTACGTTACACTGATATTTATATATATTCCTGGGTTCGTCGTTAGATGCTCTACGCAATGTTAATGACCTCAAAAGCTCGTTAAAAAAAACTGGAAAAAACGATGAACACGTTGTATGTCCCCCTGCAATTTGTGCAGCATTTATATAAAATATTTGCTTTGCGCTACACACAATTTGAATATTACTGATGGAGATGAAGCAATGCGGTGCACCGTGTCTTTCGTACACGTTCGCGCGCCCATTTCGGTTACGGCTGCACACTGTCTATGCACTCGGCACTTCAGGACCGAACGAACCGCTTCGGTGCCCGCGATCATGTTTGCGCCATCGAGATAACCGAGGAAACGTATCGAACATATTACCTGAAAAAATTGAAATCACTCGAAACGAGTGAAATGGAACGCAATAACTAATCGGTGCAATACTCGCAACATCTGAACGATCGTAGCATATTATGTTCATACGGTGGAACGTGTGCATGCTACAGGTATCGAGCCGGAGAGATAAGCGGCGCGAATTTGTATCACAAATTGTACTACGGTTTTGTAAAGAATGACGAGTTCTGAACGACTCGTGGGAAATCTCGTGGAGAAAAACACGGAACAGCATCGCGAGCAGAGCACTACCGTGCCTGTTGTTTTGCATGTCGAGTCGTCAGCTGATTCCGATTGTCAACTATTCAATGAAATCTGAGAGTAAACACGGGCATTTCTGACGAACAACTTGTCTTTTCGTATCGTACATTTCACGCAGCACGTGATACGTGCGTTCTTTAAGGTATTGTTTTGATAATTGGCCAATGTTGACGTAGCACAACTCGCATCCGGCTATTTGTAACAGAACCGCTGACAAATGTAGAGTATCGTTGGTCGTGCAGATGCGTCATTTCATTCGAATACGTATAGTTTCGCGATCACTTCGTGAATTATGCGATGTACATGGCAGGTTTTGAACGATCAATGCGATGAGAAGATTTACGAGTTTGGGTTATACTTCGATGGTAGATTCACTAGGACACGGACGTCGAACGACGTGAATCAATGAAGGAAATTGTTTCCTGGATGCAGAAACTCACCCGGTATTTCTGGATTCTCGATGATCTTCGCGCTGGACATTTCGTGGCGTAAATATCGCGGTATTTTCTATTATTGTCAGAGGAAAACTTGACGGCGTGCTATAATTACGGCGCGATAAGGCGCGTTGTTTTCGTTTCCCTTACACTCGCGAATTATTTCCCTGTCGGCCTTTTTACACCTTGCATGCCACGCCGGAACACGGTATCATCGCGATCCGTGTATTGTGTTTGACTGTCAATTATTCGGTGAAATACAAAAGTTTGTGAGGTTAATAGGCGAGTTTGACAAGCGACCCGACGACATTACGCGATATTGACCTGTATTGCAAGATGGCTGCGGACACTACGTTCGTCGACCGTGCACTATCCGAAATTATTCGAATTGCTGTAAAAAGCACGATTGTCTACAGCCCAATGCTCCGCTGTTTCGAGCACGAGCAATGGAGGGAATATCCGACCTATTGAAATGCCTTGAAGAAAAAATTTACGGTGGCAAAGCTATGGTAGATCGACTGAAACTACTGGGGAGGGTCGATGGAGTCGAGAAGCTCGTACGAAAGATTCAGCAAGAGATTCGATTCTTGGAGAAGGTAATCTTTCTTGAATTTTATCGTTAAAGCTACTTGTATCGCGTCGATACATTTTTCCTGTGTCTACTTTATGTCATTATCAGACTCGTCTACAGTTGTACAGTCCATTTCATTCAACGTTTCATATTCTGAGCAAAGAAACACGGAAAATTGTAAAAACATACGCCTTTGAATTAAAAATGCCAGAGTTATAACTATACAATATTCTCATAAAGGTACAATCTACAGGGAATGTAAAGAAAGAGCATCTACAGAGTACGAATCTGATTCATCTGAATGCTATTGTGGCTCGTCTGTTTTCTGCCAATGAGCCCACCAATGTTATGAAGCCCTTTAAGTATCAAACATCACGCTTGGAGGTGGATATAGTTTGCAATGGTGGAGCATCCTGGATCAAAGTTATCGCTAGAAACGCAAGAGCGCTTACAATGATTTCTATGGGCAATGGAGAATACGGGCAGAAATCTGTATTGGATCAAGCAGCGAGTTACTTACACTGTGCCAAATCTTACCCTCATCTTTACAGACCACCCGATGTTATATTTCATTTTGCTTATGGTGTAGAAACACTGCTAGCCACGCGTTTGGAACGTATGGGAGTGATTGTTGAAGGAGGCAGGATATATTCTGAGGATGCAAAGTACATAGATACGCATGGTATACAATTTTTTTTAATACATTAAGTGCATGTCCATATTCGATAACGGCGAAGGAAAATATTCATTGCTGTGTCTGTTGTTCTGGAGGTAGAAGTGGATGAAAAAATATCCACATGGATGTATACATTAGGGTTCATGGATGAGTCGGCTAATGAGTGCAAAGATGGTATAAATTCAGATCTAGAGACCTTGAATACATCTTCTCTTGCAACTGAAATAAACATTCTGAATCTGGATGTGTCAACTTTGTTAGCATACGTGACAAACATGACTAATGGGTATGATCATTTTATTTATCGGGAACCACTGCTTACTCAACAAGCTGAGATGGAGAGAAAACGTCCAGTGAAGCCCATTCTAGAGAAATTATTTAAAAACAAAGAATTAATTGTTTGCCAGACTGCTTATGACAATTTTATGAACATCATAGATGTCATTGGTGGGCCAGAGGAAACTCTCAGAGCAAAAGAATTATTGAGCAGAGTTCAGATCGTTAAGGATATTCCCACAGGCAGAATTATAGAAAAGCTAAGCTTGGGTGGTAAAATTAAAGACAGGTCAAGACTGGTGTTTGCAACTGGTGAAAATATGAAAAGTATCACAGTATCTGCAAATGAGGGATTTGTCAGAGCAGCACGCATGCAGGTACAGGTATTTACACTCTAAAACATAAGTAATTCTAATAATTCAGTAATAATTTTTTTCAGGGCATTGAGTGCACAGTTTTTCTGCATGAACCTAGGTCTCTCTCAGAGATTAAAGAAGGCTATGCTACAAAAATAAGTCCATCTTGATATCGATTGAATTCATTTTATATGGTTACAAAGGAAATATACATGGTACATGAGAAATATTTCTATTGTTTACTGTGAATATACTGAAATTACTTTATATTGAATCAGGCTTGATTCTCGATAGGCGTATCCATATCTTCTTCAAATTCTGTAATAGAAATATCAAGTGAAATTCAAGTATAATAGAAATGTTTCAAGTGTAAAGACATTAACTATACCATCAATAAATTTGTTGAAGCGTGGGTTTCTTTCTCTTGCTAACTGAATATATTCTTTATACTTGATCTCGTTTCCAAGCTGCTTGTAACATTTAGCGCTGTTCAATAGGGTTTTCAAGTTAGCTTTATTTATTTTTAGCGCCCATTCGCAATCGGCTAAAGCTTTTTCAAACAATCCGAGATTAATATAAGATAAGGCTCTGTTGTTCCATAATACGGACGAATCTTTTCGTTGTTCTATTGCTTTGGTGTAATAAGTTACAGCTTTTTCGTAATTTCCCTCTTTAAAGGCCCCATTTCCAATCCTCTTCAATGTCTCCGCTCGTTCGTTTCGAACTTTCCGATTTTCTGCTCTTTCTTTCGCATCCTTTTCTATGCTTCTCATAAACGATTCTGTGTAACCAAATTCCCCATTAATATACAAACCAGAAACATTGCCGTAGTTGTGTACCTTGTGACGCTTCTTCGTTGGTTTTATTTTCGTTTCCGAAGCACTTGTTAATTACTGTCCGATTAGTCTTAACTTTTAGTTCCCCATCTTCGAGAAAGTTTGCTTCAGATTTGTTTTCTAAAATTTCGTCCGCCAACATTTGACCGTGTTTTTGCTCCTCAGGATCAGATGACGCCAGTTTTTTGACAATTTTCTCTTAAACATAAGAAAATGGTAAGCATTGCTCTTGCAACACCAGTGAAGTAATACTTACCAACTTCTGTAACACGGTGCATAAAGTTTTGAAATTCCTCCTCTGTTACTTTTTTGTCTGTTGTCAAATCATCCATGATCTCTTGACTTTTTATTAGTTTTTCACATGTTTCACCGTTTTTATTCATATTCTTCTTAGGTTTTTGTACAATCAGAAAGGTTGATCTCACTACTTTTAGAACTGTTTGATCACAGTAGGTTTCCATAGAAACATGTACTATAGTGTTGTAAATAGTTTATAACAGCGACGTATTTATGCAGTGTTAGTATAATGGTGATCCATTTTATTAATTAGGGTAAATACTATGAAACACTTTGGCTGAATTAGTTTATTACAAAATGAACAATGAGAACATGTAACAAAATAATAAGTCGGGTCATGTGCTATGGGTAATATATGTTTGTTTACATACTTGCAGAGAATTTTCATTTAAAAGAAAGTATACAATCGTGAAAAAGTTTTATTCAGTCTAAGTATCATCTTTAATGTAACAGGTATTAATTGTTTCAGTTTTCAAACAGTTTATTTCATCTATTAGCCAGTAGATCCCTTTCTGGATGGGAATTCTGGAAGAGACCCGGTATTGAAAGACGCCTGATCCATGTTTGTGTATGAAAATCTTGGAGAAGTTCCTACAATATTTTCTGGACCCTCGCTTTCGATCTCCTCAACCTCAAGGGGATCCATATCCGTATCTTCTTCCATTTCAGGGGATATATCGACTTCATCTTTTATATAAACGGCGCATTTCATACTCTGATTATTTTCTGCATTAGTTTCTTGTTTCCTCCTATCTAAAGGGTCGTTTTTCTTTGGATCTTGTGTAACCGTAGGTGGTTTTCCCGCTGTAATTTCTACTTCATCCATAATACATAACTTCTTCAAGGGTAAGGGTTTGTCCTTGGATATAGCAGATAAGATACGGGGCCAACTGATAACAGGGTCAGAAGGTTCTTTCCTTTTTTGGGGCGGTTGATTGGAAATTCCTCTACTGGTGCTAGGTATGTCATTGATGTCTACGATACTGATTCCGGATTTACCGGTCTCCAATCGTTGGCTCAGTAAATTAATATTACTTTCTTCGTTTTTCTTACTGGGCTCTTGTGGGAGTTTAATTGCTGGCTTATGTGGGTGGGTAGAGTGAACGAACCTTGGCGATTGACAGATCGTTTTACTTTGCAACCTAGGCGCGGGTTCGTGTTCAGGTACAGCTTTAGTGGGTAAGCTTTTAGTTTCTTCGATCTTCAACCGAGAAACTGTGGTTGTTTTTCTAGTCGCGTCGTGAGACGAGTTGTTGGATTCTCCTACCAAAACCGAGGTTTGTACGTGTCGCAGACCGGTTACTTCTAAAATTTCGGCTAGCTTCAGCAATCTTCTAACCTCACTTTGAACCACTTGTATCTCACCACAGTACATGAAATTGACTATAGTCTTTAAATCGTCCGCCTCAATGTCGTGAAGAATAATCATAGGGTGTGGGTGATCGTTCGCGACGAGCAGACGCCGGAAGAACGTGCTCGAGTTGGCCAATACCATCTTGTGACATTTCAAAATCGTCCCATCCTTGCACACTAACGAAAGATCTACAAACTGTTGCTTCTCGTAGCAAGTATCGAGGGAAACCGCTAAATGCGAGGGGAAACTATGCCACTTTAAACTCAGCACCGTCTCTTCCTTCATTTCGAACGTTTCAAGTGATGGATCTCGATTCTACGCGAACTATTTACGGTTAGTGACTTTCGTTTATGACAACGCTACTCGCCATGACACGTGCCGCTGTCATCGCAACTACGCTTCTACAACCTATTCGTGTACACCTATACTTGGACAGTTGCGAATTTTCTATTTATAAACTGCAGACAGTAACGTAATAACGCTGTAAACGACGCGGTAGAATTTGCACAACACGCTTTACGTGTAGCTACTAATTTACGTTCGACGTATTAGGTATTTTGAGGAATTACGTGAGCAGGTGGAATGGGATTCTACATTTTAATAGAATACCTTGTAAGGGAATCGATTTTTGCAAGCGTAGACGTCAGCGGTATCTAGGAGGTACCGGACAAACTATTGGCACGGATACTTGCTTTAAAAATAAACCAAATCCCCAAAATTCCCTGTTGCTTCCGACAGAGCGAAATTTTCTATTCGATTCGCGTTGATTCTATCGCAACAAGTTGCCTCGTGGTATCGTTTTTAGATTTTCGCATTCGGTCTATAATCGACTTACAATACAGAATAAAGCGAACGGTGGTCGTTTGAATTGCAATGAGGTTCTCAAGATGGGAAATGCATCGAATTTCCAGCATAGTGGGCGACGAAGACTCGGTTTGAAACTTTGATTGTGGCGCGCGCGCGCGTGCGTGTGGTCGGGGCGCAGGCGCATTCCCGCGCTCGGCCTCTCGATATATCTCGAAGCGGCAAGCGTGACGAGCGATCGCTCGATGCCAATTGGTTTCGATAATTGCAAATGGTCGTTTAATAACAGATGATTGAACGCGTTCCGCGGCGCGGCCTAGCATTTATCTGTCAAAAGTGGTGACGGCCAGCCGATCGGCGATGTGCCGGCTCACGCGCGCCTCCTGATCTTCGACCATCGATTCTAGGTTATCGGACCGATCAATTTCATGAAAGACGACGCGCGTGCACGTTCGTGCGTTCAGCGTTACGTTTTTACGAGCGGCGAAAACGCGCAACGACCGACCAGCGAGTGCCCGACGACTAGAACCGCCTCGTTTATTATGTGATCGTGAACCGTGAACGAACGATACGCAGGGAAGAAAGCCGGGAAAGAAGGAAGAAAGGAAAATGCGAAGCAATCGAGTCGATGCTTTCTGCTACCTCATCGTGGCGGGTCTTTTTCTAGCGCCATTCAGTTACGCAGGTAAGGATCACGCAGAACGAAGGATCCTACGGATCGCTCGCGTACTCCCTTTGCCACGAAATCGAATCTCTCTCTCTCTCTCTCGTTCTGTTTCTACTTTTGCCTCTGTTTTCGTCTCCGTCTCTGTTTCGCTGTCTCGCCGTGCATCCCGAAATTGGTTCGTTTGAACGAACCATCGGGGTCACCCCTGTAAGGCCACAATAGTCTTCTTCCGCTTTTTCTCCCTCCTTCCCCGTACCCCTCTCCCTCTCCCTTCACTCCTCCCTCTCGCACGCTCTTTTTCCCTCCTTTTTCTTTCTCTCTTACTCCGACCGTCTGCCCCATCGTCTCTCTTCTCCTCGCTCGATCTTTTGGTCCAGAAATCCCCCTCGACTGTTGTGCGTGTTTCTCTCTCGCTACTGCGACGATACGTTCGTGCACGTTATTATTTATTTCTCTGTAACAGTCGTTCGATTTTTCAGGTATCTACCACGTTGCCATGTATGATGCTTCCCATGGATGATTAACGATCGACGCGTCACGTAGCTAGATAGAGCAGCTCGTTAACGAACGATCAATTCGGTTCTCGATAAACGCGACGAACGCAATTGCGTTTATTGAAAAGAGTCGGTCTCCGCGTCCCGTGTAATTACATATGCAATGAACCGACTGGTATTTCCCCGGGTCTAATTGAACTCTTGAGAATTCCCGATGACATCCACCTCGCGTTTTGTATTTTATGTAAAAACTGCTGGCTGCTCGGCCTTCCATCGACGATGAGTCAGTATGTTTGTCCGCCCGACCACATTCATACAGCAACTATTTTCTAAAGGCATTAGCAATTCGCTAAATTCGCTGGAGTCTGTCTTATTTACATAGTAACTAAGAGTTACGGCTATTCTCAGCCCACTAATCGACTCTAATACGCGTATCCCTTCAGTTAGTGTCACTTAGAGCTTGGTCGGAGATCGGGTCGATTCCGACTTTTCTTTCAAGTCCATCGTACTCCGTTATTATTATAACACAACTTGGTTTCCTCGCGATTCGGGTTCATACTCCACCGAAACGATTTACATAATCGATCCTCGATACGTACTCCTTCCTCGGGTGTTTACATTTCTGTCATATTGTACAAGCGTTTCGTAAGTCCGTAGCTGAGAAAATTGTAAAGTTATGCAACGGCACGAGAGGCGATTAGAAACATTCGGTGTTGCTTAACGAGAAAGCTTCCAGACTTTTTACTCGCCTCTTTCGCTTGCAAGGACACTGAACATTTCGCTCGTAATAACTGAGATGAGTCAACGCGATAACAAAGTCCGCATATCTGTAGCGTTCGGCGAGCCAGTACCGTCTGTTTTCATTCACCGATCAACGAATAATGCACGATGAGCGGTAGTTGCGCGGACGCGTTCCAAATACTTGGATTCGTAGCGTAACTGTATTCTTTCATAATTAATTTTCCAATAATTCACATCGTACGTGTGCGCTGTCTGAACGGCAACTACGTTCGTCCGAGTTCTCCCATTCAACGAAATGACCCATTTCGTAAATGATAGTTATTCTCGGCCCCGTACAACTTGGGTTATGTTATTTCTTGCAGAAAACACGCATACGGTTGCATAATTTTATCCCATGCCTGACCGCAGCCTATAGCATTCTACTTTGAGTCGAAGATATACATAGTTACGTAATTTCGTTCGGTATGATCTGGTTTCGTTATTGGCGTAACGGAACCTTGGATTTTTTCGCTTCTTGGATAGAAGCAGGGGCGAATATCATGGAATCCGGATGAAAAGGCTCATTGTTCGACGAAGCTATGAATTCTATGACGTTATCGCGCGAAAGTTCATCGACATCCATCCACCGTTCGAATCGATCGAATAGGACCGATTATAATAGACTTCTCTTTCGATTTCTTATATGCCAGTAAAACATATCGATAGTTAGGAAATTTCGTTGGCGTAATTCCGATGAATCCTGTTGGGAGATTGACGAGCGCGCTGATCGGATTAATGCAGTGCCGTCGACGCAAATCAAAAGCAACTCCCGCTTGATTCAGCCTCGGTGTAGTTAACCCCTGTATTCCAGCCGATAAAACGAATTCGTCTCAATTAACTGATTCAGCCAATCTCGATTCACGCAGTGTCGATAGAGACGTGAAAATACCGCGGACGATCCGGATGATTCGTGTTCTTTGTTCGAATGAAAAACATCCAAAGCATCCGTGGAATCGCTTTGATAACGATAGATAACGAAGGTAGAATGCAATTGCCATTGAGAAAGGCGCAATTTGCGTTTCGAACGATGCTTCTTGCCATTGAAAGCCAGGTGAAATGAACTCGGGTGCACCGTGTCGACGCAATTTCGTTCCCTGATACACGCATCGAGGCTCACGAGCGCAAAAATAGCTGAGCATTTTTTGCGACAGAATTCGAATTCATGAAGCACGTATATCGTGCTTACATTTCCGGACTTAACGCGCTCATGATTATCGCTTATCGTGAGTGACGAGCGCTGCGAAGTCGGGCCTCACCACGGTTTGCTGCTCGGTAGTCGCGCTAGATATCCGAATCTATTAACCTCCGGTTGGACGAAGAATTAACCAGACAGCAGGGTTTTTGTGTCCCCTGCTTTCAATTTGTGAGACCGTTGATGCGCGACGCATTGAACGATTGAATGTTATCTCGCGCGAAACGCAGCGCTACTTGTTGATTCGCCATGCAATTTCTCTGGTCGACGCTGCCTCCTGCGCAGAGGAATCATTCACTGCCAAGCGGATCAGCTATATGTATTTTTCGGGAGAGCTGGATGAGCGATTCAAGTTATTATTCAGAGCATCGACGCGTTTCTGATGTGATGACATTGTGTCCGCAGGAAATGACATAAATCATATTAAACGGTGCGACGAGCACAAAGCAGAGCTGCAATGCGGTCCGAACGAAAGATGCAATCAGGATTCGGAGGACGATGAACCACGATGCGATTGCGAAAGGGGTTTCGGGAGGGTGAATGGACAGTGCATCCAGCTTACAACTACAACTCCCGCTAGCGTCACAACTGTCCAAGCGGGCCTCAAGGTCGACTCGGGAGGTACGTAAAACCGATCGCGTTTGAAACGCAATCTTCGCATTCCAGAACGATTCGGTAGCAAATTTTCCATGATAGCCTGGGTTCGCATCTGCTTTGCCTTGATTCCTTAAGCTTCGCTGATAGCACCAACTTATTATTCATACGCTGATATGATAGAGTTATCGTAGAAAGGCTTTTCCGAGGCGTGCCGAGATGCGCGCCAGCGTTTCTCCGACTAAATTGCTTGTGAATTTTGTTTAGGTAGTTCCGTAGCCGCTGGTTTGTTAATACCGACCTTCCTCATAGTGATCGGCGTGCTGCTGTACTTCGGCGCGAGACGATACAAATGGCTGCAACGATTTCGGCAGTTTCGTCAAAATCGTTACGGTAATGTCCTAGTCACGAGAGACGACGATGACGACGACGATCCGCCGATAGCATAAGAGGCAGTAGAATGATAAGCGATGCATGTGCCGTGTACAAAGTGCGTTTTTATCGAAAGCACGAATTTTAACGCCAGGACGCTCAGTTACACAATGCATTATTAAAAGCGGCAAGCTTTGAGTTACCGCGCTGTCCCCGCCGCTATCGCGTTATACCACAGGACCGCAAGAAAAATCGTCGATCGGTTTGCGTCCGATTTCCTTCTTTCCATGGACCTGCTTCGATCCACCGGATGAACCGTCTTCTCGATTTTCAACGGACGAAACCATTTCACCGTGTCACATTCTCGCGATTGTACTTTCCCGAAATTTCACCGAACTCTCCTTCTTCGCACTCTGAAAGTCTTCTTAAAGCTTGTTATGCTTAGGGAACAATATTGTGTAACTCTGTGTATATAATATATCAAGCAAATCTTCAGGTATAAGAAATATGCGAAAGAAAATAACGACGAACTGAATTAAGAGGCTAAATGTAAAGAAGCGTTCGTGTGAGTAGATGCTCTTTTGTCATGGTCTTCGGATTGTTATTGTCTGGACGCAAGTAATCTCGGATGCTACGTTCTTGATGCTGAGTTTTTCATTTCTACAGTGGAATAGATTTTCTCTATTACTTAATGAATTTTATCAAAATTTCTAATGTTCGTTTACTACATAAAGATGCTACTACTTACACGATCTCTGGTACTATGTTTATATACGATGGTTGTAAGGGGTGTGGGATAACGGACTGCGTTTTTAATAGTCTTTAAGAACACACTAAAAGCATAATTTTTTACGATGATATTAATAAGCTGGTCAGTAAAGATTACACGTTATTAACATCACATCCATAAAACCGATGATCTTCGGATCATTTTTCCAGTGTACGCTAAATTTAGGAGAATCGTATTAAACTTTAAACTTTACTACTCTACGCTCTAAATAAGATGGTAATTTCGATCATCCGGTCAAGTTTATGAACGTGACGCGTTTCGTGGGTTCTTTTTAATATGTATAATTTACTGTAGCTTCCTATTAGTATACGAAATTTTCTATGTGATCATTAGTAAATTGATAATGTGTCTGGAACATTGATTCGCGTCACGTGAATAAAACTTCATCGTTCTGTCTGAATGTCTTGTTCTTTCGAGGATTACTCTTTAACTGGATACACCGACGTTGTTCGGCGTTGCTTCACCAAAGAGTAAAGGTTCCGAGTTCTAAATTAGTATATGCTCTTCAGTTGCATAGGCAGCTTAACAAGATTTTAAAAAATTCGACGCTACAATAGTCACTTCTGTTCGAATCACGCATAACTACACATTCCTACAATATTATTATTATTATCGTGCAATCGGTGCATACAATGGAATTTGTTTCAATTTTGTAAGAATAAACGATGCACAAAAAGAGTTGACAATACTTGGCTTCAGATCTGTATAAATTAAATGGAGTTAATTTCTAAACTGCAAGACGTTTAGAAGCTACCGCACTTATACCAAAAGAATAGTACATTTCTTACTGTGCTCGATGTCGTGTTTTGTAATATAACAAAATTTGTAAATATCCCTCCGCCATACCGCGGGCGCATATTCTTGCCAGCCAATCATTCTCTTTCCTATAGTGTACCATCTAATTGTGATTCAGAAAGGAAATTGCATAGATTATATACACGATAGGGAGCTTAAGTGTGCTACGCGAAAAATTGTACAAATAACGATGATCAAAAAAATTATATGTCTCATATCATCGGAATTAACAAAGAGATTCGCGTGATACAGCTTAAGCGCCCCATTCTGTACATACGTGTGTTACTAACAATGGGGAGCTTCCGCTCGCGAAAGATTCTCGTGACATACATTTGCGAGATTTATATATATTATATATTTAACCTATTCTTGTACTCTATCATTTTTGTACAGAACTATGCACTAGAAGCTAACCGTAATAATCAGTCGGTGCTTGAAAACGATTCCGATTCGTTAGGCCGCTCGACATCGCGAGACAAGATTCGATATTTTTATAGTTCGCGAGTACAAATTGAAACGGTGCGAATGGTACTAGCGAATTATTATTGTTTTTAGTTAAATGTCGCCGAAATTTTTACCGCGTTCTGCGATAACATCGGACACGTAATAGTAAGATTTTGTTCACTTGTTGCGACACACCTATTACAATAGTCTCTGCAGTGCGGTTTGTCAATTCGACTGAATACAATTGTTGTTACCGTTATTAGCTTACAGCCACGTTCACGCAAAACGTTTACAACATTGCACTGCAACTTTTCCAGCAAATCCGAAATCGAATAAACCGAAATAAAATCTATACTTCTACTACATACATGCAATTTGCTTTCTTCCTGCATTTTTATAAGAACAAAACATTTTGTGTACACGTGGCTCTGTTAAGTTGTACATTTTACATTGTGATGAATTCTATGTTATCCTTGACTGAACGCTTGTCATTGACTAAATCACATTCTCTTGGCACAATCTCTTAGGAATAGCATTAACACGATCGCATAAATGTATTGTTCTTTGGACTTTTCAACATGTACACGTATATTTTACATATAACCTATGTTGTATAATCAGTTCCGGATGTAAGAAATGGATCTGTGTCTAAAAAAAATTGTTTTTCTGACAACGAAACAGTGCTTTTACATTTCTCTATGTGTGACTGTAAAGCATCCATGTAATTCTTGTACTCTTAAAATATGTGTATGGATGTATCACCAAAATTGGGTCAAAACTGACCAAAATGAAAAATTGTAAATATTTGATATTGATGAATACAGAATAAAAATATAAAGTAACTATTGCAAGGGCTGTTGTCAATTAGAGCAGTGATGGCCAGCGTAGGGGCCCCTCACGCGCCTGCTTCCCTTTCCAACCGTTCTAGACGAATAGACGACTTCATTGCTTTCGCGGGAAGCGAGCATATTGGTTACTGTTTCAGCCGCATCCCTGTACCATGGCAACTGCGTACGGTGGTGGGGACGGTGTTTGTGTTCCGGGAGACAACTTTGGACATCAGTGAATTGGAGTTAATTTATTGCGTTACCAATTTTAATATCACTCTGCATATTATGTTTTTTTACCAAGTAATTGAATGTTTATATTGCATTCTGGTACAGAATAGTACGTTGAATTTAAATATAAATCAAAAGTTCAATACTGTTCAATGTAATTTCAATCTCTCAAATTAATGTGCACATATATGATACATGTATATGTAAACACATCCGTGGTCGCCATCCGGAGCGCAGCACCACTCCGGCCTACTCCCACTCTACGTCCATTTTTCCTCACCATCGACAAACTACAGACTACTAGTGTATAGTTTATCAATGATGATAGGTCTATTCCGTCATGGCCATCCGGGGCGCAGCTCCACTCCGTCCTACCCCCACTCTGCGTCTATTCTCCTCATACAGGCTATGATCTATGACGACGATGGACCGAGGGGGGACTGGAGGGACCTGGAACGAAGAGAATGGACCTAGAGTGGGGGAAGGCCGGAGTAGGGCTGCGCTCCGGATAGCCATGACGTGGTCTATTCTATACTCGTCTGTGGGTCTATTCTGTAGTTTGTCAATGGTTGTTGTTGACTTGTGCGAGTTGATTGAATAAAGAAAGATGCGGTGTAGCGCTAGCCATTGCGTAGCAATATATAGAACCAAACTTTCTAAAATAAGGGTTCGTAAGAAATAGAAATAAATCATAAGTTGGTAGTTATTGACTGTAATAAAATATATTTTACACACATAGTTTACATTCTAGTGTAGGTATAGTTTAAGGACAGAAATGTATAAAAAAAAAATAGAAACGGATGCCGCGCTCTCTTTAAGTTTTAGTAGTCGGCTGTGATTTCAGAGTATTGTGATAAAGTAAAATAAAAGTGAAGTGACGCCAAGTTTCAAGCTATTCACTTTCACCAAGCTCTGTCAAGGCGTGTAGTTAAATTACAATTCCATTTAATAAGATTCAAACCGGAATCACCGCTACGGCGGGATAACTGACGCCATCTCTTATAGAAGCCCGGAACTAAGTCGCGACACTACCTGTGGCGCCACGTAGCGAAGAGGATCCGAGAATTTACAGAAAAATTCGCCAGGGGCGCTACGAGCACACGTCGCTGTATAGTTCCATTTGCAGACAGCAGATGGAGAGCCAGCTGTCCCGCCGCCACTTAGTTCTGCGCTTCTGTCAGAGATGGCGCGAGTTTGCTCAGCCGCCGCTTAGTTCCGGGCTTTTGTCAGAGATGGCGCCACATACGGTACCGAAAAAGCGGAGTAAATTACGAAACGAATGAAGGGCAGAATGAATAGGAAAGAGGAAAGAGCGTTTCATTCGGGACCTGCTAGCGGACTCGTCAGTAAGGCTACTTAGCATATTCAATTTATTCATGAATCTGGCAGCATAATCAGAAATTAATTAAAGTTTATCAAAATTAGTCGTTATTCTTTATTATAGTTGTTAAATTTTACGGAATATATTTCTTATAATGCAACTTCTTTTTAATGCATGAATAGTTCTTTTAATTCCAAATTTTATCTATTCACTATAAAACTATATGTTTTCTGTTCTCTTCTTTTTCATGTTGGTACAAAGGCCTAGATAATTTTCACTTTGTACATACATGTCTAAATTCAGTTAATGATGTTACTAATTGTTGTTGATTTTTCTAGTAAATTTTTTTCTTTTTCAGTTAACTTGATAAGTTATGAATTCTGCATGTACGGATTTGTGGGGAACGATCGGAGTTGTACAACATTTTATTAAATAATTCTGTTGAGTTTGTGTTTCAGAAAATATCGTGGGGTTTCTAGATAAGATACAAGAAAAGAAAAGGAGAAGTTCATATTGTCATTACTCTATTCTTCGAGATTGTTATGCAAGCTCATTGCTATGGCATTTAATTGTAAGGTTTTCAAATGTTTTAACATTTATCTAGATATGAACGCTGTAGTGTTTAAACAGGCGTTTATATGTATTATTAAGTAAGGTATAGGAGGACTACTAATTGTAAGTAATAGATATTAAGCATCAGGATATAAGTTTGTTTATACATGCGCTCGTATAGGCAGATGTAACAGTAATATTGGTACATATTACTTGGAAAGTAGTGTGAATATAATTATTTCGTTGCAAGTAGGCGGGGTGAATTATGTAATCGCATTGGTGATGTACATATGCAATTGCATATTTACTCGTGCATAAGCAGAGTATATGTACAATTGCGCATGTTTCTTTACTTGGTTGTGGATGCAGATGATAAATATTTTTGGACACTGAATTAATAAATATTTCGAAGAAATTTTTTAACGGTCAAGTCCTGAAAAAACTCCTTTTGTTGTTCGTATGCAAATCAATCGAGGATCGAGCGCTTTGCAAACGCACTTCAGAAGGATGTGTGCAAATGAAAGAATTATTTTGTATAAAAGGAGGGCGCATGAGACGTGGTTAGGGCGGGACTTGGTGCGCAGCAACCTCCTCGTGGTGAGACCTGGACAATCGGTATTATTTGGTGATCAAATAATACCGAGCGAATTGGCAGTGAGTTTAATCAAGTTCTTTTGCGAAGAATGGACCGATGGATTTTGTCACCGTTTTATATCGTACGTCACAGTTGATATAATTTACAATACAATTAAAAGTAAGATGTATACTCGAGAAAGCTTACTCGCTACTAATATCGAAAGAAAAAAATCGAGACGACGAAAGTGCTTTCGTAAAAAATCGTGTATACGTATATCGCGCTTAGAGTAATAATTTAATTCGAAAGAATGGTGAGATTAGGCATAATCGTGCGCATATTTACAAGTTTAGCCGAAAGTAGAAACAGCTGCAGGATGATTTATACCTTCGACGCAAGTTTTATACATTTTTCCGGTTAGAACAATTAGTTTTCCGAATGTACGCAGACAGTGTAACAGAGAGTCCGAAGAAACGTTGCGGGAAGATGTTCGAATGAACAAACGTATATCAACGGTGTTGCTATTCTAGATATCGATCGATGCTCGTTCTCGTCTAATCGTATCGTTCGCAACTTTGAAGGCATGGAACGCATTTGATTTTTGGAACACTCCCTTTACATTTCGACGTTCCGTCTAGTTTCTATGCTCGATGTTCCTCCACATCGTGTTAGAGTTATTTGATCGTTTACTTATTCGTTTTCTACTCTCGAAGTCCTGAAAATCAGAAGCGATTCGTCTTCGCGTCTCCCCTTATGAAAGACATTGAGAAACCTTACCACGCGGCTAAGAGTCGAATATTTTTCTTTTCCGAAAGGAAGTCACTTTCCGCAGAAGCGACATTTTCCCCAAAATGACCGATCGGCGTTGACTCACGGAATTTGCCCGCACCGGCATCATCCGTAGAAATTTGGACATGATCGTTGATGCTTCTCGTTCGCTAGAAATAGTTTCGTTCAATAACCGGTGTAATCGTGCCATGGTCCTCTGTGTGGTCTGTACTGAGCTCCGCTGATTTGAATCGTTTCCGGAGGTCTGTAGTACACGGTTCTCAGCCTGTCGTTGCTGTTCGCTGCCGGCAAAAATTGCGGACTGGGCACGAACGGTTTCTGTTGCTGCTGATTGACAGGCCTCGACACTTTGTAATTGTTTTCCGACGATTGCAGAACCGGCTCTCTGCCGATCTGTCGGTGAAGAGGCAGAACGAATCCGCTCGGCAAATTCGTTTCTTGATTCAACGTGGGCGTCAAGGCGTCGTTCAGAGTGACATCGTATTCGCTCTCTGGAATATCTTGCAGACGATGCGTTACCTCGTTGATCCTCTGCTTCACCCTGAAGCTACCCGGCCCGGTCGGATGCTCCTGATTGTCCTCGTTCTTGTAAGTGGAGCTATAAACGCTAGGACTTTCGCTCGCGGTTAGTCTGCCTTTGCCACGGACCGAACCACCAGACACTTGCGCGTTTCCCTCGTTGCTTTGCGCAGGGTTCGAATACTCCTCCCATTTGGCTAATCCTTCTTCGTAGTACCGTCGATCTTCTTGCTGATCTTGCTTCGAGTCCCTGATGTACGCGTGCTCCGTCTGTTTATGCGCTTCTTCGTCCCGCTGCCTGTCCGCGGGTCGTCGAATCGCTGGTCTCGCTATGGATGTATCGTATTCGTCCGGTCTTCGTTGGTTTTCGGCTTGAACGGTCTTGTACGCATCGTAATTTTGTTTCGGTTCCTGCTGTACCTTAGTTTCTTGATCAGATTCTCGCGGAGACTCTTGAGACGGCTCGTGCAGATAGTAGCTCTTGGGTCTCTCCTGAACCGCAGTCCGTTCCGTTGGGTTGTCCTCTTCTCTTCTAGGGCTGGTTGCTTTCGAACCGACCGCAGACAGTCCTCTGGGATTAGGGTTGCCGCCTCTGGATGGCAAGAACGGTCTCTTTACGATCCGAACCGCAGTGCGCGGTGGAGGAGCAGGCGGATCTTCCGGTTCGTCGTAATACTCTTGCGAGTATTCTTCCGCCGACGATGTCTGATAGCGGCCGCCCTGTTCCGACTTCTCTTCGTGGTCTCTCTCTTGATAATCTTGAGGCGCTCTCTGAGTCTCTTCGACCGGTGCATGAGTCGTCTGACTTTGAATCGGCCTCTGCGATCGATCGCTGTAGGTTGGACGCTCCGAACGACCGTTCGCGGGCTCTTTCGAATCCGATTCGGCTTTATGAACGAGCTGCTCGGGCAAACATGTGGTGGTGGTGGTGGTGCTGGACGTGGTCGTACTAGTCGTTCTTTCCGTGCGATCATAACCGTTGGATCTCCTCGGTGGCGTATCGGTGGTGTCCTGCGGATCCTTCGATCTCGAACCTGTCCTGGGACGATCCGCGTCCCTTTCTCTGTCGAGAGGTCGGGACGTGTACGATCTCTCCTGCTTGTCAGCCTCCGTCGTTCTTCCTCGTTCGCGATCCACCGATCTGTCCGTCGTGCGATCTTTTCCACGATCGAGGGATCGATCCCTTCCGCGTTCAACACCTCGATCCCTGTCTCGATCGTAGTAGCGATCTCTCGAGCGATCCGTGTGCTTTCTGGCTCGCAAGTCGTCCTCGTCGTTCCGATAACGAGGCCTGAAATCAGATAGACGGTCCTCGTAACCTTGCGCGGCCATTCTTCTCATCTTTTCGAGATTCAAACCCATGAATCGTGTGTTATCGTGTGTTAAGTGTGACGAACGATATCAGTCTGTACGATATCGTGGGGCAAAGATGCGTCTTGATTAATTGGTTACAACGAACGAGTACAACTGTATCTGTGTCGTGTGCATACGTTACCTTACCTGAAGGGTCGGTCTCGGTCTCTGTCCCTGTCCCTGTTATCATAAAAATCCCTGTCTCTTTCTCTGTAAGCCGGCCTTCTCCTCAGTGGTCTTCGCATCGGTCTGACTTCCTCCATTTCGTCTTCGTAGTAATCGTCTTCGGCAACGTCCGCGGGTCTCCTTCGAGGTTCCTCTGCAAAAGACGCGTGTAGCAGCAAACAGCCATCCTGCTTCGAGCTATTCTAATCAATAACTTTCTTACCTGTCGATTGAGCGGCAGTGGCTTTGTAGGCGTACTTGTCTTGTTCGGAAAGCGGTACCGGCCTCCTGATTTTTGGAGGAGCCCTCGGTCTCGCGTAAACCGACGCTGCGGGTGCAGCTGGTTTCACCAATCCGTCCACGCTTAGGGGCGTGATCGCGGACGAAGCAGCCGAGTCCTTGTCATCGTACTCGTCTCTGTATCTGCAAAGAAATCGAGTCGCATTCGTCGCAGAGCGGACCAGTGAAAAATAAATTAGGCCCGTTCGGAGGGCGCGCTACCTTTTGTCAGGGTATCGACGATCATCGTTGTCCCTGACCCTGGACTCGGTTCGTCGATCTTCCAGTTCCGTGTCATCGACTTCCCTCGAAGCGGACCTTGATCCTTGATCGGGGTCTCTCCCTCTGCTTCTCGCGTCTTCCTCCGAAGGGTCTCTCATTCTACTCGGATCTCTTCTGTTGTTTCTGCCGTTGTACCGGTCCCTGACATTCGCATCTCGATCTCTGTCGTCCCTGACAACCCCGTCTCTGGACCTCGGAGCATCTCTGTCTCGGAAATCACGATCTCGATCCCGATCACGGTCCCGATCCCGATCCCTGAAGTCGCGATCTCTGTCCCTTCTGTACTTCCTGTCCTCGTAGTCGTAGTCGTCCCGGCTGTAGCCACGCGGACGACTGTAGTCGTAGTCGAAGTACTCTTCGTCGTAGTAGTCGTAGGCCGGGCGTCTTCTGAACGGTCTTCTTCTTCGCGGAAGATCCCTGTCTCTCGGCGGCGCACGTCCCGGGGCGGCGGTGACGGGCGCCTGCGTCGTCGTCGTCGTCGTCGAGGTGGACGTCGTCGTAGTGGTCGCCGCCTTGTACAGGGCGTCGTTTCTATGCCAGTACTTCTTCGAGTTGGCGCAATCGACCTCGGAGACGAAGTGGCATATGAAGGTCTTCTGGTCGAACGCCGTGAAGTTCGCGCAGAGGAAGTCGTATCGCGTGCCGAAAAGGCAGTGATGGTACACCTGAAACGAGCGGTTAAGGCGCCTGTTAGAAAATGGCAGAACCATTTTTCTTTCTTCGATGCTAATAGAATCGAGAGACCGGTGAAAGCGAACGTTGCGATGAACAGCGCTAAAAGTTTCGCGATTTTCGAGGACGCTCTTACACCCCTCCGAATTCGATGGAGGAGAGCCGTTCTTCTTTCGCGTTTCGTCCGGGGTAGTTTCAAGGACAGCGATGACACGCTTTTCACCGAACACAGGACGCTACGGTGGCTTTCACGCTGCTGCTACGTGTGCGAGTAATTGCTTCGGTCTACAGAAATTGCGCGCATTGCATATACGAGCGATGCGTTGTCTCTGTAAAGGTATCTACGATTTTCTGCCACGTATCGCCAGATAGGATTATCTGGAGGAATCATCTGGAATCATTCAGAGCACGTCCTCGATCGTTCGTTCGCCGAACGTTCGGTTTCGTTTCTCCGGAGCACTCTCGTTTGTCGCTATCCTTTCTCAATGGACGCGCAGGCGGCGATCGTTTCCGATTCCGCTTCCTTTCATCGCGACACACTCCGTGCGCGAACATTTTCATCGTCGAACCTCTTTTCGCGCGTGCTCGCCGTTGCAGCCGAGCCGCGGAGAGTTTCTCTATGCTTTGGTAATTTTATTGGAAAGTTGGAGGGGCACGAGCACCGGGGGCCCCCTATTCTAGATTACAGGAAGCAACCTGTTGCGTATTTGCACGACGAGAACGCTCTGTTCGAAGTTACTCGGAACTCCGGTTCCTAAACGCCTCGACTCGGATCGGTCGAGCGATTTCCAGCCGATGGATCACGATTCTTGCTCAACTCGGGCCGAGTAAATGTCAGCGGCACGGTTCGCTTCGCCGACAGTATTTGACGGAGAAGCTCGATCGCCAAAACGGTTCCGCCGATCACGAGTCCGCCGGAGCGGAACGCGCGACGAATCGCGGAAAGTTTCTCTAAAATCCTCCGGAGACTCGCGGGGCATTTTTGCGAGCTTTTTCCCGGCTGTATCCGGCTTCTGGGAGGTTTGCCGGCACGCGGTCGAGGGAAGCGAATCTGCGAACATTTGCATGACAATGGCCCATTCGCTCGGTAGCCCGGGCAAAACGATCGATAAGGAACGTCGGAAAGGGTTACTTTGCAATCGCTTTCGCAATCGCGAGATCGGGCCGCGCGTGAATCTCGGAACGGTCAGGGACGGGAAGCGTATCGAACCGCGAAAGTCTCTTCTTCTTCTTCTTCTTCTTCTTCCACGACCTCGCCTCTCGAAGGATCTACGCTTTTCCGAGTCGAATTACACGGCATCGGCAACGGTTCTCCGGTTAATTGAAATTCCTGATGAAACGGCCGTTGAAAAGCGTGATCGATCGTCGATAGGTTTTGTGTACCGACTTTCGTTGAGGACATTTCGCGGGACGGCGGTCGAAGAAGCGCGCTGGCAGCGGGGGGAAACCGCATTCACGGATCGCTGACGTCCGTTCGTTACGCGAGTGGACGACACACCTCGACAGAAAATCTTTCTCCGGCATTCATCCAGATGACACTGACTTTCCTTTTCGCTAGACCGTTCACGATACCCGCTTTTACTCCTGCGATCGATCCACGCGATACCGCCAACGGGTTATACAGGATGTTTCAATGTTCAGGGTGAAGCGAATTCGGAACGACCGAGCGGGGCGCAGCCGGTTCGCTCTGCTCCGTTTCTGCGAGGCGTTCGCGTTTGTTACGCAAATAAGCGAGAGTGGGCTGGCATTTGTACGGATCGGTCACGGATTCCTCGAGAACGTGCCGCGATATAGGCCGATTCGCCTCGAGAAACTGGACCTCATCGGATCGAGTCTAAAAAAGGTTCTGGGTGATTGCCGCGCGATTCGCGCTCGCAAGGAGAGGGCGCGAGATGAGCCTCTTGGATTTTGTTGCGCTTTTGCAGGATTGTAGTTTAGATGGGTCCTGCCCCAAACTCACAAGGGCAGGTGCCAACTCTCGCCGGTATTCGAGATAATTGTTATTAAAGTTTCGTGAGGGTCTTACATACCTTAAACGTTAAAGTTTTGTCGCGTAAATTGTGATGGCGCAGAGACCGGTGTCACTGCCTACCACGAGAATGTCCCGTGTTCGCGTCCTACGCGGGACTTTCTTATTTTTTTCATCTCATAAATTTTTTTAATTTATTTCTAATTTGTCAGTCCAGAGGGAACGGGTGCTTTCCCACCCGGTCTCGCCTCCGTCCTTCGCCTTGCTTATTTTTTACACGACTCACGATCTCATTCGAGAGACGAGTCGAATTTTCGTCCAGGCCAGCAAGGTCTCTCGAGACGGGGAAGAATAAATTTCAGCTCATTAACGACGACGGATCGTCCTGAATACAGGATGCAAGATAAAAAAGTGCAGCGTGTCCGCTAGGCTGGCGGATTCGCGAGACTTTCAAAACACGATGCTATTTATGGAAACGGAACGGCGATCAGCCTCCACCTGTAATAACCGAGCGAGCGAGCGATCGATGTCGCGTTATCTGGAACAATTACAACGCGTCATTGTTCTCACCTGACATTTGTGAGGCACGCTTGCGTAAAATCCATCGTGCAGCCCGTCGCATTTGAAGTCTATGTCCTCCGGAATGCTGTTGTAGAACGGATAGTCGCTGAGGTTGTAGCCGTTCAATTCCCGAGGCAAATTCGGGTCCCAGATGTAGTCGATTTGAGGAATTCCGGTGAGGACGTGTCCGGTGGTCGCGTTCCCCTCGCTGGCCAGCGTCGTGGTCGCCTGCGAAACAAATTAACAGAAGCATTCTCGTAGAGGCGATCGTGTCGCGTCGCAGACTGCGGCAGAAAGAAACGGTAATCGTTCGGCGCATCGTACAATTTACCGTGGCTCGCGGTAACGGTCAGTGATGAGCCGTTGATGCTCGTTCGATGATGTCACGGCGTCGTTTGTGTGTGAAGGTGAACCTGTCGCGACGATACTCGGATCAACCGGACGTTAATCGACTCCATGTTGGTGCGACGCGATCGCGGAGCATTTACGCGGGAGGGTGAACGAGAAGCTGGGAGAAAAGAGCTCGGGAGAGTGGGAGGATCGATCGCCACCCGCGCAGCGACCGTTCTCTCCAGGTGAAGACGCGACCGGCGAATAGAGGCGATTTGCATAATCGACGATAAACGATCGTGTTCCCTGTTCTATTCTCGGCCGTCGCGTCGAAACAATACGTTCGCGGGACGATGCAACCTGTCCGGATTCGAGCGAAGAGGCGAGGGTGGTGATTAGAAAGTGGAGTCGGTGCAGAAATCGAGCATACCTCTGCATCCTCGTTCTCGTTGTCTCCGCTGCCGCTCGCCGTAGTCGTGCTGGGCGTTGTCGTGGAGGTTGTCGCGATCTTGAATTTCGGCCTGGTAGCCTTGAGCGCGGCCGAAACTGCATCGGCCAAGGCGAGTGCTGGAATTTGGAAGAAACGTCAGAAACCGGTTGCCCTGCTCGTCGATCGGTTCGTCGTCGGTGCGTTTCTCGACGGCTTAACGGAACCGGCCGGGACGAGATCGAAGAGGAGGAGAGCTGTCGCGGAGAATAGCAATCAAAGGCTGCGACGCGTTCGCGGATTGCGCAAACGACGAAGAAGCGTCGGCGTTGCAAAACCTGCACGCGGGAGAAGAGCAGCGAGAACTCGATGCGAGTGTTGCAATTTTCGCGGTGCAGGTGAACGCGTTCGGTTGGGTAATTGTTTTCAAGCGGATCAAGGCTGTCTATTGATCGTTTTCTTTCGGCCTGCTTTCGTTGATTTACGATTCCCATGGATCGATTCCGTTCTATTTCTGCTCGCGGATCTTCGTCCTTTTTCTCCTCCGCCTGTCCGCCGCGCTAACGATCGCGATCGTTATCACGGAATCTTTGCCCGCCAGCCGCGCTCAATTAATTCGAACCGGTTCAAGGTCGACGGATCGATCAGAACTTCTTCAACCGGACCGGACGATCCGCCATCCGCCGTAAAAAACAAAATACTTTCGCCGTTTCTCGCTTTCTACAGACCGATCAACCGCAGGGTGAAATGTCCGCGGTTCGATTAATTTGGAGCGTCGCGGCGCGTCGCGTCGTGGGGAAAAAACGCGATGCAGATAAATCGGTCTACAGCGATGCTTCTTCGCTGCGCTTCACCGGCCATCCTCGCTCCCTGCGGTACCGCTCGGAATCGTGTTCTCCGCTCCGCTCCGCTCTTCTCGCCGTCGCGAAATCAAGGTTTCCTATCGCCTGCATATACAGTAAAAGTTGGACAACTGGCCGCATCGGTCTACGGCGTAAGTGCCCGCTGGTCATCCCCACCACGGTGGGAAGAGTTCCCCTTGACGCCCACGGAAGTTCGACGGAAGAGTAGTGTAACTTGATCCTATCTCGAATATCGTTGAGACAACATTAATTCAAGGATGAAACTTTTTTAATTTTAATCTATTTTAAAATAAGCTTTTACTAACGTATTTGTGAGATTTTCCTGGCTAAAACAAGACCAAACACGGTATAATTTGAATTATATCTACTTATTGATATTGGTCAAGTGTGCCACGTTGTAGGTTTAAATTATAAACCAAATATGCTGCAAACTATATCGTGTTTGGTCTTATTTTAATTAGAAAAGCCTTACAATTACATTGGTAAAAGTTTCACTCAAGAAAAGTAAAAAATAAAAAAGTTTCATCTTTGCATTAGCATCGTCTCACCGATACGTGTTTTTCGCATTCCTTTGTCGCCCGGACCTCTTTCCCTTTCACTCGATGTCCTTCCCTATGTTTGTCAACAAACCGAATCTCGACTCGAACCGTAGAATCGATTCTTCTACGGCGTAAGTGTCCGCCTCGGGTCCCGATTTGCGGGCAGTCATCCAACTTTTACTGTACGTACGTACACGCGTGCGGTGAGGTTTTGAGAATTTCGGTGCGAGCGGCTGGCCAACCAGGGCCGGGGAGTGGACGTCCTCGAATCCTCGATCGCTGAAAACACGTCGCCCCGACCAACGGTCGTGCAGCTTCGTAACGGGATCGTGCTTTTCCAATCGGGGATCGATAACGAGCTGCTCGACGACGTTGCATAAAAATGAATTATGGGAACGAGCTCGCATTCCGTTTGTGGGAAACACGTTCACGTGGGCGTGCCCCGGTGGAAACGTTCCGTTTTCGTGACGAAACGGATAGCAGCAACAAATCGTTTCAGCTATTGTTCGATTTCCTGACGAGTGGGAACGGCTTGACATTTTCGTAAAAAGGCCGCGCGAGTTCCGTTGATCCTGAGTTGATCGCGGGGCGACAACGAGGGCTGATCGGAAACGTTGCTCGCGGCGAGGGGTATCGCGCGAAGGTCAGGATCGGCGCGGAGGAGAGCTCGTCGTCGGTCGTGCACGCCGCGAGCACGGGTGGAAATTTTTGTGGTCCGGAGGAGACACACGCGCGCGCCCGCGTGCGTGTGCGCCTCCAGGGAACCGTATCGTTCCAAGCTTTCAAACGAGTTTTCGAAGGCCTCGCGACCGTCTCGCCTCGCGAGCTGCGAGCAGCGGTCGAACGGGTGAAAATGTCAGGAACCGCGTTAAATGTTAACGCCGCGCACGTGGTCGTTTTAACACGTTCCACCGGACACTGCGATTGCGTGTACGGTTTCGCAGTCCAGCGACTTCGTACGCCGATCATTCCGCAGAGCTGATAGAAAATAGCGCGTGGAAGCTGCCCGCGCGCGATGACGCGCTCGTCTCGTCCCGTTTCACGTTTCGTTCGAGAATTTCGGAGCTCGTCGGTTCCCGACGCGCGCGTCACTCTGGAACAAAGGAAGCGGGTTCGTTGATATGCGCGACAGCCGCGTCTCTGCCTTCGTGGAATCTTTCTGCAAAGCTGATTCGCGCGTCGCCCGTATCTCTGCCCACGCCGTGAATACGAAGCGAGGCGGATTTTCGCGTCGGCTGGCGGCCGACTCGACGCGTCGCGCCTCCGCCGATTCCGGCGCGGCGGTCAAAATCGATTCGAGGCGGCGGAGGCGGGCAGGTGTGAACGAACTTTTCAGCCCGCCGATGCAAAACACTCCGTGGAAGGCCGACCGCTGTTTTCGACATTCCTCTGCGGGTATGGGAAGTCCGAAAATACTGGGGACGCTCGGGCGTGACGCGCGGTAGTTCGTTCGGGGATTTTAATGCCGGCACGGGCGGGGTATTTCTGTGATTTAAGAGTTCCTCGTTGGTCCGACTTACCGTACAGAGCGAGCAGAAGCCACCTTTTCTCCCGCATGTTGGCGCTACTGTAACAGACAAACACGAACAATTTTAATAAAATTCGCACGGATGTTTCGTAATCGCGTTTTGTTTTTGCCACGGGATCGTCGAAAAGTTGCGTAAAAACATGGTCGAAGCGGGCTATCGAGTTGCGTTTAGCATAATCGAGACGCGGAGCCGAGGCGTCGCGCGCAGACCGTGCAAGCGCTCGAACATATGGGAACGGATAGGAACTTTCTCTGTGCTGTCACCACTGCTAACCATATAATGCAAGGATAATGTGGGTGTTATATAAATGTACGATCACGTAATACCGGGTGTGACTTTGTCGTCACCGGCGCGCACCGCGCTTCTTCTATTAATTACGAAAACCGACTGCACGTTACCGCGAAGATACCCGGTGTGTTTCTTCGGTAAATGCGGCCGAGAAGAAACTCTCTTTCAGTTCGTCCTTGGGCGAGCGAGCACGCCGCTAGATGTTTGACATATGGTGCAACCTGTCGGTCAATATTTTATCTGGCTTTATTATACCCGACGACCTTCGAGGCTCGCTCCCGAACCTTGATGACGTCGGCGCGTTTGGACGAAAGAGAATCTGGTGAAAGTAGACCCACGATGTATCGCTTTCGCGATAGATTTCGGTTACGTGTTTTAGTTCACGCGCTTCGCCCGACAGACTCTTCGCTGTTTTCTTCGGGGTCGAGATTACTTTTCACGAGGTGTTCGCGGTGGTGCAATTAGACCGGGACATCGAAAGTTTCCAATCCGTTCAGGGCCGCCACGTTCTCCCGAGGAGATCGTTGCAACGAGATTCTCGATATCGATGAGACGGAATTTTCTGCTCTCGTCTCGATTTCCGCTCAAAAATCTAGACCGTTCGAGACGATCGCTCTCGGTTAACGGCACGTTTTCGCATTAATTAAGCGCTCTATCGCGCTCCAGTTCGCAGACAGATCGTTATAGTCGACGTAAAAGCGGCAGGAAAAGGAGGAGGATGAAGCGGATTCGCGCACCGCGTGCAGTTACACAAGTTTCGTTGAAGGCTTCCCCGCTCGTGTCACAACGAGTTCTCATACGTGGGCTGGGAAATTCAGTCGCGTCTTTAAATTCATCCGGAAGCCCACGGTTACGCGCGCAACCTCGAGTAACCTCTCGAAGTCCCTCGAGCCCGTATCGAGTTTTCAAAGAATTCAATATCGATTTCGAGAGGCCTCCCGCGATCGTGCGGCGAATTTACGGCGAATTTACGGCGAATTTACGGCGAATTTACAGCGAATCGTCCAAACACGTTTTCCGGGATGGAGAGGATTCCTCTTTATCAAGAGTTACGCAGAGAACGCGCGACACTCGTAACGTTAGCTTACGGTAAATTACGTTATGTTACGACACACGTAACGGTCATCCTGTGCTCGCTAAAGGTCACCGGAAGCGATGGCTGGCACGACCAGTCGCTCGATCGATTCGATTTCTTAAATGCGCGCTATGCCCAACACCGATCACCTTCCAACCATTTCTCTCGAAAGTTTCTGTTCGTCACGAACTTTTCTGTGCAAACTCGATTCTTTGGAAGAGAATTTCCTCTACGGCACTGTTTCTCCGTCGGTGGAAGGTCAGAACTTGTCTGTTTCTCGCCTGACAGTCGCCGCATTATCTCGCAGCTTTTCCTTGTTTTTCTCCGCGGAGATAACTGTGATTTTTCAGATCGACAATGCACCGAGGCGTGGTTACAAAACTCGATAGCCTTCAAAAGCAGAACGGGCGAGTCGAGCGGCAAGCTTTCATTTCCTCGTGCTTGCCGTGCGATCGGTCGCCTATCCGCTGTCCGTCGATGTTGCGTTATCGAGTAAATTGCCGGCCACGAAGAAGCTATGCGCGACAAGTCGGGGCGAACGATTCGCGGGTTTCCGCGTGTTTTCAGCTGCATTTTTCCGAGTCGCTCGCATCGACCGCTCGCGCCTCCGTTTTCTTCTATCGCGACCTCTCAATCGCGAAAATAGCCCTGGAAGCGGAACGTGAGAATCGACGAGCCGCCGTTGCTCTCGTTCGAACCATTAGAAATTTCGAGGTTCACACGTACCGGAAACTCGAACGACGGAATCGTTGCAGAGCAGAAAAAGCGTGCAGCGGTCCCGGTCGGCCGTGCGGCTCCGTCGATGCATGTTAAGTAGATTCCGCTCGTCGCGATCGGACACCGCGTGGAAACGTTTTTCCCAGCGTGGCCGTTTACTTTCTCGCGAGATCAGAATTTCCCGCAGCCAATCTCGATCTGATCGTTGGGTAACATTATCGAGGTGATTTCGAGCGGATAGCCTGCGATTGCCGGAGTTGCAGCCGCGACGCGGTATCGCCGCGCGATCTAACGCAACGAATCGGGCGAGGTCAAGGCACAGGCCGATTAACTTCGATCCTGAAAAAGAAACGCGCGGCTCGATACGGCGGAGGTATTGGGTCCGTCGAGGAATCGATCACGCGGCGAGAGAACGTGCGAGGTTTTACACGAGTCGCGCCGATGTTTCTTTCGTATGGCGACCACCCTGTCGATTCCAAGATCAACCGATATATCCACTGACAAATTTACCGTTGTTTTGCCGACCCCTTCAGTGACTTTTCCAGAAACTTCTGTAGCAGGAAATTCCTTTGGAGGCATTCAGGCCTTGCGTCGAAGTTCACTTCGCGCCAAGAGCATCCGGAATGGAAAGACGCTGCTAAAGGAGAAATCCGTGTTTCGCGTTCATCGGCGTACGGATTACCGCGCGTTCCCGGTAGAAAGTGTCTCATCAGCTGTAACGTACATTCCTCGTGCACATGTGCGAGCTGTTCTCCGTTGCTGCAACTCGTTAGCGAGTCGCGACGCATCGCTGCGCGATCGAGACGAATCGGATCGGCCGTTGCAGACGATAAAGCGCAAACGCTGTCGCCGTTTGTGCTTCTCCGACCGTTCGTTTTCGCTTATCGTGAAATACTCCTCGTTCTGCGTTCGCTCGCATTGGCCAGCACAGGGACAGGCCGCGAACGCGGTTCTCCTTTGCATCGACGACCTCCGCGTCGCTCGCCACCGCGATCGCTGCTTTGTATGTAGAAAGCGTTCCATTGTGCTGGCGAACGCGTGCAACCTGCACGTCGACACTCGGCCAAGAAACATGGAACTGCTCGGCCGTATCGCGATCGATTTTATACAACCTCTCGATATTCCGCTCAGATTTGCTGTCGCGTCAATTTCGCGATTCCACCGGAGACGGTCCTTGAGAGCATGGGAACGGATCCCTGCGTCCCGTCCACCTGTCCCGACACGAAGATCGGGCATCGTCACGGAGAAGGTGCGCCTTAATGCTGGCTGGCTTTTCGTGTCAAGGTGCCAGAATTATCCGGATCGGTCGCGTACGAGTGAACGCAGGCTGACACGTGAAACGCAGTCGGATCTGCGCTAGCGTTGTCCCTTTACCGGGAAAACAATGACCGTCGGATCTCGAGAAGCGGAAGCTGTCGCGACCAGGCTGATTTCTCTCGGCAGAATTATCAAATCTGCCACGAACGTGATGATCCTTGTTCCTTTCTACAACGCCATTTCGCCCCAAGAGTTGCAAAGTTTCTCCGCGCGTAAGCGCACGCTCGTACAACGATCGTTCGGCAAGTATGATCGGCCTCGCGTTCGGTAAGAGCGGTTACGCGAGCAGCCGGTGGCTTCCATTCATCGATGCCGATCGTTGTCGAAGCGAACCGCCTGTCGTCGCTGGTTTCTGAATTCGCCAATTTTCCGCTCGAGTTCGTTCAACCAGGAATCACTTAATTGTTGAAGTCGAAATTTTTGTGGAGCGACCGATCCGTGAGAGGCGGAGAACGTTTTGCTTTTTCCGCGGAGAGAACCGGCTTCGGGATAAATGATTTCACTCTCCGCCGCGAATAAAATTTATTCGACCGTAAAGCGGCGTCCGCGTCGTTTTATCCGCACGTTGTGCAAGCCCGACCGAAACTCGCTGCTCCGGAACCCCTTCTGTTCAGAGGGTTCAGCGAGTCCTCCGGCCGGGTGTGAAGTCGAGTGTCAGCGACATCGATGAGAAGAAAAGCGGCGCCGAAGATGCACGCTTTCCAATCGGCGCGGCGGCCGCGTTACGCGCGTCGATTCTCCGACGATCCAGAATCCAATTTCGCCATCGTTTCAGCGAAAATTTTGTAACGGCTCGACGTAATTCCGAAGCCGCAGGAAAGTCATTATATAGGAGGAAACGTTGCCGGAATCGGAAATTGAACGGACCCTGCCTCCGGTCTCGCGCGAATTTCTTCCTTCGTAGAGTGACAGAGAGACAGCGAGGGTGAGGGAGCGGGAGGGAATGAGGCGGAGACTGACTTCCATGTATAATTAGGGCAATTAATGTGTCGCGAAGCCTCTCCTCTGCTGTTTCTCAGCAGCAGGAAGGAACGATTGTCCGCCGAGAGAGCATAACGAGACCGATTCTGAGCCGTACAAGAGATATTTTACCGTCGCTTCCTACTGCTCCGTAGATTACAGTCGAGTTCGTAAATTACACCGCAGCCACGGACCATCGACTCGGAAAGTCGAGTGTTTGCTCGTCTCGACATCGACAGCAGGCGATTACCGAACCACCCAAGGATATTGCTTGGAAGCTTCATCGAATTAACGTTTCAGATTGAACACGATTTTTTCCAGTCACAGGTGTCTCGAGCAGGACTGCGGAGACGGAGTCGAAAGTAGGAGTTCGGGAGGAATTTCTGATCACCGGAGTCGGGGTTGGAGTAGGAAAAAAATGTGCCGACTCCGACTCCATGTTGGTAAATTTTATAAAAATAAAAAGTGCGCTCAAAATAATTGGAGTTGTAATAATACTAAATAAGTACTAAAAATACTACAATTGAATCAAATTGTATATTAAATATTAGTAATTTAGTCATAAGCATACATATACTTATTACATTAATTTATTATAAATGCAGGAGTCGGGGTCGGGGTCGAAGTAGGAGTTCGGGAGGAATTTCTGATCACTGGAGTCGGGGTGGAGTCGGAAAAAAATATGCCCACTTCGACTCCATGTAAGTAAATTTTATAAAAATCAAAAATGTGCTCACAATAATTGGAGTTGTAATAATACTAAATAAATACTAAAAATACTACAATTGAATCAAATTGTATATTAAATATTAGCAATTTAGTCATAAACAGACATATACTTATTATGTTAATTTATTATAAATGCAGGAGTCGGTGTCGGTGGTCAAAAAAGGGAAGTCAGAGTCGGGAATTTTGATTGCCAACTTCGCAGGCCTGGTCTCGAGTTTCGTTCGAATCGCGTCAGGTTCGTAAAGTATATTCGCTCTTTGGATCGCTCGACTGCGATCGCGTTGCAGCGCGTGAAACATAAGTGGAGTACATAAGTGGAACCTGTGTTGTTATCAGGGGAAGATGGATCGTTCGAAGTCCAATTATCGGTGCAAACCGAACGAAAGCACGATCGAAAGTGGGCATCACGCAATATTCACGCGCTCCTCGTAGAACGGCTTGACACACTTTGTTTCGTTTCGAAAGCGACGATGGTCAAATTTCGCTCTATCCTTAGGCGAAGAATAACGTTCGAAACGAACCCGCGTTTCACTCATCTTCCTCGCTGATAAGAATCATCGAATAACGAATTTCGCGTTTCCCAATATCCTCGTTCGGATTAAGTGGAAAGAGCGCGACTTTCGTCGCCAGAAAACGCAAGGCCTCGCGACCATTCGTTGAATCATGCTACCAAGAACGTTCTTGACGTCAGAACGAAAAGCAGATTCACCGGTCTTCTGGCTGGTCTTCGGGGAATTCCAAAACGCAGGGTTGGTGGCTCGAATGGCTTCAAAGAAACGGAGAAACGTCCTCGCGGAGAGAGAGCGGGAGAGAGAGAGAATTTTATCTGTTGCCATTATTCAAATAAAGGGGGATTCCAACACAGCCTGAAATCGGATACAACGGGTCGAGTCGATAAATTTTCAACGTCGGTGCTGGAACGTTATCCGCAGTAACCTCGACAAGGACCGTCGACCTCGAAGAAGCGCAGAAACAACGGAAGGAGGACCCTTCGATCGTCGTGTCGATGAATGGAGAAGCTGCTAACCTTTGGAAACGAAGCGGCGGGTGACGAAAGATCGGCTTCCGTTGCCGCTGTCCAATTAACGAAAAGTCGAGAGGCATGGCGCGCAATTAAGGTGTATCCCGTACGTTTCGACGCGCGTTCACGGGAAAGGAGCGATCCGGTTCGAGTCGCGAAATCGTTGGAGGCAAAAATTGCCTCGATTTTCGTGGCGATTCCGCTAAAAAGCTATTCCGGCCGTTCGATTACGGCGAAGCGGCTCGTTTATTTTTCCGTCGGCGTATCGCGGGAGAAAGCAGACCGAACGACGCGCGTTCCCGTGTCGTAACGCTACGATATTGTTTATGAAAAAGATCTGGCAAAATGTCCGATCGTCCGCGGAGCCCGCGAAAGCGTTCACCAATTATGCAATCACCGCCTCGATGCCGATCTATGCGCGACCGGAGCCGCAATTATCTCAACAACCGGTATATGTGCTTCTTATTTTTAGGAGACCATTTATTCTCGAACCTACACTTATCTTCGCGCGTCGCTTTCCATCGCGTTTTCCAGCGAATCCACCTTCCGATCGCCGAGGATGGACAGCCTGAAAGAAAGGAGTACCGACTCCATTCAACATCCTGACCACTATTTGGATGTTAGTGGCTCGTATAACCGACTCCGCGCAGCCAGCGGTTGTAAATATCGTACGAAGCAATGAACCGCCGAGCTAATCTCGTTCATTGCTGAACAAAGCGCATGCAGAGCGGGCGAAACGAGAGCCGCAGGACGAGGCTGTGCAGTTCCTAAATCCAGGTGACCAACGAGAACAATCAGGCCGACTGGGCGTGTCGCTCGTAACGGGCTCGTCGCAAATTAAATGCGCTTTCGAGCGCGCGTGGAATCGACGGCAGAAACCGTCGATCGAAAGTGAACGTGGACGCGTTAGAATGCAAGAACGAGGAAGGAGAGTAGGAAAGGGAGAGAGGGAGAGCGGTGGTTGGTCGAGGCACTGTCGAGGTTACGGCAAACGTTATGGAATAATGGACAAAGTAGCCGATGGAACGATTTGCATAGATCGTTAATAAATATCGAAGGCGGGTCCGGCCGAAGCGTGCGCCGATCGACGCTCGAATTCCCCTCGCTCGTTCATCGTCGCTATGTTGTAAGACGCGCAACGTTACGTTGCCCGTTACATGGAAGCATAAACTATGGAAACATAAATACGTGTTTACGAGACACCTGGAACGATCGAACGAGCGCGAAAACCGTATCGAGTCGTTTGGCGAACCGAGACGGGAAGTCCGTTTTCCTCGACGCGCGTACGCACCTCTGTCTCGTTATATCATAGAACGGAAAGGTGTGCAAATATTCGGCTTGCACGAGGTCGATGAGAATCCGCTCGGAAAAAGCAGCCGCTCGAAATGCATTTTTCCTGGTGCGTGGCATCGCGTGCGGTCTGCGCACGTGCGCTGGCCGTACTCGCGTTTCCTAAAACGAAACTCTCCTCCTAGACGAGCAGAATAGAAATTGCCGATTCCGCACGGACCTTGCGGCCGATTCAGTCCGCGAACGCGTGAAAACGCGCGGCATCGACGCGCGCGCCAAACGATAGATTTTTTCCTTTCACCTTATTAAATATCGCGGAGCACGTGAACTACGGGCGTAGGAGTTGCGGCGGTTTTTTCCCGAAAGATTCGAAAGTTTGGCACGCGGCGAATTCGACGATAGAATCGGTTTGCTTTCGTTGGGATCCGGAGATGCAAAAACAGCTTGGATGGACGAAAGGAGGAGAGGATGCGGCGAAAGTCCTGGCTCCTTTATCTTCCTACTGAACGCTTCGCTCGTCCTTTCACGATTTCATGCGTTTTATTCGTCCCATGGTCGTTCGGTTGTTTCGCTCGAGTCATTAGCTGCTCGATAGCGCGGAGTCGATGAAAAACGGCCAACCGACTTTTTCTATGGAAACTTGAGAGAAGAGATTTCGAGCGGATCGGTGGGAGAAGAAAAGCGTTTCGACGACGCGACGGGGTCGCGATCGAGCGTTTCTCTTGTTACGAAAATTTCGTGGGCTCGAAGAGCAGAGCGGCGCGGGTGCGGCGGGCGCGGGCGCGTCGTTGCGTTGCGCTACCAGCAATCTTTTTTTCGTTTTCGACTATATCGGGCGAGGTGAGTTCTCTCTCTTTCTCTCGGTCTGAGGCGGTTTCACTAGCCGCGAGGTACGCTGTGCAAGTCGGCTCTCGAGCGCGCTCACGTGGAAGGATTGTCGCAAGAAAATGCTGCTGGCCGCGGCCTGAACCCGACCGCTTCAAACGTTGTGATTAGCGGCGCTTAAGTAAGCCGAATTTCACGAAATTCGTCGCCGCACCGACGTCACGAGGCAACGTTCGCGAGCAGAAATAGCCAACCAGTTGCCGCTACTTTCGCCACGGTGATCTCGCAAAACCTCCGTATTCCGACCGACGGAATAATCGAAATCTCGATCTGGCCTCTGAAACTGGCACTCTCGTCAGCTCTCTCGTTTCGGCCGCTGGAACCATTCGTGTGTTCCAAATAATTTCGTGTTGCACGAAACATCGGCGCAAGCGAGTGTTCGGAGTGCGAGCACGCGAGCACCTCCAGCTTTCCCGCGAACGTTCTCCAGCGTGAAAAAGGGGTTAGAACGGTAGAGAAGAAAAGCTCACAGACCTGTCTCTCGGCTCCGCTGATTCTTCGTTAATCCCTCATGAAAGCACCGACCTCGCACCGAGGCGCACTCCAAGAATACTTTTTACACCCGTACTCCGCGATCAGAAGAACGGTCCCGCAGCGAAAACGGAGTCGAAGAAGCACTGTCAAAGCCGCGAAGAACGGGCTGATCGAATTTTCTCGAGGGTAGAGCGCGCACGTTCGGGGCAAGACCGCGTCCGGTCCGGCCAGAAGACTGTCGATGGAAGTGGAAAAGCCAGCGGCAGGAGCGTTGTGCTCCGACCAGCGTCGTCTGGTCGAGCTTTCTACGAGCGAGGATAAGGTCGTGGGGGAGGGGGCTGAAACGGGCATAGGCGCCTCTGCGCTGGGCCCGTCGCAGCGGCGTAGCGCCGGGGAAAGGTCCCGAGGAAAGGAGCGGAGCACCTGCGTCGCCATCTGATGCGAATCGCATTCGAACGCGCGGCGAACCTTTCAAACTTGACTCTCGGACGAAACGTTCGAAGGCCTCCCATTTTTACAGCCAGCGATTTTTCGATTCACCCTGGCCTGCGGTTCATGCGACGCGAGACAAAGGGTGATTCGATGGTTTCCAAAGGTCCCGCGACGCCTTCGGGGGATTCCTGACGCATCCTCCCTGCTCGCTTTCGCCCCGACCGAACCCACTCAACAAATTCTCCGGGATCGTTGGCGATTTTCGAAAGATCGATCGAAGAAACGAGGTGAAAGTGGAACGCGTCGCCGCTCCATCGTCAAAGGACACCGAGGAGCGGACGGACGAGTTCGTCGGGGATCCTGCCGATCGATCAGGATCTCGCGCGGTCTTTCCTTCAGCGATTTGGAAACAGGAAGTTCGGTTCCCCGTGACGCTGCCGCGGCCATCCGTCTTTCTCGATCGAACGACGCGCTGCTTGAAGCCGCGATGAACTGTTTGGCTGACGGTTCGCTGAATTACCTTCGGAGTCGTTCGAATAGAGTCGTTATCGAAGAAACCGCTCGGACCTGATTCGGCGACGCCGGTGCAATCGGCATGCTCGTCGACCATTTTTGGTCGAAGCGCTTGTGGCTAGGTATTACAAAGCGACTGTCTCGATAGAAGATTTCCACGGTGATCGGATGGAAAATGCCGGCAAATGTTCGGAGAATTCGAACGCGACACCGAGGCGGTGAAAAATTCGAGGGCACCCGGCTCCACGAGGTGATCCTTCCTCGAAGTTTACTGCTTTCTCCGAGGGCGGTTGGTCCTCTCTTTCCCGAGGCTCAAGGTCGGTGCGTCCAGCTCCCATTTTTCATATTTCCTCCCGAGAGTCGTCGTCCCTCGCGAAGGTCTCGCGTGCTTCGCGAAAAATCGAAGCTACGCGGCGCGAAGAAAGGCGGTGGCGCGCGAAACCTTGCGATATCAGAATGTCAGGTCGCTGAAGTTTCTTTGGAAGATGTTGCTCCGGTGACGGGATCGAGAGACACGCCTGTTGATCTTTCGAAGGGGATTCTGAAGAATTTTAGAAGGAGGCGTATAGGATACGACCGTGGTATTTGCGAGCGCGATTCAACCGAGGAGCGTCTCGACGCGTTGTTTTCGCGCCCGCGGAATATCAACGCCTCTCGCGAACGGGTATGGAAATTTTTTAATAGCCCGTACCGGTAATGATAGACCGTGATCCGGAGGAAGGCGTTGCGGGAGCGTCTCGATGTTGGATAATCTAATCGATAGCGGTATTATGCGGAACAAAGGAGCGAGGATGCAATCGATTTCTTTTATTTCGCCAGCGTGGCGGACGTAATCGGAATAACGGCGCTCTCCGATGACTTTGGCCTTGCCGCTTTAAAAATGCGTTCCGCAGGCGGAAGTTAGGATTTCGTAAGTGGGCGCGCCAAATTTCTACTGGTTTGCGCAACGCCCCGAACACCGATCGAACTACCTCGCCGTACTCGGTAATTAAAGTCGCGTACATCTCCGTAACGAATCCCGATGACGAGGTCGGCCGATCGGACGGTCAGCGACGGATTTCGAGGGAACGCAACGGGTGTGTTGTTCGTCAACGAGACGCGCATGCAAACTACGCGGACGAAAAAGCGTATCGTCGGCGACAAGGTTTGACGGGGAAAAGGCAAGGAACGAACTGGCCGCTCGCGACGACCGCTCACTTTCTATTGTCCGATCATGCCAAGAAATTGTTCGATGTGATTTCGAGTTCTGCGAGTGGCCGCTGAGCGATCGCGCCTCTATTTTCTTGCTCGCTGAAATCCTGCTTATCTCTCGGCGCGCCTGCACGGGGCAAAAACGCTCGATCACCGATCTCTCGGATCAAACCGTGAGCCGTGACACGGTTCGCTCGATTCACAAGAAGTGCTTGATGCATCTGTTGTTCTTTATTGTAAAACCGAGTTTGTTATAAAACGATTAAGAGCTATTCAGATTGGCTGTCGGAGGAAATCGTGCGGGAAAATTGGAATTGTTCCGTGGAACCGGTCGGCATGCGTGGTTGAAACTCGTTCGAAGGTGTAGTCAGAGGTTGCAGGAGCTCGTAACGATCGATCGCCGTCGTGTAATTTAGCGTCCGAGAATATTGCAGCGGCCTGTTTCCGCGCTGCTCCGCCGGCAAGCTAGGAACTCGCGACTCGTCAGGCCGATCGCGTTTCCATCGAGTCGACTGTGCTCCCTTGCCTCGAACAGATTATACGGAACTGTTCTCGGTGAACGCGCGTCTGGGTGTTCGCAGGATACGGCCGGCGTTAAATCTTGTTCCCATTCACGTCTCTGTACAGGTCGTCGTTGATTCCGTACAGTCTCGGCGAGTCGTTGCAATCGACCTACGATAAAAAGGATTTATAGCGAATCGGTTGTGGCGAACGAGCGTCGATGAACAAAGGGAGGGCAACCAGGTACCTTGAACCACCAATCGCAGACGCGAGCCGACTGGCTGAACACCGTGCCGTTTGGACAGAGGAAGCTGAACTGACGTCCGTTCGGCAAGCACCAGTGCCAAACCTGAAAGAAATCGCATTCGAATCATTGAAAGCCGTCGATTATTTCCCGCGACGAGGGAGCGTCGATTTACCTGACATCTGGCTTCAGGGTCGGCGTAGTAACCAGGCAGCTTGCCTCCGCAGGTAAACGTGAGGCCGAACGGTACGGAATCGTAGATCGGGTAGTCCACGCCAGGTGTGTAACCGTCTACTTGCTGGAACGTCTCTTCGAATTAGACTCAATTTCAAGCCGTAACGCTTTAATTAACGCTAATTGTTCCGTAGGAATTTGTTTGCAGCCGCATGCAACGCGATGACGAAAATCTGTAGCCGGTTTTGAAAGCTCGCGTAAGCGGGCACGCGGTGATCGAATCGTCGCTTCTTTGAATTCAAACAAGCGGGCCGTTGCACGAATCGCATCTCGATTTCCCTTGGAACAAAGGCAATTAGTCGCAAGGTGCAACTATGAAAAGCATTATTTGCATTGCAATTCTCTCGCAGCTCTGTCGACACACCGCGACGGCTTTCGTCACGTATCGTCGTTCACAATGCAACGTGGACCGAGCGACCAGCGGGGATGCGCGCCATCGAATCCGGGGCCACCTTTCTCATATTATCGCGCGGCACGCATCGGGAACTCGTTGATTCGAATCCGATCTCGGGAATTCTGTATCGCGATCTCAAGGATTCCGTTCCGCGTTTGAATGGCGGTGCACAGATGGCCGTGTTTCCGGTGCGAAAAGCAAAGGGTTTCTCGAAGGAGGAGGTGGTGGCGGCGGCGGTGAAGGTGAGAGCCGGCAAGGAAATCCCTTTGCTCGGATGGCGGTTAATGATCCGAGCAGCTCCTAAAGAACGTCCAGACCGCGCGCGAAGGGGATCTCTCGGTGAGATCTTTTTCGCAATTGGCTATCGGTCGAAATGAGAAGAAAAAAGGAGGCCGTTGCGACACACGAAACGCGCCGGATCGAGCCAGTCCAGTGCGTGCACGTGCCGATGTCTGACCGGAAGTCGGTTACATTGTTCCCCGCAAGCGGATGCGCATCTCCGTGCCTTTGTATTCGATCTCTCTCTCCCTGTCTCTCTCCTCTCTCTCTCTCTCGCTCTCTCTCGCTCTCTCGTTGTATCTGCTTCTCGCTGACCGGTACGCGTACAACCGCAAAACACGGCCTCCACCCTCGAGACGCGACCGGTGATTTCGATGCTCGGCAAGCAGGCACGGCCGCGATCCTCACCGCGCGCCGCGTTACGTTAGGTCAGGATTTCTTCCATCGGCTCAATTTCTCTCGCTCGATCGAATACTTTTGGAATGTAAGAAATAAATGAGAAGACTCGTGCGAGGAAAACAGAAAGGACGCGTCGATATTCCGAAAGGATCTAAAGAGAATTTCCAGAGTCGCGCACCGTGAACGTTGGCCGCGATAACGATCGTCGGATTAATTAATCATTTTCAGTTTTCTGGCCGCTGCTCGCGCGGCATTGAAAATTCGGTTCCCTTCCATCCCGTCGCCGCCGCCGCCGCCGCCGCCGCCGCTGCCCCGTTCCCTTTCGATCCGCGTTCACGGTCACCGTTTCCGGTGAAAATGCCCGCGCCTCTCGCAGTCGCACGATCGAACATCGATAAACTCGGGAATAAAAATTATGCGAACCCGTGCGAGCTCGAGTTTCGGTGTCGTAACAGCGGAATCGGACGAAGTTTTCACGGATTGTTTGCCCGAGTTACGCGATCTCGGCGGCGGGTCCGGCGCGGAACAATCGCAGGAGGAAGTCGCGGGGATTTTCGCCGACGTTCGCTGAAAACGACTTTGTCTAACGAAGCGCGGGCGTGAAAGCACGTTCACGCAAGACACCGCTTAATTAATGAATTACTTCATTCCGCCACCCGTAGGAGATGACGCGAGAAGATAGCGTCGTCCTCCCTCTGTCATTGTTGCACGTGAGAACGCGCGATGAATATAATAATTTCGCGCTTTAATTCAGCACGGGTTTCGCAAACGCATTGTTCTGCTCGCGGAAAGATGCCCCTCCCGCTCTCGCGGATTGCGCGATCGATCTTTTCGAATTTTCGATCGAACTTTTCGCCCGAACTTTTCGCCCGAACTTTTTTGTTTTATCGAACCGTCACCGCACTTACCGCCATCGCTTGATACAGCAAAACCGCGCCGAACAGCAGCAGCGCGCACAAAATTTGATACCGCGAAATCATCTAAAAGTAAAAAGTAGATGGATCATGGCAATCGTGAAATCGTGGACATTCAGACGAGATCGGTCGGCTGAATCGAGGGAACTCGGGAGAGCTTCCGTCGAGTTCAGGTCGCGCGACAACGACTGTTTTTTACAAATCTCTTGTCAAATTCGGAGGTTACTTGCCTTTTCGTGTAAAGTCCAAACACCTTAATCCGCACTATCCTTCCGCGTGGTGCTCATTTATCTGGGGGTGACGCTTATTTTTCGGTGGCACAATGCACTGTCCGGTCCTGATACGCTGGACCTCCGCCTACGAGTTTGGTCTCCACGGTGTTTGTTTCTTTCTCGAAGGATGCTACCACGAAGTGGTGGTATATATATGGCTTTAGAGATCGAGCAAGAACAAGGGGGGGTTCTTGAGAGCCCCTCTTTCCCGGGGCTCCCACACCGGACGAACGGAGAAAGAGAAGAGATCCCAGGGAGGTAGGGGAGGGATCCACTTCTGCGATGCCGCAGATTCTTCTCTTACGCAATCCACCGTGCTCTTACACCCGTGAAAACACTCGGAACGATCGTACTTGAACCAGGGTTGCGACTCGTTCGACGGGCTTCTTATCCGTCATCGTTCGCGCCGGAAGGGATGATGCCGGCGATCGAACCGGCACGGCCTTCCATGGCCAAAAATTCCACCGATAATTCGGAATCCTCGTGGACGTCGCGGACCTTTCGACTCTTCGGAACCGCCAATTGGACCTTACCGACCGTTTACTTACGTAATTCCGTGTTTCTGCAACCGTGAAATTAATCGCGCCCGCAGGGACCAAAGGGAGAATCTCACGATTTCCCAAATGTTCGCTCGTTTCGAAATCGTTTCCTGCATCGTGATCACTCAGAGTCCATCGGCATCGGTAAATCCACCAACACGATCCTATCGATTAATTACACTTCTGTGTGTTTCTCTCGGGAGAAGGATGCTCGAGATTATTTCGCCGATCCTATCGATCAGATAGCTGTGTATTTTTTTTTCGTGGGATCCTCCGGCAAAACGGAAAATCCTCATCACGGGCCCCGAAATGACTCGGTGCAACGATTACCCGACCGAGCTCCAGCTCCGGCTGGAATCAACGTTCGTGGCTGTCCATCAAAAGTTATCCAAGCGTCGCGGTTTGCCAGAAGATCCACCGTCTCGATTATCCCGTGTTTTCGTCATCCCGCTCGAGGACCGGCCACAGAAATTCGGCTCGTCCTTCGTGCATTTTGCGCCGCGCTTTCCCATTCCCTTTCCCCACGCATAATGCTATGCATTTTGCGAAACCCTTGATATTTTCTAGGCTCCTGCGCGACACAGGAAACTAGAAACTTTCGTGAAACAATGCTCGTCAACCTTGACACGCTATTGTTAATTTATAGAAAAGGTACCGTGCATTTGGGAAAACGGGATATTCGATTCCCTCGAGGGACGACCAGCGGGGGGCACGCTCGACCTGGAGGAAAATAGAATTCTCGTGCGCGATCAAGTGGTTCGTTTGCATGTTATCTTCTTCTCGGCAACCTCTTAATTTTCGAGGCGCGTTCAGCGGCAATCAGCGATGCATAATTGCCATCCGTGAACTTCTCCAGATTGACATGCGGATGCTGCAAAATTAGACGGCTCGCTCGTCTGCGCGTCGAATCGGATAACAAAGTTCTGCGTCGTTCTTCAGCGTTTTCCGCTTCGGTCGCATGGGCTGAACGCGGAAAACGAGCCGCGCTGAACAAGAGAAAATAAAGCTGAGGCGTTGTTCCGAATAAAATTATCCATACGCTCGTTAATTACATATCGGGGCTATTGCAAAATCCGCGTAACACTCGTGGGAAGGTCTGGTTGCTTCTTTTACGATAGAGAATAGCATGGAATCATCTTGATGCCGCGAATGAAAATACCGACGTTGACAGAGAAGAGAGCTCGTGTCTCATTCTTGTTAAGAAACCTGCTATTAGGAACATTATGGTCGCATTAGAAAGTCCTCCCTCGCCAGCTGGCCCGGCGAATTTGACGCGCGAGCCCAATTCGAATTTCAAGTATCTTGTCACGCGATGTATCTTAATGCCCCCGTTTCGAGTGTTCCGCCGGAAAATCGCGGGTGTCGCGTTGTTGCGCCTCTAACAGAGAATGTACCAGCTATCCGGCGTTCTTGTTTTTTTCTTCAGGAAGGCAATCAAAAGAAGACCATTTGTTTTAATGGACACTTTCGTCAGACGGTTACCTCTGTATCCCGAATCTTCACACGCTCGGCAATGTTCAGCCGCTATAAGCTTTCGTAATTTCATAACCAGTTGACTTCCGAGCATCTTTCCTGTCACGTTCAACTCGCCTACACAAGCAACATGAAAGTCTTTCTCACGTTTCTACCACTGTCGGCCGATTAAGTATTTCATTATGATATCGCGCGTGCAAGGAAAGAACGAGTGAGAGAGAGAGAGAGAGGCGCATCAAAGTGCTGAAAATTATACCGAGTTTAGCAATCCGATCGTCCTCGTCGATTACCCCGTTGATACAACACGGGGACATTGTTGTAATTATCTAACGATGATCAGCCGATTTCCGACACAGATCGGAACGATTCGTAGGAAAGGCTTATCGATTTATTGCACGTCCGCCGATTGTCCAATTATTTTAATTGATATCTCGATTTTGATCCGCATCTTCCGACCAGCGCTCGCGCATACACAATCACACCTGTGCTATCTTCCTTACGTAAGGCAGCTGGAATCGCGTGGATTTTATTCTATCCACGGTTACGTAAGCAATATAACATCAATTATAACGAATCCTAGGAAGCATGTATCGTTGCGTCGCGGTGGCAACGTGGAACACGTTCCTCCGTTCGTTCTTTCATTCCTTTCGCGATCGTGTTCTTTTATGTATCGGCGGAGGACAGTTCCGGGGAATGTTTTTGCAAACGGCTGTACCTGCATTTATTGCACGTCCGACACTCTGCCGCACCGCGTTTATAAGCGATTCCATACATGCTGTCCCACATTTTGTTCGCGCGCACGTGGACACCTGTGCTCGAGCAAATCAATAAACGCTCGCATCGCGTTGTGCAATGCCGACCGCAAAAATGAAAGCTCGTTGGCCAAACAAATTCTTTGACCGTACGCGCGAAGATTGAACATATTAAAGGACGTCGTCGATTCAGCGAGCAAAGCCCGCATACACGTTGGAACCTCGTCTCTTCGGAATCTGTTGCTTTCGAGAATTCGAGCGATTCGACGCGGTGATCCGAGCGGCAAGGGTCGACAGGTGGAGAGACGTTATCTGGGGAGCGTCGCTTCAGATTTATCAGGTGCGACGATAATAGCGACGCGACGCGACGGTGTGGCACGCGTGCGTGGTGGCGTCGATGGTTGCTCGAGTCGCGGCGAGCGTTTTATCAGTCGGCGCGAGTTGACGCGAGCCGAGTCGCGCTGTCCCAGATTTTCAGTGGCACGTACGCGCGACACTGCACGGACATACCTGTCTCTCTTTCTCTTCGTCCGTCTGTCTATCTGTCTGTCTGCCTGTCTGTAAATCGATCGTACACCGATCCTAGATCGGTCCATCCTCAGAACGGTTTCGCGGTTGAACGAGCGCGGATCGAGCCGACCATGTTTCCGGATACCTGGAACACCGCGTAGCTGCGTGTCGCAGCTGCATTCGAATTCGAATCACCTGAGATCGCACCTGTGTGTTCGAACCGACGCGGCGGCCAAGTGTTTTTGCGTGCTCGTCCTTTTGGTTTTCGTTCTCTCCACAGTGATGTCAATCGTCGATCGTGCGAAAGCTCTGCAGGTAATGAATCGCCGTTTCTTTTCGGAACGGAGTCGACTTCTTCGAGAGAACTCGATCGTTCGAACGAAACGGTGCGAAATCGTCGAGAATCTTTCGCTGATTATCATCGTAGGCTTCGCGTAAGAACGTCCGCAATTAAAGAACGCATTTCGCGTCTCACCGAGCTTCTTTTTTAATTGAGTCATCGCGTATCGAGGATCGTAAAGGCTCGTTATCTTGTCGGCAGTGTTTGCCAGAGATAAGTCGAATTTATCCGCTTCCGATGCCCAAGCTGCGTTCCAATCTTCTCTTATCTGAAACCTTTATGCTCATCGGCTCCAAAGGTACATACACGCAACACCGATACAGCTTCATTACCTTCGAATCGCGCAAAGTTCTTCCGCGTTTCTGATCGAGAAAACTGTATCGGGCTATCGTGAGAAAGTGTAGAAGAGAACGACGATGAATTATGCCGCGTCGCATCGCGTCGCGTCGCGTCGTTTCATTCTGTTCGACCGATTCATCCATCGGGCGGTCTGCAGAGTGCTGATCAAGTGCTGCGTTGATTAATTGGAAGATTCGTCGCGCATCAACTTGCAATTAAAACCGAGGAATACAGTGTTGCAATGGAGGAGAGTGAACGCGAACGTGCACGGTTGAAATTCTAACGACGCGAGACGCGCGTCGTTGCAGCTCGTTCGTGACACGGGTATAATGGTTTCCGGTCAGACACCCATCTACCGACGCTTCCGGTATCCTTGTTGTTACCCTCTCGTCAACTCCGAGTCGCGTTCTTTCTCGCTCCCAACGAACACACCGGACTTTAAATCGCTCCGGTCCTTTCTCGGTTTGCATCGGCGAGCGTTTGATAAAAATCGGTGAAAATCGATATCCCGAGGCTTAACGGAAATCTTAGAAAACCGTAATAACGAGCAGCGACTGTCTATTGCTCCATTTCATCCTCGAACGATACCGTTACCACGAATGCTGCACCTCATTCTCTCTTTCTCCCTCCACCCTTTCTCTCTCTCCCTCTCTCTCACTCTCCCTCTGCCCCTCTGTCTCGGTCCGCGAATGTCTCTGAAACGCCACAATTAGTCAACCAACAAATCCGTGCCGTTTCATCGAATTCCTTGCATATTTCGCTCGATGAAGCGGCTCGCGTCGCGGGGAATGAATTCCCAACGGAGCACCCGGTACGTGGATACGCGCGTTAACGTTTCTGGTATTGTACGCGGGTGTAATTGGACGACAGGTGTACACACGGCGCGGCTATACAGGGTGCTCTAAAAATAAACTCGGGCTCGTTCGTTTCCCCGTTAATTGGTCGTGCAGGATTTTTCTGTCTTTTTTATCGAGGAAAGCGTATTATCGGGTTTCGCGGAGGGGAACAAACGGACGGAGTACGATTTCACGAGACGAACGCGTTTTCGCCTCGGTCGACTCGTTTCGACCTTCGTTCTTGAATTTCTGCGTCGGTCGCATAAACTGGTGCGCGTTTCCGAAACGGTAACCGCATGCACACACGCGCGCGCGCGCATGTGTTCACCGGCGTGGATACGAACAACAGAATGCCCGCACCTGACAAACGGACGGAATGCATTAATGAATCCCTTTTCACCTGACTATCGGTCACCTGACTCATTTCCTGCTCGAGCCCCCCCGAGCGACTCTCGCGATACCATCGTCGTTCATGTGCTCCCGCGCATCCGTTTCGTTCGATGAAATCTGTGCGACCGCGAACAAAAGCCCGCGTTTGCGCGAACCGGACGACCGAAAGTGGATCCCAACCGTGCGCGCGCGCGCGCGCTCGTGTTTGCATTCGGCGATTTTCGATCGCACCGAAAGGAGAGCGAAAGAGACGATCGGGTGGAGCGCAAGGTGCAACGCGTGCTGCGCGACAGCTGTTTTCCGCTTCGAGTCGAGACGTTAAGCTCGTTTTTAATTTCGTGGCTGAACGCATTTCGGTATATAACGATGACGATCGTAACGACCGCGCAAGGGCGGAATCTTCCCCCTTCGGGGGCCGTTGGCCCGGCGTAAATTGCAGCCTATCCTCACCGCTTTCGAACATTTTTCTCTCCGTTCGCAGGCTATTCGAAAACGTTTTGCATTCTTAATTCCGTGATACCTCCGCTCCGAGTAGTAAAGCGTGTTTGTACTCAAGGGACGCGAGGAGCTTCGAGAGTAGACTCTGAGCGGAAAAGGAGTCCAAAGTTCGCGATGGAGGACGAGGATTTTGGTCTCGCGATGAAGGATGACGAGGGAGCAGGAGGAAAAGACAGAGATATGCCTTCGACGATCAAGGTTCGTTTTTTGGATCAGTAGCTGTACGGTAGGATGAATAGCGACTGGAATTCGAAATACATTTGGATGGTGGAGAATTGCGGTTCCGTTCTGGGAGGAAGGATGATGAATGAATTTTGAAAATTGGTTTAGGCGGGAGAGACGGTTAGGTCGGTGATGACAGCGCCGTTATCCGGGGCGACCGACGCCGGAAACGCCGTCCCTGCGCGGCCACCGACCGCCTCCTCGTCCTCTCCGGCTTCCTCAGTCGTTTCCAACCCGCCGAACATACCGAACGTGGTCGAGTATCACCTGAAAGTGAAGCCCGGACGTGCGCAGAGGTTCGATAACGCTCCCGTGAGTACCGGTTGTCTTTTCAGACTCCTCTCAGCATTTCATCGATCAGCGCGCGTTTCAATTTCTTGCAAATCATTCGAACGTTTTAAAATTGCTGCACGGTTTCATCGTTTCGTCCAGTGACGAATTGTCATTGACGTCGGACAGGCGTGCGGGTCTCCTTTTAAATTCTTTCGATCCGGGACAGTGAATTTTGCAACAATTTATAGAGAAAATATCAGAGAAATCGACTGATCGTTTTTCATTCGCAGAAAAGTCAAACCGCCGAAGAGATGAAGAAGGAAAAGAGTCCTGTAACCACCAGCGAGAAAAAGAAGGACTTCGTGTCAAAGTTATCTCGCCTGTCGATCGACAACAACGTCTTCGAGGGATCGACGGATCTGCCTCAGGTGTTTCAGGTATGGATTTCGATGTTTACCTTTTACCTGTTTCCGTTAACTAGTCCATTCCAAGGCTGTGCTCCCCGTGTCGAAAGATGAATAGGAAGCGCGCTTCAGAAAAAGTTGAACCTGACAAAAAGTGAAATCTCGTTCCCCTTGATCTTCGTAATAATGCCTCGAAAACGTCCCGATTCTTCGATCGAACGATCTGCGTTCTTCCCGTTCACCCGACGCCGTCTCGGTCGATCGAAAAAACCGAGTTCGAACCCTTTCGAAAGTCCAGCGAGAGTACGCTGGCAGTCCAAGGTCTCGGTTTAATTAGTACCTGAGCGTAGCGATGCGTGGGAGACTAAAGGGGACCCTTTTCAGGTGAAATATCTGGGCTCTCATGATGCGAGGGGCCTCTGGGGCATCAAGCACACGAGAAGACCCGTCGATAACATGGTGGCCGCGGCAAAGGCCTTACCGACCAACACCATGCTGCCGCTCATCAAATTGGTCGTCTCTCAGGAAGGAGTTGCGCTTCTGCCGTTGGAGAAGAGGAAACAGGATCCGAACTTTTCCAGGATGTACGCGATAGAAACGATCTCGTACGGGGTGCAGGATCTCGTGTACACCAGGGTGTTCTCCATGATCGTGGTCCGCGAGACGGAGAACTTCCGAAGGGTCTCGCCGTTCGAGTGTCACGGTTTCGTCTGCGAATCGAAGCATCACGCGAGACAGCTGACCTACGCGTTGGCCACCGCCTTCGAGATTTACTCGAGGACCGTGAAAGCTCAGGATAAGATGGCCGAACTGGCTGGCAATAACGCGAAGAAGAGATTCGCCATAGATCTCAGAAGCCCCGAGGAGATCGAGGCCGATCTGGCCATGGATTCCGAGGCGTGAGGTCTCGCTGAAAAAAGTATTTATTTTTCCATCGACGCGTCGAGAGGAAAGTCGATGAGGAAAAGCGCCGCGTAGGAACATCGGAATGCAAGGACGTCTGCTGGATGGACGATACAGGGTACAATATTGTCGAAGATATTTAATGTATATACGAACTCGACCGCGTTTGTAGCTGTAAGCTCGTGTTAGGAGGAAAGTATCGACATTATTATTTCTTCTTTTTTACGAAATAAAACACTAGGCATTTAAAAAGTCCGCTATGGATGCGAATGGTTCTCCTTTGCATAGATGTTTCCATCGGGAGACTGTTCGCGGTCCGGACAGCTTGTTGTAAATAGAAGTTTCGCCTGTATAAAGCGGTAGTATATCATAGGCAAGAGAAGTGACGCGCTGCATTTGCCGAAGCATGGTACGAGGCCAGTGGCTCCTAGGCGATAAACGAGATATAAGGTTACTTTGATTCTTCTTTCTTCGAGTAAAATATTCTTTAGTGAGAACTCAGATGTACTGTATAAGATACGAATTACTCTTAAAAGGGCTTGCCGCGTCTGTGGTCACGAGAGTTGGTGTAATTGTTGTTTGTTAATTATTTTATCGGCATCGCGAACGGAGGAATAGGTACTTCCTATCCACCACATAATGGCTAGTTATCCAAAGATACCGAATAGAAAGGACAGCCGATAATCGCCGAGGCGTTTCGGGGATAATTGCAATTTCATAAAAATATCACCCGAATTAAAAAAAAAAAACGAAGAGATTGGATTAATTTCTAGCCGCTTTGTGTGTACGTGTGCATGTGTGTTCCTTTTATCTTCGTCTTATGCATATTCCTTTCGATGTACAGTAATCTTCGCTGCGTTCCGAGTACTTCAATCATCGATAAATCGTTCGCTATTTCTTTTAATTTATTTTCGACTTACCGTTAAGTCACGAAACCAATATCGACACATATCAGTTGTTGTACATAAATAATAATTGTGCATATCGTTTTAGTTAGCCGTTAAGATTTCCTTTGCTTTTCGTGAAAAATATGAATCGCCGTGCCGATGTTTTATTTTTCGTACTGTAGGCTTGGGACACTTGTGTAACTCTTCTTTGCGCGTGAGACGACTGCTTAATTATAGTCTTTTAATTACCTGTATTAGCACATACGCCACTTATACGAATACCGTGTACAATAAATTTTTTACAGATTCTGTAATATCTTTATTGCAATACTTACACAATATCTCTTGTACATTGCACACTTTTTACACGTGCCGTGGGCTAGGCTATCGCACGCGAACAGAACTACGATTAATTCTTAAATACTAAACGAGCTTGCTACTCGCATGATCGCATTTCAGGCAAGTTAACGTGGTCAATCCTTTTTTTTGGGTAGTCCACAATTTTTTTAAGTTTTTCATCATTACTTTCAGTTCGACTTCGGAAGAAATTTCACGTCACTGGTTTCGAGATGACTTCGTCCGGTTCAGAATCCTCGAAGTTCTCGCAGGTGGTTTGTTGGAGATGGGTTCCACGTCGGACACTTTGGTGGAGTGCTCCATGTCGCTCTCTTCCTCTTCCACTTCCTTACCTATCGCCTCGTTCAAGTTGTAGAAATTCTCCGATTCCTCGCAGGGTATTGAATTCTCTGTTCGCGTGCAGACGAACGTAGCCTGGCGAGACGAACGCGGAATCGTATCAGCGAAATGTCCAGGAACAACGGAGTTTGAAGTGAAAAAATAGTGTACCTGATTGAAGACTGTTTCCGCAGGACAGATGAAGCTCCATCTGGTCGCACCCCTGGCCTGAGGCATGCAGACGTGGAAGACTTGGCAGTCGTTCTCCATGTCGGCATAGTAACCATAAATTCGGTCGTTGCAGGAGAAGGTGTCCACGATGTTCTCCCGGATCACCGTGGCGTTGTCCGGTAATTCCAAACCTCCGGTCTTGTTCTACGATTCAGACGCGCAACGAATAAATGGATCGTTCAACCAGCGCGCAATTTCGTTGTGTTTCAGAGTGTAACAAACCTTGTACTCGGGAGCTGGCCTCCTGCTGGACTTTGGTTGCTGAGGAAGACTCCACGCAACGGCAAAGACACCGACGAGCAAAATCACCAGGCACGTTCGCGGAATCATGATCGTACGTATTAATATTTTTCTCCAAATGTTCCAGAGATTTTCTGCTAAAAATAGCTGGAGGCTCGATGGCTGGAACCCGGGGGATTCGAGAGTCGTGTCGAGTTCTGTGTCCGAGGATCCTGAGAAGACTGATGATTCGATCCGCGGAAGGGTGTTATATAGCGACCTGCGTGTAAGGATCTTGAATATTGTATGAATGGCCAATTCTCGGTAGGCAGAAATTAGTAATTTGATCACGTTTGGTCTGCCAATGACCATCCAGACGTCCACATCATCCTCGAAGGCCCGATGCAAATTTCCCCGCTGATGTGCCGAGCGATACGCTGCTCGTGCAACCACCATCGAATTCCACCGGACCGCTACGCGTAATATTTATTATTTGATTATTCAGGGATCGTTCGACGTGGCCATTCAGCTGATCGCGGGTGCGAGTATGACCGTTGGCGGACAAAGAGACCAGACTCCATCCCCCAGTCGAGCATTTCACGCGCATCATCATTTTCTTCAAGTCGAACAAAGAGACATTAACATGCCCTTAAGAGTTTCGCGAGGCGCAGACGTTCTTCCGTCGAACGGACATTATTCCTGAAAGGAATCCGGTGCGGTGTGTTCTCTATGAATATCCTGAGGACGTTCCTCGTCGAAGGTCGGATGCAAATACCTCGGGGATCGAAGTAGCCCTCGCGAGCGAGTGAGATCGAATTTCCTTGGCTGATTGAGAAAAGTTGGACGTACGCGGCCTAAGAAAAAATTCTGTAAATGAACGGCGGAAGGATATTTCGACGCGTGTCCTGTGAAATTTCGATGATTCGGATGCGGTGACCCGGTGGTCCCGTTGGCTCCGATCCAATGGGAACTCTGACAAAAGAGGCGCGCGGATTCGAGGCGGCCGCCGAAAAGCGAGGGCGACTCGCGTCTCCTTAAGGTCGCATCGCGATCACCGATTATTCGGCATCTGAATACCTAACACGGGGCCCCGTCGGTTGCAAAATCGTGCGTGCCCGCTTCTTCTGGTCATTGACCATGGAAACCACGAAGACGGCTGATCTTGAAGTTCTTTTTTAGTTTCCATCGCTCGCGCGCCCTTTACAGCTACCGTTTCGCAGTATCGGCATGATGGACCACGAACCTTTTGGTCGATGGTTTTTCGCGAATCCAAGGGAGAGCAATCACCGCGGGAATTTCGACTGGTTATCTCGCGATCGCGTTCGCGGCAAGGTGAACAGCCCGAAAGTATCGGTGCTCGTTGAACATTCCAGCCACACTTCCTCCGCCACGATCACGAGGAATACAAAGGGATTCGGCTACAGGCTGGTCCACGCTCGTCGAAGAAAGAAGGTCGATTCGGCAAACTTTCGCGGTGACCGCGCGCACACGGTCCGTATTTCTTATTCACCGTCGATAAATCGACGATCCACGAGTTCATCTGCATACCGAACACGCCTGAAATTTATAAATCTCTCGATAGAGCTTCCTGGATCGGAGGGAGAAAACCGGTGACCAGAGGAGTGTTATCAAAATAATTTATTGCTTGTACATGTTTCTTACAGACAGTAGAAACGCGTTGTTAACAAATAAATAATGAAAATTTGGTAGATATGCGGCGCGACAATAGATAAAAAGGCAGGTACGCAAAGTGGACTTTGGTACGAGGACAGAATCTCTGTCGATCGCGAATGGATGAGAAAAGGTACACGAGGGTTGTGTGAGACGGCGTATAAATAAAATAATAAATAGTTCAACATAAATAAAACAATAACATAGGTTACGCAACATATACCCTCGTTGATTCGCGACGAACTTCTAAAAACGGTGTCGCGATCGAAACGAGGAATAAACATTAGTCCTTTCGACAATTAACTAGAAACCTGAGCACGAAGAAAATAATCGCAGCGATGGATCTTCGACCATCTCTTTTCTCTCGCTGCTATCGTTTGTTCATTCGAGAGAATGAACGTTCCTCCTGCGGCCACTGGCCATCAGTTTTGGGGTTTGTAGGCGGCGTAAGCGAGATCCTGAGGAGATTCGTTGGATGATCGACCCCAGTAGCCGTGATCGTGGTCTTCGTGATCGTAGTGATGCTGGTGCTGAGCGTGCTCGTAGTAGATGACCTTGGCCGGGTGGGATTTCTTCAGGTCCAGCCAGAATCTCGCGGCGTTGATGATCAAGCCGAGGATGGCGATCGCGAAGAACTTGAGTTGGAAGTGCGTCGAGATCAGCTGAAGGAGCAAGCTCAGCTTAGCCTTGAACAGCATGGCCAAACCCAGAAGCTTCTGCAGATGCTTCTTCTTCTTCTTACCGAACTTCTTCTTGCGCCCCTCCACTGCAATCAAAATTTTACGGAGTTATTGAATGGTCGGTCGGGTGGTTTTGAGAAGGGAAAGAAGTCGGAGTGATGTTTGATCGACCGCCGAGGAATACGAGAAGAGACGGAGAGGAGGCGGGAATCGAAGACGCCGGCACCGTTAACCATGTTCCCAAAGACGCTCCTGAAACCCGTGGCACCGATTTTCCCCGCCGCGCCGCCCTTCCCCGACACTCGACATATTAATGCGTGAATCGACACAGAAACCAGGGAAACAGTTGACTCGTTTCTCACCACGAACTCACTCTCTTCGGTCGACTCGATGCGTTTCGATGGCCGCGATTCACGCCGCTAAAAGTCACGTGTATCGCAGGGTGTTCGCAGCGGCGCTGCTCTCCTAAGCGCTCGTTCAAATCTCCGCTCTATGCGCGCCGACGAGAAGCGGTTGCCGTTCGATTTCTCGCACGACCTTCGTACGATCGAAAAAGGAACGCGATTGCTTGGACCTGGAGTATCCGATAACCGGAGCGACGCAACCGACAAATATTTGGATTTTGAAAAATGATAAAATTCTGTGGAACTCCTAAGTGGACCGCAGGCGGAAGCCTCGAAGGAATTTCCATCGAGGAGAAACAACGCCTGATTCGAGCGCGCAATTAAAGCAACTTTTGAGACGTCCGTGTCGCTTGACCCAGAAACCTTTAGCCGGGCCGGGTTTCGTTTCAGTCGCGGGCCCGGTAATTTCTTCTGGCCCGCGCAGCCGTCTTAAAAATGAGTCACGATTCTTTTCACAAGAATTTCTCAAGCAGGTCGCATCCCCGAAACTGGAGCAACGTTACGATGCACCAAGCGAGATTCCTTCAACAGCCGAGGAATCATTCTAATGTCTGTCAAATTGTGTTCAATTTTCTGGCGGCGACTTGCTCGAAAAGATAAGGAAGATAATGAGCCGGGTACCGTTAGCGTTGATTCGCCTAAGTCGTGCCATTAAACCGTGCACAAACTCCGAGCAAAAGTCGGCGACATATCGGATGTTGAAATTCAGGCGATCACCGTTGACCTAAAGACACGTATTCGCGTGGTCGCAGACGGCTCATCTTCCGCCGGCGTTTCCATGCTAATTGCGTTTTTCTTTAAACAAGCGTTAAATGGCTGGTGCAAACATAATAGCGTTTGTTCACCCAGTTTGTCGCGAAGCCGCGAGACCGACCGCGAAAAAACCTCCTCGTCTCATCCGTATTCTTTGCATAATCGATCTGGATAGTCTGGCTCGTAGAGCGGTTCTTTCTAGGATTCATTCATAAAAACGAGTCGCACGAGTACGCTCGCGCATCGCCCTTGAACCGACCTTGCGCGTCCTCGATTAAATATTAAACGGTTCTCTGCTGGTACAGTGCTCTTCGTTCGACCGCTTTAACTTTGCAAAGCATAATTCGGGTGTTTAGAAATTATGTACAAACGAAAGAGGCGAGCTCGGATCATAATCAGAGTAATCTCGAGACGAAGGAAATTGAAGGTCGGTAAAAGTTAGCCGACTTTTTTGAACGGTGCCCACGGACGTTGACGCGAAGGAAAGTCCAGCGTGATTTTATCATGCGCTCCGCGTGCCGATGAATCGATTAGAAATTCGATCTACCGTTCCGATACCCGTTCGATCGAGCTGATCGTCGCGTCATACGATTTCCTGGGACTTCTCGTGCGTCGTCCCCAAAATCGTAGTCCCCTTTTAGGCTGAGGTCACGACCGGTCGCGGGTTCAGCGAGTCGAGCTCTCGTTCTCACCTTGTTGCTCGCCCTCCGCTTCCTCCTCGACCTCCTCCGCCCTTCCGGGGTTTTGGATGTCATCGACGACCTCGGCCACGAAATTTCCAGCTTGCTCGATGACCGCGCTCATCGGAGGGTCGGCCTTTTTTCCGGTGACCTGCAGTTCCACCTGATCGATGTCCCTGGCCAATCTGCTTGTCAGACATCCCACGGTGTTCTCCTCGAACACGCAGTCGAGAAGGCCTTCGTCTTCCTGCTTCCTCTGGATCGCTTCACCCTGGACGCACAGGGCTAGGCCCAGGAGCAAGGCAACGGACACCACTGTTATCCTCATGTTCATTTTTCCGAATCGATTCGTCGATTTCCTCGAGACACTATCACCAAACGCGAAACCACGTCCCTTCTGCTTCCTGTCCTCTCCACCCTTGTCCGGCTTTTCTTTGATCCGCGTGCTCGGCCTTCCGCTTTTTATATCCTTGGACCGCGTGTCACGGGCACGAAGTGGTTGTGGAAGGTGCGTGGTCGAACATATATGAGAGTCTAACCCCTTCCTTCTGGACTTCCGCCAATCGTTGGTCCTGCTTCACCCGAGACCCACCGGGCATCCCCCCACTTTTCGTGCCCACGCATAGAGTCCTCTGTCTCTCCTTAAGGAATTCTGGCCAGCTCGTAGGGTCGAGACGCTCCCGTGAATGGGAAAGAATTTCGTGAGATATTCCTGTGCTTCGCGGACCACCACCGATACCAACGGTCAATTTATTACTTTCGTTGGCATATCGATGCCTCAATTAATTCATCGCCGTTTCCGTTTCACGAGCTATTTTTATCCTTGTCGCGTTGCCGAATTTTGTTCCGGCAATTAGCAATTTCACGTTCTCCGTTGACGCTCGTAACGGATCTTTGTCGTCGGAACGGTCGGTTTCGTAACACGGCGATTGTTTTTGGCATCGCCGAATTCTTCTTTCGAACGAGGCGTTAATCGCGTTCCTCGATAATCGGAACACGCTTGAAATTCGGTCGCTGATCGGACGGTGCGAATGAATTTTTTATGTCGCGATCTTCCCCCGTTGCTGAAAAACGTAATGGATCTAGGATCGTGCGCGTGCAACTTGGCACGCGTGTGAGTCACGTACGTGGACCGACGACATGAAATTCCGTTCAAACTACACCGGGATGCTAATACAACCCAATTTCGACCATCTTGATCGTCGTTATTTAAAGAACGAAGAGACACGGAATCGTAGAGAAATCGTTACTTTCGAAACGCCATGGGATCAACGAATAACGCGCATCTTTTTACCTGCCTACGTCTCACGCCTTTTCGTTTAATAAGACTTTCGATTATCCCACGAGCGAGCGCCGCAGAATCTTTTTCAACGGCCGGAGAGACGAAACGTCGGCCGTTGCTTCGGACGACCACCGTCATGAAAATGTTCCGCTTTTCAGAAGAATGCTCTCGGGCGATTCGCCGTGACCGAGTCAATGTCACAACACCTTACGGATCATTGTTCGGCCGATTCACCGTGAACTCTTCGTCTTTCTTCTCGTCGAGAGCAACTCGTAATTGTCCCGTTAACTTCCTCGGTTATTAGAAAATTCGACGAGCAAAGGAAATCGAGGAACATAATCGACGTTAAGTTTCACCGTTTAACAAAATATTGTGTGCCCCCGTAAAGATTATTACGGCGTTGAAACGGAGAAGATTGAGATTACCGGAAGAAACACGGAGGCGACTACTTTCGAACGAAACGAACGCTCCGAGGGGCTCGCCGTTCGTCGATATTAATTCACGCCGCGCGGCGTTCGTTTAATTCAATTATCCTCCGTCAATGATCGATGCTCCCCCGTCAAAATTTTGTTTATAGGCTACGGTAAATTGCGGCGAGCCATCGTTTGGATTCCGATCATGGGAGTTCTCGAGCTTTTCACCGGCCATTTAATTCCCTCGAAATCGTCACCGCGCGTACGGTACCTTTTCACCGGTCAAACTAGATTTTTTGCGGAACGTGTTTTACACGTTGGCCGAATTAACGTTAGAAAGATGAATTTGTATAAAGTTTGTCGTTCCACCGATGAAAACTACATTCCTGAAAGGACATTAAATTTCTAACGAGCAGGGAAATAAATTCATCGACATCGAATACATTTTTTATTTGAACGTTCGTCAAGGTTGTCGCGTTACAAAAATCGTGCACAGAATTGAGAGAATTTTTCATGACCGGTACCAGAGGAAGGAGTATCCCTTGAGACGATGAGGCTCATTCGTCTTGTTCGCTCGAGGAACGAACGAAATGTTGGGCTGATGACCGAACTCGTTCGACAGATACCTCACCCGTGTGTCGACACCATTTTCACTTTGTGCTCGATAACTGCCGTCCTTTTTACCGCTCCTGTAACCATCCTCCTGGTGCTCGTGTGACGTTATCGTGTAATTGAACCGATAGTGGAGCTCGTTTGCCATTTTCTCCGGAACTCGGCCGTCCGCGGCCACGTCCCCCGAATTTGGACCACCGTTTCGCAATAACTTCTTTGCGGAGTCCACCTTGTTTCTCACGATTCCCTCTTCCAAACTCTTTCCTCTTCTCGCCTCAGACGAATCCTTCGGAGCATCAGGAATTTCGTTCCATCCTTCGAAGAGTTTTTCTTTTGTGGTCGCATCATCTGTGAAATCAGAGATTTCTCTGAGAAAAGGGACACTAAACTGTTGTCGTTAATTTTCTAGGATCTTTTTTACCAAAATTCGTGCTCTTTGTCACGGTCTCCACCATGTGCTCCAAAACAGGAGGCAGCTTTTCTTGAGAACGGGTTGGTGCCGATGACGCCATTGAAGGAGTGCGAGCGGTTTCATTCGGTTTCTCCTGCTTTATGGGAATCTTGCATCCGCCGCAGGCCTTCGCCACAGCCTCCACCAGCTTCTTCGCAGCTTCCGGTCTGTCTCCGAATATTTCCAGCGCATCCTTCACTTGTGAAAGTAAAATGAACGTTCAATCAGGTTAACGTTCGGGCTGGAATAATTAAGTGCAGGTGGTGTTGCAAATTCGGAGACTCACGACCGGTGATCTTCCGGTTTCTCATCCTGGTGATAACGAAATCGCCGTTCTCGTCCGTCGCGTAACCGGTCTCGTGATACACTCCGTCCGCGGTTATAAATCCGTATTCTCCGGTGATAATCCCTCTGGTGTCTCATAACAAAATTACACCCCTTAATCCCCTCGTTCGATGCCTCGGCGTCGACGTTTTTCACTTACCTTTTTTCTCGTATCTGTGCTGGAAGTCCACGATGTTGAACGAAAATTCATACGGTCGAGTCTCCTCCTTCGTTTCGGCGACGTCCGCGCAGCTTCGCGGGAAAACGTAACAGAGCAGCCACAGAACCATGAAACCCCCTTTCTGAAACGTTCGGAACGGTCTTCTCGATACCCTTTGCGGTAGGACGGTTTTAAAACTTGGCCGAAGGGAATTCTCACCGTAAAGAAGAACATTTCGACGAGGTTGTTGCAGCTTCGCGATCGCACGACCGAATGAAGGGAAGAATAAATCCGTGAAGCGTTGCACGGTGATGCAACGAGCGAGAAAAATATTTTCCCGCCGGTTCATCGATGAAATCGCCGATGGGGGGAGCGAAAAAATCCGCGGAGACGCAGAAGGATTCTCCGACGCTCGCTTTCACGCGTTCGAACGGTCCTACGCCGGCAGACAACAGTCGTAAATCTTTTTACGATGGACCGAACGAACGTTTGTTTGCTCCCAGCCGATGACTCGCCGTAAAACTCTGTGTCATTTACTTAAAGATTCTCGTGAAAAAACGATGCAACCGCGGTTCACAGTTTCCACGTCTCGGTGATCAAGAAATTCGAGACGAGTCTAACAAGAATTTCACGGTTTGACGAGCATTGTGAGCGTCTGTCATGTCGCAGATAAGAATCTTCAGAACCTTGGACGCTCCTTTTATAAGATGCGAGAGCATCGTGAGTTATTAGAGACGGCGCAGAGAATTGCAGTAAATCAAGGAGAAACGACAAGCATAGGTCACTCGACAAAAGAGTCGACGGTTACCGTGTTTGCATAATGTTCGCGGCGATGCAGACGCACATGCATCTTCTCGTCGCGAATCGACGGATCGCAGCGAAGGGATGCGAGTAATAAATGATGGCGGCAATTTGTATCGTTGAAGGTAAACCGGACGGTTCGTCTTAATCTTCCGCGCAAATGACTGCGAAGCGTCACGGCTTTTCTAATCAGAGAAAACGGAGAACGGGAGCATGGAAAATCGTCGATCGAAAATCCTGAATGCTTTCACGTCGATCGTCGAGCGGCGCCGAGCGGCGTCGATCCAAGCCCCGAAGCATACAAAGATTAGTCCGGGTTCGATTCCGATTTGCCTGCTACGCGTCGTGCATCGTGCATTTTGTAGTTTAGAAAACGGTACAGCGGTACGATTCGTATGGCTAGCTGTCGATACAGGATCGATGACGGTGGCATACTAACGATACGATGTAGAGACGGAAGGTGGGTTTCTGGCACGTATACGCATCGCGAATATCGAGGCCTTGGGAAACAAATTTGACATAGCCGGGACTTTCGTTACGTGCCCCTAACATCGATCCGTACTCCCTAACGATCGACGGGTCGCACGCAACCTGACGTCACCTTGTTTCCTCCAAAAGTGGAACATTTTCCTAACGCTACTTTGTACGATCGCATAATACAATTGGCGACAATTGTAATAAGTTCGGTCGACGAACCGAGCAGATATCGCTTCGCGGGGCTCGCGCATCAAACGGTGGTAGTCTTACTCCGCGTGGTGGATTTTAAAGTTCTCGCCACCGACGATACCGATTTCGATTTCGACGTTGAATTTAACGACAGAGAAAAGGGAAAACCGGCACGCTGCCGGATGATCGCCGCAGAATCTGGACCGAAATGCCGTTACATGAGACTCGAAGTAGGTCATTAAATATCATGCCATCGGTCACTTCAACGGACGCTTCTCCTAGACTCGATTTAATTCAATGGCCGAACGACTGATTACGCGGATACTCGTAATACGCTTAGCCAACCGTATATTTTCACAGAAGCGTTACATTTCGTACAAAAGAACTGCCGTCTAATTTCTTATGAACTATTATAATTATCTCGCGAATCTCGCGCGTCACAGGATCAGTATAAAAGTATAAAACGTTACATAGTTCGATGCTCGCGGGACGATTCGAGGTATTCGTTGAATCTTTTTTTATCGAAGCAAGCTTCGCCTTTTCATTCATCTGCCCCACCACTTGTCGCTGTCGTAATCTTCTGCCTCGTTCTCGTGATAATAGTGCTCGTGATACTCCGGCTTGTGAACGATTACCACTTCCTTCGCTTTCTGAGAATTTTTTATCATATTGTAGAGCAGCACGGCCAGCGCCAGTTTTCCCACGAAGATGCTTCGAAGCAGGCTCATTTTGATGGACGCGATAGTGCCGGGCAAGGACATCAGCTGAAAACAGTATCGACTCATCAAAATGTATACCAAGAGTATTTGCTGATTACATAAATAATGTATGCTGTTGATTCAAACCTGCATCACAACGGGCATCATCATCATCCCCATTCCGATCTTCTGCAGAATGCCTTTCTTGAATTTCAGTCTAGCGTCGCCTCTCTGCTCTACTTCATTCTCTGCAAAACGATGGCGGCATTTGCAATTAAATGACAGCGTTTCCAGAAAGCACGCATACAGCTAACAGGCACCGGCAAATAACATTGTCTTACCTTTCAAGAAAGCCGACATGCTTACGGTGATCCTGGCTCTGTCATTCGCGACGTGGAGCTTGATTCCTCGAAAGACATCAACCTGCAGGGTCTCGTTGAAATTTACCGAATTCCCTGCATCGTCTTCGGCTCGGGCACAACTTTCGAAAGCAGTCGCGAAACAGATGCACCACAGAACAGCCTCGGCTCCATTCATGGCTTCCAGACCACTCGGAACGACAGCCTCTACAAGATCGAATCAAATGCTTCGTGATCGCGTCTACATTTTCGCTTGACATCGTTTTGAATTTTCTCAGTTATCGGAGTACAAAGTCTCGATATCGGACGTCGTTGCACACCGGCTCGCGTGTTACACGTAATACTGCGTATTTGTCGCTACCTTTCCTCACTTCCGGCGACGTGCTCGAACAAGGTCAACTGTCAGATCGAGAGGATCATCGTTGCGCGCTGCAACTCATCAGACACCGCAAAGCTCGGTGACTCATCCGCGAGAAAAACGACCGCCTTTCCTCTCACCGCTTCATAGCAGACTAACAAAACGCGTGTTTCTCGCAGCCGCTCACCGAACAGACTAGCTCGTGATCTTCCAAGCGAAGAACGGACATATTCCTGTTTCCTTGCAGCCTTACCCCACTAAGCCAAGGAAACTGGGCCAGTGCAGCCTGTCGCTAGAATTTCTATCATATAAGGTGTAATAGTTGGTTGCTGACTCGCTCGAGCTCAACCGACCTTGAAGCGCAGAAAATTCAAGTCGGTATTACCGCCGAAACAGAGCCACGAACGTTTTGTTCAGAGACTGCTCTCACTTTTTACCCCGACAAAGGTTGGCTCCGACACCGAAGAGACGGTGTCACCGACGAAAGCATAGAGTTCGCTCGACAAAGATTTTAATAAATACTACATGGTACACATTGATATATAAATAGGTGGAAGCGCGTCGAGAAACGCTGCTTTTGTACAAATAAATTAACGGTACTGGTAACGTGAGGTAAATGGTTATTCCTTAAATGTAAATGTTTGCAATTTTGGTTCTACATTTTGGCAGAGTATAGCGATCCGCGACGCGAGTTCAGAGACCGATCCAGTCTCTGTAAAGGCTACTTACGATCTACGAAAGATTCAACTAAAATTCGTTTAGAACACACGCGGGAATTCCTAGAGTCGCTTTGGTTCGCAAGAAACAGTCTTGGCCGGCTAAACGGAAAGTTTGTTCGAGGATCGTTCTTCCGCGCCGCTGAATCGGCGATCGTTGCGTGAAAACCGCAACAACCGTTCTGTTACAAGCGATTCGCACACGTCCAGACGCAGATAATGAAAAAGGAAGGACGAACGAGCGCGGATGATACGCGATAGCCTGATTCCGTTTGCGGTCTTCGAAGAAACAGCTTTTCATCCGCGAGGAGAGGATGCTCGGCCGTTTATCCTCTGTAATAATAGTGTTCGTCCTCTTCTGGACCGCTGTTCCCTACCCAGCCACCGTACGCTTGTCCGTGAGCGAAAGGATGGCTGTTGTGAACGTGCACGTGGATCGGTTGAGCGGGCAAGCTTGGTGCATGGTGCTGCCAGCCGGAGGAAAACTTTGCTATTATCGTACTCAGCTTCAGCATCAGCAGAGTGGCACCTGCAATAACATCAATGTAAATGGATATTCTTGTGGCCGTAAAAATGGTCCGGTCTACGACGATTTTTTTCGAAAAACGGTGAAACGGTCCGTTCATTTTAGTAAAAGATGTCGAACGAAAGAAAGTGGGTCCTGCAGTAAAATTTGGTTCCGTATGACCGATGAACCGATAACGGTCGGTCGATAAATGGGTCGTCGATGTCTCCTGATTGCGTATGCACACGGTGTACACGCTCTAAGCTGCACCGTTATCTTTCTGCTCGAAGGATATTCGTAGTTCGTGCTTACCTATCAGCAGTCCCTTCAGAGAGATCACCGTCAATACCGTCAGCATGGTCGTCATCACCCCCATTTTATACATCATCGGCATGAGCATGAACTGGATTCGCTTGTGACCAAACGTGCGAGCTAGTCCGCTTGTCTCTGAATAGTTAAATTTTCGTCAACAGGAGCGATTCACCGGAGCGAAACGAACGCGATTCCATACAATATAGCAACGTATACGATATGTGCCTTTCATGGAGCAGAATGAATGTCTCAGAGCTTACCTTGAACATTGTTCCTGGCACCGAACAGGTCGTCCAGGAAGTCCCTGAGCTGTCTAACGTCGGGGTCCAGGGTGTCATCGGTGGAAACTGGCAAAAGTTTGGTAACTTCGGCGCGGGCGGCTTCATTCCGGTTCACCGTGACAGCTCCAGCACCGTCCGCGCTCGAGGAGATTGCGCTTTTTGGAAAACTAGTTGCGAGCAGCACGCACGCGAGCGTCCAACCAATCGGCCGCATTATCAAACCGGTTGCGATCACGTGATTCTCTGCATCGACGCCGCGGATTCACCGGATCGAACTGTTCCCTTCGGATAATCGATGACCGACCGTCGAGGACGAACGGTCGAGATGGAACCACAAATTACGGCGTGTTAATCGAGCCCGCACGAGCGGCCGTATGATTCGGACGAACGAGCACGCCGCCGTTCCAACTTAAAAGAAGGATCGGCCGACGTGTGCGCGGTAGATCTGCGCAGTGGCTCGAATTGGCCGGCAATTTGGTGGACGAGCCGGGAACGCGGTCGAAACGCTTTTCGAGAACGCGAGCTCCGACGTTCCGTGTGCTCTTACGCACTCGAGCACGCAGTTTCTTCATCCTGATACCCACCGGCCATGCATTCCGCTCGTACATTCCACGCTCCTCGCAAAGATCTTGGAAAACGTGGAAGCACGAACCGAGAGATACGATGGCATATTAGAATCGGAGAGGCCGAATTCCTTTGCGAATCAATTGCAGCGCTAAAACTTTTCGTGCGTCTAACATGCACCGTGTCCCGCCTTCTGCATCGCTGTCACGGTAACCGTCCTGCAATCATCCGAACACGCTCCTCGTGTCGAGGATGATCGCCTGACCGTGAAAACGCTTGGCTAGCCGATTCTCGCGTCACCCACGCGAAACATCGATGCGTCGTCGTCTTTCTCGAGTGCATTCGATGCCAAAGCGTCCATGATGTTTTTAATTGCTTCACGATCTGTTAATTCCATGCAAAGGGGAAGCTACTCGATCACGGCGAAGAGGTTGCCGCAAGTCGCCCGCAATTTCGACGCGATCGCGGCAGTTAATGATTTTCCCAGCGAGTCAACCGCTCGCTGACCTCTTAACGCTTTATTACCACAGTCGTTGGGCACGGCGACGTTCATCAACACCCTCTGGGAGGAACGGCTGCCCCGCGTCGATGCGAAATTTCACGAGACGTTGCCCCGGCGAAACGGAAAGTGCAGCGTCGAGGACGTTCCGAAATCTGGACGTGAATCGCAGGATGCCCCGAGGAGCAAACAGTAAAAGTAAACGAGGATTCGAGGGGCTTCGAGTCGCGTTAATGGAAGCAGTTAGCGGCGGCCAACTCGGTTGTGAGCGCACCTTAAGAGCAGCCTGGCTACTCAGCGAATAAGAGAAAGAAGGGCAATACAGGTTTAGTGCATCGGGTTTGCGCGCGGTGCATCCAGCGCGGAAAGAGAGAAGAACGGGCCGAAGAAGAAAACGGAGGATGTCTTGGAAAAATAATGCGCGTCGTAAAAATTCACGATCCTACCACGGCGAGCTCCTCTTCTTCCCTGCCGTGCCTTCTGGTCTCGATTCCTTCAAGGACTAAAAATACCAACCCCTTGCACCAGAACCAGAAAGGCAGTATCGAAGACGAACCTGAAACCTGGTCTCGACTTTGTTCTAGCAGCAGCCTCCGCAACAACTTCTTCCCCCGCTGCCTTTTTGCTCGGTTTAATATACTTTCCACTCGAACGTTCTATCGCTCGTTCGATCGCAGCACAGCCTTCGCAGATGCTTTCCATGTACCCCTTCGAATAAATCGGTGGATCGTTTTATTTCGCGATGAGGAGCTGTTTTTTTTAGAGACCGGCTAGTTTCCTTAATCATCGACCGGTTTAACTATTCCAACGAAATAGTCGAGCGGAGTGGTTCAGGTAAGAGGAGGAGGCTCGCGAACAAAGTCTCGAGTGAAGCGTGAAAATCGCGAGAATCGCGATTCCTTGTACCGATAGGTGTACGCGGCTCGCGTCAAGGTGGTTGGCCTTTGAGCCTTCTGGAACCTAGGCAACGACTTTTTTCCATGTCCGACGCGTACCGGACGACGCGCATCGTCCCCGCTGAAGAACGAAGAAAGGCAGCGTCGAACGAGAAGAGCGAGTGGCCGAGTGGGCGAACAGGCGAACAGCGAACCGCAGGTGATGTCCGCGGCTTTGGACCGCCATACGGAGAGGTCCTCCGCGTTATATTCCAAGCACCACTGCTTCAAGGCTAATTGGCTCATTAAGGTCTTGACTGCTAGAGAAATAGAACTGGACACCGAGTGGTTGATGCGGTTGCTGGCTCTGCCCCGAGACGTTGCTGCGATTAACTCGCGTCCTCGGCCAGGAAAATAACCTGCGCGTGTACATGATACGAAACAGAAATTTTCAAACGCATTATTATACCATGAAGACATCGGATGGTTCTTCTTCAAGGGGGCGGTCTCGAAGGATCGACGTTCATCGGCCACCCTTCTTTTTCCACTCGGAACGCGTTCTGTATTCCGCGAATCTTTGTTCTGGATAGGACGACGGCGAGACGCGTCGAGTTAAACGCATCCGCGCCCGTTAGACCGTGAACCCGATCCCCTCGCAACCCCGAACAGGCTCTCGTGGGGGGGCAGTGTAAAAATGGAAATGCCGGGCTGTTGCCTGTCCACACAGTCTCAGTATCCTCCTCGTCTCGTTGGTCGAGCCTGTACGTACATCCTCGCGGGCATCTTCCTCCGTGGTATGCGTATTACCATACCTCCTCTGCCATGGCTGACCATAGACCGGCTCAGAAGTAGCCGAGACATTCGCCTCTCGACCGCGACCATGAAAGCACTCAACTCGCGACGCCCACAGCCGAGTACCTTCCTCCGTCTTCTTCTTCTTCTTCTGTTCGCGGTTCACGATGGCCGAGCGCGAAGTGTGAATCAAGAGAACCATCCGGTCCAACCCAGGGGCAGAACTTTGGCGACGCGCGAATGGGTAGACGAGTTTTCGAAGAACTGGAACGATCTGACGACCCACCTGGTGGAAGGCAACTCGAAGCACCTGGAGAAAAGGTTTGTCGCGACTCCGGCGGAGGAGAAGGCCGAGCCGAAGACCGATGACGTTGACGCGGCCAGAGAATGGAGAAAAATCGACGTCGCCGAACTCGATAAGCCAGCTGAAGAGAAAAGCGCTGAAGGGAAGCCGGTCGAGGAGGCGAAGGACGAAGGCATCAGACGGTTCGACGGCAAGGTGGACCCCGAAGTCGCTGACGCGAAGTCGAATCTCTCGGTGGAGTCCGACCCGGTATCGGCCAGGGAATGGGGGAACAGCCAGAGCAGCGAGGAGTCGAATTCCAGCCCCGAGAGCGAGGAAACGAAGGAAGGACTTCCCAGCCACTACAGAAAATCGGGTGCGCTGGATGACAAGGCTCAGAATTCCGAAGAAGCCGAAGAATCAGAGGCGAGCAGAGAATCCAAAGCTTTCGCCGACTCGCCGAAGCAGTCCAAGCGCAAGAGCTCCACCGTCTACTTGAACGCCGAGGAGAAGAAGGTACCCGATGGAGAGCAACAGTCGATCGTCGAGGGGCAACTCAAGAAGCTGATATCGATTCGGGACGATGTCCTGGACGCCCAGAAGGCAGAAGAGAAAACTCAAGGGGAGACTGCGTCCGAGTTTCATAGTGGAAAACGCGACATCGCAGCGATCATCCCGCCGGACGACGCAGAGAGCAAGCTCAAAGACAAGGTAAAACATTCTAGATTAAGAGACAGCAAACAATCGATAGGGAACGGTATTCTTCTTAAGAAATGGAGAGATCAGGCGGTATCGCTTCAAGAACAGATTCGAAACAGAACGTATTTGCTGAGCTTGAAGGAGCAAGCCACGGAAGTGCTTCCAGAGATACCGCGGTTTACCGAAAAACAGTTGCTCAACATATTGGAGCAGGTCGTGCTTTCGAAGAGGTCGCAGCTTTCGAACGTGTCTTCCGCCAACGATCTGCAGGACCTTCCGCTGACCAATGTTCAGCAGCAGATAATCAAATGTGTCGAGCAACTGTTAGCCGTGCGAGAACGGCAGGGTTTTACCACGAATTTGTCGGAATGCATTCGAGGTTTGAGCGTGTGGAATTGTCTGAGGATCTTCGTTTGGCCGATCGTGGTGGACAATCTTCCGGATTCCATTAAACAGAGTTTGGTCAGCTTACCGATCGAGATAAATGTGCTTGACCTGTTGCAGGGCCCCAAACAAAAGTGTGGTCGAGATCTTGACCAAGTCCAACTGATCGCTCCGGAGGTCGTGGTGTACAGCATTCTGCAGGACGCTCTCGAGACCTACCCCAGCGAAGAGTCGATATCCTATCTCGATCCGAAGAACGAGACGCTGCAGAAGCTCCTGTCGTCCAGCCAGCTGAGTATCCTTCAAATGGCCGAGAAATTCGTGCCACAATCTTTGCGTCAACAATACTCGGACAGAATCTATTCCTGCGTCAGTAGATTCGAATACTTCAGTTGCGTCAAGTACTATACCTGGCCCACGATCAAGCAGTTCTTCCCCTCGTTTCCTTCGTTTCCAATATATCAGACCTGGTATCCGATCTTTCCTCTGTATCCACAGTATCCTCCTATTCTTCCAGCTTCCGACCTTCCCGAAGACCTCGGTGAGCTTCCAGAAGTCGTCGACGCCGATGCAACCAGGTCGCAGAGACCCAGACCGGAGACGGTCATCGGCGAGATTCTTCAGGACATTTTGGAAAAGCAGTCAAAGACAGCAAAGTCTCTCTCCTTTTTGGACCAATCGACGGACTCCTACGTCGCTCTGATTCCTCGAGATCAACTTCAGACGATCAACATGGCCGAACAGTTGATCCCAGCCTCCCTTCGACCAGAATTCATTGAGAAGACGGTAGATTGCATCAGAAATTACAACTATCTGACATGTATCAAGTACTCGACTTGGCCTACGGTCAAGCAATTCGTATCGACCCTTCCTGACATTTCTGCCATGCTGCCGGATTACCAGATGCCGGAACTGACCGATCTCTTCATCCCGGTTTCGAACATTCAAAACATTCCGACCGTCCCGATCGTTCCGGAACTGGAAAATACGTTCCTGGAAGATGGGTGGAATGATCCTGAGTCACTTTCGGAGTTGGTTTTCGAAAATTATGCCAAGAGAATTCTGCAAGACGCGCAAAAATCGGCGTCGAAGTCGTCGGAGTTGCCGGTGATCCTCAAGGGTAGAAACGGGATAACGCTGACCGAGTCGCAACTCGATATCTTGAAACTGTCTATGAGACTCGTGCCGACTCCTGCCGACGCAGAGCTGTACGATGAAGTTCTCGATTGCATTCCGAAAAATAAGTACTTCAGCAGCTGCGCCAGAGTCGTAATTTGGCCGACGCTCGTTCAGTACGTTCCAAACTTTCCTCAGCTTCCCGAAATTCAGATTCCGCTAGAGTACAAGGCGAGCCCCGCGAACTCCGGGGTGAATATTCAGGAACGAATCAATTCGGACGCGGAGAAAGAGAAGATCGCTTCGAGCATCCCGCTGGAGGACCAGGAATCGCGGAGCAAGGTGCGAGAAAACATTCCAGTGATCAGCGTGACCGGCACCAGGTTCTTTCCGATCTTCACGGAACATCCTGAGACCGTGGTCTTAAACATTCTCAGATCGGTTCGCCTGCGGGCGATCAAACTCGGTAAAGTAGCGCTCAACGTGACAGTTCAAGGAAACGGATACAATTTGACGGCATCCACTCCTGGCATTAATTGGGACGTTCTCAACGATGTACAAAAGCAAATCGTGGCCCTGGTAGCGGACTTGATTCCCGCTGCGATTAAAACCAATTTCACCAACGAGCTGATCGCTTGTCTCGAGGAAAAGAGTTTCCTGACGTGCTCGAGGGAGGTCATTTGGCCCACCCTGCAGAATTACCTCCCCTGGGTACCTACTTTCCCGAACTTTGGAATCAGCTTCAACAGACCTGGCGGTGGAACCTCTCCTTCTTCACCGCCGTCTCCGTCAGCACCCTTGACGGAACCCAGCCCCAATTCCAACGCTCAGCCCCTTTCTGAAACGAACGTGAAGACCGGCCAACACGGAAACACCATAGTGACCATAACAGACACCAGATTCTTTCCAATTTTCATAGAGGAGCCTGAAGCGGTTCTCTTTAACATCCTGAAGGGGGTGCAGCTTTCCATTCCAAGCTTTATAGATCCCCCAGCGCCGCTCCGAACGCAGGAGTTCTCTAAATTCTTAACGGAGCAGCAAATCAACCTGATACAAATAGCGGAGAACTTGATACCCGTCAACGTACGGCCGGATTTCATCGGCAAGATCAGCGCTTGCACCAAGCTGTTCAACTTCTTGGAATGCATGGAAAACATAACTTGGCCACTGGTCTCGCGGACCTACCCGTGGGTGTCGAAGTTTCCAAATTTTGGCAAGAATCCCAACCTGCCCAGGATCGGGATCCAGGTACTGTTGGCTGAAAATCCTTCGACGCCGAAACCGGAGGAGCAAGCTCCCCTGAAGGAGAAGGAAGTTCCGCTGCAGGCGTCTCAGGATAAAATAGAAAACATCTTGTCGCAATCCAAGGAAAAATCGAACCCGCAGCTGGGAAAATCGTACCTGATGGACCTGGAGAGCGTCTCCCACTTGACCGTACAACAACTGGACATTCTGAAGAAGATCGCGAACGGTATACCGGAGGCGCATCGTGCATCGTACCTCGGCAGACTCCTGGCGTGCACGAGGTACACCGATTTCTCGGAGTGCACGCAACGAATCGATTGGCCCTCTTTAAAAGAGTTCCTTCCCGTCGACGTCCCTGCCTTACCGTTTAACATCCAGCCCGGTACTCTGAACGCCTTTCCTGGGCCGGGGAGTACTTGGATCGTGAAAACTTTGGAGCCGAGTCTCATTCCTGAATCGGGGATCAACAGCGACGAGATAACGCCGTCAGTAGGTGAATCTATCGTTAATCTATCTATCGTTGATCGTCGGGTTGCAAATATTCGCGCGGGTGAACGTCGAGGAAATTATTTCTGATCGATCTTCTGTTCGCAGATACTGAAGGAGACGTTCTCGGATACCCAGGGCAGCCGGCGGGTATACACGTAGACATCTCGAAAGAGAAGGTTGAGTTACCCGATGACGACCGGCAACACGATGCAAGGATAAACGCGAAGGAAGCCAATAAGAGAAAACGCCGGGACACCATAGAACTCTTGAACGCTTATTACGACAGCGACGAAACGCTGGACGCCGCTTCGGCGTCACCCCAAACGTCCCTAAACATAACAGAATCCGAATATCTGCAGCTTTTAATTACAATTAAAGGGAACGCTCAAATTTCCAGCACGAGGACCTCGTCGCCTCAGGAATACTTCGTCGACACCTTGAACTCTAGCATGAGAAACTCTTTGACCGCCGATCAGTATGAGATCCTGAAGCTGGTCGAAGACATAGGCGGTGAGTCGGGGAAAGGGCTCATGTCGCAAGTAGTTCGATGCATTTGGAGTCTCAGCTTCCTCAGGTGTATGGGAATTTTCGTTTGGCCTCTGATCGTCAACAATCTGCCCACCTTGATTCCAAGCTTCGGCTTCGGACGCACCACGGACACGGAGCAAAAGGTGCAGGAATTCTTCGGCATGTCCAGCAGCGAGTTCGAGAAGGAGCTGTTGTCGAGAAAGGAATCGATCGAGAATTCGTTGCTCGACTGGTACAAGAAGCTCGCCGAGGAGGAGTTCGAGACGAACGTGGGGTTCCTGAAGATCAGAGGGTACGGAAACGGTAAGCTGGGGATCAGTTGCGCCGGCTTCAGAGAGGCCAGGGGCGCGAAACTGAAGGACAACAAGAATCTTCCCAGTATCCTGACGATCATCAGCGACATCATGGAGGAAGTCCTGGATCAGCGACCCGATGGCGAAAAAGGGAAGAAGGAGAAGGAGAAGAAGGAGAGGAGCATAGACGACGCGAGGGAAGCTGACATTCAATTTCTGAAGGACACCGAGGAGTACGGCGACATCAAGAGGTCGATGAACGACGACGAGATCATTACGATGTTCCTGAACAAACTTAGGTCGAACGATTCGGAGGCGGATAAGGACAAGGAAAATTATTTTGGCTCGGAGGACGCGTACGATGCTTTCGGCGTTCTGTTCGGCACTCGACTGACCGGCCGGCTCGCCAACAAACTACAGACTCAGCAGCTGAGGTCGTTGGACGAGGTGAACTCGGACGAGCCACAAAAAGAAGTGGATATCGTGCCCCTGGAATCTGAGAAAAGCTCGGACGAGCTCAAGGTTCTCCCGTTGAGCGGCGAGGTGGCGTACGCCTTCGAAAAAGAGTCCACCGGAGACCAGGAGGAGAGGCGGAGGCAAAAGCGGGCCAAGAACTTCAAGTCTTTCCTCGAAAACTACTCGGACAAGTATCTGAACGACGCTGACGTGGAAAATTCGGAAGATATCGAGGACAATAAAATCAGGAACATCGACGAGCTGCGTGAGAAGGACACGAGGTCGAGTCTGGTCGTTCAGTTGCCTCAACTGGACAAAGAAATCCTGTCGAGGAAGATCACGAACACCATCGAGGTTATCGGAAGGGTGATGAAGACGAAGATGACGAACATGATGCCGGGATTCGGGCTGATCGTGTCGTTTCTGCTTCAGACGGCGTTGGCCCATGCGCGAGCGGCCGCGTCGTTGGCCGGGATGCTCAGCAACATGGCCTTGGGCTCCGCCATGATCGGAATGATACGAGACACCATGTTCGGCTCGAATTCGCAACCACAAATTAAATACGTTTACGACAACGACAAAATGGGACCGGGTATCTCCTGGCCTTCTCACTACGAATCCGGTCCTCATTATCACGGATAATGAATCCTGCGGTCCTCGTTATCGAGACTTTATTGAAATCGTAAAGTGTCGATCGAAATTCCATGCGCGCGCTGCGATATCTCGAGCAACGTGCGAGAGACACCGAGGTACTTTCGGAGGCGTTTTGGGGTGGCTCGATTCAAAGTACACACGGATTCGCCTGTCAGCCATTTTTACGTAGCAACAGGGTTCTAGGGTTAAATAGCATCGATTTTCTATCGCGTAGAATCGTAGTTAACGCGCGGCGCTTGATCGACCGAGAATCGAGATGAAACTCTTGCGTTCTAGAGTTCGTTGGTTCGTTGTTCCCTCCAAGGCTGATCAGGTGCAAAGGTTCTATTGGGCTAGCTTTAATTCTTTTCCGTACGCGACCGACTGGAATCGTCGGTGCTTCTTTCTCGATCTTCCTGAAAGCAACATATCTTTCGTAAAATGTCCTGTAGCGCGGCTCACTTTGGACTCTCGATCTTTAGCGAGTTCGGGTTCCGTCCGAACGACCGAACGGACATCGTACGAAAGACTTTGTTCGTTCCTGTGGGATTTCACGGTGACGGGTCACGGTTTCTCTAAACTATCCTCCTATCGATTCCCATATACTCCATAATACGCTCGACAATAGAAGATCATGTACACGGAATGCCGTTGTAAAAGCGTTAGTTTGTAAGACTGTGAACGATTCTTTCGCAAATGTTACGTTCACGTGAATAAACGACTGAGAATCCATGTAGCCTGATTTTTTTCGCGGGAACACCGCTTCGAATTCCGCTCGAATTTCGTACCTGTCGCCCTCGCGAGCGACTCTTCGAGACGAGCGTCTCGAGACGCGAAAGCTGCTAACGTAATTGCCCGGAAAAAGGAGAAACGGAACGCGAGTCCTTATTGAATCCTGCGCGGGCAGATCCAGGGTCGGGAACCCTGTCGCGGGCTGGATGGGCTTTCAAGGACCTGGAGAAACTCGCTCCGAAAGGTCATAGTTAAGACGAGACCGAGACTATTCTTGGTTCCCGACGAAGGTCTCCCCCTCGCGCCTGCTTCTTTATTTGCTCGCCTTTTTACCGAGCGCACACGAGCGGACGTTGCATCTGGATGCAACGATAAGAAACGCCACGCGAGATCACGTGATCGAACGTTGAACCCTTCGGAGCAGAGACAGGAGGAGGAGCGGACTCCATAATTTACAAGTAGAAACACGCTCGTTAATTTCCCGATTTTTAGCCGGGGGCGCACGGTCATTTCGTTGATTTTAACGACGCCGACGCGCATTCCATATTGCGCCGCCGCGACCACAGGAAAGAGAAAAACGATCCGTCGTTCGTCGGCGAATTTTATTTGCGCGTCGAGCTTCGATATCTCGGGAGGGATCTATTTATCGAGCCAACGAACGGCCGGAGTCAGCGAGACGGTTTCCAATGCACGGACTCACTTCTTTATTGATCGATGGAAATACAAACGGTGTATCACGATAGCAACAGAGGCAGTACCGATGGTATTGCCTCTTCCTTTTCGTCCTCCTTTATCGCGTTCTCCTCCGTCGCTTCCACGGAGTACGGTAGCTCGTTCAAGTAGAACCTGAGGAAACAGATCGAAGAAAATAATTGTTGAAAATGACAGAGGCATCGCGGTCGATCACTGTGATGTATTGCGATTGAAAGCACCATGTATCGGCGTGTTGGCAATCGACGTGCCCCTCGTCCGTGCACACTCGTTCCCTTTGGTCGAACAGAGTATCGTTTGGGCAGATTACGGGAAATCCTTTTCCAGAGTCGTCGCAGACGTGGAAAATTCGACAGTCGTAGTCCGAGTCGGCGTACAAGCCCACGGGCTTTTCTTCGCAGGAAAATTGAAAAGTCAGATTGCCAAACAAGTCGAAGTCGCCCGATTCACCGGATACATCCTCGTACGTCTCCAGACGATGACGATCCTGTCAATTCAATCTCTTTACAATTTATCCTAGCGACGGTTTTGCTGTTCGAGCGGATAGCACTCCTTACAATATAACCCAGAGTTGGTAAAGCGACGACCGCGATCATCACCCCTGCGAAACGGCCACGCTTTAACGTTCTGTGTCGAACAGGTTGCACTCGTCTTTTACTTACGGAGCTGCAGAAGACACTTCAGCGGCGACATTTCGCGATTTACGATTTTAAGATGCTCCGACAAAGGGAATTGTCGTTTAACAGTTCACACTCCTGTTTCAGTTTCACGATCTCGGATACTCGGCTGATGCTGCAGCTGTCCTCACTGACGCTCTCGGTTCTTGAACCGAGCTGCCCCGACAACTTATCGACCTTAACGAGCGTGTAATTTCTCGTTACGATCAGAACGATGGTTAACCAGGATATCCGCCTATTTCGTGGGAATTCAGAAATCTTTGCGATCGTTTGAATCGGAGGAAAAGCTTGCCGCTTCCCAATGCGAAAACGCATCAACGTCGAGAGATAAGGAGGCGAAGGAAATGCTAGGGAAGCTTCAGGATGCACGAGCGAACGAGTGCAAATCGATAAGGTGGTAAATGCATTTATTCGGTGCGAGTTGTCGAGATGATAACATCGATCGAATATCGTAGAACGGATGCTTTCAAGTCCCGACAGGTGTCACTGGCCTGTGAGGTGAGCCAGGTAACTCTCTGCAAGTGACTTTCACCCGAGTCCACCAATCGCGGTCGCCGTTCTCCAGCTAACTTTCTTCTGCCGCCGGAGCGGCTTCAGGGTCGTTCGACGACTCGGTAGGCCCCTCGCGGAATTCCAAATATTCTATTCTTCGCGACAAACCGTGTCAAACACGGTGTGCCAACAGATTCTCCGGGTCCGGGTTTCAGATTTGAAAGCTGATCACACCGAAAGAAAGGGAAATCGAGTCTGTAGTCGCTTCGGCCGCAAACCGCGAGAAGATACGAGATTCGGTACGCTCCTGGAAGCGATTGAACCAATCAAGCGCAACCTTAACGCTCCAGACACCGTGGAAATAATCGGGCTTAGAGTCAGAGGGACGCGTGTCCACGAAAGGACAGCGCGTATCAACTGCCAATGAGGAAGACCTCGCTTCTCGGTCTGCCTTTCTCTTTAGCCTCCGAGCCACGGCTCAGTTTTCACGGCAGCTTCATCCAGGAACCACTGGCAGAATGTCTTGAAGACGTCGAAGAGATGTGGTGAAACGTTTCTCGTGAAATCCTCTTTCTTCTTCTTTCTTCCTCTTCCGATTCTTCGTTTCGCGCGTCAACAGAGAATACGGATCGCTAGAACCACGAATATGTGACCCCAGGACAAGGTCGTCCTCGAAGCAACGACCGTCATCGTGCTTTTGGAACCCTTTCCGGGCAAAGTGCAATATCAAGGTACATTTTATACGGGCTGAAAGTACTTTGAAAGCCTTTTTCTAACTCGAAAGTACCGAGTCCGAGCGCTGTCGGGAACGAAACCAGTTGTCAGACATTTAAATATTTTAGCCGGTGACGTTCTAATCTGAACCGCGGGTTGCTGCCGAGCATTCGGTGCGATATTTCGATGGAAATTCCGACGAAAACGCGTTGATTCGGCCTGTCAGCGGTCCACGTGTGCCCGTGCGTCATCCGCTTAACTCGCTGACTCGTGATTTTAACGCGTGGATAGCGATACGCTTACCCGCGCAATTACCCTGCTAAACGCGGTACCAATCATCCTGCGATTATTCCATTCTAACCATAAACTTTCAATTTCTTTTCATCCGTACATCCTGGCTGGTGCTTCCAATTCCCCGCCATACAGCAGTTCAGCATCTTTCACAACTCAAGAACGTCGAACTGGAAACTAACACCCGCGCCAGGGTTTCTTTGATTGCGACAAAACGTGTCGCGTTACGAAAAAAGTAGGATTTTTAGTAACGGTATCTCGAGGAAAGGCGTAGTTACGAGGACAACCACGGTGGAACGAAAATATCCTTGCACTCGGGTGACGCGGAAGAATAGGAAGGAAACGTGCATCGAGATCTCGCGACTTCGTTCTTCCCCATTTCGATTCGGCCGTGGATGCTCAGGCAGTAGCAGGGTTTAAATGGAAACGCGGTGAAGCGAACAATTGACATTATTCCAGATACTTCGTGCTTTCCCCTGCGGCCGCGCTGTTATAATAACATTAATTGGCGTCGGAAAGTGGAGCGTGGTATATTGTATTTTCTTTGCGCATCAATTATTTCTTCCGCGATCGGAGAACGGAAACAGCGTTTCTCACGAGATCTCTTCGCAATTATTCCCCGTGGATGCTCGCGCATTCGCGAGTTCGAGCAAAAGATGCGACTCCGGCCTGCCCTCTCGCACTTTGCTTTCGATGCGGTTCACGGGTTTCTCCGGTTCTACGGGAATAGGGCAGCGAGAAATATCGGATGTCAAACGCGCTGTTACGTCAACAGAACCGGTGCGGGAAAACTTTTTCGTGAGAGCCTGAAATCTGAGTGATTCGGTCCATTGCTCGTATTGCAGCGCCGCAACCTCGGCTCAAAACAAGTGAAAGGAGCCAGCGTTTTCGTTTGACGACTCAATTCGCGCTCGAGCATTGTTCCTCCGTTCACCGAATCGTTCGATACATTTCACGGCATTCTGTTTGCGTAACGCCGTTTGAAAAATTCCTGGAGCTTCCTGGAAAATAAGTTCGTTCGTACGGTAAGCGTCGTACATATTTACGGCTGTCTGTCATGGAAGGCTTGATAGCATGCTCCGAACGTTGCATAAACGAGCAGCGAAACTGGATCAGCGCGCTTTTCTTTTTGCCTTCTCGCTCGCTGAATTACTAGATTACTGGAACCGTAATAAAGCGCGCTCATTCGCTTCTCAGGTCAGTGGGCCTCGCGAACGTCCGATCGCGGCTGCATCGAATTGCAACATCTCTCGATCGCGTCGTTCTCGCTCCGTTTTTTTCACGCCGCTCAATCCTCTTCTCCGTCGAATCTCATCGACCCGCTTAAAGACCACTTTTCAAGGCCACCGCTCACGCATCGCCTTCTCGCGTCATCGAAACAAACACATCCCAATTCGCAATCGTCGCTGGCCCACGCTTCTCTCCCGTCGATCCTCTTTCCGGTTAAGACCAGCCTACGGTGTAACGGTGAATCCTGCTAGATTCTGCGGCCCGAAGCCGACAAGAAAGAAACGGAGAAATTCATGATTTCCTAATTAGTAAAGACGAGCCTTTTGACCGCGGAGCGTATCGATACGCGCAGAAGCGAGCGGATGATCGTTTGCGTTCGAGAACGATTTCATTCAGCTGAATCGATACTGGCGCGCAACCTGTCGTCTCGGGAGGAATCTTCATCGTCGAGAGAACAGTCCGCCGATCTGGAAGAAAGTATTTGCATTCGAGCGAGGATCCCGAAGCGTTCGTTTCACTTTCTGCGAGAAGTCCGCGGCGCGGCAAACGTACGAGCTACCTCGCATTTTTCGCCATTCCAATCGTTTATCTTCCCCCTCGTTACTTTTTTTCCGCTAACAAACCGCCGCCGGTAAATTCCAGTTGTCCGGGGGATTTGTAAAAACTTAATTAACGTGATTATTCCGCACAAACGGAGGAGAGTTATCGGTTGAATCGCGGTGACCAGAGGAGCCGGAATAGCAGATACGCGATGGATAACAGTTCTCGCACGCGATTCCTCGGAAGCAGCAGCAACAGCAGCAGCAACGAGGCCATTCGTCTCTTTACGACTTCTTTGTTTCTGCTGACCGTCGGTCCGCGAACGAATTAGTCGCGCCACGACGTTCACGCTGCGCCCACGAATTTGACCTTTTCACCAGCCACCGGTCCTCCGATGAGACGTCGGCGTCGCGTCGTTCACGGGGGACGTCTCGTCGTTCGGACCAGGAAAAGAACGCACGATTGCGATCTATCGATAAGGTGGTCGAAGTCAACGCTCGAAAGAATAATGGAAAGGAAACCTGGCGGCGAATCGAGGGAAATTTTAATTGGCGTATCTATGCGTGGCTATCGGTGGTTGGATCTAATGCGAGTCGGGGCCAACCGACCGCGGGGAAAACTTTCTCACGTTTCGCGCAAAACAGCCCGATTACAACAGGACCGGTGACTAATCAAAATTATTACGACTCGTAGCAATTGTTCCCCGTTGGCGTTTTCATCGAGAAAACTCCCGTCCGTTCGTCGAGCAGAGAATAAGCCATTAATTGGAACGCCTCATTGTTTGTCGCGCAGATGAAGCTTTTCCCGTTATTATGGGCCTTGGTCCTGCCCGCCTTGGGTGGCTACGTTCCGCCCGGGCCACGGTTCAGGTGTCCCAAAGAACCCAAGTACATCTATCCCTGCCTGTGTCTTCGAGGCAGCGACAGAGGCCTCTACATCCGCTGCGAGAACACGAACTTGGCCAGCCTCAGCATAGCCTTCTCGAATTTGGGCAACGAGGGCATGCCCATCGAGGAGCTCGTTTTGTACAAATGCAACATAGGTGAGCATCCTGTTCCCTGAACCCTGAAATCAAGCATACGCCCTCGGACTTTCACGCTCATGCTTCCGTGTTTCAAGGTCGGTTTTACGGGCCCGCGCTCTATCCTCTGGACGTTCGGGTGCTGAGGTTCATCGACACCCCGCTGAAGCTGATAGAGGAGCACAGCTTTCTCGGTGTGAACAGAACTCTTCAGGAGCTGTACGTGATAAAAAGCACCCTGGAAAAGTTTCCACGAGAAGCGCTGCAGATCCTGGGGAACCTGAGTATCCTCAGCATCGCGGGCCATCGAATTTCCACTTTGCCGGCGGACAGCTTCGCCGACAGCGGTGCCGCTGCGAAAATGGAGAAACTGGAGATCAGCAACGGTACCGATTTCCTCAGAACGATTTGAAACGCGTACATTTTCTCTCTGACTTTCTATTTTCCTTTGCAGGTACTCTGACCTCCCTACCCGTTGAGGCGTTGACGCCTCTGAAGAAGCTGAAGAGACTGGATCTCCATGACAATGAGATCAAGGAGCTCAAGAGGAATCAGTTTAAAGGCCTCAGGGACACCGAGTACCTGGACCTGTCCCACAATTTGATCAACAAGCTCGATGGATCCCATTTGGCTGATCTGACGAAAATGGGCTGGTGCAATCTTTCCCACAATGCGATTGCAGATTTGAAGAGGTAAGAATGCTTGAAGAAACTGATCTAGCCGCTGACGGTGTCGATACGTATTTGGGTTGGTTGCAGAGGTACCTTCGCAAGGAACTCCCTCCTCAAAGTTCTGAACTTGAGCCACAATAAGATCAGGAAACTCGACTCGAACACCTTCCGAGGTATGCGATTCTTGGTAAGACTGTTCCTGAGTGACAATCAGATCAACGACGTGGGTCGAGGAACCTTTGGACCCGTCACGAGAATAGGCACCATAGACTTGGCCAGGAACTTTATCAAGAAAATTGACTTCCAGATGTTCAACCAGCTCCAGTTTGCAGAGGTACTATCACCCCGGCCACCATGAAAGTTCCACCATCTATTTTCATTCTTCCCCGTAGGTGCTGGATGTGTCTGAGAATTTCGTCACGGTGATAGAGAAGCTGGCCTTTAAGGATCTGTACTTGGCGAAAATCAACTTGTCGCACAATGAAATCTCGAAAATAGAGCCAGGCGCCTTCGAAAACTGTGTGAACCTGACTGTCCTGGACCTGAGCCACAACAAGCTGGACAATATTTCGAAGCACTCGTTCGATAGCTCGACGTATGCCACCGACTTGCAACTGAGTTACAATCAGTTCACTTCTTTGATCCAGGTGCCGTGGAACATCGAATGAGATACTTAAAAATCTTTGTATTAGAATTCTAGAGCAAACCGAGCATTCGTTTGTACAGGTACCCCTCCACAACATGACCGGCATGAAAGTCCTGAACGTGTCCCACAATTTGATTCATTCGGTGCCTCGCCAGACGTTTCCAAAATTATACGAGCTGCACACCATCGATCTATCGTACAACAATTTGTCCGAAATACACAATGCAGTCTTCCAGACATTGTTCAGCCTTCGTTTCCTAAATCTATCGCACAATTCCCTGGAGAAGATCAAACCGTCCACGTTTGGTCCACTGCCGACTCTTCTGGAGCTCGACATGAGCTACAATCAGCTGAACGATATTGCCCGTGGCAGTCTGACCAGGCTGGCGAGCTGCAGGTGATCAATAATTTCATATGAATTTCAATCTAGAAAGAATGTGGAGAATTTTTCGAAGCAAGGAATACCGTTGCGTTAATTTTACAGGACTCTGACGGTCAAGAGCAATCGATTAACAAAGATCTTCCAGCTACCGATTTCTTTGGGATACTTAGACTTCTCCGAAAATTGGCTAGAGGAGATTCCCACCATGGACGTGTGGCCATCGATGAACGCTCTCCTTTCTTTGGATCTTTCGATCAATCGTCTGTCGGACAATCTCAAGCACAGGAGCTTCGATAGCCTGCTGACCTTGAGGACTTTGAACCTGCAGTCGAACAACATGACGAAGCCACCTTGGGAGGCGCTGAGCACTCTGACCAGCTTGCAATATCTTTACATGCAGGTTGAATAACGATACTGACAAAATTTACCGAACTCCTGAGAAATTCTCCGGTTATCCGGTATCAGAACCAGTTGCTCAGGCGATTCACTGACCCTCAGAAATCGTTTCAGGACAATCAGCTAACCGAATTGGGCAAATCGGCGTTTGGACGGCTTCCGATAGTGTTCGAACTGAATCTGGCCAACAATCGGATTTCGAACGTGAGCACTCGCGCTTTCGAGGGTCTGCTGCAATTGCTGACGTTGAATCTGACGAACAACAAGCTCATGCACATTCCAAACGGAGCGTTCCAGGGACTCGTCTCCCTGAGGACGCTCGATCTGTCGCACAATAAACTGGAAAGGCTGGACAACAAGACTCACGGTCTCCTGGACGATTGCCTGTCCCTCGAGAGAGTCAATCTCAGCAACAACAGGATCTCCTTCGTCACCAGAAAAACCTTCCCCAACGATCCGTGGATTCCCTACAGGCTGAAGGAAATCGATCTGTCCTACAACACCATGCCTGTACTGACCTTTGAGCTTACAGTCGGCGCGAAGAAGGTTGAGCGCTTGAACATCAGTCACAACAGCATCAACGAGATTCGAAGATGTGAGTAGAGAACGAAGGAGTCGGATATTTTTCTAGAACCTAATGGATTTTTCTCGCGGCTTCAGACGTGATCGGAAACTTGACTGCGATTCAGACCTTGGACCTTTCGTACAATGATATCAGCGATCTCTCCGAACCCGACATTTTCGACCCACCTGTGAATCTGACTAATCTGCATCTGAGTCATAACCGTCTGACTCATGTACCCTTGAACAAGATTCTCCCGTTACCAAATCTGAAGGTTTTCGACGTGGCGTTCAACAAGATCGGAGTGTTCAACGATAACTTTATGAAAATAATAGAAAACCGCACGGAACTCAAGTATTCCGGTAAGGAAGACTCCCGATACCTCGACGCCCCCTGAAACGAGGACGGCACCTACTTAATAAAATACAATTTCTAGGGAACCCGTTGCACTGCGACTGCTACGTGAGGCCACTGAAGAGATGGCTGAGCACCCACACGGAAATACCAAAAGAGTGGTCGAACGTCAGCTGCGAGACTCCGAATTACCTCTCGAACAAACCGATATCGGAAGTCACCGAGGACCTTATGGGCTGCGGGGAGAGGGAGATCAGCGAGGATCCCGAATTCGATATCACTCCGGACGTGAAATATCGAAATATCGAGTAGTGCGTATTCTCCGGGAACACCGCTTCGCTTTTCGTAAAAGAGAAAAAAAATTGAAAGGCGACGCTGTTGGCGTTTCGGGCGGCATCATTTAGCATGTCGTTCACGTAGATTCGAATATTTTCCAGCAACGAGGACGACAAGAGTTGGAAGGCGACGTGGTACGTGACTTCCAGGGAAGACATCGGGGACTTTTACGTGGTGGTGCGGGAGTCCGGAAGCAGCAAGTCGACGATCGAGAAGGATCTCGTGTACAGCGAGAGGTCGTTCAAGATCCAGGATCTGCAGGACTCGAGGTCGAAGTACGAGCTGTGCGTACTGGCGCGAGACTCCGAAGGGAACGTGAAGCACTTCCGAAGTTCACAGTGTCAGATCCTGGCGCAGCGCTCGTTCGGCTCTGGGACGAGCACAGCCTCGAGCTTGTCGCTGATCCTAATCGTCGTGTCGTTCGGTATTCTGGCGTGACGAGAAAGAGAGAGAGACATCCTGAAACATCTTTCTCGAAACCGTGCGAATCGGAGTTTCGTGCGTCTCACGATTAAACCGTGTAAATAGCGGCGATACGATCGTAATCGATGTCGCGGCCTGGCTGTACATAGGTTGTATCTAATCGGTAGGAACCGCGAGGGCGTTGAACGTCGTGTATTTATTTTTGTAAAATATACGCTGTACCATTCGATCATGCGTTGGATTTTTCTCTGCGGAGCGATCGGCCGGAGACGATCGACGTGATCGGAAGCGGCGGAAGGCGAGGATCGTCGGCGGGGAGGTCGACGATTAGCGGACAATTTGTCTTAATAACTCGAGCAGCCGCGACTAATCCCACGAGCCTAATTCTTCGGAGCGCGAAGCGCGTTGTCTCGCCGCTAATAAAGGCGTTTCTCTCGAGCAGCCCCGCTGAAAAAGTTCTCAAGGAAGTCAGCGGGCTCGCGCACCAAGATGATTTCATTATTCCAAGGTTTATAATTAGCATCCACGGTTATACAGGAGGAAGAGGAACGGCTCGGGGGCTTTCTAATGAACCCGTGGAAGTTGTTGCTTCCACAAAACGACCCACCGACGAAATTAACAGCGTCAACGTCGATCGCGATCGACCGCGCGACATCCTTCGATCCGCTTCGTTGCTTCTTCCTTCGCTTCCTTCGGCGTCCAACGTGTCGCGCAACCGACCGGACTCCTCCCGTTCTATTTCTTATTTGATTTCTTGCATTTTTAACGGGACTTTGAATCGGAAAAACCGATCTATCGGTCGAGTTCAGAAAATTCCAAACGAGCGTTTCCCGTTTATTTCTCATTGCAATGGAACGAGAGGCGGGGGAGTTGTTTCGAGCGAACGCACCGAACATCCCGGAATGCGCCGCCGTTTGGAGATATAAAAAAGAATTTGATTCTCATCAGTCCGATCGTTAAACGTTATAATTGATAACAATAAAACGTTATCTCGTTTCCGCAACATACGCACGGACTCATGATGACAGCGGAAGCGGCAGGGGACGTTTCGTGCGATCGCTGGAATTATTGCATTTTTATCGATCGGTCGATCCAATTAGGCTCGAACCGTGGCAGTTACGAAGGCAAACGATTTCTCGAAACGAGCGTAACAGGCACGGGAGGCTCGTTACGAAATCCTTGGACACTTTCACCCGGAGCAATGGCGCAGCTCCTCCGAATACCGTACGAGCGTGCACGAGCGCGCACGAACGGCCACGAACACGGTGTTTGCGGTTGTCGACGAGAGGCAGACATCCGTTCGTCTGGCCCCGGTCGGGGACCATAAGGCCCCAAGGCTGTTTAGCGTGAATAAATTTAAGCGAGTCCATTCCTTCTGTTCGGTGCTCGGTTTCGTTGACCCGACGCTCATCGAAAACTTCCCGCTCGCTTCCCTCCATCAACGCGATCGTTGACCATCGATCATTTGAAAATCTCGGACGGATCCGACGTTCGACCACGAATCCTCGATTTCCCGATCGCTTCTTGCAGAATTCATCGTTTCGTCCCGCCAGCTATAAATACGGTCGAGAATGAAGTTTCAGCACGGCAAACCCGCGACCAGTTCTCGGGACAGGCTGAACGCATTTACATAGTCCACTTTGGGCAGTGACTCACGCGAGATCCATGTAAGGCCCACCGTGTTTGCGTCCGTCGAGATCGTACGCCTACGGGCGAGACTTCGTGCTCGCTTCTCTCGAGAAAAAAAGGTGCGAGAAGCTCGAAAAGGCTAGGCGGATTTCGTGAGCACCGTAAATGACTACGAGCTGAAATATTGGGTCGTCGATCGGGCTGAAAAGGAAACGCTGGGCTCGTTGATTCGCCGCGGCGCGGATGATGGGTGGGTGGAAGGACGGGGAGAGCCTCGAAGATCGTTCCCCATCGATCTCGCCGTCTCGATCGATCCGCAAAGCAATCAGGCCGAGACTCTTCCAGCCCCCGATTCCCGCGCACCCGCGCCACAAGATTATAGACCGCGAGATCTCGGTGAACGTCGCGCGAATTTTTAATAAAGTCGTTTCGAAAGCGCTCGCAAAGTTTCTAGACTTTCCAAAGATATTTCATTGAATTCCTCGAAAGCAACGTACCTTGCCGTTCACTCCGCTGCATTGAAACGCACGTTTCCATTGCTTCGCACGATTCTCTTTCAGCCATTCGCGGCTTCCGGGTGTAAAGCGTGTAGAAACGAGTATCAACGTTCCTTGGATTCATTGAAAACTGAAAGTGCTGGGGTGCAAAGGATAGAGTCGCAAGGAAGGAGAGCCGGGACGGGCGAGCGATCGTGAGAGCGCGCGACCGCACGCTGGCTGAAGAAAACTTTTGGACTTTTGATCGGCGAAGACGATCGACGGAATCGGCTAGGGTGCCTGCTGCGCGTCGCAGGGATCCGACGTACACGGCGTCAGGAAAGACGCGGGCCCGTTCCGTTCGGATGTGCGGTCCGTGGGTCCGTGGGTCCGGTGTGGGTCGGAGTGCGGTTCGAAGTCTCCCGCCAGCGGCCGGGCCCGTCAGTGTCTCTCGCGTTCTCGCACGGGGAACATCTCCGGCTCGTACGCTCGACCGCGTCGCTTCGACTCGTCGCGCCTCGCCTCGCTCCGCCTCTCCTCGCCAACCCGGCTTCTGCTTCCCTTTCGACCGTGCTTCCCGGAACGCGTTCGTGCAACGGCCACGATTTTCTCCTAGCACGTGAGAAAACTCGTCGTCGAGGAGCGGCAGCGATCCGACTAAATGAGACTATTCCGTGGTTAGCGCGAAAACTGCCAACGTGACGTCCCTCTATTCCCACCTTCCTTCTCCTCCTTCCTCCCCTATCCCTCCCTTCGCATCCCCGTTTCTTCCCTCGTTCGGATTTGACCCTCGTCGGATTCGAGGTTCTCGTTGCCGAGCCACCGGTGGACATGGCCGACCGATTCCGGACTCTGCTGGCCCTCTGCTGCTGGATCTGTCTGCTTGGCGCGGCACGGGCGAAGGGTGAGCACCATTTCCGTCATTCCCGAGGATCCGATCGGAGGAAACCGGGACACGATCTCAGGATTCTAGAGGCCGCGTCACGTGGGTCACGCGGATGCGCGGCTCGAGGCCGACGGACGTTCGCTCGTTGTCCGGCGATCCGCTGTTCGACTCCCGATCATCGCCTGCGACGCTCACCGACCTCGCGTCCCGCCTCTTCTCCGCACGAAAGAAATCGCGCGTACAATGTCTGCGATTCTCAGCTCCGACGCTTCCACCGTTCACGGGTTCTTTTGTTGAGAGCGTGGTTAAAGCGTCCGGTTAATGCGCTGCTGTCAGAGTCGTCAGGGTCGTGCGGAAGACGCCGCTAAAATCTTCGAACGGTGGTGTTTGACGAGTCAATCGGAAGAGGCGTAAGCACGCGACGCACGTAGCCTATGATACGAGGAGCACGCACGTCGCGGCGCGGACGCTTTCGCACACCGACGAGGCCTCGAACAATTGCGTAAGAATCGTAATAACTCTGCGCGCGAAAGCCTCGGGACTTGCGTGATTTACGCGCGAACAATAACACCGCTCGATGAATCACGCGAACCCCGTAAATCTCTCGGAAGCCGTGCGCGCTTCTGCCGCGGAATCCGCCGCTAACGAACGGGCCAACGAGAAGCTCATTCGACCGGTTGATTTCGCGTAATTAACGGAAAATTAATTTCACCGGGGACCGGCGGCGACGGTAAGAAGCTGGAAAACGGATCGATGATCACGCGAAGGACATATTGTTGTTGATTGCTCGCCGCGGTAACTCGCTTCTTCCAGTCCATTCCTCGGCGTCGCGAGCTTAATGTCCTCGATCCGATCGATCGCGATCGATTTTCTTACTCGCTCATTCCCGCCGCGCGACTTCTCCCGATCAATGATCCAGAGCCTCCGTCGCTCGCTCGTTCGCGTGATCGCGATCGAGGCGACGCGGCTCGCTCCGACTTGCCGCAGCGCGAAAGAAAGGGAACGCGAGGAGGAAAGTAATTTTCCACGCTACGAGTCGCGCTTCGACCTTAGGTGGCTCCTTCCTTCCGTCCTTCGAATTCGCAGGCTCCGAGGAATTTCAGTGGATCGCGACAGAAGCTGCAAACTCGCGGCACCAGAACGGGAGACTCCGTGAAAGAGAAGGTGAAATTCGACCCAGCGGAATCACTCTCGTTGTCGAACGTTTCGTCCGCCGCGGACGCTCCGTTGTCTCGTCTGCGGCGAAGCCTACACCCCGAACGGATATCGAGTCGCTTGTACAAGGATCGATGAATGGGAACGAGAAGGTGGTTTTGACATTCTTGGTCGAGAGAGACTATGAACGACGCGAAAGGCGATCGTCGAGCCTTGGAGCGGGTTGCTGGTCGGTCGGACGGCTTTACGGCGGCGAGTCGCGTCATGTGCTTCGTTCGGACATAATTACGCTCCTGTGACCATTTACTTGTTACCCAGTTGCTATCGTTGGCAGTAATTGACGGTGAGGAACCTGAACAGGTGGTTCTTGCATCTCTCCGTGGATGGGGGAGAGAATTCACCCGCAGCATCCTCTGCTTGTCGTAAGAGGCGACTAAAAGGGGCGGCGCGCGATACGGGATCGCTGCAGACCTGAAACAAGAAGAAGAGGAGCGTGATCGACGCAACAGTGTAGGATATCGCTGAAACGGTTGCGCCTCCCTGTCATCTGCAACGCTCGCGCGGATCAGGGAAAATGAAAAAGCGGCGGCGGAGCGTGACGCGAGATACTCTTTCGATCGCGGGCTGTATCGAGTTGGCCGATCAGCGTGAAGCGGCCAGGCTGCAGAGCTCCTCGCCGAGATGAAATAATAATGGTCTCGCGGTTTCGATATTCTCGCGGGAAAGCGAAATCGCTGACCGATAGGGCCGTTTCGCGATCGGCTGAAGCAGGTGGCGAGGAACAGGGAGGAACGGGAGCAGCGAGGGTCGGTCAGTGACGCAGCCGAGCCTCCCGACTCCTCGCTCGAACGCGAGCCGATGACGCAGCGTCGTCGACGAGCGTCGTTTAACGCTTTGACTGCCGTGTCACCCATATGTGGGTGACCCTTGAATTCACTTGTTATTTATCTGACTACGAATAGTATTAGTAAAAACATCTTAAATGGTCTGACAGAACCTGCAGAAAGCTATAAAGAGTTACTAACATCATTGATTAAAAATGGCATAATTTGAGATTACTTTGATGGTCTATCAAAGTCTAGAACGGCGTGTTGTTTTCAGCCTATACGGTGTGGCAGTCAACGTGCTAAGGACCGTCGAACGACTCACGGTCCCTGGGACGTTCTGTGACGATCGTGCATCGCGTTATGCAAAAAGTCTAACGGGCACGCGTATCTGTCACCAGCTAGACCCGTTGTCCGTCCGATGAAGGTAACCGGCGCGAGGAGAACGCGCGTCTTCGACGACGTTGCACCGGAGCGAGCGCGCAACGCGTCGGCGACGGTGATTCGCGGTAAGAGACACGGCGAGGCCGCAGCGCATTTAATTGCGAGGCAGCGACTCAGCTTGTATGCAAAACGAGCGTTCGTGGAAAAGTGAATCGAGTGGGTGTCGAGAGCGTGCCGCTGCCGCAGCCGCGTTCTGGGAAGCCAGGGTTTCGTTCGAGACCGCCTCCGGTGGCGAGAGAATCGGCGATATCGGCCGCGTAACATCCGGCAGTACGGATGTTTCCCTGTTCTGGCGAACGGCGAGAGAAGGAGGGAGAGATAAGGGGAGATGGAAGAAAGGGAGAAGATGGGATAACGCGCGCGGCGGCGGCGGCGCGGCCCTGGACGAGGAGAATGCGAGAGGAATCGAAGGTGGGAGTGAGAGTGGGAGTGAGGAATCGGCTGGGAGAGGCCATAGGAAAACCGGTTGCCAATCTGCTCGGACGTTCGACATCGGAGAAAAGGCCAAAAAAGAGCGGCACTCCGGTTTTCAGCAAACCCAGACCTACCGTCCAGCCGATTTTCATCGATTTTTGCCCGAGAGCGTAGCCGTCGACCGCCTGGCAAATAAGTGGGAGCAGTAATTATAACTTGTTTACAGGGACGCGCAAAAATGTAAATGGTAAACCGGTGGAGCGACAGAGAAACCGATGCACGCGAGGAAAAAAGCATCGACGATCGTAAAACGGCGAGCGTTCCGAAAGCTCGACGATCTTGCCCTCCGTCGTGGCCGCGAACTAAACGACCTCCCAGGCGGAGGAGTTCGAGAATGAATCGATCCGAAGGCTGAAATGTTTAGCTGTTTCGTCAAAAAATAAGTTCTACGCTAACCGGTGCTCGCAGATACTCCTTTCGCGTTCATCCTTCCTCTTGTCGCCCGGTCGGTGAAACTGGATCGTCCGGAAAAGCGGTCGATCTTCGCATGGAAGAGAATTTTTAATGGAACTGTTGATCGTGAGACGATAGCGAGAACCATCCGATCCACAATCGAGATTACGTCGACTCGCGCGTCTCACGGTAACGGATCCGCTTCTTTCCAGACCGATTGCGACCCAGACGCACGATTCATCGGGATCCTTGTTCTCGTCGGTAGAGAAATTAGAACTCGCCCGTTCGATCGTTCAACGATCCACGACGCGCCTTCAAGATCGATTTACTTCCCCGCGTGATTCGCGCGGTCGATTCGCCTCTCGCATTCACCGGAGGAAGTGGCTCCTCGTCGCAGGACAGCGGAGTCCGTTGATAAACCTGTACAGTTATCGCGCCGTTCGACGGAGGAAACGATCGACGGAGGATCACGATCTTTGACACAGAAATTTTTTGTCGAACGGACCTCCGCACGGACTGAAAGGTTCGTACGTTCTTCGGTGGTCGTCGGTCGTTTAACGACCCGCCTGGCCGTGCCGTCCGCGTGATTCGCTCGTAAACGTTACCCACCGCGGAAAGTTTTTCCGGTAAAAGGTAGCCGTTAGAATCGCGAAGCTTCTTCGTAACGCACGATCGCGGATATTCTGCGTCCGCGCGAAAACCGTTGCCACCGTTCAGGCAAAAAGCGCGAAATCCGTCGGTCGTTGAGTTCCCGATCGAACGGATCGCCTCTTCTAGCTCGTCTCCCGATGCCAGCGAAGCAGGAAAGCGCGAGGCTGAGAGGACCAACCTCTATCGGAGCGTTAACGGATAATGGCGTAGATAGAATCGACAGGTGGCAACAAAATAGGGAATAGGATGGACGACGCTTTGCAGAATCCGCGGCGCGTCTCGATCTCGCATGCAGCGACATCAGGATCCTTTGATCCGAGCGGCACGGAAAGGCTCAGCCTGTCGGCGATAGGTTTCGTGACCTCTCTCTCTCTCTCTCTCTCTCTCCTCCGGGTGGATTTCTACGGCTGTGTAGTTCACGCGGCTGTTCCCCCAGCCAAATATGGCGGATACCGGTCGAACCACTCGCGGTGTACGCGTGTCACCGCGGCTGCGTGGGCACGCGTGTGTGGAGACGAAGAACAGACAGGAGCACCCACGGGCGAATTCCTGCGGCTCGACGAACGAACCTCTCTCGGTGCCGCGCGCAGGATTCTGAGAACGCGACGTTCCCCGCTGAAATCGGCCCGCGTCTCCGTTTCAGGCTGGCCGTCGAACGAATCGAACGCCTGGACGATTCGTCGAACCCTCAACGGGCCGCTTCGCCCCGCCTTCCTGTCGATTCGCAGATTCGCCGCGAATTTGCAAAAAGCAAACGCCTCCGAGAAGTTGAGGAGCGGTTCAGCTCGAAGGATTTCCACCTACCGGATCTACGCATGTGGGACATCGTTTCCAGTTGGTCTCGCGTCACGAACAAAGTAGCAATTGTCGAGAAAAGGCGGTGTAATCAAGGCAGCGAGTCGCCAGGTTTTTGCGTCCTGTCAGCATTTCGCACGCCGTTGTCGCGTTTCTTTCGCGAGCTCGACGGTTTTGCTTTCGACCGCGCTCTTTCGGTCGCTCGTTTTCGCGTTCGACGTTGATCGACGAATCACAGGCTGCGAATTACGCGCCCTCTTCGTCATCGAGCAGAGCCGCGCGTCTTTTCGACGGTCTCGTGATTCTCGAAACATGCCAGTCATTCGAAATCCATTAACGAACGCGCCGTGTCCATTGAGCGCGAGCGGCCTCGAGATACGGATCGACCGAAACTTCTGCGATTCATCCCCGGAGGCACCGGGACGCTCGGCCATGCGTCTAAATTAAATCATTCACGCAGAAAAAGTTCCTGCGACCGTTCTCCGCGATCATCGCAGCACCGAGGCAAACGCGAGCATCTGTGAAAACGTTCGCCGAACGTTCGCTTTTTGCGAGAGCAAATTAAAGCCAAGAAATTGAATCGCCTCGACCGTTTTCTTTTACAATGTCGAGGCGTTTCTTGCTCGAATTTATTCGTCCGCTAGGAAGGGAACGTTCCCGGGAGCGGTTTCCGCGACGGAACGGAATCGCGTTGCGCGCAACCGACCATCCCACAAAGCGTATGGTACTACAATCGTGGAAGCATTAATAAATTGATAAAGGATAGGCTCTCTGTGTCGGCAGAGATCGGCTTAAGCGCAACTCCACGCTGAAATTCAAGATTAATGAAGAATTAATGCTAACGAACGCAATAATTACGGCGGCGTTCGAGAGGAAGTACCATAACGCGAACGGAATGGCCGATCTTAATGGGCTAAGGGTAGAAATAGCGGCGAAAGTCCGCGGAACTGCTTCTCCCGAGAAGCGGGGGGGATGAAGCATTAACGAAAAAAGATTTCCTCGATCAGATAGGATAGCGAGCGAGAGAAGCTGTAAAAACACGCGACACCAGCCGTAAAGTAACGGCAATGAAACGGCCGATCGTTTCTCCCATCCTCGCGATCGTATTAACGAGAAATTACAAGGGCGATTATAACGGTCGTTAATGAACCGCGTTAACGCGAGTTCTCGGTCGGTTCGAGAACTTCTGCGAGCTCTCGCGCGGTCGATTGTTCCGCGACGAAAATCTCCCGACTCGAAACCGTTGCGAGGCGCGAGGTCCCGAAGCGGAGTGCAACGGCGGGAACCGGAGGATGAAAAAATCGTCTCCTCCATGCAAGCGTGTCGAGTGCTCGCGTGAATTCGTTGGCGGGCGCATTATCGTGTCTGGATCGCGCTTATAAGTTCCCAGGCGCGTGTTTCATTGGTGCGTATCCCCCCGACGACGGCCGGGGACTGTATCAGAAAATTCCTCTTTTCTGCCAGCGCCGGGTTCGATCGTTAGCTCGGCTATCGAGCGCGGTAAATCTGAGCTCGCTCACTGCCGGCAACGTTTACTCTTGCCCTGCGATAATTGCGCGTTACGGGCTCCGCTAATGACACGGCTGAAATTAAAAATAAATTAACTGCGCGCGAAATGGTCGTCGTTATCCTCGTTTCAGCGGCTCGCTTTCTCGGTATAAATACGGGTCGCCGCGGAACCGCTCCTCCGTCATCTTGCTCGACGGCTGCCTCGTCGGGCAGACGAGAAAAATTCGTGGCGACGACGCACGCGGAGGTTAACGCGGTTGCGAGCGGAATAGGAGGAGCAGGCGGGAGCGTTATTCCCCCCCGCGGGAGACGTCCGAGAATCAACGAGGAAAGGACGGACTCGAGGAAACAATTAAACGCCGTGATCAGATAAGCGCGAGAGTATCCTCTGGAAAATGTATTCCGTGCTCGGGTCGAGAGAGCTACAAAGTCCGGATAATAAAGCGTGCCGGAAGTCGCCCGGAGATACATAGATTCAGCCCGATTCGATATCTCGCGAGGATGACGGCGCGAGGAAGTCACCGTTCGAACGACAGGGGAGAATCATCGTTTCGCGAATGACTCGCTCGCACGTCGCGTTCTTCTCGTTCGATTTTCGATACGGAGGTTCCATCGCGCGATTTATTACGAAATCGCGATCATCGGGAAAGATACGTCCGCGTCATGCACGGTACGTAAGGAATATTAATTTCTGCCCGTTCGTTGAAAGTGAGCGGAACGAAGTCGCGTTGGTGTTGCGAGAGGAGGCAGTTTTACGACGCTCTCTCTCTCTCTCTCTGCGCGAAAGGTGAGCACCGATACAGGGCTGAGATTCCGTTACCCGTCGGTCGTAATTAAGCAACGAACGAGACTTCCGAAATCGCGAAAGAATGCCGCTCGCAGAAAGATTCGCACAGTTGTATCGCGCGGAACATCGCTCATAAAGCAGAGATCGCGGCGAGATTATTTATTCGCGCAAATAAAATTTACTGAACGTCGTCGAACGGCGCGGCGCGGCGGCTCAACGACGCGTGTGAACGTTTTACGCGGCAGCCAGCCGACCGGTCAGCCAGCCGAGGCGTAAAATTGTTTAAATAATCGCGTCGATGTAATAGTCGGTCAGAGATGAGCGAAGAGGCGAGCAACGGTAGCGACGAGAGGCGCGCGCGTAATTCGCGCACGAATCGTCGCCGTGATCGATCGTTCATTGTGCATTCGATGCACCTTGCGGCGCTGTGCGAGCCGCGTTTCGTGACCAGCCGAGACCCGCGTCGCGCGCATCGATTCTCGAGACAAAGGAAGTCAACGTCCTAGAGAAGACCTACGAACACGAGGCTCGTCGAAGAATTTTCGTTCTTTCGGACGCCCCTCGGTGCCATAGGTTTCGCGAACGAGAGATTCCGTATTCCTTGGACGCGATCCGCCAAAGATTTCTCCGATTCCAGCGGCCGTTGTTCGGTATGAGAGGCACGATCGATGGCTTCCGCGCAATCGATTACGCGCGACAGAGGCGCACGGTGGCGGCGATACGGGCAACACCGAATTCCACCGGCCGCACGATGGCAAAGCCGATCGATTTCCGACCGTATCTTCTGATCGGCGGACCGGAAAGACGCGTTCCCCATCCGATCGCATTATCGCCCACCTCGACGCGAGATGCTGCCCCGCGGCAAGCAGAAAATAGCGAAACGCGTGCTTCGGATTCGCTCCGTCCGCGGCGATCGCCGCAGGCCAATCGCTTTACCGATTCGACGCGAATGCTTACGGTTCGCCGGACGGCGCTCGCGCGCGGCTTTCATCGAGCCTGAAATTGCCCGTCGCGGCGCGACGCTCTGAAACCCGGGCTATTTTCGTCGGCGGCGGATGGAAAGTAAACGGGATCGCGGGACGAGCTTGCCTCTCGATCGCTAGGACAGTCCTCGTTACTCGAATCCGAGGCACGAATCGGGAAATTGCCGGAACATCGATCGCCGTCCGCGCACGGTTCGACCTTTAACGAGTTTCGCGGCCGTTCCGCGGTTTTCACGGATCCACGGAATCGCGAACCGCTAACGATCCCGGGCGATCGGTGATTTACCGCTGACGGCGGTTGTTGCGAACGGAGCTGCTGCGAAAGGAACCGGAATGAAATCACCGTTACGAACGTCTCGGGCGCTCCTCTTTTATCACTCTCGCGGACAACCCGCCTCGCATCGATTACGAACTTTCGATCCTGTTACGCCGCGCGGTTCGGTGTCTGCGTGCACGCGGTTCGTGCGCATCGACGAAGAAGCTCGACGTATCCCTCGCGCGATTTCATTTGCGCCGATCGCTCGAGCAATATCCGCAAACCGCATTCGATTTCGTCGGCTCTCCGCGGTCTCATCGGGACGAACGAGGATCGATTTGCGAGCGGAAGCAAATAAAACTTGCTCGACTCGCTTCCGCCGAATCGGTTTCGAGCGATGCTCGGCTCCGACCGGTCGCGACCGAGAGATCCATCGATGCGATGCGATCGACGCGATGCCGCGGGTGACACCGAGCGTTTGTCAAAAAATTGCGCCGGCTCACCGAGCCGAGAAACGATCGTCGCGAGCGGTCGTTATGCAGGAGCGGGAATTCGTGCCACCTTTTTCTAAATGGTTGCCGTCACGAGGCAGCAGGTGCGAGTCTCGCATTGTCGAGGGGAAAATAATTCATGGTCGCGCGCGAGAGTGCGAGCGGAGAGGAGTAATTGAATTATGCGGAGAGGCGACGTTTGAATTAGCGAAGCCGTGCGTTGACGGGCGACCGTGGTACGCGAACGGCGAATTTATTAGCATAACTGCGAAAACGTAGGCGGTCGTTTAATTAACGTCGCGTTTAACGAGCCTCCCCGCGAGAGGACTGCTGGAAATGGTGCCAATTAATATCGCGCCTCCGCGATCGCCGGCCGATCCAGCCTATCGTGTAACGACTAAGAGCTTCCGCTTCGTTTTTTCCAACTTATCTGCCTGTGCCCCATCGATTTGTATCGTAGCTCTCGAAGGTCGCGACGACGGTCCTTCGCGATCGAGAGAAAACGGTAGATCGTGGTCGATCGCGGCTCGGGCGTCGCCGGGAGTGACGAACGGACACCTCCGAACTCGATAAGCCTATCTAGAACTCCGGAGAACGTCGGTGAATGCGGTCCGTAGCAGGAAGCGGGAACGGGTCGTAAAAATCCTGGCTCCGGCCGTTCGGTGAGCGGCAACGGAATGATTTGCAATCAGGACGATCGCCGCGGTAGAGCCGCGATGTCTCCGATCTAATTTCTCGATCCCCCTGGTATCAGCGGGGCTCCCGCACCCCTGCGGATTCGATCCGCCGACACCGGTACTGTTGCACCGCAATAATGATCGCCATTATTCGGCCGCAATGCAGATCGTAAACCGGCCGATTGATTTCGCGGCCAATTTGTCGTCGGTGAATCGAAACCGCGTCGACTCTCGGCCCTCGCTGCAAATGTTTCTAATTGCACGCTGCGATCGATTTCTCACGCGGAAAGGATAACACCGTTCCAGGACACGCCTACGCCCCAGCTTCCTGCTCCGCCGATGCCGTGCGCCCTGCATTTATTGGCTGCCTTGATTGCAAGCTGCAGAAACTTCCGAGACCGTTCCCTTCTTCCTCCATGACCGATTACCGCTCGCTGCGCGCTGGCCCTTGGTCAACCCATTTCGCAAAAGAATCAAAGGAATCTTCGCGTTGGGCTGGTCTTCGATCCCGTGGAACTCGAGGCGGAGGCCGTCCGCCCTTCTCGAGACGAACGGCTCGTCGTTGTACAGTTAACGTCGCGTCGGCGTCGCGTCGCCCGGACGACGGATCGCGAATGCTAATCGGCCGCTCGACCGCGTCCCACCGGATTTCCACCCTTCCTGCTCGCCTTACCGGGAAAACGGGAACGAACGTGCGCCGTTCGTCATCCACAGAAATTCTTCCATCCGAGCTTCGAATCGAATTTCACTCGTATTCTCGGTTCGCGTTAATTGCAGCCTCGATAGCTGCGAAGTCGCGGCGAACGGTGCGCTTCGAGCAGCCGTAACTTCGGAGGAAAATAAGAAACCACGGCGTACCTCGTAACACGGAACAACGACGCCTGGGTCCGCGCATCGTGGCTCCAGCGCACGTTTATTTTACCGTCTGCGCGTGTTTCCGCGTTTACACGAATCCGATGGGATTCGAATCCACCGAGCCGGAATCGATCGAGTCGAATCGAGCTCGCTGGACATTCCGAGCGGAGCGTCAATTATTTTATTTGCCGATGCGAGCGAGAACGAATAAAGATTCCGAGGAAAGCTTTACGAGCGGCCAGCGCAAGCAAAAGATAGATATAAATGAGAGGATCGACGCGATAGGAATCGAAGCTAATCCCTCGCGGAGCTCGTTTAAAAAAGAAACTCGAATTCCTATCGGCGCGGCGACTCGCCGTCGATGCGAACGTGTGTACTTGATCTCCGATCAGGATAATCTTTCCCAGAGACATCGCGTAATACCGCTGGCTGACGCGTAATTTGCGTGCTCGCTCTCGTCTTAACACTCGCCTCGTAATGGTCGCAAATTGTTGTAATCCCGAGGATCGCGCGTTCCTGCAATTTGCAACTGTTCTCCGGGCGCAACTTTACGAGACAGTCGGAGAAACGAGGCAGACCGGAAGAGGAAAACGTTCCCCGGAGAATATCGCGTGCGAATCGAGGGGAGAAAACGACGCGATCTCTGGAATCGACGGTGAAACCGGTCACTCGATTCCGGACTCGCGACGGTCGCGTGCTGTCCGACGGAACGAGATACAAAGAAGAGACAAAGTTCAGGGTCGAAGACTCCCCTCGAGATCGGTTATCTTCCAGACGCTATCCAGGCTGGATCTCGAGCCGAAATAAAGATCCTTGAATCTGCCCGGTGGTATCGTTCGTCGCGGTGTCCCGCCGGACACCGTCGCGATCGCAAAGTTCTCGAGCGTGTTTCGAGAGCTGTCCAGAGGAGGAGGGTCGGGTCACGGGGCGGCGGAGGCTTCTTCGAAGGGCGCAGGGGTCGAGTTCGTAAACTTCCTGAGATCCGAATCTCCGTGGACGAGAGGGAAGAGCTGGGTGGAGGAGGAGCAGAAGGAGGAGGAGGAGGAGGAGGAGGAGGAAGCGAAAGGGAGTTCTCAGAGCGGGCCGGTGCGTGCTTCTCGAAGGATGATGGCGGAAGAAGAGCGGCGCAGGAAGGCACGAGAACAACGAAGAAGATGAGCGGAGGTCACGGAACGCACAGGCATCGGTTCCTGGAACCGGCTGGCAGCATTCGGACGAGCGGATCGCGAGTAATGAAAGCGGATCGCTATCGGCGGCATAAATCGCGAGAAGACAATGGACGCGAGAGCCACGGGCCCGAATAAAGGCTGCCCGCGAAAAAACTGGCCGACGGGGAGGTTGTTGAAAAACCGAAACGGGAAGTCGTCCGCTCGTCGGAGACGGTGAGGTAAATAAATGTCACCCTGCGGAGAGGCGGGAGGGAACGAGGAAAGGGAGGTGCAGGATCTCTCGCGGTGACTTTGGTACACGCCGTGCGGATCAAAACACAAAGAACGGCGAAGGGACGACGGAGGGAGGGGAGGACGACGAAGAAAAGGAAGAAATGCGAACGATTCTCGACGAGGCGGTCGGGCCAGGAATCTTTGAACCCGGTGCCGAGGAACGAGCAAATAGAAGAGGCGGATGGCGGGGCAAAAACGCGGCGGATATCGAAAATGCAAAAAAAAACCAAAGAAGCGAGAGGAGAAGAAGAAGGAACGAAAGAAACGTCGAAAGGAGAAGAAGATGGAGGAGGTCACGGACCCTGGCGGTGAGGAGCCGGCTACCTAGGAGAGCGTTTAAACTCGCTAATGGAAAAGATCGCCGGGGCCGGAGGCCGGTTGAAAGCGACACGCGTAATTTACGCGTTGACCGCAGGCTGATGGACACGAGGAAACCTTGGACTTTCACGGAGATGGCGGTGCGGGTGACGCGTTTCATCCTCGAGTCACCCGACGCGACGCGGCGACGGGGTCGGAGGTAAAAGAGACGACCGACGACTCTTCTCGTCGAAAATCATGAGACCTCGGGAAAAAGGAAGGTGGAAAATTGTAGGAAACGATAAGGTCTCGAGGATGACGAACCGCATTCTTCCTTCGCAATGCGAAATCGTCCGGGGACACGGTGCGATGGCTGCCTCTCGAGATCCCGAACGGCTGGGAGAATCGATAGCCTTGAGTCCGAGTGTTCATCCTTCGCGCGAAAGTTTCTCGACTCGTTGTCGGTTTCGTTGTCGCGGAGAACGTTCCCCAAGATCCTCGACGCCGTGTTCTGCGTCCTCCCGACGACGGTACTTCACCGTGAATTATCGCTCGACCCTTCCAACCGCTGCGTCCCGGAGAAATATCATATGCCCTCCAGCTCCGCGGATCGATGCATCGAACCGATATCCCCGATATCCGCCGCTGCCTCCGCGCGGATCCCAATTATCGGTCGTTTAATTTTCCTTCCCGTTTACTCAGCACTGCGGCTAATCTGCCAGTCAAACACGATCATCGAGGATGATTCAATGGAGCACGGGATGCGCCGACGATCGAATTAATCGCGTCGATGATTCGTTATGCCTCGAAATTCAATTATCCGCGGTAGAAACGGCTGCCGCAGCCGATTTCTTCTTTCTGGTATCCAGATAAGGTAAATCGGTGGTTTCGGCGGTGCATCTCGTGGACGTCACTCGCGAACAGGGAAAGTATCTATCATCGAGTTCCGCGAATAAACAGGCAGAGAGGGAGCGAGTCGGCTATACATCAGCGCGTGTTTCTCGAGCGCGCGGTGTCGAGCTGTTCGCTTTTCAAGGTCGAGACGTTTACGACTTTATGGGGCAATTACCGTGGTATACTGCAAGTTAGTCCGCGGCTACGCCGAGCTTCTTCTTCGTCTTCTTCTGTTCCTGCTGGAGCAGGATCGCTCGCGCGCGCGCGCGCGCGAGCTCTCTCCTTCCAGACCTTTTCTTCCCCTTTTTCCAAAACGTCTAATCTCCGCGGAGCTACTCGATATCGCGCGATATTTTACCCCCGTTCAATTACAATATCCGCGCGTTCGGTCTCGGTGCTGTATCGAACGAGTTCCCCCGCCCCCGTCCCCGCCCCGCCCCGCCCCCTGTCCGTGTCCGGCTGATCTACGAACCGACTCGGCTTTAACTTCTCCCGGGACGCGATAAAACCTTGCCGCGATAAATTTCGTTGGTAATTTCCTGTGTCGATCGTTCGTTCCAGTTCAAAGCAAAGTAAGATGCTCCGAGCAGTGGATGGAGGTTGACATAGTGAGGAGTAGCCCGCGAGCGGACATCTACCTGCAGCAGTTGAAGGACTTTCCAGGTAAAGATCGATCGATTCGCTGTTTCTGTCACCGCGCTACCAGCCGGCGCCGTGAATTATTAAGCCGGAAGCCCGTTTCAAAGCCGTGCCTTCTTTTCCAGACGAAGCTTGCAAGCCTCAGCTGAGCAACGGCGTCGCCACCTTCCGATTATCGCTGCTGGAGCAGGACATGCTGCGATGCGGCATCACGAGGGTCGTTAACAAAGTCACGGTAGGGCATAATTACCGGACCGATCCACCGACCGATAAACCCCGCGGCCCGCCTGTGAGCGCCGAATAATACGAACGATTGAATAATTTATTGGACGCGATCTATGTCGTTCGATCGATTTCATTAAGCCCGACGGCTCGAATCATCCGTTCCCGTTCCCGTCTCCGTCTAAGGATTGCTCGGTATCGCGGTGTAATTAATTCTCCTCCGATCGATTAGATTTTCTCCCCCTAAAACCGATCGATCTGCATCCGGCTTGGAATAGCGCGCAACGAAAGACGAGTTCGCTTCCAATTTCCCGTCCCGAATGAAATTTCCCGACACGGCTGAATTCGAAAAGCGGATAAGGGAACGCATCGAATCGCGCGCACCCTCCTACGGCTCGCTTCATTGTTTCCGCGCGCACGAGAATCCTGTCGGATCGAACGAAATTACAGCCGCATAATGATACACAGGGTCAGAAGGTGTACTATCATCGGATAATAGTGGAGGAGCCCGCGGATTCCAGCAAGCACACATTCACGGTAAAGTGTGTTATCACCGAAGTCGTTGTGAAACCTGGAATCTCGATCGCGACCAACCACACCACGGTCAGGCGCAGCGTCCTTCCAGCAGGATTTCAGGAACCAGAGTGAGTTGTTCCGTTTCGACAAAACTTATCTCAGAGATGAAGCGTTGCCAACCGAATGATTCGAACGTCGCGCCGTCGGTAATTGCCATCGCCGTGGACCAAATCGAAACGATGTCGTCGCTGGTCAGACGAAAACGACCCGTCGCGATCGCTTCGATACGCGTGTGACATCGAGTCGAACGATACCCCATATTTCGAACCGAATACGCGCGCGCACAAAGACGAACGGTGTTGATCAATGGTTCCACGTTCTATTTATTCACCGAGACCATACGCGCAGGTGCTGGAAAACCTGAAATGTAATTTTAGCCTCGAACGCATCCCGCGACGCACGATCTTCTTTCCTTTTCCAACGCCGCGCCGAGTCGTTCGCAGTCCGCTCGCGTTCGCAGCAAAAAGCTCCAGCTGACGCGCGATCATTCAAGGAGATCTTTTTGTTCGCCACGGACATGTAAATGTTCCTGGAGAGACACTAACGGCCACGTTCGGTCAACCTAGACGGCGCGCTTTCATGCAACCTGATTTGAATAAACAGAGCCTCCTCGGGCTTTTTCCACTTTCCATTCTTGCTTTTCGCTTTCGCGACGCTCCTGCTTCTGCGCTGCCGCTGCTTATCGCGTAGCTCGCTGTCGAGGCTCGAAAGACCTCGAGGGCACCGCGACGACTCGCCTCGACGTTGAGCTCTCGCTCAAACGAAGGTGCCCGATGACCGGTTCTCACGGGAACTTGCCAAATTCTGATTTACGAACGACACTGGACGCGTATTTGCATACGGACCGGTCACGGATACATCGGAGAAACCCGTAATGTAATTTTAGCTTGGAACGAGGCGGTGACGATCCTTCTGCTTTCCACTCTTCCTGCTTCCCGTCCACGAAAGGCGACATTCTTTCTCTCCCATGGGGCCATTTTTGTCCCGTTCCCGTTCCATGGGGCTAATTTATTGGCACCGATCGATCGATGGCGGATTCCACGGTGTCGCCTTTCAACCAGGAAGCCGTAAAATCTTTATTGTTGAATTATCACGTCGGTATCTCTCGCGGCCGATCCCCGGGGTCGAGACACGCACCACGGGAAAATTCTTTCTCGATCTTGATAACTGTTTCTGCTTCCACGAAGTCGATGGAATTGCATGGCTGCTCGATTGGTCGCGTCCATCGCGATCGCCGGCTATCGAAGGACGATCGAACAGCTGAAAATTCTTCGGATACCCCTCGATCCGTTCGTTCATTTACATCCACTCGATCAGCGGAAGATAACAGAGAAAAACGTCCTCCTCCGGACGGAAACTTTATTGCCGTTCCGCTCTCTTCCAAGCTTCGTCATCCTCCCGTTTCCTTCGGTACCGTTCGCCAGATCGGATCCCCCGAATGTACAGTTTCATGGAAACGACAGATGAGTCTGCAGAAGCGACCGCGCGATTCAGGTTCAGATGACGGAGAAACGGTGGATGACCGTCGAAGGTAACTCGTGTCGCACGGCTCGTCAGCAGTTCTCCGTTTTTTTCCACCTCGAACCGAGCTCATTCTTTGCCAACCGTGTCTAGAAATATGCGAATCCGTCGAGTCGATGTTCGACGGTGCCGTTTGTTCACTGTTTTTGCCCGGAAATTGCATTCGAACGCATTTTCGCGGGACCGATTGTTCCGTTCGCCAGATGCCCGCAATTCAATCTGCCATTTTTAAAATAGAGTCGATCGCGGAAGACCTGAAACGCTCGGCTCTCGATCCGATATGGGACGAGGCCTTTTTCGAGCAGGAAGTTAATTTGCTTGCGTTGTTCCGTCAGCGTGATCGACTTCAAGGGCGAGATTTCCGGGTCGGCACCCGTACCGATTTTGGGGGTCGGTGTCAGGCAAGGCGGCACCTTGGTCACCGGAGAATTGAACGTCAGCCCAGGTACGCCCTTGCAGATGGAAATCTTTCTGGACAACGACTCCGCGCCAATTTATGGGCTGCTGGTCACTTACATGTTGGTGACCGACACGAAGTCGCAAGAGGAAACGATTATCATCAACGGGTAACTGGAAACTGTTTGATTCGCGCGAAGCGTACTTTGGGACGCGGACATCTAATTATTCGCGATGTTCGTAGTCGTCGAGCAAACCTCGAGAATGCCTTCTATATATTCTGTTTGCCTCCAGCTGTTCCGTGGATCCCTATCTGTTTGAGAATTTCAACACCGTGGACGGTGACTTCCTGACGGCGAAATTCCGAGCTTTCAAGTTCCCGGAAAGCACTTACGTTCAGTTTCGCGGTACCGTTAATGTCTGCTTGGACAAATGCCAAGGGGTACGTCAATCCTTCTTCATCCTGTGTGCACAGTCATCGAGCAAATTGTTTGGACTTTGCTCAGACTCGTCAGGGCTTGCGTTCACTTTGGTTTTCCTTTTAGATCGAGTGCAGCAACGGTCAGGTAGGATTCGGTAGAAAGAGAAGAGCCATAGAAGTCTCCAGCAGCGACAAGATCAATGTTTTCGAGGTGACCATGTCTACGTTCATCAAGGTCGACTTTGAAGAAGATGCCGTGATCGACAAAGGTAAACCACGCGTTTCGCTCTTTGCGGTACACTTTACGATTGTTCTGACATATTTTGTGTTCGGAATTAGCTCTGTCGGAATTGTACATCAGAAGAGGCAAGAACAGGACGAAAGCCAGAGCTGTGATCGCCGAAGAGGTCAGGGAACAGGCAGCTCCGACGACGATCAGGACAGAGGAGAGAGCCTTCATCGCTCAAGAGGTGAAAGAGCACTTCAAATACAAGGTCACAGAGACGGAGATCAACGGCTGCCCGAGCAGAACAATGACCTTCGGTTTTGTTCTCGTGCTCCTCTGTCTTTGCAAATTTTTGTAGGGATCTGGAACCTGACGAAGATTCACTGATTGTAAATAGAAACCAGCTTGACAGCCAGCAGAATTCGGAGAGTAGGGAGGAGCGAATTTCTCGCTGGATGTTAGTATAATTCCTTTCCTTTTTGCGTAGAGAAAAAACGATGGAACGCGTCAGTCTGCCTTGTGTGATATCGAATCAAGGTGGAGGAGGATCTTGGAAAGATATAGGGGTTACGGTAGGGAGAACAGTGTCGTAAAAAATCTGGGTCAAAATCGCAGGCTGACAACGATGCATGCCCAATGGATTTCTCCGCTCTGCGACCGCCGAATTTTCGATCGTTCCTTCCATTGCTCGTAATCTGCGTCTTTCCTTTTTTTTTATACGTTCTTAGTTGTACGCTCGCGAACATAACCGCATGGTAATATCAATCGCTGTATCGCCAGACGAAAATTGGCCTTTGCGAGCGGAGAATGACGAGGACCTAGTCGTTCGACGAGCTGTAACATCAAATCGTGACTTAAGCAACTAGACGAATTGTGTGCTAATTAATCGCTGCTATAATCTCAGTATAATTATAACGGAGAAACGCCGCAACTGTAAAATAACTTTAAATAAGATGAGAGCATGAATTCGCGTAGGTTCGTGCTCGTTACTTCGCTTCCGTGCGAAGACAATCTTGTTTGTTTAGCGACAAGAAAAGGCTAATAAAAAGACACGCACAGAAACATAAAGAAATATATACTTGGAATGTTTAACACTCATGTACACATGAAGATTCCGTATAAAAATATATGAATATCTTTGGCTAAAAATAATCTCGAGTACATAGATCACAAGATAGTCTCACAGTTGCAGATGGAGTCGACCGCGTTCGTTACATTCGAAAAACTCCATATTTGCTTTGTGGTATCGGTGCGTTCAGTGCTGCAGATAAACTGAGACCCAGTACTAATCTCGTGTCAACAGGGTCAATCACGCCATCGTCATAAAGCCTTCAAGAAAAAATAATCATTTAGGCGACTTGCCAGAAGTTCCTTGAAAGTAATAAGATGCAAATGTACCTGGCACTGGAGTAGTACGGGGTACTCTCCTCGTCGATCCTCTCTACGATAGGCTTCTTTAGTTCCTCCTCCTCCTCCATCGTCCACTGTTAACATAATCAAAATGTATATGAAATGAAACGACAGAAATGACTGAATTAATACCTTTTTCCCATCTCGCGCCCGCTGGTCCTTGGTAATTTGAGCGAGCACACTGGCAGCTTGCTCTCCACCCATCACTGCCATTCTGGCATTCGGCCAAGTGTAGAGAAATCTCGGTGAATAAGATCGACCGCACATTCCTGCGTTGACATTAAGCAAAATGAACACGTCGACCCGAATGATTCTGCACTGAATGCGACGTACCGTAATTTCCAGCGCCATACGAGCTTCCGATCATCACCGTGATTTTGGGAACTTGCGCACAGGCCACGGCGTTCACCATTTTTGCTCCGTTCTTGGCAATACCTCCCTCTTCCGCGTCCTTACCCACCATGAACCCTGCGAAACAAACGATCATTGCTTTTTAATTCACTTTCAACCAGACAACTGTCTCGTACCTGGGATGTTCTGCAAGAAAATCAGAGGTATCTTCCTTTGCGCACAGAGCTGCACAAAGTGTGCACCTTTCAACGCGCTCTGCGAAAAGAGCACGCCGTTGTTCGCGACTATTCCCACGGGATAGCCGTGGATCCTCGCGAACCCGGTGACCAACGTTTCGCCGTACAGAGCTTTGAACTCGCGGAATTTGGAACCGTCGACGATCCTGGCGATCACTTCTCTCACGTCGTACGGTCGCTTCAAATTCGTGCCAACTATACCATAAAGTTCATCGATCGCGTGAACAGGTATCTCCACCTCTTTGTTGATGTTCACGTCCATAGGTCTTTGCCTGTTCAGGTCATTAACGATTCCACGGGTCAGGTACAAAGCGTGAGCGTCATCCACGGCGTAGTGGTCGGTGACTCCGGACGATCTGCAATTCGAATTGTTCGATTTCAATCGTGGAAAGGGAATGTATTAAAAGAAGCTTTTGCATTACCGACAGTGAACAGCCGCTCCTCCCAAATCCTCCGCGCTAACGTCCTCGCCCGTCGAAGCTTTTACCAGAGGTGGTCCAGCCAGGAATATGGTGCCCTGATTGCCCACGATCACGTTTTCGTCGGCCATGGATGGCACGTAGGCACCCCCTGCGCAAAGTAAATCAAATAATGTCGCGAATAGACTAAAAAATATTTTTAAGTAGATTCGGTCGACCATGGCCAGACCTGCAGTGCAGCTTCCCATGACCACCGCGATCTGCGCGATTCCCTTCGCGCTCATGTTCGCCTGATTGTAGAAACACCTGCCGAAATGCATCTTATCAGGGAACACGTCGGCTTGTCTAGGTAAATTGGCGCCACCGCTGTCCACCAGGTATATGCAGGGTAAGTTGTTCTCCTCCGCGATTTCCTGGGCTCTCAATTGCTTTTTTACCGTGATAGGATAATAAGAACCACCTTTCACGGTTGCATCGTTCGCTATTATTACGCACTCGGTTCTGACAAAGAATCAAGGATTAAGAAAGCTCCTTCTTGTTTATTCTTATATTTCATATTTACCCCTCGACTCTTCCGATACCGGTGATAAGTCCACCTGCGGGTACTTCTTCTCCTTCGTACAGTTTGTAGCCTGCCAATTGAGAAAATTCAAGAAAAGGGGATGTAGGATCGAGGAGCTTGTCAATTCGTTCTCGTGGCAAGAGTTTTCCCTTTTTTGTGTGCCTCTCTTTTGCCTTCTGCCCTCCGCCCTCCACGACCTTCTCGACCGTCTTTTTTAACGTGTCTACCAACTCTTTCATTTGTACATAATTTTCCTAAAATTGTTGTTCAGTTATCAAACGACAGGGTGTTTTGTAATACGCGCCGAAGCAATCGCGCCATCGCACGTCACGCTTGCATTCATTTCAAAAAAAAATCTCACATTGTTTCGCTCGACATATAACGGAGTTGATCGTAATGGGGCGGGTCATTAACATACTCGTATCTGGTTCGAAAAAACAAGGAGAGTATTAATCGAAAAACGAGCCCTACGTAAAAACCAATCAGAGCACTCGTGTTATGCCTAAAAAATGCATACTACACTATTGTTCTAACCTGGTAGACCGACGAGTTAGCGTCTTGTTTACATCCTATTATGGTCGCTTCGTCGTGTAAGGTCCTTGTAACGAGACGCAGGTGTCTCGTTAGCAAGCTACTCTTCCGTAACATCGTTTATTGACTGTTTTCTAATTCAACTTTTCCGAGCTACCTATCACCATATGTGTACTATGTTCACAATTCACGCACGATCCAAGCGACAATGCAATTCACTTATGTATGTACATGTCGGATAACGAATCACACTGCCATCTCATTGTAGCCGTTCGTAGCACAGTGATCGAAGTTCTACGTATGGCGCGAGTAATTCATAATTTCGATACGGGCACCGTCCGCTAAGAGAAATTCCCAAAATTGGGTAAATATTTTTTATCGTTTTCCAGCTCAATGCTAAGTAATCGTTGCAACATTATTTAACAAAAGAAGTCCATATGTTTGTTCGTCTTTTAAGAAAATCAGTGAAAATGTATAAACCGTACTAAAGCGAATTGCTTGTTCACTGCGAATGTAGAAAGAGATATCGGTGGTAAATATTTTTTTTCGTATGTTAAATTATACAATACGGATTCGAAATAACATCGTAGAAGAAGTTAGGTTAGGTTTTTATTTTGTATATATTGTCGGAAATGCTGTGTAGGTGGCGGTATAGTAGGATCGCTGATCGCATACGCAGTATACATTTTGCATTTCGTTCACGAGACGATTCGAAGATAGCAGAAAGTGTTGTAACAATTACAAAGGGTTGACAATCGTGTCTCCGTTAACAAATAATCGAAACTGATTGTCGTAGATGCTGGATATCTGAATCATTTTCGAGTAACACCGAGTAAAGTTTCACGACTTCAAAAATGCCGGACACGTCTAGTATAACTCATTATCCTTTAAAGGTAAATATTTCATCCAAACATCGTGATATTCTTTATGTTTTCAAACGTATTCGCTGTTCGGTTTACAGACACTTTTCCTGTACCTCTATTTCTTATGCATTATAATTATTTATATGCTTCTGTTACACGTTCTCATTGTTTTGCCTTTTGACACTCGGCCGCGAATATATTTGTCGAATATTTAATGTAGGCAATCATACGAACAGATGTGAAATTAATCCGCCGTGAGTGTAATTATGCTTCGTCGAAGCTTTTATGTAATAGTTCCACGGTATCCGGATCGTTTGGAATAAAATGCAATTATATAAGGACACCGCGATGAAACAATTCCATAAGTTGCTTGACAAGTTTCTCGTGTTATCCGAGTGGTTTCTGCATTACCGTAATTAGGTTTTCGAGAATCCGCGCCATTTTCAATACAACGCCCCCCCGTGCTTCGAGATCAGTTTTTATGATCTTGTCGGATTTTTTCAGGTGATATTTGCAATTCATTTAGTGCTAGTAACATGGTAAGCACAAATTTCATATTATATTGAATACTTATCTATAATACACAAATGCCTCTTACTATCAGTATACAAAATAGGATTTTTACACTCAAGAGTTAACCCATCAATTTTTAGGAGCGTTCAGGGATATTGGTGTCCAAAGTCAGTAATGTTGTACAATTTTCTTTTCTTCGTCTGCTTGATGTGGGCTATCCATGAAATACAGTCGGATGAACCATTGCAGTTTGTGAGCGATCAATATTTATTATGTTATGCATAATATTCTTTAGGAATTCAATACATTGTATAACGGAGTTATATATTTCAGGCACTGTTTATAAATGTACTTTCCATATTTTTTGATGTGGTAACATTAGCGGTCTACTTTCCAACGACATGTAAGTTAACAGTGTTTATCTTTTAATTGACCACTAACACCTGAAGGGAAATTACATTGTCCATTAACCTCCCTATACAGAAGATGTATCTATCTGATAGAACGAACTTGTAGATGCATCTGAGAAGTTTAGCGCGGCGATTATGATTATAAACATGATCGCTCGTGTCATCACAAGCATATACCTTCTGCGAATAGGCCAAGCGAGGGGAGGATGTTTAGCCACGATGTTCAACGCACGTCCTGCAATGGGTCAGTAATGCATCGGACACCGATGCTTGCTTTGTAGATGTGCCTTGCTTCGTCTATACTTTGCTTTGTGTAGGTGTATGAAAATTTTGTTAATTATCAGCACAATATTTTCTAGATAATGAGGAGATATTTGCAGGAATGCGTGTGAATTAGTTTAGAGCTACTTCAGAAGATGCTCGATTTAATGTAGGCAGCATTATGGCTGTAAGAATTTGATGTAACTGCATGATGTATTTTGTCGCCCTCTTATTCATGCGATGTTCAATGCACTGGTGATAGATACGAACTTTCAGCAACGTTTTTACATTCTAGGCTACGATCGACAGGATTACGAAGACATATCGCACCCGATTCCGCAAAATTCAGACTTTGCTGGAGTTTAAGGACATGACGTTTCCAAAGTTCGATATATATCGCTATTGATGCGACATCATATTTATTTTAGGTTCAAGACGCACGTGCACGCAGTCTCGACGTTCCGATCCATTTTCAGGAACTAGAATTCTTACGAAAAGAATACTCCGTTCGGCACGAATGTTCGATTTTCTGTATATACAGCAATAACGCGGACGTCGAAACACGGTCTGCGTTTCCAGTCACTGTTATCCGTTCATACGTTTACGATGATAGTCTAATGTACGATAACGACACGAGAAAGATAATATTATCGCATCACGGGTGTAACAAACTTTACCTTAGTTATACGTTTCATACATCGAACTGACAAATCTATTCTATATACATGATTGTTTATACTATTAATGTACGAATAAAAGACCAAGAGGATCATCAGGTTCTTTAAGTTTTCACTGACCGAGTTCCTAGATTAAGATTGAATAGTTGTATGCGGCACAGAGAATGAAATTCTGCTTATACTCCTCTTTGACGAACGGCAAAAGGGATAACGAAATATGGTTGGCTTTGTTTTAAAGGTGGATAGCGGTGAGCGGGAGCAAAGGAAATTGAAAAGTGGCGCGCAGAGAGGGTGGCGCTTGCATTGGCGGTGTGGTGGCGCCACTGAGGCGGTATAAGATGCGCGTCGGTGAGGCGGGTTGGTTCAGTAGTGTGCGTGACCGTTCCGGGAGGAGGGTGGCTCCGCGCGCGGCCGCACCGCGAAACCGTGCCCACTCGTCTCGACCACGGACGTCCACTCGTTTTCTCGTCTCGTGAAAACATGGCGGCCAGCGACGACGAGCCGATGCATCTCTACGAGGTCTTTCAAAACTGCTTCAACAAGATCGCCAACAAGCAGCCCGGTGAGTCCCGTCGCCCATCACACAGTCCCTTCCCGGAGAATCCCGTGTTGTGCGTGCGTTCTGCGAAAATTCGACGAACGACCAGAGTCTCTAGTGTCTAGTGTCTCCTGCGAAGCACCGTGCATTAAACGCTGCTGGCGTCGGTTCGTTGATTCTCTCGTGCGAACAGGTATGCCTGTCGAACGGTCGATGTATCTGGATGTCGTGCGTGGCTCGATCGAGGCCTGGATCCTCTCGAGGATCGCGCCGAACGAATCTCTCCAGCGACTCGACTCGGTCCGTTCGCTGTGTTTTGGTTTGCTTGTCAGTGCTTTGGACAGTGCTGCCCCGTCGTAGTGAACTAACCCCCCGGGAGAGATCGGTTCTTCCTTGTGATGCTCTTCTCGCGATCATTCTCTCTTCTGATTCCCCGTTTGTCTAAAACGGGAGAAATCGAGCGGCGCACCGCTCGACGCTGAAATACAGGCAACATAACCTAGACACCAGAGAATGGTCGTTGATGTCTCGTCGGGCTGTCATGTGCAACAGCGTCCAGGCGGTGGACACTTTGTTGTGACGCGACGCATCAACAACTCATCCTCGGCGAAAGAGTTCTCAGGGTTAACTCGTCGTTTCGGCCGGTGAAGAAGTTGCGGTAGAAACGTCGGCGGACGAGACTGGGCTAGGCCCGATCGCGTACCACGTGTCTCTGCGACGCCGCTCCGATCGAATCGTTAGAGGTTAATCGCTCGGACGTAATGCGGGAGATCATAAATCCGAGTCTTTTTCGCGGCAGACAGCCCCGGGAGATCTCGAGGGAAGGGACCGAGCGTGCTTTTTTTCTTTATTTTTCTCTTTTCATACACCTGCCCGCGAGTGCGAGAAAGAGAGAGTGAATGGCGGGCGAGGGAGAGTGAGAGGGGAGAAAGAGAGAAACGATGCAGCGCCGTAACCGCTTCGCGCTCGTAGAACCGTAAGGGAAGGGGTTCTCATTTTTTCGCGAACCTCGAGAACGTCAAGTCCGGCACGTGTCTCGGGTCTCCGTTCCTCCCGTTTCCCTTGCCTTATTTGTTTTCGAAAAACGATCTTATCTGACGCAACCACATCGCCAGCTTTGATTTACCCGAGATAAAACACACCGATAAGACAGGGAACGTCTTGGAGCAACTTTTAGTACACCCCCTCCACACACGCTCTCTCTCTCTCTCTCTCTCTCTCTCTCTCTCTCTCTCTTCCCTTCAGTCTCAGTCTTTCTAAAAATGAAACACAAAAAAGAGAGCGTCAATCATCATTTGGATGTATTTACAATATCATTATTACTGTATTCAATAGCAGGCGGTGGGTGTAACATGGCTCGTAATAATCGTTGGCTGGAACGGAGCAATGCGATTCGATATTCCTGTTTAGTCAAAGGCGATCTAATACGGTGCAGCGGTGTTTGCGCGTAGCTCTCTTGAGAGATAGTTGGTCAACCGAGTCTCGGATGTTTGTTTAGCTTGAGGATGCTGTTTGGAAAACGGTGGCGGTCCCTCGGCACGACCGAACGCCCTCCTCTTAGCATACTAGAAATATTTCCTGCTCACCAGTGATACAGTTATAACGAACGCTTCCGAACGGAACGCTATCTTTTGCCGAAAATCGTTTACATTTAGTCTTGCTACATGAATCGATGGTCTAGCAAGTAGCATCAAAGACCACCAGAGAAGTTTTAATTAGAATACAATGAAGTTTCTTTGAATCGTAGATCGGACAGACGATACTCGCGGTTTCGAATTTTACGCGAGCTGCACGCTTGTTTGGAGAAGTTGTAAAATACACGGAGATCGAGGTGCGATCGATCGCGTTTGGAAAGAGAGCGTCTCGCTCATTTATATTCCGATGTTTAAGCGCGGTGTCGGGTTCGTTAAGCGTCAATTGTTTCGCGGAGGCGGTCGCCGATTGCCAACGATCCGGTTAATTCGTGGCTCGTTTCGGCACGTTAATTTCAACGATTACCACTTTCAGTGGAAAGTCCGTGGAAGCAGCGCTGCTGCGTCTCCGGTTTCCTCGAATCTAGTCGCGAAGGAATCGTAACGCGATACCGTTCCTCGTCTCGTTTCTCAAGGGTCAGGATCGTTCAAGTGCAAGGTTGCATCTAAAAATACGCGTCTATCCGCGCGGCCCGGACATATTTTCTTGCAGGCGAATCGATTCGCGCGAGAGTTCCCCGTCGACGTTCGCGCGCGAGCTGTCTTCCGCGATAACGCTGGCAAAACAATCCAAAATCGCGCGAAAACACGAGCGATCCGATCTAAAATTATCGGACGGTGAGTCACGCGCTTCATCTACCTGAAGCGGTGGAGAGCTTGTTTCAGGAAACCGCGGGCCGATAAAACGTTGAGCGATGCGATCGGCGGACGACTAAACGGTAACGGGCCGCGTTAATTATCGTCGAGTTACACGGACGATACCGGTAGAAAAAGAGTTGATTTATGGAAGGCGATTCGCCGTTGGCCAACCGTGAAGCGGTTAACGCGAATTTCTGCCTGCCGTGCACCGTGCACGGTGCTTCTCCGCTCGCTCGACCGTGCACGATATTTCTTCGCGATCGAATTTTCGACTCGTGACGCATCGTCCACGGGATATGGATGCTCGAAAGATCGCCGACGAAACGATTCGGTCTGATCCTGAAGCGGCGTTTCTCAAACTCTCGTTCCCCGGAGCGAGAGTTTAACCATAAACGAGCTCCAGACACAACACGCGTGACTTACCTCTCCTTCTCCCTCCGTCTCTTTCGCCCATAATTTTGTCTCTCTCTCTCTCTCTCTCTCTCTCTCTCTCTCTCTCTCCTGTCCTCTCTCCCCGGAGAATTATCGAGGGAGTGTCACCGTGATGCACCTGCCTCTTGCTCTCTCTCTCTTTCTCTCTTTTTTTCTCACTCCCACTAGATCCCTCTCTTCCTGCAGCCCTCTTCTTTCTTCTCTCTCTTTTTCTCTCGTCTTGATCGCTCGGCACACGCGCCACGCACACGACTTCGTCGGATTCGTAATGGCTCGCGTATGGAAATTCGCGGCGATACTCTAAACAAATGGATGGATGGATAGCTGGATTTACCGAGGCGCGTTCGAGTCCCTTGAGCGAGCGAAAAAATTGCGGTAGATGTATCACGTCGGAGTTAATGCTCCTCGTGTACAGCGAGCTACTTCTTTAAGAACCGTCCGGATCGATTCTTCTTATCAGGGTGTCGGAATATCGATTACCAGAATCCGACTTTCACGTCCTCCAGGACGACGGAGTTAGCTTAGGAATGGAGAGAGCTGGAAAATGTTCGGCAAGCGATTTTTGAGAAGGCTGTGCAGGGGAACGGAACGGTTGAAACCGGCGGTGAATCGCGATATTTCTATTCGAATCCGGTGATTAGATGGGCAGCCGGGATTTTCTTAGGTCGAGAGCAGACATTTTTCAGCACAGAAGCCGCGGAACAGCTTGTTAGCGAGTCACCTGAAAGCCGTGTATTTATCGAACACGCGGACTCTTACAATTTCTCGGAGGCGTGTACGCACGATCCCGGAAGTCGAGTCACCGATAGAAGTAAATCAGGGAAGCGTTATCCCTACGAGACTTTTCGATTCGCTCCTTAGGAAAGGCCAAGTCCAAAGTGCGTTACACGTACGGGCGCACACACAAATCAAGGATGAGCATAATCTACATTTACAGCAGCAGGGGCCCGATGAGCATCTGCTTCCCCCCCTCTCGGCCTCGACCCCTCATCCCGAATCCCTTTCTCCTCCGACATCCTCCCACCCTGGCAACCCCCTCCCTCCCTCCCTCCTTCCATCCTTCCTTCCTTCCTTCCTTCTCCCTGTCACGAGCGCTCCCTCCTCGTCTCGCCGCTGCCGTTCTCCATCGTTTCGTCTCTTTTCCTCGAACACGCGTATACGCACGCCAGTGTCGAGATAGGTCAAGCGGCGGATCTTTTCGAGCCTTATCTCCGCTCCTCTTCATCATTCCCTCCGTATCGCCGTGAAAAATTTCTAATCATTTTATTTTTCGATTCATCGCGGCTTTTCTATTTGCCTCGACGTTATTGCGTCGATCCTCTTTTTGCGTTCTTCGAAATCGTTGAACGTTGCCGCGCGCATCTACCAGTGTCGGGTGTACGATAAAGATTTGGTTCGGAGGATCGAGGATAGACCCCTTCTAGGTAGAAACAGTCGCGGACGGTCGATGGCAAAGGTAGCGAGCGGAAAAGGGTTGGAGAAGTTGGCGAAACGGGCGAGTGCACGTTGCGACTCGAATTCCTGACTAATGCAAGTCCCTCGTTACCGAACGCGCGCCGCCATTCGCCGCGCTCCCGTTATGGTCGATATGAATTTGCCACACCGTGAAACACCGTCGTCCTGAAACTCTCCGTTCTTTCCCTCACTCCGCTCTTTCTGCGTTTCCACTCGCTCCCTCGCTCCCTCGCTCCCTCGGCGTCGACCGGTCTCGGTGAATTCGCGATGCTCCGCGGGAAAGAGCAAAAGTCCATTAGCCGACGCGAGAACTGGGTTACCGAAAGAGGCTCTCGGACCGATAAAAAAGATTCTCGATGATTCTGTATTTGGCGCGTCGCTCCCTTTCGCTGATCGCGCGAGATCTCGAAGCTTCAAGCGGCAGGGAACGCGCTTCGATCGATCGGTTTTCGGTAGGAAATATAGCTGCAGGCGAGTTGCAGGCATGTCGGAGGTTGTCCCATCTCGTCTCGTCTCGCCTCGCGGTGTATTCGCGAAGAAATGCGCTCCCCTGCTAGGAGACGCAAGTATTGTCCGGTGAGGAATGTCTTTGCATGGGTTCGAACGGCATGCTCCGGAAAGACGAGTATCCATCGTCCTAGAGAGTCTCTGAGCGGTCTGACTGAAAGCACCACCCTACGAGGTACCATATCCTGGTATCCCTCGGCTCAATGGCGCAGCCATCGCTGTTCTCAACTTCCTTTCTCCCGTGCTCGAACTTCGAAACTCGTTCCGGAGTGCCGTGGCTGGCGGCACGAACGCTCGCGGATGTCTTCTCTACTCTCTCGATGATTCTAAAAATAATCTCCGTTCCGAAAAGGAGCGACGGAAACGCGGGCAGGAGAAGTCGGCGGTGGTTGATTCGCGGAGACGAAAGGTCTATCGATCCTCGATAAGAAAATCGTGTGCAGGAAGAGACGCGGCGGGCGATGCCACCTGTAGCAGCAGCAGCAGCTCGGTAATCATTGCTGCGAAAAGCTGGACATGTGCGTGTTGGGGCGCGTGCACAAGTGCACGCAAGTGCGCGCCGCTGGTGGGTCTGTCTGTGCGGCGCGGCGCGGCGCGCCGACCTGCACCACGTTCCGAATAGACATCTGGCCAGATTTCGTTAAGTCTGGCCCACGTGTGTACACCTATACGCGTATGGTACACGCGACTCGACACCGGGGACTCGAACAAATGTGCATTCGGCGCCAGCCAGAAAAGGGGGCTCTGATTTTTTGGCAGGTGCCACTGTCCTCGACCACCGTCACCTTCCGACGTTCAATGGCCCTCTCAAATACCCTCGGCCACGGAGGAATCTTCCTTCTAATTGGACAACGGATTCCTCCGGCCTTCCCCTGTAATTTCCACCTGACGATCATCGATCCATCCTGTTCTCTCGGTATCCTCCGATCTTCCTCGATCGACGGAGACCGTGGCTCAGAAGATAGGGCGTTCCAAGTTTCTCGTCTCCGGCAATGTTTTTTCCTAATTTTTCCGCTGGAGAGGAGAAGAGAAGAGAGGAGAGGAGAGATGTTTCGATCGAGAACGCGTGCCGGTGAAAATGGCGGCAGGCTCTCACCTGTTGAACGCAACCCCGAGGCGAACCAGGAGATTTCCTCCTGCCTCGAACCTTCGTCCTACGGTCCACGGTGATTCGCGTGAAGTCGTGAATGAAAACGCGCGTTAACTCGATCGCGCAAAAGGGAACGAGAGGAGAAGAGTAGACCGCGGGAAACCGGAGCACGTGCACGCCACGTGCCACGGTGGCACGCGTGCGCGCGCGCGCGTTCGCGTTTGCGTTCGCGAGCGCATGCACGCACGCAAGCACGCACGCACCTTTGCCTCTTTTTGCAACGCGATTTGCGCGACCTTCGCTCGTTTTCACCGCTGCGCCCGGGCAGAGCCACGCGCTCGTTCCTCTCCGCTCAATTTTCGCTCCTTCGATTCGCTGCCGCTCGAGAAACACGAGCAGAAGGGAATTTCGAGGCTTCGAGCGGTCCGCGAGTCAGTCGCCGGGGTCGATACACCTCAATTTCGCGTCCATCCTCGTCCCTCCTTCGTTCGGCGCATCGAGTTGGACCACTTCCAAAGGGAGACGAGCAAAACGTTCTCGCAGAAAGATACTAGGAACAGATAATCCGTTTCAAGAATATTCCGCAGTCGATTCATCTCGCAAGATGTCCGACCGTCCGCCGGAAATTTCGGGAGAGCCGGTGCAGACGAAAGGAAACGTTCCGAAGGAGAGGTTTGAGAGCCACTGGAGCCCCCGTGGTCTGCGCCACTGTCCTTCGGTGGGCCCCTTCTAGGGTAACACGAAGGGGGGCACTGACAGCGACAGCTGCTGCTGCAACATTCCCCTGTCCCTCCCCGGCCCCACCGTTCTCTCCCTTTTGCCGAGCGGAGCCCTCTTGGTCCCGCGGGGCCCCTTGGCACCGTGTATCCCCACCACGGGGCCCCATGGTCGCGTGGCAGCCAGCCTTCTCCTCCACAAAATACACCTTCGCGTTCCGTTTCCTCCGAAATGCCGCAACCGACCGTCTCCTTCTTTTTTCTCGGTCGTTTCTTCGTCGCTCGCCTTCCTCTGGCCGCGAGCATCACGCCCGCGAATCACGACACCGCCTTCCTCCTTGACTTTTCATTGTTTGGGCTCGGTTCCTCCGCACGGCTCATCACGGCTCACTGTTCTTTTCGCTGTGATTTTTTTTATGCGCCAGATACCTTTCCGTTCCAGAAAGTAACGGTTTCGGAATGTTTGTCCTTCTCTTTTGCGGCAGCCGTCGCTGCCTTTGGTTTTCGACCGCGAGACTCGCTACAATGTTCGTGATCGATCGCATTCTCGAGCATCGACCGACGTTCGACGACGATGCGGTCAAGCCTGCGTCCAGACGCGGAACGTTACATCGGAGCTTCCCTCGCGAGTCAGTTCAGAGTCGAAGGAAAGTATCGCGCAGGCTCGTCGGTTTTTAAAAAAATAATCCGGATCGGCTGCCGCGCAGCGAGTCCGATCTTTCTTTTCGTTCGTGAGACTCCGGGGATCCAGGGCGCGGATAATGCCCCTGCGGTTTTGGGCCCCACCGGCGAACAAGGTGGTACATTATATCTGGGAGCGTAGTGTGCACGCTCTTCCGATTATTCTCAGTCTGCTGGCTCCACTGTGCTCCGGCGAGCCAACCTTGGAGTCCTTGGCTATCGAAAGCGGTTCGATACTTTTATCTACCCGTACACTCTTCCGATTAAATCGTGATTACCCGCGGCAGATGCTTTCAGAAAATTCTCTCGATCGATTCGAAACATACAAAACTGGTGCACGCGATGGTTGTACCGATGCTACGAGAAAAGTCGAAGGTTCGTCGTGTGGTGGAGGGAAAGAGCACGGCGTTCGGTTGAGCACCAGTGGCTACCTGAGTTCTTTTCCACATTTTTTTCGTCTTTCTCCTGGTCCTCTATTCTTCCTCCCTCTGTCGAGGTGTGCGTACCCCCTCTCCGATTGGGGTCGAGGGCCCCAAGGGTGGCGAACCCCCCCCCCCCCCCCTCCCCGCCCCTCTTCCTATACCATTCCCTTTCCCTATTCTCTGTTTGCCGCGAGCTTCTCTTTTTCTTTTCTCCTCTCTCGTTCTCTTTCTCTCTTCCGTGCTTACCTGCGAGGGCTTCGAGAACACCCTTTTGGGTCGCGTGGCACCGTGCACCGGCATGGTACACACGCGAATTCTCCCATAGAAATCGCTCGTTGGGGTGCGTGGGTCCGCACGGTGGCGGTCCATGTATCGGGTGTCTCGCAAATACGACAAAAAATTGTTAACAAGAAAATTGATATCCAGAGGGACGCGTTTTGTGCACGTTTAATTCTTCGGCCTTCAAAGTGAATGCCTTCGCCGCTTTGGACGAATCCTTTACCACTTTTCGTCCGAACTTGAGGAATTCTTCTATCTCTTTCGCTGGAAAGGACGTTGCTGCGTTCTCGCCCTCTTCGGTCGGCAGGAAACGTCGAGAGCATCTATGAAAATTTATTTGTAAACGTAAAAAAATGCGGTGGCTATTCGTCGAGGAAGATAATCAAATTAAGCCTTCTTCGCGCGCAGGTGTTCCATTACTTCTTCCAACGTTCCAAGAGACTTCCCTTTGTCCCCGCTTATTCCCTTGAATCTTTCTTCTCCTTCGTTTAAGTTAGCTTCAAGCTTGTTTCAAACATACCGAAACATGACGTTCGATTTTCGAAGTGCCCGATACAACGACTGTGAATCTTTCAGAAAATTTTTATTTTAGGCTCTTCCGATGGCGACGCGGCCTTGGACTTTTTTTCAGCGCGAAGAACGGGACATTTTATCTAAGACACGCATGTAAAAATGTGCGTACAGTCTCTTGCGTTAAATTTAAGGAGGGTTGAGTCGTCAGATTTTCGACCGTCTGTGACAGGTGGCGACCGCTGCAGTGGAATTATATCTTTCTCGGCGAGTTAAAGGCCTCGTCTACGTTGCGGTTCATTCCTCAGATTTTTCTAGGCGTTCCGTTGCATTCGAGTCGGCGTTTAAACGTATTCCCGGCAGGTGGTGAAGACGAGCACCGTGTTGCGTCGGACTGTTGATCGAGAGTCGGATAACGGGATGAATTACTCCTTCTTTGAATCACAACGCTTTCCAACTCGCGCACCGGGCGAACAGAAAAATTCTCATCAAAATCCGTGTTACAATTTTTCGTTGTCTCTTCTCCGCTGTGGGAACGAACGGGTTCCGTACCTCCGTACCAGCGAGGTACCCACGCGGATCAGTAGTCTGATCGTTTTTCGAAAAGGGGAAAAAATTGTCGGGCAAGGTGCACGCAGGAATCCGGGGTTTAAAATACGAACGAGCAGTCACTCAATCCTGCCCGCATTAAGGACGCTAGATCGAGCGTGTAATCGTGTATTTTAACGTGTACCCCGAAATTTTCGAGATGCGGTCGCAGTCACCGTATTGAATAGCTCGCTCCGCGTTGGCTTCTCGTTAATCAAATCTCCTCTTAAACCTTTTCGTTGCTCTTGTTCGCAACGTCTGAACGAAACGGGAGACGGATACGCCGGTCACAGTGTCATCGTTTCCACCCAAAACGCTGAACACGAAAACCCTTCTGGTTGCTTTTTTCCAGGACCGCGAAACGCAGATACGTCGTGCTCTTCTGTCTCGTCACGTCCCGTCCCGTCCCGCCTCTCTTCCCTGCGGCTGTTTTATTTTTTTTTTATGCCCGCTCTTGTTTTTCGACGGTTCGCGTTCCACGCGTTTTTTTTTACGAGATCGTCAACGCTGAAAGTGTCTGGCATTTTCGCGGCGCGTAATATTCGACGCTATTTTTCCGCGTCACCGCTGCGATCCTCCGTTACGCCGTCGACTCGATTTAATTGATTCGCGAAATCCCGTACTTTACGATCGATCTCGGTTCTTGAGAATCTCAGACGACCGCTACATCACCGAGTACGCCCGCTCTTCAAACCGTTTCTCTGAATGTATTTTACCCTCACACGGAAGACGCTCGTATCGATCGTTGCCGGGTCATGAAATCGTCACACCTCCGGGTTCGCGATCTCTTTATTCTTATCGGTGCAACTGCATGCTTCGTGCGAGTGGATCGAACGCGTTCGGAGACGCTGGTCTGTGTTCGGTCCACATTGTTTACGAAAGAGCAACGCGGAGGATCGAAATAATTGCAGGTAACTCTAATGCGATGGTGATATACGTGGCGGGGCGAGGCAGGTCGCGGCGGGGCGGGCTGACCACCGAATCGCGGTCGTGTCTCGCGCGCTGAAAATCGCTGGCCACACGTGGTTTTCGAGGTTGTGTCGCGCATTTCGCGAGCTGTAATGCCGAATTGATGCCGGCCAAAATCCGTGTAGATGGTATCGTGGCCGGCCGTAACATGCAATTCTCCGCCGCTGCTCGATTACTCTCTTTCGCCTCTCCTCGCTCGCTCCGGCAGCTCCCTTTGCCCGCTCCCGTCGTCAACCTTCCGCAGACTCTTTCGCCGTTCTGTCCGTCGGCTTTCGCGTGTATTCCGGTGCGAACGAAGCCAACGGCAAAACCCTCTGTCTCGCCGTTGTCGCTGCCTTGCGTCATCCAGGGGACAGCGTCGGTCGTCGAAACGGTCGGACAGGGACAGTCCGGTTGTCCGGAATTCGAGGGAATCGGCCGGTGATTCTTCATCGAGCGCGATATCGGATGGAGGTGACGGCGGCAGGGCGCAAGACGAACTATTCGTGACACGGTGCTCAACACTACGTCATAACGGTCGAGCTGGCTTGCACCGGCTCTGAGGATGACACGATGGACCATGGTTTAGCTTGTCCTTTGATGCATGATATTGCAGACTCGGTGCTGCACGCTTCGGCAAACATGTCACGAGCAAGCCGAAACTGTTAGGATTCATAGTTATCTCGGTCGATCGTGGCGTAGTCGGACACTCGCCCTATCGTCCACGCACGAATATATCCCTCCTCCGCCCCTGCGCGCTATAATATACTCCTTCGACGACGCGTCTGCCCTTTCCCCGGATAGTTATCGGACAGCTGGACTTTCTGCTCTTACAACTTTGATAAGAGTACCGCTCATTATTGGAGCGACTCGATCACCGAGCTCCCACCGGAATTAATAGGAATAATTAATGCGCTCGCGATAGGACAGCGTTTCCCTCGTTGAGAAAGCGGGATCAGGGATATTTACAGTTTCACTCGCAATAAAACAATAATTACGCTGCGGTGGCAGTACGGAGATCCTTCTGACGTTGCACGCATTGCTGCGGTTGAATGGAACGGTCGAATCAAAATTATTTCAACATCGAGCACTATTTTTGAAAGGTCCTGCGTTGCTCAGCCGTGCAAGGGACGGATCGATTCTCGAAGGGATGATATCGAACGCGCGAACGGAGCGTCGGAAGAAGGATAAAATATCGTCGAATTAAAATTAATCCGAATTCGCGGGAGGAGGTTTTACGAAACGTAAATCGTAAATCCAGCGGATCCTCATAAATTGTGTCGGGAAGACGCGCGGCCACGTAGATTCGCGCTCTCGTCTCGTCTCGTACGTGTAGCTACGGCCTGGCCATTAATAACGTATGAAGCACCGACTGCGCCAATGTTTATCTCGTTGTTTATTCCGCCTGCGTGGCAGCCGCAACGCGGAAAACGCGTGCAACCTCGCGCGGATTCTTACCGCGATCGCGGTTTTGATTTATAAAGACGCGCCGCGAATTTATGCGCGGCATTAATTTTGCATCGACTCGGCTGCGCGAGACCCGCTCGATCTTCTTTCGCTTCCATCTTCTGCCTGGAATACCGTGTGCTCTTATTATCATCGATATTCACGCTGGCGTTAACTGCGCTCGTGAAATCGTTGATCGACCATACGAGGAAATCGAGGCGAATCGCTTACCGCTCGCTCGCGCGCGAATATCTTCGGACGCCCACACCGTTTTATGCCCGCAGAAAAAGTTAATTCTCGTTGGCAGAAGTTGTTTTGGAGTTTATTGTTTTTTTTTTCTGTGCGATGAACATTTGTCTAAAGGTTTGTTCGTTTTTCTGTTACAGAAAAGTCAGGCTTCCAGTCGCCGTATGGCCCCACGATGGACAGTGGAATGGTGAGCGCTCTTTTATCGTCGTCCCGTTAACGCGGTTACTTTTTTATCCGCGTTGTAAAATTCAAAACGCGCCGCTCTCTGTGCGAGTAAATTCAGGATTTTTCTTCCGTCCGACCAGGCCGAATCTCAAGATAAAGCTGGATTACGCGAGGAAACAGGGTCGCAATAATTATTGCAGTCGTAGAGGCAAATTTATCCGAGAAAAAGTTACTCCCTTTGTAGCTGGTCTCGCGCGCCGCCCTCCGGATAATCCGAAAACTTTGGTCCGGGCAATATTTTTGTCGAGAGGTTCTCATCGCGCTTCAAATCCCCGTGAAAGAAAAGAAGAAGACGGGGCGTAGTCTCATACGTTATTTCTAAATGCTGGATTTAACCCGTTCGGCTCCGGCACGAGGGAACCACGGGGTCGTTAAATATTCTCGAGATTCTCGTCGGGTTCGAGGCTTCGGCGTATCTATTAAAAGCGTATTCGCGATGAAACGTTGGTTCGAGAGGCGGCGTTGAGTTGGCCGGCGATTTTCCAGCGAGTTACGAGCGACATTTCCCTGCCGTGGGAGATTAATCCGACGCGAAACTTCTTTCATCTTCGAAAATAAGAATCGCCCAATTTCGCGAAGGTTGAGCGTCGCCGAGCTCCGGCTTTAATATCACTTACGCTCTCCCCTCGTTCGCGACCATGTATTTACACGGCCTCTCCTTTCGTGTACGTGCGTACGTGTACAAACGTCTACGCTAATATATACATTATAGCGAACAAAGGAGTCGGCGAGGGTTGCAGGGGGTTAAGCGCGAGCTCGGATGAAAAGTTATCCCAGACTGCGGGTAAAGTCTCTCGTATATTCTTCTTCCGCGATGTTACCTCTGTGTTTCTTACACCTTCGATCATCGTGACCAATTACTCGAGCCACCGGATGAGATGGAGTCCACGAGGAACGGCGGAGAGATCGGTTCCCCGAGGACTCAAAGAGCTGCCTCGTCGGAGGCGCATCGGGGAATCGATGAAACGCTTAACAGGAAGCCGACCTTGCGCCCGTATTCGACCGTTGCTACAGTTTTAATAGCGGCACCTTGACGACCTTCCTCTTATCGGCGCCGTATCGCTGAACACAACCTTGTTGAAAAGTCGTCCGATCCTTCGGGGAGCATCGAACGCGTTGCCCGTTGTCCGATTTTTGATAGGTGAAAAGAGCGCGCGTGCGAGCGGTCGGTAAGCTTTCTAGGAAGCGGAGGAGATAGTAGAGATTTTTTGACAGCGTAGAAAAGCAGTATCTAATCGGCGGCAGTCGTTAAACCGTAACTGATAACAAGTATTGATTTCGATGGATGATGTATTGGAACCGCCTCCGATGCGTTTCTTTTCTTTCGTCGCTCCCATCTTCGGACTCTCCCGACACGCACAGGAAAATTCGATGGAAATCGAATGACGTTAATTAAATTTGTAATTCGGTCGGGGTGGCATGATCGAAACGACATCGAAAATTTGTTTTATGACCTCTGCCACTTAACGAGATTAATTTTCGAGACCGCGATGTCGCAGAATGAAGGGAAAACGATGTTGTTGCAGACGTATGGCGGAGGAGCGTTCGGTCCAACAGCTGGGGGTCCAGGCGGGGGGCCGGGTGGAGGCGTAGGTGGCGGCGGCGGAGGCGGTGGCGGTGGTGGCATCGAGGGCGCCACCTATCCCCCGGATTCCCCGTACTTTCCGTTTGGGACACGGGGTGTACCGCCCTCCGTCGGGACACCCAGCCCCGCTGCGAATCCTGCAGCACCCACCGGCACCAACGGAGCACGATTACCAAATTCCGCAGCCGGTTAGTCCCTTTTTTTCACCCTTTCTCCGTATCGCTCGTTGAGAACAGAGAACTCGGTAAAACTGAAGCATCCGGTTCGATTGTTTCAGGTGCCGCCGCAGTCAAGAGGAAGAAGGACGTAAGTGTCTTTTGTTTCTTCAGGATACGGTAGTCGCGGTTCTTTGTCTTCTCGCTGCGTTGATCTCTCGAAGAATCTCTGCCATTCGAATTAACGTTTCTATCGCAGCTCTGTACACGCATGTCGACCGATGTGCTCTACACAGATAACAGCCGATGGCGGTGTAATCTGTAGATCGATTCACCGACGAGCTCGTCGACAGATCACGCTATCTATCGTGTATCGAACTATTAGCGAAACTAAGATTTCTCGAGTATGGAAAATTCGAAAAGGGGGACTGATCTTTGATCTTCGATTTAGCAGGCCCTCGACGGAGCGGACGGCGAAGTGGTGACGACGCAACACTGGGTGAGTGATTCGAAACGATTCGATGATAAAGGCATGCCAGCGGCGAATGATTTCCCTACCGACAGCCATCGAGAATTCGTTAATGGGCTCGATACGCGGAGCGATTGATAAACGCCACCGCCCTCGCCGCGCCTGGCCAACGATAGAATTAGGTTGCCTCGTAAAGTTGAACTTTTTTCCTCGCCGAGCCGAAAGACTCTCGCATGATCTCGGGTACCGCTCGTGATCGTAATCTTTACGAGCAGAGTTACGGAGGATAATGATTTTACCGAGAGGGCAGCGCGCGGCCTCTGAAACACCCAGTCGTTTTCTCATGAAAGTAATCCACGTGCTCTCGCGTGGCCCTCGTTCTTTATCCGCGTTAAAAAATTGCCATCCCGAGCGACTTTTACCGTCTCATTTTCGCTATCGTTCCTACGTTAATAATCGAACGAACCGGGTACCATGAACGTGGAAGAAAAATTGGAACGCGAAGGGGAAACGATCGAAATTCATGGCGCAGCGATCGAATTCGGTGACAGCCTCGAAAATACGACGACACGCGTACGCTCGAAAGAGTACGACCGCTCTGTAAATAGAATATAATATCGATCGATAGGAGAACGTTAAATATTTGTCCGCGTTCGTGACTTTCCTTCGAACGGCAAAGAAAAAGATGATCAAACAAGCTCGCACCTGTTTAAATTCTCTTTCCCTGCATCCGCTTAACTGATTTACCGGAGGATGGGGGCTTTTTATTCCAGCTTTATAATATCGTTTTGCGCGGATCGTCCGTCGATGAACCACCGCTTCCGTGATCACCGGCCAAACACAGGGGTAAACGCGTCGAAAGGGGTTGAGAACGGAGTCGTGGGCGGTGTTTTCACGCTCTCCCTCGATTATTTTCTCCGATCGTATCCTCGATCTCCTCCGGATTCTGTAAGTAATTAACGCTCCCGTCAGAAATCGCTTCCGGTTCGCATCTCTTCGATTCGACGAGCAGCCTTGGAAATTTCGCGAAACGTCGACGAAATTCCGCGTCACGAATCGATTAAAAATACTCGAGTCACGTGATATCGAACGTTTCCGTGGAAATTAGTACGATAACGCGCCCGGGCCGAGAGAATTCGATAAGATTAATTACGTCGGTTCCTTGTTTTCCTTCGCGGCGACGCGTGACTTGACTAATTACGCGAATCACGCTGTTATCGCTCCGATCGCGCGTGATAATTCCCTATAAATCGTTCATCGTTACCATTTCGCTCGCCACCGTTATAATTGCAAAAATATTTCGTCGAACGGTCACCGGACGACGTCAGACGATGTAATCTGTCTGCGATTTTTGACCCGACCACGTTTTCGGAGCCGTGCAAAATCGATGCAAATTTATCATCGATATCGCGTTATCTCGTTCCATCGGGGCGATGGTGGGGCTACGGATGCGAGCGAGCGAAAACGAATCTGCGAAAAATCGCCGGCGAATAATGGGTAATGGGGGCAAAACAATAATAAATAAGCGTGGAGAGTCACGGCCGAATAAATCTTCGGCCATCCCACGGTGCGGATCGTCGTTAATCCGAGCGATATGGCGTGTTACGCGAACCCTCCGTAAGCCTGCTAATAATTTATTCAGCCACGCGATTACGTTTCTATTAGGATATGAGCGTTCTAGTGTCCTCGAGAGTGCTGTAACCGTATTCCCGTTGCCTCCACCGGGAGTTTCACTTATCGTTACCGCCGTCTCGTCCTTCCCTGCCGTTTTTTTCCCGAGACCTCTCGACCGTGTCCGGTGGCGTTCGTAAGAAAACACACCGCACCCCCTGCTTCTTCGTTGCACAAATACGGGCAGCGATCGAGCAGTCGAGCGCAGCATCCGACCGACGTTCGCGTCCCCCTGAAATTGCCTTTGAAACGGTGACTCGAGGGTGATTCGTACGAACGTTTCGTACCACTCGTACCGCTGCCTCGGTTCCGGCGTTTTCATGGACGCGCGAGTTCCTCACGGAACTCGAGAAGCTTCGGTCGACCGAGAACGCGCCGATGCTCGTGACGATGAACGGTCGATCGTGGATCGAGGGAAGCCGGAGCACGGCGCGTCCACCGCCGGTAAAAAATGTTTCGACCGCGCGGTTATCTGGTTGGGTTTTTGGTTCGCTTAAGATCTCGGGCGCATCTATGGGAGTGTTTGTGCATAGGCGATGTTACTGGGACGGGGGAGGGTAACGGGGAAGACCATATGGTGTCGCGTGCTACGGTCGCCAGACCGTGGAGCCCTTCCAGGTCGGTTGCGTGGCTCGCGCGCGCGCTGCGGCCGCCTGAATGGCTTCTCGCTAATTCCTGCCCTCGAGGAATTTCGTGGCCGCCTCGAAGAACCGAGAGGAGATCATCCAGGCTCCCGTGTAAGTGGCACGCATTTACACGGCCCGATGGACGCGCCTACTCACCTCCTCGTCTCCTCGTCTCCTCGTCTCCTCGCGCTGGACCACCTTAACTTTCGCGATGCACCGGTGCGTTCTCGCTCTCGCTCTCGCTCCCGGTCCCCCGACTTTTATCCTTCAGCTCCGGCAGATGCCGCTTCCTCCGACTTCCTCGCTTCCCTCATTCACGATTTTCCGCGTTCTTGAGAACCGTTAGCGCGTTCACGAAGTCTCCAGGAACTCTCCGAAAGTCCGAGAGGGCAAGTTATTCGCCTCGGTTCGAATCGGATTAGGAGGACGATGCATTAATGACAGACTCCTCCGGTTTTCAACTCCACGCGGACGGTAGGAAAGGTGTCGATTTCCCGTGCGCGGACCCGTTAGATCCGTGTTGGAAAATTTGAATCAGCCGACAGACGCGTATTTCTTTGTAGGACCGAGAGCGGGATGACGGTCGATTCGTCACGCAGGCATTGATTGACGAATAAATTGGTAACGCGGTGGCGGCTGTCGGGTTTACGATGTCAGCATCGCAGGTGCTCTCTCACGAACAAATTAAACCGCAGCCACTTTTAAGGTTTCCCTTTTAATTGCGTCGTAATGCACTGCTCCCGGCCCACGGAAGGTTTACAGCGGTGATCATTAAGCCCGCTATTTTTATAACCCGCGTTTCGCAACTCGAAAAATTACAATCTGTGAAAACGCGGACGGTCGAAATCTCTCGGCGGATGACTCGCTCGGACCTCGCCCCTCGACGTGGTTAATTGCTCGTGCCGGACCGCTGAACGTTTTTTTCCCCGAGCATCGTCGAACAAAGTTGCAGTTTCGCGAGCGATTTTTAACATTCGTTCGTCCGCTTTGACGTTAATCGATCGTGCGAGTCGGAAGCCGGTCGAGCGTTGCGGCGAACGGAAGCGAGAAATTCTCGATCTGACGCGTTCCTTTCCGTTTCCTCGCGTTTCCTGCGAATCGTTCGAGCCGGGAAGAACGAGCGGTTCTGCCCCCGAATGGGAACGAAATCGAGTTTCACTTAATTTTCCTCGATAACAACGTGGCGGGTTCGCAGGAAGAACGCTGTATCATTTATTTGATCGGCCGGCTCATGCTTTGTAACGACCGGCTAGCTGCTCGAGCCGGGAATGCTTTCGAAAAGCCTGGAACGGTTTCACAGGCGCCGTCGAGTCCGATGTTCTCATCCTTTGTCAGTTTCCGACCAGACTCATTATCGAGACCAGTCTTCCTCTCGAGGATTTCAAATTACAGCTCGCATCTTGCTCTCGAAACTCCACGGAACAACGTCTCGAACGATTGCACTTACAGCCTGCATGACGGGGCAGGGCTGGAGGAAAAGACAACATCCATTTTGCAGAACATAATCTTTACTATTTCAATGAGTACGGTTCGCATGATACGCGGATTTCTAAATTGTTGATATCGGGGCATGGCGTGCGACCAATGGCCACGGGAGACGAACAGCGAAAGGGTTAACGACAGCGAAGGTGGAGTATCGAGTGGTTCGGCTGGTCGAATCGTGGGATCGAGATCGGTCGATGAACGAGCGGGTCGACCGTTGGACGGGCTGTCTCGTCAACGAATCAATTACCGTGAATCGCGTGCGGGGCGAGGCGAGGCGAAGAGAGGAGAAGAGAGAGAAAGAAGGAAGGAAAGAAAGAAAGAAAGGAAAAAGGGAGGAATAAGGTCAGCGAGAAGGGTAGAAAGAGACGGTTGGCTAGAGACGTTGAACGGTGTTTGACGGGCACCTGTTGCTGCTAGCACACGAGCCAATGCCTCTTTGGCTTACACTCTCCTTCCCTCTCGGCTCCCTCTTTGTGCTACTTTAGCCCGCGCGCGACCAACCTATTTCACCCCTTTTCTTCTTTGCTTGTCGTTCGTTCGTTCATTCGTTCGTTCGTTCGTTCGCTCGCTCGTTCGTTTCTTTGTTCGCTCTTTCCTCCTCCAGGGTCCTCTGGACTTCGCCGAGCGTCAACCTGGACCCCAAAGCTAATCCCTCGAATCGCGTTCTATTTAGACGCTCGCGGCTCTTGATGGAAATATGTGGAGAATTTTGCGTAATTTATCAGGCCTGCCGTCTCGAGCCTATTATTGGACGCGCTGACGCAACGGACTCCGAGAAATCCGGGATTTTTCCGGCGAACCTCGTAAAGCTTGTCGAGGTGGCGATTACGCGCGAGTAAATGCACTCTCCGCGGTCCCGTCGCTTATCTCCGCGGCAAAGTGGTCGAGGAAGCACGTTGCATTTAATCCCTCGAGACCCCCGCGATTTCGCTCGATCGTCTCGCGACGTCGCGCCATTGTGTCTGCCTCCCGTTTTCAAACTGCACCGTCCCCGTTGCGCGGTAAATCGCTTTTCAGCGTTCCGTCACGGAATACGATTATTTCCCCGCGAAGAAACGACCCGATGCGTCAGCCTCTTCGCCGGCGTTCCCGTTTTTCGAACACGCAGAGAGTAAATCGAAACGTGTTTCGACACGGTGGTCCAGGAAGTGCGGAGAACAAGGTCAAATCGCGAGAGGAAGGCGAGGAGCATCCACGGAATTATCGCGTGCCCGTTATCGTATTTATCCCCCTTCCGTTTCTTTACCTTTCTCCCCCGGACGATCTTCCCATCCCTCTTTTCTCTCTCTCTCTCTCTCTCTCTCTCTCTCATTCAGCGTGCAAACTCGCCGCAGTGTACAGAGTACACAGCACGGCACAGCAGCACGGGTTTATGGAGTGAGTTGTCGACTTACAACGGGTAAACCACCCGCGGGAGGGGTTCGAGGGGCACGGGAAGCTAGTGGTTTCGTCGAGGGGAGGGGTTGTATCGGCGCGGATAAAGCGCGGAGAGAGGAGAGAGAGGAAGGAGGAGAGAGATATGATCTATACACATATTTTCTGGCTTCGAACGATACGGGAACCGCAGCGCTCGCCTATTGTCCGGGCTGCCACTTTAATTTGTTGCATCGAGCGTCGTTAAGCCGGGTAATTGAAACGAAGAATGATTTTTATTCGACGTCGTCGCCGTGCACTCTGGGTTCACGGATGCAAAACACGATATCATTGTCCGAACGGAGTTCGGAAACGATCGAACACGGTCGCGCACGGCGTTGAACATAAAAACGGTCGAATTTGAATGGAAGTGCAGGGTTTATCGTGGGCGCTTGAGATCAGAGGGTCTGCACGGTGTGAAAGACACGGAACGCGTATATACACGTACCTGCCGCGCGATCGGCCGAAAATGCACGCGTGAGCGATAGTTTACGGTCATTGTGGGATTATCGCGATAAATTATTGGGTGTATCGCAACTGCGCCTATCGGTATGTCGATAGTATTAATTGGGTCGTCGAGATTATTACCGGGAATGTATCAATAATAATTACCAGCGCGCCAGAATGGACCGGGATTTTCCTCTGGAAATTGTAATCGGCATCACGGATGGTAAACGTTCGACCGTTTCCACTCCTCTTTTTCGGCTGATCCTTTTAACGAGAGGAAGACGCGGTAATTACACGGACGAGATGACGCGGCGGCGATGGAAAGCCGCGCGAAGGGTTGAAAACCGGCCCATACGGCGGATCCCATGGATGGTTGAGTTTTCCATGGCGTGTGCAGGCTATTTAACGATCCGTTCATCTCGTCGACGCACGAGATTAATCTATTACCTTCGACCGGCACGAAATTTCGAGTGGCCGCTATCCGTTCAGCCCCTGGCCAGGGTCACGTGGCTTCCTAGGGGGGTTTTCTACTCGAGTGGGTGCTTCGCGTGTACCCCCGCGATCGCTTTCATGGGGGATCAACGACCACGGTGAGAACCGTGCACCAATTAACATATCAATCGCGCTAAATGGGTTCATCTCCCTGCGGCCGATAGAACGTTCGATCGGTCTGTCGATTCGATCTTCATCGTCCGGTACGCCGGCCGATTTTTCAGTCGTATCTTCGGTTCGGTCCTTCCGGCTCGCTTCCGTGGCGTCTTTCGGGCACTTTAAATGCGAGCGGGTGCGCTCGGTTGTGCAGAATGGGTTCCACCGGTTCGTCGTCGTTGCGTCGATTGCGTAAGGCCATCCGATTTCAAAGCTTTCTTTCCCCCCTCGAATTCGAGAGAATCGCGAGAGGGTGGCACGCTCGCGTGCGCCAGCACGTGAAACGATACACGATTAACCGTTGTCTAGCTATCCGAAACGCGTGCGTGCGTTCGACCACTCTCCTGCCTGCTCGGCCCTTGAAAATTACGAATGCGAGCTGTATGCGGCTTACAAAAGAATCGCTCCTCCGATTGCATTTTAATCTACGAGAAAAATAATAGCAAAATTCCAATCTCCCATTGTGCTCTTCTACGTCGTAATGCAATGTTCACGCATAATAAGCCTCTTCTAAAGACCAAGTGCAGCGTTGAGAATCCAACGATAGCATCTTCTTTTCCGCAAGTACGCACGCCCTACATTGTGCTCGCACGAAGGAATAATCATCTCTAATAAAATGATCCTCCGTGCTGCGATCGCGGCGGTAGGATCTCGTGATACCGAGCCACCGTATGTATCTATAATTCCCTGAAATTACATGTGTACACAGAGTCGCGTGTGTGTGTTTGTTCTACGTACGCGGCAGTGTTTGCACGGTGCGTGCAGGCCCGCCAAGGGTGCGGGATGATACGAGCTAAATCGAGCACCACCCGAGTGTGCTTCATTTGTGGCGTACCGGCCTGTGAAATTCGGGGCTTGCCACCCCCTTCGCGTCACCCTCCAACCCCTCGACGATTTGTCGGTCGACCGGGGTTTCCTCCGAAATTCCAGCTGATTCTTCTCGCTGAATTTCCGGGGACGATTCCTTCGAGCATCGAATTAATTTCCAAAAGGCGCAGCGAAGATTTTGGCGAGTCGTCGCGACGAAATCGGTGGTCAAAGGGAACGCGTACGAGCGGTCGTCCCTGTATCCTCGAGCTGGCTGGATCAAGGTCGTTACAGTTCGGTGAAAAATGCAGAGCGATAGCTTCAGCGTGGCGTAAAGCTAACGACGCAGGGGCGGAAAAGCGCGGGTCGCCCCGAAAATCGAGTTCGATGGGCCAGGAACGCGACCGGTCGACGTTCCAAGGGAAACGGTGGCCCTCGAAGGGGATGAGATGTAAATAAAGAACCCGCGGGAAGCCGCGATCGTGTGTGCAAACACCCTCTCGGAGCAAACAACCCGTGCATCCCGTGGCAGGCTCAAATTATCTGGTCCGCCGTGTGCTCGAGGCCCCCGAATCTTTTCGAGACGCTCGCATTCGGGTCTTCTCTCGATCGTGCAATATTTCAACCCACCCACCGCTTCGATGTCCCTGCGCGATCTAAATTCATCTAAATTCAAATTAGGAATACTTTTCGAAATTAATTGTGGATCCTCGCGGAGAACGGTCGGGAAAGGGGTAAAGTTCATTCGTGGGTTGTTGCGTAAATTCCCAAAGGGCGTTGAAAATGGTAATCGTTCCGGAATAGAATCTTTTCGTGCTTATGGCTTGCGTTTCCTCGGATGGTTAACGCCAGCGTCGATTTATGGTAATCGAGCGTCGAAACCGAGAGGCTGGTAGGCCAGAAAACCGTTTTTTACGTCGCTTTCGAGATTGACCCTCTCGGGAGAGTCTGTTTTTTCCGTATTTCACGCAGACAGAGTCCCGCCCCCGGAATCTTGGAAAACTATATCAGGGGCGTACGCAGCGGAGCTGATTAGAATTTTATTATCGCGAAGGAGGAGAGAAAAAAGCAGGGAAGAGGGTGGCATATGGCGCTACTCTCCGGCTTTTGAAGTTTCGGGGATGAAAGAGGCCGCCGTTCTCTCGAGTTTGCTCGACTCCTGTCCCCCTCCTCCTCTCGGCCTCTTCTTCCTCCTCGTCGTTGCTCGACGGAACGAGCTACGATCCCTCGTTCCAAGTGGCACGACTTGTCTTTCGAACTCTCGAAACGACTACCGCCGCGGGAACACGTTGGCCAAACATCCGTGCGAATCCTACGGTTAGGCCAACTCGAGAAGCAGTCCGGAAAACTTTTCGACCTTCTCGCAATGATCATTTGCGGCCCCCGAACGCTCGTGAAATTTCGCGCAAATCCCCCTTTCTTTCCCCGTATCCGCCACGGTAAACGGTCTTCTTCTCCGCCTCTCCGCCCGAAAATTGAACGGCCTAATAAATAATCGAACGCTTTTTCAGCCGAACGATTCTTTCGCGTATATCCCCTGAGTGCTTTCCTTTCTCCTCTGGCACCGATAGAAATTTCGAAGCTGGATGCCTCCTTCGTATCGGGGCAATGTAACCCTAAGTACAGTCATACAAGATAGCGGCGAGTGGGGTGAAGCAGGATGGATAACGCCATCCGTGCTGCATGGACCGATCGACCGCGTACCCGAGTCTCGCGCGTATCCAACTTCCCCTCTAATTTATTACCATCGATCTACCCTTCTCGAACGATTATCCGTCTTGCCTCCATCGAGAAACTTCGAACTCTCCTCGATGCAAACTTATTTTTCTGTGCACCGTCCGTTCACGGTGTGCGTTCGGATAAACGCGAACCGATCGTTTCGGGTCGAGTCGAGTCGAGTCGAGTCGAGTCGTTGAGCCGTGAGGTCAGCTTCGATCGCTGGTTATTCTAGACGCGTCGAAGTTTGTCCGATCGAGAAAGCGGACCACGATGAAACTCGACGCCGCTGACGAAGGAAAATCGGAGAACCGATCAATTTCGGGGACAATATTTTGCAGTAGTTTGATATTTCTCATGAGTATCGACTGTAGTTTGGGACGTACGCTGGGTACACTATAGCCGGGATGGGTAGACTAAGCGGCGGAGGTTGGTACTAAATCTCACCCTAAAGCATCCCTACCGAGCCACCCCTAACTACGCTACTAGTGCTCCTGCCACCCCTCGTTCAGTGTCTCGCATTGGCGTAGCTATCGCCGGAAGGAAGCTTCTCTCCTTCGACCGCGAACGCTTGCCTTTCCACGCTCTCGAAGCTTGTCAAATTGATCCGAAAAATTTGTCCGTTCGCCGCGTTGATTTCGACCGAGAGAGCGGAGGAGATCTCGCGCTGGCTCGATCGAGAAGGGACAGTGATAGAGAGGGAGAGAGACAGAAAGAACGTGTGTTTGTTTCTCCGGCGGACAATCCTCCGTGGAGCAGAACGATCGATAAGTCGCGATAGCTCGCGAGCCGATAAAGAGAGTTACAAGAAAATAGAATGGCGAGCAGCGAGAGAACCAGAGACACGTCTTTCTCGATATGGTGGTCGGCTTTCGTCTCCTTTTTAGGACAGTCCGCGCTTGATCCACGCATTCGCGACTACATATGCTCCGGTATTATGTGCCGTGTTCTCTCTGTTTGTGGTTGCGCGCAAACGAGGATCTACGGATCGACGCGACTGCCGGGATACATCGTGCGCGATCGAGATTCGTTAGGTCGATCTATATTTGGACGAATCGATCGGGAAGCAGAAAAGGTGGAGGGACGGGGGATACACCGCTGGAGCGTAGCCTCGATTAAGGCTAATCGGGATTAATCTCGCGGATCTCACAATGAGAGACCGCTTGTTCTTCTGCGTCGCTCTCTCGGCCGGCCACTCGACCGAATTAAAAAGAATTAATTAGAGAGATTAGATATCGGGGCTCGCTAACGACGAGCCAGTCACGCGGTACACGGTCAGCCGTGTGCATAAATCTATCGAAAATTGACCCTTCGTTAGCGGCTTAATTAACAGGATAAGCAACGATGGAACGCGGAACGCAGCCAGCGTGGCCGAGATTTATTTCCTCGTACGGCGAGCCTCTGACGCGGCTCGAATCCTTGCTCGATCGTTCGCCGCGCCGGTTCTCTCGAAATTCGCGTACATCCGAGCGAGCGCACGAGCTTCGTCCTTTTTTTTTTCCTCTCTTCCTGGATGCGACCGCGATAAGTCTCGTTTCGAGTCGTTTTGATAATCTCTCCGGGGGAAGTGCTCGAGGATCGTGTTCAGAGTACACGAGCCAATACTCGAGTACGCCTCCGTGACTCGCAAGAAAGGTCAGATTAAGCCGTTTCCTTGCTACGCTCTCGAGCAATCCCGTTTTCCATTGAGCTTACGCCAGTGGCGTCGCCCCCAACCCATCTCTATATACCCCGTCGCCCTGCAGTTAATGTGTTCCAGCCTGGAACCCTGCTCCCCTCCCCACCTCTCAGACCGCCCCCAATTTCAGCCCTCTTTCCACATCTACTACCCTTACCGTTTCCTCTCTCTCTCTCTCTCTCTCTCTCTCTCTCTCTATCTATCTATCTCTCTCTCCTCTCCTTCTTTCTCTCTCCATCGCTCGTGAAACCCACCCAACTCGGGATCTCGGGTTTGCCTCAACCAGAGAGAATATTTCCCTTTCTCTCGCTCACCCTCTTTCTTTCTTTTCGTTTCTCCGCTCGTATCCCGGTCTCCTTCCCTTCCCTCCTGCTTCCTCCCGAAAGCACTCTCTCTTTGTTTTAGAAATTAGAAGCGGATTACCGAATCCCCTTTTCAGCTGCGCTGTTATTAACTATTACCTTTTAGCCATTCACCCTCGCGCCCGAACGAGTTGTACCGGGAAATTAAATCACTTTTATGGAAGTTTGCGCTCGCGACGATTCTCTACCCCATCGGGGTTTCTCTGGAAATGTAGGTCCATGGGTGCGCGTTTTTTTTTTTATTACGTTCCCCGCGCCAACCCTTTCTCCTCGGAGACGCGAAAATCTGTTCGCGTCCGTAACTTTCCCCAGCGATCGCGATAGAATTTCGATGCGGGGTAATTTTCGCGTTATCCGACGATCGACCTTAATTATATCGGCGAGTCCGGGAGCGAGACGCTGGCAATGGCACGAGGCACGGAGAGTTCCGTTTTCTTGTCGCCGAGGCTTTTTGTCGGATCTTTGCGAGCGCTCGACGAAGAACATCAGTCGACAACGAGCTCGGTCCTATGATTTTTTTTCTTTCGAACGGGAGACCATACGACGACGACGACGACGACGGCGTCGGCGGCGACGATGAAGAAGAGGCGTCCGGGTCGACGACTCTCCACCTTTCTTCTTTCTCCTCTCGGTCGTCGGTTTTCTTCTTTTCCTTGTACTTGGATGCGCTCGAGTCGGCCGGACGGGACGCGAAGAGCGTGGATGATCGCGAAGAGCCGCAGTTTACACAGTTGGCCAGGCGAGGTTACCTAATTATTTGTTGCCCGTCCAATGACGAAACGTTCCTCGCCGTCAGCTCACGCCGTGTCTTCTTTTCCACGGCGCGCTGTCTTTTCTTTCTCCGTTTTCGACGAAAAATCGTTCGCCGGATACGAATGGAGGGCAACGCGAGACAGCGAAGAGGAACGTTCAGGTAGACGGAACTTTTTTTTCTGAAACGGTATTCGTGTTTCGAGGTCTGATACCTCGGGGGGGCAAGGTAGAAACGATATTCGGGCACACCATATGCCAGTGATCTCTCGAGGTAGTCCGGTGCCGCGACAAGTACCTTTCGAGATTTACAGCGGCCATATTAATGCCAGCAAGTGCACCGCGGGACTTTCGGGGAATCCCCGCGACCCTTTCGATGAATCCGAAAAGTTGTATCTCGCATCGGGGACCCGACCATCGAAATCCGTGCTCGGACCTGCCCCGACCTCCCCACCACCCACGAGCCTGTCGCTTATCAACTGAATCAACGAAACGGAATTGCGCAACTATTTATTCGAACCGCCACGTTTGTTATCTTAGAACTTGACGAACCTCCACAGGAATTCTAAAATATGTTTAGATCTGATACGGTGCGTGGAATGTATCTCGATATAGATAAAGGCTCGTCGATAGCGGTACGTTCCATCGATTTTTCGCACGCGGACCGTGCCATTGAATATTTCGTTGTTTTCTCCGTACACAAAGCGAAGCAGATTGCACCCTTAATTGCTGCATATAATTTCAAAACGATCGAGAATCAAAGAACGAACGAAGGTTGATTCCCTGGCGCATCCGGGCCTCAATAGAATCACACAGTTTCTTTCGCTGCCATAAGGTGAAAAGAGTCAATGGCTTTTTAATAAGTGCGCTTATAGTATCCTGGGGGAGAGAAATGACAGAGTTCCAGGTCTTTGGAATCGAACGGCGGGATACAAGTAGATTTTCCTCGGTACTCCGTTGGGTGCAGGTACGGAATGGTCCCTAACTGTACATTGCTGGTGTCCCATTGTGTTCCAAGCTTATTTTCATTCGGGCTTGGTACCGGTACCTGTCGGTTTTAATTATTTTACGGCCAGTACCAGCCAGCGGCATTCAGAGTTTCTTTCCACCTGACGACGAGCGTTTCCGCAAGACCGGTCGTTTAGTTTGACTTCAAAACACCTTTACTGCCCGGCCCACCCTTTTGTCCGGCCTTTACTGTTTTACTGCCGAATCTCCTCGCGCGCATTGTTTCTAATTGAAAAAACATTGGAACGCGTTCGACGGGACACGGAGTGGCTCGAAGACGGACGGGCGTACCTGTCCACCTAATCGCGAGGCCATCGGCGGGAACCGTTCCCGTTCCCTGGAACTCCCGATCGGTAGATGAGATCGAGCGTCTCGAATGGAACGACCGATGCGAACTCCACGGGACGTCGGAACGCCGCGCCGATGGAATAGGTTTCGCGTGGAAGAGCGATTCGTCGGTTCCTCGGATGAAAAAGCCTCGACGCGCGGTTCCCTTTCGGCGACCGATCGGCGGGAGCAGAGGCTTTTGGTCAGCCGCTATCCGGACCGAAGTTTTTTCCCTCGTTCCTCCGCTCGCCGTATCCGGTGGATTTCAGTCGGGAAAACTGGAACTCTCGTTCGTTTGCCAAGTGGGTTAGATTGGGTCGGGTGAGGTTAGGTAATTATATACCTACCGGTCAGTCGCGTGGGTACGACACTAAAATTACTCACGAATTTCCAACTAACGAGCACTACCTTCGGCGCCGCGCGAGGTGTCTCGTTTGTCTCCCGAGACAGATTTTCCGAAAGCGCGCACGAACGCGGCACCCTCTCGGAATAAAGATAGTTTCGACCGTCATTCCTAAATTCATAATTGACGCGCCGTGCAGGGAAAGAAAGAAGGAAGGCGAAGGCGATCGGTCGGCAACCTCTTGCGTAAGAGAAAAATTTGTCGATCTGCGGATCGGCCGAAGGGAGGAAGCGGTTTTCACCGAAACGAGCGAAAGGAATTTCGCGAAAGGGGAAAGTGGCGCGTCCTTCCACGGAGTAATCGGCGGCCGCTTCACGGGCCCCCAACGCGTACGTACGATACCCACGGTGCATACACGTTTCGTTCTCGAATACCTTTGTCCCTGCGGGTTTCGCTCGGCCTTAAGGTCTTTTGTCTCCCGAAAGAGCGGCACTTTCGCGTGCTGCATCCAGAGAAGATAGTCGCGCGCACGCTCGCTCTCGCCTCTCTTCCTCGCTCCTTCTCTCGCTCTCTTTCCGACTCAACAAGTGGGCCGATGTTTTCGGCACGGTACGTACGTCTACAGCCATCCACCCACACTCGCCGTTCGGCTTGTCGTTGCTACACCGAGTGCGGGCAAAAACGCTTGCCCTTCTCGCTAGGGGTTGCTTCCTGTGCGCCGAGCACGACGGACGAGGCGAGGGGAAGCAAAGCCGAAACGTTGCTGCCCCGACAGCTTGCGGGGCGAGACGGGAGCCCGTGCTCTCTCCGGGACCGAGGGAGAGACAGGGAGAGAGAGAAAGAGGCCCTCGTCCGGCGATGGCTTCGAAACGCAAATATTTTCCCACGAAGACTTTCGAACCTCTCTCGGTTCGCTAGTAAAAACTTTTCACTCCCACTGCATTCGGGAGAGGAGATTTTCGATTTTCTCAGGATTTCGAAAATTCTATGCAGGACGCGAAGGTCTAAATAAGCGAGAGCCACCGTGATTCGACGGAGGAACTTTGTTCCACCCGTTGACTGCGCGTTCTTCGAAAAACTCATGAAAATGCTGTCGATTCGTGCAAGTGTAACGAAGCGTCGAAGAAAGTCGAAAAGCGTTCGAGACTCGAATTGTTCGTAAACTCGAAACCGAGGGTCTCTCGAGCAGCCATCCGTAGGCTTACGGTCGGTAAGTTCGAGCGGTGGGGATGCGGGCAGAGAACGACGTCGGTGGAGGTGGTAGGAAGGGTCGGGACGCGCTGTGGAGGGGTGGGGCGGCTGCCTCCCCTCTGAAAGCGTCAGTCTCGTCGCGTACCCCGAAGAGGAAGGAGCTCGCGTGAACCGCTCTTGTCCGTTTCTCTGTTCATCGTCGTCCCTTCGCCTATATCCGATCGATTCTCCGCCTGGTGCGTCTCCGGAGGTGATCAGGAAGTTGTGTGAGATCGGTGGTGCGTGTCAGAGTGCTCGCGTGGACCCGGTGCTGCTCGATCCGATCGGACGATCGTTTCCGGCGGACCGTTGAGAAGCGTCGTCGCGTCTCTTTTTCGAGCCGAGGCGTGGATTCTTGGAATCTCGACGCGAGTTCGAATTGACCCGCGACCGTTCGAAAACAGGTGTGTTGTTGTTGGAAGAAAGCGTCGCGCGAGGGTGGCGCGGGTGAATACAGCGATGCGTCCTCGTGGCACGCGGCGTCGCTGACGAAACTTCGAACGAACGAACGACTGTTCCGGTGGTTTGTGGTCTCTGAAAGACTTATGGTGCGCGCGTTACATCCATCGTTCAACCTCGTACTCGCACGCATCTCCTCCTCTCGCCGATCGTTGCTTCCGTTCCTCTCTGATATGCTCTGGGAAGTTGCATGACGCGACTCGTTCTCCGTCCTTCCGTCGAGCGGATTCTTCTTCGTATCGTTTCGTGGATCTTGGCCAAAGATCGGCCCCGTTTCGTCGGACGATGAGAGCGATAAACGACCTGTATCGACACGCGATCGTCGCCGAGATTTGATAGCGAACGACGAGACGAGGCGGTGACGATCGTAGCCAGAAATCGTCCGAGAGTCGGTTAAATATCGACGAGACATGCAGTCGAACACGATATTGCGCGATGTGGTCAGCACGGAGAAGCTGATGGGCAACAACAACAATTTGAACAACAACGGGTCTCCGGGAGCGGACATAATGTTCCAGATGGAAGACGACGGTCTTACGCAGCTGGGAAGCGTCTTTCAATCCGCCTATCAGTCGATCGTTGGCGGTGGTGCTCAGGTAAGGGAACGTTTCGAGTATGTACTGCCGACGGAGGTTCGAGATCCTCCGGATCTCCGTTCCTTCGCTCGACGAGGAAACTCTTCCGCCGGAACGAACGGCTTAACCGTGGAAACGAGTTTCCCTCGATTCGCAGATTTTCCACGGTGCACGGAACTGGTCCGCAAATTCGATTGCCAGTCGATTGAAAATAGGAGCACGTTTACGATTTTCTCTGTGTATCCGACGGAGCGTGCGGAGCACGCCATCGGCTCGCTGACGTCAGGATTACGTCACGAACATGGCCGTCGTCACGTGGGCGGGCACGTCGGGTCGTTCGCTCTTTTTGTGCCGGCACCCTCTCTCCTTTCTCCCATGGGGTGCTCGAAAATCCTTCGATCTCGCTCCGATACGAATTTCGGGGTTTCGACGTGCCGTTGCTGCGAAATCGTCAGCCCTCCGGTTCCGTTGCTCGCTCTCCGTTCGAATACAACCTCCGGAGATGCTACCCTGCTCGTGTCCGAACAGCTTGGAGGGTGAATTTCGGAACTCGCGAATTTTTGCACCCTCGACTCTCGTGGTGTTTGCAACCGAGGCGAAGTTCGTCGAGTCGGTGCATCGCAGGCCCGATTATCTCCGTGAAGTCAGTCGTCCTAATAAGCCGACGCGAGCGATATCAGAAACAGCCGAGATCGGTGAGGAAAGGGAGCGCGTCTATTTCGACTCGTATGGCGGCAGTGACTCATCATCCCTGCATTGTTTCGTTAAATGGAATTTCTATCTAATTTAAATGCGGCTTAGCCAGAAATAATGCGATTATGCGTTAGCTTATTCTGTTTGTTAATCTCCTTTGCACACCATTGTCACCCTGACGGCGCGAGAGCGAGAGAGAAAGAGGGAGCTGGTACCGGTCGAGAGACAGAGAGAGGGTGAGAGAGAAGGAGAGTCACGGTGTGTTCCGTGTAGCCCCCCTCGCCTCCCTTCAGTTTGCCGTTTTGTACGGCACTGTACATTATTTCAGTACAGTCCGCACACACAGCCGCTAGATCCTCTCCGGCTCATGGACGGACTGGTCGCAGCGGTTCTCCTTTTTCAGTTAGAACTTTAATTTCTCCTTAATCGCGCCACGGAACTTCCGTCGTTCGATAAATCTTCCCGCCCCTTGTTCGAGGGTGCGTTTCACTTCCCCAAGAAAATCCTGCGACGCGACGCCGGCAATGTTTTCTTTGTTCCGCGGCGATCCGGCGAAAATGTTCACCGATGGTGTCTCTCGCCGACCGATCTTTATCCGCTCGATATTGCGTAATTTTTCGCGAGAGATCGTTTCTGTCGGTCGACACGTTTTCCCTTCGCTTTCGAGACTCGGCGGGCTTATTAACGCTAACGGTACAAAAGCGCGGTAATTATTCCCCTCGTATTATTCGATCGAAAAGGCGAACGCGAGACAAGAGATCGTTTCGTTCACCCGGATGACGTTCGATCGACAGCTGCCGGTCCATTATTCCGGAGACATCACCGAATTGCTCAACAACGCCTCGCGTAGCCCTGAACTCGTTCCTATCGGCGGCGTGCGAATGCTTAAAAAATTATCTCGTTCGATCGAATTGCGCAACCGCGGCGTTGATAACCGGGAAAAAACGTGTTTTTTTTTTGGCCTTTTCTATCAGTCGATATTTGGGTTTCGAGCGGCTGGTGAAACCAGTTTTTGATCGAGCCGGGGTAAGGCCAGCCATTTCCGGTCGCCGCTCCTCCCCCCGTACGGTGGCTCATATCCGGTACGGCACTTGCAACGTTCGGCGCGAGCTTTTTTCCAGGCTTTGTCGGGCGTAAAATCTTGGTCGAGTCGAGTCATCGTCGGAGGAGCAGGCGGACGGCTGGGCGGCCGCCCGGCCGGAGATCCACTTAAAAATACGAGGACAAAAACTGGCGCGTTCGTTATGAAAGCGTTATCTCTCTTTGGGCCAGACTTAATTAGCTGCGCGTTCGTTTTTCCGCTAGAAGCCCCTTTCTCCCGCTCGACTTGCAATTAAACGTTTCAATTAACCGAGCTTGTAAGCGCGACGAAATATCGCCCATCCTGTGTATCTCGATATCGAACGATCGGGCTCACGCGCGCACTCGACGAAACGTTGTTCGTCTTCGATAAGGTCCGTCGATCGAGTTTCACTGGTTGCTGCGCTTCTCGTGCGAGCCGAAGGGTCGACGAGGAAGGAGGAGGAGGAGGAGGAGGGGTGTTGATAAAAAGACGAGAAGGAGAGAGACGAGAAAGCGAAAGTGGCGGACGATGGCGGTGGTCTCTCGGCTCGATCGAGATCGTCGAATCGAAGTTTTACGAGCGGGATGGTTCCTCGGAAACGCCTCGCCTCGCGACGCGACGCGGTCCACCTTCGATTCTTCCAGGAGGTCGGGGCGCGCGATCGCTTTCGGAAATGAATGAAACCGATAGGCCCGTTACGTCGCCTCGTTTCACCTGCTCGCCGTGTCGCGCGTCGCCCCGAGGCCACGGTTTATGCAAATCGCCTGCCCGACCACACGTACGCCCTGACGTCGCATCGTTTCTTAGGCGAGCCCAGAAGAATTTCCCTTTTTATGTCGGCCGTCCGAAGCATCTCGAGAACATGCAAATCGTGGCGGACGCGCGGAATGAGAGTCACTGAGTGGAGGGCTAGGTTAAAAGCGGCAATGAATAGAATTGATATAAATGGGACGGCGACCTGGCTCCGGTCTCGAAGCCGATTGTTTTTTCTTTCCCCTATCGTCGAATTGGTCGACAAGTGCCGCTTTATTACAGCGACCAGCTCGTTTTCGAGCTTCTGCCGCCTGGAAATCGTGCTTCTTCGACGCACCTCGAAATCGAACTTTTGAAAAGTCCTCGATGAATCCGTTGCTTCGCCTGTTAGCGGGTCGCGTCGTTCGGCCCATTTCGGTAATTTCCATCGGCGGAACTACGGAGCCCGGGGGCTCGAAATTCCGCGGTATTCATTCGGAAGGATATTAGATGGTCCAGGTCGCGGACGAGAAGCCAGGAGCCAAAGGGTCGCCGGCGAATTTCCTGCGGCGCGGTTCCGGTTGATCGTCGCTGCTCGTCTCGTAATCTATGGTTGGGATTAGCATTAGTACTTAGGCACGTATGTGTAACCCCATATGATCACGCTTGTAGCTACATATGCGCGCGCGCGCGTGCACAGTCCACTCCACAATTTGCTCCCGACCTACACACACACGCATACACGAGTACGCGCGTAACTACTATATACTCGAGCAGGGAATATATTCGCGTGTGCACACACGCGTGCAATCAGACACACGAACGGGCCACGAGCACTCGCATACCAGCTACTCGCATGACAACACTGTATCCCTACGCCTGCAGCTCTACTAATAGCGCTATCCCAGACTGATATATCCATTCCTCGTAACCATTATCCCTTGGTTCTGTTTGCACGGATACTAGACAAGCGTATTCCGCGCGCACGTGCTCCTCCCCTTCCTCCACGACCTCCGCCTCGCATCCTCGATATTAAGGGTACCGAGACTTTTCCTCCAGAAGTCTCCGAACTTGCTAACGATCGTTCGATGAAACCCTCTGCCCCGTACAGCATCACGAAATCGAATCTCCGAAAGACCCGAACAGTCGCGGCGGTCTTCTCAAATTTTTCAGCCCCGTTGGTCCTCGGTCAGTGGTTTCACTGTTCTCCCTCGTCTCTCTCGCGCGTCGAACAGCTATCGAAATAGAACCGGATCGCGATTTCCTGTTGCACGTATTCATAGGCTTCCGAGGAAAGGAAGCTGGGCAGAACGAATCGGTGCTGGAGCCAGGAGGACATTCGACCGCGGTGCATAATAGACCTGTTGGCCACAATTTCCGAACCGCATTCAAACTCTGCCCAACGTTGAGACAGTGCTTTCTCATCGCCGTGATTCTTTGCTGCACGGTGCACCGACGCAACTGGTGCCGATCACCGGGTATCTTCCCGGTTTTGGAAACCCGATGGTCGTTCAACGGATCGCGATCGATCGGGGGAGACGCCGTTGGTCATCCCGAGGGTGGTGTCCCGTGACCGATTTAATTAAGCGGAAATTAAGAAACGCTGACGGGGAAAATTCAGCGGAAAATCACGTCGGTTGTTTCGTTCTAATTGGCCCGTATAGCGGCGCTCACCTGTGTTTGAATTGGTGTACGTATCGGCTGACAAGATATACACGTATATCCGTCTATATGGATTCGCACGTGTGCGTGCGACGTCGCACACAGTCCCGGTGTACACCGATGGACGAGGCTTGACAGGAATGTGTGATACGTACATAAGCGGCTACACCGGCCTGCCTCTATGTATACACGTGTGCTCGAAGCCACTGTATAGACACCATATATACGTCCGATTATTAGTGTGTCACACACGCTTGATTTGGTAGCGGGCTTATAACGGCCGCCATAGCGCCGAGAGGCGCCAGCTGGATGTGTTTCGGAACGCGCACCCCTTCCACCCTCTCCGTACACCCCCCTTCGTCTCGCTTCCGTGCTCCCTGCTGCACGTTCACGATGATGACGACGGTGATGATGATCGCGGGGATAACGACACCGTTCGCCACCCCTTTCCTCGAAACCGCCTCGCTCTTTTAACCAACGCCAGACCTCCACCGTTCCCAGGAATATTCGATTCTTCATGGACTCGTGAAAAGTTCGTTTCGGTTCGCAGGCGTGGACGGCCGCGCGACTCCGCTCCTGATTCGGTCGGCCTCGATGCCGCTGCGCGATCGCTCGACGTCGGACGGCGTTAACGGACGACGGTTATTGCATAGTATCGATAATAGTCGACGCGTGTACGCGATTTAGTAGCACGAGTGGGCGTCGCCCGTACGCCACGGAATAGTCCGATATTTCGATGCTCGGACAAGATCGATCTTCTCTCGTTGACAAGTTCTCCGCTCTCTGCTAACCGTTTCGTTCTTTTTTCTGTTTCAGGTGAGTGTTCAAGATCCCGTAGCTCGTCTACTAAAAGCGGTGCACGCCTCCTTGGTAAGAGATTCTTTGCCGTTCGTTCGGTTCGATCGTAAGGTCCGTCGAAACGACGCGAGCTCGCGCGCGCGTTATTCCTCGAAAAAGAGCTTTCTAATTTTCGTGCGGAGCAGAAAGAATATAACGCGCTACGCGAACGTGACTATTGGGCTCTTCTTAACGAGCACAGCAACCGAGAGGGAAGAAGCTGCGTGAAAAAAAATGAGGGACTCGGGTCCGCTTCGAGACGAAAGAAAACGAAGGAAACATGGCGTCTTTCGGGCCATATGGCGTTTACGGATACCCGAGCACCGTAAAACTTCCATGGACATAACCTGACCTCCCCGTTTCTCCCTCTCTTGAACGGGAGCCTTAATCAACGACCGTCAGGCCCTCAAAGGACGACGAATGCTTTCGTTCCAAAGTCACGAAACGGGGGTCCCTTTCGTTTCGTTTCGTTTCGTTTCGTCTCGTTTCGTTTCGAATTTCTCCGCGCACGCTGCAGATCGGTAGCGATCGTAAATATCGACCGGCGGTTACTAAACTCTTTAAAGTTCGATAGCACGATGCATCGAGGGTGACGGAACGCGACCGAAACGGGCTTCGCCTTCGACTCCGGGGATCGATCCGCGTAAGGTGGCTCGCATGATCGCGCGGAACGTGTAGAGGCGAGCGTGCACATGCATGCAAAGCGAATTTGCGGCTGTGCGCGTAGCTGGAAGTTAGGTTAGGGGTTGAATCGGCCTTAGATCGGGTTTGGCTCGAGCCAGTTCCGATTTCCAGATCTCACGGTTGATCGTGCCTGCCTTCGTGCCTGCCTCCAGATTTCTGCGTTGCCGATCCAACGTTGTCCGCGTCCGTCTTCCTTTCTCTCCGCTCGCTCTTCTCCATAGCCTACCGTGCAATTTGCTTCTCTACGCAACGCTCGAGTACCCCTCGCTTTTGTAATTCAATTACACGCAACGCTCCCAGAGATTACATTATTTTACGCGTCTCGCCTTATCTGGATCGAATTCGATGCTCTTCCACCGCGAGGTTTCCGCGCCTCGCTGCGGTCAACCCGACGGGCCTTCATTTTCTTTCCGTTGTTCTTTGAGCGTATTTGCCGACGCGGTCGCGGATGAGATTTCTCGCGGCCGCGCGCCGTCGGGAAAGCGTTGCTAATCGTTGGATTTCTGCGTGATTGCAAATCATCCGCGTCGAACGTCTTCGAGGCGTAGAGCTTTTCAACCGGTGGCTCTCTCGTCGCAGGTCCGGGTTGCCCGTGGCATCCTCGTAGAGTCTGAAAAAAATCGTGATCGAAGAGCGTCGGTGTGTGTTCCGTGGAAGTTTGATCGGGCAGTATGAAATGGCCGGGTGAATAATTGAGGATCCGCAGTCAGGGGGGAGGTGGTGGTGGTATCGGGTTCGGATTAGGGTTGCCCCGAGTAGCAGTTCCGATTTCCGTGGAGATCCTGACGGTAGATGGTGCCTAGCTCGGTGCCTGCCTCCAGATTATATCCTCCTCGCGTCCCTGCGTGGTTCTTGGTATTGTTGTTCGCGCCAGCCCTTCCCCGCGAGCTTCGCGAAAGTTCACGAAACTTTTCTCTCGGCCGTTCGAAGTCACGAAGCGAGTTTCCGTTTCGAAGATAGTCGTCGAGCGCTTCAATTTCGCCGCCTCTCGTATCTTCGATCTTCCCTTTCTCCGCGCCATTGTCGTCGGTGCACTTTTCTCGGGAGAGAGCGGGAGAGGAGCCGCCGTTACGAAATCCTCGGAGCCCGTCGAGCGTATTCGGCTTTTCGATCGTTCCGGAGAAAATATTTGTTTTGGCGGAACGTTCGCGGGGAACGAGATGTCTCGTCTCTTAATTCATACGATTTCGTGGAAATCGTTTCGGCGATTCGGGTGGGAGCGTTCGATTGACAAACGACTCGACGCGAGGCGACGCGTCGAGTCGAGTGTGTACGCGTTGCCGATTAACGCGCGGGGTATCATGGCGACGCGTGCGGTGACGTAATCGATATCGGCTGGATTAACGCGGGAAACGGTCTCAGATAAACGATCAGTTTATTGCGGGGAAATTACATCGACCGCCGCTCGATTCCACCGAATGCACCGTTTTTTTTTTCGTGGGAGAGAAAAATGTCCCGCAGCTCGGAGGGGAATGGAAGGGTTTCAATGGCGAATTAAAGAGACACGTGTACCTTTGCTGCGACCGCGCTGATCGATTCAAATTAACTTATAGACCGATACTCTCGACTCGAGTAACATCTTGAATATCTGAGCAGGGGACGATATTGCAGGTTGCTCATCGATAGAGCAATTTCGCAGTCGAGGAGAGTCAGTCGGTGCGTGTTCCCTGGGCCACGCTCGGCCACCTCGTTTTCCTCAAAACCGATGCTATCTCGAGCGATCGAACGATCCCGGTTCCTCCGTCGATTAAACGCGATGCTTTCCGCTACGAAATTATTGACTGTCGCTATAAATACCCCTCGTAACGCTTGCTATAGCCGTTTGCACGAACCTTGGAGCGTATCGAGATCGTTATCCAGGCAACCACGCTTCCCGCGTTTCGCTGAATTTTCCTCGACGCGCAGCCCTCCGCTCGTCCGTTCGCTCTCGCTCGCTCCCCCGTTCGTTTTTTCAGCCTTCCCTTCGAACAGCTCGAGCGACGGCCTGCGATCTCGTTCTCACGGCGCGGCGGCGTTATTTACACGCGGAAACGCGGATCTTAATTCGAGCCCCCGAGACGACCGGTCGGTCCTGAAATTCGATCCAAAATTACGAGACGCCGCGCCGGTCCCAGCGAGCTGTTCCGGAGAAACACGAGAGATGCTCCCAGGGAATTATGGTTTCGACGGTCAGAATTATGGTTTTGCTACGCCAATGGGTGGGTCATTTCCTGAGTGTCGGGGTTCTTTCTCGCCCATTCCGCTTTCTTCTCCCCTCGCTCTCTTTTTTTCCTCCCTCGTCTCTCTTCCCCCTTCTCTCCCGCTCCGATTTTTTACCCTTCGTCCCTCTTTAACCGCACTTCATCGCGGCTACCTTCTACTTCTCTTCTTCTCTTTCGTCTCCTGCCACGGAGAAGGAAAATTACAGATGTAAAAAGAAGAAGCTCGAGGAAAAAATGTGACCCTCGAACAAAAAAGTTCTCTTCCCCGGGATCTCGATGATGTACATGGTCTAGAGAGCGAAACGACTCACCGCGGCGGCGAGACGAGACGAGAACGAGCTTTTTCGGGAGATTCGTGTTTCGAGTTCGGGCCAATATGTGAGATCCCGGAGCGACGGCGTGTGTGTGTGTGTGTGGTGGTTGGAATGGGACGACGGCGACGACGACTACTACGAATCGATAAGGGTCGTCGTTTCTTACGTTTTCCTGTGGAATCGCCGAGGAAATCGATTCCGTCCACCGCGAAAAAGAATCAGCTTTTTCCGCTCTCGTTACGCGTCCTTGCCGAGATTAACGTAACGCGCTCGAGATATGGAAAACATTGCGAGCGCACCAGACCCCGATGCGTCGATTTCTTTACACAGGTGTTCCTAATCTGGACTTCTTTTCAACTATCCACGATTAAATTGTGCAATCGTTGATAGCCGGTCGAGAGCTCTCGTCGCCAATAATTCACCTTGCTCGAAGCGTTTCTCGGCTCCACCCTCGCGATGAAACAGCCAGAGAGAACGAGAGAAACGGAAGAGGCGAGAAAGAAGAGGGGGGAAAAAAGAGAAACGTTGGCTCGATTTCATTTCGAAGGAGCAATTACAGTGCGGTAGATTTACGAACTGGCTAAAAATTCCCTGCTCGTCCCACGCCATAATTTTCGCTCGTTATCGGCCTCGCATCTCCCTGGAAAAATCTATCTGCCGATCTTTCCTGGACCCTGGTTCGCGGCGATCCGAAGCCGGTGATTTAGGTTTTCGAAGGTCCCTAATCCAGAGACCCTCGCCTCCTTGCACAACCTCGTTATTGCTGTTCCGTGTGTAAAACAATGAGATTAGCGCCGCTCGAAAACCGGTCGCACGCTTTTAAAACCCATAATCCTGCCTCCGGAGAGACCTGCCAGAGGATGGTGCTACTGCCTCTGCTCTCGCCCCCTCTTCGCCCTTTCTCAGCCCTTGCGAGCATACTTTGCACCGATGCTGCTGCGTCTTCACCCTCTACCTGTTCTCAGAATCCCTGGCCCGCGGTCCGACCAGAATCTTGGCATCTCGGCAACCTGGTCGAAGGGCGGCGCTAGAAAACGGTCAGCCTGGGAATTCGTGGGCCTTCGAAAGTCTCACCGGACCCAAAAGCTATCGCGCTTATCGCAAAAATCGAGTTATCCGTTTCCTGGCAGTCCTTCGGACATACAGAACGTCGTGTTCACCGCGTCCGCGAACGAACGAAAGGGTTGAGAGGTCGACGCGTAAAGCATTCCGAAAGCGAATGAGTCGCTTCACGCGCGTCTATCAGTTCGGCAAGGCTGTGTCCGATGATTTTTTGCTTTTTTTATAGAAAGAATTGCATTCGCGCATACGTTCAACGCGGGCTGGTTGGTTTCTGCGTGTTGACAAGGATGCAGGGCAGATAGCGCGGCTGTGCGCGTGCATTCACACGTACTCGCTCGTAACGGCGCTGACGCATGCGCGTACGCGGTCCCGCAGCAGCTGTCCGCCAGGTGCGTGGCCCGTTCGACCAATCAGGGGCCTCCCCTTGACCGGGGGGTGCTCAACCTTCGGTGCCCTCGATTACCTGCGCCCTTTCCCGTACCTTCTCCTTAACCTGCCGGCGAACCGGCTCGAATATCCTCCCTCGCCAAATATTACGCTCTTTCTTTCCAGAAAGCTACACGTTTCCCCCTTTTTCAATCTTTCGCCGATCTTTCGCGTTCCGAATCTGCCGAATTCTTGGCTCTGTGCGAACCGAGAAACTTCCGCCGCGCGCTCTGGAAACCAAGCGCGCATTCTTCTCGACTGACTGCGACCGTCGAGCACTCATCATTCTCAACGATTCCGTAAGAATGGGACGGGTGGCAACGGTAGCGAATTGTCGGGCCATTAGCGTAGCTTATCGCCGGACAGGTTTGCACGGTAGCCAGAAATCGCGGAGCTGGAAGAAAAGAGCCGATTTTCGCGCGTGCGTCCACGTGGGTCCGCGTTGCGAAACGACACTCCGCCCGACAGCATGCTAACCTATCCGACAAGCAAAGAATCGAAACGTACGAGCGATCCATTAAAGGCGATCGGCTTCAGCTGGCTAACTTTATCCATGGCGAATTGTCCCGGGCTCGGCCGACAATGGACGCCACTCCGTCTTATTGTCCGGACGAGGAAGAAAGATAGCGGACGGAGAGAGAGAGAAAGAACGACGGCGTCGTGCGTTACACGAGAAAAATTTTACAACTTCCATTCGGCGTAATCGCTTATTGTGCCCGGCTCAAGAGTCGCTCGCATTATTATTCGGTGATAGGTGTACCGTGTAGAACATAAAAGGGTACAAATGTCTTGCCCTAGAGAAATCGGTTCTACGCTCTTTATGGCAACGCGCTTTCAATTTCTTCTCCTACGAAACGTATTCTGAACTTTTATACACTCTACAGGGACGTACTTTTCCATCCGTGTCCAGGCAGGTGTTTGATATCATCCTTCGAGCTCATCACTTTTTTTACATCTCGCGTTTGCACGGATAGATCGCCGGGGAAACAGTCGCGAGAAGAGGAGAGCTTGAGAGACGGACGAAGAGAGAGGGAGAGATAGGTGGAAAGGAGAGCACAGGAGAGAAAAATGTTTTCTCCGTTTCTAGAGCCGCTGCTTGTCCGTTTAGGGAAAACGTCGGCCCCTTTGAAACGCCCGCGCAAGATTGCCGCTGATTTGCCGCGGAAACATGCACGTGCAACGAGTTCGGACGATTGATGGCGACAGTGGAAAACGAAAACAGAAGGGAGTCAGGAAATGACATTTTCTTGGCGGCCGGTTTGGAGAAAATGCAAATCGTGGGAACCGTCGATTGCGAAACCGGAGAACGCACGCTTTCTTGCTCATTCTTCATTTTGTCCTCCCTCTCTCTCCGTCTCTCGTTCTCTCTCGCTTGCGTTACCTTTGTTCTCGAGGCTCGCCTTGCGATCTCTCTTTGCGGCGAGCGCGTTGCCGTCTTCTTTGGAACGTCGAACGCGCATTATGCATCGTTGCAGGTTGTTTGCCTGTTAATAACGCGATCGTGCGATCGACGAAACCGTACCCATTGGTGCACCGTGAAATCGACGCTGGTTCGCTATCCACCGATCAAACGTTTCGCGCATCGTCGGCCATGCTAGCGAGATTAATGAGAGGCTTTGATGCGTGCCAGTGATCATTAATTACGTACATTACACGACGTTTAGCCTCTTCTCTGCAGCGAGATCGCGTTAACCGTTGCCCTTAATGCACCAGGAAATGGAGTAGCCCACGGTGAATCGCCCGCGGCTTCCATGATCATTCTCTCGAAATGATATCTGTATCATTGGCCAACGATTTTCCGAATCGGCTCGGTCGTGAAATCGACTGGGAAGGAAATTGTTTTATTTTGCCAGCTGATTCGGAGGCTCTCACGGCTGGTCGCGCGAGAATCGCCCGAGGATGGCTGAAATGTAACAGGAGAGAGTTCGAAGCGGATGAGATTCTCGCAAACGTCCGACGAATTATTCAGCAGGTCCTCGCTTAATTGGCCCTTAATTAGTCTCCGATAATTCGCCGGGCGAATAACCGGACCCGGCACGATGAAATCGGTCGATGAATTATTTATCGTCGCCCGTTAGGTGGGTCAAGGGTACTTCGCAGAGTGTCGTTCGTGCCAAAAGCCATTAGCTCGAGATCTCGTCTCTCTCTGCTCGCGGCTTGCACTTTTTCCCCACTCTTTTCCGGCTTTCACTTTTCCATACTAATTTAGCGACGGGACAGGACAGGACAGGACCACCACCGCCTCTCCCGATCCGCTCTCGATCGCATCGATTCTAAGAAAGTTTCGCCGGTCCGTGAAATTCGTCCGCCTCCTCCTCGTCGTCGTCGTCATCGTCCTCGTCGCGTTCGGACCCGGCCGTCCGCTTCGTTGAAGCGCGAATCTTTTGGCCGAACTCGCGCGAAATCCCATCAGGATTTTCTCCGCGTACCGGGTGTCCCGGGAGATTCGGGGAGGAACGAGAGGCTGCCTCGAGGGGGTTGACTCGGTTGACTGACAAGCAATTATACGATCCGGTTGGTAAGGCAGACGCCGTTTAGATCGGGGATCTCTTTCGGTTAATCTCGGGCCGAGGGGTTAGAAAACGTCTTAAGAAGGATTACGTAGCGAATGGAAGGACGCTCGTGAGAGGGAATCGAAGTCAGACGTCCGGCGATACCGTGAAAAATCTTTCGCTTGTTTTCCCGTGTCCCCTCTTCCTTGAATCCTTGCGAAAGCCGGCTCGGTTTCCTCGGACGGCGTAATTGATTTGGAAAATCCGCGTTACGCAATTTCGCCGCACGAAATGTATTATGCGCGTCGATGATTACACAGCTAATCTATTAGTTTGCCGTTGGTCAGGGAAAAAATCGGTTATCTGTGACCTCGTCGTGACACGCGAGTCGGAAAAAGAAGCGAGCCGGTAATTAGCGGCAGCCCGGAAACAATGTCGTCGCTTCCAAGAAGCACGGATCGTCATTTTTCCCGAGGATGCCCCCACCTCGCCACTTCGCACGCTCGTATCTCGATTGTTCTTGGACGCAGGGGGAGCAGAGTGTAACGGGGGAAACGAGGACGAGGGAGAAAAATTGGATAACCCCGGGGGTAGCGCGGGATGATAAAGATTGTCGGTCGTTTATATTAATCGGAAGCGAAGCGATAGTCGCGGATCAGCGAGGAGCGCCATGTTGTCTGAGGCCGCTTATCGCCAGCCGATTGGTCGTCGTGCGCGATCTATCAGAGGAAAAGCGATCAAAGGGGCCTGGTCACGACCGCGATTCGTGATTTTTCCAAAGATACACCCGACGGCATCCCTCGATTCGAGCCGCGATTTTTTGCTTCCTCGCCGGGAACGAATTGATCGCTATCGAGCATTGTTCGCGCTCTCCATTTTCGAAAGCAACGCCGTCGATTGAATTTAATTGTCGCGGAAATATTAACCGCGATAAATTAAACTCTCTTTTTGATCCGGAATCGCGCGCTCGAATGATAACGCGCGCGTGCCGCAGCTCGAAATGAAATTCGTTAAACGAGCCCGAGAGCGTGTCGTTGTTGTTTGTTTTTATTTTCCCCCTTTTTTCTTTTTCGTTTTTGTCGATACGCCAACGCGAGAGCAATTTTTTCCCCCGAGCGCTTTTGAATCGCGGTTTTTGAGATATGGCCTCCGGCGCGTCGGGGGGTGGTGGGACAAGGGACAGTTCAAAAATTCATTTGTCGCGACAGAATGAAATTTTCGATTTATCCTGGCCGTCGCGGATGCGTGCCGCGTTTTTCCAACCCCGACGTGACCGTACATGCAGGCACACACCCCATCACACCCCCCTTTCCGTTCTCCCGTTCGGTGAAATTATTACATAATTGTTATTCACACCGGCGTTGGAAAATTGAAGCGGAATATCGCGAGAATAAAGCAGACGGGAGGCGACCGAAGTAGCCAATAACGAGGCGGTCACTCGTTCCATCGCTCGTAATTTTCCTATCCACCCCGAACATCATTTTTGCCCGGCTTTTCGAACCTACGCGGTTCTCAACTTCTCTTTTTCCTTCGCGCTCGGGTAACCGGCCAGAAGAAGCAACCCATCGCGCGTCTTCGGAGCTTTTTCGGGCATTTTCCATACGGTCCCCAAAGGATGGAAGTAGGTGGAAGATCGATCGACGAAGATTCGTCGATTATGTAACTCGCGCATCGTGTCGAGGAAGAAATGAGTCGTTCTCGGATGATCGTACATTACCGCTCAAAAGTATGTGGACACTTGTCTTTTTTAGTGAAGCAATATTATCCGATATAAATTATTATTGTTAAACGATGTTTATTGCTAAGTTCTATTACGAATATTTAATGTACTCTGGTATTATTATATTGAATAATTTAATTATTTAAATCGTTTAAATAATTAAATGTTTATGCGGTGTCTACGCTGAATTTCTTCTGATTTCTTCTTTCATTTCACGATGACTGAATAGCTTTAGTGTGCTTCTCTGTCTTCTTTAGACTGGTATAAACATTTAGAATCATGATTCAATGCGAGAGAACTTCAGGTAAGAGCGTAAGACTGCTCTGTCGTTCTGTCGAAATTATTTGTGTTTGAACACTTGCGAGAGCACGATGGGTACAAGAAGAACGGAGTTAAATATTCAAATGTGTTTTCAAATACTTATGCTATCATAGGAAGGATATTTTGTAATGGAAGTTACAAGAAAAGTGGGAATTTCAAAATTTAGTGATTAACGATTTCATAACTTCTTTCAAGTAGTTATCAGGGGAGGCCGGGGCTGGTTGCCTATAGGGGTAGGTTGACTGATTCTTAATAATTTTGCATCGACGTGTGCAAAAAAAGCATTAAAATACCTTAATTGTTATCACATTAAGTCAACTTTAATCATTTAATCAGATCGTCGAATACATGTCTTACCAAATATAATGACCGTTATAATGATACTTCGCCCATATAATTTATTAAAAATCAAGCACTGAAAAACCGGCCTACCAGCCCCGGTCTCCCCTACAGTTAAGAAAGTGCCCACATATTTTTGAGCGGCAGTGTATATCGTTGGGCTGGTTGCGTATAATTGCGCTGTTTGATTTAATGTACATTCCGTGGGTCGCGCGTTATCGGAGGATGGCTCGGATCGTGAGGCCCGGACTTGCTGAACGTCTTCGCGATATATCCACGCCGGAGAGCCGATAATAGGCTGCAGCTCGGCTTTTTTCCTTGTTTCGCGACCGCGGCCCGCGTGCATACCATTAAAGGCGCTTTCCTCGCGGGCCGAACCTAATTGTAATTATTATTATCAACTGGTCGGAGAACAAAGTGCAGGTTCCCTTGCCGTGATCATCGTCATTATCTCCTTATCGTCTCCGGCATCGCATTACCACTCTCGTTTACATCGGATTCATGCCCGTTCATTATTCCACGGCCAGATAAGCATCTGCCTTATCGACTCCTGGCGAACCACCGCCTCCGGACACGCGGGCGGGCGAACATCCTCGACCGATTGAAATATTTTTTTCCTTCTCGCTGCGCCTCCGCTCGACACACCACACACGCAAACCCTTTAACCCTGAGAGTTTCTAAGTTTACCGTTCGATCGTCAGGTTGATCGATAGAGCTTCGGAAAATAGCTTCCACCGAAACATCATTCGACGGTGCATAGTCGAGGGGGCAACATATCATCCGGTCAATCGCAAACGGTCGAGGGTCGATCTCCGAGCGAAACACCGTATCTATCAGCGAACAAATGGAAAACTCCGTTCCTACCGTTCGGAGTTTCTCCGTTGCAGCCCGGACGATTTACATATTTCGGCGTGCGTTTGACCGATAATAATGTTTCGTCCCGTTCTCGACGAATGGAGCCATTACCGGGGCCCGAGCATCGTGGAGCTGACTTTCCGTTATTATGCGCTTTGAAAAATCTACCACCCACGCACGTACGCACGCACGCACTCACTCACTCACTCACTCACGCTCGTTCGCTCGCGTTCCTATCGTTCGAGCACAATGCACACACCCGGACGGGGACCTCCTTTGTGTGCATCGGGGGACACGAACGTTACTTTTCAGAGGAACGAACCGTGCACGAGACCATTGATCATCGGTTATGCTACCGCGTAGGGTGCGATCCATGGGATTTCGCTGGTCTTTCAGACTCGTCGAACGTTCGTCGATGTTATAAAACATATTCGAGCTTTTAAATCGGCCGATATCGTTTTCGAATCAAATCGCGTTGTACTCTGTGGAATAATTGACTCGCAGAAGCATTAGCCGAGCCGCAGATCTCTTATTTGTTTCGTTTAATAAGTTTGGGAATGCGTTGCCGCGGGATATTCTCGCGAGAACGGAGGAGGCGGTGCGGTGGTTCGGTTTGCTTAAATATTTAAGTAACAGAGCATTCCACTCGGGGCGAGAGCGTCGCGGGGCGCGAAGACGCTGGAAGGGGGCGTCTCGGAGCATCCCTTATCTTTATCCGTGAGATACCTCGCGACGTCGGGGAGAGTCCGATCACGGTTTTATTGGCTCTCTCAGAAACCGGCTTAAGTACGTTTCTGTGTCCCGCGGAAATTCACCGACCGTGGAAATGCCATTCGAAAATTCATCCCCCTTTTCTCCGCCTCTCGATTTCTGACATCTCCCTTTTTTTTTCTGGTTCACCGAGTGCATCTTCGCGGCGCACTTTCGCCGCACCCGAGACACGGACGAGCTCGCAAAGTTTTACGGCGAGACGGCTGGTTCGTCGGTCGAGCGAACGCAACTCGATTTCAGGAATTTTCGCGGCGCGGAGCACGCGGATTGCCGGGAGTAGTAGGCGGTCCGTAAAGCGTTAATGGACCGACTCTCCCGTGGGTCGAATTAATCGAATCGATGGCACTCCGGGAATCGCGAAACAGTTGTCGTTTCGAGGGTCGTCGACGTTTCAAAAATGATATTCCACTCGTTGATCGCGGGGGGATAATCGAAAAATTAGTAAAGTGCCCTCGACTGGCTGGCTGACGCTCGTCGAAAAACGCACCCTCGATGTACCCACCGAGAGAGAGAGGGAGAGAGAGAGTTCGAGTGTTCTCGACGCTCGTTCGAAACTCGGATGGTGCGCCACTCTTTCGCACTTTTTCGCGGGGACTTTGCGTTTCGACGGCCCGACGCGCCGACGGATTTCCCCGAAAACGTAAAACTTCTTCGAACGTTCGACGAGCGGGATTCGACTTTTTCAGATCGCGGCGTTCGAAGAATCGCGTTGTTTCCATAGCAACCGAATTTCCCCGTTGCATTCGATCGAACCGGTCGATGGCGCACAGGCAAAAACGTCGAGAACGAAAGCGTCGTTTCCGTGTAATTAATTATCCACTCTATATGCTAATTAGCTCGGCGTCTCTGTGCCATTGTACGGCGGGAGATTGAGGAAAAGAAAAGCTTCCTGTTTACGACCTTCTTCTCTTCTGCTCCGCGGTCTCATTAATTCCCGTAAAAATGCGTTTGTCCGCGAGCGTGCGGAGTTCTCTTTCGATTCGATCCCCGGCGCGGAGGTCGATCCATAACGCTCGCGAGGGCTGCGCGAAAAAGAAATTATTTACAGGTGTGCGACGTGTTTATGCAAATATCGAACAGGCACGGCGCGCGCTCTCTCGCTCGCGGTCAGATATATTTGCGCGTCGATGCCAGAGGCGGATCGTTGACAGCGACACAGTTAGTTTCCGCCTAATAAAATCCTTCTCTCGCGTATATTTCCCCGGGAAAATTTGTTGGTCGTTCGCTTTGATTTTTAAAAATTACCTCGACCGCTTGCCCGTGCAGGTTTTTTCGCGTTCCGAATGGTCCGTTCGTATCGCGATCTCTGGGTCGCTTTGTCGATCGGTCGATCATTCAACGGATATCTGTTAATAAAGCTGTGCAGCAATTAAGGACGATCGAACTCGATAAGGATACGGTGGTTCGGGGAAAATGCCGTCGCCGTGCCGGGATTGATCGAGGCGGAGTTGCGCATTTGTCGCAGGTGCAGCGACAATTTCGTGCGCGCTAATTATTTGTTATCATTTAATTAATCGTGCTAGCGAGCATTTGTTCGTCGACGGTGCATCGGTCCCGCGGTGGTTTTCGAGGTTCGATCGATCGACAGGGAAATTCGCCTGAACCGTTCCCTCGCTTCCTGTCCGCGCTTTCGATTTCGTTTCGCCGAAAAGTCCGGGAAAATCGACGCGGCCGAGTTTCCGGTACGGAAAGATCGGGTCGCCGCGAGGAATGCACCGGAGGAAGTTCAGCCTCGCCGGACACGATCTTTCGCGTACCGTTGGCGACTCTTTGAAAACGGTGGATTTACGGGCGTCGAGGAAAGAGAAAGAGGTTTCGATTCCGGCAAAGCTGTGCGGTCAGAGTAAATTATCGCGAAGATGTGCGTGTCGAGCACGCGCGCCGCGTTTCTTGTACGGCAACGACGTCGTGGTACGGGGCAACACGCGGAAGAGGAACGAAGGGAAAAAGGGAGACGGAAAAGCCGTTACCTCAAATTACACGGCTCGTTTTATTATTTATCGCCGGCAATTTCTGCTTCCACGAGGAGCCGCGCCGCATCTTCTAGCGGCGATCGAAGCATGATTTGTGCGGCCTCCTCGCGAATTCGTCGTGGATCGATCGACCGGCATGGATCACCGGTCCGTCTCTGTCTCTCCTCACCGTTTTCAATCTTCTTGAAATTGAAAAATCTCACGCGAGCCTCTCTCCGCGATTCCTTCCCTGCGCCTTCGGTTTATTCGATAAATATTCCACGTTTCTCTCGAGGCTGTACCGGGGCGCTTCGGTGATTCAGCTAGATTCCAAAATCCGTGCTTCGACGTTATCGTTGTCCTCGCGGGGGCGACCGATGATGATTATCCCGTATCGATTCGGTCCGTTTCGTTTCTCGAAAAACGATCAGCCTTCTTTCTATACGCTTCCTGACATTTTCAGATATTCAATTACCGCGACACGCGCAAGATATTGCGGGCGAACGGAGGCCGGCTAGCCGCAAAAACGTAATAAATCGCTTTCTCGACCGCGCGATACACGCGCGCCTATTTGCGTCTATGCATTTGCATGTCCCGTACGATCGCGCGTCCACGCGAGGTGCTGCAAAGCTGCAAAGCTGCAGCTTATGCGCGTATCGATGCGCGATACCTCGCCCTCGGAATGCTGTGTGCGGTCGATCCCCGAGAATCATCGACCGGCCTGATCGAACGCGAAACACGAGTATCTTCGACCCGAGAAAAGAAACTATCGATTCCGAAGGTCCACGGGGCTTCGACTCTGGCCGGGTTCAACGTCTTCTTTCATGCTCGAGAACGAGCGACGCAACATTTTCTGTATACTTCCTGTCTGATCTCGTTCTTCGAGACATCGCAGACCGAGCGAACGCCCCGCTCTTGCCCGTTCCATTTCCAGCGAGCCGTGCGACGTAGTTTCGCATAATTTTGAGAGACGCGTCAAGATGTCCGCGGTCGATCGCAGGATGTCTTCGCAGGAATTTCCGCGGTTATTCCGCAGGAGATAGGCGCGATTCCGCGCGAGGGTCAGAGGCGTACCGAGCCGTAAGATATTTATCTGGTGCTCGCACGCGCCTCGTAAATTCGCGCGCCGCTGAACTTTTATACTTTGCCTTTAATACACTTTGCCTCTTCTAGCCGTCCGCCCGGCAAAAAGAGTCGAGCACGAAATAATACTTACGACGTCTGGAACGATTCTCGGAGATCCGTGCACGCGCGTTCCTCCCAACCTTTCTCCTTCCTTCCTTCCTTCCTTCCTTCATTTTCTTCCTTCCTTCCTTCCTTCCTTCCATTTGCCTCTTCCTATCGTCGATCGATCCACCGGCGAGAGGATAAAGCTGTAAGCTCGCACACCCACCTATGAAGATGAAAACCAGTCACCGGGAGAAATGGAATTTCCCGGAAATCAGATTTACCGCTGCCCCCATTCTCAAACCCTTTCCCTATTTTTTTTATTTACTTCGCTGCTTCCGCGTTGACGAACGAGGGATCGGAGTTCGCGTCGATGACAAAGGACTATGAATCGCGTGAGTCGGCCAACGCTCCGCGTGCTCCGATGGAACAGTATTTTTAGTGCGTGCCCGAGCGACGATCGTCCCGGAGCGCAAGCACTCCAGAGGCAATTCGTGACTCCGTCGGGGTACCCTCTCGATGCTTTTTTATCCTCCGGTGTTAGAGTTGTACAGGTTATCGAGAAACGCGCGTTTGACCGTCGAAAAAACGTCCGCGAGGGGGATAGAGGCGATAGCGAAACAGCCATTAATTACGAGAGTCGGAACTGCTCTTCCAATTAGCTCGAAAAACCGGGTTTCGTTTCTCTCCTCGTGCTTCCTCGCTTCTTCCTCGCTTCTTCCTCGCTTCTTCCTCGCTTCTTCCTTCTCGCCCCGACGCGACGGCCGGCTCGTAATTTATGAATCGACTAACAAGCGACGAGAAGAAGAATCGTCGAGCGAACCGAAACCGATAGCGACGCCTCGATTTTTCCTCCGTTTTCTCTCCGGTTAATTCATCGAGACTCGCGTCGAAGGAAAAAACTCTGCCCCTCCGTCGGGCGAGAAAGGATTGCGAGGTTATTTCTGACACCGTGTATAATCTTCGCCACGGGGGTGCGTTTCCTCGTGATCGGCTTTGTGTCTCGCTACCCCTCCCTCTCCCTCGACACCGTCCCTTCCTCGAAGAATATTTTTTCTCTCGCCCCTTCGGCCTCCGATCGAAATCCGCTTCCACGCGTATAATTCTATCGGTCGATCAAATAATTGAAACGCTTTAATGCCCTCTCCCTGGCCCTTTTTCTCCTCCCCTTGCGCTTTGGAGTGCCGGCGACTCTGCGACGTATCAATCGCCGTGCACACGGGGTTCCATGAACTGCGGTGAAACAAAAACCGATTCGGTGTAGCGATTCGTAGGATTAAACATTCGACTGTCTGCGTTTCGGTGGATAGAAAGTTGAAGACGCGCGAAACCTCCCTGATCGGCGAAATAAATTCGCGAAATTCGAACGGTGAATCGGAGAATGTTCTCACCCCCGAGGTTCTTCGCCCTCGCACGCTCGCGAAATCGTCCGCAGAATGTATTTTCGGCGTTAACTGCCGCAAACTCGATAACGATGCGAATTATCCGCGTGATTGCACCCATCGGGGCTGACGATGAAAGCGCAATTAAAATAGAACAATTCCTCGGAGCGTGACTGCAAAAACGCTGTTCGATTTCAGCGATCGATCAACTTCATCTTTTCGTTCGCCTTCCTTCCACCGGGTACGATCCGCCCTATCGTAATTCGTGCGATGTTCTCGAGAAACGTTTGTGGAAAATTCGCGAGAAGCAGAAAATAGAAAGTTCCGAGGGGTAATAAGAAAGAAGGAAGTTGAAAGGGGGTGTTCTGCGTCATGTTCGCGCCAAAAGCTGCAGGACGCCGTCGCAGTGGGTGCATCGGCTTCGTAACTCTTCTCCGCCCCACTCCACCCTCTCTTTTTCAACGGAAAACGTTGCTACGTGTTGCTACAGCAGGCTGAGAAGGGAGGAATCGGTGCGTGTTGCCCGGTCCCCGTGAACCAGTGTTCGAGCGGAGAGACCGAGGGAGGGTGGGACAGGGTGAGTCAGGGTAGTTGAGGCATTATAGTGCCGCTACAAATCATAGGGCAGACCCCTGGTTCCCCGTGGGTGTGCGTGCGTGCGTGCGTGCATGCGTCCGTGTGCCTGCGTTTGTGTTCGATGGAAGGGTCGGCTGACAGTGGGACGTTACACGCTGTGTGTACTGTATACTCCGTTGGTTGCAGGCAGGGGTGGTTCACCCCCGAAAACTGCCGCCCCTACAGGGGCCTAGGGATTCGTGTACACGTCGTTACTGCGTGTCCCTTTCACCCCCTTTCTTCTCTTCCCCCTATTGCGCCTAGTTTTTCCGCTTTCTCTGTCTGAGCTCAGCCATGTTCGACGATTTAAGAAGGGATATGATTGTCGTTTCGCCGAGAGTCGTCGGAATCTTTCCTCTGCGAGCAGGATCGAAAATAGAGCCCCAAGGAACCGGATAACCCCTTAACGATTCAATTACGATTTTTCCGTACGCTTGTCGTTTGATTTTGGCTTGCAAACTTTTCTATATTCTGCCATTGCGTGACTTGACACGTACAGTACATCGTCATGGAACGGAATCAACGTCCGGAGAAAGAGGCTCGCCGGTTGAAAATCGCGGCCTCTCGCCCGGATAGACCGATAGCTCGACAAATTTATGAAGCGGCCGACCGTTATCATGTTGCCCGCGTAACAAATTCATACGCGTCCGCGATAGTATTTAATTCCGCGGCGGGGAGTTAATTAAAGCGAGGTCGCGCGCGTTAATGGATTCGCCGATGCGCTTAATCGCGGAATAATTTAGCGACGCGGGATTCTCGCCTAGACAATTTCTGAAATCCTACGATCTCTCCCGCCCTCTCTGCCCCCCGCTCCCTCTCACTCTCTCTCTCTCTCTCTCTGCATTTCCTTCCAGAAAATTGGGAATAAACGTTCGAGATGTCGAGTCGCAAGAACGATTCCGCCGACCGTAAACGCGACGCGAGAATTTGGAGCTGCCGGACAGTTCGATCCGTTTATTGGTACACCCGGCGAGCGGAGCAGTAAAATTCGCGAAGATCAACAACGAGGGAGGAATTTATGGGTGCTGGGAACGGAGAGAACCACCCCTGCCTTCGCGAACGAATTTCATTTTCCTCGACACTTCGATTTCACTTCGGCGTTCTCCGAGGTTCTATAATTTTGTAGTCACCCTGTACGCGGTCGAAACGAGGCTACGCTAGACCGGTGTTGAGTTAAATCGCGAAACGAAGACGGTTTCAGCGCCGTTAAAGGGGAGAAGAAAAGGGAAGGAAGAAGTCCGGTGAAACGATCCGAGAGAGGAGATGCTCGTAATTCGATAATACGTTGCCCAAGGGTTCTCTGAAAGGAACGATAATTACACCCTCGATAACGGGAGCCCTTGTCTGAACGGCTACCGTAACCGCTTCGAAACGGTTCGTTCGTCTTCTTCGAGTTCCACGGAAAGTGAAGGGACCGATAATGGGGATCGATGCGTTCGGTCGAAGGGGGATGAAGGTTGAAAGCCACTGGTCAGGTTGCTAGTCTTCTCCGGATTTGGAGGGATCCCGTTGGCGGCTAGCTAGCTACTTTACCAACCGACCGAGTCGAGTTATTAAATTTTTAATGCGTCCAAGTTGGTACAGGAGGGCCGACAAGCACGTTCTCGCCCCTGCAGGCGTATCTCCCCCTCTGTGGCACTCGAGTCGACGATTCAACCCCTCCAGAGGTATCGAAGTAACGCGGAGGGTCGGCGGGACGGAACGAGGGTGAGCGAGAAAGGGGGAGCGGAGAAGAGTCTTGTGTGTTGTCTGTCGCAATAAATTTATGAATTGTTCCCAATTACACGGAAGCTCGTGGCCAATCGCGTTAACTCCCTCTCTCGAGCCAACGGAAATTCACCCTCGTGCTTTTCTGGCCACTTAGCGCGCGGTCGATTTTTGGAGCTGCCCACGGTCCACGGGGGAGAGAGAGTAGCGATGAGAAATGATACGTGTTTTGGTTTTCGTGTGGTCGTTTCAGAAGCGCGAGAGATCACGCCGTTCGGAGAATTTCCATGCGACATTTCAGATTACAAACCCCCTCGTGACTCACGTAACCCGATAGACGGGAGATAGTTGGCTGATGACCGTGCGTTCTCATTAAACACTTGACGCGGTGTCAAGTGACACGGCTGTCAAGGATTGTTTGCGTGTCGCCCGCACGGGGAACACCTTCCCGCAAAAATCCCGATTATTCTAACGAACGATCGATACCGGCACTCCGGTCGGAACGAGTGCCGCTCGCGTTGTTCCGAAACCTCCGCACCGTTCACGGAAATCCTCCGCTCTCCGGAGACGCTAGCAGCGCCGGGAATTTTGTCATCTTTCCGCGCTCGGCTGCGATGCGATCGCTTTCGCCGTCGCTCGCTCGCAACGTCATCCTTCGTCCCGCGCAGAAACTGCTACCCTCGACGGGAAAAATCATGTGCCGGAGGTGTGCTGGAAGAATGACGTCACGCGTCAGCAAGAGTGTCGCATAACTGCACACGTAATTTCACGGAAAGCCTGCGCCGCTGCAACGCGTTCCTCTCGTTCCGCGATCGAAGTCCTCGGAGCTTTCGTTGCGTCCGCCGGAAACGAGGCCGCGACGATTCGGGTCGAAAAATCGCGATCGATGACGAGAGGGTGCAGGGTTCGAAAAACCGTGGCGACTAGGATTTTATCAGCGGCCTAACGAGCGTTTGATGAAAACGCGCATCGCGTAATGGTTAATCTTCATTTGGCCGGGCTGAAATTTATTGTTTCGGACGATGATGGTACAAACCACTGTTAAATAACAATTACAACGCGACGAGGGAAAGCAGCCACCGAAATGCCCGTGTAACGTCAACCGGCGGTAATTTAACTGCCGCCTCCATAAACAATCGTAGCCAGGACCATAATTATTATTGTACAGGTCGGCCCGGCGCGGAGAGAGGGAGAGAGAAAGAGAGAAATGGAGAGGGAGAGAGCACATTGTATGCGCCACCGGTGCGACAGTTAAATCGCCATCGTTAAATGTCCGGCTTTACGAGTGTCGTTGAATCGACGTTCTCTTCGTTATCGTACCCACCCCCACCTCTCCTCTGCTCTTCTCCTTTTTTTCTCCTCTTCTTCGTTCCTTATCGAGCTCGACTTTTGCGTCACCCGGTGCGTGGGAGACTTCCGGTGACGCGGTTCATGAATCGCGGTAGCTTTCCGCGAACGTAATTGTGGATCGATCGGATGCGTCGTTCTGCCGATCGAATGGCGAGGTCCGCATCCTGCCAGGCGGAATCATCGATTCGACTATCGATCGATCGTCAGAGCGCGCCGCCGGTGGTAGGAAAATTGTGAGGTCCTGTGGAATCGCGAGATGCAAACCGTTTAGCGGGAGAGGCGGACCGTCCGTGCTCGGACGCCTAATTGCTTTTCATTAATTCATTCTAGTTTCTCGCATGGTACGGAACAGTGGTCTAAAATAAATCCGCCGCGATCGTACGTTTTGAATATTCATTTTGTTTGCTCGTAGATGCATGCGGTGAGCTTCCTTAACGCAAAGTAAATTAATTAGAGTCTTTGAAACAATAGAAAACACAATACGGTATACAGCGTTCAGCTGTTGGTTAAGGAAAAATAATCGAAGCTGCACAAAGAGAAGAACGTGAGAGAGGGTGAGAGAGGGAGGGAGGGACGGGCTGTAGCGCAACCTCGGCTCCTTCTTTGGGAAAAAGTGACCGTAGATGACTCGCTTATCCGATCGGTATAATCGCGCGTCCTTGAGGAGATCGGGGCGACGGTGACACGAGATGAATTCTTCGCCTCTCGATTCCCCTTCTTCGAGCGGAGAATCCGCGATCGTCCGTTGCTCGAGAAGGGAGCACCGTGTCGATCGGTCGGGGGATGCTCGAGGACTTTCCGTGAAAATCGTTCGCCCGTTACTTCCGGTTACCTTGAGCCTCGCCGCGAGCAATTAGCCTGTCCTACGCGTAATTGCCTTCTCCGGTCGATCCTGTTCTCGCTCTCCGCCGTTGCTAATTAAAATTCCTCCGTTTTGTTTCAGGTAAGTGATCGAGCACCGTGGGGGGGACCATTGCCTTCGGTTCTTCAGGATTCTGCAGAACTTCCGGTTCGACTCGGCCTCCTTTGTTCGACTCTCGGCCGGTCGCGTCGTGGCTCCGGTATAGGTGGAAACGTTTCGGATCGGTGGAACTTTTCGAATGGAACAAAGACGTCTTGATGAAGACGCGTGACGTTATTCGAATGTGCGCGCAGTCTGTATTGGAACGGTCGAGCATAATTTTCAGCGGTCGCCGTAAAAGGTTCACGGTATGATTTACAACGTGCAGCGGCGGTACAGGAATCGAGAGGTTTACGAGCTGAAACTGTTAGCCGCCGTTTATTAAGATTTCTCGCAGCTTTTGATGCGTTCCATCAGCGGCTGCGATTTACGGGTACGATTTATGAACATCCCGCGGGAAAAGAAATCCGCTGCGAAAGGCGCAGCGTCGCGAAGACGGGGCGGAGGATAGTCGAACAACGGAGGCTGTCGGTATCGAACGCGAACGCGAGCGCGAGCGCAGGGGAGTTCGCGGAGGTAAAGAAAAGGTAAATTCCGTGGACGCGGAGCAGCGAGCACGAAAGGAGCGTGAAGCACGTGGGCAGCCGCTAACAATCATAAACAGGCGTGCTTAATTCATTCAACTTTCTATCGCACCGCGCCTATCTCGCGATATTTTCCACGTTCCGCGCGGAAACGTTTGTCACTCGCCGGCCGTTTATGCCGTTTCTTTATTCAGCTGCCGCGTAATATGCATCCGTTTTATGTGTTTACCTAGCCGGATCATTAATCTTTGACCGCGCCTCGTGGAACGACCTGTAAATCCCGGCGCAGAAATCCAGCGAGTCGTCTACGCGCATCGTACCGCTCGTAACGCGGACTTTTATAGTTGGTTCCTCGATACGATATTTATACCGGCCGCGGGTTTATCGAGGCCGATACTCGGCCCGATTTCGCCGTAACAAAATATACCTCCTGACGCGATCGACCGTCGACCATCGACGATCGGCGATCGGCATTCCCCTGGATCGATCGCTTGAGATTCAGGAAGCTCGCGATCGACGAATCACGGTGGATGAGCTAACGGTACAGCCGGAGAGAGAAACTGTTAGAGATCGAGGAACGCCTTCTAATTGTATAAACGAGCTGGCATATCTGCCCACGGAATCTCCTCTTCCTGAGTGTCACGCGAATTCAGGGCCGTCGAATTCACAGGGATCGTTGAACCGACCGAGCTGTTATTTTTTCCTCGACTCGATTCGTGAGGACGGCCTCGACGAAAAATCGACGAAGATGATCGGCGATTAACGCGCTGCGCGTGGGCGGTTCTCTCGGGCTCACCGTGCCGTGTCGATTTCGATCGAGGACGTTGAAATCGAGAGTACGAAGATTCGCTTCCTCGAGACTCGAAAGGAAAACGACGACAGAGATTTTTGCTCACTTTGGGAGATCGTTGGTCGTCGAGTGGCAACTAGGCGCAACGCGTCCTCCGTATCCCGATAGATTCAAATACGTCCCGGTGGAGCGAATCGACGTTCATCCATGCCCGATGGACGTCCAATTCCGTCGAATAAGGTCGGAAGAGGTGTTCGCTTTGTTTCAGCGGCGCGCTTCTCTGGCCGGTTTTATTGGCGCGTGTAGCAGGTTCCCAAAGGCGACAGGCAGTCTGAGCCAATTTACTCTTCGCTGATTAATTCTTTCGGCGACCGGACAAAAGGAGAACGTCCCGTTAATCGATCCGCCGTCGTCTCCCCGAAAGAGCCGACGAAATTGCGAAGATTCCACGAGAACCGCTCTCTCGCCTTCTTCTCGGCCCTTCTTTGATCGATACTCCGAAAAAGCGTTGCGCGCAGAGTGTCCCGAAAGAAAAACTGGCGTACTCAATTCTCAAACGCTCCGAATAACTTATCGAGTCGAAAACACGGAAGACATCGCGAGAATGCATCCGGACGGATCGTCCGACGTTTGGTTCGAAAAGAGGCAAGGTCTCGCAGCTGCGAGCGCAGCCATTGTGGAAGCGTCCGGCGCGATTCTAGGCGGAGAGCTCGCGCACATTTTCCCGCAAAATATTATTTTATCCAGCGTTTCGCTGTTTCTCCGATCGCAGTATGTTCCCCTACCATGAGTCAGGCTGAAGAACGGTGTTACGTTGTCGACGGCGGCAGGCAGTCTGGCCAGTTTACTCTTCACCGGCTAGTCCACCTCTCTTCTCGTTCTTCCTCTGCCGTTCGCCTCTATCTATCTATCTCGCTCCCACCCGTGCCCCTTCTTCGCTTCCTTCCTTCTCTATCTCCTATTCCGAGCACGATCACCTCGAGACTCCGTCCTCGTCTCTCGAGCACCTTTCTCGGCCCGGCGAATCCTACCTGCACGCGTCTCCGCGATACGCGCACACCTTCCTCTCTTCTGCTCTTCGAGCCGTCCTTTAAAACCGGTACAGTACCGATAGAAAGCATCGCCTCCGCGTACACGCCCTTCTTCGTCCTCCTCCGAGCTTTCTCGTCTCGTTCTTTGTCTTCTTCGTTTTCTTCTTCCACTTCTTCCGCCTGTTCCGCTTCTTCTCGAGCGCTGCGTTCCACCGCCTTCTCGGTTGCCGTTTCACGCGACACCGTCGTAAATTGAAATTTTCATTGACTCGAAACGCGTTGGGGGGATTCGAAAATCCGTTCGATCGAGCTCCGTGGAGGGAGTCGGAGCGATCGAAACGACGCGACGAAGGAAAAAACGAACCTGTCGCGAGCGGTTGCGCGGAGCCGGTGGCACGGCGTAACACGAGTAACCGTTCGCGATTCGAAAGGGCCCGTTGTCGCGCAAACATCGAGAGATATCTAGGTGAAGGTGTACGATTAGGCACCTCACCCAGGGGCCGTGTTACGGTGCTAGTTTTCGTTGAGCAACCACGAGCCGATTCTGGAGCGCGTTGGCTGCTCGATTACGCATACCGACTCGCCGCCTTCTCGTTCTCCGCTTCTCTAAACGGTACAACCGATCCGATTATTACCGTCTCTCGGGACATTAGCCACCGTTCTCTGTTACCCTCTGTCGCAGCATGCCGTGGAAACGCACGCCGATCATTCGGAGCTTCTCTTTGAAATTTTACCGAAACGCCGGAGCACGGTTCCGACGAGGTCCGTTCCAACGTCGTTTCTCGATTAAACGCGCGAGAAGTTCGATCGAAAGAGGCGTCGATATTTCGACTCGGTGACCGTGGCGCAAGCTGTACTTTCGTTTCTGGAATATTTGACGGGCTGCTTGGACTCTGGCTGGCCTGTGCATTCGCTTTCCTACCTGTTGCACGTCAGCCAGGCCAGTTTTTCCTCGGATTTACGCTCGCGGCGGGGCGCGGGGGTGGTGTACGCGGTCCAAGCTTTTTGCTCGACGATCCGATGAATTTCCAGCTACACTTATTTTCCCTCGGAAAATCTCGATCTCGTTAAAGCGGAATATCTCGCGACAGAGAAACCGTTCTCCACCGAAACGAATTTTTCGAGGTTCGAAACCGGCTCTATTCGGCGGGATCTTTTCGGAAGATTTTCTCGCAAAGGAAGATCGGCGTGACGCGTAAGAATCGATCGGGGCACGGAAGTCGGGACAAAGGAGCCGATTCGCCTCCGCTCCTAATCCTCACAAAGCGCCTCGCGTCGCCACCAAGTCGAAGTTTACTTTTCGTGCTCAAACATAACTCCGGGCCTTTCGGAAGTGGGGGTTAAACACACATAATCCACCGTTTTCCGCCGTAACTCGTAACTCTCGCTCGTATTTCCTCTCCTCTCTCTCCCTTCTCTCTCTCTCTCGATCTCTCTCCGTCTCTCTTTGCGTCTATCCCCCGACAATCCGTGGACGAACTATTTCTGTAGCTCTCCGCCACGCTGCAACGAGAGATGCAACCGCGCGCCCCGGCGCGAGAACTTTCCGACCGTAAACGTTCGTATTTTAACGGGAACGCGGCGCCTCGGATCGGTCCAGCCGATCTTTCCTTCGATTTCTCGCGATCGATCGCCCAGATTTTCCTGCGCGATTCCGATCGACCAGGCTCCAGCGAAAGATCAAAGTTTGCTCGATGGGTGGGGGACTCGAGGTACTTGACCCGAGACGAAAAAGGGAGTAAATGGACGATTAAGATATCGCGATTAATGGCCGCGCGCGAAACGGGAGGGCAGATAGCCGCGAACAACGCTCTTCCTCCGCGAATCAATATACACGCTCGTCTTTTTGACGATCCCCAGCACGCGCCGGAATAAATCTCGCCACGGGAGCAACGAGTCCCTCCTTTTCACTCTCCCGCTCTCTCTGAGAGACCGACTCTCCGTCCACGTTCTTCTCAGCGTCTTCGGGACGAAAACGAAACGAGTGTAACGCCGTTCGATCGAGATGCTCGCGACGAAGCGATCGTCGAACAGCCACCGTCAGGAAAATTCTGTCCAGTGTTGTCGCGTGTTGTTCAGCGCGTTGTCATACATAAAATTATTACCACCGCGCGAGTGATCTGCATTATCAGTAGCAGATTACAGTCAGCAGAAGCTGGAAAAGAGTTTTCGAACGTCCTTGTTCGGTCGGGATTATCGCTGTTTTAAGTCGTTCCAAACAATCGTCGTGAATCATCGAATCGCTTCCACTGCATCTCGATGTTTGCTACAAATGAATTTCAATTTATCGGACACGCGAGAAGAGGTCTCCTTGGTATATACAAATGATAAGAGATAAAAGAATTCTCCGAGATAACTGAATACGAGCGCGTGTGTAGGAAAGAAGGAATACAGTGCGCGAGAGATGAAACGAGAAGAAAACGTTTGACGGCGGCGGGGGCGGAGCCGCGTTCCGTTCGGTCCAGGCTGAATAATCCTCCAGGGAGGATGCAGCGGAAGACGCAAGGATTCATCGGCAATCGGCGATGGGGCGGACGCAGAGAGAAGGAACGTCCCGAGGAAATGGTTCGAAGTCCGAGGAACTGCATGAGAGTGCAGCAATGCGAGCACAGTCTACTGTGTTAGCGCGTGTAGAACAAGCAGAAGGGGTTGGGTGGAGGGGCAGGCTGGACCCTAGGTTCGTAGCTTATGAGTCGAGTAACAAAACCAGTCGTCTCTCTACCGGCTAGCCAGCAGCCAGTCGCGCGCTTTCGATCCTCTCGCGATCCTTTTCGACGCGCGCGCGGAACGGAAGAGGAAGCGGTTCGCGAGCGTGTTCGCGTTCGTCGCGCGAATCGAACTCGAGAGCTTTTTCGAAAGCCCTCCCGAGCCGAGTGCACGGAAACGGTGGCGACGCGTTTCGTTCGAAAATAGTCGAGGAGCGCGCGCTCGAGGAAAGTGTCGAGCGATCCGTGGAATCCAAATTAAAGGGACACGGTATCGCAAACTTTCCGCGCTGATTAATGATCGTGGTTGCGCGGTTAAGCGGGTAACGAGCAACCGGCCAGACAGATATCGCCGCCGATTCGAGCGATCGCGCGCAGTTCCTGCGGCGATAAATTAAGTGAAACGCACGCTCCACGGACTCGTCCTACACGCGACGATTGTTTATCCTCGCCGGATACAAATTTATCTCGCGACTTTGCATAATTTACCCGAGCGAGACGCCCGCCTGGCTTTGGCTCCGCCGGATTTTGGAACGCTTTCAAGCGAGCCTCGAGAAGAAGCCGCGCTCTAAAAGGACCAAGCCGCGATGATCGGCTGCGCTGCGATCGGATTCGTGTCAAGGCGTTCGGCGTCGAACTCGTTCCTCCGAGAAAGTCCCTCGTTTCGTCAGCTTTGAACGATCGCGACGCATCTTCGGGGGACAATGCGTATCGTCGAGGGATCATTTGCCGGGAACTCTCGGACTTTCCAGCGCCGAGCGATGCCTTCGAGTTCAGAGCACAGGGAATCACGGTGTCCGGAAGGTGGAAGTTCGAGTACGCGTTGAAGAGTCGAGCATTCGAACGAATCGCTCTTCCACGGAATCCGTTGACCCCTGATCGCCGATAAACAAAAATTGAAATGGACCGTAGCTTCAAGAACAACGCGGATTTTCGAATGAATCAGCAGAACTTCAAGCTGAGCGATTTCGGGATCGAGAAGTCGAGCCTCTCGAACGATCATTGCAAAGCTGGCTCGAGATTCGCTCAGATACAGGTGCAGCAGGTGCAATCGAGACCTGGAAGACTCGGTGCGAGCTACTCGAGTCTTCGAGCAGCCTGCGATCGTCCTCGATCGACTTCCGCTGGGTCCGCGTTGACGCGCACCTGTGAGATGCTGCAGAACGTGTCGAGAGATCGGTTTCAGAGCTCGAGTCCGAGCAGCTTGTCCGGAAGCGGTTCGATGTTGCAGCAGAGCGTTTCCTCGGCGACATCGCCGGGGTACTGGAACCAGTACGGAGGACAGGAGAGCGGGGTAAACGCAAGAAAATCGTTTTAAATCGAACTGATGCGCCGCGCATCTTCAGGATTCAGCCGGCGTTACTTTTTCTTCGTTGCAACGAGATGCAGCGGTTGCATGTCGTTCGTAACTTGCCCGCGACCGCTTGCAGGAAGTGCACGGTGCTGTTTAATAGTACCTACCTCCGATGATAGTCCATTTAATGGCGAACAGGCTGCGTTTCGAAAAAGTACCTGGTCCGACACGAGCCTGCGCCCCGTTCGTAAATGTCCGATCGATCGTTCGAACCTGACCACCCGGTGTGTCAGGGGTACGCGCGAAATTTCATATGCGCGTTTCGACAGGTAGGACAGTTTTACGATTCGAATACCTGTTATCGAAGGAAAGTCTCGTGCCGCAACACCATTCGATCAGTCCCAGACGGTATAGGACCGGTTTAGTACCCGTACGTGACTTCGTGCCGACTCGAACCTTTTATTGCACCACGCACATACCAGATGCACTTGCAGTCCTTTATTCTTCGGGACCTTTCGACTCCACCGTTTCTCAAATCTTTCCGACTTTTCGGGGGCCCGTGACTGCGGATGCGCCGAGTCTTCGACACGCTGGATCTCTGGCCGTCGTGGGCCGAGTCAGGCCCAGAGGCACGGATACCTAAACGCGACACCGTATTGAGTCGGATGTTTGCTTCGTCGCTTGTACCCGGTCATTCTTCTGCAGTTCGATGTTGCAATAGTTCTTAGGAAAAAAAAGAAGAAGAAGAAAGAAACAGGTTAGGCCAAGCCAGGGTTAACTCGAAGCGATTAGGTTAGGTTCGCGTGCAACGCTTGCGGGTGACGGTTGTATGCAAGGCGCGTTTCGCTCTCAGCTAATTAGTATGTGTCGTGGTGGCACGTATTAGGCGGCGGTCACACTTGCATACGAAAGACAGAAGCTCGCAGGGTACGTCGTTTCCAGCGGCACGCTCTCTCGACGTCGAAAAAAAATCGTTCGCTGGAATTTCAAGAATCTACTCGTCCCGCTCCTCCTCGCCGTTTCTCTCTCTCCGTTCTCGCGTTTCTTCGAGGCGTTGCACCGGTGCATTTTGCATTCTGGAGGATCGATGCCCTCTCTCTCTCTCTCTCTCTCTCTCTCTCTCTCTCTCTCTCTCTCTCTCTCTCTCTCTCTCTCTCTTTTCCTCTCTCTTTCTCGGCCGCTTCGCTCCGAGAAATTCCGTTCCTGCGACGGCGTTCGGGCAAAGAATCGTGTTCGACCGATGCAGCTTCGGCTGGCGAATCGATCGAGTATTTGTCAAAGACACGCGAATAGAGAACAATCCTATCCGCCGTTCGATTAAAGAGAATTAATAGATAATAGCGGACGTTAATGCGTGCAGGTGTATTCCTCGACGAGATAAATAAATAGGCGTATCGCTCGCGCGGAATGGCAATTTAGCGTGCGTCGCTGGAGGACAATTATATTAATTAGTTCACGGGATCATTAAAGTGCCTTTGATGCTGTCGCGTACATCTCCCTCAGGCTTCCCTCCGCCGTTCAAACGAGATTTATAACTCCCAAGATAGTTTCTTCCCCGTACCACCCTCGATGCCTCGTCGATCGTTCGCGCAAAGCGTTTCATCGACCGCGTTCCTCGTACGCTAAAAATCTTCTACAAATTCCGCGGAATGCGATCGTAATTGATATTCTTTCCCGAACGATACGTCGCGCGGAGAATAATTGGAGGTCGAATACGATTATCGCGGAAGATAAATTTTTCAGCCGATCAAGGGGGAAGGGTTGAAACGATACCGGTGAAATTATCGTGCGCCGAGATATCGCGGTAATAACTTCGAGACGCGATTATGAAAAAAACGAATGAAATATTCCGGGTCGGGCGTGGTGCACGTCCCACACGGTTAAATCCCGCGCCTGTCTCTCGCCTTTCTATCCTCTGCTCGCGCCGTTCCGACCCGCAAGCCCGATCGTTCATCGGCACCTCTCGATCGTTCGAACGGGCGACTCCTTCGGTGATCGACATTAACTTTCGTCACTTTTTTCAGAGCCGCTCGAACCCGTTGATGCGAACGGATTCGTCGGATCGAGAGCGAATAATTTCCGAGAAAGGAAAGAGCGATGGAAACCTTGAACGCGCGCGCGCGCGCGCGAGCAGAAGCTTCGTCGTCAGCTCGCGGGTACAAACTCGACCGCTTCGTTACCGCGGCGGTTACAATTACGAAACGTTTTCCGCGAACCGCTCGGCGGAGAAAAACGCGGTGAAAATGTAGGCTAGCCGTTCTCCCGCTCAGTGGAACGACAGAAAATGATCTTCTTGTGATGTTGCGCGTCTCTCTCTCTATATATATATCTATCTATCTCTCCGTCTCTCTCTCTCTCTCTCTCTCTCTCTCTCTCTCTCTCTCTCTCGTTCCCCCGCGGAACGAGGGTTGTTCCGTCCCTGCTCCTTTCCTTTCGAGCACTCACGAGAAAAGGATTTTTGAAACGGGCTTCGACGAACGCGAGGCACGACGGCGGGAATTGCTTTATTTTCCAGAGAAAAGTTCGGAACGACAAGCGATCGTTCGGTATTCAGCACGCGGGTGCGCGAGCGCTCGCGGTGACAAGAGGGAGGAAAGTTCCTCGCCGCGACGACGAGCGGAACTGCTTGCCTCTTGTAATTCTGCTCGGCCGTCGTCTTTTATGCAGCCTTAAATCACATTCTCGAGGAATGAGTCGACGACTGGAGAAATGCTGGATTCTACCGGGTGATCCGAACGAAATCGCTCTCGGCGCTCCCGCCGCCGATTCGATTCCGTGCACGGCCGTCGGTCGCATTCCACGGCCGCTGAGTCGATTCGCTTCCACTCCAAACAACGATCGAATCGAACGTAATTTTTTTTTTATTTGATTTTTATCAGCGAAACTTCGGCGAGATTTACGAGCGTATCGATTCGGCCGGAACGCGAATCGGTGGTCTGCGTTCTCGTGCCGAGCAGCCACTGATTTAGCATCTGGACGAAACTTCGTCGTACGCTTGCCATAAGTTAGCCGCAACCTACATTTCGATACACCATACACGGCGGATCATTCTGTCTAACTTCTCTATAGATTAGCTATTTTATAGCCGCACACCGTATCGTGGTTCAGCCAGCTCCCATAAACCCGCCTCGTCGTGGATCTGATACAAGCCTATCTAGATTCCCTGTAATTTTGGTACTTGACCTCCTGGACGCTTCGCAGTTTAGGTAGACGGTCCGTGACCCGTATTTTGTTCCACCAACAGGATTACACGCGTAACGGATATAGCGCAATCGGTATATAAATATCCGGGATACCGCGGTCGAGCTCCTCCAGCGCAATTTAAGATAGGATAGGACGGATCGTCCAGGAGATCGTTCAGGTGCATCGTTGCTCGGATTCTCGATGCAGGAAGATCGAAGACGAGGAATCATGAAATTACAAGTGGAAAGCAAGCGTTAACGGAGGTCTGGACGCAGAGACATCGCCGGGCTCGTTAAAAGCCGATCACGTAGACCGTATCAGCCAACTAATTGTTGATTATGCAGCCGTTTGTCTCGGGTCTCGCTATATACGCGATGACGATACGCCTAATAAATAATGTAGACGTCGTTGGATCTCTAGTCTCTTTTCACGCGGCGCGGTGCTAGCCGAGGCACCCATTCGGAATTACATATGCACACCTGCGCGCCGCTGTGTGTTCGAACGTTGTAAACCGACGTACACCTTACGGCGACGGTTGATAGTGTTGGTAGCTTTGCCACCGGATCCTCCATCCCGTGTAAACGGCCTTAAGCCTCTTACGTCAGGTTTCCACGAGTGGGTACGCCAGATAATTACCAATTAGTGGGCGACGATTAAAACGGGAAGCTTTCGATCGTTTTCGCGATTCCGGCAACGTTCCTCCAAGATTTCGTCGCCGCCGTCGTCGATCACCGCTTCCAGGTCCATCGATGTTTGTTTGCTCCCGACTCGTGGCTTCGCCGTTTAAAAATGGACTTCGGGAAATTGACTCGGAAGCGGCGTTTAGTCATCCGCCGTGTATAGACGAAGAATTTTTGCCTCGAGCTGCGTAATTGTCCGCTCTCTGCTCCTCGCCGTATCGACGAGGTAAAATAAAGAGCGATACGTAAACTTTGTTTCAGCGTCAGCAAAACAGCCGATCGGGTGTCGGATGGAATAACGTCCACTAATGAAATCTCAAATATTAGGCTGGATCGTATCTCGTGTTTTGCAAAACCTGGCCTCCTCTCCTCTCCTCTCCTCTCTTCTCCTCCCACTCCGCTCCTGTTACGCTCTCGTTCCCCGATACGATAAACGCGATTCTGCGAAATCGGAACCGCTCGCGCACAGATACCTCGGGAGTAAAGTTCGATACTCGAAGCGTGTCGTGCACGAGGTGGAAATTGAAGCGTGTCCGTTTTCCCGCGCCGAAGAAATTATGCAAAACGCGGACGACGGTTTTCTCGTCGAGGAGAGGACGAGAAACGGCGGACGCCTCTCTCAATTTCTATTCGGCCCGGTCGCGTTCGAAACGGCACAACCGGAAGTCCTCCCGTGTCGGAACATGCCTATTCCATCTACGGGTATTTCCTTTATGGCCGGCCGTTCCCCACGCCATGGGAACCCATCAGAGCCCCTCGACACACCACCTCGAGAAACATAAATTCTGAAAAAGAAAATACGGGAATTACCGTGACGTTTTATCGTTCGACTCCTCGAAACGTTCCCACACTCCCTTGCTCCCGGTGGCCGGCAACCACAAAATGCATCAAACCGTACGATTTCAACGAAATTTCAGCAAAATAAAATTTCAGAATTTGGAAGTGCACCGCGTCCTCCGGGCTGCGTGTCGACGATAGAGTCCACGAGCCCCGACCACGAGGGTTCCTTTACCGGGAGCGACGCACAAACCGTGTTCGCGCGAACAATATTTAAAGGTCTCCGATCGATCGCGTCTCGCGTTGCATAATGAATTCTTATCAGAAAGGAAGGAAGGAGAGACGCGCGTGAGAGAAATATCGCGGCGGAGGTTGACACGGTCGATCAGCACCTGCTCGTCGTTCTCAGGGGTGGAATTCCGAGGCTGCAGCGTAACGGACTGCTTTTTATTGCCGATAGCATGATCGTGGGTCTGCGTGACACGAGTCATTTGCGTAGAAGCCGAGGCGGTTTCATATACGGGTGCGTGCAACGGAGCTCGTTAGAAATTATCCGACGTTCATCTGCGACGCGCCGGCCATTAAGCTTAAAGACCGTTGCATCTAAGCTTTTTACAAATCGTCCCGCATCAATCTTTAATTGCCCGACAGGCCGATGAACGGCGAAGACGAATGAACGGCGATAACGCCCGATGATCCGATCATCCTCGCGTGCCACTCGATTTTCATTTCGCGCGCACGATTTGCAAAACTCGTTCGCCGATTCACCGATTTTTTTATTCAAATTTAATTGCACCGATAAGCACGCGCCTTATCGACTCCGCTATCCGTACGACCGTGGTCGGGGAAGACCGACGAATCTTCCTTTCGTTTTATCTTTCCGATCGCATGCCGGCGGATGACCGTGCTTCGATGACGGTTAGCGGCGGTTCGCACGGGCCCTGGGGTGGAAGCTTCTCGTCTCGAGACACCTGGTTTCGTCTTGAGCAAAAGTCGATTAACAAGGGTGTAATCGACGATCCATTACAGGGAGAAGACCCTCTGCCCGCTTCCGGCCAACCGTAGCCGGTAACTCGTACATTCTGATCGTGGATCGTTCGAAATATTTCCATGGCGCGGTCCACGCTGTATTCGGTCGGGAGAAAATTTCCTGCGGAACGTTTCGCCGAATTTTCCAAGAATTTTCGAGGAGGAGGACGCGGAAAGGAGGCAGAGGAGAATCATTCCCAAGACGAGCCGGAGAGTATCGAGAACGTGAGACGGGCATCACGTGCTCAATTTTCCGAAGGCGTCACGTAACACGCGTTGCTCGACCCTTCTGTCCCATTTCAAAGCTTCGCCGAGCTAATTTCCCTGACAGAGACGTTTCCATTCGGTTCACCCTCTCTAGCCGGCCACAAACTCCGGGAAAAAGAGAACTAAATCAATGTAGGACATTTATATTGGCTGGAAATCGCTGACTCTCGCCACCGTGGACACCCAGCAGGACATATTAAGATTTCTGATCCGCCTTGCAGGACATTTTTATTATTGCGTGTCCACCCCCCTCTGGACCCACGGAAATAAAACGTGAATTATTGGCCACACGGTGTCTCCTCCTCGACTCCATCGTCGCTTCTTCCGAATCGATTTCGATCTCCGTCGACGTCTTCGTTGACCGGACCGCACGCGTCACGCCGCGCCGTGTCGACGCTTTCGGGAGTGTGTCGGGGTTTTGTAGAAAATTGCTCGGAGATGGGATGCGACGGGAGCATCGGACACGACGAAGCGATTCATTGAAACGAACAGGTCCAGAGGCCGCGAGCGTTTATCGCGCGATTAGTAGCAGCTTTTTTCTCCGACCTGTTTCCCCTCTCCGTTCGCATTTGTAAACGCGTTATCGACTGCTGTCGCGATAAACTCGACGCTTTTATCGCGTACAATTATGCTTCGTGCCTCCCTCGCCCGATCCGCCGGGGACGCGTCGCGATGAATGCTCTCGAAGATCTTTTGTTCGTCCGCTCGGATTTTTCGACACCTTTGAACGCTGCACATATCACTCTCCCGTTTATTCCATAATCGTTTTATAAATACTACAGTCCAATTTCAAGTGACTTCGGAGCTTCGATCGAAGCACAAAGGGTTGAGCCGGGCCCGTCGAACGGTGATCGTTCAGCCAGCCAGCATGCGTTCGGTCCACGAAGCTCGTCCACTCGCCGACACCGGCATAGCACCGCTCGATCGTATCAGCGAATTCCTCGAATTCACAAATTTCGGGTATCGGGAGGTCTGATCAGGAAACGTCTTCGCTTCCTTAGGTTCGAGAAACGTCTCCGCATTGGCTGGTGTCCACCCCACTCCCACAGCATGTGAATCGGCGCGGTGACGCGCAGGCATAGCGTTCTCAGTCTCGCGTCACCCCTCGCGCGGGCGAGTCGTCTTCCCCTATTGTTTACCACGCATCTCCCTCGAGTATTCCGCTTCCGCTCTTCTTCTTCGTCTTGGTTGACCTTGTCGAGCGCGTGGAACGGCGTACGGTCGCAACGAATTTTCCGAGCGACCCCGAAGGGCCACCCACGCGACACGGGTTGCCTCCGGGGGAAAGGTTTCGCGAGCGAGTTAGGAAGTTTCCCGCGAAGCCGTGGAAACGGTGCTCGACGACCATAGTCCTCGCGTTAGGAGTCGAAACTTCGCTGTCCTGCTCGTTTTCCTACACTTTTCGGCGACTCTGGCAGCAGGTGGAGGTGGCGGAGCGACGGTGCGGCGAGGGGGACGCGGGAGGGGCAAAAGTTTTCGGCGAAGCGGAGGAGAGAAGCTTTCCGCCGGGAGGATAAGGGAAGCGCGGTGGAATATTTTAACATATATCACGGTGAAATTGGGACGAGGGTATGCTGCCGCGAGACTCGCCCCCTGCGCCACTTTCTACCCCCCGATCGTCGTTTCCGACCTCCATCGCGGTTATGTTGTCCCACGACGCGATTTGACTTACTTTTGCTCGACCGAACTCTCACGTTCTCCGCAACCATGTTCGTCTGCCCTGCGGAATACGCCTCCTACAGAATGGTAAGGACCAAGGGTGCCGCTGCTTTTTCTTCCTCTGCCATATGGCGGTGGCCCTTTATTCCTTGATATGTTATTTTTCTTGAACGCTGTATTTGCGTGCCGCCGCTGGAAACGGCATCCGCTGCCGCGGTGCTCGATATTCCAGCCAACGGCGATTCTTTTCGAGACGGTCGTCGTTGCGACGCGTTCATTCGAAATTGCAACCGCATCGTCCGCATCGACGCTCCGCGGGATGCGTCTCGCCTCGTGCCGCGTCGTTCGCTCGCCGGCTCTCATCTCCGGATCGAGATCCCTCTCTTTTTACGTTAATAACCTTTGCTGTTTTTTTTATCTGTTGCAGTATGGCTCGGACGACTTCGGCCAGGACTCGCCGAGATACACTTCACCCAAGGCCGCCGCCCTCTACGCCGACCCCTACTATATCGGTAAGTCGACCGACGGTTAAACAAATATAAATGCGAGGTGGACGTACGCGAAAGGAGCGAGGAAGCGGCTCCGTTTGTTGTCATCCGTTTCGCCGAACCGGAATCGACCGCGTTGAAAATGTAGGCCGCTCGTTACCGTGCGCGACCAAAACCGACATCGATCCCCGGGGTACGTCGGATCGACCGATCGATCGATCGCCGGTCGTGCCGGAGCATCGGGAGATCCGTGCATCTGTATCCGCTGGAAATCGCGTAACGATTCGAACGAACGATAAAAGGGACTTTACGATCGCAGTAATATTCAACTGTTTAACGCGCGCTCGTAAAATTCGCCGCTCCGCCTCTGTCGCGCGTAAAAACAATAACAATCCCTCGTTATTTGTTCGAACGCGTACAGGTCTTCGCCGCTGAAATTCGCGCGCTCCGGCGGAAAAAAATACGACCGGATGAACGGACAGAAAGAAAAGCCGTGATTTGATGCGCCTCGCGACGAACCATCCGGGATATCGTCAAAGATCAACGTCGGGGGCACGCGTACGCGATGTTCGCGAGTCGGAAGATCGGAGATTTCCGCGAATGTTCGACCGTGTCCTTGGACGGGAATTTTTCGAAGCACGTTCCTGGGGGAATCGTGCGGGAAGCGGGCAGGGAGAAGACAAACTCGTGGAAGTTTCCTGGCCGGATGGATTACCGAGGCGGTAAATCAATAAGATCGGTAAAGTTTTCCGGGTAAAGTTGTTATTAAAGATCAGCGGGAAGGGGGGAAGGGCGGGTTCTGAAATACGTTCTCGGCTCGTGACACCCGGTAGGCGAGCGGAATAGCTTATAAACGCGCCACTGGCGGCGAGGAGGGACGAGCGGAAAACTTTTATCAGACATCGAATGGCCGAGCAGTTTGGCTTAGTTTCGGTTCGCTCGCCGTGCAACGGAATTATATCGAGCGAAAGTATCAAGAAATACGTTTCCCCGTGGCTTATTGCCGTTGTTTTCCGTCGAAACGATCGCCAGCTTCGCGCTCCGTATACCGGGTGTCGCGAGCGACCCGGAGAAATTCCGTTTCCGGACGAAATGCGATCGCGAGGGGGAACTAGCGTTTCGAGCGATCCTATTGGCACGGTTTTTTCGTTGCTCCGGCAACGGAACGATAACATCGAATGGGGCGGGCGGGTAATTCGGAAAGAAATCTGCGTACGTGTCTTTCGAGCCGATTCACCGGAGAACGTTATTCGAGCACGTGCTCGACATTCTCCGGTCACTCCGCGCCACGTGCTGCTCGCTCGCGCTATTTGTTGCTCGGAAGCGCGGATGCAAACGGCCTGCTTACGATTCCCCGCCATCGCCGAATCTCGTTCCGATAGGACGCGGAATTCTCGCTCGTTCTTCCCGTGAAACGAGCCCGCTCCGATCAACCGTCCGTGGAATTCTAATCGATCGAATTTCTACAACTCGAGAACCCGACTGTCGGAAACGTTATAATTTCGATAGGACTCGCAGCAGGTAAGATATCTGTTCGTCTCTGGAGCGCGCGAGATTTCGGCGGTTATTCGTTACAGAATGTGTGCCGTCGCCCTTTTCGTCGTTGCGACGGTTCCTAGACGAGAAACACGAAACGATCTCCTTTCGATAACGGTTGCGCGTCGTCTGTTTCCCAGAATCGTCGTCGTTGCGCAGCAGTAGCCACGAGTCGGACCCTAAAGCTCCGCGTTGAAACAAAGTATCTCAACGACGCGCGAAGTTAACTAAATATCGTTTTGTTTTTGTTGCAGATGGGAACGCCGCCGGAACGGGTCCTGGTGATCCATGGACGGGCGGTAGCGGCGGCGTTCAACCTCCGTACAGCGGATACGCACCCCCGCACCTGGCCCAGCCAGCTTACCCCATGCACCTACCCCACGACCCCATGGTAAGCGACGACTCCTCTTCCACTTTCCCTTTGCCTTTCTTTCTTTCTCTCGTTTCTACGAACCTCCCGTCGCTCCTCGAACGCGATCAATCACGCGCGACCAGGCTCGTTCCTTAGGACCCGACACCACCGGACTCCGGGTTACTTCGTGATAGATAAACCTCCCTCGAAATTCTGTCGGACGACCCAGCTGCCGGCCCGGTCGCGCGATTAAAACCTTCGCCCGATCCAGGTCCTCCGGAAGATCGATGTTCTCGAAGATTTCCCTTCCATTTCGGCCGATATAACTTTTAATAACGGCTCGCCCATTCTTGCGGCGCATCCGTGACTCGGATCGTTCGCGCACCGCGCAGAAGATCCCGGAATCGCACTGGGTCAAGCCCAAACGGTGTCTCCGATCCTCTTCGCGAACCTCGATCCGACGCACCAGCTGTTTCCTCCTCTTGTCGGTCTTGTTTCAGACCACCCTGTGTCGAGCGTGTACCTAAGGTGGTTGAGAGACACTGTTGACAGTGCTCGGTGTACCCGGAGCAACGTGAAATGACTCACAGGCTTCTATATATAGATCGACCCTCCCGCTACTCGGTGTTTCTAGTCAAGTGCAGCCTTCGTTTGATTTACGCCGTTCATGGTTACCACGAAATCCTCCTCTTCACGGCACCCTGAATTCTCCGCAGCCCCCTGGAATCTCTGATTGGCCCCGGCTAAATCGTTGATAAAAGGATCGTAGGCTGTGCTCGACTCACGCTCCTGAAATCTCCAATTTTCCCTGGAGAAATTGCCAATGAAAACACAACGCGGTACACGTCCGGTCAATTCAGTTGGCTGAACCGTCGTGTCACCCTGACGAATCGGCGAGCCGCAGGGTGTCGTCGATCGCGTCGCGTCTAAAACCGGATCGTCGTTCCGCACGGCGGAGGCGAACGTTCCGCAAAAGCGTGTTCAGACTCCGGTCGAAAGGTTAAACATTTACGATCCGATGGTTTAATGGCCCTTGTTCCGAGAAGCTGTGTTCCCCTGGTCGCGGACGCGTTCTTTTGACGAAACGCTCTCGTTCTCGTTCTCGGTGTTTCTAGCTATCCGAAAATCCGCCGTTCGCCGTCAGACGCCGTCGGTTCTCGGCTCGTTCGGGAGGCGAACGATCAACGCCGCTTTCCGAGCTCGTGAAATCGAGGGGCACGGTCGCGCGCAAACTCCCTCTAATTTGTTGATAAATACTGTTAGCTGTTCGGGCCGCGCGGGAAGACGCTTAAAATTAGACGTTGTACGAGCGAGGAGAGTAGGTGCGAGAACGCGCGCACGCTACAAACCACTAAAGCGTATCCGATATCAAAGACGCTCTGCCTCGGTCCATTATCCACCGGACCAGACGGATTCAAAAGGTCGCCGGGAGTCCTCATTCAACCGGAGACCATTCCGCGTCTCGTAGACTTCGCGCGACAGACCTCGATTTCTGACCGTCTTCTCCGCGTTCTTTCACCTTCCGACCATCCCACGTACTTGTTGTCCAAGATCTATTTTATCCTGGAGCGTCGGGACACTGCGTCGCTCAGCGTACAGGGCCCCGACCGGAAGGATGAATCTTGTAAATGATTTTGCAGGCATATTCGGCCATGTCGCCGAACGGAGAACCGGCGGCGCCGATTCTGGGATCGGCGGTGACCAGCGCAGCATCATTGCCACCGATGTCGACGTTCCGTGGCAGCGGGGCGGTTGCTGCGAACAGCGGTACCGGTGCACCATCCCCGGCCTCCTTGCAATATAGTCATAGTCCCGGTGCACCGCCCACCGCACCCTCCGCCCCCAATTCTGCTCCCACTACGAACCAGCAACCCGCCACGGGGGACAGCCTAGGCAAGACTCTCGCATCCGTAGTGAACACCAGGGTGAGTATCCTTCGATTTCGATTCCGATCGAACGATTCTTTTCAGCATCGATGCGAACCGGAAGCTCTGAAACGCTTTGTCTCCTTCACAGATTTACCCCACGGACCAATCGGTGTCGAGTTACAGCAGCAACCCATCCACACCGGTCAGTTCGCCACCGCCTCTGACAGGTTCCGCGCCAGGTTGGGCACCGGGTGCCGCACCGGTGTCTCCGCACTTCACGGCGGACCCCAACCGTGGAACCATTCACATGGTATGCTTCTCTATGCAACTACGACTCCGACAACATTTCGGTCATTTAATTATCCGTCACACCGGCGGTGAACCCCTCTCTTCCAACGATATGAGCAACGTTCGTTGTTCGAGGAACCCGATATTTGTGTTCGAGAGGCGCTCAATCGAATTTCGATGAATACGATTGCTATCTCGTTGGAAAGCGACGGGTGCATCTTCGGACGCAGACACGCTTCATCACCGTTTCGGTGCGCTTCAGAAACAGGTCAAGGACGTTCGTAACAGAAACCTCTCGTTCACTTCTCTTACGATATTTGATCGTACGCGCTGGGGTGACTCGTTGAAAGCGCTCACTCTGTTTTTGCGCGGGGGAGGATCCCTGACGTTCGGATGCAACCGTGAAGGCCTAGATTACGTTACGAGATTACCACCTGCACCCTTGCACTCGTCAGAACACGCACAAAAGTAGCTTGATGCACCAGCATTGTCCACGTTGCAGCTACATCACCCATCCTCCCCCCCGTTCAGTCGTTCAACTCGATCATCCTACACGTTCTCGATCGTGTTACGTTTTTTTTTTCTTTCGTTTTGTTCACCATTTACCCCTTGTTTGTTGTGAACGTTGTGTTGACTTGGTTGTTCTCTTTTTTTTTTTGGTTTTGTTGTTGCGTTGGTGTTGTGTGTGAAGCCGGCGCCTGAACAGCAGAGGCTAGACGATGCCATCGGCTTCCTTCGCGACCATGCCGAGGTGAGGACCGCCGATTTTCAGTTTTTTTTTTCTCCATCCTTTCGTTCGTTCTCCTGTCTGTCCCTCTCACCTACTCGCTCTCTGTGCATGCCTCTTCGCTCGACACGAATCACCGTCACACTTCTATGTTCTCTAACGGTTCGATCGACGTCTTTGCCGTTTTCAGCGAGATAACCACGTTGACATGGATACTACTCTCTCCTTTATCCACGACCTAACGTTTCTTCTCCGCGGACTAATCCCTTCGCTCGATCCTTCGGCTGCCGAAGAAATCTCGCAGCCGGAGGATCGGTCGCATGCTACGATCCCGTTTCTGCTCTTTCTATTTTCTCTCTACACGTTTTTCCATTTTCCGTAGTACGTTCAAGCCACCGCGTACCAGGGCAAAAGTATTCCAACACCGTTACGGCTGAATTATTTTGCGCTGGTACTCGGTTCTTTGAGATTCGATGGTTGACCGACGTGTAATCGAGTGGCATACCGGATGTTCTGTTGGTACAGGGAACGAGGATGGAGGAGCGACTGGACGATGCCATAAACGTTCTTAGGAACCACGCGGAGAGCCAACTGGGCCTACACCTTGGTCCCGTTGGCCCACACGGTTCTCTCTATTCTCACACATCCCCACCGCAGTTGGACCATTTGGTAAGCGATCGGTTTTCCCGAACAATATTCGTCGATTCGCTGTACCGGCTCTCCCCGGATAGTCCATGAGAAAGAATCATTTTTGCAGACGAGTCCGCATCCAGCGGTGACGGTGGCGCAACCTCAGGGGTCGTACCCTGGCCTCACACCCACACCCGACACAGACGGTTCCATCAAAATCGAAAGGTTACCCGTGACAAATGCCAGTAAGTTCAGAAACATATTCGAGTCAGACGAACTCGAGTCGTTCGCGGAGCAGAGTCAGAGTCTCGGCAGTCCGACGATTCCGAGTAAAATTGATCCTTGAATCAATGTCCTTGCCTTATGCTGGATGCCACACAAAAGTATTACAATTATATCCTATTGTCGGAGGAATCTCTCCATTAAGGACATTAAAAGACAAGTTCTATTCTCGGTGTCGTATCATCGGGCAAGCACTTTTTCCCATGAGCGGGAGGAGAGGAAAAAAGGGAAGGAGTTCCCAGGTGTTCCACGTCGGAGTTAGAGCCCGATAAGGAAACATTAGATAAATCACGCGAGCTCGCTGCATCGTCGTGCCTTTATTATTCCCCGAGACCTCTCTTTCTCTTTGTTTCCGTCTCTCTCCCTCCCTCTCTCTTGTTCTCCGTTCTCGTAATCCTTCTCCCCGGCTAATGGAATGCACAAGTTTTCCAACGGGGGTTTCGCGTTTTGCAAAGAGACGCCGTTTTCTAAGCCCGGCCGCCGTTTCTGGAGATCGGAATTCAGACCGATTCTCTCCGACGAGAGTTCTCCAAATCTGGACCAATTACACTCGTTTCTTCGATTTTTTCTTTCTCGTCCGGCGGCGGGGCAGAAGAAAAAAGATGTTCGTTGAAGCGGTCGATGGAGTCCCCGGTTTCTTCGGCCTCGCCACTAAAGTATTCGCGAACGTTTGCACACAATCGGCGCAGCTGATTTATCTCGAGGACTTTCAGAGAAACGGCGCGTGCACGCTAATGCATTCGCGAATTGTCAAGCGAGCGCGAGCGGAGCGTTTAAGGAGACGAAGTTGAATCAGTATCGAGCATTAAAGCGCTTCCTGCTCGTAATTGGACGGTTTTCGCGGTTTCGTGACTAAGCGGAGCCCGGCCGGCGGAGGATAGTATCGTGAGTCCGTGTTAGGCGAAGGTCACCTTGCTTCCGGGTGAGATCGACTGCCTTTTTCTTCCCTTCCGCGGCGACGATCCTTTACGGGGACACTCCGATCAATCCGCCGAATGCGCCTCCCGAAACATTTTCATTCCGTTTTCTTTGAATGCGACACCGCGAACAGAGATCCGTAATATTAGAAAATTGTCTTCTCTGCTCCACGAACGATCGAGCGTCTGAACTTTGACGGTTGGTTGGATTGTGAAACGGCCGTATTAATAATAAACAGAATACGTCTCCCTAGAAAAGAGAAAGGACCCACCGGACAGCAGCGGTGGCGAAACGAAACCGTCGAGCAGCGACTTGTCATCGGGAGGGGTGATCGGCGCGGCCACCGTCAATTCCACGTCTCAGGGCAAAGGGACGAAAAGATCTCGCAGATAGTAAGTAGATCATGAAAGTACTCTGCTCGGGATTGATCGAGCCGCGTCGTGGCGGCAGCCAGTACGAAACGACCGTAGTGAAACCGTATTCGATGGAAATGTTTGCTGACTCGACAGCGGAATCGCCTTGAATATCTTTCTCCACCTCGGAGTTTCATCATTCAAACGCATCGTTGTTGAATAGAGTAAAACGGAGGTTGAACGAAACGCCGGTGATGCAAAGATATTCGGGGCTGTTAGTTTTGACGGATATAAAATAAGAACTGTTCGTGGAGACTCGAACGAGATGTCGGTATATATCTCTTGGGTCCCGTTTCACTGAATAAACTGAACTAACCGATTGCATTTACACAACCGTTGTTCGAGCGCTGACGAAGATTGTGACGATCCCAGCACCAAAGCGGTGCGCGAGAAGGAACGTCGCCAGGCCAACAACGTGCGTGAAAGGTTAGTGAACACACGCAGTACGCACTCCCGTTGTTACTCTTTAAACCATCCTTTGAGAATCCTGCGGAGCTCCTTCAAGGAACTTCGCGATGCATCCCTCTCGTATGCATGCCCGATATGCCGCGAGTGTCGAGTATTTGGCATGCTTACGTGATCCCAACACCACAAACAGACACACGCGCGCACTCACGCATGCATACATACACACATAAACGCCGATACACACAGACACACACATACACACGAGGCCCGTATTCTAGCGTGTAAATTAAAATGTTTCTGGTTAGGGACAGACATGCTGATCGACAGCCCTCGTGCTCGCCTATCAGTCTCATTTTAATTCAAATGCGATCCCTCAGGCATGCGTCCCTTTACTTTTAGAACGTGCAAGCACATCCGCGGTCTGCATCACTGAACGTTGCATCGATCTCGCTGGTCCTTTGATCTCTGTATCGCCTCTCCGTACTCTTCCGTTTTCTCTAGATCCCGTGTCGGAGACCGAATACTCGCCTCCTTTTTCCCCTCGATTCGCCGATCCTCCCGACGATCGCCTCTCGTACGGCCGAAGCGAAGCTGGCAAAGTCCAAGCTCCAGTTCCAGCTCCAACTCCAGCTCCAGCTCCAGCTCCAGCTCCAGCTCCAGCTCCAGCTCCTTCATTTGTGCCTAATTAAGATTCGTTTCTTTCAGAATAGACCATCGTTCGAAGACTCCCTCTTCCTTTAACGTCCCTGTAGTTGATCCCGATACACTCCCAGATGCACCTGAAATTCTGTATTTTCTAGGTAACACCACGAACTCGGCTCTCTCCACGCGTTTCAGATGTCGCGTTCGTTTCTCCTCTTTAGCCACTGATTTGTTTCGTGCAAAGAATACGGGCCTTCGGGAATGGAAACCCGACTTTTCTCTCCATCATGGTCACGGATGGGTCTGCGTGTGTTCAGTCAAATCGACATCCCTGTTTCGTGAGATTACAGTTAGATGAGGGTAGCAGATTTTTCATTTCGCTCGCGTTCGAATGTCGAGGACGGTTTCACTGGTGTCGCGTCGCGGTCGATCATCCTGTAAACTCGTGATCGGCCACGCCAGATGATTAATCGAGAATTGTTATTGCGCAACTGTTGCTCGAGCGCCGAGGACGAGGATGACGATCCCGACGTGAAGGCGCAAAGGGAGAAAGAGAGGCGGCAGGCGAACAATGCTAGGGAAAGGTAAGAAAGTGGACCGAGAACGCGCGCGTCGAGTGCGCTTCGATACATTCGCGATCGACCGGAACAACAACACAACAACAGCAACAGTAACAACAACGTTTCGTCTCGGCCCGTATTCCTTGTATATGTGAGAAAGAGGTGCGCTCGCGAACGATCAGGCTCTCTCGCGCTATCACGCGGAACGCTCTCGTCGACCAGCGAGAAATGATCGAAGGATTTAGCTAGTCCCAAAACGTGTCTTCCCTTCGAGCTTTTCGCTCTCGCCAGTTTTCAGCGTAATTTTGTTGGTAATCGAGACTTGTCGCTTCAGGATACGTATCAGGGACATCAACGAGGCTCTGAAGGAGTTAGGCAGAATGTGCATGACGCACCTGAAGACGGACAAGCCCCAGACGAAGCTGGGTATCCTGAACATGGCTGTCGAGGTGATCATGACCCTGGAACAGCAAGTCAGAGGTACGTCCGCTTTCCTGAAATTCAATTATCCTGCTGTCTCGTAGAATATTTTCCTGACTGAGATACTTTGCAGAACGAAACCTGAATCCAAAGGCGGCGTGCTTGAAGAGGAGAGAGGAGGAAAAGGCGGAGGATGGGCCCAAGTTACCGGGTCATTTGGCGGCGCATATAGCTCATCCTCATCCTCATCCGCACGCGCACTCTCAGCCACCTTTCTCGACGATGCCTGTGAGTCTCATCCAGCGAATGCATGAGAAAAAGGTGACGGTGAACGAACGAGTACGCTAACGAGAATCATATTTGTTTCAGGGTCCTCCACCTTCCCTTCAGCACAATCCGTCGCAGCCGCAGTAGCAGCGGCTCAGCAGCGGTGCGATCCTGTGTTAAGGATCAAGGAGTAGATACGGCTTAAAGTTGTCATAGTTTTTTGGAAATGCAAGCCTCGCCGAGCGTACAGAAGTTCCACGGAATTTCTTCCGGCCGTATCGAGCTGAATCAGGGTTACCATGCGGCGCGCGTAGAAGCTCTCCGAACGTAAAACGAATTTTACGTTCCACGGAGGCGAGAAGGAGGACTGGGACAGTGAGCGAGAAATGCTGCGAAGAGTCGATTCGCAGAACTGTGCGCGGTATAGTGGTCCAGGTGTGATGGAACACCCCCGGCTGATATCCATGGTTTTCCTCCGACTTACGCGGTGACTCTGTACAAGCACGTACGATCGACCCGGAGAGAAAGGGTTCTGTGCGCCGACGCGAGCATCGGAGAGAGGGTGCTTTTAAGAAGCATCCACCCCCTCCGAACCCCCGAAGGCGGCTTGAAATTATTTTTATAAATAGCGAGAAGACAAAGGAGCATGGTTCCTCTCTTTCGAGATGTAAGAAAAGCGTGTAGCCAACCCAGGTACACCCTTCGACTCTTGTTCAAATTGCCCCACTTCTGTCTGTGTGTACGCCACGTTGCGTTTTAGAGCAGCGCAATAATTAGCAGGAAGGACTCTGGACACCAGGACGGACGGCGAGAGAGCGGGCTGGTCGACGGGGATGATCGCGAAATCGACTCGCTTCGTCCGGAACAGACACACGAAACCTATCTGAATCGTTCTCGTTCGAACCGGTGAGGGGTTATCGCTTCGTACGTCGCTCGAAGATGTCGGATCATCGACGGTGCGCCTTCGCGATCGTCCTCGACGAAACGACGGCGGTCGAGAGAGCAGACCGATGGGGGATCGTCGCGAGGCGACAGAAATCCGTCGAGATCCGAGAAGCGATGCGTCGACACGCGTTTTCGCGTCGCGATCATCCGCGACGGATTCGGTCGATCGAAGAACATATCAGCGAGCTCGGATGATCGCGGTAGCGTTCAACTTCCCATAGTCCTTCGGCCGTACTCGTTCGTCAACGACCATCGTTTCACGGTCATCCTCGACGCCAGCCGAAATCACTGTACATAGAGAGAAGAGTTATAGGGAGAGACGATCGTTTCGCGAGCGTTCAGCGTGAATCGATTATTCGGGCAAACAACTTCTGTACTTACGCGTACGAACGAGCGAACTACCGAGAACATGGGAGCGATCGAAAAGAAGAAAACGCCGGATGAAATCATTGTTCACGATGACGATTCGGACCACGTGATAGTGTGTGTGTGTGAGAGAGAGAAAGGAAGGGAGAGAGAGAGAGAGAGAGAGAGAGTCGGCCAGATAGCACAAGTGCAACAAGTTTTTCGCGGTGCAACGGTGAAGGCGATTATTAGGGCTGGAGGGAGAAAACGAGATAAAATCACCTATTCATCGAACACGGGAAAAAGTTCAAACATATCTCACACGCATAATTGTATATATACAGCAGTGACGTACGCCTAATCAATTACCTTATTACGATTATTAAAATTATTATTGCTATTATTATTATTATCATTACGATGGTTATTATTATTATTATTATTGTCACGATCATGATTTTATTATTATTATTATTAATTATTATTATTACTATCGGCGAATGATCGTCGAGGAGATCCTTATGTGTGAGAGAGAGAGAGGGAGAGAAAGAGAAAGAGAGAGTGAAAGAATGCGAGAAAGGGAAAATTTTTGTTTTTGAACAAAAATATAGCTCAACCCAACAATGTGTACCCCAGTTGCCATGTATTTTAATTTATTTAGATTCTTAAATAAATTCTATTGAATAAAATGCGAAGAGGAAGAAGAAGAAAAGGAAAAGGAGGAAGGGGAAGACAGAACAGAAAGAAATAAACAGTAAATGAACATAGACAGACGTGGAATGGTGCCCGTGTTTACTCCGTCTCTTTCTGCGCTTTTCGCGCTGTTTCTCTTGTTTCTCTCTTGCTCGTACGGTTGGTTTCGTGTCGTTTGCTTTTCCGTCGTCTCTCGCGAGCACAACGATCATGTGATATGTCTACGTACGCGTGTTATATCCTGTTCTTACATATCATCGCGTACACAGCTATATTTTTCTTCAAATGCATATCAGAACTGTTTCAGCGGCGCGGCCCCAACGGCGGAGAATCCTCGCTATTGCGCCGCGCCGCAAGAATTTACACGCGTCAGGCGAATTCGTACGCTCGCCTTCGTCTCTCGCTCCTCCTCGTCTTTTCTAGTTTCACGATGGAGACTCAATTCGAGACGCGTTGCCCTCTCAGCTCGTCGACCGCTCGATGTTTTCCCACGAGAACGTTCCTCCGGCGAGAGCGGACGCGATTTCTTGACCGTTCCGTCGGACCGTCGAGACGGTCGCGATCATCCAAAAGGAAGCGTCACTTTGCATTCGTCGTTCTCGATCAGTGAATCGCGACGAACCCGATCGAGAATAACTCGCACAACCTCGCTTTACTTTATAATTGAACAAAAAAAATAAATAAAAAGACAAAAACCGATGGGAGTGAGTCGCGCGATGCCGCGTAAATGATTAATGGAAAGATGAAGGACACGCAGGAGGAGGAGGAAGGGAATGAAGTGTACATTGAGTCGGGAGGTCAGCGTCGATTCATGCGAGATAAGTCACGAGATACACGTACACACGCGCACCTATATTCGCGATGGTAATCATGTAAAATAATAACGACAATAAATAGCTCGTAAGCCCCGTCTAAGCTAGGCGCACCTGTCGATAGTCTTAGATAGTCAAAGTGGAAAGACGAATGGTGTGCAGGTTCGAAATTCAAGAATCGACTAAAGTCCCTTCGCTACCGCTCTCGAAAACGCACGGCTTCGATCAATTCTCACCCCGATTCATTTCTGTTCGAAATCTTCGTTCGCTGTAAAATCTGTTGTTCGATCCACGAAATCGTCCGCCTCTTTCGTTCATTGCGCTCGAGAAAGATCGCGTCGATGATCGTGCGAACGACTCGCTCGGCCGCGGGTTTCGGGCTCCCTTGAACTCGGAGCCCGAGATTCGCGGTCCGCCTCCGTTCGACGCTGTCTTTCTTCGCCCCGCGAGCCAAGCGTTTCATTGGAAAACGGTGTAACGAATACGGTTGTTTTTTTCTTTCTTCCGACGAAAAGAAGAGTTTGCTCGTTTTCGCCCGGGACGATTGTCGACAAGCGGGAAACGCGTGTACATTAGGATCTAACGAAACATTATTGTATAATATGTAATTAAAGGAAGTGTACGTAGGGTCTAGGTTGTCGCAACACACCGGGCCTTAAGAGGATAATGAAACGATCTTTTCGACATGCATGCGATTGTTAACGAAACAGATGCGATTCTATTGACATCGGCGAAGCACGAGCCTCTGAATATTATTGCATATATTGAAGGCGAGAGTGAGAAACAGAGAAATAGAGTGTGTGTATGTGTGTGAAAGAGAGAGAAAAAGAGAGTGCGTGCGCGCGTGAATGATAGAGCGTCGAGAGCGTTTCGTTTGAGAAAGAAAAAAATGTATAATTATCGCTAGTAATATTATTATCACTAATAATATAATAAATGTGCCATTTTTTCCATACTCACGGTGTCGCCTGACTCTCGGCTTGTTTCTCTGTTTTTTTTGCTTGCGTTTATTTCTCGGTCGCTTCATCATCTTTTTTTTTTTCTTTCTCACACGAGCTTACGTTTCTGTACATTTACATCCGCCCGCCCGCCCCCCCGCGCCGCAGTATTAGACACACACGATGCAACATGTTGTATTTTCTTTTTGTTCGCCTCCGTTCTGTTGTTTAATTGCACCATGTTTGTCTGGCTTTCTTTTACGCGCGCCTCGATTTAAGTTTCGTTGTTCAGCCGCCTACTTATTGCGTAGATACCAAGCATATACATAGTGTAGATACGTTTAGCCGATAAGGTTTAACATTAATCGACGGACAAGCGGGACGATGAATCGAACCTCTGCTTGGCCCCGTTCTAACTCTTAATCATTCAAACTGTAAAACCTATACAAATGTCGTCGACCGATGGATGTTTGTAATACAGATTTTCAACGTTTTCAGGATGCACGCGTCTCACTGATTCCTTTCCAGGCTGCTCGTAATAATTTGAAGATTTTGTAGAGATATTTTTCAAGCATGGAATAACCCTCCGCGTTCTCCGTGCTTCGATATAATCTCGAGCCGTGAAAGTGCCTGCTCGCGTCGATACGGGCGCGCGCGAGCAAGACGTTATTAAGGTCATCTTAGCGTTTTTCCAGACACAGAGACACTCGACGGTTCGACGACTCAGTGCGAGACGCTTTCAAGGTCTTCCCGGTCTTTCGCGATATTGAAGGGGGGTATCTGTGAAAATATCGTACGCCTCCGTGAAACGGCGAGTCGGTCGATTCGGTGGTCTTCCGATCATTTCGAGTAGCCGACTCCGACGCGCGTTCATTGAATCACTTTATCACCTTTCGCCCAGATTTCCTCGTTCACGGCGACGCTCGATCGCGCAATCGACTTCGCGGAGATTCAACGTTCCCGCCGTCTCTCTCGATTAGGAAATCGCGTTGCGAATTCAATGCGTTTCACCTTTGACCCGCCGCGATTGCGATGAACGCGTCTCAGCGGTTTCGAGCCTGCTCCAATAACTCTCTATCTCGAAAAACTAGTTCACCATCGTTTCGAATTGCTGGTATGGATACCAACGGTGCCGGACTCGGGAGATTTGGTAACGCAGGGAATAGAGAAGGAGGACGAAGGAAAGCGTTTGTTCAAAAGAATTTTAATGAAACTTTGCGCCAAGTACAAAAATAGAGAACATCTTGGAATGCGAGTCACGGAGCAAGAGCGCGAAGCGATGCACTCGCGAACGAAAATCATTTGTTTCATCGAGTTTGTCATGGAAGTTCCCACTCGCGCGATCACCGGACACATTCATCCGGTCGTCGATCGTCTCGGTCGAAGCACAGCCAACGTTTCCAACATATTTCTTCCCGGAAGAACGATTCTAAGGGTTACCGAGGCGAGACACGTCCGATCGCGACGCGTCTCAAGCCGAGGACAGTTTTTTCTTGAGCGAGAAATACGTGGCGAATTTGAAGAAAACGTAGTAGCAGAGCAGCAATGCGACGTCGAACCAGTACTTGCCACCCGCCATCGAGAAATCGGTCATCAGCACCTCAGGAATTCGATAGTGACAGTAACTCTTCGGACAGGTGAGCTTTTCGCGACCAAGTCCGTACGCCGTGTGCACGAACCCGTGCACCGCGTACCTCAGGTAGCTCAGGTAGCTGATGTAGTAGAGAAACACGGGCATGTGGTTGTACAGAGCCAGGAAACCCGACAGAACGAGCATCGCGCAGGTAGAGATGGCTCCCAGGAAGGTTCCGTTTATGGGATTCACCACGGTACCGATCAGCAAACCCATACTGTCCGCTATCAGCGTCGTCAAGATCGACACCGACAAGAACATGAGGAATCTCTCTATAACCAGGGGCTGACTGGACAGGAAATAACTGACGGAACTGAAGACAAGGGCGAAGAGCACGTGGATGGGAAAACTGCAGACCATGGTGGCTGCGTAGTAGGTTCTCAGCTGGTACCAGTTGTTGAACCTCTCTTTCTTCAGCGTTGGGACCTCCGAAGGGAACTTGAGGATCGCTGGCATCATGCTGGTGTAGCACAGGTACACGGCGGTGATCATAAAGTAGCCCATGTTGCTGACGGTCTTGCTGCCGTCCTTTCCGGAGTCCGTGTACATGAAACCTATTAGAATTCCCACGAGAAGGTGAAGAAGCAACTTCAGATGCGTTATGGTCCAGTCCCTGAAAAGTTGGATCGCGCACCGATTCACCAGCACTAAGAATCGCTCGAATTCCGAAGGAGCGTGGACCAGCACGGTGGTCTTGATCCCGTTCGCGCACCCCAACTCGGACGCTTCTTTCTTCGAGTTCCGCGACGCGCCGTCGGTTCGCCAGGATTTTTCCTTGTTCTCGACCATCTTGATCAGTTGATCGGTATAGTTTCCGTACTCCTTGCACACCACGTCTATCATGTAATCGGCTGGGTTGTGATACTTGGGACATTGGAGGCCCACGCTGGCGAAATAGGCGATCGTGTTCTTCGGGGTGCCTTCGTACATGCATCTGCCGTCCGCGAGCAGGAACACGGTGTCGAACATCTCGTAAATGCCTGCGCTGGGCTGATGGATCGTGCAGACTATCGTTCTGCCGCCTTTCGCCAGATTCTGCAGCAACTTGATGCATTGGTGCGAGGACAGGTAGTCCAGACCGGTGGTTGGCTCGTCCAAAAACATCACGGGAGGATTGTCCACCAGCTCCAACGCGATACTCAGTCTTTTCTTTTGACCTCCGCTCAATTTGCTGCACTTGGTCTCCTTCGTCTTGCTCAGATCCAAGTTATCCAGCAAGTCGTCTATCAGTATCTCCTTGGCCTTTTGACTCAGACTGCTGTCGATTTTCAGGTTGGTCGCCATCCACATGTTCTCCTCGACGGTGAACAGCGGATGAAGATTGTCATCCTGCTGAATATAGCAGGATTGCTTTCTGTACTCCTCCCAAGTTTGCTTACCGTTCGTGCCTATGTACTCTATCTGTCCGCCCCAGTTGTCCCTCTGGAATCCCGTCAAAATGTTCAACAAAGTCGATTTGCCGGCTCCCGATGGACCCATTATGGCCGTCAGCTGTGTGGACTTGATGCTGCCGCTGACTCCCTTCAGGATCTGCTTGATGATGGGCCGTCGAAAGCCGGATCGAGTCTCGTAGGTGATGTCACGGAACTCGATGTCGATGGACTGGGCCTTAGGAAGGCTCAACGACACCACGCGCTGATACATGCCGACACAGTGATCCGGCTGGCACAGCGGAAGATCGCCCCCTGAACCCTGTTCGTCTCCCCTTATCTTCGCGAACGATACCGTGACCACGCAGACAGTTTTCCGGCGAGCCTCTAAACTCGGTCAACGTCTCCAATCGGCAGATACATCGCAGCTTTCATCGACGGAAATTCGTTCGGGTCGTTCGGAGAACCTGGACTCTTCGGCTTCTGGCGCGAACCCTTACATTTCGACCGGTCGGGTCGTTTCGGATCTCGATCGAGGGCCACAGGGTTGGTCTATGCGCGGGAGGAAATCAGAGCAGAACGTTGCGACGCGTCGCGTCGGTGCGTCGACTCGTGAGTCACTCGATGGCTCGACGATCGCTGCGCGGCCGGCCCCATCAAACGATCGCGAACATCTTTCGAAGATCGTTCTTCCTGCTCTCAGAACTTCGAGACGCCTCGGTATTTTCTGCTCCGCTCCGAAGCACCTGAAATTTTTAGACACTTCGTTATTTGTTTCCTCGAGGTATCATTCTTTTCGGAACCGTTAAGGAATATAGCGGGGTCCTGACTTATCGACTCGGTATTCGAATACAGTAGACTCCCGTGGAACGCGGTTAACACGTTTCATGCCACAGTGAAAAATTCCATAACTAGTCAGACGCGTGAAAATAAGTTTCTATAAATACATAACGTTAAAAACACAAACCTTCAATTGTTTTATGATATACCATTCACTTGGTACTGTTATCGTGGCGTTCGTTTTAATTGGAATATAAACAATGTTACGATTTATTTAGAATAATCAATTTTGGCGCGTGGGGCGCATACGACCCACGCGGCACGGAACGTGTTAGCACGTTACGCATTGCATGAAATCGCGCTATAGGAAATCGTGTTATACGAGGATTTTCCTACGGTCGACCGAAGTAAACGGGGAATTCCCGCATTTTATTCTACGGCGCGTTCTACGAGAATCGAGTTATATAAAAAAAGAGTCGTCGCAATATCCTTAGCGCGTTGTAGGAACTCGCGTTGTGCGGAAGTTTACTGTAATTGGAAGAGCACGGGACGTTGAATCATCTTTGTCAGAAAGCAACGGAAGGAGCCGTTGAATGCCGTAGCTTCGATCGAATCGTACAACGATGTGCGAGCGGTCGATTCGCGGGATGGAATGGAAAACCGATCGCCGCTGTACTTTGATTGATTGGTACGCAATAGCGTAATGACAATGTAAAGATACTGGCACTAATCGTTATTAACCTATGACCAATGATGCAGGAAACAGGGTTTTTTTAGCGTTTCTATTTGTGGCATTACATCGACAGCACGTTTTAAGGTCCGACGACTTGCGTTGATGATGTTGCAGTTAAATAAATTGTATGTTGCGCACTATGCGTTTATCGCCGACTTATTGTCGAGCGTCCATGCCGTGTTCGATCGCGGAGGCACGGTAGAGCGGTGTAACAGGTTGTTCAGAGTTCCTGAATGAGATTTATACGGTTCGGTTGAACCGCCAAAGCTGTACCAGCGATCGGTCCACCGTGTCAAACATCGATCTCGAGTTTGCAGGGCGGCGAGCAATTTCGAACTCGGACAAAAGATGGTGAAAAATTCATCGGAGGAACGTTTCGCCGAGCCTGTTATCGTAGAATTTCTGTATCTCGGAAAACGAGCAGACGTCACGTGGCGTGATTGCGTAAACCGTGATCTTGAACCGTGCACACAAAGGTTCACCTTGAATCGGCGAACAAATCGCTCGGCATGTCATTTCACTGTCGCACGCGTGACACCCGCGCCATAGTTTCTACTCCTTTTCACTATCCGTTGCATAAAAAATTACTCGTACCTTCAACGTGTCTTTTTCTATATCCCCGCGATGCACTTCTTACCTTATTTTTTAACGACGATCACGGAGAATTATTTCATACTGCGGTGGTTTCATCAATATTAATCAAAAACCTCATAGTTTGGCCCTGAAAGGACGAGTGCGCGTTTAGGCGCCGCTTGCTGCGCAGATTTCGCATAAATCATGCGCGTCGACTCGAGTCATGAAAGCTCGGATACTTCATCCGAATTTCATAAACGCTATTTTAAAGCCGACGGTTTTTTGACCAACGGTACCGTATTGTCCGTTGATGATCATCGGTTACCGACCGGTTCATCGAATATCCATTCGAAGCAATGATCTTGTCCTCTCGATCATACAATGACCGGGTTTTCGCGCAACATCGACGCGATCGTCTGTTGCTTGACGACACGGTCCTCGATTAAGATCCACTCACGCCAACGTAATCAGCCAACGAATATTTACCTCGACGCATTTTTCACGGAAGACTTTTTGTTTTGGAAAAAAAGTGGCTCATCTACTCGACGCTGGAAACTAGATCACGTGCCGCGTGCGATTACGCAAATGCCTGGTCGATGATAATTTATTTCAATCGCAATTCTAATCATTTACCGGATTTTGCACACATCCGCGTTTATAATCGATGTTAAGATATTCCGCAGGGACCAAAGTCGTTGTTCACGAGCCGCAGCGAATCCCGAGGAAAATTTCAAATCGACTCTTGTGATTGACTCCAACTTTCGTGGAATATTTTCAAAATACGCTAAACGTTGACCCGACGGAAGGTATCGGTTTCCGGATGTCCAAGGAAAAAGGTAGCGGTTCAGGATCGAGAAGATAAAGTCTATTTTCGCTCGACATCGATGACGGAGCGACTTTTACGCGAACTGCAGCGAGAAGTTATGAAAAAAAAAACAACGCGGGATAAAGATCTTTAACGGGTAATAATTGCTCTAAGTGACAGCATGGATCAGTGAAAAAAAACAATTCACGGAACATCGGGAAGAGGATAAGTGTCAAAGAATATGCAAAAAGAGCAAACGAACAGAGTGGGGTAAATCAGCAATTGAAATGTACATACGTTTGTTCGGTACCGTAGAGATACAGTACTGTGCAAAGTCTTAGGCCATCTACGTTATATCACAACTCTACATTTTTGACGCAAAAGATAGTACACAAACGAGTCAGCATATATATTTTATCTTGCCAATATTATTGCACAGTGTACTGTTAGAACTTATATGTAAAGATATTACATTATAACTGAAAGAAAAATTTAATATATTGTGTGGCCTCCTTTTGCCTTTTTGTAATAATTTTGTTCGAAATGTTCCGTCATTCTGTTCGCAATACCTCAAGTTCATCTGCATTTTTTGGTTTATTTTTTCTTCGAGCTCTGTCCAAATAATCCCAAATTTGTTCAATAATATTTCTACCGGGACTTTCAGGTGGCTAACACATAACTTTTAATGTTTCATTGTCCTTTAAATCTTTTAAAATTTTTTACAATTCCGGCAGTATGTTTGGGGTCATTGTCATGTTGGAAGATAAATTTATTACCAATTAGTCGTTACCTAGACGGCACTGCATGCTTTTGCAAAATCTCCGGGAAAACATTAACATAGATTCATTTAAGTGAAACGCAAGCCTAACATGGTGCCCTAAGACTTTTGCACGGTGCCTGTATAAAGCGGAAACGCAACTTTCAATTTCATTGTTGCATCAGAGTGTAATCGGCGATAGGAAAGTGAAGATGCATCAAGCCGCCTGCCCGTTAACTCATTTGCATCATACGGAAGAATAAAAAATATGCCCCTGTCACCGACTTTTCTTTTTTACTGCATCTAAGTGTTGCGCGCACATGTGCGCTCTGGTGATAATGACCAGGAAAATTGCGTGCATATATGCGCTAATGATGCAAATCGGTTAAACGATAAACGCCGCTCGGGGCTTTCGAGTGGCAATGTTTTTCCCTCGACTCGACTTTTGCCGATCGGATGGCTGTGGACACAGCGATGCCTTGCGCTCGTTGATCTTAACCGTGAACCTCTCAGCATCGTCTTCCGTCGCTCCTTAAAAGGACCTTGATATTCCCGAACTCTCTTATCGGTCCATCGTCGTGAAATTTACGTACAGGCCGACGCACAGTGTGACATTCCGGCGATCAAGCGGAACGAAATTATTGCACTAAAAGAATTCCAGTTTTTGCTGATTTTATGTGTTTCTCTACTAAGGAAACGCATAATTGGGTATATACTTTACATTCGAATAATATCATGCAATGAAAAAAAGCAAATAAGAATAAATATTCAGATTACACCCGTCCCACGATGTACACGGATTATTCGTTGCATGCGGTTATTCTTTACACGGAAGAAAACCGCGCAAATAGAGTCTGTCAGTACGAAAAAAGAAAATACAAGCGAAGAAATATTTGTGACCGCACACCCGAAATACATCCTTTCCTACATCCTGCGATTTTATACTTGCAGCAATTCCAATTAGAATGGAAAAGTAAGTTTGTTATTGCTTAAGCGATCAAGTTTAAACATGCTCGCTATAAAGCAGAAAGGTCAGAATGATGTAATTAGTACAGTTAAGTAAGAATTTCCGTCTGATTTATATATAGTAAATTCAATAAAGATTATAAAAAAATATATTTTCTGACCGCGTAAAATGAGATCGCGTGAATCGATACCACGTATAAAAAGTCCGCGTAAACGGAGGGATTATTTGCCGCGTATAAAAATTTCCGCGTAAATCGAGGGATGGGTGTAATACACTTACAAAGGAACATAGCAAAGTGTCTCTCTGTGATTTTGATGAAACTTCGTACGTTTATTAAGCATCTGAAAATAAGATGTTGCAGGACTCTGTCAAATAATTTTCTTACATTCATTAATACAATCGTAAATTTGTATCGATACCATAACTTAATCGGTATTTTCAAATTATAACTAGACTTTTAACATGTTGTACACTGGTGTACAGTGTTCATACTTCTTTTATTTAAAGATAGAATCATAGACTAAAACTTACCAACAGAATACGGACAAGTATTGACATCTAACAGTTTTTATTTGTTTTTTTTTAAGTGTCGCGCTCGAAGGCACGAATGAATGTGTATGTATATATTTCCAAAACTACTGGTCCTAGAGAAAAAGTTTAAATATACGATTCGCCTATTTTTTAACGTCGAATTTAATTGTATAATCACTTTTTCGAAAAAGTAATTTGTTTAAAAAATACATTGAAAAATAATATATTTTTCCAGAATTTTCTGCTGAAATGTGACTAAATTTTAAAAATTAAATAGATATTGAAGGAAAGAACCTTGTAAACATATCCTGAATAACAGGAGATAATAATATATATATACACAATTATCACTAGGGGACGCCGGTATAATTAATTATATAATTTTTGAAAAAAAATGAGGCGCATGAAACGCACGGTAGGATCAAACGCAGTTAACTGCATCTTTGGGCTCCATTAATTAATAATAATAGGTAGTTTTTTAGAATAATACTTACGATTCCTGGTACTATGGACATTCTACTATTGACTTATAATATAATTTTACAAATCTGGAACATTATCAAAAATCAATTTTGTTCCGCTAAATTGCCGAAACGTCAAACTGTGCAACGCCCGACTCTGTCCCTCTGAAAAAATATTTGACACGCTTTATTCGTAATCGGAGACAACCGAGTTGCTTGACATTTCGAGGCGCCTAGAAATTGTTATAATACCCAGTCGCTCGTTACGGCGAGATTCTGCGACGATTGAATCATTCGGTCGAAAAGTATTCTTGTCACCTTTTTCGCCTCGAGAATATTTATTCCGACGATGGTTGAACGGATAAAATACGTTCTTCTTTCTCGATGAAAAACTCGGACTTGAGTTGTCTATCGTTCGACGAAACTATAAGCAGGCTCGAATCACACGGAGTAGCTTCGGATTTTACGACCGTCGTTTATTCGCACCGAGTATCTTCCTTGATGCTCGTTATTGAATCGTTAATATAAACTTAGATTACATCTGATATCATCGCATGCGCCGGCTTATTACGGCACAATTAATAGCAGGTATTTTCTACCACCGATGTCAGTTTTTATGCTTATGCTCGAATCGCTTTCTAAGGCACGATACAGCTTACATAATTTTGTATGTTTCGCGCGCTCTTCCTTGTCGTGACTCGATGCAACGTCTACACGAACCACGACTTCCCTGCTTTATTAACATTAAATTTATGAAAATAGTTCATCTCGACCCAGACGACCGCGAATAGAAATCTAGTATATAGGAGATTCGCTCTATCTGCGAAATACTTTGAGTAATCGCTACCGAGTTATCTGCGTAAACAGTCTGTTTCAAAATAGAGAACGGAAAACTTTCAGTCTTCGAACTACGAAATCAGTAGAAACGTGGTCATCGATCGTAGAAATTCTTCCATTAAATGCCCCTCTCGAGTCCGTTCGACGACTTAAAAAATTCGCATGAAAGGCAATTATGCAGGATGCCCCACGCACCTGGAACAAGCTGTATCTTCCATAAGGTTGGAGATGGATAAAAATGCTATAAATCAAAATTAGATGGTATCCAATGATGCACAATCTGGAAATAATTTCATGCATTTTTATTCATTGGTACATCTGGAAAATGCAGTTGCACCTTGTTTCTTAAATAGAACCCTATAGTTTTGACTCGGCTAGTCGATGCAGTTTTCTAATCTCTACAAAAACGTACTAAGGTACTTATGCCCCGAACCTATTAGTTCAAAAGTTATTATAGGTAAAAGTTTGCTAAAGTGCATTTCTGCTTATCACCATATTTCCCTGAAGATATTCTCGTGACCTACTACGCATTATAAACTGCGCATTACATTTGTAAACATGAATCCACTGCTATTATCAACCAGTGTAAGATTAACTTTATCATCAGCAAAGGTTCATTCAGTAACTTCGTTGTTGAAAATCATGGCATTTACGAATAGTGAGAGTGTGAATATGTGCATTTTGTTTTGGCACATTTTTCTTTGGTTTATGAATCGAGCTATATTCGCGTAAATTCAATTATAATTTGTAGAATCATGTGCGCCATGGTTGTTTCCAGTTAGGATATGATTCTTTATACAGCTTTGCTGAGATATTCTTGTTAATCTTACACTGGTTGATATTAGCAGTGGATTTATGTTTACGAGCATTGTAATTCGTAATAGTACACGAGAATATCTCAGCGAAAATGTGCTGATAAGCAGAAATGTAATTTAGCAAACTTTTGAACTAATAGGTTTAGGGCATACGTACTTTAGTACATTTTTGTAGAGATTAGAAAGCTGTATCGAATGGTCCAGTCAACTTATAGGGTTCTATTTAAAAAAAAAAGGCGCAATTGCATTTTCCAGGAGCACCAATGCATAAAAATGCATGAAATTATTTCCAGAATATGCATCATTGGATACCATCTAATTTTGACTGAGAGTATTTTTATCCATCTCTAACCGTTTGGAAGATACAGCTTGCCCCAGTTGCGTGGGACATCCTGTATAGAATAACGTGATCGATCATCGACGCGACGGTACACAAGCAGGATTCTTCGGCTGTAATCGGTGACGGTCACAGGTGCTGCGATCAAAATTACGCTGTCCGAAACGGGGCAGATAAAAATTAACCCTCTGAGGCCTGAAAGTTTCGGGAAAAATCGTGCACCTTGTGCTGACATTTTCCGTGGTAGAACACGTGTGTAATTTAATAATTAATTATAATTATATATTTGACGTCGATTGCTCAGTTGTTGCAGTCCTTTAAAATTGCAAAATATGTAACGAGACATATATATATATATATATATATATATATATATATATATATATATATATATATATATTAATGAAATAAGCAAAGACGATAATTCGTCTAAATACATAGGTTTAAAGCGTGCAGTAAACGCGTGTGCCTAGGCCAGTGCGGTGACCCGTAGCACACGGTGAACGATCTTTTTGAACGCATATATGCGTCTGTCGTCCGCAAAGGGTTAAGCGTGTCTGGTCCAACGACTCCGTTAAGGGCTCGGAAGCTCGAATCGGCTACCGAAGACTATTCTTGGACTTTGCCTGGATGAGCTTTCAATTTATCCGGAAACTATTGCGCGCGCAGGGAACTGGAGCAGCGTTTTAGCGTTGCGATACGCACTTCCATATGTATATTTCGATTCCAGCGACAAGTTCGCTCGACATTGCAACTCTTCGTACAACTATATTTTCTCTGCCCACGTATTTAACCTTTAGGATTGTCGCGGCGACCTTATTCGAGACTCGCGCGTATGATTCAGCGAAGGATCATGATTTTCATGTTCGAATCGCTGTGATAAGATCGTTGCAACATCTTCTAAATCTTTTCTGAAATCGCATAACCTTCCTGAAGAGGGAAACGTCGGACTTCGTTCTATTTCCGAATTGATCGACGATCAAGGAATCCGTCGCCTCGGCGGAAAATCGGCCGGAGTTCACGTTATTCGATGCAGCGTTTAAAATCGATCGCGCGTGCACGTTTAACCCTGGATAACCAACCTTTCGTAAAAGTGACGGACGGAATATTTGAAGTTCGTGATATCGGTTGATCCGCTTACTAAATAAACGAATTATGCTTATTATTTGCATATTTATTTATTAATAAATTCAATACCAAATATAACTACAGTAGACTCCCGTATAACGCGGTTAATACGTTACGCGTTGTATGAAATCGCGTTATGGGATATCCCCATGTAACCATGGAGATAACAAGCTATGCTATTATATGCTCGACTAAAGTAAACGGGCAATTTCCGTATTTTATTATGTAGCGCGTTGTACGAGAGTCGTGTTATATGAAAAAAGTCGTCGCAATATCTTTAGCGCGTTGTAGGAACTCGCGTTACACGGGAGTTTATCGTATTTAATTTCATTTATCCTGTTTCTTTATAAAATAAAATACTTTTGTTCTTAAATAAAAAAAATTCAATTACATTCGTGTTTTTTATTGACGTCGTCATTTTCACGAATGCTTAGTAATAACGTCACTCACAGATAGTTTAGTTATCCAGGGTTAAGCGCACAATGTTTTCCCGCCCGATTATACAGAACGCTTTTCTTGTCGATTTTGCAAGGAATTTTCGCTGCTGCGCGGCAGTATACGCGCACACCGGAAAATTTATTCATTACCATGCTATTGGGACTCGGAAACAAAACGGGTGAACATTTCCGGCAAGCTCGTTTCGTCCACCGACGAGTCTCGATATTCATCCAGGCAAGAAAGAACGATCAGCCGTGTTTGTCACAGCGAACTATGAAGTCCGAAAAGATAATCGGACGCGATACGGGTGGTCACAGTTCGTCCGGGTGCGATATTTTTCTGAAAATGTCAGCGACTCACCGAAGAACAAAAGAAACGATGCACCGAATCCTCGTTGGAGCTCCAGAGTCGTTCTAGAGAGCACCGTACGGATTTCTCGGAGAAACAAGAACAGGGAGAACTATCGCGCGAACGGAGAACGGAGAACGGAGAACGGAGAACGGAGAACGGAGAACGCGGGATCGGTTGCGGAATCGAGTCAGCTCGAAGACACCGCGCGGACGAGAATGCGTGAACTGCGCGGCGTGTCTCGAGTCGTCGAAGAAATCGCGCGCGCTGCACTCGCGTGTAGGCGCGCGCTCGCGATTTACCCTTTTAACAGCCGTCTCTCCCGCCGACCTTCCTTCCTTCTTTCCTTTCCTTTCCGATCCTTAACTCATCGTCGGTACACAGGTGTCGTTGTTCCTTCACCATCTTCCCTTCGCCGTTGCGCGTGCAAGCTCTGCTTCGTCCTCAGTAGGCAAAGACTGACGTGTTCGCCGCCACCGCTCACAAGGAGATTGCACGACCTTCGTCTCACCGATTTAGTTGAGACTTCGCACACTGGTAGATTTCGTCACCCTGTTTACGAAAATACCCCATTATAGGGGTAGATACTCAATATTTTTTTAGATATTCATGATTAAAGTTTTTATATAGTCTTGAAGCACACTAGAACTTCACAGTTGAAGCAAAGAAACAAGTGTGGTGTAGTGCGAAGGTAGCGTGCCGAAATAGTACTTCGGAGGTCTTAGGGTTCGATTCCCTGCAGATGCGCAAATTTTGTTTTTCAATTTTTTTTTCTTTTTTTCGTTCTACTCGATTATCTGTACATAATAGTTTCGCACGCAAAAACATATGGTATATGTTAAATAAATTTTAATTTACATACATTTTCATGAAAATCTTTTCATTTACTATTATGGTTTCGAACTTATTTACTGTATATACAAACACAAAAATATTTGTCTGTATTATGCTTTCCTCGTTCTTATAATAAGTAGCATTTTTTTACATAATGATAAATATTATTTTTATATACAGTAAATAAATTTAAAACCATAATAATAAATGAAAATATATGTAAAATAAAATTTATTTAACATGTACCATATGTTTTTGCGTGCGAAACTATTACGTACAGATAATCGAGTAAAACGAAAAAAAAGAAAAAGAATTGAAAAAAAAAAGACTGCATCTGCAGGGAATCGAATCCTAGACCTCCGAAGTACTACTTCGGCACGCTACCTTCGCACTACACAACAGTTGTTTCTTTGCTTCAACTGTGAAGTTCTAGTATGCTTCAAGACTGTATAAAAGACTTTAATCATGAATATCTCAAAAAATATTGAGTATCTGCCCCTATAATGGGGTATTTTCGTAAACAGGGTGACGAAATCTACCAGTGCGCGAAGTCTCAACTAAATCGGTGAGATGAAGGTCGTGCACTCTCCTTGTCAGTAGAAAGCCCGTCCAACTCACGGACGACGCTACATTTTTACTAGTTTTCTTTCGATCTCAACCGTTGGAACACAGAACTTCTGAAAACGGTCACCCATTTTGGTTCACCTTCCCAGTTCCGTCGAGCGCAACGCATTTTTTTATCATGCGCGCGTGAAATGCATTATAGGGGCCGGCCGAATATATCGTCCGATATTTGCGTACGCGCAACAGGTGGATTCGTCGCTGTCACGCATACGTGACATATCGGTTTTCCTGAGAATCGCTGCGTCGTGCGGTTCGCGGGCATTTTCGACGATAGCTTGCATACTTTCACGGCGCGAAGTATTTTCTGCGACGAGAATATTTCGAAAAAAGCCTGTTCACCGCTATCCGAGATCTTCGAACTCTCGTCCTCGATTGTGTCTCATGTAAATCGAAGCCAGGAATTTTATGCAAATGGGGATCCGTCTTGCAGAATAAATACATCGCACTTTTTTCCACCGCTCACCGGGCGATTCGATCTGCCAAGCGCAGGTTTGTCCGACGCGTCTCATAAAAACAGGAGCGGCGGGATCGCGATGCGATATCGCAGCGATCTCAGGAAACCCGATCGAAAGAATTCCGGCGATGCTTTCCAACGCGTTGTCCCTTGATCGAGGCCTCCGTGTATAATCATCGTGAAACGGACAAATGTCATCGAGCCTCGACAAGGTGAATGCGCAACGGAAAAACCGCGGAAAGGGAAAAGAAATGAGAATTGAACGATCTTGCACGATGTGTACGTGGAAACCAGTTTTTGCAGCGTTAGGGTACGCTTCGATTTAGTTACGAACCGATCGATATTCGACTACCATTACAATTTATTTCTCAATGCGTCAAGCTGCGTTGTTCTTGCGACACTCCTGTCACACCGTATATGCGTAACGGAACTGAAAGTTTAATATACAGAAAATTTGAATCCGAGCTCGGCGCGGTGGTCGACGGATTCGTTTGGACCTTCGAGAGACGATCGTTCGAGCGATAACGATACGAGACCGTAATTATAAGCTTGAAAATGTGAAGGGAGTGAATTCGTTTTACCAGGAATTAATTATTGCATCGCCGTGAAATGTTTTCGTCGTTAGGTGCAACATAGAAGGTACCGTCTCCGCAAAAATCTCGGACTTCTCAGGAAGAAATATAGTAAAAGTTGGATAACTGCCCGCATCGATTTACGGTTACTTATCTACGTAAGTGCCCGCTAGTCATGCCCACCACGGGGGGAGGGCTTCCCCTTGACGCACCCAGAAGTTCGACGGACGAGTAGTATAGCCCGATCCTATATTGAATGTCGGGTAGACAACACTAATTCGAGGATGAACCTCTTTTATTTTTGATTCTTTTGGTTAAAATAAGACCAAACACGATATAATTTGAAGCATATCTGGCTTATAATTTAAACCTACAACGTGGCACAACCCGTGTTCGTAATTTATGGAGCTTCATAAATATCAGTGGGTAAATATGCTTCAAATTATGTCGTGTTGGGTCTTATTTTAATTAGAAAACCCTTACCAATTACATTGGTAAATGTTTCATTCAACAAAAATAAAAAATGAAAAAGTTTTACGTTTGCATTAGCATCGTCTCACCGATACGTAGTTTTCGCATTCTTTTGAGTCCCGGACCTCTTTCTCTTTCACTCGCTGACCTTCTCTATGTTTGTAAACAAATCGAACCTCGGGTCGAGCCGTTTCTGTAATTAGAATCGATTCTTCTACTGCGTAACTGCCCGTCCGGGGTCCCGATTTGCGGGCAGTTATCCAACTTCTACTGTAATACGTTCCCGGGGCGTGACGAAACCTGAACGCCGTCCCCAAAAAACAGTATTAGTTGGACTCGCAAGTCAGGGATTTACAGGAAACAACGAGTGCAACGATTGCCCTTTTTTTTAAGGCTGACCTTCGACAGCTTGCACGCGAGATTTTTTAACGACCGCGACCATTTTCCGGGATTCGTTGCGTCATTCGTCAAATATCCGACGAATTTCGAAGCGATTCGAGACGCAATTCCGCCGCGGCTCACACTCATCTCCGTTTCTGTATATTTCATTCAGGTTCCCCGTCCAACGAGGAAGATTTACCGCGCGACAGGCTCGCGTTTTGGAACCGGTTCTGATTTTTCTAACCGAGTCAAGGTCCTTCCAACGGGCGCGGAGATTGTCTGCGCACGAAGCGGTGAATATTTTAGAAGCTGGCAATTAATGTGCTCGGGCTAATTAAATTTATTTCATCATTTCCTCGTGAACCGAGGCGCTCGTTGTCGTTAGCGCGTTGCCAAACGATTCCAGGCTTTAACCAGAACATTTCGCAACACGCGCGCGTGCTGTCGGTAACCATTGCCACCGTCATCGAGACGTAATCGCGTGCAACATTCAAAGACACGGAATTTTTTTCAGCCATTTTTCGCATCAGTTTTAATAGTTCAGTCGATAGAGATCCAACACGCGCATCCATGCGTGAAACCTGTTTCCGCTTTTATTATTCCTTTCCGCCGACGAGACGTTTCCTCCGATATTCTCGACGCAAGGTGACCGTGAACTCGTCCTGTTTCGTGACATCGTCCGGGCAGCATCGAAAAACTGTTTCGCGTGTTTCATGGTCAGGGGCTACGCTGAATCCGTGATTTTCCATGAGTCTCCGTTTCCCTTGTTCTTCCGCCGAGACAAGAGCAGACGGCTCGTTATTTGCATGAACGACCGAGGAACGTTACCTTATTCATTTACATATACTTCTGAGGATGTTTTAGATCACAGCAGTCCACCCCCTGCGAGAAAGTTTTATTTTTGGAACCCTCGGTGCTGCCGCGAGCCCGAAATCTTCGCGAGCGCGTGGAGCGAGAAAGACGCAAGATGGCCCGTGACGTTTTTTAGGAATGGCGTCTTTCGGTGCTAGAAAGTGTCTGCTCCTTTCTGAAACTGCTTGGTCATCGATTTCTTTGTTTAGGAGCGCCTATTGTTTGTAGTTAAAAACGAATAAATATGAGATAAATCGTCCTGTCCATCGCAGGGACACTTTCAAACGACACGTTAAATCATCTTCTTCGATAAACTGATTTAAATATTTCTCAGCAAATACTGTGAGAGCAATTAACAGGCGCCTTGCTTATGGCGGGGCAATTTTCACAGGACGAGTTAACTCGTTTTCCCCAGTTAACAGGTTCGAAATCCGTGTCTCAATTCACTGGGTTGACGTGTAAGATCCAACATTGACTCGTTCAGAACAGTTTAATGTCGGAGTGCCTGTGACAGACGTGAAAGGTACTCATTACTGCGTGTCCTTAAACTCTGATGGTTTAATAGCACGGTGCAGTTTCCTTATTAAGATGCATGTATTACGTTGGAGCATAAAGAACCGGCGGAAGAGACGGATTGCGGTACGATACCACGGATGTATTGTAATATGCTTATTACGCGGAGCTTGGAGGGGATGCGTCATGAGCGATGCTGCTTCTGCCGACCAGTTCCCATCAGTTCGTCGTTGAATTTGGATCGAATAAGATGTAAGGATCCTGTTCCATTTACTTTAGATCGTTCTAGCAGCATCGATTATGATCTAGCTTCGTTGCTGTTCTTAACTCGAAATGTAATATAAGTTGACGATTCATTAGTTCATTTCTTCGTTTTACAGAAACGGGACTGCATCGTGAGGAACATCATTGAGTGCAACGCAACGCAGAAGATATATTATAATTTTACATATTGTATTATACAAGTATTAAATGTATACTCATTGTAAACACTTACACAGTAGTCAGTACACCGTTCTACACACTGTACAACGCACATGCTATACGCTGCATCTCATTATGCAACGCGATACGTACAGTCTTGCACAGACGTCCATCCTGACGATGTTGCTTGCAAATTTTCTTTTCTAACTATTCTCTAAGGGCAACTTCGTATCGAAAAGGTAATTGAAACTTATAAACTAATAAATGAATACACGTACTGTACAGTTAACCTCTGTTTATTTTAATAATTATTGCAAATTACAGTGGAATTCAACATGTTTCATAAAGAAACTCGCCTTAAAGTAATTCGTAACTAAATTAACTAATGATTAAATTGCTGTATCTGATATATACATGTATAAAATGCATAAATATCACAATAAACTTTATAAATAATGTCCATTGTGTCGCAGAGTTTAGATTGTATACATATAGCGTCGTGTGTAGCGTGTACCGCAATGTCCAGCGTGTGCAGGTGTGTAGAGTGCAGTATGTATTGTGTCAATTCTAATTAGGTATACAGGGTGTCCAACGTAAGTAGGACAAGCTGTATCTTCCAAACGGTTAGAGATGAGTAAAAATGCTATTAAAACTAAATGCTATTGGACTAAATGCTAAGTCCAAATTAGTGCAGTGATGCGTAATCTAGAAATAATTTTATGCAGTTTTATGCATTGGTCCACCTGGAAAATGCAATTGCATCCTTTTTTTCAAAATAGAACCCTATAGTTTTAACTGGTCTAGTCGACGCAGTTTTTTAATCTCTACAAAAAAGTACTAGGGTACTCATGCTCTAAACTTATTAGTTCAAAAGTTATTACAGGTAAAGGTTTGCTAAATTGCATTTCCTCCATCATTGGATACCATCCAATTTTAACCTATAGCATTTTTATCCATCTCCAACCGTTCGGAAAATACAGCTTGTGCCAGTTGCGTGGGACATCCTGTATCTAATCTGAACAGTATACACATACGCACGCGCCCCACTAATGGAATTAAATAACATATCTTCTTAATGAACTGCATGCAGTATATCCGATGACGTATTCCACGGGTCCTTAGAAGATCGTTGATTACATCTGTCAGTTTTTTATTAGAACATCGTACGTAGTTCTTCGGAGGATTAGCCTTCCGACCTGGGCGTCTATGGCAGGAAACACTGACATTAAAACACAATATTACGAATGATTAGCCTAATAAAAAGTCGGCGTTTCCAACAAGAATAATTACACAAACACTCCAGCTTCTACTCTTATTCTATGTAGAAGATAGTGAATTGCGGAACTCTGTGACTAAGGCTGTGTGTACATTGGTAAGTTACTTGTACCAGTAACTGGTACGCAGCCTTGCATACGTAAGTGCACGATGCATCTTTCTTCGAAATTCTCACATATATGCACCGATTGCCTTGAGTTCTGTCCCACGATCAGCTTGATCTGTCGAGAGCTGTGCAGCCAATCGAAGAAGACCGTGGTGACACACAGAAAACCATCAGGGCTGAAGGACAACAACCGTGTGATTTAGGCGGACATAGGCAGACTATTATTATACGCGAAGCAAATATGAAAAAAGAACAAATAATATAATATATGATATATTATACGTTTCACTCGCATGATATGACAGATTCCATGGTGTAGATTTCTTTGCAGGCGAATAAATACAGGTTTCGAGATCTTGTTTTATCGCTGTTCATGTGTAGAAAACAATATGTGTAATCAAATATATGTATTAACGGTTACCATCTAACACGAATCGAACAATGATAATATGCTCGACGTGCACCGGTATGAAGCAATTATGCATGTTACGGTTATTATACGCAAGTTTTATACAGGTTTGCTTGCAAATTTAATCGCATATTAAAGTATTCGTATCCCAGGAAGCAATTAATCCATAATTATGTGAGGCAATTAGCACTACAGATACAGCTTTATTAGTCAGCAATCGATTGAAACGTATAAAACAGTTGCAAATTGGATACACTGTACGATAATTCATTACAAGAGGATAATAAAGATTTTCCTTCGTGTCCCGACGCTGGATGCTGGAGGTTTCTGCAAAAGCAACTCTCCTCATCGACAAACTACAGAATGGACCTACTATCCAATGTATTTTTGTGTCACACGTTCGAAGGGCTCGCGAGCACTCTTATCATTCTCGTGTCACATCCTACCGTATCGATTGTGACTGGCTTTACATCACAGCGCTATGTATTGGTGGTGGGAATCAAAATCAAAACCACTGATTGACATTTCTTATTTCAAGCAGTGATTTTTCATTTTGTCTTCGAATCAAATTTTGAATCCCTTTAATTCCATTAAGGCGGAGATCCACGATCAGACAGAAATTTCGTGTCTCGCAAAAGACTTTAATATCATCAGACAATTATTTCACGATGTGATTCCACCATAGGACAAATTTCGATGTCATCTCTCATTAACTCACATCTCGCTTAAACAGGTTTGGATTTTTTATTGTTTCCACGATGCATGAAAATATCTTGTAGGAATGAATTCGTTTCAAGTTGGTTCTTAATTTGAAAGATTTGTTCTTATTTAAGTTTGAGACATGGCATTCAAAAAGCAAAGCAGACATGCAAGAGCTTGTGGTTACTTGAATTCCTTGTCCTATGTTCAACTTTTCTATTAAAATCTTTGTTCTCACACGTCTATTACATGTTTCTAAAAAGAAAATAACATGATCCATGTGAAAATTCATTTAATTCCATTGCTTACTCGAAACGATTTCAAACAAATAATAATAATATATTAATAATAGTAGATTCTGGTCTGCCATATGAAAATAATAATAATAATAGCATCTTAAATTCGAGTTAATATGGTACTTATAATTAAATTAACAATACACATACATGTGTATTAATACTACGAACCATAAAGTAAATCCTGTAATTCGACAAACGCGCCGAAACGGCTTGCGTTGCTCGGTGCATCGTCTTTCGTTTCGTCTCGGCTCGCGGGACCGCGAGCAACTCCTTTCGAAAAACTGTTCGTAGCTCCGACCCAATAGGATTTAATCAGTAGCCCCGAACCAATAAGATTTTAGAAAATCGTCGGACGTACAGTCGGAAAACTGTATAGAAGCGGCCGACCAACAAAACAGCGAAGAATTATAACTGTAACCTCCGAAGGAACAATAAAATAAAAAGGAACAATTCTCGCCTCCTGCTCTCATTATTTCTCCGACAATCCACACGAGATAAATAAATTACGAAGCAACAATGAAACTCTTGTGTTATTGGTGAGTTGAAAAACGAAGTGGTGGCAGACGCGGGCACTGCGCGTATACAGCTACGCCCACCAATGCGCGAGGCCAAATTTCCACTCAGCGTTCACTCCAGGTAGACAACTCTGATTGGATTTCGAGTTTCCGCACAACGCGAAGAACCGCCGAGCCCTCCTATAAATACGACACAACGTAAGGTCCCGAGTCAGTCTTCCGCCGGCTGCCTCCTGATCACGATCATCCTCTTCCTCCTGTTCCTTCTCCTGACCATCCACGTCATTCTTCTCATCCTCGCCTTCCTCCTCTTTCTTCTCCTGATCATCCTGCTCCTACTCCTCCACTACCTTCTCCACCAGTACATGTTCCCGAACCTTATCCTCATTCTTACCCGTATACTGCCGATCCCAATCCCTATCCTCCGCCTCCTTCTCCCGATCGCCATCCTTACCATTATCCTCCTGATGCCCATCCTCGGCCTCATTTCCCCAATCTTTATCCTTATCCTCATCCTTATCCGTCCAGTCCTCACCCTTGACGTTATCCTCCCGATTCCCATCCTCGTACTTATCCTTCCGATCCCTATCCTTGTCATCATCCTCACGATCCTCTTCCGTACCTTCCAGATCCTGATCGTCATCCTCATACTCTTCTCTCCCTCATTCCAGCAATACTCTCTCGCCGCCACCCACCGACTCTTTAAGTCTCCTCTGCCAGCAGGGTCTTCGCGGTCTCTTGGAATCCTCGGTTTCTCTGTCGCTCACAATCAGATTTCGATCTTACCGGTCTCTATCGGTCTCTAACGTTCTCTGTGGGTCTCTATCGCTAATATTTCAGTTCTTAACGTTCCCTACAGCTCCCTATCGTTCCATATCGTACCCTACGTTCGCTATCGTTCGCTGTCGTTCCCTATCGGCGTCTACCGATCTCTATCACTCATATTTCGACTCCTCTCGATCCCTGTCGGTGTCTATCGCACATGTTTCGGTATCAATCGTTCCCAAACAATTTTTGTCGCTCAAATTTTGGTCTCTATAGCTAATATTTCGAACTTTATTGGTCTGTGTCGTTAATATTTTCACCTATATCGATATGTATCGGTCTCTACCGCTAATATTTCGGTCTCTATCTTTCTGTACCGTTCTCTGTCGATCTGTAGCGGTATCTACGGCACATATTTCGATTTCTATCGTTCCAAACAGTTTCTGTCCCACATATTTCGGTCTCAATCGTTCTGTACAGTACTCTGTCGATCTCTCGCGGTATCTGTGGCACATATTTCGGTATCTATCGTTCCCAAATGGGTTCTGTCACACATATTTCGGTCTCTATTGATCTGTACAGTACTCTGTCGATCTCTGGCAGTATCTGTGGCACACATTTCGGTATCTATCGTTCCCAAATGGTTTCTGTCGCACATATTTCGGTCTCTATTGGTTTCTATCACTAATATTTCAATCTCTTTTGGTCTGTGCAGTAATCTGTCTATCTCTAGCGGTGTCTATTGCACATATTTCGATTTCTATCGTTCCCAAACAGTTTCTGTCGCACATATTTCGGTCTCAACCGTTCTGTACAGTACTCTGTCGATCTCTCGCGGTATCTGTGGCACATATTTCGGTATCTATCGTTCCCAAATGGTTTCTGTCGCACATATTTCGGTCTCTATTGGTTTCTACCGCTAATATTTCAATCTCTATTGGTCTGTATCGTTAATATTTTCGCCTTTATCGACATTTATCGGTGTCTACCGCGAATATTTCGGTCTCTGTCGTTCTGTACAGTTCTGTGGCGATGTCTAGCGGTATCTGTCGCACATATTTCAATGTCTATCGGTCCCAAACAGTTTCTGTCGCTCAAATTTCGGTCTCTATTGGTCTCTACCGCTAATATTTTGAACTCTGTTGGTCTGTATCGTTAATATTTTTGCCAATGTCGACGTTTATTGGTTTCTATCGCTAATATTTCGGTCTCTGTCGTTCTGTACAGTTCTGTACCGATCTGTAGCGGTATCTACGGCACATATTTCTGTTTCTATCGTTCCAAACAGTTTCTGTCCCACATATTTCGGTCTCAATCTTTCTGTACAGTACTCTGTCGATCTCTGGCGGTATCTGTGGCACATATTTCGGTATTTATCGTTCCCAAATGGTTTCTGTCGCATATATTTCGGACTCTATTGCTCCTTATCATTACTATTCTAGCTTCTACCGTTCTGTATTGTCCTCTAACGAACTCTGTCGCCGTCTGTTGATAACATTTGGGTCTCTAACGAAATCTGTCAGTATTAGGTACCTCTGGAAATGAATTTTTTCATTCACGTACTCCACAAATAATATATTTTCGAATCGGGTACTCCAGAAAGTGAATTTTTTCATTCAGGTACTCCAAAAATGGTACATTGTCGAATCAGGTACTTCCAAAAGTAGGTTCTTTCATTCAGGTACTCCGAAAATTAAAAATCCGGTACTTCCAAATGCGACATTTTCAATCAGGTACTCTGAAAATTGATATATTTAAGAATCAGGTACTTCAAAAAGACAGTTTTTGCACTCAGGTACTCCTGAAATTGATATACTTAAGAATCAGATACTCCCAAAACCCAGTTTTCCATTCAGGTACTCCGAAAATCCGACTATTTTAAAATCAGGTACTTCGGGAACTGAATTCCTGGGATACCTGAATGAAAAGACTCATTTTTGGAAGTACCTGATTCAGAAATATATCAATATTCGGAGTACCTGAATGAAGAAGAGCATTTTTGGGAGTACCTGATTTTTGTATATATCAGTTTTCGGAGTACCTGATTGTAAAATCAGACTTTGTTTAGTACCTGATTTTTAAATATATCTATTTTTGGAGTACCTGAATGAAAAAGTCACTTTTGGAAGTACCTGATTTTTAATTTTCAGAGTACCTGTATGCTAAAAGTCACTTTGGGAAGTACCTGATTCTTAAATATATCAATTTCAGGAGTACCTGAGTGCAAAAACTGTCTTTTTGAAGTACCTGATTCTTAAATATATCAATTTTCGGAGTACCTGAATGAAAGAACCTACTTTTGGAAGTACCTGATTCGAAAATATACCATTTTTGGAGTACCTGAATGAAAAAATTCACTTTTTGGAGTACCTGATTCGGAAATATATTATTTGTGGAGTACGTGAATGAAAAAATTCATTTCCAGAGGTACCTAATACTGACAGATTTCGTTAGAGACCCAAATGTTATCAACAGACGGCGACAGAGTTCGTTAGAGGACAATACAGAACGGTAGAAGCTAGAATAGTAATGATAAGGAGCAATAGAGTCCGAAATATATGGGACAGAAACCATTTGGGAACGATAAATACCGAAATATGTGCCACAGATACTGCCAGAGATCGACAGAGTACTGTACAGAACAATAGAGACCGAAATATGTGCGACAGAAACTGTTTTGGAACGATAGGGACCGAAATTTGTGCGACTGAAAGTGTTTGGCAACGACAGATACCAAAATATGTACGATAAATACCGGTAGAGGTCAACAGAGAACGGTACTGACCAACAGAAACCGAGATATTAGCGACAGGGACCGAAATTTGAGCGACAGAAACTGTTGGGGAACTATAGAAACTGAAATATTTGCGATAGACACCGACAAGGACCGATAGCAGTCGAAATATGAGTGATAAAGATCGGTAGAGAGCGATAAGGAACGAGAGCGTACGATAGGGAACGATAGGGAACGTTAAGAACCGAAATATTAGCGATACAGACCGACGGAAGTCGAAATATAAGCGATGCAGAACGATAGAAATCAATGGGGACAGAAATATGAGCGATAGACACTGTAGCGGCACTTCCCGACCTCGCCAGCAGAGGGTTCAGCGGCGCACAGACTTTCCCGCAAGTCCACGACCATCCTGCGCTCTGTATATATACAGCTACGACCTGACCCTCACTATCCCGCGTCTAAGGCACGGGCCTGCTAGGTAGCCTTACTGATGAGTCCACTAGTAGCAGGCCCCGGACGAAACGCTCTATCCTCTTTCCTCCTTCCTTTCTTTTCCGAAATCCCCGCTCAGCACCAACCGCTTCAACACCGATATGGAACGATGGAGATCGATAATCTACGATAAATACCGTTAGAAAACAGTAGAGACCGATAGGGAACGATCCGGAACGACAAGGAACGGTAGGAACCGATGGAGAGCGAATGAAACCGATAGGGAACGAAATATTGGCAGCAGAGGTCGACAGAAATCGACATATAAAAGTGGTGCAATACGATAGAGACCAATGAGGTCAAAAATATGAGCGATAGAAATCGATAAGATCGAAATCTGATTGTGAGCGACAGAGAAATCCAAGAGACCGCGAAGACTCTGCAGGCAGAGGAGACTTAAAGAATCGGTGGGTGGCGGCGAGAGAGTGTTGCTGGGATGAGGCAGAGAAGAGTATGAGGATGAAGATCAGAATCTCGAGGGTACGGATGAGGATCCGGAGGATGATGACATGGATAAGGATGGGGATCGGAAGGATGAGGACGAGGATGGGGATCGGGAGTATCAGGATGAGGATGTGGACTGGACGGATAAGGACGAGGATGAGGATCAGGGTAAAGATGGGGAGAATGAGGCTGAGGATGGGGATCGGCAGAATGAGGGTAATGCTCGGGAAGAGGTACTGGAGGATGACGTAGTGCAGGAGCAGGATGATCAGGAGGAGGAGAAGGAAGAGGAGGTTCGGGATCAGGAAGCAGTCGGCGGAAGACTGACTGGGGACCTTACGTTGTGTCGTATTTATAGGGGAGCTCGGTGGTTATTCGCGTAGTGCGGAAACTCGAAATCCAATCAGAGTTGTTTGCTGGAGTAAACGCTGAGTGGAAATTCGGCCTCGCGCATTGGTCGGTTCAGCTGTATACGCGCAGTGCCCACATCTGCCACCACTTCGTTTTTCAACTCACCAATAACACAAGAGTTTCATTGTTGCTTCGTAATTTATTTATCTCGTGTGGTTTGTCGGAGAAATAATGAGAGCAGGAGGCTAGAATTGTTCCTTTTTATTTTATTGTTCCTTCGGAGGTTACAGTTATAATTCTTCGCTGTTTTGTTGGTCGGCCGCTTCTATACAGTTTTCCGACTGTACGTCCGACGATTTTCTAAAATCTTATTGGTTCGGGGCTACTGATTAAATCCTATTGGGTCGGAGCTACGAACAGTTTTTCGAAAGGAGTTGCTCGCGGTCCCGCGAGCCGAGACGAAACGAAAGACGATGCACCGAGCAACGCAAGCCGTTTCGGCGCGTTTGTCGAATTACAGGATTTACTTTATGGTTCGTAGTATTAATACACATGTATGTGTATTGTTAATTTAATTATAAGTACCATATTAACTCGAATTTAAGATGCTATTATTATTATTATTTTCATATGGCAGACCAGAATCTACTATTATTAATATATTATTATTATTTGTTTGAAATCGTTTCGAGTAAGCAATGGAATTAAATGAATTTTCACATGGATCATGTTATTTTCTTTTTAGAAACATGTAATAGACGTGTGAGAACAAAGATTTTAATAGAAAAGTTGAACATAGGACAAGGAATTCAAGTAACCACAAGCTCTTGCATGTCTGCTTTGCTTTTTGAATGCCATGTCTCAAACTTAAATAAGAACAAATCTTTCAAATTAAGAACCAACTTGAAACGAATTCATTCCTACAAGATATTTTCATGCATCGTGGAAACAATAAAAAATCCAAACCTGTTTAAGCGAGATGTGAGTTAATGAGAGATGACATCGAAATTTGTCCTATGGTGGAATCACATCGTGAAATAATTGTCTGATGATATTAAAGTCTTTTGCGAGACACGAAATTTCTGTCTGATCGTGGATCTCCGCCTTAATGGAATTAAAGGGATTCAAAATTTGATTCGAAGACAAAATGAAAAATCACTGCTTGAAATAAGAAATGTCAATCAGTGGTTTTGATTTTGATTCCCACCATCAATACATAGCGCTGTGATGTAAAGCCAGTCACAATCGATACGGTAGGATGTGACACGAGAATGATAAGAGGGCTCGCGAGCCCTCCGAACGTGTGACACAAAAATACATTGGATAATAGGTCCACTCTGTTGTTTGTCGGTGGTTAAATCTCTTTTCTTCTTCAGGAGCCGAGTACGAATTTACTAACAGTACCGTCTTTGGTGGTTGGATTGTGTTTGATTCTCAAGATCGCCGCTCTTAAACACAGAGGGCGCAAGAAAATCAGTGGTTTTTCGAGAAGTCGGTATTTCAGACCATGTGACACGAAGTCTCATATGATAGGCTTATTCTGCAGTTTGTCGATGTCCTCCTTTTCGACCCCTGCTAACACCTCTTATCACCGTGGGTTTATTATTGACGGTGCAGTGCTCTGTTCTTATCAATGGTCGTCAACATCTGTTTAGCCTTATCAGATATGTTATCTGGAGAAACTCGACAGACTCCGCCGATTTAAAAAATATAGAAATAAACAATTTTTACCTAATATTTATTTATACTTCACCCAGTCATACAAATTACTAACGGTTTACATTTCCCTGTTGTTTATAATGTAATTACAAAAATTGATACAAGTAGGCAATTTCTATAACTCAATGTTTATGAATGCATATGATGAATAACATAGGTGTTTAAGCTTTCGAAGGTTTTAAAAGTATGCCTTCGTTGTTTTTATTTGGTACGTAATTTACAACTAAAATGACATCGGCGAATTCGAAACTGTAATGATTCAGCCAAAGTATTTCTCTAACGCTGGCAAGTCAGGGGACGAGGGTCGTCCGATGTCCCAGAATTTTACTTTCATTCAAAAGCATGGGTTTAGGAGAGCACCTTCCCTCTGCTAGTGTTGCAAACGATATCCTATCTTAAGGGAGGATCTCCGAATAAATTGCAGAAGGAAGTGACAGTTTAAACCTACCCTTTTCGGTGGCCAGCCCGAAGAACGTGCGACCAAGAAGAATTTATCGATCCCTCGACGTTTTCTTTCTTCTCACTGGAACCTTGGGGTGTCTGGTTGGGCGGGGGGTGAATCGAGACGGAATTAAAGATGGCGGTACTTTTTCCACTGTTTCAGCCCCTTGGTGGGGGGGTGGCTCGACTTGGTGGGGTGAAAAATGGCTGGAAATATTTTCGAAGGTGATCGAAGCAGGGGTGGGTTCGTCCGCACCCCTCCGGAACTCGAGGCCCCAAGATAATGGCAGTGGACAGATCCGAGTGGCCGCCATTGATCTGAAAATACGTTCGTTTATTTCTGTTCTGTGTTGAAAAAATAATAAATAAAATGTTCAGGACGAATTTTAGTTTTTGCACCCATTGTTCAGTGATGTACGTGTTCGCGGAAGGAAATGCTTTAACTGAACGATTGTCCGAACAAGTTGGGCAAAGAACGTTCTATAAAATGTTTGAAAGGGGGTGTTGCATCGCTATTTTCTCGTGGAAGCTCGCGAGGAGAATAGTCGATCGTTCCGGGTATTTCGAGAACCCATTCCACCCCCATCCGTCAGGGAAATATCTTTTTCTCCATATTTTCTCCGGCTGCACGGTGTATTGACCGACCGTTCGCTATTTGCCTCGGAGCTTTCTCGAGACCGAGAAAACGCTCGGCTTTTGTTTTTATTGCTCGAACGCGGTTGGTCTGTAAAGGAGGGAAAAGAGGGCAGAAAAAGGGGTGGAGGGCAAGCAGGGGGTGGAAAGGAAAAGCAAATGAGGCTTGATGCTTCGGGGCTGTGAGAGGATGAGGCCAGTAATGCGAATGCTATGCAAGAAATCGCGAGTGCTTTCTCTGTTTCTCTCTTCACCCCTTTTCGCCCCCGTCCAGGAACTTTTCCTCCAGCAAAAACTCCGCCGGAACTCGCCGGCTGCTGAAAGAAAAACGATGGAGAACGTTGATCGAACGCGTTTCGCGTTGTCGATACCACGAACCTCTTTTCCGACCAGAAAGCGGAGGCTGATGAGATTGTAGAGGGATGGAACGCAACCCTCGTTGCCAAGGGTTTTGAACCGTCTGTATGATGCAATGTACGTATCTACTCGGAGTCGAAATTCATTGAACAACGATGAACGGTTTTCCACGGACGGGATCGCTCGACCGTTGCAGACTTTCCCGGGTCGAGTGTTTCGAGTTTCGCGCGTTTTATAGGATAAATCGGACTAGACGTACGCGGATCGACGCGCTGATTACGCGCGGTAAGTGGCTGGTTGGTAATTACACGGAGCCCGAAGAACCGAGGGACGAGAAGAGACCGAAGCGCAGCGCGTTTCGGGGATGGCCTAAATGCGGTGGACCGGTATGCAAAACACCGGTTGACCATCGTCCCTTAAAAAACCCCGCTTCCGAAAATCTTTTCCGAGGGTTGAATTCCAGCCATCTGCTCCTGACCCCCTCTCACCCCTTCGGTCGCTGATTCTCTCCCCTCTCTGGCTGCTCCGCTTTCTCCGTTGACGAATGCACTCAATTTTTATTTCTCCGCGAGCTCTCGACGGAGCAACTTGAAGCTCCGACGTCGAACGTTTCAGGACCGACGAAAACGCGATGGAAGAGTTCCAAAGGAATCGTTTTGAACCGAGGAAAGGGGACGCATCGATCGACTGGGAATTCGACGGGCAATGGTATAAAATTACAGGGAAAGGGGCGGGCCGGGTGAGGGTCGGGGGTGGTCAGTTAGCAGGACTGTTTATCGATTTAATTGCACGGCAATTAGTCGGCCGTTTGTCGTTAAATTTCGTCCGGAGCGGAACGGCGATTCGCTTATTTAACCGATGATTAATAGCAGCCAGTTTTATCTGTAGCGAACAAATGACGGTAATGGGTAACCGGAAACGCCATAGCGGCCGAAGCACCATCACCATTAGCGGTCACGGGGGAAACGGGCGGTTCCTGACACCTCCGACCTCCGCGCTCCTCCGGAATAGTTTTTCAATTTTCACGGACGATCGGCCAGCCCGCCGTCGCAATTTTCCCGTCGCTTGGCTTCTCGATTATCCGCGTAAACCTCGGCGAACTCGGATTCGCGAGAGAATTCGTCCCGATTCGTCTTTCCTCGGCTCATCCGCTCGATTATCGCACGCCTACGCCTCCCGATTCGAGAGATCGTTCGTTTCGGTCGAAGCGCCTTCGACTTTCCGCAACGATTTCGAATTCCGCCGGAAAGCACGGAGGGAAACCATGGTTCTCGGGGCTCGGAGAAGGGTTTGGGACGCCGTTGGATAAATTATGATGTCATAACGGAAAAACAAAAGATGCTACCTTCTCGGAGGGAGTAATAAAGCCTCCTCTGATCGAACTATAAATTTAAGAACCTTTGTTTTTACGGAGTTCGAAGCCGGCGATGTCGAAACTTTCAATCCCCGGCGCTCCGAGCTTTTTTCTTAAAACGAGGACACCTTGATCAACGATCGTTTGATCTTCAAAGGACTAAACCGGAGCGTCGAAATGATTTATTCCTCGAGAGACTGTTAATTCCTCTGCCCCGGAGGTTAGTAGGGCAAGAGAGCGAAGGGTTGATACGAGGGGTTGCGCACGAAAGAGGACGGGTCGAAGACTCGTGTATGGTTAAACAGGTTTCGGACACCCGGAAGCCGTATGGCCGGTGTTTTTTCCTATGTCGCTGATCGTCGGGACTGCGTGCAGCCCAATATCACCCCTTCCCGTCTCATTTCAACTCTCATCAATGAGGGGTGGCTCGATAAACAATTACCGTACACCGTACGACTCTCTGATGCAGAAAGAAACGCTCGGGGACGAAATTGTGTGGGCGAAAGGTAAAGAGAGCCGTCTTGGTGTCTGGCGAGCGTGCGATCTTAATTAAAGAAAAGTCGAGGATCATTAAGCGTGCGACCCTTGCGAGTAACCACCCCCGCGAATGGGCCAAGGCATATAGATGTCGTTGATCGCGGGCCACTAAAAACTCCGCCGGTTTGAAGCGTCGTTCGGCTGTTTTACGCGCTTCTAAAAAGTGCCAGGAAGGCGGTAGAGGGTGGTTCCAGGGGGGTGGCCTCGTAAACTCCTGGGAAAAGCAGGATAGCTGGCGTCCAGTCGTAAAAAGATCGGACCCGGGGTCGTGTAAAAATCTTTAAACCTTCTCCGGAAGGCTCTCGGTCCTCGTTTTTCGTGAATTTATTTCTTCATCAAGCAATCTCTTTGGAACGAACTCGCTTTCAACGATGACGAACAACCGAGACGTCTTTTAAATTATTCTTTTTCACGTCGGGCCTGATATTCGGCGTTTCTTCAAATTTGCCAGCGACCGGAGGAGAAAGAAAAATTAAATAATCGATTTAAATAGCTGCGATTTCTCCGGGAACACGTGCACGCGATAACGAGAAGAGGTATTTCGGTTCGTTGGTGGGAGAGAAATAAAAGCAACCCCTAAAAGCCGTGAAGACGCCCCTCCATCGAGGTCATCCCCTTCTTTCGCTTCTTTCCCAGGTTTTTCCTCGTTTCTCGGGGAGGCGGAAGGAGGCAGAGGGAGGCCGGTCGCGAAGGCCGAGAGAAGAAAGGAGAACGTCGGGGGTGGTGAAGGGGGTTGGAAAGGCACGAAGAAAGAGCGAGGGAGCCTGTCGACCACCTTCGCCTCCCCGGTATTTCAGATAAGAATAAAGTAAACGGCGAATGGGGTTGCTGGAGGGGTGGCTGCAGAAACGGCCGGGCTGGGTGACGGGGGTGGCTGATGCTTCTCCGTATCAAAGCGAAAGGGGTGAAGCAAAAAGTACCACGATCGATGCTACCGGCCACACGGAATACAATGAAGACGTTGCTTTTCCTTCTTTTCAACCCCCTCTTCTCTCGTGCAACACCCCTGGGCGGGGGTGGCTGCTTCCCGGCGAAAGAACAGAAGGTTGAAAGTCTGCCGTTCCGGACCGATCGTTATTTGTTTATTATTCTAATGCCCTCACCCTTCTGCGATTGTCACTGTTTTGACCGCCTGATGAGCTGCCATAAAAAACGCGGAGACACTGAAACAACAGCCCCCGCCGTTCCATAATAGTCCCGTACAAACGATATTTCCTCGTCCGGAAGTTCGTGTTTTAATAGTCGTTAGAAGTTCGCTACAATTTTCCTCGGTGTTAACTGAAAAACGACGATCGTTACCCTTTTTTCACCGTCCACCCCCGACCAGCCGTCGGTTCGGCCGTAATAGAGGCGAATGGAGCGGCGGGGATGAATTTCCTAATTAAAACTCGCGGGGAAACTATTTAAAACTTAAAAAGGAACGAGGCTAGACCCAAAGCAGCAACCCGGGGCCCCATTATCGCCCTCGCCACGAGCAACTTTGGCAAATTATAAATTTCATCGGACCTGCCTCCTCGTTCCTCACCCGGCATACCCCCGCCGCGCCGCCCCTCTTGTATCTGTGCTTTTCTTTTTCTTCATCCTCCTTTCCACGTTCTTTCGCTCTTCTTTTGCCAGAGGAAAGACCACGAATTCGCTCCAGCAAATTGCGTTGATACTGCGGGACGAAAAGTCTGAGACTAATTGGAGTCGAGTTTCCAACTTAAATAAAAAAGATGAAATTAAATATCAATTAGAAAAAACGTTCTCTCTTTTCCTGTACAGTATTCGGTTGCGGTGAACAAGCGGAAGAGGTTTATGTCCCGTTGAAAATTAACGAGGGAATATTATTTTAAGCAGGCCGAAGCGGTGTTCAGCGTTCGCGGATGCATCGAAACAATTGCTAAGTATTCTCCGTTTCCGTGCGGCAACGCGGGAAATCGGAGGTTCTAAATCAGCGAGGGCGGAAAATCCGCGAAAAATTCGCAATTAATCGCCGTTCCACGGAAGTGGCTCGTTTCCCCGGAAGTGCAGGGCTGCCTCCGGGAAACGCCTGCACCCCGTCGTTTCGCTCTTTTTATTTCGTGAAACGGAGACTTACTTTAATGGCGGGCAATTAGAAGCGTCCTTTAAGCCGGGCCATAGATTTTTCCGCGCAGCTACCTCGCTTAAAGCTGGAAAATTTAGCGCCACTTTACAAGCCACTTGATGCATGCGGCCGACATGCACTCGATTCTCCGACTATTTCCCCTTTTACAACCCCTAGGAACATTCCAGCGCTCGTTCGAAACTCCGACTGCGGAAAAAGCGAGAAATATGCAGTAGAATTTTTATCATCGAATCCGGGAGACAATTTGGTGAATTGAAAAATCGTATGCGTCTATCGAATCGGGTATGGGGTAGTTTTAAAGATGCACCCCTACGGGAGTAAGTAGGGTAGCTGTTTTATCGGCCTCGGAAACTATGGATGCTGCCATCTGTAATAGTTCCCGGACACTGTGCGTGGAATTTCCTCTCGGTCGATCAAGGAGGAAATGTTCCGGAAAGAAAAGTGCTGATAAGGAGCGGAATACAGAGGGCGGCAGAATAAAGAAATCTGATAAAAAGCGTAAGAGTTGGAATGTGAAAAATCAAGCTAAAGCTAAAGTCCTGTATCTCTATTTATTTCACTCAATATAAGAACCTTTAAAACAAACATCTCTTGTTTATTCTTTTAGATGAGAAAAATATTGATAATCACAAGAATGAGACCCATTCTAAGCAAGACAGTAATTTTTCGTTCGTGTCTGTCGATTCGTCTCGTTCGAGTGGATGTCGAGAACACACGCGAGACATAAAAAATCAACGTACGCTTTGATTGAGCGAGTTCACTCTGAATCTATGGAAGCCGTCGAAATGATTGTCTTTCAGTTTTATTATGTACGATTTATTCTTTAAGACTATCATGTATATTTTGAATTTACGCTGAATAAAATCAAAGAAAAATACAAATAAACGTTCCATGGAGTTATGAATTTTTTTAAAAACCTGTCACTTTAATCGCGTCGATAAAAATAGGTGTTTGTTGATCGTTGGCAGTTCCAGTGGCGATTAATCCTCAAGCAAGTTGTCACGCGAGCGGCTGCCGTGCCGTCTGTAAATCCGTAACAGGTTTGTCCATTTTGAATAAATAAATAAAACGGCTACGGATCGATGGCGCGCGCTCGCCTGGCAAAAATCTGTTTCCCATCGTCGCTAAACGTCACATACCGCCCGGATCCTCGCTAATGAACTTTATAATTAACGCGACAGACGCGCCCGGATTACACGGTGTCGATCGAGTCGCGGCGAATGAAACGATTATCCGGGCCTACCCTCCGACCATATTGCTCGAGATCGACTGCGAAATTAATCGATTGATCGCGTCACGCGACCGGGGGTCACCGATCGCACGTGATTTTCGCGAAATCGATTACCGAGAACTTTTATTTCTGGATGAATGCTCTGATCTCGCCTCGAGGCTTTATATGCAGACTGCCATGGAGCAGAGCAAAATGGACGCTGCACAGATTGTCAAAAAGTAAAGGGTAGGACGAATAACCCCTCCGTTATTGCTACCACTGTAAACTACTTTCGTTGTTATTGGTCATAAGTTGCTATTGGATCCCTGAATCGAAGCGCGGGTCGTCCAGAATTCTGGATATCGTTCGAAAACGAAAGGGCATGTCGCCCGGCGGCGAAGGACGATCATCCAGGCTTTGAAGAAAAAAATCACGTGGACCAGCGGAAGAGGGTTAGCGGGAAGCCCCAGCAGAAAGCAGACAGGAAGCTAGCTAGGCTTAGGCTCGTGGAAAATGCGGGATTTCAATTTGTTGGTCGAGTTCCGAGACGTGTCAGGATGCAGGGTGCTTGGTCGGAGGGTGTACAGGGCGCCATAGTTCGGTGGCCCCACCCCTGACGCGTTGCCTCTCGACTAGGGTCGTGGATCGTAGAAGAGGCGAAGAGGGAGGGGTGCAAGGAACTCCCGGCAGGGCTGCGAATGATATAGGGGCTGCGACGCCATTTTGAATTAGCCGTGCTTAGAGAACGCGTGCTGCAGAGAGAGACGAAAGAAGACGGAGGGCGAAAGAGAAAGGATGAGACCGAGGGGGTGGGGGTTAGCGAGATTTTTAGGAGACCCTTAGCAATGGTCGACCGGCCCTCCAGCCCCTTCGACGAAACTCTAAACGCAGTTTTGCCCCTCTAAGCGACCGCGTTACCTTTCCCTTTTACGGAAAAAGATCTCACTGCCTCTTCCGTCCCTTCGAATTTCTCCCTTGGCCCTGGATTCGATCCCTCTCGGGCCTATTCGAGTCTGCGAAAATTTGCGAAACTATGGCAACGGGAACGTCGGTGGCGTTTGAAAAGATAGTACACGGTTTCATCGAAAAACGTGGCACAAAAGAAAGCGTTTAAACCCTTTGCATGCTCGACCACGAAGAACTTCGAGATTTAAGATTATAGTTTAATTCATTGCAGCACAAGCTGAGTCAGTTTTTAATGATAAGCGTTTATAAATTTTGGGTGGAAAGACATCGCTTCTAATTTTTGAGAGTGACGCTTGATCTTCAAAAATAATAAATAATAATATTAAAAAATTCTCAGAGTGTAAAGGGTTCAAGAAATGCCGAACAATCGGACACTCGTGGAACCAGTTTCCTCACCCAAACTGCTTACAATCATCTTCTTCCATGCACTTTGTTGTAAAACTAATTTAATTTTTTTCTAAAAGATATTGCCACGTCTCTCCGTGACTTATAACGCTCCCTGAAACGCGCATCAATCTTTGGATGTACTTTCGCTTTTCTGTGCGGCGAAGGCAAAGGGAATTAACGAACTGATGCAACGAGAGGATACGATTATCGTTGACTTCTTGTCGGCGCGTAATCGAGGCAATCGTTAAGCGAACGCGATTATAATAAAATTATTCGGGAGCGTGATTCGTGGACGGGCACGGGCACGGCCACGGGCACGGGTTCCGAATTTGCGTGGGGAATTAAATACGCGCAATTATACGCAGCCGCCGGTTAATTATTCAGTCGATCGGGCCAATTAATTTTTGTAAGCGTCTCCGGGTAGCTGGTCGGTTGTAATTCGATACGCGTGTATTGGCAGGCCCGATAATCCGTTTTCGCCCCGTGTCGTCCTGTATCAGCCGTGAAATTAAATGACTCGCTAACGAGCTCGATAAAAACTCGACGACCTAATTTCCTCGTTTCACGGCCCTCCCGTTGATTTCACGATTTATCGAGCGCAAATACACCCCCGCTCGCTGTTTAGTTAATAAGCTGCTCGTCCATCGATCCGCCCTTCTCCCTCTTTTTCGACTCGCCCCTCAATCTTTCCAATTTCACCCAGAATCCCTGACTCTCTTCTCGCACGAACCGATCTGAAGACGGAGCGATATCTGCATCGTGAAACGGCATGCGCGCAGTTCCTTAAATCGCACGTGGGTGAACTGTTCGCTGCGCAAGCAGATAATAAGTAATCCGAGCGGAATGATTGAACGGTCTTACAAACGTACAACGATCTTAAAAAGATTGCCCAGAACTCCGGAGTCGACTCTACTGCCAGTGAGCCGGATTACCGCTCGCAACGCACCGATCGATCAACCGTAGGATTCGTGAATGAAATTAGAGTGCAGGGAAACAACGAAGGCATTGCAGGTGTGCGTTTGAAAATTTTCACGCGGCCAGGTTGATCGTTCCGGAGGTGGCGGTGCACGAGAGGTGAGCACAGGGTCGGCGTTGCAACGAGGGTGGCGAAAGAGGGCGGGGGTGGCGGCGGTGGTGTCGGAATGCGAATTCGGACATCGTGGCCGGTTCGAAGGGGGCGCGAGGTTGGGGATGAAGGGGGTGGAGAGGAGGAGGGACCCGTCCGTCCCGCAAATTTCGACGACCGGCGAGATTTCGCTTGTCCCCGTGTCCATATAATCACCGTGCTCCGAATTCCAGCACCGAGATAGTTAGGGCACTTGTGGCGTGCTACGCGCCACTTTCGCAGTTTCTTCCGATTTTTTCCTGTTCTCCGCCGTCGAATCGACGGTTCGACGCTCGTCACCGCGCGTCGCATAATCGCCGTTCGTCGACAAACCGCATGATCGAGCCCCGAAATCGAATGACGGAACGCCTGCCGCGCCTTGCATCCGCGCCACGGAATGCCGAAAAATGCATTCGTCCCCCGTGGTCCGTTCACCCTCGACCCGGGATCATCGATCATCGTCGCGCACCTCGTCATTAACGGATTCTTCGTATACCTTGCGACAGCCGCACCAAATATTTCGCACTCCGTACCTTTTCGGTTTTCAATGATGTTACATGATTCATAGATATCGATTCGTCTTTAATATTTGGTAGCACCGCTGTATACCGTTGCAGTCTATCCATGTTCTATTAATTTTCATGAAATGTTTAAGCAAATCCCCCGTGCAGGGTAATAATATCAATTAAATTGTCGATTATTCATTGGCCGTGCGCGTTAGTCTAGAATGCGTGTGTGAAGTTAACGGAGAATGTATGTGCGTGGTCCTCGATTAATGGTGACGGTGAGGGAATTATATATTAGTGGACTGGAAGAGGGAGTATTGATTGTTTAATTACCGAGTGATGTCTAAAAATACGTAAGAATTGTCAATGGGAAGCGGAGATTCGTCCGCTGCTTATGTTCAAAGACTCACCGCACAATGTCTTGCTCAAAAAACTGCTTCGGGCCAACAAAGTTGAAGAACGATGGCTGAAATTCTTGAAAATGCTGTGCGTTCCAAACGTCGAGTATTTTTTGCAAATGAATCCTCCTCTTCTGGATCGGTATCGCTTTTCAGACTTCGAAATCTCCACGAATCGCATTTTGCGCACGAAAAATTGGACCACAGGACGGGACGAAGCGAAAGGGAGGAGAAACTCGCGAGAATCGAAATTTGCGTGAATTTTTCCACGGCCCGCGTCCGACTGACCTCGCCCTTATTTTTCGACCCCGTTCATTCCTTGCTCCCTCCTCGTCGTCAACCCCTCCTAACCCCTTGGATTTTTACGATTCTGCGCGGATGGAAAAATCGCCTTTTTCCAACGGCCGAGCCTGCGCGCTTCCGTTTCGCCCGATTCTTCGGGGAATTTCTTGCGAATTTTTTGACCGAGTTCCCAGAGATTTTTGGACCGGGGGACGAATCGCTGGTAAGTGCGCCTCAACCTATCGATTGCAACCATCGTTGACACGACCCCTTGGGGATAACTTCGTGTCGTTGCAGCATTTTATTGCCCGTGTGCACGTTGACGCTGTTCCTCCCTTTGTATCTTCTCTGCACGGTGAAATCAATGCGCAGCTGATTAATCAATTCATTACTGAATTTTGGATCGGGAAGGATGTTTGTTAGGATAGACTATGAAACGAACGAGCTGCGGCGGTCATGATTATGAGTTTAATAGGATTACGATGCAGCTTTCGTCGGCACTTTTTGATCCGTTGTTTCGTTGAAAATTAATTACCTCGTCGTTGGTCGAGATTCGCGAATGAATGACTAAGTTAGCGGAGCTGAATCACGCGATAAAACTATAATTCAAGGTTTTTTAATTATTCGTACGGAACAAAGGACGGCGGACGATTAATCGACGCCATTGCAACTGGCAATTCGATCGAATGATATTCCAGTGACGGAATATAATATTAACGGAGCTCGATTATCAGAACCTTGATTAATATTTCATGGTATTTCGATGCAACCAGCTACGAAATATGTGTGTTCGATCATTCAGCAACGGAATAAATGTCTCGCTCTGTTGCGATAAATTATCAGAATTTCGGGAAACGTGAATTTCAATCGATTCACCGAAACCGGACCGCGTCGACGAGATACTTCGAAACGTCGCGCCGGACGTGTCGAACGACAGCCTCGCCACCTCCAAACAAACGCGAAGACGGAAGCCAGTCGACGCGGATCCATCATCGAGGTATAAATCCGCGAAACGGGCGGGGGTGGTTTCCAAAGCGAGGCCGGCATCGGGCAACTATTATTCAAGAAGCTGGCGCTGTCGGATAAGGGTGGCGTCTGAAGCCGGACGAAGTCTGAAGGAATAGCTGGGGGTGCGGGGGTGGTCGAATCGTGCCTCGCGAGACCATAGATTCGTCGGTCGTTCCGAAATTCTCGCGCACCTCCGGAATACACACAGACGCGATTAAAGAGTGAGTCGGAGTGGGAGAAAGAGAGAAGAGCACGCAAATACATACTCGCGCGCGCACACAGACAGAGGGAGAAGAGAAGAGAAGAGAAGAGACGAGAGGGTGAACATATAAATTCGCTTCGCGGAATAAGGATCGGCCCCTTTCAGACGTCGGCGTAGTGGCAAGGGGGTGGCGTGAGTCCTAGTAGGGGGTAGGTCGGCCGAGGTAGGAGGGTGAGTGCCACCTTCTTGGATCAATAAATGATTTAACATTCACAAAATGGCGGGTGAGCCCCCGGCGGGGGCGGAGAAATAATATAATCTACCTTAGACTCTCTCTGCCGGCTTCCTCCACCCTCTTCGTATCGTCGTTCAGGGGTTGACGGAGGGGTAAGGCAAGACGTAAGGGGGTTCTTGGGGTGGCTGCACGAGGCTGGGCGCGTCCCCCTTTTCCAACTACCCCGTTTCAACCCACCCCCGCATCGTCAGCAGACTCGAGAACTCCGGCAATACCTACGTTTCTGCTTGCAGCCGCTAAGAGGAACCTTCGCCGGGGGTTGGAAAAGGCGGACTATCGGCGAATTTTGACTTTTCAGATTCCGAGAATAGTTGGAGAGAAGCCGCCCGCTGCTCGGCCGACCGAGATCTCCCGGCCATCGAGAAAACGAGAAATCGACCGATTGAATTTCATCGGGCTATTCTCCGGGGGTGAGGTTCTTCCGGAAGAAATCGTGGAAGATGAAGGGGGAATACCGAAACCGCACTGAATTCGATGGGCTCGAATCAAAGGTTGGAAAAGGACGGCAGCGTCCACGAAATTGAACTGCGACTCTTCGAATACGTCTATGCCATCGATTTTTAAAGACGAAATTCTCCTTGAGGAGCAGCAGAAATTTTCGAAACTGAGAGGTTCCTCCGAACGGCGTATTTAACTGTAACGCGGGCGGTAAAGTGGATTTTAAGAGGAGGGTGAAGGTGTTCGGGTTCGTGGTAGACACGCGAGATCCCTAAATATTAAGGGGGCATTAACGTGGTCGGCCATTTTGCAGGGCTACAGAGGTTCGCGTGTGCGAACCTTCACCGTCGAATATTATTATATTATAAGGGGGTGCTGGAGCGCCTCCCAAGATTATGGAAATCGCGATGGGTATTAAGGGAAGGTGGTGTTGGCGGCGGAAAGGGGGTGAAAGGAACGCGGAACGCAACCCTCCATCTCCGACCTCGGCGAACTCCTTCGAGATTAGACGCGAAAATTCATTTCATGACGTTATACCTCCTTTTCTCACTAAACTCAGCTGTACGAATATAACGTCTGAACAGAGAAATTAAGTTCAATAATTTCCAGTTTCTGGATTTCTCGGGTCAGCGCGAGCATGAAGCAAAAGAATGTTCGTTTACAGGAATCGATACTTGAATAAAATAGCTGCCGCAACAGGAAATCGTCGTTACGAATCGCGAAGCTAATTGTCAGTAACGCGATCTTCGTAACGGTGGAAGTCGGAATAACATATTGGTCTTTATATTTTTAGCTTGGAGGGTGAATGAAACAGCCGAGCAGGGTCAATTTCTTCAGCCAATCTCCGAGATTCGTTAGCCGAATCGATGCGTCAGAATGTTTGCTGCAAGCGCGATCGCGTTCCGAAAATGGAATCCTCCAGAATTTCTCTGTGGTGTCGAGTCTAGTCGAGGATTTCGCGAATCGGTACGGTTTCGCGACGGGGTGGAAGTAAGGTGGCAGAGATTCGGAGGGTGGTTGGTCCCGTCACATATCTTCATTAAGGGGGTGGTAACCGGCAGGACAGGAGGGTACTTAGTTCGCGAAAGGGGGTGGGCAGGAAGGAGGCAGTAACTACCGTCGGAGAAGCAGCTTCGGAGTTCCTCCAAGTTTGTTGTGTGAGAAAACAGGGACTGATTTGAATTTATATTACTTGGCCTCCCCTCTGAATACGGGCCTGGCTAAGGAAATTTCCATATATCTGAGAAAGCCCCACGAAATGAATACCCCTGGCAAATTCGAATTTTGAACTCCGTTCGTCGATCGCTTCCGCACACCCGCGGACGGCCTCCTGTCTTCGACCACCCTCCACCCCCAGCGGATATCGACGAAACGTCGCGTCACGAATTTCCACCGAAGCGTCGCGAAACTTGCCGCAAAAAGAATGTTAATGACGCTCGAACGTTTGCACATTGTCCGCCAGTTATCGTTTCGTCTTTTTTATCGAAACTCGAACGGTTCGTTTCGGATAGTTTCGATGGATCGAAAGGCACGCGACGATGGGGAAACGAGAGAGGGTTTAATTCACCGAGTTCTCAGTGTCGAGCTCTTAATTCTCGCTTAACCCACGGCTTTTTACGCTAAATTTTCGCCGGTCTCACCCTCGTTACCGCAACAGGGGTGGGTTAGGTAGGTGGCCGGCTATGCGTTTAAGCACTTTTTAAACGTCCCGTATATTTATACCGCCCCCACGGTTTCTCTTTCTGTTCCAGGCTCTCGCGCGCCACCAGCACGAAACAATTAAAACGTCGAAACGAGGGTCCGACTGTTTCACGGAGAACCGTGTTTTCGCACCACCGTTTTCCACCGCCCACGCTCACCCTCCGCATTACATAATCCCGAATGAGAAAGAAGGTGTCTGCAGGCGGCTCTCTATTTTGCACGGATTCGCCTACCCCCTTCGTACCTTCCACCTCGCACCATACCGGAAAATCATTTCATTCTCGCACGTACGGTTCCGCGAAACTTTCCTCCGACTCCGACCGTTTTACTATTTCGTTCAATTTCCATTTCGGATGATCAACGGTGCGGTGTCCTCTCGATGGGCGTGCAACTTTTCCGTTCGACGCGAGACACGTTGTCAAGGGGATGATAAATTAGTTTTACCGTTTCTCGAGTGATTCGAAGCGTAAAAAAAAATTCGGATGAACCATAATCAAATCTTTCGTACAACCTGCGAGTCGGGGCGTGCGACGTCTTCCATCTTGTGGGAAAATCGAAGTTTCGAACGATCGGAGAGCTCGACGATCGACGAGAGACGATCTTTTTTTTTTCTCGAGACACGATGCTCCGAAACCCGTCGCGCGTTCTTCGTTCGCGATGTTCCTTCGTCTAGAAACAATACAAGACTGTCGAGTATCGTATCGGAGACGGCGAGCGTCGACTTTCAAAGATAAACCTGTTGGACACCCAGTCGCTGACCAGTCACGTGAGAATCGCAACGCGTTCGCCCGATGAGCATTGTGAAAACAAGACTCGCTTTCCGTGGGCCGTGAATGTGGGACAGCTTCGCCAGAATTCCCACAGGACTGGTCCTAGTAACCTGTTATCGTTGTTTCTACTTGCGTGCTTCGCAAATAGATACTGACCAGTCGCTGACTGGTCAAGTCGGTCCGTCAAGACCACCGGAAACTAGTCCTGCGCCCGAGAAACTCGGGGGATCGTCTTTCGAGGCCCCGGAGGTTTCTTTGAAACTATCCTAGTCTTTTCGGGTCGCCGAAGCCGTCGCGAACTTGAACTTCTGGCGTAATCTCAACATTTTATCGAAATTATTGTTTGACGTGTGAAAAATGAGGCCTCCTCTTGTTTACACTATGCGAAAAAATCACGGATCTAGCCAAATGTGAAACATTTTTTATAGAGATTGTGTTCAGAAGACCGCGAGATTTAGTGTAAGATATTTGACAATTTTTTTATCCACGATATAACGATCAGTCAATCTGAAAAACTTAAATGATTCGTGAAGTGAGTTTTTGATTTATGTATATTTATACAGTGTACATCGGGGACTCGGAAAACGTGAAATGTTAAAGTTCGAGCAGGAAAATTGTAGATATTTCGTAGAGGATTTCGGGGAGGAAGACGCGGGTGAAATTTTGGCGACGCGGCGCAGCCATTTTCCGACGGCACACAAGCGTCGCGACGGCCATTCTAGACAGCTAGAAGATTGGAAATATCGAACGCGTTAATCGCCGGACGAATTATTAAAACGCTGATAATTCGTGGGGTCGATATTCTCTGCATGGTCTTGTCTCGCGATAAATTATTTTCGTCTGCAAATTTCAGCTCCGTGATCTCGAATCTCTCGCGAGTCTACCCTCTCTACAAAAATTTTTAAAATTCTTCCCTCGAATACTTATCAGCTGCATCCAATATCCAGTAACCCAATTCTACACTAATGTTGTAATTTATAATCTTTTGTCAATCTTTACATTCCACATTTATTATTCTTTTTGAAGCGACCGCGTCGTCAGAGTTTCCTGCGTGTCACATGTCGATGCGAAGTCTTCGAAATCGGTCACCTGATCGAGATGCGATTTCGGAGCATCGTTCCAGAGATTTTTTGTTAGCGTTCGAACGGATTGTTTGCACAGATCGCGATCGGACTCGTGTACATCGTGTTGCGGACAGCGGGCTCGTCCACAAAGGACGACAATGCTCATTGTCGTGGCCCCGGGAGGAGAAACTTAAGTTCTCAAAGGCGACAAGTGTACAATTAAGTCGTTAAGGGGACTTCCGGGAACTTGGACCGTGCAAGTTTTCGCACGAGAATGGACCTAAGCGGCCGTTGAACGGTTTGCAAATTGCAATTTCGTCGCCCTTCCGCGTTCACCGACCGTATCGATCACCGAAAGAACCATCGGAAGACCGAAGGAAATTCTCTAAAAACGATCGACTCGAAAGAAAATCATTTATTTCTACGTGGAGTAAGTTTGTTCTAATATTTACTTGTTTCATGATCACGTTACGACCGGATTGCCTTATGTATCGCGCTGAGTTTCATCTGCCTAGTGAGTGAATGAAAATTAATATTCATCACGACGCGAGCAACGAAGATGAACAATTTACACTAGCTGCTATGTTCCTGATAAATTTACACCGTGATAGCGGAAACGTGTGCCACAAATAAGATTCACAGAAATACATGTTTCAAACCAACGATCATACAGTTTCTCTCGAAAAAGCCGGTTTCCCCTCTTCGAGCTCTGATTCTCGATTTTTGGTCGAGACATCTCCTAACCGTTCGGACTTGATCGAACGATTTCTCGAGATGGAAAAGCACGATTCGTTCGAATCGAATTTCTGCATGTTTCAAACGGGAGTTTCTGGAAGATGAGTGGATGAAATCGAGCGAATGAGTTCGAGAGGGTAGGCAAGGGTATCGCGAAGGGGTTGGTGTTTCGCAGGCAAGATCGACAAAGGGAAAGGCGGAAGGCGAAGGTCGTCGTTCGTTCGAGTCCGTTCGTTCGATTCGATATTCATCTGTAGATTGAATTCAATTTCCCCGTGGGTATCCTGGCGTCGAGAATCGCGAGTCGTTGCACGACGGGGGTGGTCGGAGAGAGAGAAAGAGAAAGAGAGAAAGAGGGAAAGAGGGAAAGAGAGACGGAGAGGGAGAGGGAGTTGGAAAATAGGAAGGTGAAAGGGTGGGTTGCAGGGTGCAGCATTGAAAACCGCCGCCTACCTCCTCTCGCCATCTCTAAGAGGAGATAAAACGAGCCGTGTGCACCAGCCACCCCGCGAACGACACCCCCTACAGCCAACCCCCCCGCGTTTGCAGCCCCCTGAAGCCCCTCGTCTCTCCAACTATCTCTTTCTCTCGCTCACGATGCCAGAAGGTACTACGCCATCTCGAGAAACTCTCGTGGAGAGCAGCAGGGTGGTTCGAGACGCGCAGAGGGGGTTGGAAACTGTTTTCCACTCGGTCTTACCGTACTAACTGTACCCAACCTACGCTCGTATCATTAATTATCTAAATTGAAGCTGCCACGGCGCACCCGAGTGTCTTACATCGAAATTCTCAAAGGAACCCTCCAACCACCCCCACCTTCCCTCCTCCCTTCGCCCTGTCGCTCCCACTCTCTTTCCCTCTTCTGCATATCTACGGGAAAATGGCGGATGTTCGCGGGTAGACTATAAGGCTTCGTCTTTACGTCGTTTCGACCCCAACGAGATGGATAGTTTCAATTAATACGAGCACAGGGTTGAGGAGCCGTATCAAGGGTTGCTTCCAAGGATTCCTCCAGGAGGAGCTCGAAAGAAGGGTGGTTCTGGAGGAAATCTTGAGATAACTTTGATCGCTGTAACAAGAAATACATCGAACGGATGAAGATGGCCCGAGCAAGCTTGAAAATTTCTTTTCTGCGTTTGAGCATAAAACCCTTCAATTATAAAACTGCAAGGGGCAATTTCCTGAATGCATCGGTAACTATAATCTTCAAACTTCATTTCTGTCTGCCTCCCGATATTTATTCGTCTATTCTCCGAGCCGAAAGAGATCATTTTTTCCACAAATATCTATTTTCATTTTTTAAGGGGCTAGACTGCTGCGAAATTTTCGATTTTCTGAAATTCTTTTTTTGTGAAACGATAGTATGAAATCTCTAGAATGAATTGCAAAAGGTTTAAAATGTAAATGTAGCTTAATTTCGGAGCTACAGAGCCGAACGCACACTTGCATGACGTAGAAATAATACGTTTTTCTTAACTATGAATATGATTTTCTCAGAACGACACTTTTCAAAATGGTGTACACAATTTCTCAATCTGTATTCATGCGATTACGACAAAATTGAGCAAATATCTTTGTTATTATATTCTTTGAGCACTAACGGATGGTCTTTGGCAAATTTTATTTTTTGTGGGATTTATAAGCAAATTAGTGACAAATCTTTCGCGAAAATCGGCATTTTCCTTTCAATACGCTGGTATTCAGTGGATTTTCGAAAAATTAAGAAATGGCTCCGTTAATGCTTGGGTATTACAATATAATTAATGGAAAAATTTCGTTTTTTTGTTTCAAATAATCCAACATTGAGTTAGGAGGTACACCGTTTTACCCTCCGCAAAAAAAGACGTTCAGCTCGGAACCGCCTTATGACATATACATATATCTTTTTTGAACATGCATAATTGTTTTTAACACTTCATAACATGACAAAATAAAATGCCAAACTGCAACTTAATAGGATGTTTCGTTTTTTATAATTTGCAACGGAAGATCACCTACTATTTCGTGCCGTCACAGTAGTCCAACCCCTTAATTTTTGAAAAATGATCCGGTTCAGAGAAGCCTCTCGAGTGGTCCTCGTAATTTTCAAACACTCCACGAAACCCATAAAAATCGTGCGAGCTCAATTTCAGCTCCACGGTTTCACGATAATCGTGTTACCCCGCGGTACCGAAGCAAAGGGGTTAAAACGTACGATCCGCAGCCCATCGGGCAGAAGAATTTTGCCCGTGTGACCCGAAGCAACCCTAAAACCGGCCACGGAAAATTCGTCAAAATTCTGGATCGGCAGAAAGACTCGACGGGTGGATGGAGAATCGAAGATGCAGGTTTCTCAGGTCGTGTCTCATATCGACGTATTTTAGGCGTTTTCCCCGGGATCGTCTTGCTGAACCTAGACGACGGAGGGTCGTGTGTGCTCGTGCTTCAGGGTATGTGTGTGTGTGTCCATGAGTGCGCACGAATCTCCCTCTTTCAAGCCCCGGAGTTCTCGACGCTCCCCTACGCCCTCGCTCTGCCCTCTCAACCCTCGACTTCCCCGCGACTAGTGAGTAACGATTTTCCTCCATCTTACCCCGATTCCGGAACACACCCTTGGGGCACACCATCCCCCTCCCCTCTCCCATCTCTGCACCGCCGTCAACCCCTTTCCACCGCCGCCATCCCTGATTCCTGCAAGCTGCTGCTCTCACGTGACGCGAATTCGGAAACGAAACGCCGCCTTTCGACCCGAAACCACACATTTTTTTTCTCTGGTCGCTTAAATCGCAGAATAGTTCAAGGATACCGTTTGGATCATACCCAGGCGTCGGTGGAACGTCGTCGACTCGCATCTCTTGCTTCCGCAGACTCGAAAGTTCATCCAATGATCGGATTTAGAGTCAGCATTGATTTCGGTGAACCTGAAACAAATTTTTGTTTTGTCAGTAACACGAATAGTATTTGCACGGGTGGTCTTTCGGGCGTAATTCACCCCCGAAGTTGTTCGAAATTTTGTGAATCTATTCGCTGACGAATTTCTACCTCCACGCGCGAAGAGATGCGTTTTTCATTCATTTAATGAAGGATGATTCGAAAGGTGGAGCTGTCGGATATGCAGAGGAACATGGTGGAAGGTGGACGGCAGAGATTTTTCGCAGTACCATGCGCACGTTTCCATGGAAAGTTTTTGCCCGCGCCGCTCTCGGTGCCAAGTAGTGGAAGGGTGGAAGGTGAGGAAAAAACGGGGATTCGTCGGTGGAAAACGAAAAGTCACACCCACTGGGTAGCGGAGACATCGATGCACGGCGCAAGGATATTCTTTTCTCCGCGACAACCTTCCATTTTTTTTGCTCCGCGCGCAACCGCTTCACGCTCGCTCGCCTAAACGCAGTAGAAAACTCTGGAGAAAAAGCTCACCAAGCCTGGACGACCCTTCTGCGGTTCTTCAGCTGGAATATGATCAATTAAAGAAATTCTCCACGAAGAGAGTCTCGCTCTGAAGTGAAAAGACGACGCTGCAACTGCGAGCGATCATGATCGACTGACTTCCAGAGAAGCTTTGATCAAAGTTCAGGTACGCTTTACTTAAGGGACATTTTTCTTATTTGAGGGAACGTTTCCGACCGCCAGAGTAAACGGTGTTGCGAACACGTGGGACCGGAAACAATTCGCAGCTCATCTCGAAGCATCCCGCAAACAGCCTCTAAGTAAATACGCAGTTACGTCACCGTTGATGCGTGTATACTCCGGCTTAGCTCCTTTTCCAGGTTCTGAACAGCGACGAGGAGAGGCGCGGGGGCAAAACGGGCTGAAATGGAATGGAGTGCTCGAAGGAGAAACAACGGAACAGGATGACGCTTCAGCAACGAAAAGCAGACGTCTGTGCTGATTACACGAGACGAGCCTCGCGGGTGGTGTTGCCCTGCCAGTTACCCTGAAACGTTTCTCGCAAGTTCTACCGTGCTCCGTCTTAGCGAATTTTCAGGGGGTTGCTCGTTGAACGACGAAGCCGTTCAGACTGGGTCATGAGACTTTCTCGAATCTCGCTTCGGATGATTGCACGCAGAAAGTGTCGGACTTTCGTTAAAGACGCGGAAACATCTCAGACAATCATTTTCTCAAGGTTGCGCCACCGAGTGGAATCGAAACGACCCTGAAGATATTCGACACGAGTCGAGAAACAGTTAGACGTCTGATATTCGAAGAGGACCTGAGCCGATCCGTCTCCATTCTCCAGAATCTCCGTGGAATTCTCCCACCACATTCGAGGATTCTTTTCGGAGCGTGGCTGGTACAGGCGAGGGTGCGCGCCCCGTCAGGCGGGGCCTCGTAAAACGTATAATCAGATGCAAATGGAATCCCGTGAAGCTGCTGGCGGCCATATTCAAGGAAACGAAGCGGGTGTTCCCAAGACAGTGGGTGGTTTTAGTAACGAGTGAGGCGCGGAGGAACGTACGACGGTAGGGCTGGCGAAAGAGACAGAGAGGGAGAGATGGAAAGGGGGTGAAAGAGGAGGACGGGGATAGACAGACAACTTCTCCCTTTCTCGAGCGGTATCTTAAGTCTTACAGGATGGTTGGTACGCCTGACAAGCGACGTTAATGTATGTATGAGATCCAAGAGAGCGCGGAACCCGTACCCCATCCTCCGTGGGGGCCATCCGCTACTCCCGTCACCCCCGCGTTTTCGTCCTTCCAACGAACGTCCTCCGTTTCGACGTGTACGTGCGCCGCCTTTGGGTTTCTAAGGGATGCTGCACAATGAAATGAGAAACATGAGAGAGCAAGCCGGCTGAGTCTATCCCCCCTCGCCGTTTGACGTCTCTCGTTCGGAACCACCCTTCATCCGGCTACGACGAATAACCCCTCGCCAAGGCGGAATACATCCTCGTTTCCGAGGAATCTTCCTATTTGAATGACAAAGTGACGCAACGCGTCTCGTGCAATCAGAAACGACATTCCTACGTCCTTTGCCAGACATTCCTTTTGCCTCTTCGCCGAGTGATTAGCGTAATCTCCGACGTTCGTGGCTCGCCCAGCTTCTGCGCCAAGGGGTCGCCTCGTGGTCCCAGGATTTAAGACTTCCTTCGTCTCAAGATCTTGCGGTGGTTCAAGATTTCGAGCGAGCTCCTCGAAGGGAGCGAGAGCAGGGTGGTTGTGTCGCGGAGAACATCAAATCTCGAAGAAGGCAGACCGAAAGATTCGATGGCGGTTCTCCGAAACCCTGCAGGATACTTCGAGACGTCTGAAACGCGAAGCTAACAGTCGTTTCCTCGTTCCTTCCAGCCTGTTCGAGTCGCCCTGGTTCCAGAAGATTTTGGAAAGCCGATGGAAGGGCGCGTCGAGACGAAGGAGCATCGGCACGACGAAGGGTGTTTGCAGGGCGAGGTGGTCGGGTGTGCAAAGGGTGACCGGGGTTTACAGTGCAGCATAATATAAGGGTAGTTTGTGTTGGAACAGCTAGTGGTAGTGCGGAGCGCACGTGTTTCCCCCTTCGTCGACACCCGCCACCCCCCCAAGACGCCCGACCGGGCTTTCTGATTGGTCGACATTATTCAAAATGGCGTCTTCGCCACATAAGATCCGTTTTATTAGCATACCGGGAAAGGAGACGTCGCCCGTTCTCCTGATGACACGCGAAAAATCTTCTAACGGCCCCGTGTCTTTCGGTTCTCGAGCGATTCCCCGTTCTTCCGGCGGAGTGACGGGCCGCGAGGTTGCCCGGTCGATCGGTGAACGGTTCGAGGTCATCGACGTTGACCTTGAAGGATCTCGGGCCGATCGGCGCGGCTTTCCACGGACAACACTTTCCAGAGGAGGGTTTTAAGCCGGTAGCTACGTGTCTAGAGGGGTTGGGGGATCATAATGTTGGATCCCAGGAGCCTTGGATGTTCCGAGGGAAACTTTCATTACTATACACCGGAGCTATATATTTATCGCTATGTACTTGGCTCTAGCGCGCGGTCGGCTGGGCAACGTAAATCCTATATTAGCGTCCTCTGTCCGAAGTCCGCTGCAAGGAAATTTCGTTACGTTCTACTTCCTCGTATCATCAATTACGCCAAGACGGAATTAAATTCGAACGCCCAGCTTCTGATCAATCCTCGCGGGAATTTGCTCGACGTGCCTCCAAAGCCTCCTCGAGATTCAATCCTCGCTCCTCGGACTTTCATTTGGCTTAGAAGAAAAGCCTCCACCGTGCACGGTATCCTCTTATAATTTAGATATACGAACAAGGAGACTCGTGTTTGTACCACCGCTGCAAAAATAAACCTTCTGATATTCTATTCAACCGCGTTTTTATTTAAACGCTAAACCTCACCCAAAGCTGCTGTTCAGGATAATTAACGTTTGGTATTTGCTGAAAAAGACTTAGGTTTCGTTCTCCATACATCATAGGATACCGTAACTCTTTGCCAACACCTAAAACACTAAAAAACTTTTCTTCTTCGATTCTTGAAGAAATTGAAATTCTCTTCCCTTCGTCGCCTGGAAGAGCTCAATAAGTACATGGAATCGGGGAACAAGTCGGTCCTGATTGGGCAAACGAGGGATTTGCAAGGCGGATGAAAAGACGCGAACCGGTCCTTTTCACCCTAGTTCAGGAATGTCCTTGAAGGACGGCGTACAAAGGCGATTTCGCGTGTCCTTCGAGAACTCGTCGAACGAGCAAGACGTCCGCTCGTGGTTATTGTAGCCGCCGCCGCGACCTGCCGGACCTTTTCGCAGGAACTTCGAGGTGGCGGACCACCACCTCGAGGTAAACCTGTTCGCCCTGCTCGCGAAAACCGATCGAAACAAGTTTATCGAGATAGGAAAATAGACACTGCTTGTGAACCTTCCGAGGCGCAAGAAACGGGACTGGAATCGATGACTCCGGTTTCGTGAGAAAATTCTCTACGGGGTGTTACGATGAAACGTTGTTCGCTCGTCGGGTTTCCGGAAATACCGGCCGTGCCGAATCGAGTCGCTTTAACGATTCATGCGTGGTATTCCGAGCGATATCTTGCCGCCGATCGGTTGATTAAATTTCAGATCCGTCAAAATTACGCCGAGGAACATTTGTTTCGATCTTCTATTCAATTTCCAAATTTCTGATCGAACTAAAGACGGAGATTTGGCACGCAACAGCTTCCTTTACAATTAATTTCACTGGGGTTCTTTGACACGTTCGCTGTCCTTTGGACCACATCGCGGTTCCGAATAAGTTTCATATAGCAAAGTACGGATATTAACGCGAGCTAATAATTGAAAAACAGAGTTATCTTAAGAATTGCCGCGCATCCTGTATGCGTCCAGACAGAGAGCGCGTTGAAGGATCATCGAAGGTGTCGTGTCTCGAGGCTGATAGCGTGGTCGATGAGAAAAATCTGAAAGTTTTCGAGGGAAGTTCGTAAAGTCACGGACCCATTCGAAACCAGTAATACCGGTAAAGGAGTTTGTAGGAAGCAGACGGCAGTTTCCCACCGCTGACCAGTGGTCAAGCAACACCGTAGACCCCATGAACCGGCACGTACCAGAGGATACAGAGAAACAGTAGACCCAGGTATCGAGGAACGATCTAGCCGGTGAGATTATTTCGCGGATAAGGGGTGAACCATCGAGCAGGCCACTAGTTTCAAAACGCCGTTTCAAAAAATTCTTTCGCTCGTCTAGTCGGTGCGGAACTGGTCGTGTTTGAGGTGCAGCGAGTTTCGGACGAGAGTCGCGAGGGTTAGGGATCTTCCATCGATCTTGCAGACGTGCAACGTGGCCAGACAGCGCGACGGATTGTCAGAGAGAGGCGAGTTACAGTCCGAAAATCCTATTCGGACATTAGGGAAGTTCGAGCCGCGCCCGCGTCCCGGGAACAACAAACTCTAATTACCGTAATTAATCCCATTTAACTCGGTAAATCGGATTTTTCAGTTAGCACTGCGGTCGCCTTGTTCCTCGACCGACGTCCACGAACATCTCCGAGACAATTAACGAAGACCGAAGGACCCCGCGAAGCAGCGATGAAGACGTTCCCTTCAAAATTCTCTGACCGCGGTCCACTGTCTCGCGTGTTCTGCCAGTCTGAGGTCGAATCGAGAAACAAGGCGTTTCTCGAAAAAAAAAACAAGGTACGTGCGTCAATGGAACTCGTCGAGAGTTCTTGAGTTCTTCAACGACCCAGCCATCGTCGTCAGAAGTCTAAATACGTTCCCTGACAAATCGACTACCCCTGAACTTAATTGGCTGAAATTCTAATTGCCATCCGTCTAAGCATAGAAGCAAAATCGAGGCACCCTTCGATCCCTCGGTCACCAGCCCCTTATCCAACTATTCCCCCGAAAAACCGTCCAACCAGCAATTTCCCAGGAAACCGAGATCCCGGCAACTCGGATCGGGGGGGTTCGTGCGATCGAGGGAGGTTGCAAGACACCGATCGCAGATTCTTCGTACGACACACACCGGCATAATCCATCTCTCGGGGAAGTAGTTCGCCTAACTAGCTCCGCAGACTCGCCCGGGGTGGGTTCTTTCGAGCGAGGACGTTCGTGGCGGCGTTGGAACGGCGCGGGGGTGGCTGCTTTCGGGGCACATTAACGTCAATTTCCATCCAGGCGCTCGAGAACTTACTTCCACGGCAAGTTCCGTTCCTCGCAGCCCTCAAGTCTGCAGGTGGAGGGATAGAAAGCCCCATCCGCCCCCGCCCCCGCCCCCCCGACCGGTTGGAACGCGGCTCTGTGTTCCCTCTTCGCTCGCATTATTAATGTTACGAGACACGCGAGCGAGCGCGCGCGATGCGGCAACGCGCCGGATAAGACGGATTTAGGAAGAGAGGCGCGCTAAGGTACCGTAAGATCAGAAACCAGCCGAAGGAACTACGCTGCTGTTGCTACAGAATACCCCCTTCTTGCCCTTCGTCCCTCCCCAGCCTGTCCTTCAGTCTTTGCTAATTGTCTCGGGGATGTTTCCCGAGGCAACTCCGCGCGCTCGAGTTCAGCCAGCCTGCCGGTTCGGGCGGCAGTAATGAGGGAAATGTCGAGAACCTCCGCGAAAATGCTGCCGAAAGAAACTTTGTCTAGTATTTTTGTTGAGTATTCTAGTTCGACGATTTTGCAGGTGAAAATTGCGGGAGTTCGCGCTCGTTACCGAACAATTCTTGTTTCGAACGGAGCATGAAAGGGAACGCTCTGGAAATGAAACCATGTTTTTCATACTTTTTCTACGGAGATGCATGTTATATTTTGTTAATGTATACTGCTCAATAAACTTATAGTATTTGTATCAGTATTCAGAATAATTTTGAACCATCTCTGATGCGTTATATGTTGAAGAAATGTTACATTTTTTGAATTACAATATTTTCACTCAATGCTGTTTTCTATAATGTATAGTGTTTATATGTGTCCCGTCTTTTTGCATGCAATATTTCTTTTTTTTTTCTTACTTATTATTGTTACACATTATACAACGTGTGTATAGTGTGCAATAAAGAGCGTGTGTTTTAAATGCTGTATAGTTTCAGTATTTTTGATTTTGTCAGTGAATTAATATCTTACTAAAAATGATGATCGACTGCTTCGGGATCATTCCTCGGCGCAATAAGAAATGCATTTGGAAGGGGCATAGCAGGACCGCATAAATTCCCCGGAACCAGATTACCCCTGGTAATCTTCTAATCGAGTAAAATATCGTCTTCGGCGGCGCGAGTCAACGAGTTGAAGGACGGAAAGGGTCGCGGGATGTCTGGGAATCCGTTGCAGAGGCCAACTTATCGATTTCTCAGGCTCTCCTTTCGCGGATATGCCATTGGCCCCTTAAAGGCTCGTCGAAAAGCGAAGAAAAGCGGTGCGGGAGCCAATGGCCGTGGCTGGTCGCCTTTTTCCCGTGGATTTTTCCGCCTGTAAGAAAGCGCGCCGCAGCGAATCGCAGCGGCGCAAAATCGACCAGCCCGCCCCGGATTGGTCGAGAGGCGAGCGTCTTGACGCCGCCCCTTAGACGAACAACCCGGGAAAATCGAGCTCTCCCTCTCTCTTCCCGCTTTTCCTTCCTCCACTCTACTTCGTTTTCCCTCGCTTCCGCCCCGTTTTCTTCTCCTCTCCTCTCCTCCCCCATCCCAGCCCTCTCTCTTTCCTCTCTTTCTCGCCGCGACGATGTTCCATCCAGCCAGCTTCCACCCGCACCCCCGGCCCGTCTCTCGTCGCCCTCTCCATCCACCCTCTCGCATTCCTTCTCTCCGTCGCGTTTCGTTTCGTACTATCCTCCGGTTCCTTCTTGTTCGTCGGAGGAGAGGGTGGAAACACTCCAGGGTTAGGACGTCGCTTCCTCAGATATTAGATTTTACAAGGAGCGTGCTGGGATTTTAGAGGGGTCTAGGAAGGGGACGTATACCCCCGTGTCGTGGGTGGGATAAATATTAATTACGTTCCTAAGGCCTGCCTGCGGCTACCGGACCTTATACTTCGCGATGTATCGGCCCGTGCCCTTACGTACCATGAATCTTCGGGATTACCTTCCCTCCTGCTTTCTTATTGGTCGTTCGGGACGCAAGATTTCAGGGAAATAAGTTATTGCTCGTGGTGCATTGAGAAACACCGTTGTTGTTGATGGTAAAGTACAATCATATATTTTAACACAGTTCCTGTCACGTGTACCGAAACCGGTACACGCATCAATTTTAGTTTGATCACATAACTACCAACCCTTATGAAATTTTGAGTAACATTCACGCTTAACTGATAGTAGAAGTAGAAAGAATAATATCAGATAGATAAATATTTGTATAATCAACCACGTGTATTAATGAATAGCCATTTTCGTGTGTCTGTCCAGTTACGGATTTTTCTACTGTGGCGGCGAACGTGTTAAATACTTCGCCTCAGGAAAAATTTCTGTGGCTTGTCAGATACATTGTACAATGGTTTCGAAACGCATATTTCTGAGAACGAAGATATTGAGCCGTGCATACTTCGTTGCGTGTACAAGAAATAAACAAAGGTTCACCTACCGCCATGCACCTAAAGTCTTGAAACTATGTAATCATTTATGCGATCGCGGATAAAATATCGAAGTAGCACGGGACCGGGTCTGGCCAGACATCGAGTCCATTATCGAAAGACGTTGCCGGGGGCGTGAATGACACACATCGGAGGGAAAAAAGCTAGTCGATAGGATGAGGATACGTGGACAAAAAGTGGTCGTGTCGTTCGATCGAGTTCCGTGGCTGGTCCATTGTCCCCATCTCTTTCTCTCGCCGGTAAATTGATTCCCATTATTAAAGGCAGCCTGAATTGGCCGCGAAAGTTTTTCAATTTCCCTGCCACTGTCTCCGGCCGTAAATTACATTGATAAATTACACAATACCGCATAGTGGGAGGAAGCTGCGCTCGCAAGACACATGCTCCAGGTGTCTGGACGCGTTTGTGTACTTTAGACGAGACGAAAATTTCATTTGCGCGCGGAACAAGAAGGGAGACGAGAACGAGGGAAACCGATCGCGATCAAATTCCCTCCCAGTAAAAGATAAACAACACATTTTTTCGGTCGCAGCGGAACGCTTAAAAAATGTTTACGTTACGAAGCAAGCGGCGTTTGTTTTTCGACAGTTAAAAATTTGTCGACGACACAATACTTTTGATTACTCTGTAATTGCGACGGAAAGCGGATGCAGCTAGGAAGCGATCATAGCCGGCAGCGGGTTTCGATACTCGATCAATCGAATCTCAGGGTAATTGCAAGGGGGTCGTGATGGTGGTTGAAGTGACACGATCGCATGATTTCGCGCTACGCGTGGTCGGAGATCATGCTCGATTATCCGTGGAGTATTCTTCGGCTCCGAGGGTAACGAAGCGACGCGTTGGAAACAACCCTTCGGGGAAACGAAGAGTAGGGGTGGTTGTGGTTCGAAACCGGGCTGAAGCAGTCGGTGCTGCCGCGTTGCGGGCGTTACAGAAACTGAGGGTTGGCAATACTAGCCCTTGCAACTCTCTCTTATGCACAAAGATGAGTTAGAAAAATAGAATATCAATGTTATCCTGTTCGAGGATGGCGCAAACGAAAGTAATTTTACCAGATACTCTTTACTTTCCCAGCGCTACAACTTCCCAAACAATAACGATACGGTTTTGTGATTTTTCTTTCATTTTTTTCTATGAAAGTTTTGAACATTTTAAACATTAAAAGTTCCTCCGGTATCTGAAAGTCGTTTACAGATAATCTATTTGAAATTTCACAGATGATCGAAGCGCAAGGAAAAATATCGAGGAGGAGGTTCAGCGGTCGGATCGATGGATCGATCAGAGGGATCATCGAGGGTGCTTGAGCGTCGCGTTATGGCAATCGAAGTCCGCCATTAACCGCAAATGACATACTTAGTCGGTGGTGATTTCCCAGCGATTTGATTCGACCGTCAATGTTCCTTCGAACAATGATTCCAACCCCTTGGGAGTACGCGGAGGTTCATGCCCCCTTCTTCGTTCACCCTATTGATTTTCCATTCGGAAGAGGCTCGCCACTTGCGGTGGCGAGCGTCAGTTCGACCGATTGACCGACATTCGATTATCAATCAACGCGTCTCGATCGATCGCCTCGCAACAATCGGCAAAACACCCCCGACGCGTCTTAAAGGGATGCGGCGTCAACCGTCACGCTGCCTCGATTCGCGTTCAATTTTCTTTCACCCCTCAGAAGGTCGACGATCTTCTATCACGTGTACGGAAAATATTTAAGTAATTACAAAAAATTAAAGGACTATGTGGAGGTTGACAATCAAGGCTATACTTTATGATTCTTATCAGAATGAAAATAATGGAATGCCCAGAATAAAAGAAGCGATACCAATGCGCGAAAGATTTTCCTACGATCACGGGAACGTTGAAGTTCCCAAGGGTTTGAAGCGGGGAGAATTTGCATTCGATCCAAGAAAAAGCAACCCTCGGCGAATATAACGAAGAGAAGGGTTGAGCGAAGTAGGGAGTAGTAATTAATCGTACTGTTTGATTTGGACGTCGCGGAAGATTCGCGGTTCTGATTGGACGAGCTTCCATCTCGGATTTCGAAGGAAAGAACAGCCTCGGGGCCTTTTACTGTAGGATACGACGACGACGGCGACGACGAAGACGACGACGACGATGAGACGCGGCACGACGCGACGTAAGAGACTCGACGAAGTCGTCGAGTTCGGATGAGACGAGACCAGACGCGACGAAGAGAGGAACGACGAGATGAGAAACATCCAACGACGGAATGAGATACAGACTCGGCTAAAGGTGCACAAAGCTGGCCCCCGAGCTGTCTTCCCGGCTTCCAATAACAACCCCTCTGCGGCGATTATAATCATTCGAACCGTTTCTATATTTTTCTTCGCTTTCCGTCAGCTGATCCTTTGAGAACAAAAAGAAAAGATCATGTGTAAGAAAGTACGGAAACAAAGGTGGAAAACTGTATCCAAATTTCTTTTCTGTTCCCCGTCTTTATCCTAACGTCTAGATTACATTCTTCGATACTGATCGCTACGCTTATAATTGTACCACTTCTGTCGTCTTGTCAAAATATTTATCTCTGCACTGAATTTCAGAATTCGAAGGATCTTTATAGTAATCGATGATAAATCTACTTGCTTCATTCTTTTACCTTCAAAATAATCGAAACCACGAAATTACACCGCAAAGAACGAGCATCGGAAAGAAACGGGTGCTCGAGAAAAAAGGAACGAACAAACAATAAACCAAGTTGAAATCCGTGAGAAACCCTCGGGGATTAAATTCGTAATTGCGCGAACAGGGGTTAACTCGGCCGTGGCTGACGCACGAGGGGGTTGAAAGCCTTTCTTTCCAGCTCCGTAAAAAAAAACGCGAAAAAAGGAAGATTCATAAGAGCGATACGGGGACGAGTGGTATTACGGTGTATTTTTCTGTGGGGGGTCGTCGGGTATTTACCCTGGCGAGCCGGATTTTCCGTGGCTGCAGGATGAAGACAGCGAAGAGGGTTGGAAAAGCAAAAGGAAAGGAAGGCTGGCAGGGTCAGGGGGTGAGGCAGAGGGTGCAGTATGTAAGACGAAGGAGGCGTGGCCTCGGCATTGATCCAGAACCCCCACTCTCGTGCTTAAAAGTACGGCCCTGGCTGCTCCGTTCCGTGCTCACCCCCGTGTCGACCTCCTGTAAGAAACCGGCAAGAAATGAATATTCATGAGCCACCAGCTTCGTCGCCTCTGCCTTCTTGATTCAACCGTGCCCAACGGTGAAAAAACACGAATATTCCCTCAGAAGATATGGGACACTTTATTAAATCACCTCCACAAACGTTGTTCTGGCCAACCCTCTCCGATTCTCCGGAATTTTTTATTCATTTCTCGAGTCTTCTTTCCGGCGCATCGGTGGCGAGGTTATAATAAAACTGACTCTTGCGACGGAGCGTGATCTTCTCCGGATCGATCAAATTATTTTTCTTTATTTTCTACAGAATGTTTACGATGGAATTTGTCGGGGAACAGTGGCCCGCGACTGTAAGAACGATTCCATGTTTGTCAACGGATATTTGTAACTTTTTATTTGACTTATATTTAACGCAGCAAAGTCTTCCCTGCTGCAGGAAATATTTCGCACGGGATGCGTTTAGATCAATTGTGGCAATACTATTAGTGTTTACTGTCGCAGGATATTGCTTAATCTAATAGCTATCAAGGATCGAGGGGAAGTTGTCGATGGATTGATAGTCGCTTACCAGCTTGCGTCGCAAGCTTTCAACAGCCTGCAGCTGAAAACTCAGCGAAAGAGCTGAGGTGCGAAAGGGGTGAACGTTTCATGCAGATCGGGCTGACTTTTTTCGACGAATCGCGAGGGAAGACGGTGCCCGAAGCGTGCCGGTTTCCGATTTGTCCGCGGAGGATGTTATTTTATCCAATTTCAGAATGCTCACGGCGGGAACGAGAGGGACCAGGGTGAAAATGGGGTGGTTCGTCGGTGGATTGGTTGCCGGCTACGACGTTCCCAGAGTACACTGGGAGTTTGTTCTAACTTGCAGTCGGTGCCAGTTCTCCTCAAACAGGATAGATTATATTCCACGTCTCTCCATTTCGTTGCCGACTGGCTCACGAATCGCTCGCGCGCACCGATTGCTCTTGTTTGTTCAATCCAGCTCCACCTTGCCGCCGCCATTTCGCTGATTCCGAAAAATACCGTCGGCCCGGGACGATTCTTCGCTTGAAAACACCTCCGCGGATGTCCTTGCGGCATCTTGGAAGATCCTTACGCGTCAGAGCGGTCAACGCTATGATCCGAGCTCCATTCCGATCGAAACACGCTACAGCCTTTGGCTCGACGAGCTCAGACGGCGCTCGTTATGCTAGCTTCAGGGTTGACGAGGAGAATGCCGCTTGAAATGAGAAATAATATATTTTAAAGTGCATTTTTCACTCGTGCGAAAAACAGACTTTCAAAACTATTTCCGACTCTTTCTATTCAGAATATACAGGGTGTTAAAAAAAAACATTCAATATTTATATCGTACATATGACACACCATACTGAGTCAGAAAACCTTAATAAACATAGGTCGAAAGCTCAACCGTTTTCGAGATATAAACATTTTTTGACTAACCGGCTTCTACGTGTTAAAACTTAAAGACGGTGTTGGGTCAAATGTGGATTAGACGTGGTGGACAAATTGCATGACCCCCTCGATCCCCTGATTTAAGTCCCTTGGACTTTTTTTTATGGGGATATTTTTGGAAAGCAAAGTGTATTTTTCGCCGATAAAAACTTAGAAGAATTTCGTAACCGAATCCAGCATGCTTGTCAAATAATTCGACAGAGATCTGGAATTTTCGAGAGAGTTCGCGACTCTGTAAGAAGAAGATGCCAAGCATGTATGGAAACGGAAGGAGAACATGTGGAACACCTTCTGTAAATATCGAGAAACCAGTAGTAAGTCAATCATGATGCTAACATACAAAAATGTTTATATCTCAGAAACGGTTGAGCTTTCGATCTATATTTACTAAGGTTTTTTTACTCAGTATTGTGTGTCCTATGTACCATATAAATATTGAGGTTTTTTTTTTGAACACCTTGTATATAAATTTTGTCTTATGTATGATTTATTCGTTTCCCCGGTAAATTGACTTTTGAAACTGTCCTCGCGTCACCTCGACGGTCAGCTGTCACCGAACACCGGTCTACCGAACAAACTCTCAACGGTTTGCTAATTTGTCAGAAAACTCTGATTTCCATTAAAATTCTATTTCAGCAGAGCATAGAGAAAACTACGGAGATCGTTCTTGCACGAAAAAAATGTTCGATTTGATTCGATGCAATTTTCTCGCATCAATTCGAGCGAGAACGTCTCTGAAACTAATCCCGCGCCATCAATCACCCGCAATTATTTTCCCTGGTGGACGCGTTTCTCCTGGAACCGTAAACGTCTTTATCTTACATCGTCCACGAAGGCGAATTAACCCCCGCAACGGTCGAGGGGGTTGATTTACGAAGCTGTTAACGTATCCGATAAAATACAAGCATCAGTTTTATTGCAGCCATTCGGTGGAGAGATTCTCACGTATCTCTCTGTACCCTGTTACCTATCCTCGTGTCTTGATCAGGGTAATTTCAATTGGCAACGCGAATTCCCCCGGCTGGAATTTTTGGAGGGTGGTTGGCGAGAGGGAGGCGAGTCACCGAGAACGCGCCCTCCGCGATTTAATTCACTTTGATCGCGGTGTATAACAGAAACCTCGAGTTCAGATCCGAAAGATAGGATTAACCGGGATTCGCGGAATATATTGTTCAGACCAGCGGAAGCTGCTCCATTGCCCGTTAAATTATCTTCTTTCCCGCGTTTTTTCCCTCCTCCCTGTCATCCGTCTCCTCCGTGGAACTTTTGCTGCTCGAGAAATTCTCAATTACAATTTTCTTTCCTCGACGATCATACCGTTGTCCACCTTCTGAATTACGCGCGACCATGGTTCTTCGCTGAGCCGCGCGGAGGATGAAACGGAAACTGAAAATCTCTTTGGGACGAGAGAAAATGGTTTTTAAAGAATCGAAACTGAGAAGCAGAGGAAATTCCGTGCATCGAAAGGTTTTATCGTATAACCGAGCAGTCGGTCGAGCAGGTAATTTCCTACTGAATCAGAGCTTCCGGTGAATAGTCTTTTTCGTTTCGCTCGTTTGATCCTGTGTGCAGCGGAGCAGACGGGGAGGACGCGTCTGAAGCGAAATGATCGAAGATGGACATCCTGTGGACAAAGACTAGCGTGCAACATCGAATTAAAATGTCAGGCCGCAGGTCGATCGTGGTCACTTTAAGGGCCCTTTGAGCACCGACACCGACCGCGACGCGTTAAAGGGCGAGTATATAGCCGTCCCTTAATCGAGCAGCTCACAAGGAAGATATTAACACCGGAGCGGATGCAGTTTTCCACAGGCTCCGGCGTCTTTAAATTGGAGTGAACCCAGTGTCTCTCGTAAACCGAATTTCTCGCGATCCTTTCAAATATTTAGAGGATCCAGTTCGTGGACGAGGCGGGAAGAGGAAACGAGGCGGAGGAGGTGTAGGTGGCGGAGGAGAGACTCATCCAAGTTGGCAACTTTCGGTCGTATTAGCTTTTGTATATATATTACCTCATTTGCGAGAGGAAAGCTTATACTTCTACCCCCCGTAGACACTATATAGATATATGTGCACTCACCTACCACCTCCCTTTACAATATACTCGCGCACGTGCTCCGGCTACGCTCCACCGAGTCGCCCGTTGTACCGGCTCCAAGTTTTCAAAGTCTTGGAACGTCGCAAAAATCTAGAAACCTCGAAATATCTCGGAGCTCTGTTCAGGCCACCGAAAATGGAACCCATGGTCACGCCGAAGGCTTGACGCGACTATCATCCAAAAAAAAATCGAGAAGAATCGCTTCAGAGTTTTTCACGCGGAGCGATAGGAACATTTTGTGAAAATCTGCGGAGCGTAAGGCTGCCTGGAGAGTTCGCCGAGACAAGAAAGCGATCGGAGAAGGGTGAAGGTGTACGGGGCAAGTATTGGCCGGTTGTCAGATGGCGGGTGGTGGGTGGAGGGCTGGCAGAAAGGAAGGTACCTACGCGGAGGTTAGGTCGGAATATAGTTTAAGCTAGACGAATGGGCTGGTGGGTGGTTGTGGAGGTAGAAGAGTGAGCCGAGGCGGGTAGTTTTGCCTGGGTACCTCCACTCTGCCTCGCCGCCAACCACCCCCCTGCGCCCTGCTCCTCTCTCGAGCCAGCCCCGGTTACTACTCCACCACCTCCTCGACGACGCCATACCCTCGTTCATAATATCCTGCACGTCAGACTTTGAAAACTCCAACAATTTCCTCCTGCCGCCTGGTTGGAGAGCCGAAAGAGGAGAAGGAAGGGGATGGCCGGGGCTCAAGGGGGGGCGAGAAGGGGGGATGGTTCTACGCGGAGATGGTTCCAGGCTGCTGATGCTGTCGCGGTGGTAGTGGTGCGGCGGTGGTGGCGAACCGACGGCGCGAGGGAGACGAGTTTCGAGTTTATATAAAGTTCGGGCCACATCAATAATTATAAGTAGAGAGCCGAGGCAAGATGGCGCGCCCATCCCCTCGCGTGCCAACCGAGTCATTATTCAAACCATCTCTTACTTCCTCTTGTTTCCTTGTCCGTTTCACCCTCCAACGCGTCCCCCACTTGGGATGATCGACGTGCCTCCCGCGCGATCCAGGATCGATATCACCCTGCCGATCAACCTCCTTGCTTCTTCGCGCTGATCGTTCTCACCCCGAGACCGGCACGAACGCACCTGAAATTTCGTTCCAATTAGAAAGAACATACATGTATGTTTCTCAAACTGTGAAAGTTCAGGAAGATTTCACTCCCCCCGATACACCCTCTCAACTCCGCGTTAACAGTTTCGAGGGGCTTTCGTCTGAGTGCCGAAGGCACGGAGAACGCGTCAAGGTCATCGTTTCGGGCGATCGAAGGTCACGCTGGCCCGCGCTCGCTGTTTGCGATCGCGAACGCTCGGCGACTCGATTATTTCCGCTCGATGGTCGCTTCCGCAATGGGAAACGATCCCAGAGGTTGAACCTCGCGATCGTTTCGGGCAGTCGCACGGCAAACGGAGAAAAGACGAGTCCCTCGAAGACTTCCACCGCCGAGGGGGTAGGAGTTATTAAGGGGAGTAAAAACAAGGGAGGGAAGGCGATAGGAGAACGGCTCGGTTTCCGGCAAAGATGACGGTTGATTAATGTTTGGGGGTAGTTTCTTACTCAGTCCCGGCGAGCCGGGATACTCGGCACTTACAATGGCGGCCGCCACCTTAGATAACGCGCAGAATTAATATCGCGCCACCGTTTTAACTCCTCCCCTTCGTTCGGTTTATGATTCGAAAGATGCATCGGATATGCAACGAATACCGGAAAACCGTCCTCCTGACGAGAATGCGGGAACGATGAACGGTGGAATGAATTCTTCATCCTTGCAGAAATTATGATAAGGGGATGTTGAATATTTAAATTCTCGGAGTCGGTTGAAAGACTGGGTGATGAAAGAAATTAGTCTAGAGCTAACACAGACATTGGATGAGATTCTTCTGAGAAATTTCACACCTCTTTCTCACAAAGTAAAAAAAAAATTGTTGGCCAGTCGAGTAAAGAAATTGTTTGACCACGCGGCTTTCGAAACTCTGTACAGTTAAAGGCCATCGGGACGGAGAATTAATTAAAGCTCACGGATAAATAGAGTGGCAAGAAGGTTCGTTTGCCGAAGGAAAAGGAAATTTTTCGCCGGTGGAACCGGTTTCCACGAGTTGTCCGGCACTTCCGATGCCAAAGGGCGTCCGTCCACGTAGATACACAGGAAACCGTTGGCAGGGGGGATCGGTTCGAATCTGTCCCTAACGTAGTTTCCAGTTGAAACGCAGATCTGGTGTTGCCCTAACTCAGCCCGGGGAAACTCAGAAATCTAATGCCAGGAGGACACACACAGCCAGCCCGACGTTAACTTTTAATGCACGGGATTAATGGCGCGGGTGCACGTTGCCCAAACTTTGCGCTGATTTGTTCGTCTATTAATCTCGTACTTTCGTGGCCCGTCGCCCGAAAGAATTCTCCTATCCGGCCACCATTTTTATTTCATCTCACTTAACACATTCGAGACCGATAACGTAGTCCTACGTCATTTCAAAATCTTTAGCTGAATACCGGCAACGTAGTCCTACGTCATTTCAAATTCTTTAGCTGAATACCGGTAACGTATAATGTTATATACGTATGTTCATCAAACATTTAACTTTTTTTTTAATTCTAAACAACATATGATTGTAAGCATGATATCAAGAAGCAATATTTTTTATATTCACAAACATTTAAATAGCAGAACCTTGCGGTATTCAGTTATAGACTTTTGGAAATTATATGCGGTCGCGAATGTGTTAAAATCGATTTCTTTAACACATTGACTCATTTTAACTGGATCGAACAACTACTGATCGTTGTCAGACTACACGATCAAATGGATAAATATTTGTTTCGTTCGTCATTCGTACTTTAAGTGGAATAACGTAACGTGTCCGACGAGGTATGACGGTTTTCATTGGGGCATCTAATCGCAGAATACGTTCGGAAAAATGTTCCTGAATTCAATGCAGCCAATGCGACAGCTTTCAGCTGGTTCACAGGATCATTACGATGAATCCGGTGCAGATTTCAACCCTCAGTGATCCTTCTTCTCAACGAAAAACTAAGTGGAGAGAAAAGAAGGAAGACGAACGAAATCACGGGAAAATGGGGGATAATCGTGCGGGCGCGAGAGAGAGAGAGAGAAAGAGAGAAATGTGGGTCGAGCGGTTCGTGCGGCTAACGGACGGTGTAAAAAGAGAGGAAAACAGCGGTGGCGCGGTGCGAGGGGGTGGAAAAGAGGAAAAAGTGTGTAAGCGGTGCAGCGAGTGGTATGGGAAAGAGGAAAGAGGGTCCGCGCTCAATTTACCGGCCGCGGAAAAAAGGAACGCCGGAAAAGACGGGAAACAGCTTAACGGGGTTAAAACCACCCCTTCAGGAGCGGCGAGGTAGGAGGTAAAAAAGCTAAGCGGCGTTTTATAGACCCAACAAGCGGCCCGCGTATACCGACCCGGGTGCCAACCCCGTTTTTACACCCTCGTTGGAAATTAGAGGCTTTTTGTGCTAAATATATCCCCCTCTCTCTTTCCCTCTTCTTGTTCTTCTCTTTTTCTCTTTCGTCCCGTCTACGTCCACCGCCAACGAATCTCATATTAATTTCAAGTCCACGCGAATCCGACCACGCCACAAATTACTCGGCGACACTCTTTTTGATCGTCCCCTCGTGACTTTATGGACACAGGGTGGTATTTTTTTTTTCGCCGAATCTGCCTTCTACGATACTCTCACGGGGTTGCTGATTGTGTTCAAATTTATTGTTTGAAAGGAAGAATTTCTTGATTATATTTGGGAGGGACGATGAACATTTAGAAAGGGTAAAGAGAAGGGGGTGGAGAAGGAACCGTTTGAGAGTCTCGTGGACGGGTCCAAGAGAAAATAAAACGCTCGAGCTGCCGGGTAAGAGGGTGTGAAACGAGGGTGGCGTTTCTCTCACATAAATTAGCCCACGGGAGTAAAATGCAAAACATTCGTTCAAACCGCAGTTCAACACGGACGAGATTGGTCACGTTGCGGCTTTGTCTGTCCGAATTTCCTCGGGGGTGAGAGTTTCCGTCCCTCTCCCGTCTCGTTCACGATCTTCCCCCTCGGTCAAGATCCCGCGAATTTTCGGATTTAATGTCCGACGTTTTTCCAGTCGACGTACCGGATATGATTTCGGAGGAGGGACGTTCACCTTGTACGAAAAGAATCACAAATTATGATGCTTCGGGCGAAAGGCGCATGCAAATCGTTCTCAAGAATTTGTGGGGAATCAGTGAGGAGTTCCAGCAGATTTCGAGCTATCGAAACCAAATCTCTGCGAAAGCGAATATCGGGTTCATCGAAATGAAATCCCAGGTGGACCGAGGTTCGCGGGAATCGTCTCCAAGAAACCAGGAACGGAGCATCGGAAGCGTGGTCCCGAACGAGGCCATTTTTAGCCTATCAGCGATTACCCGGCGCGCAATACCCATGGGTTCCATCGTAGATGCAACTAGCTGAAAATTCATGGGTCGCACGAAGGAATCGAATATCGTCGTTGCATCGGAACCGATGTATCTCCCCCGTTATTCCCCCGGGGGTGAATCGAAACGACGAAGGTTGCTATTCGAAGGCGAAACGTTTCTCTAGGCGTTCGGGGGGTTGCGGGGGGTGGCAAAGGGGGTTGCAGGGGGTGGTGGGCCCAGATAGCGCCCAACGACTACGAGAGAGCTTCTAGGTACGAGAAAGGTGTAGGAGAAGAGGAAGAGAAGGGAGATGTTGGAGGAGACATAGAAGGAGAAGGTTATAGGTGGTAGCTGAGTTGGCTCTCTCTCTCTCTCACTCTCTCCTTCTCCTCTCTCCTCTCTCCTCTCACCTCTGCCGCTTCTGGCTTTCGAGGCAATATAACTCGAAAATGGTGGCTGGCTTGCGAGTGCCGTTATCATTTCTTAGCCCGGTATCAGCCCGCCCTCCCGGTTATTACTGCACCCCCGGGGCTACGCCATGGACTCTTAGATAAGCCACCCACCGCGAAGGTGTATTGTCTGTTTCACCTAGCCTCGCCTGCCTTTCTCTACGATCCTCCGACTCTCTCTGTCCCTCTCACTCTCTCTCCCTTCTTCCTTTCCCATCCTTGCCACTCTCCAGCCACTTCCGACACTCGGGAGATGTATAGAATTGTTTGAGAATCGCCCCAAGCGCCGCGAGATTACTTGCCAAAACGGATATGTCGTTCCCGCAACTATGAGAACCGCGTGTCCGTCGATTCTTCTCGATTCGAGCTCCTCCACCCGCCGGAGATCTCCGCGAGGCCAGACCTCTTCTGCTCTTCGAGCCTCTCGGAGAAGCTCGATGACCGGTCGCCGATACGCAGCCCGTCCGTTGACTCGCTCCGCGCCTCGAAGACCTGTTGGAGGCCCGCACGACCGCAGAGCTTCCGCACTTCGGCCTTTCGGAGGATCCTGCCGATTATCGGTTGAAGAGTCGCGAAACGGAAACAGCGTCGCGTGACTCCGTGCGATAAACGCGGGGGAAGCTTTCTCTCGGGGAGAATTAATTCCCGGTCACCCGGACAGGGGGGGAAGTTGAGTCGCTTTTCTGCTACGTCACGGTACACTTCGAGTTTCGCCGAGTTCGCCGTGGAATTTTCATGGAGACGCATGGGGAGCCTCTGACGTCTCGAAAGTGAATCGAAGCGCAGCACGGGTCGTTGGGTTTCTGTTTAGGAGTTCCCGTGAGCAGGAATCTCTCGCAAAACGCGAGAATCCGTTTGATAGCTGTTTTTTTCTGGAATTTGTCAAAAGTTCGAAGAACCTAAGATACAAAAGAATCTCAAGAGACTCGAAGAAGCAGGTAGAAGTCAGCCTGGAACGATTCGAATGCCATTTCCGGCGGGTGTGATCGGTGGCGGGACAATGGATCCTAGAAATAAAGGGAAGAAGCTGCGCGGCGGGGACACGATCGCGAGGAAAGGATCTCTCGCAGGAAGTAGTAGGCGGAAAGCGCGAGAGACGGTTTCGAGTGCGAACGATTCCAAATGAGGTCGGGCCGACTGACTGATGACGTCATTACTGTCAGGCTTAATGAAAATTTCCGGAAAGTTACCGCTCGCCTCGACTGCTGACGCCATGTTACCTTCGCCGGGGCACGAGAAAAGGGGCAGGGGGTGGCGGTGGTGAGGCAGAGAGCTAGCTGGGGGTGAAGGAGGGGTGGTTCTAGCGCCCGCGAGCGAACGAGAAATTTTACGAGAATTTCCGAGACTAATTTCTCCGGCGCTTTGCGCTCGAGGCAGGCGGGCGTCGTTAATTTCTGACGTTAATTGCTAAACCTGAAGTTTCTAGAAATTTCCTGGGCGCCCCTAACCTCGCTTCCACCCAACCAGTCTATCCTCTCCCCTCCGATTCGCTTCTCATCTCTCTCTCTCTCTCTTTCTGTTTCTCTTTCGCTGTTACTTCTGTCCGTGTACGTGCGCCGATCCTCCAGCTCGGTATCCTCTTTCTCTCGCCAGCGACTGCTTTGCCCGCTTTTCTGATATGAAGATTAAACGTCATTTATTCAGCCACGCCAGTCCTTCTTCACGAGCCCGCGGAGACGTCCGGCTGCTGCTTTATGACCATCCTGTCCACCGCTGCTTCCTGAAAAATTTACCACCGTGTTAGAGCGGAATCCCACTCGCTTCGCTAGGAACTATTTCTCGGCAATTTCTCGACGAAAAATAGTTTTTTTGCGAGAGTTGTCTAAGGAGATAGGGCGTCGGATGTCCCTTGAGGATAGCAGGGAGAAACTGGAAGAGGTCTCCTAATCTTTCATACTTGAAATTGTCTGGATGCCAGAAGACTCTGAGAAGAGTACCAAAATTCTTCGCCTATATGCTAATGTTGGGAATTACTATTGGGTTGGTCGGATTTTCCGGTAAGAAAGGGATGCAAATGGTTCCCAACGCTGGATTTCGATATTCCTAACATTTCAGCAATCTCTTGTGTGGTATAACATGGATTATTTTCAATTACACCGGAGATTTGATCGTTATCAATCACGATAGGTCTGTCAGAATGTGTATCATAGTTAAGAGTAAAATCTTCATAACAAAACTTTTTGAGTCATCTTTGCACCATTCTTTCATTCACAGCACTATCACCATGTACATCAGAAACCTTTCTTGCTGTTTGTAGCATTTTCACCTTTGCGAAAATAAAAAAGCATAATTACACGAAAATACATCTTTTCTCGTTGTTCATCTTCAAAGCAAAATAAACATTAAAAGAATTTAACCAAATATAATGAACTTTTTTTTAATTTACTCGTTAAAATCTCTGCTTTTAGACTATACATACGTTTCAAGGGTTACGAATAGTTTTTTGTTTTCAAAACAGCAGAAACAATCTCGTACGGAAAAATCCGACATTACTTATTGGCCAACCCAATAGTATTCGTTCGAAGAGTTACGACCCAGGGCCAGAAAAATATCTACAAAATCTTACGATCGGTGGAAACTTTTAAAAAAATCCCGTGCTCCTTTTGCCTTCAACTTCCCGACATACCAAACAGAAAACGTATAAATTACGTTGGTGTCGGCTTGTAAAAATTAGGGCGACCCTCGACTTTGACGGACGATCTCTCCTACAAAAAAGTAAGCGTTTTCAGGGAAACCGCAACAACCGCTGGACCTCTTCCTCCTTCCCCAGGGAAGAGGTCAGCGCGGGAAGACGGTAGAAAGGGTTGCACGTATCCACACTTGGATACATGTAACAAGCAAAGGGGTGAAGAGGCGGAGGTGGGGTTGAAATTCGTCGCGATAAAAGGGTGAACGAGAGAGGGAGTTGTTCCTTGCGCCCTCGCCTAGTTGTTTAGTTTTCCGCCATCTTTGTTCTCGCTTAGACGAAACGGTGGTTGTTGCGAGGGGGTGGGGTTCGGCGGAGGAAGCAGAAGGGAAAGGAGCGGGTTAATAGCGGGCTCCAGCGGTTCTGCAGAGCCCCGTCGAGGCTTTCCCTCGGCAGAAAGAGAGAGGCGAAACGAGAAAACGAGAGAGAGTGGAGTGCTGGTTGTGCGAACGGGTAGCCAAAGAGAAAGAGAGAGAAAGAGAGAGGGAGAGGGAGAGAGAGGAGTGCAGATTGAAACGAGAGGGTGGAAAGCTTTGGAGAAACGGTGGAAAGAGAGAGGCGCGGAGACGGAAGGAGAGGATCGAACGGAGATGGTAGCAGAAATAGCAAAAGACAGAGAGAAAAGCGGAGAATGGAGAAGGGAGAGGGAGAGGGAGAGAGAGACTTTACTTACTTACACCCTCGCCGGGGCTCTCTCTGTCCGTGGCGAGACGAAACGATACGAGGTTCGATGCGAAGGAAAAGGAAAGGTATTTCCCTGAGCGCGCGCGCAAAAGGCACCGTAACGATTTTCTGCTCCTTCGAAGGAATATGAAAGGCGATATTTGCGCGAACCCAGGGAGGCAGAGTGAGAGAGAGATAGGGGCGAGCAGGGAGAAGACACGTCGAGCTCTTCTTCCCTCCACCCTCCACCTCCACCGCCTCCGTCTCCTCTCGTTCTCTCGTCCTCATCCTACGGCAGCGCCTTCCATCTTGCTCCTGCTCTAACGATGGAAAAGCAAGGGAGGCTGGGTCGCCCTGGCAAATACCACTCGGCTGGGATTTAAGGGATGAAAAGGGGCAGGAAGCCTTCTTTGCTGCCTCCGGCGCACGGCTCTTTGATGTCACTCGACCTGCCGCCTAATTTTCACTCCGCCTCGGCGACCTACTCGAAAGACGCGCGAAAAATTATTAATGCTTCCTTGGAGGGATTATTAATGCGAGAATTGAACGCGACGAAAGTTCGGGGCCCTGTCTCGTGGAAAATTCACCCTTAGACAGGGTCTGCTTTTCCCCCGAGACGGCTGCCGAGTCTCTTCGTTAATTTATGCAAGCTCGATGGAAGAAATACAGGGAAATTGTTAATCAGACGCAAGTTAGAAAGAGAGACAAGGACGTAATTTTATGTGGAAACGATCGAATCTGAATTACGATTGCTTGAGATTTAGTTTCTTTGAGGTATTGCGATCTATGAAGGCTACCGATGAAGCATCGTGGCACGAATATTCTCCAAGGACGGTTCGCGTCGTACAAAGTTGAACCGATTTCTCGCACTTCGTTTATTCGATGAATCACGTTACGCCTCCATGGAAACAGAGCTTTCGCCCAGCCGAACAACTACTCCTAAAGTCGCTGTTTCAAATACCAAACAAAAAATGGAATTTCGAGAAAATACCAACTGTTATGCGCTTTGTAAATGCACCGAAAATTGGAAACTGTAATTCTCTGTGCGATTAAATAAAGCTGTCTGATTAAATCCTGTGTAATCATTTCCCACTCCGCTCCGTTTCCTTTCGTACGATTCACCGACGAACTCGCAGGAAGCTCCCTCTGCATTCCCAATTATAATTTTTCCCATGGAAAGCCGATCTCTCGTTCCCCCGGCGTACAATGAATCTCAATTAGAAAATCAGTAGCAACGGGCGGTCGCGGTCAGACTTTTCGAGCTCTCCAAGAATTTCCACTTCCGCGACGCGATCCCCAGTCACCACGAAATCGTCGCGATCCTCGAGCAGAGATTTTTTCGGGCCGAAGAGACGCACGGACCGGAGGATCGAGGAAGAAAGCGAGCCGGTCGACGAATTCCCAGCGAGGGTGGCATTCGGAAGAAGCGGCAGGGGTGGAGGAATGGGGGGTGGGTGGTTTTGGATGGTGGCGAAGAAGAGGTGTGCCCGGGTGGAAGCTCCCTCATTCCCGGCTGGAGACTTAGAGTTGGTAATTAAATACAAGGAACCTTGCGCTTCGCCTCGTCTCGCATGGAGTCAGCTCGTCTCTTCTCTCTCTCTCTCTCTCCCTCTCTCCTTCTCTTTCTCCGTTCGTGTCTCGTCGTCTTCTTGCATCCCCTTTCGGTATGCCCGGAATACAGAGAGGGCTGTATTTAATTCGAGACTTCATTCGATTTACTTCGACTCGCGGATTAGGCGCTGTCGAACTTCGAGCAAACGACCGACTGACGCCATCTCCGCGACGGTACCAACATCTGTCATGCACCATCCGCTTCCTCCGCCAAAAGAATCGCTCGTAAACTCTGCGCCGCGAGCGGAGCGGATCTGACGGACCGACGAAACAGTTTTTGAGAACATACGAGACGGTGCGGCTAACGAGAAAGGCCGTGAGACGTTCTCACTGCTGGAAGATTGGGACGCCGAGGAATAAGTAAGAATGTCGGGAGCAGCTGAGTCTTTCGCAGCCATTTCGGGCCTCGATGTTTTGATTCGACGGTGAACGCGAAAAGTAATGATGTCGATGAAAGCAGGTTGAAACCGTTCCTAGCTAAAAATGGAAATACAGAGGGAACGAGCGAACGCAGCCGAGGGGACGGGAGATGGTGCGGGAGGTTGAAGCACCGGCGACTCGGCTGGGAAGAGGAGGATCGAGAACGATAAATCGATCACGGTTCGGAATGGAATCGCACGGCGGACCGACCGGTCGTTTCTTTTCATAAATCAATTTCTCGATCGAGCCGGCGAGACATATACGCGCATAGTCGTGCCATTATTGGCAATAACAGTGTTACAGAGCCAGAGGCCTCTCTCTCACGACTATGCTCTCTATCTAACGGCAGTCTCCTTCGACAAGAAAGAGGGAGAGAGAGATGGGGAGAGAGAACGGTCTCTCGCTCTCTCGTGGCGAAACTCAATTCCCCAGACCGTTCCGTGCGGAACGGAGAGGGTGCGCGCACACACTTTGCTCGCTCTCGCTACACAAGACGAAATTTCATTCCCGCCCGCGCCCATCCTGTGCCCGGTAATTGTGCACGTGAAGCAACCTGAAACCTGCATTTGCCCCGTAGGTTCGCAAAGGAGCTCACCCACCCCCGGCTCCCAAGACGCGAGCGTTCCGCAGGCCTTCCTCCCGCGGTTCCTCGTCAGACACAAAAAATCCTTCTCCAGACTTCTCTGGTTCGTTCGACTTCTTGCGGAGGTTCAATGGACCCTAGGCTGACTCTCCGATTTGGGAGAAAAATTTCTCTGTGTCCCCTTTTTGTTTCGAGCTCTGCAGTTATTCTACGCGGAATGTCGGCGCTTCTATCATTTAATATTGCAGACCACGGTTCAAATCGAAGGTGTCTGAAAGCTTGCGAAGCTTGAACTTCGAAACAATTGAGAAATCTGGTTCATAGGATCGAGGCAACTGATGTTATGACTTGAGAATTATCTTGTTCTCTTCGAGCGATCTCCTGCGATGTCAAAGGAGCTACAATAGTTGCAATATACGATCGGGAGGATACATCGCGAGGGGATGAAACGCACGTATTTTCGAGTGTACATGTGTCGAAGAAACGAGTATCATGAAGACGCAAAGGAGCGATCGCAGAGGGTTGAGAAGAAGAGAAGAGTCGGTGGAAAGGCGGAAGCTGGTCCCGGAAAGCCGAGGAAAGGAAAACAGCGGACGCAGGCAAACAGAGAGCCGGTAACGTCGTTGGAAACTTGAGCGCGACCGGCACAATAAGACGGCTCAATGAAAAGCGTCCTTTACTGCGGCTGCACGGTGAATGCTTATATGCCGTTTCTCTATCGCTCCTTCTCTCTCTCTATCCCTCTATCTCTCTCTCTTTCCCCGTCTCTCTTTCTTGCCGGTGGATCCGGCTGTTTCTCTCGGCTTCTCTCTTTCTCCGCCGGTGGCCCGTCGTTTCGTCGTCGCTATTTGCGCGATATCTCGCTCGTTGGGCGCCGGCTCAGCCAATGAAAGCGCGCGGAGGCGAGCTTTTACGGCGTTCTTACGGTATGGCGGGGATCGCAGGGGGTTGGGGCCGCTGCCTCCGCAACGTTCTTATTGTTTCAGCCACCCCCCGCAGCCTCTCGCAACCACCCCACGAGTTTACTCCCTCTTCCCGTGCCGCGCGGCACTGTGCTTAGAATTTTAATGGACCGGCTTAGAAATTGTTGGCGGAATTAGATTTTAGGACGAGATTAGGCGGGGCTGCGAGAAATTACTGGCAAGGAGAGATGGGCGTCTAAGGGGGTGGCTGAAGGGGCAGGGTGGTTTTCTCGCGAAAGAGGAGGCCTCCGCGCACTCTGAATTTATGCCATTGTGGAAAGAGCACGAGGCCCTCCTCGTGAATCTCGGCATGCTTCGCTGAATTTCTAAGGGGTTGCCGAATTTTACGATCGACCTTGCGCCCCGCTCCGGCATCCGCCGCCGCTTCGCGCCCTTCGGTGTCCCTTCAAGGAGCACACGGGATTTTCTCTTCTCGACCCACAGGGAGTCTTCTGTTCCTACGTAAATTCTAATTAACGCTGAACCCGTGGGGTTTCTGCGAGCTTATCAGCGGATTCCAGCGCTAATTCTCCGTGAAAAACTAAGAAACCGGAATCCCTTGCTCCTTGATCGTCGTTCCCCCGACGCTCTGGACCGTCGCGCCGGTCGGACGGATCGTTCGGACTGTTCGGAAATTCATTCTTCGTCGCGAAAACTGTGAAACGCCAGTGTCACTGACCCGTCGAAGATTCTTCGTCCACGTGCCGCTGCTAAAGGGCACGTGTAGGATCGGCTGAAGATCGACGACGCAGAAGGGCGGCCAAAGGGAAAAGATCGACGACGCAGAAGGCTGGTCAAAAGGGAAAAGATCGCGGAAAAAAGGGGTGTCGCCGACACAGAAGGGTCGTTAAAAGGGAAAATTGCGTCAGCTTTCGGTAATCATCGTCTCGCAAGGAGACCTTCCGAAATCTCGGTCCTTCGATATGCCCCTTTCGCGCGAGTAAAACAAACCGGAGCGAGAGGGATGAGGGAGGAGAGAGCGGGAGAGAGAGGAGAGGGCGGGCGACTCGGTCCCCGGTGCTGTTTGAGTTTGAAATTACGAAGCGAGAGAATTTATATGCCGGTGCCGGCTGTTCTTGCGCGACGCGGTAGAAGTTTCATTTATTCCAGGCATCTCGTACGAAAGCGAGAAGGAGAAGCAACCCCCGGAGGAAGAAAGGGTTGCCCCGCCGCACCCTCGCGCCGACTTTCTTCCGCCGCCGCGTCTGATTTCAACTTACTCTCGGTGACACGAGTGGCCACGCGCCTTATGTTCCTGTCAACTGCCGGCACACCTCGTATTTCACCCTCAAACCCGGAAAATCTCATCGTCCACCCTCTGCTTTCGCTTCTCGGTTCGCATCATTGTTTCCTAGTTTTTCAGAATACTTCGAAACTGGACCGTCAAACTTTTGCTCGACTGTTTCCAGTGTGTCACAACCTGAAGAAGATTAGAACGGCGCGGTTAAACCTTGAAATAAAAATCTAAAAACTTTGTAACCTCGGTGCTTGATTCCTAGGGGCTGTATTCCCGTACAGGTCCGCCTTTGCAGACGCTGCGATGCCAAAAGAAAGGAAGAACAGCTCGAGCGATCGACACGTCGAGAACTCGGCTCGTTCCGCGGCTTTTCGAAGAGAAACGAAAAGTTGACGGAGTCGATCGACTCGGAGTCACCGGCAGAAGATTCAACGACGTGCCCCAAAGTTCTCCGGGCACCTCGTACCCCATCTCCGTCGATTCAACGGAATGTTTCCTCCCCCCCAAGCCCATCCTAGCCTGCAGCCCGTGTCCTCTGCCACGGCTGCTTTGTCTGCAACTTCAGAGCCGGGGTGTTTCGCGATTATAATTTAACGACGCCGGCAACGAAGCGAAGTTGGCCCCAGAAATCAATGCGCGCACCGAGACAAAAGCCAGCGACGACAGAAAGTCGGAGAGAGAGAAGAGAGGAGAGAGAGAAAGAGAAAGGGCGAGAAAGAGGAGCGCGCGGGAGTCGAGGACCGAGTAGGGCTGTTTTGAGAGAATATAAGGGAGTCTCGAAAAGGGAAGAGAGGATGCTTCGAACGTCTGGATCGAATGTGTGCGAGCCCGTTCGAAGTATCTTTCGGGGCGAGAGAGGTCACGAGGCTGGCTTGTCCTACCCCTCTGGATATTATATTTCTCGCGAGTACAGCCTGACGCGTGACCCGAGGATTTCCGACAGCGGGGTTGGAAGTTGCTGATGAACAATTTTTAGGCCAACCGTACAAAAATCAGGACGGACTGAAAGGCATGGAATTCTGGTATCGTCGTTCAAAAGAGGTTGACATCTACAATTTTCCTACGTTCCAGTCTATGCTCCGTGCATCGTGATCGCGCGGACCTTATCAGAAACTTGTGTAATTTGGCAAATGGTTGCGGCAGCGCTTCAGATTTCACATTTCAATCGTAATTGCAAAGAGTACCTAATGTCCACGGGGCCATCGTGAACGATTTCAACTTTACTTCTACGATTGCACACGCGTTTAAAAGGAGACCTGTCAGTGTGTAACCGAATAAATGAATAAAATCGTAGAAAGTCGAAAATGCAAAGATAAGAGAATTCAGTCATTAGATAATAAAGAAATAGTAAACGAATCAACCACCGCCGAGTCCACCGCAGATACTTCGGATCGGTGCAGATACGAAAGGGGTGTCTTTTTTCGCGACACGAGAGGATTCCCTCGTCGGAAGACGAATGGACCGGTAGTTTTGTGGCGGCTAGGAAAACCTCGACGATGCGAGATAGCCGGCACGTTCGGCACGGTATTTTAATTCGCCGGGAATGTTGGCCGACCGCCAAACGTCCGCAGAGATTTCTTAATACCCGCCGCAAATGCCTGTGCCCGCGTCGTTCAGCGATCGGGGGTGGTGGTTTCTGTCGCAGCCCGGATCGGAACAGGCTGCAACGGCCGAACGATACCATAAACGTTTACGATCCTTTTTCCTGCTGCTCCCCCGTCCTAATTGTTTCCCTCTTCGCTCGCTCTCGAGCGGGAGTCTCACGAAATTTTCCAGCAATTTAAACACCGAAGGAGCAATATTCCTCAACAAGAAATTATCCTTGAAGCGGCAAACCTCTTTAGTTGGCCACCCTTCAAAATCCTACAACTTCCAACGTCTTCAAATTCCTGGAGCATCACCGTCGACACCCTGTCACGAAGAACCTCGGGTGATCCGGAGGTTCTTCAGCAAAGTAACCCGAACGCTATCGATAAGATATTGCAATTTCAATGTGGGACAAACTTCAGAGAGCATCAGTTCCGTTTTACGCTCAGCCTGCATCTTCCGCCTTCGTAGAATTCCTGCTCCCTCAAGTCCGAAGAAAACCAGGGGGGCAGAGATCCTCTTGCAAGGCATTGAACGCGTCTTATCGGCACGAAGGAATAACCGTGCGAGGTGACAGAAGCAGAGACGCGATTGGAACGAGTCGTTGAAACGCTGCGGAGGGTTTTCAAGGTGCGCGAGAAGGTCGGATGGGGGTCGAGATAGGTGAGAGTCACGGACTGGAGCGTTTGCAGACGCGCGTACAAAGTCGTAGCTCGCGGCCCTTTCATTTGTAAACGAAATTACAGAATAAGGCTGGCGAGGAGGAGCTGGAGGGCTCGAAGAAAGAGAGACGGAGAGCTGGCGTCAGCAGCATCGAGCCGGCGACGACGGTTAGGTTATGCGACGAAGCTCGCAAGGCGAGGGGGCCTGCTAGAAAAGCGGAGCAAGGGCGGACAGAAGGGGGTGGATTTTACTCCGAAGCAAACGGCTCAAAGGAAATTAAGGAGCATTCACTCTGCGAGAACCTCTCTCCTACGGAGAAATATCTTCTATTCTGAGTGCACGGCGAGAGGAGAAAGAGAGAGAGAGGGTAGAGAGGGAGGGAGACGGCGAGAGCTTGGATGCTGCGGACTGCTTTGGAATACGGGAGAATCCGCTCTCTGAATCTTTCCCTGCAAAGGCCAAGACCTTTCTCGATACAAGACCGGAGACACAGACCTTCCGTTTCCCTGAATACCGAGTGCTGACGACCCTGCTGCGCCACGGAAGGTAAATTGGGTTCCATCTTCAATGGGGGAACTTTATTTTCTTCAACAGCTCGAAGCGTGGAAGAGATAGGTCCGTATTGAATGTTCAAGAAATTATTTACGCCTTCTTGAAGTTTCTGAAGTTGTGTATTCGTCGATTTACGTTGATGTCATTCGTTCTTGTTATGAAATTTCTCCGGAGTCTATAGGACGTGAAATCAGAAGGGCGAAAATCGAAGGGAGGCCAGAATGCTTAATTGAGTCCTTTGTAACCGTCGATGAGATATTTCGAGAACTCCGTTTTAGGATGTCGAATTTACCTAGATCAGGGACTGTTGCTCCTCCTTTCAAAAAATTCAACTTGTATACCTACGCTGTGTGTGACGATTCGTGAGGCATTAGACAACGGTGAGCTGAGACTTTTGCTCCGTTTTATACCTAGAGAACCAGAACGTCACGTTCGCTCAAGCGTCTTAATATTTCCAGAGAAATGTGAAAAGCGAAAAGACCGGCTGAGCGAGTTTACGACATACTCTGCGGCAGCAAAGGGGTCGAAAAAATTCTAAAGTGCCTCCGGTTTTCTTCGCAGATAATAGAAGAATAATTCGCAAGTGGTCGAGGGTTGGGGCTTAATTTATCCGTAAAGTCGTGCGACTCGTTTTCCAGATTTTCGCAGTAGCGCAATTTGTATGGTAGGAAAAGCAATAAAGGCGGACCGGAAGGGGTGAATTCCCGATGAAGGTTCGCGAGCAAGGCGGCATGCTTGAGAGCGCGCTAGAAGCACCATTGCCCTCATCCTGTTTTTCATCCCTTATTTTGCCAGCGGGGGTAGAAGAGGGTCGGTAAGACGGGGGTGGCAGTATGGCCGCTTTACTCCGGGACTCCGCCCTCGAGTGGCTTCCCTCGAAAGGGGAGAGAACTTGGAAAACCTGACTATCCTACTACAGGGTAGCACAAAGTACGTACTTACGGCGTAGCGAGAAACGAAACGGGGGTGAAGCACCCTCCCTCCCGTGGGGTGGGGGTTGCTTTCGTATCCTGCGACTCGTCTAACCCCGCGTTTACGTGCATCGTTTATTTTTAACACGTCGGCTGCGCGTTGCCTTCTAAAACGACGTCAAAAATATGGAAAAACTACGCAGGGCAGGACGTGGAAATGAGATAAATTGATTTTCAGAAGTTTTACTGTTTACGAAGTTTTTTGGAACTCGTTCACTCTGTGTTTATGATTCTTTCTAACGCGTCGGCGACTTGATATTTCATTCCTTAATCACTATACAGACAGGATAAAAGTTTGAAAGAAACAAGTGTACGTGAAAGTAAAATATTAAGAGTTGATACTGAAATCTGCACTGCCTAGGATTTTTACTGGTTAGAAAAATTATGTCACCGACTATGAACGATATTTATCTGTTCAGAATCAACTTTTCTGCCTCCTAACGTCAGCGGGACGATCGGTCTTGCATTGCCGACCTGTTATAAATTTGAGGGGCGAAGCAACAGCTATCGGTCTTCGTCTATATTTCACTTTGCAAACATCTACGCTCATCATCAGTAAAAAGAGATTCGAAAGAAGAAGACATCAGCTCCTTAAACGCTTGAAGAATGTCGCTTATAAGCATACTGAGTTACAAAACTCGATTTAACACTCGTAGTTCTCTAGGGGCTGACGGAACTTTTAACGGTCAGAACGGACTCGGGACCAAAAATTCCCCGTAAATCTACACTATAGAAATTATAGGTCTTACTGTACTTTTTGCTGGCTCGTTTTCCATGACGTCGACGGGCCGAAGAAGGTACGAGGCGTCGATCACGGAACAAAATCGTAAACTGACCAAACGCTGCGAAGGTATCCAGGAACTGGTCAGTCCCGGTGCCCCACTCTTCCTGTTTCCCCCTAAGTGACCGGTCAGGGCCCCGGATATGTGGGAAAGAAAACCAGTTCCGTGCTCGGGTTAAGAAAGATGGACAATCGACTGGAGGTCAATCTGACTCGGACACGCAAAAAAAAACAAGCGAAGGAGACAAGAAGGAAACCTGTTCTGGGTCAGTCTTCTGGCCCTTCTGACCCAGAGAAGGGATTCATGCTCGTAACCCCTTCGCTCGCTAAAGTCTCCCCGGTGGGAAAGTGTTGAGAAATTTCGCCCTTTGCAACTTCGAATTCCCTTGAACTTCGAATCCGAAGGTTTCGAGGTTCTTCTCAGGCGAAGATTCGAAGATTTCCCACTTGAAATTAATCGGATCAGTTTGTCACTTCAGGAAGTCCATTTGGTTAAACATCAGGAACAATTTTGTGAATAAGCTCTTCTTGAAAGTCGTGCGGATTTTAAGAATTTCTGAAGCCACGCAGCGCAACGGATCGTTGCAGGATATCTGGAAAACGTCGAATTCTCTTTCGGGGTAGTTGCGCAACGAGTTTCCCGGTGAAAAGCCGCACTGGTAACGTTGGATTCGGTCGACCGGATTTGCAGCCGGACAGTTGGGACCAGTTTCATGGCGCCTGTTCGGCAGAGCGTCTAGTTCGACCAGTTTTCAAATATTTCTGGGACAGGACAATGTCCAGAGGAAGGGCAGATGCGCGCGAGCGTCGATGAAAGGAAGAAAGAAAGGAGGAGGCCGCGCGCGTCCCGAATGAAATTTACTTTTTGATTCAAATGTCTCGCAACGTTAAAGGATTTATCGCGATCCCATTCGATCTCGAGAGGGCTCGTTTTTCTTTTGCGTTCGCCGTGTGTCGCTTGTCCGTTTCTCGCGTGGCTCTCTCCCACAGACGAAAAACACCCGGTCTGTTTTCGATCGACTTGAAACACGTCCGAGGAAATAATGGAGAGCTCCCGTGGAGTTTCGTGCACCGATACGCCGGAAGGTAATGACGGCTGCACCAGCGACGTTCATTAAGAAACTTTAATTAAGTTCCATCAAGTTCGGGGGAAACGGCGGGCGAATAAGAAGTCCTTCTCGCGATCAAATCGACTCGCCTCCCGACTGGATTAAATTCTATGGTTATTACGCGAAAACACTCTCGAATTTTTACCGTTCCGGCCAAGGGGTAATCTTTCAAGATAAATGCACCTGTTCATTTTTACCAAGAGCATAGCTTTTAAACAGAGTGACCGGTGTCTAAAATGGGAACTGATTCTCGTAAAATTCGTACATTCTAAATAATGTACAGGCTGATCGGAATATACATAGCTTTATTCGAACCCTTTTGAATCGCCGTTGAAACTCTTTTAAGGTTGCCCAAGAATCTATCCATGGGATTGTTCTATTCGGTCGTAATTAATATTAATTAAACCCTGTCGAGCTGTGCTGCAGCAATTTGCCGCAGCTACCTGTTCTTCAAAACAAGCCTATGAGTCTAGGTTAGGTCCGGGTCCCTGTGAATAATTAATCATTAGAAATTGAGGACCTTCATCACGACCCTTGTTTCGCAATTATATTCCTTCGCGAAAGCATTCGGAGAGGGGAACTTTAACTGACAAAATTTCAGCAATTATTCAGAATCTCAAGAATACAATGGTCTGAAATCTTAAAACTCATGCCACACTTTTCCCAGAAAATCCAGAGATCAGACCCCTTCAAATCAAATAAAAGCTAGCGAATCATATTCACCTCGATTCTCGTCGTATCTCCAGGTGACGAACACGGATCAGAGGGGTGTAAAGAGAAAGAAAAAAAAGAATGGCGTGACCAGTGGTCAGCGGTGTTCCTCTTTTCTTCGTGGCATGATTAGCCCAGCGGTGCCGGTGCAACAATGCGACGAAATCTCTCGCGTGTGGTCAGTCGATCATTAATAAGCAATTATTCAACGGCTCATTAGATCGCGCGGACGCATAAGATTACGACAAAAGGGTTGCACGAAGGAGAGAAGAGGGATACGCGTGTGCGTGCGCGTGTACGTGTGCGATGCACACGGTCAACTTGTGTGCAAGCCTTTCTATTAGAGCATCGCCCCAAGCGATTGGCACCCCTCTGTCCACTTCACAACTGAACTAGTTCTGCTGGTCATTGGTCACTCCCGACTGTGATTAATACCTGGCATTATTATCCAAGATTCGGACGCATCGAGGAACGTCGCAGGAAGCACGGAGTAACTAGCTGGCGACTTGAATCGTGTTAATTTTCAGGAATTTTCGTTGCATCTTGAAATACTCGAGGAATCACCTGGGAATGTTTTACACTCTGATAATATTCTAAAATATTTCCTCAGCAATCTATGTCCGTGTTAATTTATCTCTCGTGTAACTTATACCGCCATGCTCCTAATTAACGATTGTTCATCTTTATTGAAAAATAAGCCCCCTTGACAAGGGTTCTGCGTGTATCGTGTGATACACGAACCTCGGGGCTGCATGGGGTAAGTTGATAAATATGACGAGCAAGAAACGAGGAATAGAGTGAGAGTATGGGAGTGTGCAGGGGGGTGGAGATGCTGATGATGCAAGGGAAGAGAGGATAACATGCAACAAGAGAGATAGATCGCCTAAGAGAGAGCGAGAGAGAGAACGAGATTCGGGGCCAGGAGTGAGCGCATGCGGATGGTAGTCGCGAGCATATAAGTAAAGTTTGTTCGCAACTTATAATAGGGACGCCCCCCGCATCACGAGGAAGGATGAGGTAGCAAGGTTCGAGGCTAGGTTACTCTCCCGCAGACGAACTTGCACGGTAATAGACCGTGCAGGTGCAATCTACGGGAGCAGGCAAATTGCAAAGAGGACTAGCGCGCAGCCAGGACGTGGTTATCGATGCTTTGTGTGCGGCCCTCTGTTGCGCCTCTTGTCTTTACGTGCATCCTTACACGTACCTGCGATACCCGCCCCCCGATAACCACCCCTGCCACCATGAAAATGACATCCTTCCTTTCTCGTCAGACGAGAGACGGTCCACGAACGATTCGTCAACGTTTCCAAGAATACCAGAGAAAGCGTATTCGAAAGAAATGAATTCGGTCGGGGGTAACCAGGTTGTATGGTAAGAAGTGAGCACGGACAGACTATAGAAAAATTATCTACCAAAATTATCTTGAGCCCGAAGGGTCACGCCCCTAACGAATGGGGTACCGTTCAACGCCAGGCCCACTGGGGTGCCGAGGCGGGGCCTGTTCCAACCCTAAACACTTCGGGGGGGTTAGAAATATGGACGACGCGAAAGACTGTTACGGACAAGTGTTTGATACGATAACATTACATGCGGATTGCAATTCGGTAAAGTCGCATCCTTTGATATCTAATTAATTTGCTCAGAATACGCGCATGCTGTCAGTGTAAAATATGACATCAGGAACGTAAAAGTTTATGAAATAATTCCTCCCTCACTGATTATCTGTAGGACCCGTTTAATCGAGGTCCCACGGTGCACAAGCGGACGCTAATTAGCGAGTACACTCGTTAGACGTATCACGAACAAGATAATAATTCGTTGGGGTGGAAGGAAATTTACGTTTACGACCGCAACAGGGTTGTAAAAAAATGTCGATGCCTGGGGGACCACGGGAAAACTCTTTCGAGCTTTACGAGCCCTTAAGTGCCCCTAAAGCTCGCGCGCCGAATCAAGTAGATAATAATTCGCAGGGGATGGCTTCCGAAATTCCTCGATAAACATTTCACAAACCTTTCCTTTTTCCAGCGAATTACTCTACACACGTTCTCCTTCGAAACCATATTTCTTGCATACTTCTTTTAAAAGTGTAAATATGCAAACACGTAAAAATTGTAAATCAAATATCGATCAATTGAATCATAAGGATTAAAGGTTTCCTTTGTCAAGTGAAAAGAAAACGATATAAACAAAGAAGAAAGTGGGGACTTGTACCTGCAATCGGTGAACATTATTTTGCAGTGTAATAAATTATCGTCGCCCAAGGAACGCCCGAGGCTCGCGTTAGAAAACTTTTATGCACGCAGTCGATAGGAAAAAAAATTCAAACGTTTTTCCATTTCCTCTGCAGAGGACGTGCGGATATAATTCCAGTTGGTAAGGCAGACAGCGAAAGTTTCTCGCCGGAACGGCAGATGTCGGGACGATTGCTACATAAAAAAGGGTTGAAAGGGGTGCAACTGTGACCCGAGTTTTTTTATCGAGACCCCTAAACCTCAAAAAGGCACTCCTAAAAAAACACTGCACCCCAACACTATGATATGCCTAATTATTTTAACTCTGGATCCATTTACTGCTACAAATAAGTATTAAATTTCTGGTGTCTGATGCAACCCGCGACTTTTTTGGGGAAAAAAAATACAGCATTAATTTCTACATATTGTTTACTTACATTTATTTCAACCGAGCACAGGCTTCGCTTGTCTCGGTCATTCGAAGGATTGTTTTCTTCAGAGAATTCACCTAATATCTCTTGGAGCTTGGAAAGAGATGTTTGCAATAATTTCATACGACAGTGTTTGTTGCGTGCAGTGTGTTTTGGAAGGATTTGCTCAGAGTAATTAAAGGAATAAATAAAAGAAAATAAAACGGTGGAGAGAGGACAGTAAGCAGCTAGTGATCGACGCTCGAGCAGCATATAAAACGCAGCCTCAACCCTCTGGCAATTACTCGCAACCCTCGGAGGGCCGAATTCTTCGGTTCGCTCGTGCGTCCATCCCCCGACGCAGGGAATTATTAAAATCCAGATTGAGACGAGAGCGATCGCTCGCGAAAATCCCACGAAACAAAACCGGCGAACCCCTCCGTTCGCTAATCGGAATAATCTGTCCGGGAACAGACCTGCACCACTTCCAAGGGCTGCGTTTTCTTTTCGGACTCGGCAAGGCGCTCCCATCACCTTCGAAAGCTTCGGTTGGTAAAATACTTCTTTTCATGTACTGCACGAACTATGCAATAATGTTGTCCGTGGAGAAAAATCATACAAGTTGCTACGCTGCCTTTCAGTGGCCCTTCTAAAGGATGAAGGCTCGGGTCAACAACGTGAACAGGTTCGATCGTAATAATCGGTCAGATCAAGAGAGTACACAGAAAATAAAGAGAATAAACGTTACTCTTTACAGCATCCAGGGGGATCAACGATTAATTCGAAGCCCAAGGAACGTTAACGTAAGATTCGTAGGGTGAAGGTGGCATTTCCGTGGGGGCTTCCCTTTTTCAAGGGCGCATTCGTGTCGGTGGCCAGGCGGCTGTAAAGGGCAACAAAAGGAGAATACCCGGGGCAGCTCGCTCGCACAGTTATAAAACGCTTGTTACTGGCGCTGGCTCTCGCAATGTTTAATAATTACAACGGTCGAAGGGGGGTTGTAGGTCGGGGGTGGTCGACGGAGAAAGAAACGGCCCGGCGGAACGAGAGAAACTAAGGAAGCGATAAAGAAAGAAGGGTCGGGGGGTGGCTGAAAGCGGGACGAAAGGTCTGCGCAGAGAAGAGAGTGGGTTCGTCGAGAGAAAGAGAGACAGAGACGAACGGTGGGGAGAGAGCTCCGTAGACGTTGGAGGTTGGAGGTGGCGAAGAAGGTTCGTGGAAGAGGCAACACACAGCTAACCTAACGGGGGTGAGAGCGAGAGAGAAAGAGAGACAGGGAAAGATAGAGGAAAGAAAGAAGAGGGAGGCTGTTGGGATCTCCGCGAGAGAGTAGCAGGGAAGGAAAATAAATTGAAAGCAAAATTGTACTCGCACAAGAAAATGGAATTATTCCTCGACGCTGTTCCAGCGAGATACGAAGAAAAAGAAGGGTGGCTGAAGGAGAAGCCGGGCAAGGAGGGTAAGCTTGTCCGAGATGGATTCGGGCTCCATTGTGCTCGCAGGAAGAACCGGAAGAGAGGAGGTGAGGCGGAGGCGCTTGTAGGCAGGCCAGGGGGAGGGGGTGGGCCAGAGCCGGGAAACTGGAGAAGACTGTTGGGGATAGCAGCGAGGTACCAAGCGTGTTTCCAGAAATTTTCTGCCTCCTGGAAAAAAGAAAACTTCGATGCAACGCTTACCACCCCCTCCCATCTGGTCCTCGCGATTTTCAAGCGGCTTTCTGTGACTGCTCCGAGGCAAGAGGCGGATGGAAACGCGCACTCTGGACTCTGAAAGCGCATCGAGACACAAATTTGTTGGATTCGACGTGTATACCGGATCTATACGTTGCTCGAAACATACCCTAATTGTTCAATAACGGAGTTCAAAAAGAAGCTCTGTAACAAGGTTAACCGTATGCGCATCCACCGCACCGTCGACGTCCGAGTTTCCTGATCGAAAAAAGCAAGCGGCCCCTGTATTCCTCGTCCGCCTCTGAAAGCGTCGTTTACAGCCATCGACAGGGAACAAAGTTACATTTCCCGGATGAAACGAAATTTGTATCGTGGAAAAGAGTGCGTCGAGGGAGATGGGCGCTCTCGGGCGAGCGAGAAAGGGGGAGAGAGAGAAGCGCGAGCGGTGTCCGTTCTTAAAGGTCTTGTCGGTCTGGAACGCAAGCCGTAACTAAGTTCCGCCGATAATGGCAATTAACGGAAAACACACGACTGGGGTAATGATATTCCCACGCGCGTACGTCGCATACCTGTGTGTGTGCGTGTGCGAGAGTGTGGCCACGCGAACACGCGCGTCGTGTACAAACACGACGGTTAAAGAGGGTGCAGAGGGTAACGGGGGTGGTTTGTGTGTACGCGCGAGCCTACCACCCAATAAGGTCGCCCGCTCTTGGTCTTTTGAACGCGACCTCTGTGCAGCTGCCTCGTACGTTAGGTATCTATCTATCCATCCATTTATTGGAAGGTAGAATGGAAGGTAGAGGAAAGGGGAGGCAGTGCAGAGGATGCTGGGTACTTAGGTCCTCTCAGCATCGCTAATTACCCAACGATACTCCCTCTCTCTCTTTGCATCCTCTCCTCTGCTCACTCTCTCTCTCTCTCTCTCTCTCTCTCTCTCTCTCTCTCTCTCTCTCTCTCTCTCTCTCTCTCGCTCTCTCTCATATGTATACACGTAACGGGCCAACCACCCCCTCGATCGACCACGGAACGTCTACTATCTATCGGTTACGCGGAAAAATACTGCGCGTTTCATCGTACGGGAGGATTCAGACTATAGAGTAGCACGGTGAAAGGTTTCCTTTCCACTTTCGTTACCAGACGCGTTGTTCCTTTATTTGGTCGACGGTTGTACGTGGTACGCGTGATTTCATGTGTGGAGTACTCTGTCTGAGATGAGAGGGTGATGCAGGGTGGGATACTGAAGGTGGTGCGTTTTAAAATATCTATGGCTAGCAAAAATAGGAATCCGGTCGATACCATCGAGTCTGGAGTAAAATGGACTGAAAGTCTCACTTTGACGGGGACGTTAAAAAGTTTTTGATCAACCGACTCACGTGCACCGGCGATGTCATGCGCAGAGATTTATGTGTGTCGAGACGGTGGGATTCTGCGTCGTTTCCAGAAGATCCGCATCCTCTTCTTCGAACAGTTTCGCACTTTGCATTCGCCGCTAATTGTCCGCACGCTCGCGTATCACAAGAATGTAAATCAATAAATCGATGGAACAATCTACAAGAGGAAATAAGTGCAGCGCCCGTCACGCGAGACGTCATCAACGTGTCTCGAAGAAAGTCGAAATGCAACTAATTGTAAGAACGACAGGACCTTGCTTGAGGTTATCAGAGAAAATACCGAATATTGTTTATCGGTCGACAGACGGAAAGAGCCGAAAGCGTGTGTACGATCGAGGTGGCCTTGAACGTGACGAGGAAAGCGAGCAGGTAGACGGGAAAGGTCGCGTTACGCTCGACATCTATAGATAAGCTATGAATGAAGGAAATTTTCTGAACGTGCAAAACCGTGACCGCTGATTTCTATGCGATCGATGGAACATTACATTCTCTTGCGAAACTATTCAGCGGAACTAGGAAGGCTTGTTTCTTAATTATTTACGTATTTATCTTGAAATATAAACAAGCGATCCGGACAACTGGCTTCCGGAAAATATTATGGTAATTATTTACTTCAGGGTAAACCTCACCGATTTTGATGACCTTGAAATATGTTGTCAAAAAGTCAACATTCTGAATAATTTTTTCCTATACATATAACCGCTGCTCGGCCTTTGTTTTCGAGTTATACGCAAAAATATTTTTGGCACCATACATTCGGTTTGTGACAAAGTAATATTGGTGTAAATGCTTCGGAACTATGGATGAAGTATCCCGCGATACAATACCGTTTGTAAACAGCCATAGACGAGATATTTCACGAGTCTGTTCTGTATTTACAGTCATATTCTGGTTATTATCCTGGCTGCATCATAATAACAGAAATACCCAACCCAACCTAACACAAACCTAACCTACACCAAATTAAAAAGTATAAAATATTTTTGTGAATATCTCGAAAACTAAAACCGAGCGGCGGTTATGCGTATAAGTGAAATTACTCAGAATCATGACCCTGATAACATATTTGAAAATCATTTAAATCGATGAGGTGTGCTCTGAACTAAATAATTACCAATATTATTTCTTGATTCGCGTTGCAAATCATTTCTCCTGGCATATAATCCGCTCACTCGTCTCATTTTTGCGCTATAATTACAGCGAGCCCGGGCTTCGCGAAACTTTGTCCAACTATTTTACTTAGCGGACATTCGCGTCGCGAGATTATTATACTTTAAGCTCGGTGGTCACGGTTTTTGTAGAATTCTTCAGAACTATTAAACCGCTCAAGTATTTGGCGGAGGTCCTTAACGAACAAAGATGCACGCTCTTTGGATCGACACCATCGTTTCTTGCTTCTCATTTTCGTATGCGCGATCTTCGGTGGAAGGAGGACGCATCGGCGAAAGTATATCAGAGAGATAACGAAAGGAAGCCACCGATACTATTCCCGTCGCGAAACGAATTTACGCCATTTGCGAACTTGGCCTCGCGGAGTGTTGCTCGCGGGACCTCCTAACAAACTTAAGTTATTCCGCTCGGTTGTTTGCTAGCCCGAAAGTCAACCGAACAGTATCAAAAGTGTGCGTTCTCCAAGCCAACCATACATTCTCTGGAATCCTCTTAACCTCCAGAAAACAGGTCCAGCCTGAAACCACATGAGACTGTTGTAGAAGGAAAAAACCTTGGACGAGCATATTCTACCGAAAGGTTTACACGGCGGGAGCGGAAAGAGGACGAAGAGGAAGAAGAAGCGATAGGAAACGGTCGAGACGCGAAAGGACGCGGAGGAGCGGGGTCGAAGAGAGCGGAGTCGAGAAGCAAGAACGAAAACCGCAGGGGTAGGAATCCTTTAAAACATTCGTGCAGCTTCCATCTTGCCGATATTATTGACGTTTTTTGCCACCCCTATTTTTCCACCCCCTTCTTCTCCACCCATCGTGACGGTGGGGTTGACTGGGGGGAGGCGGTGGCCGAGGGACGAAGAAGAAGCAGGAGGACGAGTAGCGGTGGGTTGGCAGCTCGAACGAAACGGGGTGAGGACGAGAGGGTGGAGAGCGGAGGGGCAGGGGGGGAGTAAGACGGCTCTTATTCGCGCGGGGTTTTTAGAATACTTTATTGACTGAGCCTTCGTGGAACGAGGATGGCCGGGGGGTGGGCCGGGGGGCTGGGGGGTGGCCGTTGGAGGAGAGCGGTTTCAGGGGGGGTGAGAGAAGGATGAGAAACGAGAGAAAAACATTAGGAAAGTCCGCGAGACGGACGAAGAGACGAGCCGGGTGAGAGAAGGAGAGCCGAGGAGAGTCGGCGGCTCGCTCTCGTTTTTGAATTTAAATACCAGAGCGTAGGAGAGAGCCCCGGGTCCCCAGGAGCCGGAAAACCCCCGTGACTCTGACACTGTCTTTGCGAGAAATTAATGAAGCGAAGTGGGTACACCATGGCCGAGATGCCGGCACCAGCCTTTCCTTGATCTCTTTCTTCCTCTTTCTGCTCGATTCCTCTTTATTCCGACCTCCTCCACCGACTTCCTGCCCAACACCCACACCCCCTGCTCGCTCTCTCCCTCTTTCTCTCTCTCAACGGAACCTCTTCGCTGCTTCGTTCTTCCCTGTTTTTTGATCCGCGCGAAATTCGCCTTGTCGCCGGAGAAATGCGCGTTCGACCGCGTTGGCTGGAGAGGAGGCGAAGCCAACCGGAACTTTCACCCGCCGATCCCCTCTTTATTTCGAATCAATTTTGAGCAAACGCTCGTGGTTCGGACATGCCCGAACTCACGACGTTCGAAATTTAGCCGGCAAAACTTCTCCAAATTCTTTTCCCGGTTTCAACGTCCACACCAGCCTAGAGTCCATTGGGAAAAAGGAATTCGTTTTTTCGAAACTTTCACCGGCTAGGTACATTCCGTCGTGAACGTTTCGCAAAGGAATTGAGCATTTCGCGAGGGAATAGAAGCGGAGCGGATAAAAAGTTTGCCGTGTTTTTTCAGCATGTTGCGTGGAGAAGGGAAGGGGGCGTGTTTCGAGAATTGTCCGAAATCAGAAGGGGATCGGACTCGTGCAGCGTAATGAGTGCTCGGCCCAGGATTTGGGCCATATGTCGAGTGACCCTCGCCGCTGACCCGGCCGAAACGGCTCGTTTGGTGCTTTCAATGGGATCTCGGTACAGTCCTCGATACAATTTTACCCCTTCCATCGAATCGTGGCCCATATTTTCTTCGTGATCGTTCAATCGGACGGCCCTCGCTCGGACCGCGTGCGGATCCGATCGGAACAGTTGTCAGCGCAGAAAAATTGTTTGTCCGAAACGTCGGCGAGCTACACCCTATGCAAAAAAACACAGCGACACGAAATTCGAAGCAACGGAAGAACTTGGGGGGTTGGAACAATCTGTGAACAGAGTTTCCGGAGGAATGCAAATTAATTTTCACGACGAGCGTCAATTAACTTGTAAATTAATTTTCGTCGATTTCGAAAGAATCCAAACGAGTTGCCGCTCGGTATTCCAAATAATCATCCCCTGTGAAATCGCGGAAGGAAGGAAGGAGCAGCGATCTCGAAGGACGAGGGTGACCGAAAGGGTCGATGCTCGTAGTCAATTTTGATTTTCATCCCTGTTGTTCTTGGAAAGAAGCGAAAAAGCCCGAAGGAGTGGCAAAGGGTCGGCCGAAACGAAGGATGACCCCTTCTCTCTCGGAAAACTTTCTAATCGAGAATTATGAAAGTTATTTGCTATGGTCCGGGGTGGCTGTTAGGGTGGCTGCGAGGACGGTCTGGCGGAGGAAGACGAGGATGGAAGAAGGGGTCGACGAAAGAAGAAGGATGAGCGAAGAGCTTGGAATCGGAAAAAAGGAAGGAACGCCCAAGGCAAATCGGTAATTTCGTTCTGCGCGTGCGGCTATGATATTTCCAACCGTTTGGCCCCTTCTTCTTCTTCTTCTTCGTCCCCCCTGCACGCCGTCCCTCTTCCTTCTTCCACCCCTCTGGAGAAAGTAGCTCTCCGGAGCTCTGCAAAAGACAAGGGCGGCCGGCTCCGGGCGAGAGGGGGATGCAAATTAAAATCCTCGCCGTTTTCCCGTTTCTTATTTTCCGCGGTGGTTCTCAACCGGACCGTCTCTCTTTTACCCTTTACCCTTTCCTGACTCGAAAATTTACCCTGCATCGAGCTTCTATCGGCATCTTTGCGTCTGAACGTCGCGTTATGCGCGAGGCCGAACGAAGAACAGCCCTGAGATACCAGTCTCTAATTTCTATCCAAGTCCAGCTCGTTACAAATGAGTTTATGCGTGCTTCAAATAACGCCTGACATCCACTAAAATTCTCACCAATATCTCTGAGAAATCGAATCGAGTGTTCGCCGATTCAATCCGTATCCTTTGGGGGAACCCATTTCTCTCCACCGTCGTGGAAGAAAATGCAGCGCGGCGGCTCTGAAAAGAAGCGTCCGCGTCCTCGCGACGGAGAACAAACGCAGTATGATCGATCGGTAACGGGGAAAGAAAGCACTGGAGCGCAATTGCAGTATCTCGGTGCTCGTTAAGGTGACGCGTAACGTGCCACCTCCGCCCACCCTCCGAGCCACCCTCCCTCCGAGTGGTTCGTTCATCCCGTAGGAAAACAGAACGAAACGAAGAGTCCGTCTTCCAACGATCGTCATCCCGGAACAACAGTTGCATTTGACAACCTCGCGCGGCTCCGGACTAAGACAGATTAAGTATTTTAAATTGAACAGAAGGGTGGAGAGACGGCCGGGGCAGGAGGGGAAGGAGGAGGAGGAGGTTGAAGAGGGTGGATGAGGGGGTGGTAGTGGCGAAGTCGGGGGCTTTTTCCCTCCTTATCCGCTTCGTTCTCTCCTGGCCGGAGGGAGTTCAGTTTTTATAATAAAGGACCGTAATTAATGCCGCCCTCCTTCTACCATCGCCGCCGCCGCCGCCGCCAGCCCCGTGCTTCTTACCTACCCCCTGCTTTCACCCTCCAACCACCCACCCACCCGCCTCCCTTTTCCTTTCTCTCTTCTGGACGATTCGACTCCGGTGGTAGAGGGGCCGCGAGAACCGCCCTTGCCTTTGCTTTTTTTCCGACCGTGTTCTCGACTTTCCTTTGCAGATAAATCGCGAGGGGCTTTAATCGCGACCACGCTGCTGCATGTTTTGCTTTCTTTCGACGGAACTCGGTATCGAGGGTAAAAGATTCGAGGTCATCGTTTGCGTTCCAGGCTATCCAGTCATTAGGCAAATTGGAGGATCACCGGTCAAAGAGATTTCGTTCCACCGTGGCTGATGTATACGCGAGACCACTGTCTCCGGAGTCCCACGAGATTCCAGGAGTTTGAAACTCGCCGTCCCGACACGCGGAATTAATGTTTCGACGCGTCCGATACGTCTTCCAGCTCGATTTATCGCCGAGATCGAGGCCGTGTTTTATCCTCGTCGAGAATTTGGAGCACCGGGACGAGCAAGAATTTTTCGAACGACACCATTCGACCGCCCCGAATTTTTGTCGAAAAATTCGTGTAACTTGTAAATAAAAAAATTGTAACGACCAATGCGACAGAATGTTTCGTGTTGTTCATTTCTCACCCTGCCCATGTATCTGATCGCGTGAGACTTTCGTAGAAAATCTTCACGGAGTATGCGGTATATCGGGTCGAAGCCAAACATCTGTGGGAACTTGAAATCAAAGGTCGCGGAGGATCCTTTTCGGGACGCTGAGTGTCCAACGAATTGGGTAATGATCTTCCAGTGGCTTCGCCAGATGTCCCTTAACGATGTAATTTTATCAGGGAATAATTAAACTTCTAGCGATCGAGATATTCAATTTCCTTTGAGACCGAAGCCGAAGTTCCTGAACGAATCTATGCAACGGTCAACGTTTTCTCGATTTTACGAAATATCCAGACATTTTATATTATTCCATACGCTGCATCGATTTAGATGAAAAATTCTTGAATTTAAAAGTATTTCTACGCGATATCGTCGAAGATCTTCGAATTCAGAACTGTCACAGTGATATCCAAGAACCAATTTTCAAAAGCTTGGCCCGATATATCGCTGTCGAGACTACTGGCTTCTGTTTCAAGGAAAAATTGTACGACTCGAGCGAAACGGCGATGAATCGGAGAAGTTTGCGTCGAAGAAAGAGAGTCTACGGGGACACGCGCGACGAAGGGTGAGGAGGAAGAACCGGTAAACGTAGTTGGCGCATTTACCTGAAGGTTTCGACGTTGCACCCGGTCCGGGGTGACCGTTAAACGTCCGAAAAATCCCGAAGGGCCTCTGGCTGGGAACCGGTTCCGCAATTTTTATGGGGTCATCCGGTCGGTCTAGAGGGGAGGTCATCTCTCATTGAGGTCAGAACGGATCTCCCCTTTGCGTAGCCGGGCATCTGGTCATCGGGAATTAAAAAGTGCGAAAAAACTGACCTGACCAGTTCTCGGGGCCCCCTCGCATACACGTGGACAGCTCTCTCGCAAGGGTTATGCTAATGCGTAAAGGGCCGTTTGTACCTATCCCTCTCCCTCTTTCTCTTCCTTCTTCTCTTCTCTCTTCTCTTCTCTTCTCCGCGCTCTCTCCCCCCTTCGCCGCCGTTCCACAAAAGCCAGGTAGGGTCACTTTTGAGGAACGGGTTTCCGGATTTTTTCGCCGTGATCAAAGGGCTCTCCGTCAGGGTGGGGGATGACCATCTCCACGCAGAAACGTAGTTAGAACGCTGGCTGGACACGCACGGACAGTCTCCACTCGATTTCAGTTCTGCTTCGCGATAAACCGTGCCTTCGTCGCGTTTTTGTTTCACACGGAGACTCGGAACGCGAACATTCTTTCGGAGGAAGTCGAAGATCCTCCGGAGGCGGTAACGCGTGACCTTCGACCTCCGATTTTCCAGCGACCAAGACTTTCACCCGCGATCGAGCTCGGGAATCGAAGATGCGACGGAGAACCCCGAAGATAATGGCCTGGGGGCTGTGTGCTCGTAACGCGTGATTTTCCCGATCGTTGAGTCGTTGTAAAATTGTATTCTTCGTGGTGCGCGGCTCGGTGAGGACGAAGTTTGGAAAAGTAGAACATGGTTAAGGTCGGATGTGCGTTCCCCGATGTTCCCCAGTGACGATTGTTCGCGATAATTCTCGGATCGTCGAGGCGACGGCGGAAATATTTCGACGACAGAATGAGAGATTCGTGCGTGATCTTCTATGGCGAAATGGGAGGAAAGTTCGGTGCAAGTTGCACGCGCGATCGACTTTAAACTTTCGTCCCGAGGCAGCGCGGCTTTAAGTTCCCTTCGGAATCGCTTTGATTCCGGCGCGTCGCTTCAAAGATCGTCGAAACAGTAATAACGCCATCGTCCGTCCGAATCGCCGTTCTTCCGGAATATCCTCAGACTCGAGAGGCCGCGGTCGAGCATTTTTCTCGGCGATCAGACTGGCGGAGCGATTAAAGCGAAATTAAAATTGCAAGTTCCGGGAGTGCTCCCTTAATCTGCAAGTAAAACGGAACTTCGATCAGCCTTCATCTTCAATATCGTGTTTTGTATCCGCTTCCGAACGAAAGTTCTCCTCTTTTCTTCTTTTCGAGAACGTGGGTGTTCGATGGCAAATCTGCGATGAAATATTACATGTAAAATATTACAGAAATTCCGTGAACAAGGTTCTCGAACGTTAAAGGTTCACAGATTTTTCAAGAAACTCTGGTTCCAAATAATATTTCTGTCAGTTTAAAAACTCCTATACTTTGCTAAATCTATACTTCTCTTTGATCTAACCGTACCTTGGGTATGCGTCGGTAATCTGGTCTCCACACATTTCCAAGCATAAATACCTATTAGAAAAAGTCCAACACAAATTTCTAAGATTATTGGCTTATAAATCTGGTCACTCCATACTTCGTTCAGACCACAACTATGACCATATTATGCGCCGATTTAATATTCATACTCTGGAGGATCAAAGATTGGTCAACGATTTGCTTTTTCATTTTAAAATCATTAATAACTACTCTAACAATCCTAGCCCTCTTCATTTGTTGAACTTTAACGCTCCTATGCATTACTTTAGACTTGCCCAAGTATTTCTTTCACCCATCCACACCTCCAGATTTAGGCATTCAGATCCACTACGTAGAATTTTTAATTTAGCCAATAGTTTCAGTGTTAAATTGGACTTTCTTTCCGGCTCTCCTGACACTTTCAAAAGCAGTGTTTATAAATCGCTAGGTCAATTTATGAACATTCAAGCTGCGTTAATTTAGCGTTTCACTATTACTGTAACATGTCTAAAATCAGTTGTTAGTCTATGCTGTAACAGTCTTTTTTATGTATTATGTACACTACCTGTCTCTACACTTCCAATTATTGTACAAAAAGGGATTTTCCCGTATACTGAAATCAATTAAATTAAATTAAATATTCGAAGCGATTGGAATCTTCTTGCTCTTGAATCGCTGGGAAACTTTCAGGACACAGATTCGAGCTCCAATCATAATGAATTAACCCCGTGCTTTTCGGTGTTGTAGTACGGAAATCTTGAACAATTGTGACTCTACAAGTATGGAGTAAGAGCCAACGTTCACACGACACGCTTTGCATAAAACGATCGGTCGAAATTCTTTATATTCCTTCCGGAACAGCCTGTAGAATAAACTTCAGGGCAGGGGTGGAATCGGAAGGCTCGCGAAAATTATATCGACGATTAATTGCTCGCTGTTTACGCGAACTCGTTTCTGTTGAAATTAAGGAACAAGCCAGCGAAACTTTCGTTCCAACCTGATTCCCGGTGGCCGTAACAGAGACGGAAAAAGCAGAGAAGAGCGCGGGAGAGAGAGGGGGTGAGGGTGGATCGGGGGAGGAAAAACGGAAAGAAGAATAAAAGGAATCTGGCACGGCCATTTTACTTCGGAGTTTCTTTTTCCAGGCAATCCCCTCGTCGACTGGCTCGCAGTGGTCCGCAATGGCGAAAGGGGATGGAAGAAAACTCTGGGGGACGGAAGGGTGGCTGAATCGGACGGGGGTGGTTTTTCTGACGTCAACCCACCCCTCGGCAACTCACTCTACCAACCTCACCCTCGCTTTTCGCTACCAATGAAAGACGAATAACATGGCCGATAGCTTGCTTAATGCCCACAATGTACGCGTCGGAAATGAGTCTGTCTCGAGACACGACGAAACCGCCTTCGAAAATCGATACGCGCGTCGATCGATCGCCACGAGATCTCGCTTCGCGATGTCATTTATCCGTAGATTTGAATGAATTTTCGAACTTATCCGTCTGTCTACGTACAAGTCGAAGATTTTGAAACGCGATTTTCTTTCATTTTTCACTGAGAACATTGTGCAAGACATTACGAGCAAGTTTCAAGGCACGAGGCTCGATGTGCGTGTGCTCTGACAGCGTCCAAAACCGACGAATGTTCCCGAGAAATGTGACTCGCTTTAAACGCGTGAAAAGGAGGTATGCTGCAGCATGATATCCGAAGATTAATTCCGGAATAATTTCTAGAAGCAGAATATTACAGTTCCTGCAACAATTGTATAATTGATCTCTCAGAGCACCGGTCGAAAGGACAGTCGTCCGGAATGAATTATCCTGTGTTTCAACGCAACATTTTTTTTTACTAATTAAAGGGTTGCTCGGTATCAGTACCGTGTTGTGAACAAACATGCAACAATTCCGTGAGTTTCATAGTTATCGTAAAAGGAAAATCGTGAGGAGAATTCTCCTCCGTTCACAGAAAATTCGCGGAGGCGAAAAGTATCCGGTTACATCTGATCGCGCAAACAAGCCGAAATCGAATTCAGCGTCTTTCCGCGAGCAAGCAAAGTGCCAAGCCAAGTTTCCATATTGAGTTTCCGATTAGAGAAACCCTGGCCCCGAGATTTGCTCGCACTAACATCGTTATCCTTTAATTTCCCGTTAGTTATAGCTGGAGCTCGTCGATGCAGAAAAAAGAAAGGAGCCGGCAACTTCCGTCGAAAACCCTTAATCGCAGCGATTCATCTACGTAAGACGGTATTTTTTGCCAACAGATAAGGGTAATTAAAGTTGGAAACAGCGTTGCATATCGAGGAGGGGGATGTATAGAAGGGGTCGAATCTCGGAAGAGGGATGCTTTTTGTCACTTGAAATATGTCGAGCGAGGGGTGCGTTCGCGGGGGCGACCAATGATAAAATGGCGTCACCCAGACAAAGGGTTCTAAGATTTTTACCCCGACCATCCCCTCGCCGTCCCCTTTTGTCCCGCTTCTTTAATATAACGCCGCGTCAACTTCTGGTCGATCGACGGGGGACAATTACCCCCGACGATCCCGACGAAACCATTATTATTGCACGCCTAAACGTTTTCCTTCATTTCCTAAAATTCTGCTAGAAACAATTACGAGTGTTCTTCCAAATTTTACGATGACCTATAACAATCTTTCCGTGGAATTTTCTTCGGAATATTTATTCCCAGTTTCACTAAAAGTTGCTACGAACTTCTCATTCGCTTTTTTGTCATGTCAGCCCATGAATTCGGCCATGAGTCGACACAAATTTCTGTACACCAAAAGATGTCTACGACTGTACCATTTTTCACAGGATTCTCACTCGATTCGTAAACGATCGAAACGAAGGACAAGCGCTTCCCTGTCCGCTGTTTTCGCTTTGCATCTTAACGCTGTATTTATACGCGACGCCGTGGGGGTTGCTCGAGGGTTTTTGCCGGGCTTTCACGAAGCTCTTCAAGTAGTACCGCGGCCTTCTCTCTTTCCCTCCCATTCCATTCCGTCCCGAGAAAATCTTTCGCGGCACGAAGAAGGAACAAAAGAACGCAGCCCCGGATGATTTGCCGGATCGTGGGAGGGGGCGCGAACGGGGTTGCCGAAGGAACGAGGGTAAAAGAAGCGGGGGATGCCAGGCGCGGCAGTTCTTCCAAGGGGTTGTATTTTAAGATTCACCCTCGACTATCTCTGCCGCTCTATCGGCGAGGGGATGGATTTTTCCTTCGTCTCAGCCACTCTCCAGAAGCGGACGTTCTGCGCTTCCATCGCGAAAAATTTATACGCCACTTCCACGATTATTGTACGACAAATTCCTTGCTTCTGTTACATCATTCATCGATTCGAGGATTCGGTATTGAGTCAGTCGTTTATGAAGGAGCCGAAAAGAAACGTTTCTCGATGAATATACTTTTTAATTACAGGATCGCCAAATATCAGGAATGAAGGAATTATTGTGTATATTGTGTTATAATATTTCAATAGATGTAGTAATAAGTAGACGTTTATAGATTCGACAATCTTGTGGAATAATAAATTATTCGAGCGTATGACCCTTTAATTATTTGGAACAGCGCATCGTATAAGATTAATTCAATATTTATTCGTTTACAGGATCCAGAATCAGAATTGTGCCAACCTGCACGTGGACGACTAACGGAAAAACTATGAACGTATTAAAATAAAGCGTACAGAAATTTTTGTCAGGGGAATAGGACCGTTCGTGGTCGGGCGCAAATGAAACTACTTCGCGGTTTCCTTTCTCCAGTTATACAGGGTGTCCCTCGAGTCGTGGTCAACCGATTGGGAGACGATTCTACATGCAACAATAAGTCGAAAAGAAGGAATAAATTTTTTTCGTCCCATGCTTCGTTTTCGAAAAAGTTGAGGTCGAATATTTCCCCTATACATATGTACTCAATCGCGTGTCGACTTTACGCATCTCGCTATACACTCTTGTTTTGATTCTCCCTTGTGTTTAGAAACATAATGATGACCTCGATTGATGGTCTATCGTTCGTGCTGTCTTATTGACGGTATGAAGTAAGGAATTAAACTTTGTATAAAAGACAAAACGTTTGCTATTGCAATAATTGTATTTTAATATTCGACTTCGATTTTCTCGAAAACGAAGCCTCGGGCGAAAAAATTTTATTCTTTCTATTCGACTCATTTTTGCATGTAGAATCACCTCCCAGTCGGTTGACCACCAGTCGAGGGACACCCTGTATATCTTTTCTGCGAGCACGGACGAGTTTAGAATTTGTATCAGAGAATTTTTTGAGGGCGAACATCGCGATGAGCTTCGAGTTTGTACCGTTCGCTGTTTGCGGTAGCAAAGAAAAACTCGTAGAGGTTTGCGCTGACGCGCGGAGCGTCGGTCAAACATTTGCCAGGTCTGGTTCGAGAAGTACTTTGTCTTACGAGCACCCTCGACTCTCGAAGGCACTTTGCCTCGATCCGGGAACGACGCGAGGCTAGTTCGAGGGACGAAACGAGGTTCAAGTGGCGCGAAACACACGCCAAAGCACTTGTAAGCGCGAGAGGAACGCGACGCGAACATGTTTACTGAATGTGGACCACACGTGGATGCCTGAAACCCTTCTCCCATTCAACACGGAGTTCTTTTCTTGACCACTGGATGATCAAAGATTTCGAAGACTGATGGCGGAGGTCGCATAATACGTACGGATATACGTTTCAATTTATTCTGAACTCCGAACTATTTTCGTTGAATGTATATGATTATTCCGTTCGATTGGTTTCGTATGTCGTATATGTTTCTTAACTGTACATTGTATTAGATGCTGTAATCGGTACCGGATATCTAGTTATGATCTGTCCGTTTCTCAACAGGAATTGTAGAATAGCAAATCATTTTAAGAAATTGTGCATATGTATTTCATTGTATAATGTGCGATTGAACGAATAAAGGAAAATTCAAGCGACTCTCGGTTCTGTTAATTTTTTAAAGACCCCGCCGAGTTTTAGCCGGCACCGAAGAAGAACACTTTCGTATTTTTATTGATTTGCCTCGTAAGGGGTAGTTAAGGGGCGCCAACCGCCAGTCTTACCCCCACCGTTTGGTCCAGCCACCCCTTTTTCCGTGGGGGATGGATTCTCCTTACCTCCCTCCTGGTTCTTTTCCTTTCAAACCCCCACCCCGGGGGCGGACTCCACCCCTAGCTTTTCCAACGGACGAGCCGTTAAAGAAAAGTACCCACGAAAAAGGAACTTTCCTTCCCCCTTTTATCTCCGTCTTTTTCCGTCGGAGGAAATTCCGCTCGCCACGGAGCCGTGGCGAGGATAGGCGAGGAGAAGGTCGAGGGGAGGAATGGCTCGCGGCGAAAAGATTTCGAGGTCCACGGGGGCCGCGAGAAAAGTGAAAAGTTTCCTCTCGTCTCATTGGCCGGAAGTCGGGAGCGCGAGAAAAGAAAAGTAACAAGACATTCAAAGAGAGAGAGAGAGAGAGAAAGGAAGAGGGACTTTTGCCGTGGCTTCTCGCCTCGCGGAAAAACTTTCCGCCGAGATTTCATTTGACCGCAATCTTCCTTTGCGTTTCAATCTAATCGAGATTCGTTCCGAGCTACGCCGCCGCTGGAGGAAATGAAAGAATCGCGAGGCATCCGTCGTTTGCGTTAATCTCTCGATTTCATCAAAGAGACCACCGTACCGCTGCCTGCCCCACGAAATTCTATAACAGATGCGTTTTCAGAGAAAAGAAATTTATTTGAAAGCTCTGTAAAGAATGAAATACAATATGATGAAAATTTCGAAAATCTCGCAGACCTCCCAGCCTCAGCCGTTGGATTCAATAGCTCATAAAACAATTATCTCTTGCTCGATAAGAATAAATTCGCGTATTCTTCCGACGACGCGTCGAAGAAAAGGCACGACGCTAATTACACGGCTCGTTTTCACTGCACGCTAATTAACTCTTCACACCGTGTAACGTCCGGGGCAGTGGAAAACCGAGAGAGAAGGAGATAGAGAGAGCGGTGACAAGAGGAGGGTTGGAGGGAAAAAACGGTGCGGAGCAATTTGCGGAACGCGCATGAAAGAGAGGGAGAGATGCAGAGTAGCCAGAGCTTTCCCATCCCCCTCTTTCGCCTCTTTTTTTTCCGTGCTCGTGTAAAGCGAACGGGGCAGCAGTTTATGACCTCTAATTAAGTGAAAAAGCGTGGAGCAAGTGGCCACTCTGGTCTGCGGTGGATGAATAGGACACCGATGCGAAAGCGGAACGGGGGATAATGGGTGCACCTGTGAAAAAAAAACACCGAAGAAGGGGAGGATAGCGAGAGAGGGAAAAAAAACTGCGCCGCTGTGGGCCACCACCTGTTAGAAAAAGTACCCTACCCCCGTCCGATCCTCCGACTCTGGGGGTTGAGCAGAAAAAACGAGAGCCACGGGAGAGAGAGAGAGAGAGAGAGAGAGAGAGAGAGAGAGACAGAGAGAGAGAGAGAGAGAGAGAGAGAGCGCACACATACACGCAAGGGGTTGGAGAGATTCTGGGGTGGTGAAGCGTGCCACGTGCCGACAGTTCACGGACAAGTTACCTTACGCCACACAGGGATGAACGAGGGTGCACGTTTTTCGTGAGGTGTGCGCGAAGACTTTTTCCGGCGAAAGAAATCCCAGGGATCACGTCGGAGAAAAATTTGAAGCTGATGTATGTACAGTGAAATTTTTCAAGGATCCTGCTCCACAGTTTAACGGATCGCAAGTACAGTTTTCTTTATTTTTTACGGAGAAGAATTTTAGAGAGACGTAAAAGATTCAAGGGGTAGTTTCCCAACGCAGCTGTTTTCTAATTCGCTCAGCTATTAAACGCTTTCCATTAGAGCAAAGTAGCCCACGCCGGGGGTAAAAACTGTGAATAGAAAAGCGGTAGATAAAGGGATGAACCGTCGACGGTAAAGGGGATAAAACGCAGAGGTCGTAAAGTTCCGGGGAATTGGATGATAAATTTAAAACACCGTTAAAACGCCCCTAATGAAATCTGCACGCTGGATAAGCTCGCAATTTTTTCCTCCCCCACCAGAATTGCATACGGAGACTACCGACTTAAAAAATCTGACTCCCCGGATCTTGTACTATAAATTATTAATAAGGAGAGCAGCAGATCCTTCCAGCGCGGGAGTAATTTTCATAAACGAAATTTCTGTGAAAACAGCAGAGACACGAACCAACGGGGGTAGGACAACCCACCCGGTGCCATCTGACGGCAGAGCGGCGCACTTCGTGGCAACGAGGCGACTTCACACGAGCAGCTGCTCGTATTTTTGCGACCCCTGAATGCTCAAACCCTTGCGTATGAATTACGAGACCCAGAAAAATATTGAAAAAATACGAATTCTGCAAAATAGTCGTTGCAGAGAGTTTCCCGGTTCATATATTTTCTCAGGATGAAAATCGAGGACGCAGCTGAAGGCGATCGACCCTTGCACGCGATCCCACCCCTTCGCGATAAATTTCCGCAACGATCGAGCAGTAAATTCGCGTTGCATGGTGCGCCTCGCTTCCGTGTAAGTATCCTCGAATCCCGCGATGAAATATCCCCGAGTATGTGTGTCTCTGCTCGCGAAATAAAGGGGGAAAGTGTTGCGTTCACCCCCTGCGGAAAGTCGCGGCGTTAAATCTTCATGGGAGTCTAGAAGACCGCGTTAATGTTCGGCTAACCATGTAAAACCGTACTTACTTATCTCGAGGAGAACGGCGGCGGGGCGGGAGGGAGTGGAAAGGCGGGGGGTGGACGGAGACGCAGCATTCGCTTTTTAACGAAAATTAACGGCCGCGAACCGAGATTCTGCAGATGCTCCGAATAATCTAATAGCCTGGGAAGTTAGCAGGGCCAAGACGGGCTAGCCCGTGGCTTTTTCTAATTTATTATATCGCCCCGCAGACCAGACACACACCACCCCGCCGCGTCCCTCTCCACCTTTCCTTTCACCCTCAGATTCCACCTACGCCGCCAAGTTATTTCTACGTTATTGCTTGCCGCTGCCCTCCAGGAAGACCACTAGTTTCCAGCGAACTTCAAATTTATTCGCGAACCGCCAGCGTGCATCCTCGAAGCGAGCTTCGATTCGCAATCGCCTTTAACCTTTTAGCTACTGTACGCCACTATAGTGGCTTACGTCTATGTCATCTTTTTGAACGATACGCCACTATACTGGCTTCCCGCTGGGTCCTCTTTTTGAACGATATGCCACTATATAGGCTCATTTAGGCTTGTTTTTCTCGCATTGAAAGTCGTGTAAATTGTTTATATTCCATGTAAATAATTTAATGATTTTATCGATGCAACTTACATTGCTTCTTAATTACGACATTTATACGTCGTTTACGCACAGTCCGCGGAGGAGCTCTACGTACAGGGGTACAGCTCCGCGGCCAGTCCTGCCGTAGCTAAAAGGTTAAATATTATTCTACTTGCACAAGGTGTATGGCTGAAGAAATGGACACGAGACACGGCTGAACGTTTATTTTTTATTGTCCGTAAGCATCCAGCAAACCAAAACCACGACACTTCCTGAAAACAACCCCAAAGGAATAAAGCGGAGCACGAGTCTCGCAGAGCGAAATAAAAAAATCCCAGGTCGCGTAGGACCGAATTCATCATTCGCGAGGAGTATAATCGCGGTGTTTGTAGCCGCTCGTGTTCCCAGCCTCGCATCCGGGGAATTGAATCAAATTGTACAATTTTCGTGGCGGCGGAGAGGGTCGTTCGCGTGAGGGGCGAGGAAGATCGTTCTTTTTGCCCCGGTGGACGGGGAACGAGCGTTAAGGGAAACCCTTTGGAGCCGTGCTTTTTGTCCGGCAGCAACGAAGACAGTATGTTTTCACTTAAAGGGCGGTTTAGCCACGATATTCCCAGTGCCACGGAGACAGCCGGGTAATTTTTCACTCGGTCCGAGCCCTCCGACGTCGCCGACCACTTCATAAAATTACTTTATTACTCGTCCGGCCCTTGCGGTGGCCCCTGTCCCTTTTCCTCGACCATTTTTTACCGCGACATATGTCCACGGAGGGTCTCGCCCTCTCAGGAGTTTACCATGCACGCTTTTTCCTTGACCGGCTCCTTTTCCAACCCTTCTCTCATGCCGCGTCGAGTCACTCGGACCGCCCGAATTCAACGTTTCTGCACTCAATCATCCGAAACTGCTGTCTGAGGCCTGACTGAAATCTTATTCTTGGCTTCTACCCTCTCCTTCGACCGCTCTGATGCCAGGAGAGCGTTTAATGTTTTCCGTATCAAATCTGAACGTCCCTGATATCAATTATCGAATTTTATTTTGGACTCGGGGTCCACGAAGTGTGCAAAATAGTCTAAAGTTAACTAAAAAATGTCGATACGCTACGTTTAAAGAATTAGCACATTTCGGGAGGCTGTGCACACGTTCCCAAAGAAATTCTCGACGCGGAATAATCGAAAACGCGGCGTCGATGCTCGTCGCAACCCGGCTGGGATTTTTCCAAGCGGTCAATCGATCGAGGTGATACCATCCGAGCGATGGATATAATTAAACTTACGGGAGAGCACGCGGCAGCATTATGGTGGTCGAGCATGGTGATTCGATCGATAACAACGCATCCCTACGGATGAACACGCTATTGTTGATGAAATTATCAACGAACCGCAGCGTCGCGAGTCACACGACAAACGAACTCTCAACTTTCCAACCCCTTTTCGACCGCTACTCATGTCCATGGAAATACAGAATCTACGCGGATCATCTTACCGTATCTCTTAAAGATATTTCCACGAAGCAGCGGCAGACCCGACGCACGTGATATTTCATACAATATTCTCGGTAGTTAGTCCGTAGAGTTTCCACGATAAGAGAACGCGAAGGCCGTGAACGGTAATGGTGAAAATGGGAGCATGTAAACAGAAAATGCGGGAAAGTCGAGATTGACGGAAGACGGCGGGACGTTGACGTGCTTGAAGGGGAAAGTGGAGGCACGCTGTCGGCGTACGTAATACCGATGCCATTAGGGCAACGTATCATTGGACTGGATGCAATGAAATTACGTCTCCGCAGCGTCTTGCTACTCGGCTAGATTGGTGTACATCGCGGAAAGTGTGTCGCAGGTCGCTTTCCTGCGTGGATAGATCGCAGATGGCTTCCTCGTGCCCCACAGACTCGATTAAACGCTGAAACTTCTACTTCAACGACATCGGAATCACTATTTGCTCGACCTTCCGCTCTAATATATTCCACTGGACGCAACGATGACCTACCCACCTGATGGTGCATCAAAATTCCATGGTTCATCCTCTCGTTGTACCGCTCAATACCATTATACAGGGTGTTAAAGAAAACCATTCAACATTTATATGGTACATAGGACACACCGTACTGAATCAAAAATACCTTCGTAAACATAGGTCGAAAGTTCAACCGTTTCCGAGATATAAACATTTTTTAATGTTAGCATCATGATTGACTTACTGGCTTCTACGTGTCGCATGCGATGTTTTCCTCGGTGTCTATAAACCGCGTTCTGAATGAACGCCAAGAAGAAGAATGTAGATGCCAAGCATGTATGGAAATGGAAGGAGGACGTGTGGACACTTTCCGTAAGTCGATCACGATACTAACGTACAAAAATTTTGATATCTCAGAAAAAGTTCAGCTTTCGACGTATATTTACTAAGGTTTTTTTACTCAGTATGGTGTATCCTATGTATCATATAAATATTGAATGTTTCTTTTCGAACATCCTGATACAACTCTGATTCTTCCACCATGATTTTATTCTTTTAAACAACCTACGTCCAAATGTATTTCCTCGCGTTATCTGTAACATTCCTCCTCCGCTTTCCTTCTTAAAGTTCAGATAACAATGATTTGTTATTCTGTTATGCGATTCCAGCGCCGCATTCTCGCTTGTGTTAGTCATATGCACGAGGTGAGGTTTAAAATACCCTGTGGCTGCGCCGGAAACGTTTAATCACATTATGTAATTCAGCTTCCAGAAAATCGCGCAACAAAGACACGATAGCAACGCTTTTCCTTCGTGAAAGGGGCTGATAATAAAAAACAATGTTCATCGAACAACAGCTTTCGGTGACGGTGAAAATGTGCTGTTCTCCGATCGAGAAAAAGAATGGTCGCAGCAGGTTGGTAGACAAATTCAAGACAGGGGGTGGGACATGTTCACGGGCTGGATTCTCACGTTTTAAGCGCGCCTTGCAGACAAAGTTGGCGACTTAGCTGAACATTTTTCGGGGTTATCTTAATCTCGGCGGGATTAGGCGGCTGCCACGTCCATGGAACACGCGCACAGAGAAACCGGTTGGGAACAAACGTGAGTGCAACCCCTCCGGTGCACAGAGATCGCACACCAATCCCCGAACCACCCTCTTTCCTGCATCCACACGTTTCCTGGCCGTGTGCGCGAGCGTTATTGTGTACGTTTCCGCACGAAAAGTTCGTCGCCGCGGATACGCGAACTTCATCGCGCTGGCCTTTCCGAAATCCGTCCCTCGAACTTCCAGCAAGTCGCTGGAGCGTTTAAAAACGAAACGCGACACGCTTGGAATCGGCCTTCATGCGTCCTCGGAGAATTTGATGGCCGTGGGGATCGATGTGAGGTGAATAGAAATTTTTACCACGAAGATTTCCTTTAAAATGATACTGTCGCTGGTCGAAGCGAACAATTTTGAGTCCGTTGGTTTCATGGAAAAAATTTCAAACGCGTTCGAGCAACGATAGAAAAAACTATTTTCCGGAAAGATTCAGCACGCGTTGAGAGAAACTATTTCCACGAAATCCATGTAAACGTCGAATCGTCACGTAGAGATGCAGGCGTGATGAAAAATCCTCGGGGGTCGAGGTCGAACGTCGAATAAAACAGAATAAAAAGGAGTAACAAAGAGAACGGGGTGAAAGGATACACGGTAAAGTCCCGTATCCTCTCGTTGGCGGCTTGCGGTTTCGAGCAACAACCTCCTTCCCTTGCATGCCGCCCCCACTCGAGCAAGCAAAGGGGTGGGTGCGGGTGGCCGCTCGTTATTTTTATTGGCCGCGTTTATCGGAGGGCGAGAAAAAGAGAAGGGAAAAAATGCGAGGCGGGCGAGAAAAAAGCAGGGTGTCGAGTGAGTCAATCCGCTGATTTTTTTCCGCTCTGATTTCACGGGGGTTGAGCGGTTCTCCCCAGGGGTGAAAGCGGGCCGAGGTTTTTTTTACGGGCTCAGTGAACGATCGCCGTGGCGGACCATTTTCACCGTGCGTTCACCTGTCTTCGAATCGCTCCCTCGTGAATAAAAAGCGCGTGCCATTGAAATGAAACATTTTCTGTTCCATGCTTTTTAAATTCGTGGACGGAGAAGAATTTTTAAACATTTTCCGTATCCGTATGAAATACCGTAGACAAGGAACCGTAAAAATATAAAAATGGAAGATGATAAAAGCGTTTATAAGGCACGGGGTAGTTCAGTCTGGAGAGGAAGCAAGGGTGTACCAGGGGAGAAGCCATCTTGCTTGGTACGAAGCAACGTGGGGTTTTTCCGGTAGCTTTCCTGGCCATTTTCCGTGGACTATGCGGAAGCACTAAATAATGCGGATGCTCGTGGCGTGGCACGGCGAGGCGAGGCGAGGGGGAGGCAAGAAGGGGGTTGGTTCTGCTCTAGGCCACGAAGGAGAGGGCGGAAGAGGAAGGAGGGGGTAGCAGGACGAGCTGGAGATTTTGCGCGCAGAGTTATAGTGAAACTTTCGAGCATTTATTTCACGAATCTGCATACTACGTCCGCCGTCGCGAGAAAGAGGGGTGCACCGAGACTAGTGTCCTCGACGACCTAAGTATATGCACCACCAACGAGGGGTCTTCTGTGTTTTGCCGTCGTCCAGAAAGGGGTTGCGACTTTGCGATTCCTGCCACGACCTACTCTTTCGCCGATCGCACTGATTTGCTGCTCGATCACTATCTCAACCATCCCTCCGGGTCTTTTTCGGTAACCACCATCTCAGATCCCTGCGGTAGCCGCAGAGTCTGCCGGAGAGTTCCGGAGCTCTCGGGTTCACCAACGATACACCGTAATGGCACCAATTCAAGGCCATTCGTGCCCGTCGCAGCTTAACTTCGGTGATCCGACGAGAACCGGTGGTGCTCTGCGCGCGGTATCACCGTTGGCGACCATTTTCTTCCGCACGGTTCGAAGGTTCAGCGAAAAACAAACCTCCAGAGGGTGATTCGCCCCTTTTGTTCGAGAGAACGGCTCGTAGCTTCGAGCAAAGTTCCCTTAGACGCGATTTTTCGGCTGCATCCGGTGCATTATCGCGGCGCAAGTTCGCCGTAAGTTTCACGAGGGAATTATTGATAGAAGATGGTGGAAAGATATGTGGCGGAGGCGAGCCTTCGCGTTTGCCCGCGGCCCTTAACTCCACCCTGCCTCCCCCCTACGTCGAGAAAATTTACGACAACGCGAACTACCCTCTTAAACTCCGCGAGAGACCAACCCCCGGCCACCCCCTACCCCCGTACGCCACAGCGCCGCCATTGCGACCAACTTTCAAAATTCGGCCCATAAAACTTTTCGAGAAACTACCGCTTCGCGCTCGACCACCCCCTCAGCGCTCACGATTCGGATTCTCGAATTTCGTGATCGGGTTTTCAACCCTCTCGCGCTATTATCCATGTCGTCTTATGTCACGCGGAACGACGAGTTCTCTTTCGAAAAGGTCGATGGCTCCATATTTTCCAGCCTTTCGCCCCGAGAAGCCCTGCTTCAAATTTCTATTCCCGACGTTTGTTCCAGTTATTTTCCTGTGAAGCGGCGGGAAGGCATTTTCCTAGGAAGCAGTTCAATTAGGGTGGCTAACGCAACGCGATAGCGAAGCGTCCCAGGCGCGTGTCACCTTGACGGCGTTTCAGGTGGCACGAGTTTCGCGTTACTACGCTGGAAGAAAATTTCTCCACCCCCCGACGACGGTGGTGTCCAAAGCGTGCCGTAGCATGCGGGGACAAGCGTGTCAGACGATTTTAAGAGGCGACATTTTTGAAGAGGCCATTAGCGCACACGTGTAGAGATGCGTGTCCTCTCTCTTTGCCTCTTTTTGGAGTGGAAACGATTACGTTACAGGGGTGTACGGGCAGCCACGAACGCGGTGTAACGTGTACGTTCGCGTTTCACCCAAGCAGCATGAGTGAACGAACACTGTGGAAACACGAGAGTGGGAGACGGGGAGAGAGACAGAAAGCGAAGAGGAGAAAGAAGCTGGGAGGGCGTGAGGAAAGGGGATACGGAGGGGTGGCTGAACTGCATCCCTGTCTGAACGAACACTAGGGGTGGGTTAAGAGGGTGTATCACTTGTTTACTACCCGACCGCAAACCGCCGACAAAAACATTAATGTCGAACGTTAACGGTGATAATGCAACCGACCCTCTTTTCCTTCGAGCCCCGCGCACCTCGACCTCGCTCGCGGCCCATTTATTGACATCCACGTTTCAAAAACCTTGGAAAACCTTTTCATTCGATTAAAAATGAACGTTGCCTGGCGAACGAGGTAGGAAAACGGGACGAATATTGGGAGCACGGTAAGGAGACGATGAAAAATGATCCCCGCCCCCGTCGTCTCGGCTGATGGCGAGACATAATTCCGAAGAAAATACCCTCGTTTATCTGAAAATTCTCCAGCGGGCTAGGCTGAAGAGGATTGGACGAAAGTTTATCCATTTTTGCCCCCGCCCGCTCTTCCACCCCCGCATTCTCAACCCCCGTCACGTCCCTTCGAACCACTTTGCCAGTCTGCTCCAGCATCTCCTCTAACCGCCCGAAGGCTGCGAACACGAAGAGAAAGAGAAACTGCTGGTCCACGGAGAAAGAGGGGAACGAGCAAGTTGCTGGATGGTTAGGAGGCGAGGCAAGATGATATTTTCTTATCTTCTCATTACTTAATTTTACGATTGCCCCTGATAGCAGGCTCGTCGTCATGGTTACCCCACTTAAGTGCCCCATAAAAAGATGAATCGCGAGCCAACCATATTTCCCCGCAACGGGATCTCGAACTCGCTTTCTTCCGCCACCCCCGCACATTTTCGAACGCTGTCAGGGACATTTTGCAATGGGGGCAAGAATCGCTGGATGATCGGGGGCTGTCTGACTGGTTTTTATTTATGACGAGTCTCTTGAGATCGCTCTATCGTAAATGTCACACGCTAGGGGAATGACTCCTCGTTGTTCGATGCTGAAGTATTGCGTAGGATCTCGAAGTTGGCAAATGGGAGGTCAATGGACCTTAAACCATTGCATTTTCAATAATAATTTTAAATTTGTTGTAAGTCGATCTATGTAATTTGTTAGAACCGATCTGTCCTCTCCGAGCGACTTTTGGTGTCGTTTTGAAGGTGGCGAAGCATCCGGGGTCCGAATCGATACCGTTCGAAAACGAATGTCGGTAATTCGTCGGGGAAGGTGTCGTTTGTATCGGGGTGACACGGGGGAGCGTCTTCGGCATTTTGTCGAGGCAAACTCCGTCCGAAGAAGGGACGAAATTGATCGCGGCGGTGTCGCGCGATTACACATCGGCGCGCTGGAAATCTTCCGCGCGATCAAGCCCTCTTCGCCCGCTATTTCTTGCTGATCGTCGAGCCAGCCCGGTCTTCTCTCCTCATCACCGTCGTCACGGCTGCCTTCCTCCGAGCTCCTTTATCCTGCAGTATCTATCTTCATTTTCTTAATCGCTTCCAGCCACCGCCCCCTCGCCCTTTTCGCTGGCCAAGATGGCGCCGTTGACGAAGACGTATTACCCGGCACGCTGCCGCCTAAAAGGGATTGCCCGAGGATTTCTAAGAGATTCGAGTCGCTTACCGAACGAATAGATTCTTTGCAACAGCCATCGATCCTTATCCTCGGCTATTAGGACACGGTCTGCGTTGACGTTCGCTCGGGGGATCGGTCGAACGGGGCTGGGCTTTCCGCCCTCTTTCTGGAGGAGTTTCAATAATTTCGGAATTGTCGGGACGCGTCCGTCATTCTCAAAACCCTCGACTGGAACGTCAGTTCGCCTTTAATGCTCCCGATATCATGGCGATGCGAAGCCGGTTCATTCAGGAGACAGGATGAATCCATGAAGTCCGACAAAGAGGTCTCGTTTCGAAGAAGAAGGGGATCATTATTTTTGGACGTCCGTTCGCGACGCCGAAGAAGAGGTTTCAGCGTTATTCGATTACGTCGCAGATGCTTCTAATTCGATCGCGTTCGTTAATCTCGGATCGCGCGTTTCCATACACGCACGCAGGACGGCATAGACGCGGAGAGATAGAGAGAGTGACGATGCCACGTGTTCAAGGTTTCTCTCAGTCGAGGTAATCCGGAGACGAGCAAACGCACGCGTGCACGCACGTACCCACACACAGAGCCGACGAACCGGAAGCCGGGAGCACGGAGGAAGCCGAATGTGGGACAAACTCATACCCCATTCATCCGAACCATGCTAGCCGCGTTTGCCTCATGGTGAAAGTCCTGAAGCCCGTCTCTGTCGCACCGTCTCACCCTGATCATTCATTTCTACTCAACCTTCACTTTCCCTGCATCGATTTTTATTTTACCCACAACCGGCTGAACGAACGCGAAACCGAAATTTTAACCAGATGTTCCGCTCGGCGAAACAAAGAGGGACGTCTTAATGAACATCTTTAGCAACGAGACGCGTTGCTCTCGCAGTTTTCTCACCTTCTTAACAATTATCCGGAAGGATTTAATATCGACAAACGAACGAAGCTTTTCGTTCGTAGAAAATTCCTGCAGAGAAAGAGAGAGAGAGAGCGAGAGAGAGAGATGACGAGAGGCGAGCGTCGTCTCTCAGGGAACGAAATTGGACGGCGGAGGTGGCCTGGGGGTGCTCGAAAGACGACGAAGTCGCGAAGAAGAAGAAGAAGACGAAGAGGTGGTGGGGGTGGGTTGAAGGAAGTTACCGGTGAGAAAACGAGTTTCTGCCCGGAAAGTCTGGCTGCAGCCCGTTCGTGGAGGCAGGTTGCACCCCCACCCTTGGTCGCCGGTGGCAGTATCAACCCCTGTGCCCAGCGGTGGCGTCCGTAGGTGTGCAAGAACGAAGTTGCCTCGTCGAAAGACAGAGGCGAGACGCGGAGACAGAAGACTGTATAACGGAACAGAGAAAGAGGGATAGAAGGAGTGAGGGGGTGAGGTTTTCCTTAGCTCGCGAGTGGGGGCGGCCATTTTCCCGAGTTCTTAATATTTTCATGATGGCGGCCGGTGCTGGCGGAGCCGGTTGGAAATGGGTGGCGGTGAGGGTGGCTGAAAGTGGGTGTGGGGTGGATGAAAGAGGGTGGGCGAGCGGAACGGAGCACCAGTGGCGGGCTAAGGGGGTGGGTGGGCTGAGAGGGGAGAAATTAGAAAAGGGGAGATTTAAATATCAAGCTCCGAGGGGCGGACCACCGCGTTCGCTCTCTGCGTTCGCTCTTTCTCTCTCTCTCTCTCTCTTTCTCTCTCCCCGTCTATCTCACCCTTCTTCTCTTTTCGAACCTCTCTTTCACTCTCTCTCGCCGTCTCTTTCCCTCCACCCTCTTTCTCGGTCGTCTCTCCGCACTTCTTCTCTTTCTCCACCCTTCGCCGTTCTTCGCTTATGCACCCATACAGTCACCGAGCGGACCCGCGTACACGAAGCCTCGTATACTACACGCACACACACGCCTATCGATCCTCTCGGCCAGAGAAAAGGCGTCTTAGAGCCGTTCGACGTCGGAGGACGATGCTAAGGCACTGCTACGTGCTAATTGGACGGCCCCTGCCGACGCTTTTGTCCTTCCTGGACTCGACACCAACTTTGTCGATATAATGACACCGACGAGTATGCCGCTGTGACGCTCCTATCGCGCTCTTACTCTCCCGCGTCCACCCCTTCTCCACCTCTGTCTCGCTCTTTCCCTTTACAGTGTCCTCGAGAATGCACCCGCTGAATGCCATCGGGTAATGCGGAAAAATGACGAGCCTCTCCCTGAAACAACAACACCGCGCGTTCCGCCGATTCTCATTTAACAGCGTTTCGGTGGGTTGAATTTTCCTGTAATTCGACATTTAGAAATTCCATCAACATTTCTTCGTGGCGAACGACCCTCGTAGCCACCGTAAAACGAATGCTTCTTGCTTTCCTTTGGAACGATGCTCTCCGATGAACGATGAGTCAACCGGTTCGCCTAAACGCGCGTGAAGCGCATCACGTGTGCGGTGTCACGTGCTTGATGTAGGTCAATGTCTTCGGCACCGGTCACCGTTCCAAACGCGTCGCCACAAATCAAATAACTGTGTACTTGCTCTCAAATATACCGGCCATTTCACTGCCACCAGGATTTCGGACCTTTCATGCAATTTCCAGCTGGTCTCCGTTCGATCGCAGGATCATGCCAGCCGTTATCGATTTCACGAAGCTTCGTTGTATCGTACCGAACGTGAATCGTGACAGGCGTTGAAGAAGGTTTATCTCTGACCTCTGTTTTACGTGCCAGATGATCGATCGGCGTGTTGCATGTTCTTCCACGTTCGACGGAAATTATGCAAGTGCATCGACGAGAAATTACTCGATCGGAGAATCGATCACTTTGATCCCACGCGTACAATTATCTCGGTGAATGCTCATTGTTCTCAGTTAGATCGTGATGATGCATCGGGTGGGATGCGTAAGAAATACAATTCTGAAGAAAAGCACGTTCGGGGCCCACCCGGAAAATCGTGCAAAACAATTCGCACGTCGTAATCCCGAAGAATCGTTCATGCTCTCCCGACGATATATCAAAAGGATCATCCCATTTGTCGGAACTATAAATAAATAACCGCGCGGCGCGATCGCGATCCCCCTAAACGCGCCGCGTTTCCGAGGGAGAGGAATATTAGTTACCCTTTCACTCCCGTAAAATTATTCACCGTGTTATTCGTTCGGCGTTCGCGAGCGGGGGCGTGAGGGCTGATACGGAAGTAAGGAAACTTATGAAAATCTATATAAGGAAAATTCTCAAGAGTGAGATCGTCGAGGGTGGCGGCGGCAGCAGTCGTTGAACGGAGGGGGGTCGGGGTTGAAGGCGGGGGTGTGAGGGTAAGGGGTAGTTGAGCTGAGCGCTCGAAAGGAAGGAAGAAGGTGAAAGGGAAGAGGGCGCGAAGAAGGAAGGGGGGTTGGAATAGGTAGGGAACTCGAATTCGTCCTTTGAGAGGCCGACAGCAGGCGCCAGCCGTAGGAAACAGAGTAAAATGTCCTGGAAACAACGAAGTCTTTCGCTACCCCCGACCCTCCACCCTTCTCTCTCGCCCTCTCTCTCCCTCTCTCTGCCTCTCTCAGGTATAATACCCCAAGAAGCTTTACCCGCCCTATATTTTCCGTATCTGGAATAAGTGTGCAGGGGCTTGCAAGACTGTGTTACGCCCCCTTCTTTAATTACGTTCAGTCGCCCCTCGCGAGAGACTGCACCCCTTCGCCTGCCAACACCCCCTCACGGCCCCTTTGTTTTATCTATTCATCCTCCGGTGTCTTCTGTTTTTAGAGAAGAAAATTTTAATTGGAATTTAGAGACCGTCTTTCCCTCTCCTCGCCCATTCTCTCTCGCTCACCTTCCTCTCCTTCCGTTTCGTCTCGTTCTCACCCCCTCGCGAACCGCGTTCTGGCTCGAGTCGCGGGTGGTTCCAGAGAACCGATAATCCAATAGTCGATAGCTCGCGGATGGATGCATATTAAACGAAGCCCGTCGGTTCCGATGCCATCGATCCTTCGAAAAACTCTGTTTTCTTCAGCCTCGAACCCTTTCGACCGAATTCCGAGTTGGGAGGGGGCGGGGAACGGATCGTCTTCTTACTAATTGCAAAATCGATAGGAGACGAACGACCACGGGCGAAGAAGATGGCTGGCTTCCCGGGCAGACGCGAGAAAAAACTCGAAGGCGTTTCATTAAAAAGGCACGGTGTACCGACGCATCCTCGACCCTTATTTGTGACGCTCCACAGGACCTCAACGTACGTGTGCCCGCGCGCGGCTGTGTGAAGAAGCAAGGTCGTGTGTTTGCTCCCGAAATAGAGGACGGTTGATTACCCCGAGTTGCGCTCGGATGCTTTCCGGGGACCTGTCTCTTCTGACACGCGCTTCTTACGATTTCCACGAAAATTTTTGGCTGCCTCCGAGACGGACCATCCCTTGGGTCATCGATCCGGGTAGTCGTTCCACGGTGTACCAAATTTTGAACGAAAAAACAGACGAGGATGTTGGCTCGTGGGACGAAGGTCGGAAGATCCTCGAGTTCTCCGGTGTTCCAACAAAAATTGAAATACGATAACCTGATCTGCATACCGTCTACCCCTAAACAAATAGTAGCGGACGAACGAACCGCGACGAGCACGGAGCGGTCCGGAGTTGTCCCAGCGTGGAAGGAGAAGAAGGAAACCGCGACGGCAGAAAATAGCCGGCTCTGAAAACATTTCCGGCCGATTGAAACACACAGATTGAGAGACTGGGACGAAAGGAAGAGAGAGAGAAAGGAGAGTCGGAGAGATAGAACCGCTCGATTGAGTCCACTGAAACAGTTTGTGTCTGCGGTCCACCGAAATTGATCCGGCAACACCGCGGCAACTGTCTCCAACACTCTCCAGCCCTACGCCCACTCTCTCCTCTCTCCTCTCTCCTCTCTTTCGATCCCTCTTTCGCCCTTTCCGCCACCATCGGTAACCGCTACCGCATCCTCCGCTCGTTCTGGCCACGCGGACACCTGTGGTACGTCCTCCAGGATCTTGACCCTTCCGCGGGATTTTATCTTGCATCTCGGTGTCTCCAGACGAACCTTGATGGATCACCCATTCTCCTCAACCCCTCCCCCCACCCCGTTCTTCCCTTGGAAATTTCTTAGGGCTCGGTTTTTCGGATCCTGAGAAACGTTTCGCGAGGAACTCGTCGTTAGCTGAAGTGCTCTGAGAAATTTTTAATTCGTCGCCTTTAATGGCTTCTTTGCAATTCTTCTTAATGCCAGCTCCATCGCGTCCATCATTCCAAGGTCTGCGAACTTCCACCCAGCTTTCAATTCGTAATGTCCTTGAGACACAGACGCTCCACCGATCTAATTATTTCTCATAAAATTATGAAGCTCGAGCTAATTTTCTCCGACATCACCTTAAAGCCAGACATCGACTAAAAACTTCCGGAGACCGCACTGAGAGGGTCCAGGGTGACCGCATCGCGAGAGGGTGAAAATTGGTCGATCATCTTCGAGAAGAGACAAGGTGTCAGGCGACCGTCTGTCTGTGCGCACAGGTTGAACCCGTTGAAATAGCAAAGAGAGGAGAAAAGGAGAACGGTTGGAAGGAAAGCGGGTGGAAGAAGTAGCGGAGGGTGTCGGGAAGAATAAGAAGACGTGGAAAGACAGGGTCGGAGGGTACCGGTTTCCTAAAGGTCGAGCTTCCACGTGTACCGGAGCGAGATGAGACGATGAGAAGAAGGAGAGCAAGAGGATGAGAGTGAGAGAGTGAGAGGGGCGAGAGAGGGTGAGCTCTCGGCGAGGCAAGACGGATGGAGGTCGTAGGACCTAGCCCGGAGGAGATGGAGGAGACGAAAGGAGAGAGGTCGTAGGAGGAGGAGAGGGTCGAGGTGGAGGGTAGGAGAGAGAAATAAAGATGGCCGCTCGTGCCTCCGGGGCCGAGCCACCCAGCCACCCTGCTCCTCACGGTAATAAAAGGAAAAAGGGGAGAAAACTGAGCTGAAGGTGGTAGGTTGGTCTGTGGGGGTGCCGGCGACGAACGGGGGGCATTTGCGGGGGAAACAGTTCTTATTGATTCAGAGGAGCCACCCTCACGGAGGAGCAAAAGCCTGGTGGACCCGCTCCTGGACTTCTCTCCTTCTCAAGCATCCCTCTTTCACCCTTGCGCCTTTTACGAACGCGATCTCCGTCATTTGCGCTCGACCTTTTCCTCCCCTACACCCTTCTTAAACCCCACACGCCTTTCTCTACCCTTCAAATTTCATACAGACTTCTTCTCTCTTTTATGTCGATACACTGAGAATTCTCACCGAGCTCTCAGGCTCGAGGACGGCTCAATTTGATCATCATATTTTCTGGTGACGGTCTTCGCGAAAATTCACCCTGAAAACTGCGATGCACTGAGACGATTCAAATGATTTTCAAGGGAAGCCCTGACATCGTTGCTTTTCATCGAAGACCGGGTTGAAGGCAGCCTCATCGTAACGTCGCGACTTTACGCTTCGGATAGCCGGGAAATTTCGCAGAGCACTTTGGGTGTCCCGGCGCACGACGTAGCTTTTTAAGCGAACTCGTTTTATATTTGACGACGCATCAGCGGCGTGTTTGCGCGAGCAGAGCAAACGCACACCTGAGTCGTGTGTGTCGGTAGCGTAAACAGCCGTCCCGGAAAAAGTGGTCGAGACCGCTTTTCCCTTCGTAAACTCGAGGGGGGTTGCTCTTACGAGGCAACGTAACGGGAGCCAGAAAGTCCGAGTCAATTTGACCCCGGTGGGTCAGTCCGCAGTTAACGCAAACGGGGGTTGGAGGATGATACGCGGGCGTAAATGAAAAAAGGTAGCCGGCAATTACGCGCTCGTTTCAATCTGGCGACTTAAAAAACCCGGCTGCCCTTTAATAACCGGGACAAACTCCCTGCGCTGCTCGTTACCATTTAATCACCACAGAATATCGTACAATCCCGAACTACTGCTTGGATCTTCTGCTATCTGAAGGGAGCAAAGATATTGCTTCGACGGAACTAACACACACTCGATCGGAATTCGTGCCTGGCGTCATAACGATTTCATATTTGTACAGTTTCTTCATCCACTTTGCATCCGCATTCCAAGGCAAGCATTGATATCGCGTGACAGCAAAATCCTCAAAGTTTTCATGAAAATTAAGTGAATTTCTACCGACGATACAGGCGAACGTGGCGTATCCGACGCGTGCACCCGAACAGGCAGCAAGAAGACGGAACTCTGAAGATGAAAATATTTGATAGCCGATCGGGATCGCGAGCGAAGCGAAAACGGATGAGAGCACGGTGACCGTGCGTCTTAGGAGCGATCCGTCGAAGGTTGCGAGGGAGTCGAAAGGAGAAACGCAACGTCGTAATTTTGCAGGACTTTTCCGAGCTGCAGCTCGGCAGAGTCGCCCCTTTTCCGCCCCTTTTCTCTTTCTCCGTTCCAGCCTCGCCCGGCTCTCTGGGCAAATTGACTTTTCCTAATAAACCAACTCGCGCGAGGCAACTTCGGCGAAAATCATTTAAAACTTTGCCAGACTCGAATTCGCCTCTCGTTTTAATGCGGAGGCCCGCAGAAAGCTCTCTCGCGCGTTGCGTGCATCCTCGTCCCTTTTCCTCTACATCTCTCTCCCTTTCTCGCTCTCTCTCATTCGCTCCTTTCTTCCTCGCCGCTTACATACGCTTCACGCGCTTCCGTTCATCGTTTTCTCGTTTCGTATTGTGCCGCGTCGCCTTTGTGCGCTAATAGCCACGCTGTCTAACCGCTTTCCTCGCGACTATCCGCGGAAAAACTGCTGGAAAATTACGGAGGAACACCGTAATCTACGCCAGACATCTCTCAATACGACGGCTTTCAGAAAACTCCTTCGGTGTTTATTTCGAGCTGGCTTCCTGCGACCGAATCGTGAAATCACCGCATTTTGCAGAGCTTGCATTTTTTTCAGACATTTCGTTCAGGACGATGACGACTGGGTTCCACGGCGGCGGGAGCCGAATCGATGCGGGGAGAATCGAAGAATAGAGCGATGGTCGAGCCTGTGGCGCATTAAACTTGCACACGATCCTCGCTTTAACATTATTTCATCCCCGTGAATAATTCAGCGGCCGTTTCGCAACGGCTGCCACGTGAAAGTGACGCAAGGTTGCGAAAAAGAAGACACCGAGAAGAACAGAAGAGGCCTCCTCGAGGAATCGTCGATGATAATCCGATTTCCTGCCACAGGCGCGACGGACGTTTGCGTTCCGTCTGCGCGGAACTTAAACAGATTTTTCTGCGTTAATCGACTTCTACCGAAAGCCTGCCTCGAGCCGGATGAAAATTCTGAAAAGACCGCCAAGGAATTCCGCCAATATTTAACGATCCTGCAGGATCAGAGAGCTTTGCTCGACAAATAATCTTCCGGGAACGCAAACGTTTGCCCGGTTTCCAGCAGGCAGAGATCGAAAAATGGTTCCGAACGAGCTCCGCTCATGGAAAAGATAAACCGTAAGGAAATCCGAAGTTCGTTTTTCTTTCGCGCTGTCTGCGATATTCAACCCTCTTGGTTGGCCGTGCAAACACCGGTGGTGGTAGTTTTTCGCGGCTCGAAATCCGGTATATCCGAGAAGCTCCGTTGGTTTCTCGTCTCTGAGCTTGTTATTCCTGGTTTATGGGTTCTCGCGTCGTGCTGGAACGACGACGCTGGTCGTAGGGGGTGGTTGCTACCGTACGGGATTCCGTTACTATTTATTTCATGGCACACGCCCTGCACGAGATCCCATCGTGCTTCAGACAACCGCGCTGTATTACGAAGTGTGCCTGATTAAAAATAGCTCGCGAATTTCGGCTCAATTGGTCGGAGAAGACGAGGGCCAACGAATTCACGGGGGTTGCTTCGGATGCTCGCCTATTGTCACGAAGCGGAATTGTAAAACGAGGATTTAAAAAAAACTGCTGCCCGGTGAACTCACAATTAACGCTGACAAAGAATTTTAGCTACACCTCGGTCGAATAAATCTCGAGGAAAGCACGGAACGGAGGGAGGTTCGGAAAGGACAGAACCGCGGCAGAAAAATAATTTTCCAGGGCAGGAATTCTGCAGAAGCAGCCGAAGCAAAGGAAGAAAGCATTCTTGACCGGGAGCAATCTCGTTTAAAATTCATCCCCTGGCTGCGGTGTGTAGGAGGAAAGGCGGGGGGCGAGCGAGGATCTCGAGATAATAACGAGTCCTTCCTTTTCGTTTCCTCTTTTTCTGGAGGATGATACGACACGGCTGCGGATAGGGGGTGGAGGTGGACGGCGCGCGCGCGGTCTCGAAAAATTAATTATATCTCGAAAGTTAAAATCGAGTTTGGGGGTGGTGCTCGCGCGTTTGTTTTTGTTCGACCCCCGGCCGCCGGGAAACGGCAGAAATTTTAAACGAAAGTTTACTAATGAAGGCGACTTCCCTCCCTTCCTCGGCCCCTCCCTTCGTCGTGCACCACCCTCGCCTCCCCCTATCCACGTTGGTTGCAACGGAGACCGCGAGAAGAGACGCGAAGAGAAGAGAGGAAAATCTGTGCGCGCCGTACACGCTTTTCCCGCGGTGGTTTTCCGCGTTTCACCAACTTTTCTCGAGTATCCTCTCTCTCTCCTACTTTTTTTTTCTCGCGGACGTCGCGCGTTTCAATGGAGCGCCGCGGCGACGCAAAAAGGCACATCTCCTCCGTCAGAGGAAACGTGTTTTTCCTGAGCGTTCTCCGCTTCAATGCGCTCCCGTCCGCTCGTTCTCCAGCGCTTTTTCATCCCGTCCTCGCGCGAGCTCGCCTCGATTTTCAAACTCGAACGCAGGACACTCCGCGGAGAAGTTCCGACGAATTATTAATTGACGCACGCGCGTCCGTTCGCCGCGGTGAAACAGTGAATCTTTCATCACGCTCGCCTTCCTCGTCGATCTTAAGGAATTCCGAAATCGAGAGCTCGATAGCTTCGAACAAATGAATTATCGATGACAGCTGCACGGTCCATTCGACGAAATTTTTGAAAAGTTTGAGTCGATGAATCGAGAAATTCTTCAGTGTCGTCGACGCGATGTATTCTTAATAAAGTAATACATTTTCGACGCTCGGTTCGGTGAGATATCTCGAAGAGAATGCGTTAGCGTCAGATAGTGTCACTGATTCGTGTAGGAGATGGAGCAATAAAGACGTTATTCATATAGGGTGTATCCAAAGGGGTTTCACAAATTTTGCAGATATATTTTGCGTCTCACAACTAAGGAGAAAGCTGTATGCACACCGGTTCGCAAACAATTTGCATTTAGAGTTGAAGATATCGTGTAAAGTATAATATATCGGAGATTGTCTGATGCATCGAACGCGCAGCGACCTTTTTCTTACTTTTAAGATGTCGAATAACCCTGCGAATACAACCTGACTGTATTTCCACGAGGTGGTTTCGCATTCGAGACTCCGGTGGTTGAAAACTGATCAAGGGTTGGAAGGAACGCGCGGGTGGGACGACGAGAAAAAATATATCGAGCGTGGAATCGTTCGTCAAGTCGACGATCAAAGAGCCTGGCAAAGAGTCGTTTTCTCCGTCGGATGTCCCGTTTTTCGAAGATCGATAAGGGAGTTCTTCGAAGCGTAGAGAGAAGCCGAGGGACGAGGCACAATAGAAAGAGATATCCCTCCATTTTGCCAGCCATCTTTCGCGCGCAGGGCCGTCTAAACCCACCCTCGCGCTTCTACTAGCTTTTCTTTCCCCTCGCCGTATCTCTTTCTCTCGTCGGCCGAAACAAACCACCCCCGGTGGTAAAAGCTACGAGGAGAGCTCACGAAGGGTTCCCGGCGAAAGTAAGGGCTTAAAAATGCCCCTCCACGCCCTCCTTCGGCTGCCACGAGAAGACCTGGCAACCCCCAAAAATCATTAAAACCATCCCTCGCCAAGGACGACTCCCCGACAGAATTCCATCCTCCGGAATGATCCTTCAGGAGATTCTTTCCACCGGGGAGAAGCGGTTCGATCAAGAGACGCGCAATTTACGAGGACCTAAATGAAAACGACGCTGTCCTTCGAGATCCACGAGAGTCCTTCGTACGTTGTCTCGTATCCCTTTCACCGCTATCCAGGGAAAAAGTTCCGCAAATGGCAGCCGAGGAATCGACACGGCAATTTCAACGAAGGGGAGGAAAATAACCGGTTAGCCGGCAAACTACGATAATTTCATTGGCGTGCAGAGGTCGGAGGTAAAAAAAAAATGATGGAAACGACGAGGGTGGCACGCGAGAGGATCCTCCCTCGCCACGAGGTAACCACCCTCCAAGAAAATTGCGGAATCGCTTTCTCCGTCGTGACTTATTCACGTTGGGAGTCGCGACACATGACAGTGGTAAGTGGCCCGGAAGAGGGTGGCGCCGTGAAAAAATCCTTAAAGTGGGTGAAAAAATCACGATGCAAGCCAGATGCCGCGTCATGTGCGCGAGTTCGTCCTCCTCGAGCAATTGCATCCTCCTCCGAGCCGCGTGTCCTACAAACCAACCGCCGACACGAAACCGTCTCCCTTTCTTACGAAAGTTTCCACGGAGATCCTCACGAATTTCAACAGCCAACTTTCTTATCGTTTTGATGATGACGAAGGAGCAGCAGAATTTGTCGGTCGAACGGAAAAAAAGGAACGCGAGGGAACGTTGAAAAACTTCGTGTCCTCGAAAGCTCTTCGCGTCATCGATCATTCGGATCACTTTCGTCTACGGAGGAACGTTCTGCAGGGGCGACGATATAAATTCGTCCAATCTAAATCGAGCCGGCTTCAATTTCGGATCTCGTTGCTTCAGTTTCCCTCCTTTTCTCACCGCTCGCCCTTCTCTCCTCCGCTCTGCTCCTTTCATTCTCCGGCTGTTTCTCTCTCTCCCCCTCTCTCTCCCTCTCGTTCTCTGTTTCTCCGTGGTGCTCGCGAGTCCTGTTATTCCAGGATTCCAGTTGCCTAAGACGCCTTCGCCGACCGCAGAGTAAAGTATGGGGCCATACTTCACCCACGGGGGCTTCTCGCCCACCCACTCTAATGAAACTTTGAAAAATCACCGGAATTAACCGAATTTGAATTACACCGAGCGAACGGGCGACAGACGAAGGAGGGTGAAAAGTGACGCAACGAGCGTCTGAAGGGGCTTCGAATTCCTAGACGTTCCTCCTTCCTGCCTTTACTCGGACCATCGATCCCGATGATCTCGATGCCTTCGATTCGACGAGCAACGAACGACGCCACGCGACTCGACGCGACGCGACTCGAAAAAGCACGGTGTCGCTTGTCCACCGGCGACCGACAGACTGGACCAGCCTCGAAAAAGTGACCGTCGCGCGTTCCCGTCCCCCCTTGGACCTTCTCTTTTTGGGTCCACTCGCGGCCGGTCAACCCTACCGCGCTCGAATAAAGCCGGAAACTGGACAAACCAGTTTGCCGTTTTCGAAATTAGGCTCCCCCGGCGAACGGGACCTCGACTGGCCGATGTCCAGCGTCCAAGGGGTGCGCCCCAACTACCGTAGCCCCGTCGACCATCGTGTTCCTGAATAAGTCGCAACAATGTCCTGCCTGCGACCGGTTCCTCTTTCTTTATTTCCCATTGTCGCGGGCCAAGGTGGGACCCACGAAATTTATACGCACGCGTGGACTCGGCTGGACGCGCGTTTCGGACGGGAACGAATGCCCGCGTACGACGGAAAGCGTTGCGACAGAGAGGATAATATTTGGTCACGCTACGAGCCTCATGGCGGTCTTGCTAACGATTTTACGGTTGGCAAAAGGCTCGACGGGCCGGTCGAGGAGGCGACGCCGGCCGGGGAAGGAAAATTGATAAAAGCAGGATCGAGTTCTTGTCAGGGAGTCGGTCGGGGGTGACGTGTCCCGCGCGTCACGAGGATTCCGAGGAACGCGAAGCGGCACGAGAGGGATTAGTCGCGAGAAGGAAGAACGAGATGTGGACGGCGGGATGGAGGGTGTCCGTGGGGGTGAGAAGAAGGTGGCTCGAAGCAAAAAGGGGGCCGTTCGCGCAGCATCCAGGAGCCTCGGCCGGGGCTCGTAAACACAGCGACAGAGTCTCTTGTTTTCTTATCTACGGCGGCAACAATGGGCCCCCAAGAAACAAAAGACGAAAGACGGGCTATTTATTTCGGCCCATTGTTTCGCCGTAGAGCGGAGTCAGGCTTGTGCGGAGAGAAGGAGGGACGGCGGAGAGAAGAGGTGGCTCGAGATGGCTGCAGAACCACACGCCATAAAGACTAAACGCTATGAAACGCTCCGCAGGTCCTCCTACCGAGCCGTGCACTGCCGGAGCCAAGGGTCTATCGTACCTTTTGCGGAGATAACGAGCTTACGAGCTTAATACGACGATGAAATACTTACAGCTATAAGTATCGCGAGCTCGTGTAATTATGCCCGTGCATCGTTTCAAATTAACAAATCCCATTTATAGAAAGTAGAGAACGGTGTGTTCGCGTTCGGCTTTGAAGAACTGAAACGCGCGCGGCTGGGTGGGTCGTTGCAATTGAAAACGCTACCCTTCAACGACGATATGCAATCTTCCCGCGAGTTTCCCCGCTTCCCTCGACCGTGCAGAAAAATCTCCGGATAGATGCTCCCAAAGCGCTCTCCGCCGCCCTCGCGCTCGATACCCCCCGCTCCACCCCGCTCCGGTAGAAAGCCGTTTCGTGAATTAATTAAAATTTTCGCAGGCACGGTCGAGATGGTGGAGGCTAATTTTCTAGCAAGAAAATTCTGATTCTAATTTCATGCAAATGGCCGCCAACGGCGGGAGGGGGTTAGCAGGCGAGAGGGTTGCGTGACGAGGGTGGGGCGAGGGTGGCCCCCCAACCGGCGGCGCGACGCGAAGCTCCGGTGGGCCAGGAGGGGCGTAAGAAGAGCGACAAAACAATGGAACGAAATTTAAATTATGCTCCCCGCAAAATGGCGATCGTATGCAAAGCGATGCTTATCCAACGGAGGAGAAAGAGAGAGGAGGCGGCGACTTTGCAGATGCAAAGGCGACCTCCTCCACCTCCTTCAACCCCCTCTCGCGTTCCTCTTCTTTTCTGTCGTCCCGTGTTCCCTCTTAATCTTGTCCCCTTTTCTTCGACGACCACGAGTTCGTGCACCTTGCGTGTCGCTTCTGCACGACACTCCCCTCGTGATTCCCTGCGTTTACTTATTTATTCCGTTTCACGGCCTGGGAAACAACACTTGCCGCACGTAAGTTGATTAGAAAAAGTAACTGTCTCAGGGGACTCTGGAGGAACGATCGGAGCCACGATCGGCCTTATCGAATCAGCATCGAAGACTGGAGAACTTCTTCGGTAAGCTGAAAATTTCGAAACTCTTTTTTAGTTGCACGGAGATGCAGGTTCGCAATTCGCGTAACGTTAATTAAGGTGTCTCAATTTGTAAAAAGGAATATTCAATACGATTTCCCCTGGTCGATTGCTTCTTCACGAGCCACAGCTGATTCGATGTATCATAGCAAGGTTACCGTTTTCAGTAAGCGGTATCATTCGTTCCTAAGAAAATGTCCATGGTTCCCAGAGACCTCCGGAAACCAACGAAGTCTTGTTGCGGCTGATTTTCTCTTCTCTCGCGAAACGGGGGTGGGCGTGGAGGAGGAGGGGGCGGTTGAAGGGCGCGGAGGTGAAGGCGGCGAGCGTGGCGGGGACAGGGGGGTGGATTCATTTATCTTTCCCGTAGATCTAGCTTATATTTCACCGCCCCCCGAGGCAGATACTAAGACGAATGGTCTCTCCAGCAGATCTTGCAAAACATCACCCCCGCGTTTCCCTGTCTGCCCCCGGTGTGCCGTTTCAGCCAACGGTGACTTGCCATCGAATGCAAATGTAAAACACTGAAGAGGCGAGCTGAACTCCTTCGATGCGGCGTCAACCGATGTCGCCGGTTTATTTGAACCGCAAAAACCACCTTGAATTACCGCGAGGGGGCTCGAGATTGATCGCCGGGGGTGGAAGGATGGCGGAGCCACCGTTTGTCTCGCGAAATCTTCAGGAAACGATTGGACGGAAAAAATGACGAACGACCCAGAAAACTGCCGCGATTAAATTCGGGGGAGTTCAGAATGACAAAGTAGCACAACCAACCCCCAGTTCACCCTGGATCGCTGGGAAAGTTTTTGCAAGCGGTAGCAGTCAGCCACGCGAACCAGACTTCGAAGAATACTTTTTTATCTGAGACTGAAAGACTGTTTAAGAACTACACTTGAATCCCCCTATTTATATTGGATAATATTAATGGTTTTGTGTAATCGGAGCATCGCAAGGAGACTTTAAAATGGCCGAGACCGACGAGTTCGCCGATCGAAAAGAAGCTCAGCTTCAAATCTGGCACAGTCGTTGCAACGAAACACGATTCGTCGAAACAGTTATGCCCGCGTGTCAGCGATTGAAGAATCGGGGGGGGGATAATAAAACAGGGGGAGGGCAAAGAGTGACCCAAACCGGGGTGGTCAGGAAGTGACCACCTGGACGTGCGTTTGGCTGACCGGTCAAACGGGTTCGCGATAAAAATTCGATGGAAAAATTCCGGGCGTGCTACGCATTCGAAAAACCGGTTCCCATAAAAGCCGGGGGTTCGCTGACCGTTGGTCGACCCTGAAGGGTTGCTCGCGGCGAAAAGGGTCGTCCAAGAAAGGACCGGGTCACGAAAAAAAGTCCGATTTACCGTTCAAGAAGCGTACGGTTTCCCACGAGTGCATCCGTTGCATTTTTCGCGGTGAAACGGAAGCCTTCGTGCACCGGGTGCAGCCCCTTTCTTCAGCTCGAGATCTTGCCGCGAGTTTCACCCCCTGTACGCGGTCGAGGGGTGAAGAAAACGGAAAGTGAGTTTTGACGTCTCGTTGCATTTGAGCATGAACGTCTGTCGGGGATTTCTCAACCCTCCTCTATGTTGTGTCCGAATCTAAACTGTTTGAGAATAAAAACCTGACTTTTCGTGATTAAAATTCAAGTCGGAACGTGAAAACTGATCGCAGGCTTCAACGATTGATTTTGAAACGGCGCGAGAGAAGGCGAGAGAGGGGGGAGAACCTAGCCGGTTAAAATTGGTAACTCTAGAAGATCAAGATGAAAAACGAGCTAAACACACCTCACCCTCCGTTGGCGTGGTCCTTCAACCCCCACCCACGTTCACCGTTAGCTCCAGAGAAGCGAGCACAGTCTGGTACACCAACACCCCTCTTTGAAACAGCCCTCGCGAGGCCACGCTACCGTTTTAATATTAATGGAAAGGCTGATGGGAAAGCTGAAAGGAAGGAAATTGAAGGAAAATAAAAGGAGAAGCGTCCTGATATCCGCGTCGCCGTGAACACACAGACCCTCGTCCATCCCTCTGTACTTTCTTTGGATCGTCTCCCTATATAATTTTCAATTACCTTGCACAAGTTTTCGAAAAAACATGAGCAATTTCTTTCGGAGGATTTTCATAAGATAAAGCGGATTCGAGCATCCGCGGTGACCGAGGGTGGCGTCGACGGGAAGTGACGAGGCAGCAAAGATAATTCATGGCTCAGCTGACGTACGACCGACCGATTCACGCAAAAACCGATGCAAGACTAATCTCGAGGGTTCACGATGAGCGTAAAACAAAGCCGAAGAGCCACGGGACGGACAGCAGTTGGAACTCTCGATTAGAAACAGAAGCGATCGCCGGTTTTCCGTGCAAGTCCCATCTGCCTGGGAAAAAGAGGATGGCCGAGGAGTCTGTCTGGAAAGTGGACGATGGTCGAGGAACGACCGCAGCCTCCGATTGATAATACAACGCGTAATTAACTTTGAAACGTGTTTCGTTTTGGAAAACGCAACTTTCGGACCGGAGACCGCATCAAAAGGTTCCACCAGCTGCTCCAACCTGCAGGAATTCGTTTCGTCCGAACTGATTGAAAGGATCGAGTCCTTTCGATGCTTCCACTCGTTCGACTGCGATGATCTCGAAATTGTGATTTCCGAGTGTCGCGGGAATTTAATTAGGTGCCCGGCGATTTAATAAATATTGATCGCGATGAATGTGAAATGAACCACGATGTTTCGGTCAGCTCCGACCGCGAGGAAAGCAGCGATAAAGTGCAATTCAATTAGACGGACGTTCATTCAAGAAATATTGACCGCGACTGTTTCAGTTTGTAGTACCGCTCTTTCAGCGTAAATGAAATTATTCAGGGCGGTCGGACGAAGAAGAGTTTGAAAGCATGTTCGGACGTTCGTGATACGCCGTGTTAAACATTTTAAAAATTCACTCTCGCGTCCTGCGTTCTGTGCTCGAGTACCGGTTGAAACATTTTTACAAATAATGCGATCCGCAAAACAAGGAAGTGGAGCGGCTTCCAAATTTTTTCGGTCGCCGGCCAAGGGTTGAAGGAAGTTCGAGTATTTTAGAAATTTTTCAATGTGTAACAAACGTAAAAAAAAAGTAAATGATTTATAAATGGTTGGATTGGGTTACCGTTCTCTGCTTACCGGTTGAGGACGAAGAGTCGAGGAAAAAGCGTCGATGGATGAAGAATGCAGTTGTCGGAGGGTTGACGGAGGGGGTGGCGGGTCCATGTAAATCCTAGAAGGTTTCATGAAAGTTATAGAACGAGTCGGATGGTCCCGCGGTTCGTCTCCAGGAACGGCTTTCGTCCTTTTATCTGGAACTGCGGTGCCGCTCTCTCGCGCCGGGCAAGCCGGGCGTCTTGGAGCGGGCGTCTCCTGGACGACGCCTCGGATCAATACCGACGCCCAGCGTCTCATTGGCCCCTTCTCTTAGGTGCCGTGGAAAATCGCCCAGGAGATGACGGCCAGGAAGAGGCAGGAGGGTGAAGCGGCAGCAGGAGGCGAGGGTGGGAGGGAGGGAGGGATGGTTCTAAGGGGGTGAACACCGAGCGGACCTTCCTTCCTCCACAGCCTCCAGCCATTCTTTGCACCCGCTTCACCCTCCGACGCCACCCTCCTCTCATTTCTCTCTTCTTTTCTGCCCATCGCTCGTTTTCCATAACGTCTACGCCATCTCTGCCGCGTCTTCTCATTCGATTGAATTTTTATTTCCACCCTGCACGCTTCTCTCGTACACCCCGGAAAGATATCCATCTGAGAGAGCACGGCCGGTTATCGGAAGAGTCCAATTCATTATAAAAGTGTCGACGATTTTGAGCGTCTTTCGATCATCGTTCGAGCATGTCCGAAAGCAAACCGATCAACTGAAGCTAGTCTCAGAGAAGATCGATGACGTATTAAATATGTTTTTTAAATTTTTTCATTGTTTCTTTTCTAAGAAATTCATTTGTAGCATCCACCCGCTGGTACTCCAAAATCACTGTAAAGAAGAACCGACGCTAATTGTCGCAGATTCCCTTTGGTGGAGGTGAAGCATGATCGGACGGAGGAGGTACAGGTGACCGCGTCGCGGTCCCATTCACCTTTTTCTCCCCGGTTTAATCGAACCGTGGAGGTTCATTAGTACGCGCGGTAAACTACACGACCGCTTTAAAAGCCGATTCGTCTTTTTTCCCGCAAACTTCCGCGGCTATTGGGGGTCGAGGGTGGAATCAATGAGAGGATCGGAGGCGGCAGCGTGCGCGTGGCCAAGTGATTTTTTGCACCCTCGGCCCCTTTTTGCCCGGTCCTCTCCCTCCGACGCCGGACCTTTCCGACTCCCTGCCGGCCACCTTTTTTCTCCCTGTTGCTCGACGCGGGACACATTATTAGCTTAATAACTCCGGGGGACCTTTTTTAATCCCTGGCCGCGTTTTCAGGAGAAGCTGTGCCCGCGGAAGACTTTAATTAAAAAATAAACAACCGAGCGGACCCGGTAAACGCTCGAGATTTAAAGTCACCCCAGAACGAGTGAGAGACGGAGGGCCTCGGGACATTTGCATTTCGATTTGCTGGCTTCTTTATCGCGTGTCCGCCAGGCTGACCGTGATTTTCCACGGGACGCCTATCCTTTCGACGCCGAAAGAATCGCGACCTATTGCGAAATAATGCAGGGGAAAAGTTGAAAGGTGCGCAAACAGGTGTATTTACCGCGAACGGGGCGGGATTGCGGCGCGTATCGCGCACGGCCAAATACCGTACGCCAGCCGATAAACAGTTTGCATTTTGTTGCATGGCCGACCATATAATTAACACTTAATAAATCCGCGGCACGCTCCCGCGCTCCCTCCCCCTCCCTCACACCCTCCCCATCACGCCCCCGTACCCATTCGGCAAACAATCCACCCCTCCGACTCGATGAAAAGAGATCGTGGAAGAGTGTTTCACCTGATTAATCCGTCAAAAATCTCCATCCTCGTATACAGGGTGCCTGTGGTAGAAGAACGTTCGACATATTTAACTCTTTGTATACCTCCTTTTTCTGTACGCGTCAGAATCCTTTCAAAATACTTTGGAAGCAGTTATTCAGGCCACGAACGAAATTTTACAGGTTGAACATAAAGATACGTACAAAAGTATTCTTACATACGTAAGAATCGTGGTACCCGGTCGAAATGGACAATTTGGAGCACCACCGACTTCAACCAAGGATTAAGCCTTTCTCCCTGAAGTAGCCATCTTCCGGAGACATTTTCAAGGGAAATCGATAGTTCTTTCTTCAGCAGGGTTGCAGTATCGGCGCCAGACCGCAGCAACCCCAACGCAAACTTCCGCGGAGGCGAGGTACCATTTTGAGGGCGAAATTTTCCGCGGACAAGGTAAAGTCTAGGATAGCCGAGGCTTAAGGAGAGCCAATGGTAGCCCTGAAGAGAGGCCCGGCAAGGTGTCCGGCGGCTTATTTTTCCGGGGGGGTGAGTGCGGGCCGAGGGTGGGGATAAGTCGTGAAGGCGGTAGGGTGAGTGGGATGGCCAGCCTTGAGCGAAAGAGGGGAAAAGACGAGAAAGTGGGGTAAAATAGGCCGCAGAGTGGGGACGGGAGGGCGACACTTAGATGGTTTAATAGAGTGGGGAAGGGGGAGAGACGGGGTGTTCTGATAGGCGTCCGAGCGACGGAGTCTACACTTCGTTAACCCATTGCAATGTTATTTAATTTGCAAAGTACACGACACGACGCGGGACCCTGTCTCGGGTAATTTCGACGTTTCGGCATGCTCGGTGGACGTTAAGACGATCCTCCGAATGGAGCGACCCTCTCCGAGAGCGAAAAAATTTAGTGGATACGCAGGACGGTCTCCCCGGACCGGGTGAAGGAAATTTCGAGGCGAGAAGATCGCTCGAAATTGCGAGCGCCGAAGAATTTTCAGTGCAGGCTCAGGGTTGGTGAAGACCCCCCAGGGCCCTCAAAATACAGAGTGACACGGAAATAGGTGGCCAAACTTTGGTGCGGTATTCTACTGTTCCCTGGATGAAAAAGTGTCATATAAACATAGGTCCGATAGCTCTTCCTTTCCGAGATATAGACATTTGCCGGTTATAAAAGATAAATAAAAAATGGCCCGTTTTTATCACTCTTCTGATAGATGACAACGTTATTTGGAATTTTCAACCTTATCATTAATGTAAACATAACTTGCTCTAACATATTATTTACTTCTAGCAAAAGAAATGATAACAGTGCTTGAAATTCTACGTCTGACAGCTACTCTAGTAAATTTTCGATGGAAACAAAAAATATCTATATGTCGGAAAGGAAGTGTCTTCGGGCCTGTGTTTATATAACATTTTTTCATTCTTAGGAACAGTAGAATACGGTATCAAAGTTTGGCCACCTATTTCCGTGTATCCTTGTATATTTAAACCGAGCGCACGCTTTTTCCTGATGTAATATTCAAAGCTCCCTGTAAAAAGAAATGCTCAAAAAAGTCCAACCCGACACCTATCTAAAGAAGCACGATCCCTTCGCAGGTACGGAGATAATCACCCGAAAATAGGGCACCCCGCAAGAACGTAGGGTGAATTTCTTTCAAACAGGTGGGCAAAAAAGTCTCGGTTGGAAAACAAGGGTGACCTAACACCGCACCGTCTTTTTTCCAGGCACCCTCTGATCAAGCTTTTTTAGGTCGACGCTTTTTTACACGCCTCGAGGGTGTGACGGGGCGCAGGTAACCCATGGCGGGGCCATAAAAAAAGATCTGCACCCCTGGCTGAAGCGGTGACGACAGGTCGGTGTTTGTATTTGTACGATAGACGGGCTGGCCAGACGACGATGATTTATCTGTACGGATGCACGCGTTCACTCGAAACGTTCGGTAAATATAAAATCTCGTGCATCCGCCTGTTGACTGATGATAGTAAAAACCCATTGGTAGTGCAAACATCATCGTGGAATTTAAGCGGACCGATTTCGTGCTTTTTGGAAGGAATAATAGAATTTCCGGACCGTTGAGATTTCCATTGTCCGGTCGAACGAATTTCGAAATCTGTCGAGATCTCTTTGCTCCAGATTTTTTTTGCTGAAAATACTTCACAGTTCTGGTCACGAAAGGCCACTCCGTTGAAAAAGGTGCAAAGGTAGTTTTTAATTGGGCACGTTAATAGAGTTCCCGCGGACCGGAGAGGATAGCCGAGAAGCGAACCCGCGGTACGAACGATTCAAAACGTAGTTCGACGATGTCATCAGCCGGTAGCGGAGGCGCCACCGGTCACCTGGATCAACGCTCCGAGAGAATCGCGTCGGTAAAATGGATTCGTTGGAGGATCTCGTCCAATCTAAAAGGATTGTTCGATCCTGCCCCGGCCACCCACGTTTCGCCGGAGCATCCTTTCTCGCTCGAGCGATCCTCTTGACGGTGCTTTGTTCGAACGAAAACAGCACTTCGGAGCTTCGAAAAATCGTGAATATTTCAGGACGCATCGCGATCCGGTATAGCGACGCAGAATTACAGAAAGCTGGCGAAAGATCGCGATTCGTTCGCGGAAGGAATTGCTTTGGCGTGAATAACTTTTTAAATTCGCAAGTAGAAGGTATGGTCAGTTCGAGAAGTTATTTTCATCAAGGTCGGCCCGTCCCTTCTCTCCCGTCCTCTCTTTCTCGTTCTTTCTCAATGGTGCAGCCTTTCATCCCTCTCTCCTCAACTCTTTTAGACTCGACCGAGCGAGCACGATCAAAGGCCCACGGAAAACGCGTTCCTCGTCCCACTGGCACCGTAATCAAATTCGCGAAATCCTTCTTTTCCATCGTCGCCTCCGTCGTGATGCGACTTTTGGCGCACGGTATTTTTGGCAATTACCGGAGAAGACTTTCGTGTTGTTCCGCCAATCGTGACAGACCATCTGTGATACAAAGTAGTCCTCGAGCTTTGTTGCGCATCTCGTTCGTTGCATCTTGTTTTCCTTCGTTTCAACGGCTACGAGGTTCATCCCCCGCGCAGAAGGGGATGATGAATCTCGTGGCTCTCGAACCTCTTCGTTATACACCGCGAATTGCGTAAGCCTCGAGAATATCGACAGCGTCTAATAATATGCAACGTGTTCGCTTGTTCGCGCGTTTTCGATGTTCGTGTTGTTCGCGGTTTCGGGTGCATTCTCCGCTATTTCCTCTCCCTCTCTCTTTTCTCGTTTCCCCTCCCGGGTCGCCATAGAGAAACCCAGTGTGTATTGGCAAACCCGGTCCCGCCAATTTTAGATGCTTTGCCTTCTTTTTTTCCCTCTGCATCGCCTCCCGTTCGCTCGCGTTCCCTCCCAAACGTTCGCTTTTCGTCTTCTTCTGCATCCTCCTTCTCCTCCTCTTCTCCTTCTTCTTCTGCTTCTTCTTCTTCTTCTTCTTCTTCTGCCACCACGCGCGCGGGCTACCATTTTATTTTCACGAACGCGTCCGCTATTTTTGGCTGTTCTAGAAAACCCGCCTCTCCTTTTTCCGGGTCTTGGCAACCGCGTGCACCGAGAGCCGATCGCGACCGCTTGCCGCGAATTTATTCTGATGCATCACCGCGAAAAATATCGGGACGAACTGTCACTGGCAAAACGCCGTACGATTTTTCGCACGAACGATCCTCAGCTCGTCGTTTACCCGCTTCTCTGCGAGCCTGCCCGATGCGAAGGCATCGTGGATGTTTGATTCGCGCAGGGAAGTATGGAACGAGCATATTCGCCAGGATACCGAAAAGGTTTCTTTCGAAAATGATGAATTTACTTTGGAAAGAGCGAAGGAATGCGCGCGTTGTAAAATTTTCGTTTGGAGGAAGCAGTTTTCTCATCGATCTCCACAGCGCCATCGGTTGCTGAACAATTTGGATTGCTGAAAGAATTTGTGAATGTTCTTGGCAATCTACCTATCGACGCTGCTTGTATTATTGCCAGAAGTAGCCACTTTGAATATATTCTTTAATGTACAAATTTAAAAGCAGCCACGTTCATGTGACAATTTTTACATTCTCAACGCATCGGGATCGTTAGAAAAAAAATATTTTCCAATTTTTTTCAATTCGTTCGATTTTTTTTCTCCAGCCAGTCGGTGTTTCGATTTTCGCGTTATTTTTCGTGACGGTTCGAAATTTCCCAGCGAACGACAGGGTGAGGCGGAGAGAGAGAGAGACAGGGAAAGAGAGAGAGGCGGACGTCGCCGAAAATATTCAATTCGATATATTTCAAAAGGGGGTAGGGAGTAGCGGGGTGGAAAATTTATTTAACGCATTGTGTAAATAACGCGCGCGCGCGCGCGCACTACACACGTAGCCGGGCAAAGCGTAGCGCGGATAATGTGTGCAGTCCCATCAGAATTGTGAGTATTGATCGTTTCGTAGTAAATATATAGTTTGCACTAGCGCGTCCTAGTGTATCCTAATACGTCGATAAATATGGCGGAATAGTGTCCATCGGGCACGATGAGTATCGGCAAAAGTGGGCATCGTTTCGTTTCCTCAACGGTGGCGAGAGCGAGGGGAGCGAAAGGAGGGTCAATGACCTGACGGAAAATCGATCGACTCGAGATCAGAAAGGACGAGGGTCAACGTAGAAATTGCAATCTCGCTAATAACGAGTCGCGTGAAACGCGTTCGACCGTACAAAACATGGCCGTGCTTTTTCCTTCTGGTTCATGGCCGATCCTCGACCGCCAAAAGAATTCCGCGTCGCCGGAAAATGCCGGGAAAACAACTCCTGTGTCCTGCGCACGCTTCCGTCGAAAGCAACCGAGCTTTTTCGCCAGGGGAAAAGCGGACGGTTGATCGAACATATCGATTTCATCGAACAAAGAACGAACCGCGAAAAAGTGACGGATAAAAGACGGATACGAGATGGAACGAAAGATGCTTCGAGCCGTTTCCTCGACGAGGCAAATGCAATTTTCTCGAAGAGTCGGTGGATGATGGATCGAAGATCGTTACGATATCGAGAAGAAGAAACGATGATTGAAAAACGCGGAGACGGTTGTCAAGCTTAACGAAAGATTACAGCTGCCCGACGTTTTTCTTGCGACGAAGCCGGGATGATTTTTGCGATAAAGAGGTGGATGATGAATCGTCGATCTGGGAAAAAGCGAGAAGCAAGAAACGAGAGGAAAGCAGGGACAGGCATTTGCGAACCTTGGACGTTTCGAGTGTCGCAAGATTTATGTACGATCCAACTATCTTTTACGAAATGCTCGATGAACGAATGAGAAGCGTGAAACAAGAATCGCAAGCTTTCGTCCCAATTCGAGCAAGATCGCTTTCGAGTTCGCGCAGAGCTGTTTCATAATCGGGATATATCATCTATTGAGCTTGCTGCGATGAATCAGACCTCTTTGGCGATAGAGTATAACAGAGATTCAATTACAGAGATAATTAAGAATATTCATTGAGAAGCGCCGCGCGGTGACACGTACTGCTTGCTGCGCTGAAGTGATTCTTACGACGATCATTTCATTCACGAAGAGTGATATAAGGAAATGAAATTACGAATACGGAGAATTGTACACGGTGAAGCGTCGGAGAATATTTGAAACATCGAGTTTTGGCTAAAACGGGACTGACGGCAGTGCGTTGTACGACGCCCGTGCACGGGGGTGCGTGCAGCGAACGCATCGAGGGTGCACGGGGGTGGATCGAATCCCGGGGATCGAGAAATCTTTTTTGTCGCACGGGGCTCGCGCGTATCGGCTCTCGGTATCCGCGTATTTTCGGACGATTTTCTCTTCTGTCGTCCGCGAGAGAGTAACGAGGAGAGGGAAAGAGCGGCTGCTCTCTCTCCCTCTCCTCTCCTCTCCTCTCCCTCTCTCGCCCTGACACTGTCCCTCTGCTCGCCCCTCGGCAACGCTCTGCAGAACGGGAGGCAACGGACCAGCGTTTAATGTAAATCGCCACGCACGGGCCGAGAGGAAGAGGGATAGGGATGCAAGAGAGATTGAGAGAGAGAGATGGAGAGAGTGTGAGTGTTCGGGGGGTGCGGAGGGAAAGGGAGAGGGCAGGGACGAAGAAACATACATATGTATGGGTGAATGTGTACCTACGCCCGCATCGCTCTCTCGATCGCTCTCTTTCTTTCCCGCTCTCGCTCTCTCTCCGTTCCTCCCACATCTCTTTCACTGGATACTTCCATCCCGCTCGGTTGCCTCTCTTTTTCGATCCAACTCCATCCCTCTCCCACTCGCCGCGACTTCGATCGTTTCCACTCTCTCTCCTCGCCTCTCTCCCTCATTCATTCTCGCTCCGTCTCACATTCTCTCTTTCTCTCGCTCGCCTGACCACCGGGTTCTTTTTTTCCCTCGGTTCTTTCCCCCGACCAGGCGAGTGATTTTTATAATCTGCTACTTGTTGCACGGCCCGCCCGGAAAAACCGGAAAATAGAGGAAAACAAAAGCGAACGGGCCGGCGTGGCTGCATGCAGGGTGGCCAATGGGCTGCGGGGCGGCGGACGCGGAAAAAAAAGAAAAAGGCACCGCGGGACGGATGATCCGCGCCCGCACGATCTCTCTCTTTCTCCCTCTCTCTCTCTCTCTATACTCTGCACATGGGGTGTTTCGTGCACGTGATCTTCTGATTCAACGGAAAATCTTTTTCTCGCTTTTCGTCCGGAGGTTCGAGAGGGATTCTTCCGACCGGGGAAACGATTTCGCGTGGATGGATTTTCGTTCGTTTTCCAAAGTTTCCACCGTGCGACGAGACCGAAATAAACGACCGACGCGTGCTAGAGTCGCGTGCAAAAGCGACATTGTAGCTAGGAGAATCGAGACGTTTGCGAATTTGTTGCCACCGATGACTATCAATCCTTTGAGAACGAGCCATCCCGAGGAATCGGCTGATGTTTTTGTGTTCGGGGACTAGCGACGAAATAATGGCACGATGGACTTTGAATGAATATCTGTTCGCAGAAACAGCTAATATGCGTTGTTAAACACAGAAATGACTTGCGCTTTCTTTCGAAAAGGCCCCATCGATTTATCTGTAATCGTAACTTTGTTGCGGACAAGTCACGCCGTCATGATTTTATGTACGCGTACATTATGGTCTCAATTTCCATGTAAACGAAAGTGTTCGTAAAAAATTCTCAGGCACTGAACGGTGTGAACAATAATTAGAATTTTTCTTGACCCAGTGTCTGCCCGACACGGAATATTCTACTGATCTCAATCAGACGGACCACGGGCAATGCGCTAACTCTTATTTCATATTAAAGTAATGCGGAGCATTTGTATTTTTGTCTTTCCATCGAATCAGGTTCGAGCCCCGCAACACTCGTAATTCCTTCGGCTTTCATTCTCCGAAGTAGGGCCAATGAGTTCGCTGCCTGGAAACCTATGCACGTCAATTACGTAGACAATAGTGTGTTCCGAGTATATGGAACAAAAATGAACGTGTAGCCAGTCAATCAAATATATCTACGAGAATCTACAGACGTCGCTGCATGTGCAACTCGAGCGATTGTTAGAAATTCGCAACGGGAACGGGAATTTTTTCCTACGTCAATCGACAACGGATACTTCGAGTACGCTCGCAACCGCGGCGAACGTTGCAGCTGAAAGAAAAAAATTGGGACAGGTTTCCTGATATTTAGGGTGGGCCGATGGTGGCTCGCAACACGCGACGCCGGTCTCAAGGGGTAAAAATCGCAAAGAAGGAGAACAGCAGCGCCGAAGGACGGAGAAGGAGCGTGGCTCGAAGGAGCGGGAACTTTGTCCCGCGGTCTGAAGAGAAGAGAAGCGAAGCGGTGGAGAGGCGCGCAAAATGGCTTCCTCCTTTTCAGGAATTATCGCGATGTAGGAAGTCTGTGGCGGCGGAGGGGCAGTGTATGGTGGGGGTGTAGGTGCACGCGGAGCGGCTGTCGGCCGAAAGTTTAAAATAGAATATCTCGCGAGTAACTTTCATCGGTCGTCAAAAAATCATGCAGTGTCGTACCTAGCGGGGGGCTCTGCCTCCCACCCACGAGGGGACGCGACGAAGGAGCAGTACGGCGTGGAGGAGGAGGAGGTGGAGGTGGAGGTGGAGGAAGAGGACGCGGGAAGAAGGAGATCGAGAAGGAAAGGATGAGGGAGAGAGCGAGAGATCACCTTCTGCTCGCCGCGAGCTCTCTAGGATAGGCCACGCGGTTGCTTCGACGTGGAAACGGCAGAATGCACGCAGACACATGCACGTGCTCGATGCATCGCGCGGCTGTGCGCGAGAATTTACCGCCGCGCCGCTCGGACTAACCGGCCAGGAACTTCTCGCCGAGATATTTCACGGCTCTCGTTGATCCCCTATTAGGAATCACGCTCGATACGCTCCTCCTCGAGAGACTTCTCTCTGGAAGAATCGGAATTCCGGGAAGAAGGTGATTCCGGTAGGACGCGCAGACTCGCGGGCGTGTTCACCACCCTCAAGACGGAGCAGCGGGACCAGGAAAATCGGCGAACCATCGTCCGGAGAGGACGAAGCGCGTGCTCGACGGCGGAACGACAGGAAGGGTTGAAGCGGAAACGAGAGGGAAGATAGAAGAAGAGCGGTGCGGAGGACTGATTTTCACTCTCCACGCCAATGAATGACGTAGCGAAGATAGTGTGCGACGGCGGTGGCGGCGGCGGCGGCGGCGGCGGCGGCAGCGGCGGCGGTCCGCTCTCGCTCATATTCGCTAGCTCGCCTAGCCGCGCGCGCGAGTAGAGTACGAGCACGAGCACGAGTACAGAGAGTCGGTGCGCGATCGGGGGCGCATGCGCAGACGCGGTGCGCGCTGCGACTCGACTCGACTCGACTCGACTCGCCTCGTTCTCGTCGCTCGCTCGCTCGCTCGCTCGCCCTCCCCGCCGCCAAGGTGCATGCATGCATTCTATGCGGCGTGCACCGCATTAGATGCATTTCTAAGTCGCGCCGCAATAAATCGCAGAAATATCCGAGTGGAGAGGCTCGAAAAACGAACGGTCGCCGCGTTCGATCAACCGCGCGATCCTCCAGCAGGAATCGATACGATTTTCATCGAGGGGACGAAAAAGGAGGCCGGCTGAGAAATTGACCGCGCGCGCGCGCGATCGCTCGCGCCCGCCCGTTCGTCCGTCCGTTCGTCCGTCCGTCCGCGCTCCATGCAAAGAAGCTGCGAGAGAGTTATCGAGTAGATCCGCGATCGATGATCTGGTGCGTGAACGGAGTTCGGTTCGTTCGCGAGGAGAAGAAAACCGCTCGAGATCGGTAGGTGCACACGCACGTGCGAAACTGGTGACGTCTTTCGACGTGGATCCCTCTCCTGTGCTCGGCCGGTCGGTGGGGGCAAGGGTGCTTCCACCTGGAGAATCCTTTTTTCGAACCCCCGTTGGTGTGAAAGTCGAACAGGTGAAAAATCGTGGCTCCGAGAGCCGGACGAGACGGTCGCTCGCTCGTCGTCGAATTAGAACAATGATTCGCGCTCGTTCGCCGAGCAGGAAGTGATATAAAGCGCGCGTTCATCGAGCTGACAGGACATCCGCGATTTTCGCGAAGGCAAAGGGCTGCAACCGACGCGACGCCGGAGCAGAAAAGAATACGACACGGAGTCACGTGCGAACCAGTCCCTCCCACTTGAGGGCGATGCGCCGCGATTTCAGTGAGCTGAAAATCGTCGAGCTTGATCGCCGTTGACGAGATCGTCTCGCGGCGAGTCCCCGCTTCCAGAGCAAAAGGAGGGAAGAACGAAGAACGAAGAGGCCGGGCCGACGGTGCGAAAAGTCGTGGGAGGACCTTTGGAGAACGGAGAACGGTGGACGGTGGACGGAGGCGCCCCCTGCGTTGGCGGGCCGCGTACGGCCCTGGTGCACGTTTTCGCCGGCACGGCACTTACGAAAAAGCTTGCAGTTCCGGCGTACGGTTAATCAGGAAGCACGCGCGTTTTTCGCGGCGCGAGACGGGACGAGACGAGACGAGACGAGACGCGACGATACGAGACGCGGCGAGGCGAGATTCGAGTGCGGTGGCAGAGTGTGCTCGTCGCGTGGAGTGGAAGCGCGCGATGCACGCCGGTGCTCGTCGACCGACAGATCTCTGAAAGAAACCGGGAGAAAGTGGGAAGAATCGAGGCGGATTGTTCGCGCGAGCGGGCCAACGATTTTCGTCGCGCGTCGGACCGCGATCGTTCTCCTGAAACAGTGTCGGATGAACTGGATCCGTCGAGTGGAAGAGGATGGTGACCGGGAGGACGAAGACGACGACGACGACGACGACGACGACGACGGCGATGACGGGCGGCAGCAGCGCGACCGAGACCATGATAACGACAGGCTGGTAGAGAGAGGATCAACGGTTCAGGTAAAACCGCGTTTACACGCTCCGCTGATAGCTTCGTTCGAACGCTCTCGCGTCTCAGACCCATCGACGATCCGGAGTCAAAGAAATTTTCCATCTTTTCGCTGGACCGAACGTCGATCGGTCTCTGCACGAAATCTCTGTCTCGGCTCTAACAACTATTAATATTCCTTGCTTGCAGAATTCTCACGAGTACACGCTTTAGCCGCAAAACTAACAAACCGAACGCACGCGGACTGGAGGAGAATGGCTGGTCCGGACTAAACTCACGCTGCTCTGGTTCCTTCTCATTTCTTCCGTCTTCCGATCGTCATCGTCGTCATTCGCTTAACGCTGCTTTTCTCCGCTGCTTCGCTGACTTTCGCGTCGTCTCCGCGCTCTGCCCTCTCTCTCCCTCCGCGAAACCGGAGAAAACGAAGCGATCTCCGCACGCGGGGAATCGCGAAGGTTCGAAAGAATCGAGGATCGAGCGCGAGCGAGCAACGGCGGAGTTTCGCGGAACGATCGATGGAACGGGCGGTGAAAGGAGAGGGTGTTGGCAGGAGGGATAGAGGGTGCAACGCGGTGATTAGTTGCAGTGTTTTGGAAAACAGTGCGCAGAATTTCGCCGGTAATAAATAATAAAGGACAAATAAAGTGTGTCTCGAGTGAAGTGGCGCTCTCGTGTGTACGAATGAAACAACGCGACCAATATGTATTCTGCATTAACGAATAAAAACTGAATAAAATACGAGCACAGGCTGTCGCTGTTTGGAAACTCGAAACGTCCATTGTCCCCGAGCCTTTTCCGCGATAAACATCGAGAGATGCTCCCCGCGCAACCCATCCCCGTCTCTTTCCCTCGTTCGACGAGACGAAAAAAGATAAAGATTTCCGTCTCGTACGTTACACGCGCGAACGTCTCCATTGAGGTACCCCTTGATGCTTCGACCCTCGCGAACGAAACCCTTAAACGGGTCTCCGCCGTCCGGAGAGGAGATGCAGCACGATTCGCAGGGTGGTCGAAAAGAAATAATTCTGGATATGCACAGAGGTGGTCGGTCGCATTCAACCCCCCACCCTTGGACACGGGGCATCACGGATGGGCTCGCCCTTCCTCCGGGGCCCACCCCCCTTTTTTAAGGCGGCCAGCTGCGGGGTCAGTTTTCGACGGGCGCGCGGCGCATTAAGATGCTACGCTCAAAATTTCTCATCGACCCCGTGTCATCGTGTTGTTCGGTCGCGTGAAAATTCGACGATTCGCTTTCTTCCACTAGCTGGTGCACGCGAGAACCCCGCCGAAAATCCGTCCCCGATGGAGAGGAACGAGCAGGCCTCGCGAAGGACGAGAAAAGGGAAGAAAAAACAGCGTGGCGCGAGAACAACCGGCGGATTGCTTCTGCAGTGATGAACGCGTGATGGATATTAAATGGGTGCACGGTACGCATCGACAGATTAATTCCATTTCGCTAGCAGGCCCTGCTGCTTTTCACGAGCAAGGTTTTAACAAACACGCGCCGCGAGCCAGACGATCCGAAATATTCAACGCTCGATCCTCCCTCTCACTCTCATTCATGTTCTCTTTTTTTCTTTTTTTTCCGTTCATTCGTTCGTCGATTCGTCCGTTCGTTCGTTCGTCGTTTTATCGGTGCTCGAAAATTCATGAACAAATATTTACCGAACACGACGGCCCTCGTGATAGTTTCTCGATCAAACTTTTCTCGAACGAGCAGCCGAGCCGCGGAGCTTTCTTTCATACCCATCGAGTTCCTGTGTCCCGATTAAAATTAAAAATAATCTCTGGCAATTTGCGTCGACGTCCATCGGGACGCCGATGCTCGATGGATTGATTCCGTGTCGTTATAAATTCATCTCGCTGCAAAAGGTTCGAATGTTTTCTAGTATGTATCGTTTCCACCCCGCGTTTACCTTGCCAATCGCTTCGCGTCGTGCAAATAATTAATCGCAAATAGTGGTGTTTTCCGTGGAAACTCCGGCGGGGTGAACAGCCCCTCGATCCCAAAAACGCGGGGCTATATCGGCTCGTTTAATTTCGCTAATTTCTTTTCTCGTCGCGAGGGTTGCGCTCCGTCGAGCAACCCTTGCGTTTTCTTCTGCTTCCACCGCGGAGAAAGAGACAAAGAGCCGGAGGAAGAGACGTTAAAGGGTTCGCGAGACGTTAAAAATCTCAAGGGGGTGCGAGAAGGGTGGAGAAGAGGGTTGGGAAACGTCGTAAGGATGACGGGCCGGAAAAATAATTACTCCCCGTACGGAGAACGAAAGAGAGTATCTGCAACCACCGGAATAGCTGTGGGAATCGAAATATTTTGATAGGGGAAAAAATCTCAACTCTCTTTTTAATGGAGTTAGATTTAAAGGGGAAGAATTAAGTGGTAATTCTGGAATTTCCAGGGGTCCGATTCTCCTCAATTTTTACGCAAGAACGCTCTTATTGCTCCGACGACGACCGGTGTAAATTCTCCTGTGAAAGAATCAAGAATCAGAAACGAAACCAGGTGCCTCGTAATTATCGATCCGCGAAAACAATGGCTTTCCAATTTGCGCGTAAGAACGGAAAAACGTTTCCAAAGAATTCTATTATCGTCGCGACCGATTGAATCGGTCAATCATCAGCCGGAAATTGGATCTCCTCGTTCCTTTTTACGCGACAAAAACTTCCCTCCCATCTTCTTATCACTGAATTACCTTGTAAAAGTTCCGAATAACGGGCTCGTTGTCACAGAGCTATCACCCTTTGCCGAGGCGAGGCCAAATGTCTCCTCAAACCTTTTCGCCGAATAAAAAAGCCGCCCGGCGCGAATCAGAAAATTCTGAGCATCCCCCTTGATTAAAAGCACACGCGTGAAAATTAAGTGAACGAGATGTTCCGGCAGAAAAAACGATTCAACGTTGATCCGCTCGAGCGTTATTGATTAAAACAATCGAAAGAGGTCTCACTGTGACGCGACTTTCGAGGGAAACGGCAAGAACGACGGACAAGGAGAGGAACAAACGTTTAGAGGGGGACGGAGCGATGGTAGGGGGTGGACCGACAGCGGGAAAAGATGGCGTAAAAATGGAGGGTGAAAAATAGGAGTGGGATGGGGTTCCATGGAATCCCCACCCCCGTTCTCGACACTCCTTTTCGGTGGCGTTCCAGTGGGAATAGGGTTGCTCGAAAGACGTCAAAATTTCGCGTCCGTCCCCGAGGCGAGCTGCAACTTTTTAAGGCGTCTTCCATTAGCGAGCGAACAAGAGGGAGATGTCGGTTGTTTAGGAGCGCGATTTACAAATGGAAATCGCCTTAAGAACCCGCGTGACCGTTCATCGAACAAAAGGGTTCGAGATCGAGCGTCTTTCGCCTGAAAAACTCCGCGCACCCGAATCGTAAAAAATTAATTTATACCAGAGGGGTGCTAACCCTTTACCGGTAAAATTGATTTTAAAATGAATTCATACTGGTGGTGCAATCAATTTAGAGTGTAGTGCAAAAAAATATACTCAGAGCGTCTCCGTTTCAAGCAGGGGATGGAGAAAATATTCGGCACCGCTCAGCGGAGCACAGTTTGAAGAATTTTCTTGGCTTTCGCACGAAGCGTATCGGGATAAAAAATAGTCGCTGCCATTAGGCGAGGGACAATGGTGGGCAGTGCCGGCGTCGAATCGGAAAACGCGGAAGATCTAATTTTACAGATAATCTCACATTCCGAATAATTCAAGGCTGCAGGCGGGCAGGTATAGAGAGGGTGCGGGGGTGGGGCGGGGTGAGCAGCAGCAGCAGCGGCGAGTTAAAACAAACATTTTTGCGCGTGCGAGCTTCGGCCATAAAGCTCTGCCCGGCCAAATGCATTGGCCGGCGGTTGCATAACACTCTAGAATAGCTTCGGAAAATGGTGGACCTCGGCTAGCTTTTTCTTTTTCGGTCTACGCCGGCCGTTTTACGTCTCAATACCGGGAACTCTCTCTCCCTTCTCTCTCTCTCTCTGTTTCTACGTATATCTCTCTCGCCCTCTTTCTCTCTCCGTTCCATGTATCTCCGCGCGGATTAAATTTAAAATGGTTGCTCGTTAACCGTTGCGAATTCGATATATTCCGCTGTTCTGCGACGAGCGATTCGATATTTCGGAGGGTGAATTTTCGGTGAAGAATTTCTTTAAAAATTATTTATCAAAGCGTCCGCTTATTTTTCAAGGTAAAAAAAAACTCGAGGATGCGGTGCGTTGAAGTTTCTCGAAAAACAGTAGGTGACGGCCATGAACGAGTTTCTATCAGCGCGATTTCGATTCGCGATCGCGTGTTGCGCAACTCGAGAGCCGCTCAAAAATAGCACGCGATATGCCGGGTATTTTTTGGAGGGCCACGAGGGACGTATTAGAAACGCGGCTTTAGCCAAACCACGGAGCGGATGTCTCGCGAGACGAGTTGCGAAACGCTGTGTGGATCGCGTAGGTCGCGGAAAAACGCGTTTCCGTTCCGATTCGTCGAACCCTTTCGAGACGTCTCGGGCAATTAAAATTATTTATTAAAAGGCGCCGGTTGAGAGTAAACAGAGAGTCGATGGAGAGGCGCGATCCGATTAAAATCTAATTTTTCACGGATACGCTCTTAATTAAAACATTAAATTGATTGCGGCGTGAGGTTGAGGGGCACCGTCTTCTCGAGGCGGGACGAAGCAACGAGAGACAGGGTCGAGGAAAAACAGAGCGACGGAGAAAGAGTGAGGGTGAGCCGGGGGTGGTGAAGTGGAGGAGAAGACAGGGTGGTGGAGGTTCGCGCGAAAATAAATGAAAATGAAATCAATTATAAAACTGTTTGAGGAGACTCCGAGGAGTAGCCGATGGATGGATGGATGGATGGATGGACCGGTGCAGGTCGATCTTGAATTTTCTTAATTAAAAATCTACAGACTTTGCTTTCAATTAAAAACCGAAATGCGGTGGCTCGCTCGTTACCGGTTCCCGGGGTATTTCGATGCCGATAGATTGCGTCTTGCCGATCGAACGAGCAGACTTCGAAGTCTCTGAGCATCTTCGGAAAACAGTTGATTCGTGACGACATCGAACGGGCAGATGATTGCAAAAAAGAAAAGAAGGAAATCGAGCAACGATGCTGAAAAAGGAGACCGCGGTATCCGTGTGCCACGATAATTCTTATCAGAAATTTTTGAAGTGACCTCGCTCAGAGGCCTGTGGAAAGGGGAATAGGTTTCTGCATGTTCGGAGAAGCTCGTGAGGTCGATTCAAGGGAGAAAGGGAGGAAACAGTGAGAGTGGTTCTGTAATCTGTGCGAGATTTTCGCGGCACGAAGACGTTGCCTCGATTTATGATCCTCCTAAATCTCGCGCGTCCTCCCCTCGCTCGTCTTCCTTTGTCCTGGCGCACTTTTGCACTTTTAAAACTTCCTTCGCCGCGGAAATTTCATTATAAGCGTGGCGGGTCTCGTCGCGGCGATAAGGCGACGCCAAGTTGGCCAACGCGCGCGAGAGGACCACGTCGCCGCTCCGCGCCGGGCCGCGCCGCTTTACATCGCGGCCTTTTGAAATATTGCCGTGGATTTCAGCCGCGTCCCCTGCTCCTCTTCGCCCACGCTTTCGGCTCGCCACTTTTCCTCGCGAACTTAATCAGCCTCGCGACTTTATAGATAAACAAAGTTAACGCGAACTCGCCGCCAAAATATCGCTGAATCGCCCGGCAAAAACTGAACAACTCGCCAGACGCAATCAGCGTCACGCTTCTTCCCCGAGAACGCGCGACAATGCTTCCGCGATAACTTCGCCAACGGACAACTAATTGCTGAAGAAATTCCTCCAGCGAGCGACCTTTCGGTCCATGGACTTTCAAACCCTTGAACTAATAGAAAAATGTAGCATCTCGACGAACGAGCCGAGAAAACACAGGCCTTGGGTGCTTCGGATCCCTGTTTGCCACCCTTTTGTCCCTCCGCGAAGACAGTGTAAACACGCGAGCACAAAGGAGGAGGACAATGAGTCTCGGTCGACCTCGAGACGAAACGAGGCCAGCGAAAACTTGAAAAATCACGTCCCCGGTAACTCGTGAAATCCTGGCCCCTCTTTTCGGGGCCGCTACACCTTCTTCCGGAGCGGATTGGACGGGATTCCGGCGATAATCGCGATGTTTCGAAGAGTGCAGCTGCTCCTCGCGGCATATGCCGCGTGGTCTTCCGATTATCCACATGCTACGCGTACTATACCTTGGAGAACGGACATCTGGCCTGGCCGTGGTGCTTCGCGGATTACTTGCTCGTTTGTCCTTCGATGGCTGCCCGATACGCCGAATCGGGGATCATTGCAAATTTGGAAAGGGTTGCGTAAAGTTCCGAGCAACTTGACAGAGGAATCGATGCGATCTTTCGCGTACAATTGTTCGTGGGATGCAGTTGGGGACGAGAACGTGTGCTCCGAACAAGGGATGCTAGGAACAGGGATGTCTCACTCTTGGTCAACAACGATTCGAACCGGCACGAGTGCCAGCGAATCATCGTTGGTCGATGGAAACCACGAGAAGATGGTGAGAAACTTCCATCAGGACAAAAGGAGTAACTCGGGCTACGCGAAAGAAGATTCAAATATAAAAACAAACCCACCGGGTCAGACTCCCTGAACTCGCGCCGTGGCGTCGATAGATCCGATCGCTCTATCCAGCCTGAAACCTCGTTTAAATTCAAAGAAAATCTAGCCAGAGCAGAAGCGAAGAAAAGAAGAGCTACTTGGAAAGTGTCGAGGAGGAGGAGGAGGAGGTGGAGGTGAAGAGGCGGCAGAAGAATAGCCGTGGATGGCTCGAGGGGGTGGCTCACGGTTGAATCGGCCGCAAATTGCGGCGAAAAAGGTAAAAGTTCGCCGAGGGTAACTTTCTTGGCCGTGATTTTTGTTTTCATTTGATTACCTCCGGTGTGGCGCGCGGGGGTGGAAAATGGCTGGGTAGCAACGTGGAGGGCGCGTGGAAGTTAGAGAAAGCGCGGCAGGAGATTCCGTTATTTTCACGAGGTGAAATCGATATGGGGCCAGGCAGCCAACGAGGCAGGCAGGCAGGCAGGCAGGCAGGCAGCCACATGCACCGGAGGCGCGCGTGTGCGTGTCGACGCGGCGGCAGGTTGGGTTAGGTTAAGCTCGCGCTTAACGCCGCTAGGTCACATCGCACGCTAGGTGTTTACATCGGGGAAGACCACGCGAGGATCCAGGTGCCATGACCTACCGCGAAAATTAGTCGCGTGGCCAAAATCTTCCTCCCTTCTTCTCCCATCGTATTCCACCGCTTCTCTTCCTCCTACTCTTATTCTTCTCCTTCGTCTTTCAAGACGACATCGAAGGGATTACTTTCTCATTTAGATTTTATCTGGCCGCTTTTCTTACGTTCCTCCCAGACGGCCATTTCCCGGTTCCTTCTCCTTTGTTTTTACTAATTACCCAGAACGTCATCCCCTCGCCGGTCTCTCTCACTCTATCTCTCTCGGCTGATCATTAGGCGACCGGCCAAAAGGGTGTCCTCGCCGGATGCTCGTTTTCTCTCTTTTAAATAACGGGCCGCAACTATTGTTCGATTTCGGGAAATCGTGGGTGGAGGATAGCCGGTTTTTCCGGACCTCTTGATTGTCCTTCCGCCGAACAGAACCGTCGGCGAAACTCGGATGTTCAACGATTCGATTCAACGTCGATCGTTAGGCCGATCCCGCGGAGAAGGGCAATGGAACAATCGGGAAAGGTGAAAGGGACGAAGCGCGGAGGAATCCGTCCATCGGGGTCGAATCCGTCGTTTCTCCTCTGGGTCCGCCGCCGGTGCGGTGCAGCTGCCCCGACAAAAAATCAGCCTCGATTGTTTTATCGTGTCCCCGGCTCTATCCGATGGTCAACCGGTCCTTCTCTCCTTATTATGATTATCCCGAGGAAGGGTCGTCTCGAAGGGGAACGTCATCCCCGCGTGCCCGGCGTCGAGGCCAGTTTTCTTTCCCCGTGAAATCGAGGAGAGCCGCTCGTTAACAGGGACGAAATTCGATTTCGTCTCTCTGTCGTCCGGTGGTCGACTCCGAAGAGGGAAAGAGACGGCCTCTGAATCAGACGCGGCTTTTGGGATGCACCACATGTCACGGGGCCGCATATGCAAATCGGCCCATTGTGCCCCCACCCTGCACCCGTTCCCCGACAAAAAGATCCAGGTCAAACTTTCATCCGGTTAGGAATTTTTATTTTTCGACCAACGAAACAACAAAGGGGGTCAACCCTGACGTCGGCCCGAAGGAGAATACCGGTGGGGTGCAGAGGGATGGTATTCACCTTTTGGGACGCTCAACGGTCGGGACAGTGTCGTTCTAAGACAATCGATACAATTACGAGGAGAACCGCCATCGACGCTGGGAGAAGACGACGCTCGAGGGTCGCCACTGGAATCCCTCTTTTCTCTTCATCTCCGCCCCTCTGTGGAACTTTTCCTCTCCCTTCGACGTACCCTTGTTTTCGCGCAAAAAAGCCTGCGAAGAATTCGTACACCGAGCGAATCTTCCGCTCTTCGGCGGCTCGAGAAACAGGTCTCGTCGTTTGTCCCATTTAATTGGAACTCACCCCCGGAATAACGGGAGGAAAAGTGTCCCGAGTGAAAGACGGGAGGTCTCCGAAGCCGGATGCTTTAAGATTCTTAAAAGAAAAAAAATTGTATGACACGGATAAGAGGCGGGTTGGTCGATGCAAAAGTATGAACGTGCAGTTGCATAAGGGTCAGCAGGCATGTGCATCCAAGTCGTATTTCGATCGGTCGGTCTACCGATCGTAATAAGATCCGGTCTATGGACGAAAGGCTCGCGCTAGGGAATGTCGCTGCAGAATTTCCAGAGGCGAGGCACGCCGTTCTGGGGGTGGTCGATCAACCCCCGTGGAAACGCGATGGAGCGAGTTGCGGTCACCGCTAGGATTCGAAATACGACGGTGTACGTACTCTGTTACGTCGCGTACGCAACGATGTTATGTTAACCTTATCGCTGGGATGGTAGAGAGGCACGTAGAGTCGCGCTAACACCCCCCAATTGCTATTCGCCACCACGGATCTTCCTCCTAACCTCAATGGGGGTGGAATTCGGAAAACTTCCGACCACGCTCGCAGTTTTTTACGAGCCCTCTAAATAAGAAAGTTACGATCTTGTATTCGGAAGAGTTACAAACTGTACAGGAACACGTTGATTTCCTCGGTCTTGGGAATTTTCATCTTTCTGGACTCCGTGCTCCTTGTATAAAATTGGAACAACGTCATCGGTATAGCGGCGACTGAGTCTGTGACAGGGCAAACGTTTAGGCAACGTTTGCATTCCCCGCTCTGAATTCCTATAAGTACAACGTTGATACAACGCGACGGTTTGCTTCGGTGGTACGGTCGGTCGATTTTGAAGATTTTTCGAGCAGCTTGAATTTTTCTATGATCGATGGAAGAGACGTAGCTGAACTTCGTGATAACCGAACGTTTCAGATTTTTTGCGGAGGCGAAAGGCGTCTCATAAAGGGCGGGCGAGGCGAGTTGCGGTCTCGGGCAGGATTCGAAATACACGGTGAACGATGAAGTCCATTCTGGCGTGTACGCAACAACGGCGTGCTAACCTTACTGTCACGCCGGGGCCAAAGGGATGTAAAGCCGCGATAACGCCTCCGAATCGTTATTGGGTGTGATAGAGAAGCCACCCCTCATCGTTTACAAACCGCTCCATCGTGGAAACGAAGCGCCGTAAACAGCCGGAAAGTCGACGACTGGAAAACTATCATGGAATTCGCGTACGCTCTGTCGCGCATAATTGTCGAAAAATACGAGTTTTTTTTAGGATTCGCCCCGAGAGCCGGGGAATCGACGGGACGAGTCGATAACGCGAACAATTCAAACGATCCGCTGCAACGACAAAGCCCTTCCCTCGAGCCTCGTCGCCTCGACCACCATTTTCCCCACAGACATCGAAGAAACATTTTTTTCCGAGGATCATCTTCATTTTCAAAAAATTTTTGAAAGTTTTTCAGTCGGAGAAAGCGCAGAAAAATTTTTTCGAGCGGATGAAGAATAGTCCGGGTGGAAAATTGAGAGTCCCATGGGGTGCCGGTACCGATGACAGCAAAATGATAACAAATTTATAGAAAGTCGATATTCAGACCCCGATGCATCGGGGAATAAATTTGCTGATCCACGTGAAATTGATAAAAACGAATGAACCATTTTTCTTCGGTGGTGTACGTGCGCTGCTCCAAATATATTACAAGCAAATTCCTCTTGCCTGACCACAAGATCGGACTGAACTAATCCGGAAGATCATATCTGTATATTCATCCAATATTTCCCTTTGGCGAAGCAATCCTGCCCGAACGAAACAATACGAAGCGAGTGGAAGTTGCTGCGACCGAAACCGGGCAACGCTCGTAAAACGTCGCAGCCGAATCACCGGCGTACCAATCGAAATAATCGATAAAACGAACGCACGGTGGCAAATAACGTTCGAAAGAGCAAGCGTCGTCATCGAGAACCAAACTCGACCGTACGAAAGCCCGAACAGCCCGAAACCAAGGTCCTCCTTTCATCTTCCTGCAGCCTGAAAAGTGACTCATCCAGGAAATCGGACATCCCGATTCCGTGATCGTCCCTAAGGGCTGTGGAGCGAAGGAAACCGAAAACAGGAGATGCAGAGAGGGCGAGAAGGAACGAGAGAGGAGAGAGAGGAGAGAGAGAGAGGTCGAGCGCGAGATGATCGGCGTAGGCGCCGAGTACGTCGTTATCCACCTGGCAGGGTGTCGGGTTTGCGCAGCGCAAAACGCAAACGCAGAGAGAGCGCAGAGAGAGGCGCTTCAGCGCATGGGGCGAGAGAGGGTGTGGGTGTGGGTGTGTGTGAGCGTGTGGGAGAGCAAGGGAGAGAGAATGAGAGAGCGGCAAGGTCCGGCAGAGAGGGTGAGCGAGAGGGCTAGAGGGGGCTGCGTCCGAGAGAGGGTTGGTGGTGCGATAGAGTCGGCGAGGAGGTGAGGTGGGGGTGGCCGGCACGGTGCCACGGCGCAGTTGCTACTCAGACACGGGGATGCTCGCAATGCCTCTATCAAAGGTTACCGAAAATTGCCTAAAATAGCCGGATTATCTTAACGCGATCGCGGCGAAATCGTGTCGGTGAATCGCGCGGCGCGGAGGTGCTCGTGATCGAAATCGATTTCGAAGGAGAGTCGACCGCTTACGGGGCCGCGAGCGGGAGCGCGCGGCCGATCGAGAATCTTGAGGGAATCGCGCGAGGGCCGGGGCGCGTTCGGGAACTCGGGAAAGAAGGACCGGGAAGAGGGTTGATCGGAGGCGCGTTCGGTGGTGCGATCGGCGTGTTCGAGGGCGCGGGACCTGAGTGAAAGGGAGGCAGCGGAGAAGCAGAAGGAGAGATAGAGGGAGAAGGAGAAGGAGAAGAAGGAGAAGGAGAAGGAGAAGGAGAAGAAGCTTTCTGGGAAGATCACCATCCCGCGACGTGCCAGCAGACACTGGCGAGTCGCGAGAAGCACGTGGGGGAGAAAAGTCCGGGAAAGCACGAGGAGCGACGGAGAGAAAGAGCGAGAAGCGATGGGAGAAAGAGGAGGGAGCGAGAGAGAGGAAGCGTCCCGACGCGTCTTACCACGACGCGCAAGGAGCGACGCCGCGCGCCTCCCTAGAAGGGGAACTGGAGAGGAGCTGGAGGGGGCGGCAAGAGGGTGGCCGCGGCGGGGGAGGCAAAGACGCTCATTCGTTCCTCGGGTCACGTGGGCCCCTTCTTACAGCCAAGGTTTTTCCTTTCCTCCCGCGGGAAATTCGAATCCCTTGCTACGCCGACTGCTTACCCCTTCCGGGGGTGAGGCACCATCGCACCACGCCACGATCTTCCCGTCGACGATCGCAGATTCGAGTCCCTTAGGTTTTATATGTCCTTCTATGCTTTAGAGAAACGTTTTGATCGTCAATTTGCTCAAAATTTACCGAGTCTGCATGCTTCCGGACCAGCTTCCCGAATTCACCGGATCGGAATTCCGAGCCTTCAGACTAGAATCTGCCGTTATCGATTCCCGCGTTCCCGTATCGATTCTCGGTCCTTCCGACGAATAATTCGTAAATCCGTCGACGAATCGCCGCGAAATCGAAACGATTCTCTCGGAAAATGGTAGAGGCCGCGCGGAGAGATGCGAGCATCTTGACCGTGACGAGCCCCCCTCGTTTTCTTTCTTTTTCAGACGCGTCGCACTGTGTTGTTATGTGTTGTCATAGTTATTTCATTGAAAAATTAATTTCGCCGTTTTCGAAACTACGCACCGATTTCTGTCTGTGAAACACAAAGTCTGAACAACTCCTCTTAAGTTTCTGCCGAACGGACACTTGATTACTTAGAAGAAGCCTTTCTTTCGAGCGTTCCTCATTTCGAAATTCCGACAAGTAAGAAGAAGACGACGAAGAAACGAAAGAAGAAACCAAAGAAAAAAAAATACGAAAAAAGCACAAAAAAAAGAGAAGAAACGAAATTAAAACACAAAAAAGCATTGCCTTAAGAGAAGAAGAGTATACCTACACTGTCGAAGGAACAAGCAAAGGAGAAACACAGGGGGGATAAAAAGGATAATAAAATACAGAAAATAACAAAAAAACACTTTAGACGCCTAACAAAGTAAATTGTAAAGATATGACTAAAGTATATTTTTAACAAGTTTTGAGAAACTTTAGATTTTAAACGTAAATTTTAAAAGCGAAAAATGAAAAAAAACCATAAAATTCTTAATAACTAAAAATGTGATCTAAAAGTCGTTGCTACCAAGAGAAGCCTTATGTCCTTGTTTCAATTAGTTCGGTTCCAAACGTAAGTATCCGATCAACGAACGCAACATTTGCATGGCATGTTTTGCATGAAACGATCAAACAAATTCTCCTCTTGGAAAACTTCGCACTGACGCGTCCCGATTTGGGTGTCGCGCGATCTCTGCGGGTCCCATCTCGAACTCCGGTCGAAAATCGCGAATCCGTTCGCGGTAAAGCGTATCGAGTCCGTTTTGCTCTCGAGTCGCAATAATAACGGCCCTTCGGAGAACGGCACACCCAACAACGGCCGCCACAAAAGTTGCCTCTCTCGTAATGCATACAATCGTGCGTGCAGCACCGCTGCAACACTTATTATAGCAAATCGGTTAAACGCCACAGAGTCCCGTAATCACAGCGACTACGCGGTAATCACTACCGTTGCTCCGTAGTATTGCTATTACGCGCGTTATCATTATAATTCGCGGATTATTAAGTAGTACGCGTCGGCTTGATCACTACTTGTCTCGCGACCGCTAGAATTTCTATAAGCAAACAAACTCTCTCCTCGTTTCGCGTGCATCGCGAATCGGTTCGACGGTACCCAGAAAATCGTGAAGCATCGATATCCGCTGGCTGAATTTGGAAAAAGGGCTAAATCGTTGGCGGGCGAACGGAAAAAAGCGTCGAGAGGGGTGCTGGGGTATAAAATCGTGATCGGTTCGTTGAAACGCGGGATCAGCGAATCTCGTTCGACCAGAATTTATCGTCGGGGACGGGAATCGAAAGGGAGACAAAAAAACGAAAAAAAACGGAAAAAACGGAGGCGGGGGCGGACGGGAGAGAGAAAAATTGCGAAGCGAACGAAATGATTTTATTTGGCGTGCGTCGATGACGCGTTCGCCGCTGCCAGAGACCCGGGAGCCGAACGATCATCGGGGGTGAACGAGGGGGATGGTCGGGGCTGTGCAGGGGTTCGATTTGAAATTTCCTATTTCGCCTGGCTCGAAAACCGGCCGCTTCGCATGCAACGTAGCAACACGCGAGCGTTGGAGAATGACGAAGAGGCGAAGGGGCGCGCGGGTGGTCGGGCGGGCGGGCATCGGCAACACCGCCTCGGATTTTTTCGATGATTTTCAGAGGGGATGCGCGTTCCACGCACACGTACGTACGTACACACGCTGAGCCGTAGCATCGAGTCTATCATCCCATTTGGCTGGGTTGTTGCGCCGGGAATGCCGGAGAGAGAGAGAGACAGAGAGAGAGAGCGAGAGAGAGAGTGCAGGGAGGTGGTGTGGGAGCGGAAAGGCGTTAGGGTGGCCCTCGGTGGAAAGAGGAGGCGATGCAACTCGGTAGCATGAACTAGGGTGAAAGAGGGAGACGGAGAGGGTTTCAGGAGGGTGGCGGGCTTGCATGCATTTTTTTTCCACACCCCGCGTATTGATCCCGGAGTCATTCAAAATGGCGGCCGGGGCCGAGTCAGCCAATGACTGCCTGAATCGATGACTGCAGCGAGCCACCCCCGGACCGGCCAATGGGAGGCCGTCGTACGGCGTTCTATGCGGGAACCACCACCCCGCGCTATATACGAGACACACCGGCCTACCGACCACCTTCTCTCTCTCTCTCTCTCTCGCTCTCTCTGTCTCTCTCTCACTTTCTCCCTCTCTCTCTCCTTCGTCGCTATAGTACGTGCACATGCGTTTGCACGCGTGTCTGTTTCGTGTTCCGGCTTCGAGCTCGTCGATGACCCGGGACACGTCGATGATTTCCACGGAAAATTCCCCTACCCGGCCGCGGCAGCTGGATTTCGGACCCCCTAAAAAACGACAAACTTTCCGCGATCGCTCGCTGCTGGCCCGGCTATTTCCGTCCAGACCGTTCGCATTCGCCGCGATTAACGGCCCACCCACCCTGCTGCCTCCCTATGCCTGCCCGCCTGCCACCCTCTTTTATTCCACCCTCGAATAACGGCTATCGGAACCCGGACCACGACGAAAGAATCGCCTCGGTGCTCCCTGCATTCCCGAGTCCCCGATAACGTCGATGACGATCCGATGACTCTCCGCGCCTCCGTTTCCTCTGCGACTCTTCCAGCAGTACTCGCCTTCCAAACCGCGTTACGATTTCTCGTCGAAATGCAGCCGAGGAATTGTTTCCTCCGCGCGCTTTGATTTCCATCGCTCGACTCCGGATGGGAGTATGTGGAGCAGCAACAGTCAGCCGCGTGACACGGTTCAATCTCGCCGCTATCTTGGTCACCTTGATCCTGGATACGTGTCCGCTTATCTTATCTGAACTCGCCGCGACGCGAAAAATATCGAATAGCTTCGCGGTCGAGTCTTCTGCTCCCCGATCCGTCGATTCGATCGAGCCGAGATCGGCAAACTCGGTGGGCGACGGGGAGACGCGGGCCGGAGAGCACACGGTGGCAATGTTCGAATCGAAGCGCATCAATTTTCTGCCACGGCACTCGTTGCCGCACTTTGTGCACGGCGCGGGGCAAAGAGAATGTCGAAACTGCACGAGGCACGAGGCACACGATTGCATCACGGTGTCTACGCGTCGGTGCATCTGTGTGTGCATATGTACTTAGATTGGCTCCTATTGACATAGCCACAGTCGACGACGGTGGTGGTACAGTCGGGAAAAATGCGAGCGACGCATCCGCGTCCGCGCCGGGTCGATTCCAGTTTCGTCGACACTTTGATCTCCGTACACACGATTTTCCATCGGATTCGATCAACGGGAAATCGATCCCCCGTCCATTTGCCCGCGTTCGCCGTTTTCTTTCGCGAACGCCCGATTTTCTGCTCGCGATTATTTTCAACCGCGAACGATCCATATCGCGAGGAGGATTATTGAAATCTTTCATCAAACACGAATCAGCGGTGGAACGATGTTTGTTCGTTCGACTACATCGCGCTGATTCTGTTGACGACGGTCAACAGCGGGCCGCGTAAACAAGTTTGTCAAATTCGTGGACATTTCGTGAATCGGTTTGCCGGCTAGCGTGAAATTGATTTCCTCCGATTTCCGCTGAAAATTCTTTCGAGAATATCGGAGCAGTTGGCACACGCAACGGAGGGTAGAATCGCTCGAGCGACTGCACTTTCTGTCGCAGCTGTACTAAACGCACGATGGAACGGTTTTTCTAGCGCGGGCAGTTTTTCTATTAAGCTTCATTTGTTTCTTTCATTGCGTAATGCGCCGGACGCGTCGCTCATTTCATCCTACTGTCCGAGCACTCCTACCGTTAGAATTCTTAATCCGGATTGCAGTTTCGATAGATCGCGCGACGTTCGTCCCTCTGATTCGTCGTTCCGCTCGTAATCGAGGGAATCGACTAAACGAGTCGCCGATTTCCGTCCATGTGCGCGGTCCGCTTTCACGGAAACTCGAGCAACGTCGTTCGATCTCGGGCGACGGGTCAGCGACACCGTTTTCACGAAAAATCTCCATAGAAGATCGCACTCCGGTAGAGCAGAAGGTGATCGATATTTTCAGTTAGCACGGACAGAAACCTAAGAACGAGCCACCCTTTTCTGTATTCGTTCGGCACTCGTTCCCTGCCTCGCCACCAGGCGTCACCTCTCCACGGGGTGGTACTCGCGAGGGGTTGAATCGTCGAGGCGGCTTCACACGAGCAGCAAAAATTCTTCTCCGAAATACGAACGGGACGATCCTCCCGCCTTCGCGTTCGCTCTGGAGCTCGAAGTACAGACGCGTTAGGGTCTTCCGGGTAGATTCAAAGGAACTGGCTGCTTCGGAGATTGAAAGAAATAAAATAAAATGAAGAAGTCGCAACATTGCGTGTAAAAATTGCATCGCCCACGCGTGTCGCGAGGGTCCGTGGCCTCAGCGGGAGCGTGCGTTCGGCTGAAAGCGTATCGAGGAAACGGTTGAACGGATCGTTTCGGTGTAGAAGGCGGACAATCGAAAGAAAGAAGGGAAGATCAGGGCCAGAAGACAAATGTCTTCCTACGCAGCGGAGCCGTGCACGTTCTATCAGGGGAGTCGATCGAGTCTCGATTCACAGACAGAAAGAACCGCGCGAGGAGGAGCGGAGTGTAGAGGAGTGGAGCGGAGAGGAGCGGAGAGGAGAGGAGAGGAGGGGACGTTGCATCGCGCCGGCACAACTGGCCGCCAAGACGCAAGTGCACGTGCACGTCGTACGCACCGACTATTCTGTGGCGGTGGAGGTTCCAGCTGCCGATCGGGGAATCGGGATCGGGATTGGGATCTAAAATGCTACATGAACGTGTGCACGTACGCGTAGGTGCAATTGGTCAGCCCGTGTGAATGCTGTCCTGGTGCATATGTGCGCATGCAGCTCGCGATCCACCCACCCTTCGTGAAGGAGCCTCGACTCTCACCTGTTTTTACCCTGCCCGGTTCATTTGTAATTTAAAACGAGCCTCGATTGCCCAATGCGCCCCCCCACCCCAATGCGCCCTTCCTTGCACTTAAACTCCCCAGTCCATAAATTCGTGCGTATTTTCCCCGTCGTAAAAGTTCCGAGCTACTTGAAAAATCACCTCGCTGTACCTGCTCGTTTGATGCTAGATAGCTCTCGATTCCTCGGCCAGGAATTAGCGTATAGGAAGCCGTCGTTCGACTCGGGCCGCTCGTTCTTTCGACATCGCACGAGAGATGAGTATGCGAAGGGAACGATGCGTCGACGGTCTCAAGGAAACGCGTGCTGCTCCCCGTTTTGCAACCTCGCCAAAATTCCTACCTCGGTAGCAGTCTGTCGCGGCCGGAAGTTCGATCGTGATCGCGGTACAGCTCGTTCTTTTCACGTGCGTCCGCTTCACTCCCCCGCGCGCACGCGGCTGCTTTCGCGTGTTTATGCAGATGCGCGGCCGAAAAATGCTCGCACGGTTACGGACATCTGTCAGATTCGTCGGTAGATAGAATACAAATTTTCGAATACAAATTCCCGGATATCTCGTCGATTACGCGAACGCGCGGGGCAAACGGGTGGACGCGTCGACTCGTCGACGAAAGAGCAGAAGGGACGAGAGAACGAACGTGCGGGCCAGTTCCTTGGTAGAACTGGTCCATCCGAAGCGCGCGAAGATCCTCGTGGCAGGTAGTCGCGGAGGGTGGATGCTGTGTACAGGGTGCTGGTGGGGGTAGAGCATCGGAAAAAAAGGGGTGCGCTTCTCCGCCCTCCGGACTCACACTTCCACGTGGCGTACACGTGGAAAAAACGACGAGGCCAGCGTAAAAAAGCGGCGCGTGGGGGTTGGTGCAGGTTGGTGGGGGTGCGAGGTAGAGAGAGAAAGAGCGCGTCCGAACGAAGGAAGGGAAGAGCGAGCGAGCGAGCGGAGAAAAGGAGCGAGGGTGGAGGGTGTAAGTGACGGGCTGGAAAAAGGAAAGAGAGGGATGGCGGAAGAAGCACGATAGGGGAAAGACGTTGTCGAGCCAGGGAGGGATGGAAAGGTTAGACGATGGTGGGGTGGACACGTTAGACGGAGGGGCGAGAATAAGAGAAGGGGCCGCCGTCTATTCGACGAGGAGGGTGCGTAAGACGAGTAGGAGATGACCATCGACCAGCCTCGGCTATGAAATGAACATCGGCGCCTCCGCTGAAAAGTCGACGTCCTCCTCGAGGTCGATGATCCAGCTCTCGATCGAGATCTCGAGTCGACGGACACGAGACGCGAAACTCTCCAGGAAGATTTCCGTGTGATCGATGAGAAAAGTCCGAGTCGAAGGGTCGACGAGCTCGCAAGTGGGAAGGGATAAAAAAGAAAGCGTTCCACTCCCCCTCGTTCTGGTTAGTCACGCGTGTGTGGCCATACGGAGCATAAGGGAGGAGGCCATTTTTATACGACGGTCCCCTTCTTTTTATTCGTACCTCAGACTACACCCCCTTACAGGATCCCCCAACAACAATTTTTCGGTCAGTCGAATTCGTCGGTTCGCGGGGCTCGCACGTCGCTGCGTTTAGACGTTCAGATAGTCGTAGAGAAAGAGAGAGCGCGCGCGCGAGAGAGAGAGAGAGAGACAGAGAGAGAGAGAGAGAGAGAGAGAGAGAGGGAGAGAGAGTTTACGAGAAGTTGGCGAGAGAAGCCGTTCTTGGCATTTTCAAGGCCAGTTTCGGAAGAACGCGAAGAAAAGTCCGCGCGAGTGTTTACGTTGGGGGAAGGAGAGCATTGGGAGGGTGGCGATCCAGGTGGAGAGAAGGATGATCGGAGTTCTTGCAGTTCGGGCTGCCTTTCCGGAGGGTTTTCTCGAGAGGGAGGCCAGAGTAGAGGAAGCGGGGAAGTAGGAGAGAGAGCGCGGGGAAGGAGAAAAAGAGGGAAAGGTAGAAAGAGAGAAAGAGAAGGGGTCCTTGTCGGACGTTAGGAAGCGGCTACCCCCGGAGACGTCGAGAGGCGAATCCGTAGGCGAGGGGGTGGCGAGGGGGTGGCAGCGTCGGCGGCGGCGGCGGCGGCGGCGGCGGCGAAGGGTTGAGAAAAGGGGGAGACGCAGAGCGCGCGCCTCGCGCGAGGTAGGGTATTCTCTCGGGTGGGGGCAAAGGAAAAGAGGGGTGGCTTGAAAACTGCTGTCCTACGGCAGGCTCAGTTTTTCGTCCTCTCGGAGGTAGATTTTGGCCGTGGGAGGACCGGACGAGGGTCTGGAAGAGCCGGTCGAGGGTGACCTGGGCCGGGGCCCAGGTCCTAAGGACCCGAGCCTCTTAGGCGGAAAAGGGAGACACGGCGAAGGGAGTCGGAGGCAGCGGCAGAAATTTCGCGACCGCGCACCACCTAAGACAACGCCCCTACCCGAACACGCGTTCTTTAAGGCACGAGGGGGTGGCTTTTAGTCAGACGCACGCGGTCTGAGAAGCGCGCCACCACCGGCCCCCGACGGAGAAGGACTTAGCGTTTCTCGCGAGCCGCAGACCCGAGTCAGTTTCGGTTCCTCCTCCGTCAAGGACTCGAGAACGCGGAAGAGGAGAGAGCTTTTTCCTTGATCATACGCGAGTCGTCGTGAGTCTTCGTCGCCGTCGTCGTCGTCGCCGTAGTCGTCGCCGTCGCTGTCGTTATCGTTATCGTCCGCGTGATTCGTCCTCGCGACTGCCACACGGAATACAACCCAGCCGCTCGTCCACTCGACACTTTGCAAAAATCATCGACAAGCCGACTCGTCCGAGTGCATCCACCGGATCTTCGACTTCTTGATCCATCAACCGCCTCTCTAGCGAGAGATCCTCTCGAAGAGTAAGGGATCTTGGATTTTACCCTTGATTTCGCGCTGCGTCTCCGCGAGTGTTCTCGACCCGCCGCCGGACTTTCGTGGAAAAAGTGATGGAACCGTGACCGACCATGCGGGATCCCTTGATCCCCTTTCTTTTTTCCACCGTGATTTTGACCAGTTTTCCCCTCTTTCGGCCAACCACCGCCGATCCACCCCCTCCATCCCACTTGCCTGACATGCCCGGTACACGTCATCCTCGTCTGCAGTGTTTCGTCGCGATCGTCCACGACTCGATCCTTTCTTAATCCCGGCTCCACGCCGGAAATGGAGTGCCTTCCCAAAACACCGACAGACGCGAAGGAAAAAACCCGCGCGGGCGAACCGTCGAACGATGAGGTTGCCTCGGAAGATCAACTGAACGAATCGTTCCGCGAACGATCGCGGGACGATCGGTGAACGTGTCTGTGCCCGTGTCCGTGTCCGTGTCCGTGTTGATCGAAATCCTCTCCATGCCGCGAACGATGCGGATGACTTTTTGCAAGGTGACGAGGAATCTTCTGTCCGGTGTGACAGACTACCGTCTATCGATAGCCGTCTTCGCGTAGGATAGAGTGCAAAGGACGTCTGTGAAATCGCGAGTTCCTTCAACGGAGTATCTCAATCGTTACCGATTTATACGCTGAATGAGGGAGAATCGCGGGTACGGAATACTCGCCGGTCGGTTCATGAATCGCGAACACGGGGACGATTTTGCCGTGAATCGCGAAAAATCAGTGCCTCGGAGTGAACGCGAAACCGCGACTCAAAATGAATCGTGAAAATTGCATAGAAATTTCGAGTTACAGCTTCGATTCTTCCACCGTTCCTCGTTCGAATATTCATCGACTCGTTTCATCCGTGCGATTCTGTTGTCCGTCGCGATGCATCGACCGATTTTCCTACGAAATTTCAGCGATTTTCGCGAACGAGTTTCCCTGACCGGTGGGGCAGAGTGCGACGCGACGGCAGAACGTTCCGCGGCTCACGTGTTTTTGGAAGACATCCCCGAGGAAACGGCTTCTGGTAGCAAAGCCAAGGGAATCGTGGTGTCTAGCGTAAAGTTTGACGAGTGTGAAAGGCGAATCGCCGGCTCTTAAATTCTATGTAGCTCCGGTAATTCGTTCTGACGGTGTTTCGCGAGTTCGTAAGAGTTCGTGAAAATTTGTTGTTCGTCGTGGCACGGTCGAAGGGGTGTGAAATCGTTGAAAACGTGCGATCGAGTTTTCCAGGTGTCGAGACAGATATTTCCTCTCCTCGTGCTCATCCTCCGACCGGATCATCCTTGGTTCCATGTTTCTCAGTTTTCCGTTCGCGAGATCGGTGGTCACGGTCAAACCTCGTGAGTCGAGGGTCTCTGATTAATTCGGAAATTGTTGAGTTTTCTCAGTGAGTGTCTCGAGAACGTCGAGTCGAAGGAGTCGGTTCGCGATCAGTGCGAGGTCGCCGGGAGCCTGTAACCTTTCAGCCTGTAACCGGTAGCCTAGTTGCATGTTTGATTCGCGATAGAACGAGAGATCGAGTACGAACGAGTGCGATCGTCGGGCGAAACGCATCGAGTCGGTGACGAAGGAGCGTCATAAAAATAGCGTTTTCTTTCTGAATTGCAGCTTCGAGCGGGAGCCGCGTTGCAGCAAGAGATTCCCGCGCAGGAGAGGAAGACTGGACAAAGCGGAAGAAGCAGAATAAGACGAGCAAAGCTGAAGAAGCGGAGGAACACAAGAGCAGAAGAAGAGCGAAAGCGAGACGCGTAGAAGCGGGGTTGCGACGAAAGTGATTCGGTAGCGAACAGAAGGGAAGAGAAAGGAAGGGTGAGAGAAAGCGTGTGCTAGAGAGAAAGCGAGAAAGCAGAAGGATAGATCTGGAGAAGCAGGAAGCGAGCGAAGAAGAAGACCGGCAGAGAAAGGGCAGTGAAACAAGAGAAAGAAGAAGAAGAAGAAGTGGAAGTGGAAGAAGAAGAAGAAGCTCGCTAAAGAACCTCGCGCCGCATACATATATATTTCAGTGTGTTCAAAAAACGAGTGTACCTAAGTGCAATATTATTAAACCTAAACGATAATAAGAAGCAACCACAACTACCATCGACGATATCGGTAACGACGAGCGGTTAATCGATAATCGAATAGAATTCCTTTTAAAGAGTTAAAAACCCTAGAGTCGCATTTCGAGGAGGAGTCGTGAACGGACGCGAAGAAGACAGATAGGACGAAGGGTCGTACGCTAGAGGAAGCAGCTATCGAAGAGGAAGTGGAAGGAGAATAAGAAGAATAGGAGAAGAAGGAAGAGCAGTGGCAACCTCGAAGCAGTTGTGCAGACCGAGTGACCGAAATCCTTCGAGACAGGAGACAACTGCCGTCCCGGTTCAAAGAAATCACACACACGACGTATCACGGAGCGGACGCGCGGGTGCCTTTGACATTCGGTTCGAAAGGAAGGGCTCGCACGTACCCGTACACGCGCATACATACACGTACACACACATCGACATAACGGGGCTACTAACTACTCAGGGCAAAACGGGACGAGCAGTATCATCCGCGAGTGCGATTTCTCACCCGGCAGCATCGGCCACGACCAGACTTCGACCTAGGAAATTCGCGTCTGCACGGACTGTCCTTCTCGTTCACACCGTCCGGGCTGGGCAATCCTGAATTTTAACCTGAACTTAAGTGTATGATAGACTTTAAGTTAGTTAGAACAAAGAAATAGGGTGTTCTCCGAGTGACGGAGAACGTCCGCTCGAGCGCGCATCGATTCCCTACGTACAAACACGCACACGCGCGAGATACGCGGCACGCACGCACGCACACTCTCATTCACGCACACACATACACACACACACGCGCACACACCCACACACACGCACACGCGGAGCATACGTTCGCGAATGCAGACCAGAGGAAGGAGGAGCTGAAGCAAAAAGAAAGAGGAGGAAAAAGCTAAGAGAGCAGTAAGAGATACGCCGACACCGCGAAGACGCACGCACGCACGCGATCAGTGACAAACGATTCGCGTATTCGACGATCCAGTTACGGGAGAGGAAGGTGAAAGATCGAGAAAGGTGGAAGGAGGATCGGTCGAGCAGCAAAGGACCGATCATCGGTGGTGTTTACGATAGAGCGAAGAGCGGAGAGGCCGAGCAAAGAAGGTGGTCGCGAGAAGGAGGCGAAGCAGGAGGAAACGAAGAAGAAGACGACGAGGCAAGAAAAGAGAGCAGAGGTGTACCGAGGGAAAGAGAGTTTCATGAGCGAAGTAGCGGGAGGTAGCAGCAGCAGGGCCGGGAAGTCGAAGCAGGTGGCGAGTAACTGACGTTGCCCGCCGCCCACGTCGAGCGAGGATCGCTGTCGTTAGGACGATCCTGGGCTAAGAAGAGAGCAGGATACAGCGGGGAGTGAGATAGGAAGGAACGGCGGCGAGCGCGGAAGTGTGCCGGCCGTCGAGCTGCTTACCGGAAGGGGTGCGAAAAAGCGGGCAAGCTGCGCCGGAAGGGGGTAGCCCGGGCTTCTCGCGAAGGCCTCAAAATTTCGGACGCGACGGCGGCCCTGGACCTACGTGCCCAGACGCAAGCCCAACCAGACTTTGGCTTGGACCACCATCAGCAACAGCATCACCATCAGCAACAGCAGCAGCAGCAACAACAGCAGCAGCAGCAGCATCAACAGCAACAGCAGCAACATCAGCCGCAGCAGAGCCAAAACCCAGACTCGCGTCCACACCATCACCTTCAGCAGCAGCATCATCATCAGCATCACCCCGGAAATCATCTCCACTCTGGCGATTCGGGGGGTGGGATAGGAGGTGGAGGAGGTGGCGGTGGAGCCGGTGGAGGTGGCGGTGGCGGTGGCGGAAGTGGCGGCGGTGGAAGTGGCGGTGGTGTTGCTGGAGGAGGAACGGCTGAGGCGGACAGGGGAGTCAGGATCCCGGACGAGGACGAGGAGGAGGATATCGCGGACAGGGAGGACGAGGAGGAAGACGAGGATCCTTGCAGCTCGCCGGAACCAGACCTCGAAAACGAATCGGAACCCATGGAGGTCCAAGCCTCGGCCGTCACCGCGGCGGCCGCGAATCTTCACGCCTTGCGACAACATGTCTTCAAGATGTCGGACTATTGGCAACAGCCGCAGCGGGGGCCCCCTCAGCATTCGCCGGGGTTACAGCACAGCCCTATCTCGAACTCGACGCAACAGCAGCAACACCAGCAGCAACTGCAACAGATGCACAGTCCGCTCGGTCAACAGCAGCAGCAGCAACAGCAACAACAGCAACAGCCGCAGCAGCAGACGAGCGTGTCTCAGGTGCAGCAGACGACCAACTCGGGATTAGGACCGACCGGCAGTCCTCAGCAGCAGATGCAACAGCAACAACAGCACGCGCTGTCCATGAGCCAGCAAACGGCTCAGGGAGCGCAGCATCAGTCTTCCCCGGCTCCGACGACCCCGACGCCGCCACAGGCGGACCATCAGGGCGCCATCACCTCCAGCATGGCTCAGAGCCTGCACAACCTGGCTCAGGCCCAGCAGACCATGTCCCAGGCCTCGAGTCCGTCGCTGACCGTTCAGGCGGTCCAGGCGGCTCAGGCGCTGAATCAAAACCTGGGACAGGCGCTGACACAGGCCCTCACTCAAAACATGCAACAAAACCTCGGACAAACTCTGCAACACAATCTCGCGCAAAGTCTGACGCCGAGCCTGTCGCCGCAGCAACAACAGCAGCTGCTCAATCAGCCGCAGAACCTCAGTCAGGCTAGCCAGAACCTGCAACAGAACATCCAGAGTCAGGCGCAAAATTTGTCGCAGACGCTGCAGCAACAAGCCCAGAATCTGACGCAGAACCTCGGCCAGAGTCTGAGCCAACAGGCGTTGCAACAGCAAGCCCAGAACCTTTCGCAGAATTTGCAACAGCAGGCGCAAAACCTGACGCAAAATCTGCAGCAACAGGCGCTGAACATGGCCAGCAGTATCGCTCAGAACGGTGGACTGGCCGGGATGAACATGTCGACCAACCAGCAGCAAAACTCCCAGACCTCGATGCTGAGTCCGGGCGCTACCAGCCAGGACTCTCACGATGCCAGCCTGACGGAGAAACTCGTCAACGAATTGCAGGTGAGCATGCAACAAAAAGAGTCGGCTTTTTTCCTACTCGCGTTCGTTCTCGCGATCTCGGTTAGACTCCTCGTCCGTAGTCCCGGAGAGAAGAGATAAATAACTGGGACGAGGCAACCGCGATAAAAGTGCATAATGCACCGATAAATAGGGTCATTCACTTGGGTCGGCCGACGCCGGACAATACTTTCAAACAGTTTCACCCGATCGAGAAAAATACGCGTCGGTTCGATGAACGGGTAGGTCGCAGAAATCTTTCGACTTTGCCAAAATTTCTCATGAATCTTTCAGCGTGCCTTTCTCATAGATCTGTCCAGCATGAATCTCGAGTTCGAGCCACAAATTTCGGCAGATTCTCGGAACTTTTCGAAGCCGAATTTTCCGCGAAAGAGAATAGAAAAAAAAAGGGAAAGAGATGTCGTCGCGTTAGGGTCGCCAGAATACGACGAAAGCGTGCGTATCGGCTTAACTGGATGACTTTCAATAAATCGCGCTACATCGTCGACAATTTCGCTGACTGTTTGAATCTGCGACTGTACCGAGATACACTGACCATGGTTCACGCACATCGGAATACGTTGACTTACCACATTGCGCACTTCCAACACACGAGCGGACCGCGAGAAAGAGAAGATGCGCGCACGTGTGTGCGTGTCTGTGTGTGCGTGCCAGAGAGGGAGAGCGAGAGAGAGTGAAGGTGTGCTCGCGAGCGCGCAGGAGCTCGCGCGCGCTCGCTCTCACGTTCGCTCGCTGCAAGCACGCACACATCGGAGCGTCGGGGCCACAAATGCAAACGCGGCCCACGCACACCGATGCGACCAGATGCAGATACGTCGTCTCTCGGGGTTCTTGACCCGCGCAACACAGATAATACTATACGCATACGTCATACGGTACGCCGAGAAGATGTTCTCGAGAAAATATCGCGGCGTGCTTCTGCGATGCCACAGTCCGCGAGCTTCGATACGAGGAAACTAAGTAAATATATCCCCGCGAATCCGCTTCGCTCTAGCCGGCTAATAGGAATCCGAATCTCCTTTTTTTTTTCGTTTCGCTGGCTAACCGCTCCGATTCAAGCATCCGTGACTCGATTTTTTCCCCGGCGTCGGAGCACGGTATCGAGTAGATGCAAAATGAACGCGTCGACGGCCTATCGGGTACTCGGTGTCGGAGGAAAAGTCACGTCGCAAGGAAAAGGGTTTCCCCGTACGGATTTTCCTCGACTAGAAAGTAGCTGGGACGTTTTAAAAATGAGTCGCGGCTCGCGTCCGCGGAGTAGAATAGAATCGAGTACGCCGCGACGTTAGGTTAGATCAGGTAGGCTAGGAGAGAAAGCGAATTTGTAGTATCGCTGGCTGGAAGAAAGGACAGAGAACAGTAAACTAACACGAGGCTCCTGTCTTGCCCGATAGTCTCGTGCCTCTGCGGCGGGACTCGGAGGTGCGGGAGGTGCCGGAGGAGGTGGAGGAATGGGCAACATCAACGAACGCACCCTCGAGGAATGCTGGTCCACCCTGCAACGAGTGAGTTGAACACTCAACCCGTTCAACAATCCCCTTATATTATTTCTCCTCGTCACACGCAGCTTCCTGTTAACTTCTCACACTTTTTCTTTTCGCCGTCTCGCAGGCTGGTCGTGTGTTTTCATTTTCTCCCTCTGTCGTTATTTTTTTTACGTTCTTCCCGCACGTTCACGCAAGAACAACCCGCTCCGACACGTTCCAGCGACCTTTGGTTTCCGGAACAGTTCATTTCGACGCGACCTCGTCACGACGAGTCGCTTTTTCACGGCTCTTCCTCGTTTTCGTTTTAGTTAAGTTTGTCACATTTTTCGTTACACCTTTCTCACCGCTGGCATGCTCTACGTGCGTGTATGTGCTTCTGTATGGTTTTTTGTTGTTGTTGTTGTTGTTGATGTTCCAACGGCGCGACAAAGTGTCGGGCGAGCTGCTCGCGAGCCGCTCGGCCGACGTCGATCGAGCTTGCCGTGTTCTAGTCTCGATCGTCGAAGAGATTGGCCGCCGTGGCGGTTCGAGATCGATCCGGAGATTTACGAGAAACACGGGAACCGTAGAATTTTCGCGGACGCATCGATGGGTGGACGACCGAGAGAGCGTCTCGACGAACGGTACCTCGTCCAGTCCGCGAGACAATGCCGCGTTTAATTGTTCCGCACGCGTATTCCACGCACGATGCAACCGATTTAATGGGACAGTCCGTCACGATCGATGGTACGAGCCTCCGCGTATATGGCGCGTTGTCCTTTTACGAGGCAGAACCGAAATGAAGGGAAAGGAAGCGCTGCTAACAAGCCGTGAATCGAGTCGGACTCGACGGGAACGAGACACGACGAGTCTCCGCGGAGAAAGAGAAAGAAACCGCGGGAACGATAGGGGGTGGGTGGGGGGGTGTTGGTAGGACAAGTAAAAAGAAGGAGCGGTCCGTGGAAAACTTTTAAATTCTCCTCTCTCGAGCACGAAGCAACAATTTGTTTCGCTAAGTAGCTGTGGCGTTCCTTTGTTTTTGCGACTTCTTTTATTCCCACTCGCCGCGAAACGATGAATGAAGAGAAGACACGAGAGCGGGAAGGAGAAGGGAAGAAGGTGGTGGCGGTCGGTTGCACCCCCTCGCCCGTCCGCCGCCACCTTAAAAGCCACTGGCGAAACTTTCGGAAAATCGCAAAAACGCCGCGCGATGGCAAAGTTTTCACGTTTTCCCGAGATTTAATTAAAACATTCGCCTCCTTTGTGCGCTCCTCGCCGCGAATCTCCTTTCGTTCGCGACAAAACGTTACACCGCAACAACCACCCCCCGCTCATCGTACGCCATCCCTGTCAGTGTATTATTTCGCGAAAACGTGGGATCGCGTTCGATCGCGAAGAGTCGAGCACGGTGCGAGAAAACGTAAACGGTGACACGAGACGTGGGAAAACAAAGGGCGCGAAAGAAGATGGAAAGTTGAAAACATTAATGCGGTGCAACGTTGTGCAAACACTCGTCGGTGAGCGGTTCTCATGGTACTCGATACCGGGGGAGAGGGAGAGAGAGAGCGGACGTAGGTACTGAGGCAGAGAAAGAAAGAGAGGAGCGGTTTTTGTTCTTTCACCGGCACGAAAATTAAAATCCAATTATTTCGACACCTCTGCCCGACCCTCCGGTGATTCAAATGAATTTTTTGCGCCAACTCTTTCTCTCTAAATCTCTCTTTCACCCTGCGTTAAACCGGTTCGACATCGAAGCCAACGTTACGGGGCCTACACCCTTGACCGATTCGAGCCCGAGTTCCGATCTCGAATCGACGACAGCTGCCAGAACCGGAACCTCGTGCCGCGCGGGGAAAAGAGGCGGCCGATGAAAAAAGGGGGAGGAAAAAGGAGAATTCAAACGCCCGAGATGCTCCTCGAGCGTTCAACGCTAAAGAGGCAAACGACGAAACAAGTGGAAGCGGTCAGAAATGATCAGACCGACAAAATCCACTCGACGACGTTCGTTTTCGCCTGGCGATTCGAGTCTCTGTCGCTCGTTCCACCCAAAACGATTTCGACGGTAGATCGCTGGCCCCCGATGTCTCGACATCGCGTTCGGAGTTTCACGATGAAGGATCAACGATCGTTCGAAAGCGCACGAAGAGGTGCGTGTTCTCAAAGAAACGTTCGCAGATTCCTCGAACGGTGCAGGCTCTTTCTCACGTTCGCTTTCTCATCCCCTTGAGCGCAAGTTTTTTGCCTTCGATCCCAAAGAGGTTCCATCGTATTATTTAAATAACGGTTTTCTCGCGCGTGCCATTGTTTCACCAACCCTTCTACTATTACGGAAAAGGGGGGTAAGGAAAAGGGCGCGAGAGAGGTTTCTGTTCCGAGTCGAAGAAGAAACCGGCGAGAGTATGAAAGATAGAAAGGGCGGGTAGGGAAGAACTTCCGTGCCGCGTAGCCGTTATGGCGAAGGCAAAATTACGACATCTCAAGTCCACGGGCAACCATACCTTCCACCCTGGCCGGAACGTACAAAGTTTCCTGGCTTTTCAGTAATTTTCTATGATTTTCAGATCGCATGATCGCTAACAATAACGCTGGTCCCGTGCCGGCTGTTAAGATCCTCCTAATCGAATCGTTCGATCTTCTACGGCAAATCTATTCCCTTCGAATCCAAACGCCGAACCGAAAAGACTTTGGACGAAAGCTAATTTTCTCGCGGTCGAGATCGGGTGAAGAAAAGGTGGGGAAATCACGGAGTGCGGTGCTATCGATAAATACGATTCCGAATGATAAGTAACTTGTCAGAATCGTATGGAGCGGTCGTAAGAGAAAGGTACGCGTTACAAAGTCGTGTGCCGGCGGAACGCTCTTGTGCGCGGCCCGCACGCTTCTTTCTTCCTCTTCTTTTTTCTCCTTCTCCGTCATTCGCTCTCGCGCTCGGCCGCTTGGGTGCTCGCGCGCGCGCGGGCGCGCGGTTCCGCCATGACCTACCCCAAGCGCGGTCGACGAGAAAAAGAAAAGAGAAAAGGGCGAGGAGGAGGTGGAAGGAGAGCGGGGGAGCAGGACGGCTGAAAGGAGAAAGAAGAAGGTGAAGAGAAAGGAGGAGAGAGAAGTCGCGCGCCCACACACGGCTGCGAAGTTGCAACGCGGATGACCAGGAGAAGAGCTGCACCCGCGAAAGAACGAGCGAGACCGACAGAGAGCCGAGAGAGGAGAGAGGAACGAGGGAGGTCGAGAGCAGCATGGAACCGAGTTTATTCTTTGTGTCGCGCGTATGGTTATGCGATTTTTTTTATCGTTCGTTGACTCCGCTCTCGCAGAGAACGCGTTCGCCACGATAAGATTACGCTGGCAGGGGCGGTCATGCGCGATCCACGCGCCAACACGCATCCAAACACGATTTTCCCGCCGGAATTTTCATTGCAAGCCCATCCGAACTCCGAATTCCTCGCGCAGAACTTACGAAGCGGTTCGCGTCGATTTCGGAACATCGGTGAAACCGGATTTCCGGGATATCGCGATCAGGTATTCCGCAACTTTCATCCGAAGAGAAATGACCGGCGAACGCGAAGCACGCGATTCGGTATCGGCGAGCGCAGTTTGTCCGAGTTATCGAACAACCGTTACACCTCGAGCATCGACTCGTTGCGAGGATGCACGGGTGATCATCGCCGAGGCGAAACCAGTCATCGTGCTGCGTGAACGCGGTGCACGGAGGAGGCGTGGAAACGGAGGGAAAAGAAGACAGAGAAACGGAGAGAAGAGAATTCGGAAGGTCCGAGGAATAGCGGAGAAATCTGTTGGGTCAGGCGCGTATCCCAGAACCTTTCCTCTCCTCTGGTCGGAGCTGCCGCGGCAAAAGATCGTTGCCCTTCTAAATATAAGTTTGCAAAATCGAACAGCAAAGCTGCGGAGTTTTGCCGTGGTCTGTGCGGCTCTGTGTGTATATTGCCGGTAGATCAGCCCCCTTCTTCTTCTTCTTCTCTTCTTCCCTTCTACTTCTTCTTCTTCTTCTTCTGCTCCTCTTTCTAGCGTGTCGCTTGGTCCTCCTCCGCCAGACCGTATCCTCCATCGGCTCTCCTCTCTCCTACTCCCTCGGGTCTTCGCCCATATCCACCACCTCCTTCGGAGCCGATCCCCCTCCGACGACGATCCCCACCGCAGCTCCGTGACCTCGAAGGCCTGCGAATCCGCTCTTTCATTCGCCGCGACTTTCGGACAAAATTCGCCTGCTCCCCTGCGAACGTAGTCGTAGGTCAGGATCCGGCGGGCCATCGTCATCGGGGGACCCCTTCTCGCCCCGAACTCGCGCCGCGAGTCCTCTCCGTCTGGCCCGACCTACCAGAAAATTCCAACGAAACCGCGACGCGGCTCATGCACACGGCAGAATCCACGGTCGTTCCAGGGAGCCGATCGCATCGATACCGATTTTAGATCTCTGGAAATACGGTCTCGTTTCGATGCGATGGGATGGGATGGGATGGGATGTCTCGTAAACGACGCGTCGAAGAATCGGGAGCGTCCGGAATATATCGACGAGAGTTTATTTCCGTCGAAAGAAAGTCGGAATTACGGCGGCGAGTAAAAGCGAGAGAAAAAGTCGCCGGAGAGCCGAAGGAGAATGATCGATTCGCGAGGGGAGGCGGAGAGAGCGATGCGCGAAACGGCGGAGATAAAAAAAAAATCCGACCGCGTGGAAAAAATAACCGGGCTGGAATCTGGGTCAGCGGGGCTGTGCAATCGCAACGTGCCAATGTCAGCCGCATAGATCGCAAGGCCAGCAAAATCATGAGCGAAAAGTCCAGCGATCGGACCTCGATCTTCGCCAAAGCAAACAAAAAAATCTCCACCGCTCCCTGACGAAATCGAGAAGAAATCCACGGTCGAAGAGACCGCGGCCCATCGGGCGGAAACTCTCGACCAGAAATCGCGATATCGCGCGACCTGCATGGAATTTTGACCCCCGTTTTTTCTCCGCGCTCATCCCATAAAGCGGACGAAAGAGCAGAGAGCGGTTCGAGCGTACGCGTTGCAACGGCGAGCGGCCGGCGTCATCGTCATCGTCATCTCGTGCATGCGTGGGTGAATAGCCTGGCCGGTCTCGAGAGATCGAGAGAGAGAGAGGGGGAGAGAGAGGGAGAGAGATGGGAGCAGCGAGAGAGAAGGCGAGCAAGCCGACAGAGAGTAGAACGAGAAGCTTTCGCGAAACAGAGACGGCGCGTACGGTCGAGGAGGGGCCGCGAGGAACAATTTCTCTCTCGGAGATGTTGAAAATCCTACTGTTTCGAGAGGTTGTTCGGAAGGTGTGACGGGCGAACGAGAGGTTGGCCCTGGACCGACGGAGGGATCCGTGGATCCCGTGTCAAGGTTCTGGGTGATCGTTCCGCGTTCGGGGCCCGGAGCATCCCTATGGGTCCCCGTGTTCCGCGCCGGCAACCCCACTCTCTCGTGGATCCGCTCTGGTAGCTTCTCGAGGCGAGTATTCTACCTTCGGACCTTCGCGCCAGTGCCCCCCACCGGCTGCTATCCGGCCAATCGGCCGCGAGGACGCCGGCGTGAAGCCTACGCGACGGCGGCCAGGCCGATTCTCGCCGGCGCCCCAGCATTTTATACGGAAAAGACTCTTTAACGAAGCACAAGGTGCGCACGCACGACCAACTTCACGCGACACCACGCGCGCACCGCGTCACACGCACACGGGGAGGCGAAAGTGCGTCGAACACGACGACCAAGACGACCGCGACGGTGACGACGACGACGACGACGACGACGAACACCATCGAGACGACCGTTAACAGTGTCCTTTTCTCCCCGTCTTTCCATCCTCCCCCTGTCGGCACGCGATTTTTCCCGGCGAGAGCACGGCGGCAACAACAACGGCGCCCGTTCGAACCAGGAGATTCGTGAGGAAATATCGGGCGAAGATCGAAGGAGATCGGGCCGGCTGATCGTTCGATGTATCGCGAGAGGAGCAGCATCGAGGAAGGATCCGATCGGCAGGAAAAAGCTTGGAGGATGAGTGACAACGTGCGCTGCATTGACAGCTGACAGCGCGCGCCACCGATTCTCTCCCGCTCCTTTCCTTCTCCGTCACCGTCTCCGTCTCCGTCTCGGTCACCGTCTCCGTCTCCGGTTCGTGTCTCCTGTTCGTCTTCGAACCCAGTGTCCCCTTTCAGAGCGTTCCTCTCTTTCCTGCTCTATCCTCCGCATCTTCTTCTCACCCGTGCTTCGCCGCCCCCACCAGTAAGCGACCGCGCCGCGAAGTGCCGAACGATGAACTCGGGCAACAGTGTGCCATATTTTGTGATCTTTTTACCTAGCTCCTACCACCGCGTTTTAACTGTGATCCACCTACTCTAGAGAACCGTGCACACGAGAGGTAAGGAGACATACTCTGTACTCGTAAGCGACGAGCGTGGACGGCGGCGAAAGGTTTTTCGTCCGGCCGGACTCCGCGCTCGAGACCCTAAACGTTCCCTCGAAACGAGCAGAAGAGACCGAGACGAGTCTCGTCCGCGGCCTCCACGTGCGTCCGCGTCGCGACGCGCGTCAGACGGTTCGTCGACGAAACGATTCCGTTGGAGGAGCGTCCTTCCCCGGAATCGCGCACGCCGGCTATGCATTCCAGAACGAGGACGACGCGCTCCTTCGAGCGCGAAACACCGCCAACTGGATCGGCTCGAGAAGTCAACGTATCTCTCGCCCGACAGATCCTTTTTCGTCCCCCCGAAACTTCGCGCGCCGAGCCGCCCCGCGTCGCGCAGCCGATCGAAAATCAAACCGACCGTTCAACCGCCGTTCCCGATGACCGTTCACCTTTTAACACTCGACTCGACTCGACTCGACTCGATTTCGCGAATTCTGCGTTAACGAACCGACACTGCTCTCTATCGCGACGACTTCCAGCCATATTGCTTCACCGTATTTCTCGTCGTAATTGATCGGTTTCGCTGCAGACCGAACCGGACCAGAGCGGCCGGGTCCGATCGTGTTTCGAAACGGTCAGCTCCGTCACCGTGCGACGTTCCACCGGCTGTACAGCGAGACGTTTTCGATGGGAGAGTAACGGGCATTCAATTAGATACGATCCAAGTTCCCCGGCCGTTGATCCGGATCGACTGAGATTCGACCGCGTCTCTTTTTCGGGGTGCACCGATCGTGTGCCGAAGCGAGCCACGACCTACTCCAACCGACTGATCGTGCGAAGGCTCGCCGTTCGCCGTTCGCCGCTCGCCGTTCGCCGTCCAACGTGTCCCGAACAGTTTCGACTGCACCTCTCTCCTGGCCAAGAATTTTTCCCGAACCGAGACACCCTGGTCTGAGATGGAGAAACCGCGGTCGCATGCTGCGTCGAACCAGAGGGAGAAAGACGGAGACGGAGAGGGAAATGAAAACGGAGGAGATAAACGGAGAGAGAGAGAGAGAGATGCGCGTATGCAGATCGGTGATAGAAAAATTGGTGTGCCTGCAAAAAGACGAACCCTCCGCGCCGCGAGGAGCCGTGGGAAATTTCATTGGCCGAGGGGAGAAGAGTGATTCGAGTCGAAAAAGCGGCGAGGCCTAGCCGCTGTGACGCGTTCTCGTTCGCGTTCCCGTTCGCGTTCGAACGTTTTCCGAACCGTCGGTTTTTTCGAGTTCAACGACTCTCAAGGGGAAGAAGGAGGAGGAGGAGGAGGAGGTGGGAGGGACACGGGTTTGAGAAATGTCAAGAAATGCAGCCGGCCGAGGGGCGAGGAGGAGACGAATGCGAAAAGAGAAAGAGACGCGGAGCCGCGGCACACGGTCGAATAGAAAACGAGGAAAGGGAGAAAGAGAAAGAACCGAGGAGAGCCACCAGACGTGGCAACGGCGCAAATGCAGAATGCACGCTGACATAAAACATACATATATGCAGGATGCAGCGAGCAGCATCCACAGCCTTCTCTTCTAGGAGCGCCGCGAGCGCTTCGACTTTCCTCCGAAACGCTGCTCGAAAATCGTTCGATTTCCTTCCCCGCGACGGGATGCTCCTCGCGAGCTCCTCTCCCGACCTGGGTCAACGTACAAAAAAAAAAACAAATATCTCGAGAGTTGACCGGACCACCAAATGATTCACGGTACGGTCCGCGACACCGCGAGCGAGCGCAATATTTACGAACGATCGAACGCAATTACCGCAGCGCAAAAACGACTGCGGCTTCGAAACAAGGTCAATGGGAATATTGTTTTCGCATTCTGAATGATAATCACGTGTTACGATATATACACACCCCGTGCGTGGCGGAGGGAAACGAGGTCGTTGACACGCGTTCGCGGATTTTTCTCTCGCGTGCTCCGTTTTAAACGGCTCGATATTTTCGGCGTCGAACCCCTTTCTTTTATCTTCTGGCTGAACGAGGGACGAGCCGAACTGAGTCGAGAGAGAGAGAGAGAGAGAGAGAGAGAGACCGAGCGCATCGTGGCTGCTGAACCTGACCTCCGACAATACGCCGGCGTCGTCGGCATTCCTCGACCTCTCTCCCTCTCTCTCTCTCTCACACACACTCTTTCTCTCTCTTTTTGTCATTCTTTCTCTCGAGTCACCGCGTGCTCCTTATTAAAATAAATTAAAGATCGCGAGGGACCGCCGTTGCGGCCCTTCCGACCGAAAGAAACCGGGCGACGACGAAATTTCGCGAAAGAAAAATTCAGCGAGCCTACCGGCTGCGAAGGACATCAACTTCTTTGTCCTTCGCCGGTGATTTGTACGCTGTTACGCGAGTGCTTCAGGGTCGTCTACGGTGTCGAGGATCCAGCAATCGGTCGTGCACTCGGTCAAGGTTGCGCGATTATCGCCACGTTAATACCTTGCTGATCCGCTCTGCAAACGTTCCTGCGATATCGAGCGATACTTTTTGTCGATGGCGCGAGCAATATTCTTCTTTGATCGCGACCGAGCACGGGGAATGCTCTGCCAAAGTCTTACCGAAACGGTCTCATTCTACTTACGCGGCTGGCCAAAAAATTCGACTCGGACCTTTCCCATGCTTCTCCCCAAGCTGTGAAAGTCATTTGTTCATCTTCTGACAGACGCGACGGTTTTCCGAGAGATCGCGGTTGCCGTAGCCTCGATTTACATTTTCCGCCTGAGCGTGCGGCGTGTTGACGCCGACGTCGTGGGTTTTTCGCGACATTCTGGAATAAACGAAGAATCGTGAAGCACGTAGATTGTACGCGGGGAAAAAGCGTCGTTCACGGTGCACGTCGAGGCACGCGATGGCAGACGAAAAGGCAGCAAGAACAGAGAAAGAAATGATATTCCAGAGAGCGTACCAGCGGCAGCAGAACTGACCACGGACAAACCCGTTCATATTGTCTTACCTTCCCGCAGCCGCGGCCACGGCCTGGTCCGCGGCTTCGCCGTGTCTGCGCGTCGGCGTGTCGGCTCTTACCATACGTATGATATGATAAAAAAATACACTGACGCGAGCGCAAGGTTACTGCCACAAGCCGGTGATACGCACCACCCCACCAAGGCTGCGCCGTCTCTCTCTCAATCGTCTCCGGCGACTTCGAGCGAACTTCTTTCGATCCTCCGCCGCGCTCGAAAGAATTAAACCGTATTTTCTCAACGACCGCTCGCATCTGCTTTTTTTAAAGTGGCGGACAACGACTTCATGCGAACGAGAACATTTCTCCTCCACATGAAAAATTTGAGGAGGGTGTATCTGTCGGATGGAAAGGATTCGACGCGCTTGAATTCCAAAGTGAGCGCATTGAGCGTGGACGTCGGAAAACGGAGTCAATTAATACCGTAACGCGTTTACAGCGGCTGGTTCGGTTCCCAAGTCCCGAGATTGTGGTTCTGCAACAGGCCGTCGGAGCAGCGCGACCTAAAGAGCGCAAAAAGAAGGGAAGAGAAACAGCGGGAAGAAAGGGGAAGAGAGGGGAAGACGGAGAACTAGCGCGTAATCCGACACGTTCTTACATGGATGCAGCTGGATCTTAAATTCAATACACGCGTGCTTTTTCCACGGCGAGGCCTGCCGTTCGATTCCTTCGCTACCGGCCATTATTCGGCGGGGACCGTGACGCGATCGATCCTCGATCCTCGATCGATTCCGATAACCGCCTGGCCCAGAGAACGCTGGCGATCCTCCGAGTCAATGGAAACCGTTACTCGCGAAAGGATCGTCGCCGTATGCAAAACTGGATGACGCGATGCAGCAGCATCCTCGCTGGCTGCACGCCGATCGTCCTCGCTTATAATACCCGAGAATGCGGAAACGACGTTCGACATCGGCTCCTCGAGATCCGCGCGCGGGCGTAAAACCGTCGAAACGCGCGAGTTCGCGTTCGAGTCGCGGGGAAAAACGCGACGACGTTGAAAAACCCGAGCGCATCGCGCGCGCGCGCGCGAGGCGTATTGTAAACGGATACGATCGAGACGCGAGTAATCGCGTATCTCGTGTCGTCGCATCGACGATGTATCGATTGCTTCTTTTTCTCCGTCTCAACGAGCCGCATCGCGCGATCGAATCTCGATGCACCGGGGGGGGGCACGTTTTGGAGCATCGACTTCCCGTGCGCTCAAAAACGATCATCAACGACTTTCGACCGCATCGTGAAACGCGATCTGAATTCCGACGAAAGATGTGGAAGGTTGTTAATGAATTACGAGCTCGAACCTGGACGACCGACGGGGCTCGTCGAAAGAACGGAATCGTCGTGGCTCCTCGAAAAGAAAAAGCGGAACGGTGGAACCATCGAGCACGGATTCAGCCGGTTCTCCCGCTTGAGAACGGAGGGAAGAAGCCGGCTGCCATCCGGAGGGCGCATTCGGTGCGTGTCTCCGAAAAATAGACGGTCATAAAGAAGCGGGCAGAATTTCCACGTGGATTCGCTGATAAACATACCACCCATCGAGAGATGCCCGGTATATTTGTATGCAAATCGATTGTAATGTGGCAGAAGAGCGTGGTGGAGTGGCGGGGTGGAAGAGCGGTGTCAGAGTGTAAATGCACGCTGCCGATGTCGGTTGTACGCAGCACGTACGTATACATATTTATACGCGTGCAGAGTGTAAAGCACGAACGCGTGCACGTTGAGTACGCATGCGCGCGCGAGAGTGCATGCGTGCACGCACGATGACTCAGAAACGAGTCCACGCGACAATGACAGAGAGAAGAAGAAGCAGAAAAAGAAAAAGCAGAAGAGAGCCGACCGCCGACCGCCGAACGAGGTTCCCGAATCTCACGATCCGGTCCATCCCCGGTCTTTTTCGAGCGAGCTCTCGAGCTATTGCTCGCGAATCGATAGCGGTCTCCTTCTCTCCGCGAGCATCTTCGGCGCAGAAACTGTTCTGTGACCCCGGAGGAGGTCAGACTCGCGCGGGTTGCTCGAAAATCTGCGAAAGAACGCCGGTGTTCCTGGAAAAACCGAGGCTTTCTTGGACAAAGCGGCGGAGATCGGCCGATCTGGGAAATTGGGACGCGATTTTTTCGAGATAGCAAAGGCCAGGCCGGCGAACTATGATAAACAAATGAGACTTGGCAACGCGGCTCGCAAACGACTGCAGCAGCCAAGGCCTGTCAGACTTTTCTTTCTCTCTCTCTCTCTCTCTCTCACAGGCTCTCCTTTCTTTCTCCAGCCCTCGGTTTTTCTCTTCTTCCGTCCCGCGGCCGCGAGTCAGACTCCGTCTTCGTCTGCTCGCCGACCATCTTTCTCCCGTGTGTCTTTCTCTGTCGATGCCAGGATTTCCCTCTCCCGTTCTCGCCTTCTTGTTCATTGCCTTTCCCCTCCAGTCGGTCGCGAACTACGAGAAAGAGCACCGCTGGTGGGGAAAAAGGTGGAGGAGGAGAAAGAGGAAGAGGCACAGAGAGACTCTTATTTGCTTCTTTCGTTGTTCCTCTTATTTTCCTGCCCGCCTTCAGCGCCGGCACCTTCTTCTTTCATTGCTCTGCTTCTTCCGAGCCACGCAGCTATACCGTGGTGGCTGCTTGCCTTTCAGCCCCTCGGAGGTGGCGGAGGCGGCGGTGCGATCTTTATTTTTATTGCCATCCTCACTCCTCCTCCCGCCCGCTCGCCCGCCGTACCCTCGCAATCTCTCTCTCGGCGGAGCTTCTTCCTTTTTTCCGCCTACTCCTTCTTTTTCTGTTTCGCTCGCGCGCCGCGGTTGTCCGTGGTCAGTACTTTCGACGAGGGATGCCGAGAACGCGCCTTCGCCTCGGCCTTCGCCGGATACTCTTCTTTTTTTCCTCTCCTCTTTGTCTTCTTTTTTTCCAGCGTACGCTCGCTCGCGGGATTATCCCTCGAGCTGCTGAAAAGATACGCGCAGAAATAAAGGAGGCGGGTGTCGAGCGCGGTGCGAATGCAAAAAGTCCGGAGAAAATTCAAAGAAAAAAGGTGGAGAAGCACCGTGAGGAAACGGTGATGGGGCGGTTTAAAGTTCTTTGAAAGCGGGAACGCTTGAAAAACTGCGCATCGAGACGACTGTATCGCGAAGCTAATTAGACAGAAAGCAACAGGCCGATTAAAATTGGCCAGCCGTAAGTTTCAATAGGACAGCAATCCGCTCCGATTGCAATTGCTCGCTCTTGTATCGGCTCTATTAATAGACTGGAAGATAATACTGAAACCGCGATACCGTTCCTTCATTCTTGCCAATCTTCGAGCATTCGGCTCGCGCGAATTCCGGGATCTCGCGCGAAAAATCATTGCCGTTGGACACGCGCGCAAACGGCATTTTCTGCTGGCCGGGGAGGCAACGATCGCCGGGGCTCGCATCGATCGATAATTGAATCGGTCCCATCCGCCCGCTTTGCATCGTTTCGTGCGTGCTCGATCGCGAGAGCGAATAATGGCGCGGAACCGCCGATAATTATCCTAATGCCGGCCGTAAGATCTTCGTTTCCCCCGGGACGATTCGCTCGAATCGCCTTCGATACCGAGACGACTCTTTTCGTTTTCCGAAAGAGCCACGCGAAAGATGGGATCGGAGAAAATTGGGGGGCGGGGGCATTTTTCGATCGACGCCACCGGCGGACTTCGAATGCGACGTATCTCGATCGTCCCGCGTTGCTCGATATCGCTGGATACGCTTTCTCCGATGCAATACGCTCGATTCGCGCTTCCCTGCATTTTCGTGTCGAGTCCAGCATCTCCCGACACGCTGCGAAACTATCTCGAAAACCCCGTGGAGAATTGATCGTCATAAACAGATGGCCGAATAGCTGGGTCTGTCTTGGATCCGGCGTCGTGGTTCCCGGTGGTCGATTTTTCCCGTTAAACCGGAATCTATCCGGCAGAAAAGAGGTCTGATCCGATTGGAAAGTTTTCGTGCGGCGGGAGGAGACTATCGTCGATCTGAAAATCGAACTCCTTTCTTCCGCTTCTCTTCGTTTTTTTTTTGTCTAACAGATACGGAGAAGGGGTTAATCAGGTAGGGGCGTGGAAATCGTCGGATCTTCCGTTCTCGTTGAAGTCTCACGAGCGATACGCGTGTGCCTGTGCGTGAACGTCTTATCGTGACGTCATTGATAAAGCGGCCATGATGGATAGGCAAAGTCTGCTCACAAAGAGACCCCGCCCTATTTTTTCCTCTCTGCCGGACACACACGAGAGAGTTTCGCCGCTGAACTATGGCACTAACCTTCGCCGCGCTCTCCACGCCCAAAATAATTTCTCCGCGGCGGGAAAGAAAGATGGCGAGCGGAGAAGAGTTCGAAGAAATACCGAGCGCGCCACGTTTTTCCGTCTCAGCTTTATTTTCGTTCGCCCCACGGTTACGTAAACGTCGAACCGCGAATTTCCTGCGGAAACGAGCGCGTCGGAGAACCGACCTCGAAGAGAGACGCCGCTTTCGATCCTCGCGTAATTCGACGACGTCACGACGATCGATGTCGGAGCGTGCGGCAACTGGAAAAACGCCAGGCCTCGAATGGCCCGCGATGATCGATCGGCCGATTATTAAATTAGTCGGGGCACCGATCACGGAAGTCCCTTGAACAGTGGCTCGAGCCACCGTGCTCTTCGCGAACGACTCGATCCGCCGTTTCCCGCGGTGATCGTTTTCGAACGGAGCGACCGAAGCGAGGTTGACACGGCGAAACGGAAAAATTCTGGGGTCGAGGATGCGTCGGGTGCGTATGAATCGGTGGATGCTTCCTGAACGTCGTGACGCGCTCTCGTTCCGTCTCTCGTACCCTACTGGATCCGCAGTTTTGTCTCTTTCTTTGGGCGGCGAGGGTGGAGGAAGAGAAGCGAGAGAAGGACGTTGGTCCGGTGGTAGACGATGAGGAGTAGTGGAGGAACACAGACAGACAGATAGATAGATAGAAGGAGCAGGAGGAGGAGGAAGAGAAGGAGGAGGTGGAGGAGAGAAAGGGGGACGGAGGACGCGTATGAGGAGAGAGAGAAGTAGGGTAGGGAGAGAGCGCGAGGGAGGTTGTAAAAGAGAGATAGCACGTGGCGTGAGGGGCACGATTGGCCCCTTCCGCCGTGTCAGCGGTGCCGATTGGCTCGCGTTCCCCGGAATCGTGTTATTTCAATCGATATCTCTTCGAGTAGCCGGCGATTTTTCGTCGCGGCGCGTTATCAGCGCCTTTCCACTTTTTTTCTTCCCCCGTTTAGCACACGCACAGCACCGCTCGGACCAAGAAATCGGTCTGTCCCCCCCTTCGACCGGCTTAGTTCTCCAGAGACGCCACACGTTGGCGCACAGCGCTGCGTCCGCGCGCTTTTCTCATCACGGACACCCGCGACCCACCCCCGTGTATTTTTTCAAAAAAAAAAAAAGTCGCGTCCACCGAGTGCGACAGTTCCGTCAGTAGGTCCCTCGAGCAACGCGCGTGGCCTCCTCGGTGTCCCCGACGACCCCCTCGGTACGCGCGCTTCGCTTCCGCGTCGGCCCAGTGTGATCTCTTCGACTTCCTCTATTTCCCTTCGCAACACCCTTCTTCGAGTGGTAGCACGGCTATTCGGTGATTCTTCCGTGTTCAGTTCGTGAAAATACAGTGCCTTCGGCGTGCGTGTCCGTTTCGGTAGCTCGCGCGAGCGACGCGCGCCGAACGCGTGTCGCGATCGGGATCGCAGCACCGTCCGCGTAGTCTCCGCCCGTCTCCGAGAACTCGAAGAAACTTTGCAGCTTCGAGTCTCGAAAGAGTAGCCGAAGAGCCTCCCGGCGTCGCTGAAAAGCAGGCACGTGAAAGTGGAACGATACCGTTCTCACACGGCAGGATACTGGTCGACGGACAAAAGAAGAATCACGCCCTCGCGCGCGCAGATGTACTCGCTGCAGCGTCGCATTCTCACGCAACGAATTCGTTGCGCAAACACCTAACGACGGAACGATGAAGGAGAAACCGGGAAAGAAGGACGGAGTTTCTTGAGTTCGATCATCGCGAGACGGCGGAGTTTGAAGAAAACGCGAGAAGGGTCGAAATCGATGCGGTGGCGATGCGGTTAGCATGTTCAGGTTGGAATCGAGCGTGTCGCCGACGCGACCCGGAATAAGGGTAGCCATGTCAGTATCAGAGACTTTCGTATCACCGTGCGTGGAGGGCGGGAGGGACTCTTCAGGTCGCGTGCTCGGGATTCTTCCCTGAAGATGTATGGCACCAATGAAAGCCACGGGCCGAACCACGGGCCTTGGACACCGCCTCCTGCGCCCCAACCGCTCCCGCCGCAAGCCCAGCATCAAAACCATCCCCGACCTCACCCCCACAACCATCCGCCGTACGTACCGCCGCCGTATCAGCATCCTCATCACCACTTACCGACCCAGGTAATTATTGACGATATTCCGGCGGCCTGCTCGAACCTGCTATCTTCCCTGCAACTCGAAGAATCTTTCGAAACTCGCTCGCAGACCCAGCGGGGAACCCGCGTCGCGTGCCCGACCATCGCCCCCTCGCGATACCTTTGCCATTTTACACCCTCCTTTCCGCTCGCGCAAACGATTCTCCTCGAGACCGCGCTCCTCCCTCGGAAGCGGCGAGAAAATCGAATGCTCGATCCTCTTGACGTCCGAGCGTCGCGTCGCTTCGGTCCCTCCGTCGCAAAAACCCGATATCGCGCGATCCTTCGAAATCTCCGAGGATTTCGCAAGTTCACCGTAGACTCTCGTACAGATCCAATTACCGATACGGAGATACGATCGGTGGAATATGTCATGAAGCAAATTCATTTCTCCGCGCAGGGTCTGTGTGCACTCTTTTAATAGACCCCGCGTAAGCTCATCCTGAATAATTCTGTGAATTGAAATTAGTTCGTTTGACACATAATTACCCGATCGTCAATACGAATTATATTAATGGATGTTCTATTCCCGTTCCGCGTGTCGATGGGTTATGGGCTAATAATAAATGATCGAAAGAACCTCGTCAAAGTCTGACGGAAAAGGACGGGATGCTGTCTGTGAAAATCGGTCTTCGAGGACTTACGCAAGGACTCTGCGATCGTGTCCGAGGGAGTCGCAAAAGCGACAGACGTTCAAAATGGAATCGATTAGCTTGCGATCGCAGGCCCAAACGGACGATACTATTGAGGAACTTTGCAACGTTTCTTCGAGACCTCTGACCCTTTTATCTGAGATCCTCTCGACGAATCGACGCTTGGCCTCTTCTGATCTCGTTCGCGCGGAATTAGAAGCTAGAATGTGCGATTTAACCGAAGGGAACTGGAGTATAGGAGCGAGTAGAAAGCGACCTCGGCGAAATATGTAAAGCCGTTTGTCGTTGCCCTCTTATTGGGCTGATCGAGCGCCGTTTGATCGGGGATTAGAGATTGTTGCTCCGCCGAGGTGTACGCGTGATTAATAACGCAAGGGAAACCTGGAACGATGACTTGAACCGCCTATAGCACAAGTTCGCTTCCCACCGCGGGCTTCGTCGCACGATCGCGGCTATACACTCTGCTCCGTTCGCCGGACGAGCATCGACCATTATTATACCGTTCCCGGTACAAGTTTCCAACGTGCTATTTTGACACCGACTCCGTTACTCAACTCCTCATACATTTCTCGACGTTCGACGTTCGACGTTCGATTCTCGGAGAGATGCAAGCTCTTTCCTCGCGCGCTGACGCATCCCAGGGACACCGCGGCGATTAGTTTCTCGATTATTGCTTCGCCGAGAATGACAATGCGAAGCTGTCGTTGACGAGGCACTTTCGCGACTCTCTCCTCCTGCGTCGTCCGGCGGATTATCGTGAAAACAATTTGCCGACACCTTTTCACTTACCTTCGCGCGCGTCTACACGTTTTCTTCCGTTTCAAAAACCGACCGGTCTGCTTTCTGTATCCACGAAACTGGTCGCGATTCTTCCGTCAGGTGTCCCTGTTCAGGGTCTCCAGACGTGCGATTATTTCGCGAATCCCCTAATCAAGGCCCGAAAGGATGCGATCGGCAGGTTTGTCTATAGCCGGAAGCGCTCCAAGTAGCGGATCACGATTCGGTCAGATTAAAGCGGACGATTACAGAGAGAGACGGAGAGGGAGGGAGAGAAAGAGAGAGAGAGAGAGAGAGAGAGAGAGAGAGAGAGAGAGAGAGAGAGAGAGAGAGAGAGAGAGAGAGAGAGAGAGAGAGAGAGAGAGAGAGAGAGAGAGAGAGAGAGAGAGAGAGAGAGAGAGAGAGAGAGAGAGAGAGAGAGAGAGAGAGAGAGAGAGAGAGAGAGAGAGAGAGAGAGAGAGAGAGAGAGAGAGAGAGAGAGAGAGAGTGGCGGAGAGGTCCACCTTTTCCTTTATATTACGGCACTATTCGCGGGCGCAGTTTAGACAGATAGGTGGGTAGGTAGGAGAATGAGTCAGGCAACGCTAGGTAGGTTAGATTGGACGTTGTCTCCGTTGCAGGCACATGCACATTCACGGACACAGACGCGCGTACACACTGAGAGAGGGAGAGAGGTGCGCGCGCGAGAGAGCGAGCGAGTACACGTACAGAGAGGCACACATACCTTCGAGTTAATAGCACATGCGAAGTGCTAGATGGCCGGCGTGCGTGGGTGGACGGAACACGTTAGCCACGTATGTGTGCCATGGAGAAAAGGCATATGGTCAGCAGGTGAGACCTTTGCTTTGTGCTCCAAGTGTATAAAGTAGCCCACTTCCAGTGACCAATGTTATTCCGGCGTAATTTACTGCGCCGAGGGAGAGACAAAGGGTTGCGCGTCGCTCGATTCCTTCGAATCCCTTCCGAAAAACCGACCGAATCGGCCCGGATCGAACGGCCCGTCGAAACTGCGAGCTCTCTCAGTCCGGAGAAATTAATAATTCGTCCGCGAGGATGTCGCGAGCTCGGTGGTAATCGAAGGAACAAGAACTTTTGGCCGAGCTCGCGAACGAAGAACGAGAACGGAGGGTAAAACAGCCAGATGGGGGTGGTTTTTAGGAAATACACAGGGTGTCGCTTGATATATTTTTCCATTATTAAGGACATTAAGCCGGCGGCCCGCAACTCTTTCCGTTTTCTTCTTCCTCTTTTCACTTCTCTCTCTCTCTCTCTCTCTCTCTCTCTCTCCATCTCTTACCTTTTTTCCTTTCGCTGGCGACGGCGATAAATCAGAAAAAAAGATTCAAACCGCAGGGCGAAGGAACGCAATTTTCCGTCTGCCAGGAGATAAAAATTTGATTAATGGACGTATGGTGTTCGAGAGAAAAACCGCGGTGCCTTCCGCGAAACTTCATTAACATTCGCAGAAAAGTCGCGAGAGAAAACTAATGTCAGCCGGTGGGGAACGGGGACGGGGACGGGCAGCTCCTTCGATCGATCCGTCGACGAAACTTCGACCGAAAAATCTCGACGGTCCACTCCAGACGGTCGTTAAAAATTCGCAACTCGACTTTGTCGTCGCGGAATCGTTTTTCACCCCGTCGACAGCCCTTGGCCACGGTTAATCGCCGCGAAAACGACGTCGACGCGTGCCTCGTACCCTTTCGCCAAGAAAACGGAAGGGTGTCGCCGAAAAAAATTGCGTTAGGGAAGGTCCGACGCGAGGAGGAGGAGGAACAGGAAATCGATCGAAACGAGTTCCCATCGATCGACGAAAACACCGAATCCCCTTGCGTCGAAAAAGCGATACCGATATCTCCGGCGGAGCATCGAAACGCGAGCGATTTTATTCAAATCAACGAGGAACGGACACGACTCGGATTGATTTGTCTCGGGGCGAAAGAAGTCGGGAGAAAAAACGAGGAATAAAATCGAGTTGCAGCCTCTCCCTCTCTCACGGGGATTAAGAATCAGGGATGCCCAGTGTCGAAGGTCGCCGCCCGTCAAATATCGCGCGCCGTCCGGCAAAGAAAGGGTTGAAAGTCGTAGAAACTTGAGAACCCTCCTCGGTGACAATTTCAATTCTCTCTCTCCGTCTCTCTTTCTCCATCGGCTACCCGCTCGCTCGCTTCACCGAGAGCTCTCCTCCTCGTCGTGCTCGCGAGAAGAAGGGTGGCCTAAGATTCTTAAAACTTCTCGCGAGATTTTTCGATTTTAATTACAGTTTTAACATATTTTAATAAAATCCTCCGCAGCGCGCTGTCCGTTCCCTTCTTTAATTCCGCCAACTTTCGGCCCGGTTCCCCCCTCCCTGCCAAATCTCTCGGCTTTTGCCTCGAACTGTACGCTCGTTTTAACGTTAACCCTTTCGTTCGTTCGTTCACCTACACCCACACCGAGGACGGGAGCAACACCTGTTCCCTTAACGAGAACCCGAAATCAAGCGTTCCTGATCGTTTTACCAGCTCGTACCTCGGCCCTTCCACCAGTGTTCGTTCCTCCTCATCGCGTTCGGCAACGCGTGGTTGTTGCGACGACGACGAGAACGACGAGAACGACGACAACGACGACGACTCCTTCTTCTACGCGTATCCCGGGCACGTACATACGCACGTACGCGGGCGACTCGAAAAACATCGATCGAACACGTTGCTTTCGAAAACGTCGGTGCGGTCGGTCGTTCACCCCCTTCGGGGCCAGCTGTTACGCACTTGCTATTAAATTCGCGGAGGACCTCCTCTCTATGCTCGATGGGCCGATAGGTCTGCGCAAAGTTTCGTTTCGCTCGTGCAGAAATACTTCGGCATCGTCGAATACTTCGATTCCGTTCAAGGCGGGAATGATCCGGTGGATGCCATGATCCGCCGCGACGATGTATCGAAAGATTTCGCGTAAGCACCGGTCGAATTACATCAGCCGGTGGGAAGTTTTAATTAATGGATCGCGCTGAACGGGGGAGTGAACGGTGAACGAGTCGAATCGCGGAGCACAACCGCGAGTTCACCCATGAATAACTTAAAACGCAAACGATATATCGCAACAGTCTGTATAAGCCGGTAGTTCCCGATTCTCGTCATCTCGTAATTGCATAAGATAATCATGAGGATCGCTCGAACCGTCTACGTACTACGAAACAGGCGAAGCTGAACATCTGCCTATGCCCGGCGAGCTGCGTATCCCCGAAACAACGTTCCGCGTTCCAAATCGCTATCGCACACCCCAATTTTTATTATGAATATTGCCAACGGCGCAGGGTCACCCGACGGCCCGTGTCGAACGCGCGGCCCGACTTCGGTGATTTGACGGGAACAACCGGTGTTTTCCGTCGGGGGTGTGCGAGAATTTTCAAAGAGCTTCGTATACCGTTTCGGAAACGTCGGGGGTGAACATAGGGAAAGGCGGAGGGTTTCAGCGGAGCCTGGCGAGAATTCAGGGGGCGATGAGGATCGGCGGAAGTCCGGCGGTCAGGATGTTCCGTCGATCGTCCGTCCTCCGTTGGTCGACCAAAAGTGCAGCGTACCAACTAACTCTGGCAGTTCTTCTCGCAGATCTTCATGCACAAGAGCGCGATGCAGATGCACGCGAGGGATCTGGGGGCGAGTGCACTGACGGGTCGACCCGGCGGCGGCGTGGCGGGCGGACTTGCGAGCCTCGGCGTAGGCGTCGGCGTCGGTCCGGGCGGCATGATCGCCGGCAACGAGGTAAAACCGCATCAGTGCCAGCAATGCCTCAAGTCATTCTCCAGCAACCACCAGCTCGTACAGCACATCAGGGTCCACACCGGCGAGAAACCGTACAAATGCAGCTATTGCGACCGCAGGTTCAAGCAGCTCAGCCATGTACAGCAACATACCCGCCTGCATACGGGTGAGTATCCACTATGCCTTATCGAAATCCTCCTCCGCGATCCAGCCCCACAGGCATGACCGAATTTTTGTCTGGAATCAGGCGCGATCGATCGTCCCTAGAATCTCTTCGGATCGGACCGACCACCGACGCGAAACGATTCGAATCATCTCGCGTCGAGACGCACGTTTTCCTGCGACTACTCGTTCGTTTCATTTTCAAACTTTGATTTTATTCATAATCGTAAGGTCGATGACCTTTCGAGAATTTGAAGTTAACGATAGCCTCGCCGACACGCTGCGTCGAAAAGGAGTCGTTTCTCACGCTGTTTTCGCATCGAGTTTCGATCGAGCACCGTGTGCTGAAAAACGAGTCTTCGTGCAGGAAATCGCCGAATCGAAGAGATCGATGGGCCGAACGTTCGTCTTTCGAACCCTTTCTCTGGGCCGCGCGAGCCAGTCGAGAGAACAAACGAGCGCAGTCAAGTTTCCGAAGAAAGAGCAACTGTGTCTCGTTCGATGGAGCACGAGTTTAAAACGCGAAGCAGCGAAAGGGTTAATGCACGCATTCAGTAGGGCCGCGGGACCGATAGTAAATTCTATGAATACCGCATTGCATCGCGGCCGGTCGATAATCAATAAATTAATATACTATTATAATCTGCGCGCGAGCAAGCGAGCGAGCGATCGTGCGTTCCGATTGTGGCTAATTTTAATGCATGCTGGCAAGATTGCTCAATACGGCTTGCGCGTTACGGCGGAGAACCGTGCTCTTTCCAAGACACCGTCCACTGAACACGTTGTCGCGAGCTATGCATACAAGTTGCGTACGTATCCGGATAAGTTCGATTCACGGGGCGAACGATCGAATTGATCGAGCTCGTGCAAGAACGAAGCGGCGACGAAGAAGGATCGAGAGCGGGAGAGGAGCCGAAGGGATCCGTAATAATGAGAAAATTCGACGGCAAAGCCGAGCGAACGGGTCGCGCCCGGGTAGAAAGAATTTCATTAAGGGATGAGCGTAGTCAATCGGAAGGTATTAGTCTCGAGAAGCGAACGGTCAGCACCGCGTATGACTGGACCCTTGGAAAAGTCTCCTCCAAGATCCGCTTCCGGATGAATAAAAAAAAAACAAAACCTCGACGGTATGCGAGCTATTTAATCGAAACGTCCGCCGCCGCTCCGGCGATCGAGCAGATCGCGATTCCGAAAGAAAACATTCCTTTGAAATCATCGGCGGGAGAAGCGATCGCTCGTCCACGGCTCGGCGAGCACGCCACCGAAAATCTCGAAAAAATTCTCGACGATCATCCTTGACCGTGTTCAACGAGGGAAAAAAGGCAGACATTGATTTCAGCCGGTCGTTTCAACCCTTCGTCCTTTTCGACGACTACCGACGAGCAAGTAACTACTGCTCAGCCACCCCTTACATTAATAATCACCCTTCCCACGTACCGAGCTCCCACTCTACGCTGGTACTTCAGCTGTACGCGCATCTATCGCATGCACGGCTTTGGGTTTCCGCGTAACTTTATCGATGAAACGTTTTAAACGGTGCGGCGTGTCGTCCTCGGCGTGGTAACGAGCTGGAAGGAGCCCGATGCACCGGGTACGGGAACAACTGCGACCGAATGAAATTTGAACTCTCGCGATCATTGGGAACGGTACGCGCGCGTCGAGGACAGAAAATTCGAAAGAGACGAAATTCCGGATTTTCGATCTTCTGCCGTCCCGCGCCTCGCCGCACCGGGCCGCACCGGGCCGCGCCGGGCCGTCTGCATAGCGATTGTTTGCGGCGTGGAAAAATCGGCGAGCACGCGGCCGAAATTCCTTTCGAATTCTCCCCGGAGCTTCGTTCCGCCGAACGATACCGCTTCCGCACAGAGCATTTGCATACCATATTGATTTCTCGTTTCGGCGAGATCTCGGTGCCGCGCGGCGACCAGCACCGCGATTGGCCGGTCAAAGTCAAAAAACGGCGGGAATTTACTGGCCGGACGTCGCGCGCGTTCACCCCTTCTCCGTCTCTACCCCGCCCCACGTCCCGTCGTCGTTTCCGCGTTACAACAATTTCCCTCGGCGGCCAAATATATGTATACACACGTATGTACGTACGTATATACATATATTCTGACGCCAATAAAATTTGCAACGCGTACGCGTATAATTCATTAACCGAAATTCGAGGGAACTGCCTCGGACCGGGGAAAACGAGAAACGCGTGAGGCGCAGAGGGGGGTGAAAAAGAGGCGGACGGGCGGGAGGGGGTGAGGGAGGTGGGAGGTGCGGGAAATGCGGGCGAGGGTGGCAGAAACGAAGGATGGCGAATATAATATCGGTGAGTGTCCACGATATCGATAGCTGGTCAATAGCTGCAGCCTAGACAAATACCTGCCGAGGGTGTACAGTCCATCCTCCCCTCCCGGTGGCGAGAGAGAACGAGGGTGACTCGGCGGCCAGCCAATAGGAGGTCAGCACGCCCCACCAGGGGGGTCGCGCGCGAAAAAGCGCGGGAATTTTTCAATCGGCCGATCGCTCAATAATGGAAGCGAAGTTACGCGCCGGCAGCGTCGCACGCGCACAACACCACCACCGCCACCACCGCCACCACCATCGCCACCACCACCACCATCGCCGTCATCCAATTGCATCGACACGCATGGACACACAGAGATGCGCACACACGCGGACAACAAGCGAGAGGAACGCACGCCTAATAAATAGCCGCACGCATTTGCGAGCGTGTTGTCGGATAGACGACAGCTACGGGAGAGAGAGAGAGAGAGGGAGAGTTCGTATGCAGCGGCTAGCAAAGATTATCCCTTCGGCAACGAGGAAAACTCAATTTTCATGGGGCGAAATCTAATGATCGGTCGCCCCACGCGCCCGGAATTAATCGGTTTTCCTGAACGATGGCAGCGGTCGCGTTAGCCTACCGACTACCGGTGGACGGAATCGGTGGCGAAAGAGTTCGACGGATTTTTCGCAACGACGTCGATGGGATCGTCTTTGCTCGGAGAACGGGAGAGCGCATTAAAATTCGATGGAGCTGTGTGACGGTGGTCTTGCGAACGGTAGAACGAGACGAGTCCATTAATACCGATACAAACGCGCCGCGATGGCCGGGGAAGAGTCACCCCTTTCGCTGCCGTTTGAAAAAAGAAGCACGTCCGCTCGGCGAAATTGACCGGACAATTTTAAAGCCCAGTTAAGACTACGAAAAATTGCCGTATCGTCGGTGCATGAATAAAAATTAAGTTTTCCTTTGGCGCTGAGACATCGACGCGAGCCTGCATATCCGTGTTTACGAGCCGCGGGGCTGGCGGGGGGTGTAAAAAAGAGCAAAGCGATCTCGAAATCGCGTCTCCCGTTTTACCCCTTGCAGCTGACCTCCTGACAGAAGTCTCCGTCCGCCCCCGCCTCGCCCTCCGCCGCCCCTCGCCCATTCCCGCTTCTTTCTCGGCCACCTTTCTCCCCTCCCGCTCCCACTTTTAATTCGCTAATTTTGCCCGGTTAAGAATTTATGCGACGGAATGTCTCGCCAGACGTCTCGAGAAAAATCAAAGCGGAAAGAACCGCGCACGGCCCTTTATCGCAAATGACGCGGAATGAAAGATTAAACAAAAGCGGGAACGTTTTGCGCGTCTGGAAAAACCGTCCGGGGAATGGAAAAGCGTCTGGTTGCCGCGAAACTCGGCGAGATTGCTGTTCGTTTCCATCTCGGTGCTCTGTGTGCTCTGTGAACGGGCGTGTTTGCGATTGCTCGTCGATTATTTTTTCACGGACGGTCGATTGTTCGACCAAACGGGATACATTTCGGCGGTGTTACTTAATTAATTCGCGTAATATGAGCTAATCGACTGTGCCCTGCCACGCATCGTAAATATTTTAACGTCCGATATTAATCCTAATATTAGTTTGTTTGCCGTTATCGTAAATTACTCGTACATGAAAATCGTGCTCTCGAATACCCAGCGGGAAAAGGTATCGAGGTGGGTTGAAACGTTCTCGTTGTAAGTGGCAAACAATCGGGAACGATAGCTTCGCTCGCGCGTCCAAGGATTTATTGTAAACGAGACGATTTCGTAAAAGAATCGGCGATCGTCTCATGGTCTCTCGAAAGCGCGAAAAACTCGCCACGTAATTTCTGTTTTTATCAGTCGAGTGCAAGCGCAGATAAATAAGAAGCACTTGAGCACGGCGAGTCGATAGATAGGCTGACTCGCTTTTTACGAGCAGCATTTTCAAGGAATCTTTTCCAATAACGTCCGTTGATAGAAATTACTCGCGGCACGAAAGGGGCCTGCGTGACATCCGTCGCGATGCGAAAAAATCGGCCGATTCGGCGGAACGTTCGGTTAACTGAATTCGCGGGGAAAAACGAGCGCAAGAAGTTTCCTAGAATCGAGCATGCACGAAGAAACGATCGGGTAGGAAGCGTGGAATCGAGGATAGAGAGAAGTAACGGTCAGAAAATCCTATTCCCCGATAGCGAAGAGAAAGGCAATTAAACCGTTAAAAGGTAAAAGGTAAAGATAATTAAAAGTTGAAGATACCGTATGGTCTGACAGAAAATGAACCTAGTCATGCCGCATATGCATAGACCGATCGACCGACGAGTCTATTCTAATTTTCTTCGAACCCTTCCGCGGCACTGCATTTTTTCCGTCAGGCTTAATTTGAATAGGGTCGTTCTGCTGGCCGCGTGCTCTAAACACACGAGGGATGGGATGGTTCCACGATACGCCTACGCTTTTTTTAACCTCGACCCAGTCTCTCTCTCGCTCTCGCCATCTCTCTGTCCTCCTTTTTGCTTTTTGTCGAAGCGAAAGCACGGACAATACGCGCGGGCCGTTTGTCGAACTTTTTGTACGCGCAACGTGCTCCGTTTTTTTTTCGCGAGGGGTGATTCGGATGCGGAAGATCGAACGCTCGTTCGACGGCACGCGAAAACGCCACGTCATTTTTTAAGGTCACCTTTCGACGATCGCGCGCGCGCACCCAGCCATTGTCGCTGTGTACCGTTTGTGATCCGAGATAAGTAATCTCCGCGATATTTGCTCGGAACCTTGTTGATAGATTCGCACGAGGAACAACCGACTGTCTATTCCGGGCGAATTTTTTATCGTTGCGCCGTGATTCGTGGATGGAAGGTTCGTAGGCGTTTCCTTTGGACACCTCCCGTTTCGGCAACTATCGTATCTTCTGAGAAAAATTTATTCATCTACGGTTCATTCAAATTGCAATTCCCAAATTCTTCCATCGGTACGAGTGGATTATTTGATGACCTTCTGGAAATGAAAAGAAAATTTTAATCTCTTTGGAATCCTTCGAACATTCGGTAGATCCGTCGTCGGATTCTCGAGGGAGCAGTGTTTGGAAAAATTCCCAGATTTTTAAGCAACGTGGAACGAATATTCTGTCGGCAATATGCATCGTGCTATTAGTTTTTCAAAGCACGTAAATCTGCAGCGCGTTCTCAGATTGTTGCCATGAGAGTGATTTTTTCTACGACTTATCTTATCTCGCGTTACTGATATAGAATAGAATCCGAGATGCAGTTACAAGTAATAAGTGTTCTTCAAAACCGTAAAAAGCAAAATCTATACAGAGGATATGCAGCCGAATAGATTCAACCAACGGTTCTGCCATAACGTTTATATAAAAAATCAAATAACATTAATTAGAAAAAGCGTGGAAGGTGCAACGAATGTTCCAGTTCGAGAACCCCGATGAATCTCTTAAAATTCTTAAAGAGACGCGACTCGTCGGCCCTGAAGATTCACGAAACTTCACCCTTTCGCATTACTGACTTACTTTCGTGACCCTTTAGGGACGCGAACGTAACTTTCTCGGGATACAGAGGGACATCCTTCGTGGTTCCGCCGCCACGAAGGAACGGTTACGAGGCAAAGCCGCGCGGAGGAACTTTAATTCGAAAGGAGAAAAAGCGTTTCGGCAAAGTAAGGACACAAGATACACGCGCGATACGTGTAGCGTAGCACCAGAAGGCTGTAATCTCGATTCATACCAGTTCTATGTCTAATGTATACTTGCATGCGGTAAACGGTCTACAAAATCTAGATTGACTTTCTAAGCTGGCACGAAAGCGACTTTTTGCTCAAAATCGGGTACGATCTTCAACGAGGACTGCACGATCACGCTTCAACCGCAGAACCGGTCTGTAGGTTAAGGATACCTCGTGTTCCCCGGTCTCGAACGCAATCGTTGCGCATAAACTAATTCCCTTCGGTACCCGTTAACCCGTCATTTTTTTCCCTATCACGAATTTTTAAACGCCTGCGCGCGCAAGATCGTCGCGTCATCGCACAGTGGGACAAATGCCACATTCAGCTGGACAAAATTAGTTTCTCAAAAACTAGTATAGGAAAAGACAAAATTCTTTTTGCGCGCGTTATGGTTCGATGAGGTCATCTTTGTGACACATTGCGTACTCCTTCAGGCACTCGGGAATTGTAGGGGGTGCGCACCCCCTATTTTTTTAATAAAATAATATAGGAAGTTTTGTAACGTTCAATAGCTTTACTAAAATGAAATAAACTTTGTCTTAAACACTTTTTCACATATTGTATAATTAAGAAAATATTCAAGACGTACGTTGCTTACAGTGCTTCGATTCAATACACTTCACAATTATATATGCCATCTTTTTTCAACAACGGAATATTAAGTCGAATGTATATATTGAGTTGAGTCATAAATAACTTCCGATTTGTCTCATTAAATTTATAGGTAATTCATTAAAGAATGATTGCTTATTGTTGCTTCTGCAACATCATTACGTTTTAGGGATTCTTACCTGCAAATATGAAGCAAAAATCAATAGCAGAAATACAGTCACTCACGAAATTGATCACACAAATGCGTTATTTCAACGTTCTTTCATTTAGTATGTTTACGGGGTATTGTTATTTAAAGCAAAGGTACTACACCTGTAACAAATTACACTTTAAATACGCATACAAAATTTGTAGATTCTCAGCTGTACAAGAATTAAGGAAGAAAAGTAATTATGGAAATATTTGATCCACTTCGTGAGTCACTGCATACTATTTGAATTTTTAGGAACAAAAAAATCTGTTATATGTCGGAAGTTATTTATGACTCAACCTAATAAGTAATTTCCAGTAGTAATAAACACATCTTTTTAACACCATGACTAAATAATTGATAGGAAAGCTGCCTTATAATATCAATTCTGTTTTCCTGTCTATAAGCCATCGTAGACAAATTCTTTACTGTTGTGGCAGCTCGTGGCACTTGGATTTTTCAGTGTTTAATAACAAACTATTCTTCTGTAGCTCTTTAAGGAATTAAAGCGAATCCGATCGAATCTCAAAATCGACGCTCCAGAAAGGAAATCATTTTTATTTAAAGGAAAGCCCTTCGAAATACTTTTAATTGCGACGGAAATAATAGAATTACCACTGCGAAACATATTATCCTGGTTAATTGTTGGATCTAGATTCTAATAAAAACATAATGTGTTCCCACCTTTGTCTTTGATCAATACACACGTACAAGAAGGTTGCGCACGAAATGGATCAAAATAATACGCGTCTTATTAATACAGGTTTGAAGACCAATATCTTTGGTTACATTTATGAAATTAAACATTCGCAAATCTTTTCTTCATCTAGTACTACTTTACGTCCTTATCCCCTAAACATGATGACATTCTGAGCTCATTCGTTTGAAGGGTTTTGTACACCCGGATAGGCCACGTGTCCCACTGTGCGTCGAGAGGAATCGCGCGCGAGGACTCGCGAAGCAACGGTAATTGCAGCGGGAATTTTCGAGGAAACTTTTCCGTGTCCGTGTCGAGAGTATCGATCTCGTCACCGATACTTTCTATCCCGGCGAGATATTACACGGTTGTTTTTTTTTAATGGAAGGCTGGAGAGGAGAGAAGATTTACGCGGACCATTTATATCGGGCCGGCGGGTCAAGAATATTGAGCACGGCCGGCCGTAAAATAAGATATAGATTTCCATCTAGTAAACTTTCTACACGAGCATGTGTGGGAGGTAAAGGCAGAACGCCATACGGCATACGAGAACAGCTCTCCGACACGTCTTACGTTAGAAACTTTGGGCGCAGCCTTGTGTGCACTGCTCGAGTTCTACTCTCCACAGGCACACACATGCACATACACGCACGCACGACAGCCATACGATCGCACGCGCGCACGCGTTCGAGAACAGGCTCGAAGACGTGTGGGCACGAGTTCAAGCTTCCTTCGATGTGGGACGATCTACCTTTCCTCGAAACTTCGCTAAACTGTAATAAAAAAAGAAGCCGCGATCGATGCGGAGGGAAAAGACAAGGACTCGGTTCTAAGAATAAGAACGACGATCGAGGGAGCTTCGTTTGCACCCCTGGCAACCCTTTTGTAGCGAAAACTCGGACAGAAGAAACGATTGGGGTTTCTTTGAACGTCGACAAACTGGAAAGCTTTCTTCTGTCAATAGCAGGTGGCACGTCTTTCAGCCTAATCGCTCTTCGTTATACACCTACTGACCTGCTTCGGGGAACGTAGTTTATGTATTTTTAAACGGGCACGTTACATCGCCACCGATTACATCTCGATCGGTGGATGTTTCTCCTTCCATGAAATCAATGGGGTCGATCGGGAATGGAATAATCGGCCAGGAGAAGGGATCGTTGAAACGGCGAAATCGACGAAGACGAAGACGAAGAAGAGACGAGGGCGGTGGGCCCTTTGAAAATCTCTCTGGAACAAATGGTTCGCGATGAAAAATCGTAAAGACACGAGGGCCATCAGGACTTAGCTCCGGCCACTCGACAGGCCGAACGTTCGTTCTGAGACATTAATTTTTACCCCTTTCTACCCCCATCTGCCTAATGACCCGAAGTCTGGTGCCGCTTCCACGACGTCAGAGGGAGAAAAAAGGTCTCGACGAAATGCCCGTTAAGTGGCGAGAATCGTCGTCGAGGAAAGGGTTCGAGATCTTGTCCTGCATCCAGGAACGATCGTTAGCACTCGGACGGATGTGCCGGAACAAGAAGGGGCCGTGTACACTCCTTCCTTCCGGTATCTTACATAATTCCTCGTCCGTTTTTCTCCGTCGCGCCCAACCCTTCTTCCTACGACCCCCTTGGCTCGTTTTCACCCCGTTCAAGCCAAGGAGCAGCCACGACGCCGCAACAATGGGTCTCATCAGGCATCGGGAATAAATTATGCTCGGCCGAGTCCGCCAGAAAAATGACGAAGCCTCGAAATTAGAGCCTGCGCCCGATACCTACAGGCCGCGCGAAGAACATCGAGCAGAAAAGAAGAAGAAAAAAGAGCGAAGAGGCTGCGCTTCCGCTCGAATCGTTCCTACGATTCTTGCTAATTAACGCGTCGCTGGCCGGAAGGGGTACGGGCCAACGAATCCTGCTGGCAGGCTGTACTTAAGCGATCTCGAATCGAGAACGTTCGGACGCGCGTGCATACGCGTGCAACGGGGTAGAGACGATGGAAGAAGCAGCCGGAGAGGAAGACTTCGAAACAACAAATCGGTGGAAATGAGTTCGTCGGCCTCGTCCGGGAAGAAGTAAGCCACGGGAAGAAAGGGTTTCGTGAGGGTCAGCGACCCTGACACGCTCCCTTCGGGCGGTCGAAAAAACCGAAGGTATCGTTCGAAAAGAAAAAAGAAAAAAAAAGGATAAAGAGTTTCGGACGGGGCAGGTGGAACCGTTCGAGAGGGTGGGTGCGAGCGAGAGGTAAGAAGCTACCATATGCCCGAATAATGTTCCACCCGCGTACGATCCAACCGGCGCGGTGCGGCGCGGCACAACGAGTTTCTCTCTCGCCGTCATCGAAACGTCTTTCCGCGTGAACAAGAGGAGCGTGTAGGTACGGTTGTCCATCGAGGGGGAAGCGACCGCCGTCGAGGAACAGGGAATCGAATCGCAAGAATATCGATGATCGGCCGTCGAACGTCGGCAACTCGACGATTCCCAAACGTTCTCGGCACGTTTGCAGTTATCCGAGAAACTAGACCTCGCTATTCGACGGGAACTCTCTAGATTGGTATAAATGGCATGGAGCGAGCAACGCGCCCCGGAGAAAACGCCCTGAGACCGTACCGAGCGTCTCTTTGATCCGACCTCCGAGTCATTCACCTTCGGGGCGAATCCACGGACTGGGCTATCGCGTTTCAAAGCGAATGCAGCTGCAAAAGATTCATCGAATCGTTCGCCAGCGAATGATTTGCATGAATTTTTCCATGAAACGAATGCGAGCGGGGGTGTTTCGAGCGGAGGTCGAAAAACCGAACCCTCGACTGCGAGCGGAGGATGCTACGGTTGCTATGGTGCAGAACGTTTTGAAGAGGATGTACCGGGGTGATTTCGCCCTGGACTACTGATGATGACTGTACCCCACGTATGCAAGGGATATAGACACACGCACACACGCTCTCGTGAAATTTCGCACGTACGTACGCGCGGTACATTCGCCAGGGGGTAGAAATCATTAAAGGGGCGTGGCGTGCCCGTGGTTGCCCGGATGACGGTCACGTGAACCAAGATGGCCGCCGAAGCGGGAGGGCTCCCCTCTTTGCAACAGTCATTTGTTATCGGCCATTTTATTTTAATGATTTCCATGCATGCGTGAAACGCTCGGCTGCATCGCTCGGGAAAGGGATGTTCTCTCTCTCTCCCTCTCTTTCCCTCTCGGTCCCTCCGCGCGGCTAACGCGCTCTCCTAGCGCAACACATACCTACACGCTACGCCGCGCCGCTAACGCTGCTTTCATGGTAATTTCAAACCCTATAAATTTTACTCGCGTCCACGCTAATGCTCTTCCTTCTTTCGATATAAATTCGATTCGACTTCCCGATAATCATTTCCGCGAAATAATTCCGATCGCCCCTCGTACGCGCCGTTCATCCGAAAGCGCCCGGCTTCGCGCTCGCAGTTTCGACGATTTTCCACGAAACGACTTTCTCGCGATCGACTCCGTGGAAATCGTTTCGTTTCGGAGCAGGAGCAATTTGAAAATACCCAGAAAAATAATAATTGACGGAGTCGTCGTACGAGCGTGGCGGTGAAACGCGCGATTCGAGTCTCTGCACCCGCCACGATTTAGATTGATAATCAAGGGTGTGGTAATCGTCGAAACGCATCGATTCGATTGTCGCAACGCGAATGACTCCGGTACGCGTCGCCTCGGTGATAATTCATGCACTCGTATGGTGTTAAGCCGGCGCCGACTAGTCATCGTCATTAAGGGAGAATCGACGTCTTTTTATACCGTTCTAAGTGATTGCCTGTTCGCGGCGCGCGGGGCACCGATCTCCCATCGATAGTTAATGCAGTCTATCGGAAATCACTGTCACGATTTCAATCCGCGCTCGAACAGAGAAATTACTCCTAAACCGATAGCTTCCGCGGAAGGAGTCCGTGCTTTAATTAGCGCCGCGGAGTCGATGTAACATCGCCGTCCAAAAATACGTTTCCATTCGATCGGACCAAGGTTATAACGCAGCCGACGTCGCACCTTCCCGTTGTAAATTTTCCACGATCGCCGAAGCACGCTCCTGAACGACACGGCGCGCAGAAGTTCGTCGCGCGCCAAATGTCTCGTCCACGAAAATCCCTCGAACGTGCACGGGCATCGAAAGCATTTTCTTTCTCTCGAATTCGGCGGCAGGCAGGCGAGTGGAACGAGAGGGAAGGGAAAAAAATCATCATCGAGGCAGGGGCGCGCTCGACAAATATCATCGCAATATACAAACATTCCAGCTGCAGCCAGCGGCGCGCACCATCCCCGATTTTTCTCTCGCAACTATGTATTTGCTCTCCCCCTTGTCGCGAAATTCAAGGTATTGCTCGTATGAATAGCTCCGCGAGTGTCATAGAACGAGCGAGAAAGAGAGAGAGCGAGCCACGAGAGAAGAGGAGAAAGAGATAGGGAGGTAGAGAGTGAGGGACGAGGTCATAGCAATGAACAGGACGCACGTGCGTGTGAGTGCGTGCAATTTAATGATTTCCAGCCGGAATTTCGATGATGGCAACTGGAATGGGGGGGAAGCGAAGAGAGAGCGGGTGTGTGTGCGTACGAGAGAGAAAGAGAGAGGGTGCGAGAACGTATGCAACGGCGGGTTGGTCAGGGCCGGCTCGTTGCACACGCGCAAAATCTCACGTGAGAAACAAAGAAGAGAAGAGCGAGAAATCGAGGGAGAAACGGCAACGCGGAAAGAGAGGCGGATAGAGCAAGAGAAAGCTCGATAGTGGAGCGCTCGCGCGAGCGCGCGGACGAGAGAGAGAGATAGGACGTAAATTTTCTAGCGGTGCGTTCATTTGTTCGTTCAACGAAATGCGAATGCATTATACATGGATTGCAGGGGACATTAATTTTCTGGCGTGGACGTGTAGTGGGCCGTGGGTGGTCGGCTGTACGAGGCCAGAGGGGGATCGTCGTTTCCACGGACAAGGCAAGAGGGTTGCAAAGGGCGGGAGGGACGGAGGGGGTGTGTGCACGAGCATCCAAGAGCAGTGGCGAGCAGAGGGAGAAAGAGGGTTGAGAGACGGAAAAGGCAGAGGCGAATCGAGGCTGTATCGTACTCGCACGTCCAACCACGTGCCACCTACCTCTTTCCGGCCTTTCTACCTACTTTTACGAGAGCTCGGTGATTTTGATGAGTGGACGACGAGGCCGCTGGAAAAAACTGCCCGCTCGAAACTCCGGAGGAAAAACGCGGGCAGAATTTTCCAACGGGGCTGGCGTTGAGAGGTGGGAGTGGGGTGCATGGAAACGCGAGAGGGAAATGCACGCGCGCCTGCGAAACCGCTGCACTGACAAATAATCAAATATATCGCCACTCTCATTTGATATTCCGAGGCAGTGTAGGTGATGAATGTAATGCCGTTATACACCGGCGGGGAATTACGGTCGTCAAGCAAAATTTAATGTCGATGCATGTTTAGTGTCGCCGCGAGAGATACGCGGAAAGGCATTAAACCGTCGAGTAAAAAGAGCATCATCGAGAGACGGACTTCCGCCGAAACGCATCGATCCGCTCCAGCTGCAGAAACTGAGCGACGCGTCGCACCGACCGCTCGGCCGATTATCCAAATCGACGTCGATCAACGCCATCGTAAAATCCTGCTCCTCCGGCGGGGCAAGAAAAACCCGAAAGATCGCGGAGCTGTGACGCTCTGACCGCAGTATACGCGATTTTAATGGACCGTTCCCGGAGGATAGACGAATCCGTTGCTTCCGGTCGAAATAACGGTCTCCGAAGCAAGTATCCTCCGCGAACGAATAAATTCAATGGCCAATTAGCCGATGAAACGCCGAGAAATGACTCCATTAATTTCTTCTGAATCGTATCGGAGAGCGTGCGGGTAGGCAGAGCGAATAACTTGTCGCTTCTAATATGAAAAAAAGAGGGCGACGGAGAATAAATGGGGCACACTCGATACGTGGCAGGATCGCCGTAATGCGCCGCTTAACGAACACGCTCTATAATAAAGTAGCCATAATATAAAGCTCTCCGCGTTCAAAGAAAGCGTCATTGATAAATTCATTAACAGCAATAGGGTACACGACACCGATACGCGATGCGTAAAACGCGCGTGTGCCTCGCCGATGCAAACACGATAAAATTTTACGCGCGTATACTTGAACGGAATACGAGGCTGCTGAATAAACGCCAATCATAAAACGCGGCTCCGTCCCGCTTGTAAAAATGATAAAGTAAAGCTCGTAAAAGTAATAGTTTACGTATCGGCAATAACTTTATTCGCGCGTTACAGTGTCGTCCGATTCTTGTTTCGTCTCACAACAGCGTCCCTCTCGCCCCTTTCGTCATTCTCTCGCCGACCGTTTCGTATTCATATATTCATTGCGCGACACGATACGATAAATAATTTTTACGCTGCCCCTGTTTTTCGATACCGTTCATTCGCCCTAGAAACGCTTCTTCTCCTCGTATCGCTTCAATTCCATCCAATGCCGATCGCCCTTCGAGAAAGATATTAACCTCGCGAGTAAAAGTCGGGATAGCAGGAGGAGATATTAAAAAACGCGGCCGATCTTGTCGAGTTATTTTTATTAAGCTTTCGGCCGGACTGAATAAAAGATGAATCTCGTCGAACGAGGAACGAGGAAGGAGGAAGGAGCGGAGAGGAGCAAAAAGAACGAGAGTGCTCGAGGTAAAAAGGACCGGGGAAGAATGTCGATATTAATAAAAGTTAAATTGAGCCAATCGCTTGTGGGAATTAGAATAGCGGCCGAGAGCGATCGAAAAAACGCAATAAAAGTTGCAACGATCCGCTCCTCCCTCCAATCGATCCAATTGAATGAAAGCTTTCCCGAGATAAGTATTGCTCCGCCGGCGTCGTAATCTTACGTAACAATCATCGACCGTCTTCGTGTAATAATGGAAAAATATTTGCGGAGAATATCTCGCGAAAATATCTCCCGGCCGATCGAAACGATGCACGCGAATGTATCGAACAGCGGCCCTTGCTAACGGCGATCAACGACACTTCAATTTCGAGCTGGAACAGCTGTCAAATTGAAATCAGCGAACGGACACGCTCGATTATACGAAACGAGATTGCGCTTGGAAAACCATAAATTTCCATAAAATAGATCGTTCGGCTTGTCAGCAGACCCTATTAAAGTCCGTTGATACAGATTAGGAGGAAGACTCGCTGGAAATATCGAATGCGCCCGCGTTAAATCAGGCTGCACCGTAACGCGTTGTTAAAACAGCCACTTTAATGGTCGTTTTAAAACGAGTGGCATTTTTTACGCTCACCCCTAAATCTGTCCGCTGATACCTGTTGCACGTCCCGGAAAAAAGTAAGCGAACCGCCAGCCACCGGCACCGAATCTCGAATGCGTCGTATCTCGAACGAATTCCACGCGTTTCGATCACTTCGAAAATTCTCCCGTTCGAAGTCGAATTCACATGCGACAGAAAACCTTTGGGTGCTGAAAAACGCATCAGAGGTGAATTTTGTAAATTTGCAAAAGCTTGCGATTAGCGAACGGAAATAGGTAAGCGACTCGCGTCGATAGCGACGAAGGGGCTAAATCAGCTTCGGGCTTCCGAACGCGATCGCGAGATATCGAAGAGCTCTCGGGCCATATTTCTTAATGAGATACGATTTTCTGGTTGCAGGTGAACGTCCGTACAAGTGCCATCTACCGGGTTGCGGGCGGGCATTCATTCAGCTGTCGAATTTGCAGCAGCACCTCCGGAATCACGACGCCCAGGTGGAACGGGCGAAGAACCGGCCGTTCCATTGCAACATCTGCGGCAAAGGCTTCGCCACAGAATCCAGCCTTCGTACCCACACGTCGAAGGTCAGTCATGTATGTACCAAATCCGACGTCCAACAACGACAACAACAACAGGCATTTTGGCTACTAAACGCGGTGCTCGCACACGATAATAATCGAAGCACGGTCGGAACAGATCCGGAGAACCGAGTCTATGATCAGTCTGACGGTTGTACACACGTGCGATACCACTCGTACATATTCTATGCATTATATGTATCTCATATATATACGTAATTTGCCAAACTATCGCTCAAACGCCTTCTATCCGACGGTCAAACGCTGTTTACACATTTTTTCCTGTCGCGTTACGGAATCTGAATGCACACATGGTGGTGGGTCACGCTTCTCTCCAGTCGAGCTAGATACGATAGGTTTCATTCCGACATCTCTTCTCGATCGGCCACGGAGCTTCGCCGACTGGCTGTCGATCTTCGCGGAAAGCCGACTCGATGCACGGTATACTTTCTCTGCCGCTCGTACAGATTGTTCCGATTGATCGTTCAGTTCCGCCGGATCGTTGTCGCTCGATGCCAGCGAGCGTTCAATGTCAAAGCGGTCCGGAAAAAGTCACCGTGCAGAGAGTCTTGCTCGCGTAACTCTAGAACGGTCCCCGCGCGTTGCTGCTGTCGTAACAATAGAGAGATCCTAACGGTAGCTTTAGATCGTTCTGCTGGCTTCTTCGTAACGCTTGGGACTGCTTTGGTTGTGGTTTTTCACCTGAGGCTCCGCTTCGAACTTGAACGGGAGTTCGCAGAGCGACACGGTCCAGCCTTCCCCTCGATCTCTCATTAACGATTCGAACGGATCGTCGAAACTCGCGTTGGAATCGTGTCGAGGGAGGAGAAACGGTCGCGGAACGTCCGTTGGAACGGATACGGGAACGGGAACGGGAACGGGTGACGATGACTCGGTAGATCTCGAAAGGAACGGGAAGGATCCGGTGTTCATTGACGCGTCGGTCCCACGTGGAACAAAACGCAGCATCCATCAACGCGCGTAGTTGGGCAAAAAAAAATGGACGATCTGGGAAAAAGCTCGCGTCGTGTCCCCGAGGGCTTAATCGAATTCACCCCTCGCGGTGAATCGCATCGCGTACCGATTACCAGAGGAATCTTGTACCGTGGGGTGGTTTTTTGCCCGGCCTCGACTGAATTTCTCAACCCTTTCGCCGCGCCAGGCACATGTCTTGACGAAAAAACGTGGGAAGGCATCTGTCGTGAGTCGGTCTTTTCTCTCGTCTCTTCTCGCGCTTCTTTCTCCTATCGGTTTCTTTTTATCCCGACCAATTAGACCGAGCCTGTTGCGCAACCGTCGTAAAACAACACTCTCCTTGCAAATGCTCCAAACGGATTATCCATTAGCAGCGCGATAAACGCGTAAACTACTCGACTCGACTCGACTCGGCTCGATTTCGCCGCGCCTCGCGATCGGCGTTAATGATCGTCCATGCTGATTCGGTGTCTAATTAATTTAATCGCCGTGTCGATTTTTCTCTGAGAACCGTTCGACGTGGAATCAGGTGCGTCCGCGAGGATACACGCGACTCTAATCCACGGCACACGTTACTTCCGGGGCAATAAATATCCTTCTTTCAGCCGTGGGAGATCCTTTAATTGGAAGCTAATCCACGGCTAAAGTTTTCACGGTCTAACCCTTCGACCCTCGCAGATAAATCTCGCGTCGAGCTTCCGATTTTCCGCCACGGCTTCTCGATCGTCCGTCGAAACGTCGCGAAATTACCACCGGCCGTTTAATAAAACAACGAGCGGAGAAGAAAGGAAGGTCCGAGTTAAAAGTAGCCCGCGTCGAGAGCGTCTTTGAGCGCGGACTCGGGGATAAAAAGAAGCTGAGAAGAAGCAGAAGAAGACGAAGAAGACGAAGAAGACGCAGAAGACGAAGAAGAAGAAGAAGAAGAAGGAGAAGATGGAGGAAGACGAAACGCGAACACAGAGAGGAGAGAGGAGAGGATGGATGTTGCGCGAGAGCGGCGAAGTAATTAAAAGCCGCCAGCGCGACAGAAACAGAGTCGGCGAAAATAAAACGAAACGAAACAAATGGAGAGAGTGCTCGAGCCCATCTTGCGCGGCTAATCGAATTTTCGCCGGGGCAGATTTCTTGAAATTGTTTTCGCTATTCCAGGCTATCTAGCCCCGGTCCCTTCGTCGACTACCCTGATAGCTAATGGATCGTTGTTTAAAAAGAAAAAAACACGGCGGCAAGAGCGAGAGAAAGGGGAGACGAAAGAGTTATACGGTGGGTCGAGGCCTGGCGTGTCGACGAAACATTATCCCGGCCGAGAAAGACAATACACTTCGCGAGCACAATATTATAATAGGCTGGAGCGTAAATGTATGATAGAGAACGATCGGTAGCCAGCCATAGAAACTTGAATTTCCTCCCCGTGCGCGCCTCTTACGAACTGTTACCCTTTTCTTTGTTCTTCGGCCGCTTCGACACGCGTTTCTTCGCGTTCGCGCGCGCGTACGATGCCTCGACGGTGCCAGAAACGATTCTATGGATGATGAACGTGCTAGGTGGTGTGTTTCACGCGACACGAGGGAAAAGAGAATCGAGGAAAATTCGTGGCGCTGCGAACTCGTTCGTTCCTGGTTTCTTGGCGGGTCGAACGTGCTGCGTCTTGCCCAGCCTTCGTATTTATCTGTAGTTTAGCGGTACAAGGGTTGAATGTCGTGCAACACGATACAACCCCTTCTGCTGGCGGACTTTCTCGTACCTTCGACCTTCTTCCGACTCACCTCCCATCGAGCCCCTCTACCCTCTTCTTAATTGCCGGAGCTCGGTAAAAACTCGTTAGCCATTAGATTTATTTTTCCTCGCCACGGGGATTCGTTTTCGTGCCGTAAAAAGCGACCTCCTTCTGTCTCTATCACTCTCTCTCTCTCTCTCTCTCTCTCTCTCTTTCTCTCTCTTTTTCTCTCTCTTTCTCTTTCTCTGCCTCTCTATCTAACTATCTTTCCACGACGCTTAAATCCAAAATTTCGCGGGCAAAATTCATTCTGAAAATTACGATTTTATGTTTTTTTTTTGTTTTTCGTTCTCGGCACGCGAACTCGCGATAGCACCGAAACTTGTCTGTGCGAAACACGTTGTTTGGAGCGCGGGACGTTGGAACGTTGGTGAACAAAAATGCAATTCACTCTAAAACGATATTTAATTGTGTCGAATTAATACAGATTGATCTCCATTTCATGCTGGTCTCTCTTTGTCGCAGTGTTCCAAGTACCCGTGGCAACGATTAAAGGTAAAACGATCGGGAGCCCATGGGAATTCCTTTCGGCTGTAATATCAATTCGTTCCTCCGTGTGCGCGCTCGCTAAATTTCGCCTTTCATTTTCCTCGATAGCAATAATCGGCGAACCGCGCGCGTACTCTATCGACCGGTTTTCACGAAGCTGGATGAAATTCAAAGCAAGTTCGAGCACGTTCCACGTGTCTGGTATCTGGCATTCGTTCTCTCTGCTCGCGTCCTTTTTTCTCCATCCTCCGCGCACTTGAAACAAAAGCAAAAGAACGCAACGTTCGATCTAAATTCGATATGAAGCGAAGAGTCGTCCTGAGGAACGGGGAAATCGAGCACCGGTTTTTCTAATTAACTCATTTCCTCTCCACCCGTCACGCGTCTCCGCCTAAAACCTCCTCCGTCGGTAAACATCGTCGCCTGGCGGATCTCCAGAAGGACTTCGCTCTTTGTCTCTTTTGCGGCGTTAAAATAGAAAAGTGGGACGGCCTTTCCCGGCAGAACGCCTCGCGAATCGAAACTTCTTTTTCGTTCTCCGACGAACGAAACGGAGGACCGAGTTTCGTCGGGACCGATAGAAAAAGAAAATAGAGACGCGATAGAGATCCGCGAGAACCCGTTCTCGTCTCGTCTGTTCCGGCATTTTTTTCATCGGCTTCGCGTCCCCCTCGATGTATTAATTTTTTGCACAGACTCCGCCTCTGCGGGGCCCTTTTTTCCTCTCGTTCTCGCTGCTCTCTGTGCGTACGCTCGATCGCCGGCCGAAACGTAATGAAATCATTCCCGCGCTGGGCTGGGATTTCTGCCTATTGTACGACACCCCTTCGTTTTTTTCGCTCTCCTAGTCGAACGCGCGCCACAGAGGGTCGTGTCGAAACTGCTATTGGCACAACACGGGGGGTGGGGGAGGGAGGGCTCGCCGTTCAACCCTTTCTCCCGATAGTTACTTTTTTTTCTCTCCTTCGCTCGCTGCCACGGCATCGTTCGACACGCATAACGCGCGGATTACCAACGGGGAAAAAAAACACCGCTGAGCCCCTGAAATAATGCTCGACGCGAATGAAAAAGCGAGAAATCGAACAGCTCGTAATGAAAGAGATCACATCGCGCGTGTCCCGCCGCGGATCATTGCACGCGCGTTCGCGCGCTTTTCGAGCAGAGATCTCCCCCTTCGATCGAGGAGACGGCCGGCTCTCGCATCCATCGTCCATCGTGCATTTCGGAGCAAGCTGGACCGAGAATAAAGGAACGAGGAACCGAAGAGAGCGTGCGTTTCGCGGAGTCGATTCGTCGTTGCATCGCGCGAAGGTTGTCTGCCGGCGAGGCTCGCGGCCTCGTTGCAGCTAAAAAAGCCAAGGAAAAGAGACGACGGGAAAAAAGAGAGAAATGACGCGAAAAGAATTGCTCGCCGCGAGAACGGCCTTCGGATTTTATCGGTTTGCTGTCGGAGAAAAGAGAAGAGAGAGGAAGGACCCGCGCCCGCCCGCAGCCGCGCGTCCCTCGGTTCCTCGTGAATTCGTCGTCCCGAGGAACGCGCCGGGAGCTTCCTCGAACCGATCGGAGATGGTCCTTTTCCGTCAACACAAAATGGTAGCTCCACGGTGGCCAGCGTCACGCATCGCTACGCGTATGCTCACACCCACTTCCTTTTTACGCCACTCCCTGGCCCGGACTCGCTTCGGATAGAGCGGATAAATTGCGATCGGGATCGCTGAAAAATCGATACGCACGCACAAAGACGGAGGGGGGTCCTGGGAAGATGGATGCGATCGCGTCGAGTATTCAGCGCTCGTACGGAAGCGAAGGAAAAAGGAGAAGCGTCCGCGTGGAAAAGGAACGAGGAGAAAAAAAAAGGCGAACTCGAAATCTCCCACAGCGTTCGAAAGGATAGCGTCGATCTGGAAAGGAGGTGGTAGTAATGGTAGAGGTGGTAGCTCGAGGGATCAGGAAGCGTTGAATCGGGAATAGAAGAAGCTGGCTAGCGCGTGCAATGGTCTAGCAGAGATGAATCTGGTCACGGCGAATCATAAAATCCCTTGGGGATTCGCCCACGCTGCATCCAGCGTGGAAACCGAGAGGAGGCGAGGAGGAAGAAGAGGAAGAAGAAGAAGAAGAAGAAGAAGAGGAGGAGGAGGAGGAGGAGGAGGAGGAGGTGAAAGAGCTGAGAGGAGAGCCGAGGTATTCGCGGTGCAAAAAGCGAGGATGCAGGCAAAAAAGGAAGAGCGCAACGAAGAAACCGGTTTTTTCCAGTTGGGCCAGGTCGGGGCGTCGAACCTACGGACCGCAGCCTCCCTCCGAGAATAACTTGCATGCTGCAGCGTCGCCGACGACGACGACGGCCAGCATCTTCGGCACCAACCGGCTCCAGCTTGCCCCAGGTCCGGGAAGAAAGAAGGACGCGGCCAGTCGAAAACAACCGTGCGCCTTGAAAAGAGTATCGGCTGTCGCCGAACAAGAATACCACGACGCGGAGCAGCGTGGGCGTTCGAGCCGGTAAAAAGAGCAACGCGCCTCAAGGAGCAGGGCAAGGACCCTCTAAACACGGGGTTCATTCACGCCGTTCCTGTTACGCCAACCCGATATATTCTTGCTTCGCTTTTTTTCTGACGTCACCCACCGCGATTCTACCTGGGTCAAGGAAGTTCGAGCAGACAAAAGACCCGATGACGCGAAAAAAAAGCCGCGTCGAACCTTGACGCATAAAATATGCGCTGACCGGGCGAAAGAAAACCGGCGACACCGTGGAATCCACGCGATCTTGGATTCCTTCTTTCGGTCAGGATGGGCGGATGCACGAACCGATGGAGGCTACCGCGGATGCGCGAAGGGGAAATTGGTCGCGAAAGGGGAAAGTGAATCGAAAGAAGAAGACGACGAGAGAATTGGCTAAGGTCGACGACGTCCGGTCTTATTTTAAACTGGTCCTGCCCGAGATTCGGTTTTCGTTCGCGCGCTGATCGCCTCAAGTCGGTCGCGGTTGTCCCAGGTCCGGGAAAAAAGAAGGGTACGAGGCACGGATAGGGGGAGAGAAAGAAAGAGAGAAGGACGACTCAGCGCGATGAAAAAGAAAAAGGAGTAGGAGATGAGGTGGAGGTGGATGAGAAAGAAGCCGAGGAAGGAGAAGAAGAAGAAGGATGCGTTGCGTCGAAGTCGGGTGCGGGTGCGGGGGCGAAGGCGGGTTGGAGCAGGCAGGAAGAAAGGAACGAGGCGAGCGAAGACCCGAAAACTTTCGGGTCATTGCCGTCTGGTCTCGTTTTAGCCTTTCCTTCCTCCCACCTTCTCCCTTCTTCTTTCCGTCCTTCTTTTTCTCTCCGTTTTAAGCACTCTTTCGAGCAAGGTTGGCCGCCATGTTTTTCCTCAACGCGTGCCCCTACCGCCTCGTGTGCGTATCACCGACCTTCGCGTGTGCGAGAGAGAAATCAATGCGAAAAAAAATACGATCGAAATACGATACGACCGCGAAATTGTTCCTTAACACGAGGTCGCCGATGACAGAGACAGATACTTGCAATGAGGACGTCGAATTTCGTTCATTACTTCATTTTTTGCCTGTTTCAAAGAGCCGATGGCCTTTGTTGCCTAACTTTAATCATGATTCTCGATCGGATGCAACGAGATCGTAGCGAGAAGCGCGGACAGATGATACGATACCCGTAACAGAGGCCATCGTAATTATATGTCGTAGTAGCTAGTCATTTGATCTACGCTTTGCATTCCCGTTCATCTGCGAGGTCCAGCGAGATCGATCGAAGATCCACGATCCATAAAACCGATCGTTCTCTTCTAAACGTTCGCCACCGAACCAACCGCTTTTGATCGCTGGCTGAGAGTTCGATCGTTCTCCGGACCTCGCGCTTTCAAACATTCGTCTGTCTGGGCTTGGCTTTCTCCTTCCCGTCCTCCTCGATCGTCCTTCCGTCACAACCGAGACCTCGCCCCAGCTTCAAATATCCCGGAGAAAACGAAAAGATTAGATTCGAACATGACCCATCCCGAAAGTCCCGTGTGCCAGACACTCGAAGTGAACTTCCCTTGCAAAAGTGTAGTCCACGGTGGCGGCGGCAAATCGGTGCCATAACTCTCACTGGTCAATCGTTCTGTTCTGTGCGCTGCCTGTCCTGCGCTTCTGGTTCGCGACTCTGTGGTGGTATTCTGTGGGTCGGCTCTCTACCGGTGCGCCGCGTGTGCCTGCTTCCGGTTCCTCTTCTTCCGGCCCAAAAAAAGGAGTTGCAACAGCGTGTTGTGTTCCAGCAACACGCCGCTCTGATCGGCGGCCCGAACGCAACCAGCTGTCCCGTCTGCCACAAACTCTTCCTCGGTGGCGAAGCTCTCATGGAGCACATGAAGCACACCCACAAGGATCCGAATGCCTCCGGCGTTGCCAGTAAGTATCTACGATAATCGAGAGAGAGCAGCCTCGATCTCGTCCGTCTCATTCTTTCTTTCTCCTTGCGCTTCTCTCCTGTGATCTCTGTGCGGGGAAGCACACACCTGTTCTGTTTGCGCACTAACACACTCCACCGACTAACGCACGATCATCGACGCGGCGATCGAACCTTTTTGATGCTTGGTCCGGGTCACGTCACCAGGAGGAACCGTGTCGGACGTACCGAGAGAAAGAAGTACCATCGAAATTACGCGTCGAGTCTCTGTAGAACGGTCGGTTCCTCCTGGTGGTCTGTAACTTTCGCTGGGTATTCCTACAGCCTAACACCAGCTAACGAGGGTATCTCGCGCGAGGATTCCTTCAAGGAGAAAGAAAGAACGGAGATGGACGTAACGAGGGTGCCTTAATTGCGAGTAAGTGTAGAAGCGAGAGAGAGAGTGAGAGAGAGAGAAAGGGTGAGAGAGAGAGGGGGAGAGAAAAAGCGAGTGAGAGAGAGATTGAACGACCGCTCTTCGAACACGAGGGGTGGTTCGTCCTTAGTCTTTAAGTACGTTTCACATCCCCCCACCTAAGAACTTGCTTTGGCGCGGGCGATATGCACACATTGTCCTGTCACTTCTTCGTACTGTTTCGCTGAACGGGAAAAGGGGGTGTAGCACTTAGCGCACTCACCGACTAATACTTTGCGTATATACTACTCGCTAATATAAAACCGGTGCTTCAAAGGGTGTCTCGTTCGACTTTTGTGCGTGTTCTGTTAAGTGTGTGGGCATATACGTAGATAGACGTACAGAGAAGAAGAACGATCGACAAACGCGCGGACGCGCCAATGAATAAGAACCAAGTACAGAATCTCTTAATGAATACCGCGTGCCGTTTTCTTGAAACGCGTCGTCTCGTTTCCTCCATCGTTTTCCCAAGTAACACGTGAAACGGTGCCAGTATCGACCTGGTGTATTCACGGAGTAGTGCGAGAAAAAGCCGAAAGAAAACAGAGGCACGTGTAAGTCAAACACACCGTATTCTTTTCGACAAATCGAACGCATCGAACGTGATACACGCTTCTTTTCCATCGTCCATCGACCGAGAGAAACCGAGAGACGCACCGGACAGCGGCGGAAAATAAAAAGGCGAGGAAAAGAGAGGGGAGCGAACGAGGGGGAGGAAATAAACGACTAACTAACTAAAATAGAGAATAACTATAATAAAAAAATAAAAAAAAAAGAGTGCGAGTGAACGAGAAAGAGAGATTCGTCGTCGAACTTTTCTTTGTGCGTCTATAAGCGTGCATGCGCGCGTACGTGCGTGTGCATCTTAGTTTTTGGGCCGACGACCTCGCTCGTGAAAGGGAGCCAGCAACGGCAGCGGTGCGTCCGAGGTCAGTGCTCTCCTGGTCCTCGGCTATCCGTGTCTGCAAGGATTCTCCCTTCGCCTTCGAGGTCGACCGGAATGTCGACGTACGTACGCGCCTATGTACACGCGAATGCGTGAGAAATAAGGTGGAGGAGGAGAGGAGGTGGAGGATGAAGATGATGCTTATGATGATGGTGATGAAAAAAAAAAATAAATAAATAAATAAATAAATAAGAAAAGAACGAAGAAGGATGATAATGATATGATATGGTGATGACGATGGTGATGATAATGATAATGAGATGATGATTATGATGAGATGATGATGAGATGATGATGATGATGGTGGTGATGATGATGATGATGATGGAGGAGGTGGCTTTCGTTCCTTGGGAAGCTTTATCCTGCTTAGCATTGACCTTGAAATTGTGTCGCCCTATTGTTCCCTCCGCTGACTGCACAACCTCCGTTGCCGGGGTTTACCTAGCGAAGCGAAGGACCGCCAACCACCCGTGCCCAGTGTGCGGAAAACACTACGTCAACGAGGGTAGTCTTAGGAAACACCTGGCCTGCCATCCTGAGACCAGTCAACTGAGCACAAGCCTCAGGATGTGGCCGTGCTCTGTGTGCCAAGCCGTCTTCACTCATGAGAGCGGTAAGTATGTTCTTCTTCCTGAACCGGTACCTCGTATCGACGATGCAATATAATACAGTACTTTCGTTTCAACGCGTATCGCGACATCATCGTTCCTTTTCGTTCTCATCCGATTATCGAACGTTCGCTCGCTCTGTATAAATGTAAGCCTGTAAAACACATCGTCGTCGCTCTATCGAAACCGCTTCTGCTTTGCTGTTAAGGTTTGTTGAGTCACATGGAGCACATGAGAATGGACCCGAAACATCAGTTCGCCGCGCAGTACGTTTTAAGCCGTGCGGCCGCCGAGAGGCGGGAGAGAGAAACCCTCGCGATTTCGAGTTTAGGTATGGAATGTTCGTATAATCAGTAACCTAATCACACGATTCGCTCACGGAAGAGGAGAACGATGATAACGATACACACGATTATGGTGTCCAGGTGCGGGATTGGGTGTGTTAGGAAGCCAATCCGGCGGACCTCAAAATTTGCAACAACCACCCATGTGTCCATCGCCGTCGGCTCACTCGGACAGCAGCAGCGGAAACGGAAGACTATCCTCGGCCGGTAGTGAACCTGGTACGCTCCGATCTTGTTCCTCGTCTTCTTGCAAATGGTCGTCTGGATTAATCGTTAGAGTGTCGTGACTATATACATGCATATACCTTAGAGAGTTAACCTATTCTTTCGTACCGCACGTTCGCTGAAAAATATGTATCATGGGACTACACGCACTTTTCTAAGTGCCCAAGCTTCGCTACGCAACGAGTTATTGTAGTAAACATTATTATTACACTTGATATCTGAGCAAAATAAAGCATCTACGAATTGTTGTGTGGGTAATTTCGTCATACGAACGCTCGGCTCGCTCCGTTTTATACTTCTTCTGACAATATATATACTCTGTCGAACACCGGCAATCGATTAGATCATAGTACGTAGCGCAATTTACACTCGCCGCCTTACGAGGCCCGTCCGTCGAGTATACTAACGAGAGCAGACTTTTGCGCAGGTACCGGGCTGCTCAACAACAACAATAACAACAACAACAACAACATGGCGTCGCCGGGGCCCAGTGGCAACAAGCTCAGCGAGATGCTTCGAGCGGGAAGTCAACCGGGTTCCGCGCAACAGTACCACGACGAGATGCAATCGCAACAACAACGCATGGCAGTGATGGCCGCCGCCGTGTCAGCGGGTAAGACTCACGACGCTTTGACTTTTCTCGCTTTTCCCAGACGCGAGGCGCCGCGTCGCTCGCGATGGTCCCGCAAGGACGCTCGATACCACTTATCGAGTCGCGCGGGACGTTCTCCGAGCCGACAGATACCGTCGATTCGTTCCAATTATTCTCGATAAAGTTTGATTTACAATTCTGTTTTTTTCGGCCAAGATTCTTCTTATCTGCTGACCGTAGTGCGCGCGATCTGAAATCGCAAATAAATCGATCGACGTTCGTCCGTCAATGCGGACCAGATAACGCGAGCTTGCTCGAGCCATCAAGAACGCCACGGTGCGCGAAGGTAGATAAGATGAAATATGTATGTGATTGGCGATCGACAGGTTTGCAAAATTCGGTGTCGCCGAATCTGTCGCCGGTGGACATGGCGTCCCTGGCGGCGGCAATGAGGATGGGAAACAACGGTGACATGAGCGGTGGCGCGCAAGGATCGACGGGACCGCAACAGCAAGGAGTTCAAGCAACCGGACCGGAACAGGCCCTGAGGATGCACCAGGCGGAAGCCTTGCTGCGCTCTCAGGCCGAAGCCGCGCTCAGACTGGCTGTAAGTTTATTTTCCCTCGCCCCCAACGAACCCGACCGTTCGCGAAACGACCCATGACCGATCGTGCAAGACGTCCGGAGTCAATTTTCCATGCGTTTCGTGTGTCAGGTATCGCAGGCAGCAGCGGCGGCGGCGAGCTCCGCGGTCGGCGGAGACGTGAGACATCACTTAGGACAGCATAACGGAGGTAGCACTTCCGGAATGCCTGGACATCATACGAACCAACAGATGTCCCAGCAGGATACCTTGTCGCCGGACCTCGGTGAGTTTTCTCGTCGAAATCTCTCCCATGAAAAAATCTCGAGCGACAGTTTGGTTGACAGACTTTGGTACGTTTGTCGCTTCAGGGGAAGCGCTGCGATTGCAAGAGCAGCGGTTAGAACAGGCCCTGAGGCTTCACGGCGATCCCCGCGCCTTGAGTTTCACTCTCCAGCACGTGGTCAACCAGCAGAACAATCAGCAACCATGAAAGTTCAGTTACTACTGAGACGAGTGGACCCCTTGGACGTCGGAGCAGACGAGCCTGCAGCAGCAAGCTGAACGCCTCAATCAACAATCCCTTCAAACCACCGAGCGTCCAGCATCGATCAATGATCAGCAGCAAGCTTCGTCCAGCATCGGTCTTCATCACCATCAGCAGGAGCAGCAGCAGCAGCAGCAGCAGCAGCAACAGCAGCCGCAGCCGCAGCAGCAGCATCCTGAAGACCGCGGCGTCAAGAGGAAAGCCGACGAAATGATCGGTAACTCTGACAGCGTCTAAGAGAGCCACGTACACGGACGATAAACCAAACGATTTGCGTTTATCGTCTTCTGCGTCGGTTCGAACACAGGCGTCCAAGTGTGGTCATCCGCGAAATCACTAATGTCTCAGCAGTAAAAACGAATTATTCTAAAGGGGAGGCCTGGAGGGTTCTCCTCGAGGTCTCCCCGTCCCGAGAAGATTCTGTCTTCGCTCGGTCGAACGAATCGACCGATCCAACCCTAAAACTCTTCTCTCTCTCTGGAGCAGAGAGGGAGAGAGGATGAACGTCATACGTATCTAGAAATCCGTTAGACGGTGTGTGACGAGGGCCGCGGTGGCAATGCTCTTCTATCACGCGCGATTTATCGCGACGATCACGTTGTTCCTACTTCGGTCCTGATTCAGAGTTCCTAGAACGACGGTGGTCGCCGATCGAGAGGACCCTCGATCCCGTGGATCCGTACCGAGGCGATTTCGAGCCAAATTTCGACCGCGATCGACGGTCATCTCCTTCGAGCGACGTCTTTTTAACTCGTCGAGTCGCTCTTTCAGAATTCTCAGGACGCGTTGTCACCGTCGCCGCCCGGAGTCACCCCTGAGACGTGCCATAATATTATTCGATGAAACTGCTAACTGACGCGACCCTGGCCGTCCCCGCACGCCCCCGCGCCGAGGGGATGGTTCGCGGGGTCGCACGGTACTATGGTTTTTTTAGTACAAGAGCCGAAAACGTGGACCGTGCGTTGCTGGGACGATGGCTCTACGAGCCGGTGAACCTTGGCCGCCGGTCCAGGCTCAACAAACTAAACTATATATATATATATTATACATACCTACAAAACCAATTTAAGGTTCCCTTAAACTTAGCTCCCGTAACTTCTAAGGCAAACACGCGTCTGAGATGTGCGTAAACGCGGTCTAGGTGGATCGACTAATCTTCGTACGTTCATTAATTGATATACGTACCGCATCCCCTTCCCGTTTATCGTCGAACGCGGACACAAATTAACGATAAGATGGACGGTCTGATCCGCGATCGTGCGGCACGACGAACCGTAGCGTCGTTCGCCGCCGATATTACATTAGTGATACATGTACACAGAGAGAAAGATACACGAATCCCCCAAATCACACTACATTACGGTAATATACACACGAGATACACTTGTACACACTTACACGCGAAACCTACTCGACGTAAGAATAGAATGCGCGCAACTTGTGCTGGTCGGCAGCACGAAAACTATTAGCTCGTAAGCGGACAAACAAAATATAATTATTACAAACAGTTATATTATATATATTATATATACATACAGAGAGTCTGGAGTGTATGATGGATAAGAAAACGAAAAGGGGGTCAAAGAGAGAGAGAGAGAGTGAGTGGGAGAGATAGGCCATGGAAAGGCCGGCCCCCGTTCTACACGTGCACATTTTCAAAGAATCGTCAAGAGTGTACGAGGCATTTTTCGTGAGAGAAGCAAATAAGAAAATAATAAATAATATCGAGCACGCCTGACAGAAAAAGATGACGATGAAGAAGATGAAGAAAATGCAAATGAAGAGAGAAAGAGATAAATAAAAAACTAAATGCTAAATATTATATATATTATATATATATAAATATTATAAATAATAAATATAGGGTCTATGAGACTAGGATAAATTAGGCGAAAGAGAAATTGAAGCGTGTATGAGGCGCGTGCCCGGCCAGCGGTACACGATCCCAAGAAACGTCGTCGAGAGAGAGAGAGTGATCGGAACACGAAGAACGAGGAGCGTGGGGAGGAAAAACGAGATCACACACGACCGAGAGGGAGAGAAAAAGAAAGAATGGGAGAGAACGTGCAAAAGATTTAGTGAATGAAGCAACGACGACCTTGGGATTGTCCTGTACGCGGACGGGCAGGCGATTGTGCGAACGAGAATCTGCGCGAAAGGGAATGCTTCGTGAGCATCAAGGAAGAGAGAATGCGAGAGTGGAGCGATTGAAGATTTTAGAGTGGCGTGCTTCAGGTAATCTGAGGTCCTGTGATCGTTATAAGCGAAATATTTTTTTATTTCCGGGTATATATCTGAACGCGTAAAAATACTTGCGTCGTTTCGAACTTTTACTTGCAATATACCGTTACGTTCTCGCAATACTTAGAAAGAAGAAGAAGAAGGAGAAGCAGAAGAACAGAGGTGGATCGATTTAAAAATACGAAGATGAGGATGACGAGGGAGAGGAGAAGAAGAGGAAGAATATAGAAAGTCCGTAGGTTTTTTCACCGTGGAGCCAACTTTTTAGAGACTCGGGCCAGCCCCTTTAACCCCTAAAAATACCTCTTTGTGATACCCCATCAATCTCGACCCCGACACATCGTTCCCCTTTCTCCTGACCTTTTATAAAACCTTCCTGGATAGTCCGTACTTTCGATGGGGTTTCTTTCGACGAGACCAGACGAGATGAAACGAAACGTTGACCATTTACGCGCTTCTCTCTTGGACGCTCTTTTGGCCAAGAACATAAAACCGAAACGGACGGTTCTCTTCGAAACTCAAAGGCGGTCCAAAAAGAAATGGAACAAAAAGAAACATGGCCAGCAAAAGTATCATTAAGGAAAAAAACGAAAAAAGAAACGGAAAACAGACACCTACGACACATTCGATTTCTTCGTTTCTTCGACTGGCAATCGCGGACTGAAGAGTGCGGAAATGAATGGTAGCGTGCCGAATTTTTTCTTCCCCATGACATCGTACGTCGCGTCGACCGCGTTGTTGTTGTTGTTGTTGTTCCCCTTCGGAGATTCTCGACGAGACTTTTCGTTCGGCTCGTACGAACTTCCCCCGTTCCTCCATCCTTTCTTTCGTTCCTCGAATCTGAACAACACGTCGCTTCTTTCACGGTTTCCCTGATTCTGTCCCGGGATCTGATCGACCAAATTCTCATCCATCGTTTCGACGTCAAAAACCGTTCGAGTCTACGCAGATACGTTTCGAGATCAAAAAGAACCCCCGTTTCATTCCGCGAGAGAAACAGAAAATCCGCAGACCCCATTGTATCCTAACTTCTCCGTTCCTCTTCAGGGGATCCCTGTTTCTACCCCATTGTTCGCCAATTACGAAAGTAGCCTAACGTCGTCATCTTCGTTGAACGTAAAAGACACGCGCCGAGAAGCCGCCGGGTAGCCAGGCTCTTTCACCATCCGGAACGAGAGAAGAAAAGATTGCTAAAGGATTCATCGTCAAAGCTACATTTAACGATTGCACTCGCCTAGCGACCGGAACTCGAACGACCGGCCCACCCGCATCGAGTCGCATTTTATCCAGGACGAACCGTTCGAAGACAACGAATCGTTTTACCAAAACTTTAGTTCGATGTTCGAGTCAAACCTCTCTTCTTTCGAAGTCGAATGCAACGCGGTGGCGAGAAACGCAGGAAATCAAATTTTCGAGTTCGAAAAAAGACAAAGCACGGGGAGTCGCGTTCGAGTTCTGCTCGCGTACGTTGGTCGATCATTGGTCGTTCTTATTATAACAAGTTTTTGCGTTACAGGGCGTTTTTTCCTCGGATTAAGTAGTATGTAAATACACCTTGATATCACAAGCATAAACTGAGAATTTACTGGTAAACTTAAATCAAGTACATAATGCGAAATAGGGTTAGTTTCTATGTAAATACCTAAAGCTGGACGAGTGCATACACCTCGTTCACGCAACCAACGATAATCGTTTTTATCGAACCAGTGCTTCTGTTCGTCATCGGTGCACGCCCTGTCGTTGGCGATCGCCCTTATACAACTCATTTCTGTACGGCGTCGTCCGATCTCTCGAGACGACCGTACCCATCAAGCAGTATTGGGTTTCCATCCGATGGAACTTGCATAAGGGCGTTCTCCAAAACGGGCGTCGCTGATCGGGAAATTTTTTTTTCTCGACACTGATACACACCTACACGACTACACAGACACGCTCACATACACAGCATTGCGATGGATTGTACAGCTACGATAGGATAGATAAGTAAGCCTAAACACAATTCTTCACACACTCGCACCACCGGCACCGACTAGCCTCCAAATTAGGACAGGGACCAAAAGTTTGGCGATCACTAACAATTTTCCGATGTTTTTTCGAGACCTTTTCGTTTACGTTCCGAAGGTATTCGTAGGAGAACGCGTAGGCCGGAGACGCACGCATCGTCCTGTACCGTTCGACGAGGTCAAAGTTTGTTCTGAAGGTTCAGGTATCCGGCGCGAACGATTCGTTTGTTTCGGTAAAAGAGGTGCGGCGCGATTATCGAACTCGAAATTCGTTGGAAAACGCAGCAATTCGGAGGGAAGTAGAACGAGACGTTTAAAGTCGGACGGATTCATTCTCGAGCAGGCTGTTCAAAAACTTTCGTTTAGGAGGAGTGGTGCGTTCGAAAGAGACGGAACGAATGAGCGAGTAACTGTGCAATTAGGCAAACGTATCAGGCATATTCGATTCACACGCGCAACAAAAACAAAGGAAAAGCAAAAGGAATGCAAAGCACAAAGATGAGAAAGGCTTCCAGAATGGAAAACGTGCGGGAAATCTTCTTTCCAAAACAAACGAAGAGGCAAAAGATTTTTCTACGGTCCCTCGACAAAAGAAAGCAAAAATTCATCAAAAAACAAATGGTGCACGAAAAAATATATATATAGGAGCGGAGGAGATACGAAAAAAAAGAAGTTTTAAAGAAGCAACAGCATCACCCACTTTTCACCATCACTTATCGCCATTATCAGCAACAAACAAAGCAAAAAAATGCAAAAAAATTTTTAACAACAACAACAATACAATTATAAACACAACCACCAGCACAACGTCGAGATCCTTCATGACGGCGATGGCGCTAATGCACGACGGTCATGAAACGATTCCGAGACGACAGCTTTTCACCGGTGCATCCTGCCGTGCGCCGAGGGTTGCTTTTTATCAAAGGGAAAAATCCAAAACGGAAGCGAAACTACCTAAAATCGGTGGAAGAAGAACGGGGCAGCCGAGACAACTGCCCGCGCGACCAGGATGAATTCCCGAGGCGCCGGCCCGTGCCCCGCGAACGTGTACCATAATTAATTAAAAAATTAAACGAAACACACAAGCAAGTTACAATAGCTCTAGTAGTGTATGTTCTGTAATCGAAGAATGATAAGCGAAGATAACGAAGTAAATAAATAAATAAAAAAAAGTTGGCGTGCGCGCCAGCGATGACGCGCCGGCAAAGAAAAAGCACAAAAAAATAATTTACAAATATATTGATTTACATATGCCCGTAACTCGTAAGCGGGCCGGTGGCGCAGCGCGTCTACCTTCGCCGGATTTTCAGCGAGCAACGCGCATCGGGACCGAACCGAGAAACTTGAAGAGACGCGAACGAAGCGTGCAGAAGTCCCGAGCGTCGAACATTCACGTGAAATCACGCCGACGAGCGCGTGTCCGCGACCCGCGATCGGTGCCGAAGAGACAAGAGAAGAGAACTCGTCGTCGTCCGTGAAAGCTCGATCGACGTGCGATCGAGCGGAAGCTGAAGAGGACACGGAAGAAGCAACGACGACGGCGACGACGACGGCGGCGAGTGGCGAGCGGGCAGCGTAAACGTTGCGAGGAAACGTTTGCTGGTGAACGAAGAAAAATCTGGTAGCAGAGGGGAGCACGCAGCCTGCTAAACCAGCCCTTACCCATAATCTTAATCTCTTTCATGTAAATTTGCTAAATGTTTAAATAATCTAAAAAATGCCATAGCCCGGATGCGCTGGTGTATACTCCCAGCGCATACACACTCACAAATACGACTCGACCTCACGAATAAAACGCAAAATCCGCGTCGTCGACCCTCTCGGGGATCGCGGCCGGTGGAATTGGTATTCTCGCCAAGGAGCAAACAGTTCACAGACAAGCACAGACAAGCACAAACACAGAAGAAGACAAGGCCGGGACGGGGGCGCGTGTCGCCGCGAGGGAGAAAAACGCACGCGGAACGGCCGCGACGCCCGTCTCGGTTCCCAATACACGATACAAAGTAAAGTTGCCCTGGATCTCGAGCGTGCAACCCCGTGCGCTCGTACACACCTCAATACACAGGCGCGCGCGCGCGCGTGCTTCCTCGCGAACACTCGCGCGTCCGCCTACACACTCGTGCGTTCCACGCACGCACCCACACATACATCTTACACACCCTTTACACACTCTTATACACTTAATTACACACGCTACGGATATGTAAAGCCAATTGATTTTGTAAATTGTCGTAAAAAAACGAGCGAACTTTCAACGAGAAACCAGAACAGATTCGGCCTTCACGTATCTTTCGTAACGAGCGTTTAACTGAATATTCGTGATTGCGGAGAAACGGTGACCACCGATCCGTTTGAGAAGTTTGGCTTTTCAAGCGGAGAGGAATCGTTTCGAGCGTCAGTCAACGAGAATTCACGGTAACATTCGACATTCAAAAGCCAGTAAAAACAATTGATCGAAAAAAAAAGCAAACGAAACGTAAGTTAAAAAGAAAAGAACGAGCAAAATTCGCGGCCTTTGGCATACGTTTGGATGCAGAACCGATGATGAATCGACGCTCGCGTCTCGACGCGACCGTCACCACTTGCATCCCGGACTTGACGCCAACATAACCCGGAAGTGACGCGACATGCTCTTCGTCGAAGGATGTCCAAAGAGCGCGCGGGCAGGCTGCGAGGTGATACGGTGAGGAACAACGACGCAGAAGATACTTGCTCGTATACGTCCGGAGAAGAGAAGGAGGAAAAGGACGCGATGAGATCGCACCTCGACGGCTCGTTTCGAACGAGTCGCGCGGCCTGCCCGACGCGAAATAGAAACCAACGTAAAATATCCATCATAGCAATGTAGCAGCGGCATTAGGAGAGCCGTTGTTCGAATTCGCGGCTTTACAAGCAAAAACCGTTGATTTGTTTTCGATCGGGTTTTAATTTTTTAATGAAATAATCTCACGACGAATATACCACGTACGGTCGCGCGCTGTGTCGACTCGATTCGACCCGACCCGACTCCGTTCGGGTCGCGAATCACGATGGGGCAAAGAGACGCGTACGTGTATATTCGTGACAGTGTGTATCGTAAGTGCGCAGCATATGATAAAACCGACAGTCTAGCAGTGCGAGCGCCTCGGCGGCATTCGCGTCTTCACGCGGTGTCCCTGACCGAGCCTCCGTGATTAAAAACCGGAATAAGTTGTTTCAATGTCCACTATAGAAATGAAGAGGCATAGCTGGTAAGGCGGTGGGTTTGCGTTCGCCGTTCGCCGTTCGCCAATCATTTGGTTCGGCTTCTTACGCTAAAGATCGTTCGAAGCCAGCGGACTATCATCACACGCTGTACCAAATAAATATCGAGGCTGCGCTAACATCCCCGGAGTTCAGAGGACGACAATCTCTAACGTTCTTTTCCGAACGCTTGATCAACTCCAAAATCATCGTTTCGGCTAGTCAAAAAGTATAACAGACAAGTTTTAACCGACCGATTCGACAAAATTCTTAGTCTCGACCATTGAAAGAAATTTCGGCTCAAAATTCTGTGAAAATCCATAGAAATTACCGCATCGATCGTTGACGATCTTCAGGCACTTTGGCGAACGCGTTAGGACGAAAACGGCTGCAAAAGGAAAGACGAAAAGGAAATGCTGAAACTCAAGCAGAGTAGTAACGTGCCGTGAATTTGATCGATCGAAATATACATGTCAATCGGTTAAACAGTCGGCGGCGACGAACGTGCGCGAGCCCACCGCGCTGGCTCGTCGTTGAAATCCGACGGATCTTCGGGATCGATCGGCTTTCGCGACGAGTCGACACTCTTTTCAAAATATTCTCCAAATCTTTATTTATGGGAATGTGTTTCCGTTAACCTGACCCATTTGTCGGCCCCCCGTATGCGTATCCGAGGTGAAACACCGAGTCCAAAGATTTATCATTGGAAGCCAAAGACTCGTAAAGTTCGTCGAGCACGACATCGGTCATCGAACGATCGCAAAATAAGATAACCGTGGTAAAGAAATTACAGGTTGATCCGAAGAGGAAAAATGATATCAAATTCAATTTAAAAAAAGGAAATGAAACGATGAAGACGACAGTCCGTTTAGTGGGTGCCTTCGTCAGGGTTTTCCGTTACAGTTAAACAACCGTTCTCAAGTATAACTCACAACTAGTAGTACTATGGTAGATCAGTTATTACAGTGTACCGCAGTAAACAGTTAACTAAGTAAGTATACAGGAAGCACGTGGTCTTTTTCAGTGTTTACAGTCTCGTCGTACACTACCGCCGATCGCGTAGTGGAACGACCGGATGTACCGGATTCATTTCTTACGCAGTTTCCTTCATCCTTTGAACTTCCCAATCAATCTTGAATCATGCGACTTCGCAGACTTTAGACGGTCCAAAATTTCGATCTTTCGAATCGGACGAGCGGCCAATACGAAACGAACGAACCAAAATCAGTAAAAATTCTCCTTGAAAAAAATGGAACTCTCCTTCCCTATCTACCGATTCGGCCGCCGTTCGTACCCCGATTCCCGTCCCAGTCAGTATTTAACACAGAATAAATATTCTAATAAGTGTACTAAGTGTCCGTAGTTTAGGCAACGTGTACGTTGTATACTCCGAGTAGGTGAGAGAGAAAGATATGGAGAGAGCGAGAGCGCGAGAGGGAGACGATTGCACGGTGGAGTCACATATTTAAACTAACAGATAATAATTAATTAATTACAGTACCGTAACCATTTGTCAAGTCAAGTTAATTAACAGTTAACCGTAACGCATACACGCATAATTATTAATTAAACGTACTCGATTCTATGTAAGGACAGGTATCGCGACCGCAGCCAGCGTCGCGTTTATTCGATAAATCGCGGAGGCACTCACTACGGAAACGAAACGAAGGACCAAGGGACTCGGATGCGGATCGGAGGGTGCTTGAACGGGCGTCGCGACGCGATGCGACCGCGTCTTCGTCAACGATCCTGAGGAAATCTCGATGGAACGCGACGCGAAGCGACTCGCGTTCAAGTTTCCCCCGTTTTTCATTAGACTTTCAAGTGAAGCGTTCAGTTGTTTCACTTATGACGTTGCTTTCAACACAATACAAAATACCCTGCCACCCATCCCTACAGATCAACCCACCCACCGTATCCTCATCCCACGGGTAATCCTCTCAAAGCCCACCCCCACAGTTTCACGTGTACGCATTGTTTCCAATTTGTTCGCGATGTCTCAATTATGGGTTTCACGCGCGTCCGCGCCAATCGTTTCCTCCGTCCTCGATTTCGCATCTGACCGTTGTCCGGATCAAACCACCACTACGATTTACCGTTTACTCGGGTACGAACGATCCACGCCTCGACCATACAATTTTTACAATTCTCGGAGATCAACGAAACATCGTGGACGTTCGACTTGGATGGAGGAGCGATTGTCGTCGAGCGCCAAAAAAAAAAAAAGGCAAAGAGTTAAGTTTCACGTTTCAGACGATTTACGTGCAGTTAGTTACCAAGTAACACACAGCGCAGATTATGGTTCATTTTTGCCGCTCGTTTTCGTCGCGTTTCTATCGTCTCCGGCGAAGAGAACATCCATATCCATGCGGTGGTAAAACAATCTAGTACGATGCGACGAAAATGTGCGTGCACAGGTTTAATGGTATCGATTGAGTTTGGTCGAAGTCCCCTTTTGGGCAAATTATACCGACGCACTTCCGGTTCCGCGGGCCCTCCTAAATTCACACAAAGGGTGAGAGAAAGAAAGCAAGGGAGAGAGAAAGAGAGCCTCCATTCGTCCCGATCTTCCATTCGACATTCAATTCTAGTCAAAAAAGGGTACAAAGCCTGGTCGAGTTCGCTCGTAAGGCAAAATCGGTACTTATTAAGCGTGATGAAACAAAACGGAGAAAAACGAAAGAGTCGAATCGAAATCGACCGGTGTACGAGGCTCGCGGAGGGAATAACGAATTGGCGTGGGAGGGGAAAATTGGGAGAAAATAGAGAAGATCGAGGACGAATCCCGGGAAAAATGGGCCAGCGGGACCGTACACGAGAAAATATCCGCGTTGTTGACAAAACGTAGCCTCTTTTCGTTCTATCAAAAAAGTCGACCAAAATCCGGTCGACCCTTGTATGAGCAAAAAACGACACACCTTTCAAAAATCGTAAAAAAATGGATGTACGGTGCGAATGAATCTTTCGAAAGCTTCGATGATATATTGTTGTTGTTCCGTCGAGTTTCTTTTTTCACTTTGTAAAATGCCTGCCCATCCACGCTTTCTGGCGAGGGCGCCGGTCGGATCCTCCCTCGCGTTTCATTCTTTCTACATATAAAATTAAGATTCGATAACGAAAACGTAGAAGAAGCAGAACAAAGGCCAAAGAAAAAATTTCAGTGATCGAGAAACTCGAGGAGAGGATTCGTCGAGCGACCCGAGCATTTCGATACCGCGGTTAATCTACTATTATTATTATTATTACTACTATTATCATTACTGCTATTATTATTGCTATTAGTTTTTAATGATTAGTTGTTTATTATGAAAATTGCTAGAGGGCAATTGAAGGCGTATTTTTTAGAGAGAGACAGAGACGAGAGAAAGAGCAAAAGGGCTCGGTTCAAGTTCGCTCGAATCATCCAAAAGCCATAATTGCGTTATCAAAAACGATTACGATCTTCGAAAAGAAGCGAATCGACGAAGAATCGGCAGTAAAAAGAGTAGCAGAGAGCCACGTTTCGAGATTCTCCTTTTTTTTCTGTTTAGTCTTTTCCCTTTTATCCTTTTTTTTATATATATATATATAAATATATATATACTTGTATGTATACACCAACACGAAACATATAGATTATATATATATATAGTTATACTCGTTAAAATATATTATATATTATTTGTATACTTATTTATACAGAAAGCGAAGCCGGTACGTAAATGTTGAACGTAGAAGGAGAGCGCGTTTTAAACGACTGTCAAGTTCTCGGTCCCGTTTCTTTTTTTTTGCTGTTCTGTTCACGATTAGTTACGTTGTATGTAAAGAAAGATAAAAACAATTGTTTTCGGTGTCTTCCCTTTATTTTTAATTTGTACGCGTAACATCACGCACACGACTGAGAGATATGCGTCAGACACTCGCGTCGTTTTCGTTAAGCTTTACACGACTATTCTATTCTTAGAATTTTATATCGTGAAAGAAAATCCTCGCTTTTTTCCTTTTTTTAATGAAAAAATCGCGCGCGTTGGTCGATCGAGGAGTCGGACAAAATCATATTCGCGTTACACGTTCCTCTTTGTCCCTTTTATGTATACCATTTATATCCTCGTTCGAGTTCGAAGAGTGCACGCCGGATGGAACGGGATTCCGAAGGCAACGTCTCAGCCCTTATTCTTCTCTTTGGAATTCGAAATCGGGCCGATGTTTCGTCCATCGTGTCTCGCGGATGAAAAAATCTTCAGGGGGACGCGACAAGAAACTCCATTGCCATTCACGGAACACCTTTTCGTTCGTGCTCTAGATCGAGAATCGTTTGGTTCGTCCGGATGAAGAAGAAAGAAAAAAAGAACACGTTCACCCGTGCACTCTTCAATCGCACTTCGCAACGTTTATATTCACCGATCGCCGCGTCGCGAATAAAAAATGCATAGAAAGAGAGACGGATCCTCTCGTGTCGCGTGTGGTCTCGGTTCGAGTTCCGGTTTAGAGGGAGGGCCGCAAAGTTGTCGAGAAAAGAATGGAGAATTCTCAAGGGGTCGCGTCGCTCGGTGAATATAACCGCGTCGAATTATGTTTGCTAGTCAGAATTGGTTAAAAACGAAGGATAAAGCAACAAGCTAGGGATTTTACGATTAGTTACTGCCTATTAATTAATCGATTTATCGTGTAATTAGTGTTTTGTAGCGTGAAACGTATACAAAACTACGGTTCTTTAGTTACTATTCACGTAGAAATGGCGCGCCGGGACGCCGGTTTTATGCAAATCTATTGCGGTTTATCGTTCGTACGCGTCGAATCCATTTAGTTCGAGCATCGCTACTGAAACCTACGACTTCCGTAACCGGTTCATTTTCCTTCTTTCATATTTTTAACATCTCCAAGATAGACAAACCGTTCGATTCTAGTGTTGTTCCGACTATAGTAACCGGTGTACCGCAGACACTATTTTTTTCACTACTACTATTACCGCTACCGCTGTCGTTAGGAGACACGATAGTTCATCATTTTTATTATTCATACTATTTAGTTATCGCTACTGTCTTTATTATTATGTTTTAGTTATTATTAGTTCTTATCACAGTCATCATCACGCAACAAATGCACATCGAAATCATCATCGAGACACGCACACATATGTACACAGACACACAGACACGTTAAGTTCAACTTGTCCGCTTGTTTTCGTGGCAGTCTGACCATCGTTGGTATCTTTCCCTTTCTTTTAGATTAAGAATTATTTTCTCTGATAACAAGTGGTTCCTTGAGACGTCGAGGTTCGCTATCGACGACTATCGCGACTATCCGGTATCCTGTCGATGGATCCCGGCGTTCATACAAATCTCTGAAATACGCTGACGATTGTCACACGAAATTTAGGACACGTGCATTTATTAAATATTATCGTTACCTATTATCGCCCTGTCGACGAGACGTCGGAAGCGCGAACGATTCGAAGCGGATACATCTCCGCGAAAAATCATGGAGAACCGTATGAGCCGATACGCTGCTGGAAATGAACAGAGTTTCGAGGAGCGGAGTAAAAACGATCGCGCTTCCAATCGTCCCCCGACGTTATCAGTTATCGCTACTAATTATCATTAGTTAACGCTATTGCTACTATTATCACTATGGATTAGTTATCGCTATCGATTCTTGATGCAAGCCTACTGTCGATCGGCGAGCTGGGTAACCGTTTCGATCGCTCCTCGTCTCTCCTCGCAATGAAACCGCTGCGCCGTGACGTACTGCTGCGCTCAAATCTCATCCTCGACGCGATTTGAACTCGATAAAAAAGTTAAGATCTGAAGTTGACCGGAAAACGATGAAGGATCGGCGATGATACGGGCAGCAGTTCGCACGGCGCGAGCTCGGAAACGCTACTGAAGCATCGAGACGAGGAGAAGCGTTGCGATTGAAAAATCTAGCGGGGAAAGGTCAACATCCGGAGTGCGATAACGAGCTTGAAGATTCAAAATTTCTTTGCGATTCGCGGGATCGCGCGGACGAACGAGGTCGACGGCCAACCTCGTCGACTCTTCTTCGTCCTGGTCGTCCCCGGGAAACACGATTCACTTTCGAAGAAGCCGTATATACACAAAGAATCCTCGAAGCGCCGCGTACGTTGTGAGCAGCGTTTAACACGTTCGAGTTTCGGAAATGGTCGACGCGCAAAAAAATGAAAAACGAAAAAAAAATATGTATGATAATAGCTGGAAGAAGAAAAAATAAGGAAAAGCGTAGCGAAGCTAGGAAAAAACGAATATCCTGAAAACAAGCGAAGAGAGAAATGACGTATAGAGTATGTAGAGAACGGGAAAGCAGAGAAATGTATCAGATGAAAAAAAAAAACAAGAAAAACGCGAAACGATACGTCAAACCAGTCTCTTTCGGTTACGAGCGAGTTCCGCATTGTGTAGGATTTTCTCATTAATGGTTCTATGTATGGTGATACATGTGATGCAATATCTAGGAGAAAGAGCAACGTTTTCGATGATTGCGAGAAACGGTGAAATGTAACAAGCAGAAATTTTTCGAAATCGCGAGATAGCCTTTTCGCGTGACTCAATTCGAAGGAGCAACGTATCTGGGATCATGTGCGTTGCTCCTTGATTTTTTTTTTTGTAATTTACAATCGTTACACGTTCGTCAACGAGTGCTTCCGTGCGACGGAACAACTTCCGGGCACGCGTGGAAGAACAATTCGAAATTTGATCATCTTTTGCCGCGTGGGCAGTGTTCGATGAGATTACCTACTTTGGTATCGGGAATTGATCAGGACCGATTCAGCCGAGCGACTGGACAACGAAGTCCATTGAAAATGTTCATGGAGAGCTCCTCCGTTCGCATTCATGCTTGCACCGGACCTTTCTCAAACTCAGCGGCGCCAAGTTTTCATCGCGAGACGATCTCAAACGTATGGTGCGCGAATGGAAGAGCATCTTCAAAATCTATGAAAAATTTGTGTTGATCATGGCGAAAAAACTAAGTATCGTTTGTACTCGCGGGAGCTCTGTTTCACCGTAGTTTCCAACTGAAACAAACAAGTTTTCCGTGGAGCCAATGAAATTCGACGATCGTTCCTCGAACACGCGGCAGGACGCTCAAACATAATTTTGATACCTCGAGCGACGAAGGAAACTATTTGGAACACGGCTCCCCCGATTCTTCATTAGACATATCAAAAGCGATGTGACTCGACACCGTTTGTTAAACGACAAAAAATCAATTATTTTCAACTATTTAGGAATAAGGGAAAATATTGCTCGAAAGATGAAAAGCGTCGGACAAGGACGCGATTAAAATGCAGTGTTTCAGATACTTTCAAGTAGATACCATTGAACACTGCAGATCGGTGTTTCGCAAATCATAGTGTAATCGCGGGTGCAAAAAAGCAAACCAATGTTATGTATAAAACGTCTTTCGGGCTTCCTGTAGAGAGCACGGAGGATCGTTCGAGCGAAAGTTTCATGGGACGAGATCGGTTTCGCGTTGCGGAAAAACTTTGTTACCGGTGAATTTGCCATTTTTGCGAGACGTTCATGAATTTAGTATCGCGAGACCGATCGTCCGGCGCGTGGAACGGAATTCTTTCCGCGCGGAGAGAAAAGCGTTGAAAATGATGGAACAAAAGAAAAATTCTCCAGAGTCCCAAATTGAATTTTCGTGCGAACCGTCCTCGGTGGCAGAGCCGAGTCAGAAATTTCAAGCTGCTCGAAGCTCGAGCTTCGAGAGAGAAAGCTTGAAGAGGTTGCAGTCGAACGACTGTAAATATAATACATGACGTAGAGTAGAAAATTAAGCGCGAGTAACAAACAGTCACGGTGAAATTTTGTTCTGGTCGCGAGCGCCGTTGGAAGCTCGTCGATTCTGGAAGCACGCGATTGGCCAGCCAAAAATTCAAAGTCTTTTCGAAAAATCGAAGGCGAAAAAAGGCTGATGTATCGCGAAGGGCGATTGTCGCTGAAATTTTGTGTGAATGGAACGATCTGAGTGACCGATGAACAAAAATTATTAGCGTGAGAGAGTGCGCCTTTGAGTGAACAAATCTTAAGAGCGTGGAAAACTATGGATGAACGAGTGTGCGAGAATGAGTATACGAGACGGACGAGTGAGGGGGAGAGTTCGTGAGCGAATGAGAGCGTGAAAAACTAAACAAAATTTTACTACCAAGTGGACTAGAATCGCAACCGATGGGCATTATTAAGCGAAAATGAAATTTTCGGAGCGTTTTTTCGACGAAGAAAAGCGTCCAAAATTGTACCTATTTTCATTTTATAAATTATATATATATATGTATATGTATATGTATATGTATATGTATAGATATACGACGACCTAAACGATCATTATTGTGAGATGTAATGTGAGAAAGGGTGGAAAGAAGTTGAAGAAGATGAGAGATGAGGATGAAGAAGGAGAAAAAAAATTATTGTATCTATATTCGGAGGTGATCGATGATGTATTCGAGTCGTGATTATTATTATTATTATATATTATGATTATTGTGTATAGTTAAGGCGAAAATGGAATTTTAGACAAAATTATCGAACTCGAAGTATATAGGGAGCGAATATAGTGAGAGTAAGAGAGAGCAAGCGAGAGAACGAGAGAGAATGCGAGAGTTGAGAGAAATTTTTTTGTTTCTTTTGACGGTGATTGCACACTGTAATGTCGGCAGGTAAACAAAAGTCCCCCTCCCCTCGAGCGAGAAAACGAGAAAAATATAGAAAAACGAAATCATGGCCGAACGAAAGGGCGGAATGTTGAAGGATAGAAAGCACATGCGACAAAAAACGGAGTACAGCAAACAAAAAATAGATGCATTTCGGGACAATACAACAATAGCAGGCAATAGAGTTTGGGTTCGCAGGAATGATTTGTTTTTTTCCGGTAACGAGGCAGAGATTTTCGTCAAACGACTCGGTCCTTGTTTCTTTTGTACGACGACCAAAAAGAAAAAATGCAACAGAAAAATAGCTGATGATACAAAATCGAAATCGTTATATACACACACAAGCAAACTATATCTATATATAAAGATATACATATATGTATGTATGTACGCACGCATACGTACATCCCGTGCAAAAGAAAAATCAAACGCGAACGCGTACGCGATGTGCTTCCTCGTTCGTGACAATGCGGCCCGATCGAACATCCGTTTCCGACGAAATCCCCATCGATCGTTATGAGACACCCGGTTTTTAGTTGCACCCGATTTGCTCCAACCACCAACGAACTAACACACTGAACGAAATTCGAAAATCTTGAAAGGGCGCATTGTCGCGTTCCAGGACGAGCAGAGGAGGAGAGGCGACAGAGGAAAATAAAAAAGCTCAGGCAGAGTTAGAGTGAATTCGATTACAAAATAAAAAGTAAAAAACGCGTGGGACGAGCGCGACGAAATCGCGGAAACGAGACAGTATAGTTTACCCCGATCGCATTTACCCCGGATCGAACTTCGGTTTCCCCTCGCGATCGTAGGCGACTGTTATATCGATTTTCGACGCTCTCGGCACCGCGAAAATGTCCCTCGGTCGACGAATTTCGGACTCTAAACAATTTCACCTAAACGAATCCAACGTTTCGGCTATTCGGGGAATCCCTAGGATTCCATCAAAAACGATTCAATCTCGAGAACAATTGGCAATCGCACAAAATTCCGGAAAAAGTATGTCCGTTGACCGGAGGGGCCAAAATGTCCTAGCGCCTTCTGTTTTCACCGCAGCATATCCATTTTCCTCGTTAGCATTCCTAATTATTGCTTTTTACCCTACACCTTACACCTTCTCCCGAATCCTCAGCACCCACGTATCGTCATCCAACCCATCCATCCACCCCTGTACACCCCATATCTTCCACCAACTGCACACCACCTCACGTTTCCAATCCACCACCACCACCTCCACCTCCACCATCACCCCGAGTCCCTCCACTACCAACCCGATTAACCAATGTGAGTGAATGTGTCAACACGTGCTACAAAGATTTCAAAGAGGATGATAAGGCGGAAAATGCAAAAAAATCATAGGGAAAGCAAGCGTCGAGCAAACACACTACGACCCGGAGGAAGAAAAAAATCGATCGATCGGAAAAACGTACACACACACACATTCGTCGGACTGTGTAGGGACATTTTGCATCAATTGTGTAAAACACGAGACAGAGGGAGAAAGTGTGCGTGTGTGTGAGAGAACGAAAACGGAAAAAAAAAAGTCGAGAGAGAATGCGCGTGTGGAAGAGCGAGAGCGAGAGGTAAGAAGAGATTAAAAAAAAAGCGCGAGCGAGAAGTATAAGACGACGGAAGCTAAAAAAAACAAAATGTACGAACGAACAATTGATACTGTCTTCGTTTTTTAAGGTCGTTTCTCCGTTCGACACGCTACTATATGAATATTGACATTTGTCATTGGATTATTACAGACGACGATGAATTGTCATTATTATTACGAAACTATTACTATTATTACGACGTCGAATGATTATTATGATTATTATTATTATTATTATTAACATTTATTATTGACATTATTATCACGATTTATTATTGCGATGATGATTATTGCGATTATTACTATTGTCTTTATTATTATTATTATTATTATTATTATTAAAATTATTATTATTATTACGTGGTACAATAAAAATTTAATAAGCATCCGACGTGTGCAAGTCTCGTGACTACTATCATACCTCTCCTGCTCCAATAATTGGATTATCGCGAGACCGTACACAAAATAAACGAACAATTTTTCCGCTTGTCTTATCGTTTCCGATTTAACGGCATGTTGACCCCTGTTACGCACGAAAATAACGGTATCAACTATTCATATGGCTGCTATCGCGCAAGAAAATATCAATGTATAGCTTTCCTATATCGGCCTCCCGTTGCAACACATTCAGAAAACGAATGTTCTGTGACGTCTTCGAACCAGTATCAGGAACGGATTCGGTAAACAAATATTTTTCACAATGGAAAAAGATATTCATATCATCTGAAATCGAATGTCAATTCGCGGAAAATAATGTGATCGGCAGAAGAAATTATTACGCGACAACAAAATTTCCTTTGGCACCTGTTGCGATGATATGGTGTTTTTATTTTTTACGAAACTTCTTTCGCATTGGGGTACGTATTAAGGTTATCGTAGTCTGTTTCGGCCATTCGAAATTCTGCAAATTTAGTCGAATTCCATTGAGATAGGGGACAGAAAATAGCGATAACCACGAATCATTGAAACGGGTTTGCGCCACCAAAGCTGAGACCGATTTCCGATAGTAAATCCGAGTCTGAAAGACGCCTCGTGTCAGCGGGGTCATCGCGAGAGGGACTGCCGGTGCTCGAAAGCCGGCACTCTCGAGCTAGTCTACCACGAAATCGGTATCGAGGAAAGATGTTTCGTTTCGGTGCTCGTGGAAAATCGGTTTGCCTGGACAGCATCGAAAGATGCTTCGAAACTTTGGGAATCGTTCGAGAGTCATCGGCCTTGGCGACGATTTCGAAAATGAACGCGAGAAACGATGCTTCCGCGCCACGTTCGAGATGTTTGATCGATTCTGAGACACGCTCGAACGGCAATGAAGGTCGTCGTTTGTCGTCGACGACGACGTCGCCGTCGGAGCCGAGGAAAACTTGCTTGTACGATCTTCACGTGGAAAATCGGGGTGAGTAATTAAAGGAATATTCATCGGACAACTTGGTATAAAAATTATAGAAGCTTACAATCTTTTGTAATTAGACAGAAGATCTATTTTGCTTGTAATAGGATAAAGAACGGACCAGCCCCGATTTGATTTTTTTCAGAGAATCTTAGAAAATTCTTGTTTGCAGGCAAGGTTGTGAATTTTTCCGGATGGCTCCTACCGGTACAATATCAGGACGCGATAGCTGCGTCGCATCAACACACGAGAACGTGTGCATCGTTGTTCGATGTCGGTCACATGATGCAAACAAGAATATCCGGAAGTCACGCGACCGATTATCTCGAATCTCTGACTACCAGCGATCTGAAAAATCTGGGAAAGGGATGCGCGGTTCTGACGGTGTTCACCAACGAGAACGGAGGCATTCTGGACGACCTGATCATCACCAAAGATGACGACGACAAATATTTCGTGGTGTCCAATGCTGGAAGAAGGGTCGAGGACTGTCAACTGCTTCTCCAAAAACAGGTGAACAAATAAAAACTGCTACACACAAATTAAGTTAATAAAACAAATTATCGAATTCTGTCACATTGCAGGAGGACTTCAAGGCCCAAGGAAAATCAGTGAATCTAGAATTCCTGGATCCATTAGAGCAGGGTCTGATCGCCCTGCAAGGACCTGCCGCAGCGATGGTCCTTCAATCGTTGGTGAACATTGACCTGAAGGAACTGAGATTCATGAAGAGCGTCGAAACAGAAATATTGGGAAGTCGAATCAGAGTGTCCCGCTGCGGATACACCGGAGAAGACGGCTTCGAGATCTCGATGCCAGCCAAAATTGCGCGAAATTTAGTGCAAAAGATCTTAGAGACATCCGACACGAAGCTGGCTGGTCTGGGCGCCAGGGACACTTTGAGGTGAGCTCCAGTATACCCCGCTCATCGTGTTATCCGAATCGACGTTTCATGCAAATTTTTATAGGCTAGAAGCTGGTCTTTGCCTGTACGGTCATGATATCAACGAGGACACTACTCCGATCGAGGCCGGGCTTACTTGGCTAGTAGGTCAGTGAAGAGCATCAAAATTCTCCACGACCTCGTCCAATTAACATTTTGCTAACCAGTCGAGCAACAAGTGTCCTGAATAAAAATGAATCATTCAAAGTTGTCGGGGTAGTTAACGGTTAGAAATGTGCTAACGAAACGCTAACGACTCAGTGTTGTTTTTTTAGCTAAAAGAAGGAGGGCGGAGGCGAACTTTCCTGGCGCTCAGAGGATACTGTCGGAAATCAAATCAGGCGTTGCGAAGAAGAGAATAGGGCTGATGCTAGGACAAGGGCCCCCAGCGAGGGAAGGTGCGACTATATTAACCCCAGAAGGCGAACGAGTAGGAAAAATCACTTCCGGTGGACCGAGTCCGACCCTCGGACGTCCGATTGCCATGGGATACGTGTCCCGGGAGCTGGCTCAATGCGGTGGTGGTGTTCTGGTCGAAATTCGCGGGAAAACCTACAAGGCTACCGTCGCAAAAATGCCTTTCGTGAAGACGAACTATTACACCGCTAAATGATCGATAAGCTTCTTTGTTTCGCGTGTGAAGTTCGAAGGAAGGGGTGAAATTAATGTTCCTCGAGTCGTTTATATGTTTCTGGCTAACCGAAGAACAACCCGTAAGAGTTATTGCGCATAATTACGCCCGAATAATTTTGTAGGTATTTTCGAGAGACTTCGTGAGATGTACAAACATGTTCGGACTGAAAATCGAACATAAACAAATTAAAGATGTTTTCCTCGAGAAGATATTGCTAACAATGTTGTTGCAAAGCGCTGTTTGTTAGCATTCATTATTTATCAATGAAAATGTATGAACATAAAAGATTGCACGACCTCGCAATAAATAATGTTATTTATAAAAATGCGGAGACGTTTATCTGCATAGTCGTAGACCCCCTATCAGAGAAGACACGAACTCTCGAGGCCACATCATCTCTGTCGGTACAAACGAAAACTTCTAGATCGCCCGTGCCATCGGACTTAACCTCATACGATACAGAAGAAACCACAAGAGAAGAACTCTAAAGAGAAAATTGACGACAGAGATCGCAGCCAATTTGTTCATATTATTCGCTATATAATTAATAATCGTACCATAAAGCTGACTTATGATACAATTAGTAATTATACATGAAATAATATCGATTGTCCAGGTCTCACCACGAGGAGGTTGCTGCGAATGGAGACCCGCCCTAACCACGCTCCCATCCACCCTCCTGTTTTACAAAATTTCATTTGCATTGACACAGATCCGCCTGCTGTGTTTTGCAAAACGTTCGACTTTCGACCAATTTACAAACAAACAGCAAAAGGTGCTTTTTTGAGAACTCACGCGAAAGTGATAGTGCTATACATCCTTATAGGACATTCTTTTTTAAAGTAGAGTATCATTTAGATATATAAAATTATATCCTTTGTATAAAAGATATGTGAAATATAAGAATGTCCCATAATAGTACAAATAATATGCAATTACATGTGTGCTCTACCTATCCATAATAAAATATGTAATAGCATGCAGCTGCATACGTGTCCTACCTATCAATTTTATGCATATTCTGTTCTATAAATAATTGTATCTGCTTAAGAACTATTGAGAAGTACCTACACGAGCGCTCGTCTAAAAAATGTCACTTTTTTACGTAATAGTCTGCCTAATAATTCGATATCTTGCCTACCAAAATAGGAACACCTATTCTTAAATATTGCAATATTTAAGCTTAAACCTAATATTGATAAGGGTGTCTTTACGTATCTATTACAATGGTCTAACACCAAACAGCATGACTACATGCAAATGTGAAAGTGGAGCAACGATGACATACGCTTCTCACTGGTCCTCCTCCTTCAGAAAGATCTTGGCTTCTTCCTGTAAAATAAACTAAGAAGCTAATCATTAATAAAATTGTATAATTACAGTCAATTCTTTGCGATCAATAGTAAATTCCTGAATTCCCATCATCCACAATATCCTGCAAAAGTACATTTATTTCTTAGATTCATACACATATAATCACAAATTTAACATCCTATTTGAAAAGGAATTAGATAATAAATAATTGACTTTGTAACAAAATTGAATACATCAGAAGGGTATACTATGTTGAATGAAAAGTAACTCGGTCTCGCTACCAAGAGTAAGAAAGAAAAAAATTGGCACCGTATTGTGTCAGAGTAAGTGAAATATGTCGTTTGGCACATTGTATGTTTTATATAATAACGAAAACACACAATGGAATTTTAATAATGTCACGGAAGATAAACATATTCTGCAATAAATAAATTTATATCACTGAGCAGTATTTCCACTAATAAACGCTTCATGTACGATAACATGACAATAAAGTGATACACATTCATACGTAGCAGCCATAAAGGGCGCTAAAGAACAGTTTCAATGGGCAAAAGAGCATCTTGTCCGCTCGACGAAACCCGAACAAAACCGTGAGTCGATATTTCTTTAATACGCAACACTAATTTATTACATAAAAAATATAGAAAACTCCCGAGAGCAGCCATAAAGGGCGCTTCATATTGCGCAACACTAATTCGGAAGAAGAGTACATACTTACATCTGGCAGAATGGTGCACGGCAAGCTGCGAAGAATCATCTCGGAAAAGTGATTTCAAGAAACAGGTGATTCATCAGGTTCCAGTCGAACATATTGGGCTTTTTAATAATCGCAACGCTACATGAGAAACACGATCCACCAATATCGCAACACTGCTTTAAGAAAACGCGGCACAGCAGTAGCGCAACACTAATTCAAAAAACTTATATCTCAGACTTCTAAAACATTAAAAAATCAAGGAAATTATTATCAAACTATTCAATGATGCGTGCTTTACAATATATGAAATATATAAACAAATTTGACAGAAATATATCTCAAAAGTATCGCGATCAGTACTTATTCGCAACGCTAATTGAAAACGCGATTTGCCCAACTCGTGACTGGGTAAGGTATGTAAACTACTACTACTACTACTTTAATTACAAGTACTTACAAGCGAGCATAGTGACAAAGTAGCAAGAGAAATGGCTACCCATCTTTCGATGCGTAGTCATTGGTAGTTGCCCTCTTGACGGCAGCCGGAACTGCCGGGCCTCTTCGACGCATGGTCTCTTCTTTTCTTCGGGCAAAGATGTCCAGAGGAAGCTCACAACCCGATGCTCGAGATTCCCTCATCGAACGGAAAAGAAGAAAGTTCTGCAGCTGGCAGCAGGACGTGCTATGCGATTAGGAAAATCGCTGTCCGTGCAATGTGCCCGTTTACAAGAAACTTCGATCGTGAACCAACCACCAGTCCGCGCGATGCGCAGATTTAACACGAATCTCGAGCATATGAAAACGAAACGTTCCTTTCGAAACTATCACCGCGACTTGAGATTTGAAGACACCTCTTCAAATCGCCCTGAATCCCAGGTGCGGACTGCTCACGCGACGGAATACGCCTGCCCGAATTTCGAATGTGAGAGTCCGCCTTCCTGGCCCTTCCTACTTACATCTGAGCTCGCATTCCAGAAGCTAAACTACCTACCTGCCTGACCCTGTATTAAAAAAATGGCAAAACTCAATCACACCAACACACGTCGCTCCACGGTTCTCTCGCATAACGCCCGGGTGCAATGAGCCTACACTAGGGAGAACGTCGCGCGGGACGCCTCCGACACCCGAACTTCGCACACCACGATCACACTCTAAAGTTACGTACCGTTTGCCTGAAATCGGCTGGCAAGCTTAGCCACCATTGCGTCTCACTACACGATTCTATCATTTTCATACGAATTTCATTTTTTATGGCAAATCTAAGTTATTCTTGAAAAGCACCGCGCTGGCAAAGAACTAAGTCGTTCATTATTAAGTATAACTTTTGTAAAACTATATACATATTTTGTAGTTTAATGTACATATACATATTTTGTAGTTTAATGTACATATACATATTTTGTAGTTTAATGAGCCACTGTGCTGGCAAGGAAAGAGTGTACCAGCAAAGCAGACCAAATGCACTGAGAATCGAACACTATGACTATTCGTGAATAAAAAGGTGCATTGAAAACTTGTGAAAAATTATACGAATACCGCAATTAATAATCGCATGATGCAGCTTGCATAACCGACGCAAATCACACAGCCTAACCACACAGCACACACACACACACATATGTGTAATTTACGTCGTGCACGATACGCCAACGCATTGCCAGCCGCTCAAAAATTGGATTATACTTTAAGAACTACGCGTGTCATCGTGCCAATCGCCTTCCCCCACCCAAGTAGCACCTGAGCACGTGCATGAGTTCAGGCAATAAACACGGAATCGTTTCCTGAAAATCCTCAGGTAAAAAATCGATTAGCAAACAGCATCGAACGGGCTAATGTTCTTTCAATCTTTCTCATATCATATTCCAAGATAAATGACTCGACATTATTATATGCTCAAAACTTTTAAAAAAGTAATTATCACTGAAACAATTTAGAAAAATGACGCTAAGAATAATGTAAAATCTTTACTGTGTGAACTTTATGCAGTGAAACAGTTGAATCTGAAAATTTAAATTAAGTGTATAGTTTGAAATATCCTCGGGCGATTCCGTCATCAAAGTAAATTTTCTAAAGCACAAGATCGGCGTTCAATCTTTTTACTTTGATTCCGAAATCTACCCGTCGCGTGCCGTCCTTCTTGTACAGAAAACCGAACATACGTTCGACGGTCAAAGTACTTCCACGCTAACAATAAGCAGTATACTCATTACGTTCAATATGACAAAATCAAAGGACATCCGCTCTCCGTTACATATTACATACGTTTATATACATAACTCAAATAAAACGTTCCGTTAATTAATTCACATTAATGCATACTTTTCTATAAATGATCATATCGCATGCTCAACTTCAAATACTTTTATATTTCATTATTTGATGAATATTCATTTCAATGTATTTTCAAGCAAAGTCTAATCGATTCAATATGCTCTGAAGCAAATAATCATTTATCGTGTTATCGTTATTTAGGTATTGTGTCAAAACAAAAACGCGACGTACAAGAAGAACCTATCCTGCTCTAATAAACAAATCACAGTAAAATGTTACTACTCACGAGTATGATTGCATACCCGAGGTCACTATGCTCACAAAAATCTACTCATGCAAGTAAGTACAACCAGTCATCCGTGCCGATTCGGACGTTTCGCCCTACGACATGATGGGGACCAGAGGAATCAAAAACCATGCGACTCACCGATAGAAGAAGCGACTATCTTGTTGACGATGCTGTTGCAGGCTAACTGGTCGTCTCAGTCGCTCGGGTGGCGCTCAGGGTCGACATCGAAGTAGTCAGCAGAAAAATTCTGAGCAAGAAAGGAGGAAAGAATATGTAGTTGAGCAGAAAACATTACAATTTCTTTGTTTTTTAACTTCAATGATTTTGGTTACTTACAAAATCCTTTTTAGAAAATCGCCCAATACTCCTCTTCCGTGATGCACTGACTCTAATACCGGTAACAAGTCACTTTGAAGAATAAAACGAGACAAAATGAAAAAGAAAAAGTTCGAATAATCGCGACCGAAAGTTTCTGATCGACGAACAAGCAGACTCTGGTCTCGTGATGAAAAATCTGAAAGAACCGCGATGCTCTGGAAATATTACTACGATTCGCAGCAAGCACTGACTCTACGACCGCATTGCGCGCGGCCACCAAAATTCCTAGAAACAGATTACTGGGAGCACAGAAAGGAATAATTCCAAGAACTCGGATCGTCCTCGGTATTTGTCTTTCTTTCTAATCAAGCGTTTGCCAGGGAAATACTGCTTCTTTTCTAATAGCCAACTTATTTTGTTCTCGTTGTAGAAACCCTCAAATAGTTTCAATATTCGGAACATAATAATTATTCATCTAAGACGTACAAAGAAAATATTAGTAAAAAAAGTCATTGCAAATATCAATCATCTTCATAAAAGTCAGATGTTATAATGAAAAGTGTAATGCGCATCTGTAAAAAAAATATGCGATAATAACTTTCGCCATTGGAGTTGAAAATACGTTGATACTTATTAACTCGTGTTATAAAATGTATCTCGGGTTATACTTGTTGTAAATTTATTACAGTGCAATTAAATTGCTTCTAAACAATCTGAGAACACTATGGTCGCGACCGAAATGCAGCAAAATGAAATTATTCAAATTTTCCGTTAGCGTCTGTAACCGCCATTTTATGTCGCTTCCATTCGAAAATAACAACGGTTAAATTCTATCTTTACCCGTTTAATCTTTGCGCTGACCTGTCATAATATAGAATATTATACTTTAGAGTCGATAATTCAATAAAAAACCAAACAATAAAAGTGGATAAATATGTATATCTATTTGTAATAACAAATTACTTTACGAAATCTCGAAGTATCTCGAAGTGGTCCATTTGGTAGCGTGGTAACGTCAGGTCGGCGTCCCTCTCGTTCGAACCGGAACCAAAGACCTAAAACAAACTAAAAATACAAAATTATAGTAAATCTGTTGAAAAGAAAAACGTAAAAATGTTATAACAAATCAGAAACTGAACTCAAAATATGTAAAAAACATTCTAATTGAATGTAAAGTGAGGTATATGTGAATCTAAGGGGTGGTGGGGTAACGCGCGAAAACCAATTCAAGTTTTCTCACGATACGGTGTGTATTATTAATTAAAAGTATAAACAACAATAAGGGGAGAGTTAAAATAGATAATGGAAAGGACTTAGAATGATTTGGAAGCAACAGGTGGGGGTACGCGTACCTTAAATCGCGAGGTGCACTCAACGCGTTCGACTCATGCGGCGTCCAGGGAAGAAGTGAGAACCCCGTAGTTATGTAATATGTAATCACGAAATCGTGGGTGTTAGGGTGGGGGAAGTGACGCTGATCGTTTTTCACATCTAAGGAAAACTCAGGCACCATCCTAATACCTGTCACAAATTCAACCGTCGAGGCATAAACAAACTCAGATGACAGCAAGGATTTGTAGAATTAGCTATAAAGTTTTAATTAGATTCCAGATTGATTCTTCTGTAATTAAAGATTATTTTTCCGAATATCGACCAATCGATTCGCGATACTATTCTGATGACTTGCTACCAGGAATCGTTGAATCACAAATAAATCAGAAGGTGTGAATGTTTTGATTTTGATAACGGTTTAATTATATTATTAGTATATTTTTAACGAATCAGTTTTATTATTACCATTAATTATAATTACAAAGTATTACTATGTAAATTCTGTGGCTATTTCATACCTCGTCTGCGATACTGGTATCGCAATTTGAATTTCGCGAAATGTCTCCTGGTGGCGGCGCTGCGATCCTGAAGAACCACATGCATTGGAATCGCGAGTATACATACTTGTCTGAAGTTTGAAACCAGTTTATTGTTATAAAACAATGGGTAACTCGAATGAAAAACCAGCTGAAGTACATATAGAATCTAAAGAACCACAAAAATCTGACAAGCCGCTTAAACCATGTTGCGCTTGCCCTGAAACGAAGAAAGCAAGAGACGATTGGTATGCAACAATTTGGCCATTCCTGTAGATTGCACTCTTGACTATATAGACAATTTTCTAAGCTTATGAACATAACAGCTTATAACATAGCACAGTATTGAATGCAAACCTCCCGTAAAGCGTTTGGGTTGAATGCCTAATATTTGCATTGCTGAATCAATTCATTTTTGCTTGTGCTTTAATACATAACCTTCTTTTCATGTTCCGATACATTAATTTATCGAATAATAGTTGTATTTCCTAACATTAACTTCCTAGTTTGTAATTAAATTACACATATATTGGTTTGTACAGAAATAATATGCAAACCATTTTGTTTTTCAGTATCATTACAAAGGGTGAAGAGAACTGTAGGGATCTCATAGAAGCGCATAAAACATGCATGAGGTCAATGGGTTTTAACATATAAGTGTAAAATATGTACCTTACTCTAGAAATGCATTCTCAGGTTGCAAATATATGTTAAAGGATTTAAACTTTTAAGCAACTAATTTAGTACTTACCAAAATGAAGGTAACATATTAAGTATTTCTCCGTTTTATAAATAAATTAGTTTATTTATTGCATATATGTGAGTTATTTAACTTTTCCTACAATAGTACTAAATGTATTGTTAGACATTAGGAGGATAAAATTATAATTCTTGGGAATACCAGCATGTGCGGGCAACAGAACATATTTTAAGTGGTATGAAGCAATTACTCACAAATTGGGAATTCTAACAAAGCATATATTTTAATTTGACATATGGCTAATATGAAGTTTCTTTTACATTCGCATAACAATTCCACAGCTTTGCTCAAACACTCCAAAATGACAAACATATTTTTAATCAATGTATAGTGAAATATAATAGAGGTAATTGTCTTACATCTTTGCTGTAAGGTGTCATTATTGCATGTGGTCCTATTGAGCAGAAAGACAAGTTTTTAAGCTATGGATATTAGAAAACAATAACACATTCGAATAATAAAAAACATCAAATTTGTCAATAATCTCAAATATTTTTGACTGTAATAAATGGACTTCATGTGTATCGGTACAATGTATGAAATACAATAAATGTGGTAATTGTAATAATAATATGTGGTTGAATCATATAACTTTCAAGTATACAATATAAATAACAAGTAAATGGACTGTAATTTCTTCCTTTCCAAATTTTCGGTCACAGCATTGCATTGAACTTACAAGCTAGGGTACGGGTAGCCTTAAATTGATCGAATAATTAAATAGAATATTTGTAATTAGTACGAAAGTAGTTGTACTTTATGTATGACTGAGTGAAATGTAATACAACAAAGAGTGTGCAAGTGTATGTATAGATATATGTATATGTATATATTTAATATATGGAAATACGGTTTTATTCTTGTAGACACCCCAAAACTATGCAAAAGCAACGATAATGAAAATATATTGCAGAATAATTTATGTAACGTCATATAAAATTTTCCTGTAAATGCGCGTTGTATCATTATTGGTATTTTTATTGACTAAAAATTGACAACATTTTGACAATAACGTTTATTAAAAATGTAGAATACAGGTGAGCGAAGATAAGCGCGGACAATGTTGCTTTTTCTTTAATGTCTCGACCATATGGAGTGCCTTCAAAAATATTTATAATCGGTGATTGATTAGCGTTAAATCGATAACAGCATCACAGCTACGAAAGAGTCTCGTTTTCCAAGCTCTGCCATGGCCTTTTTTCGCTGATGCAACCGACCGGCATAGGACGATTGGTCGACTAAAAAATTAGCACAGCCTGTTCGGTGCGACGAAAATTGAGCAGAACGTTGTGGACAAGAAATGGCAGTCGAATTAATCCTATCCTTTCTTTACATAACCCCGTGACTGTAACTTTCACTCCCAAGCAAACATCGTAATATATAATATTTTCAGAGGTGAATATTAATTTAAAAAAAGATCGATACGCGCGACACATAGACACTTTTCTTGTTTCTTTAAAAATTACAACTTTTTATGAGTTTTCATCGTTCAATTTCAGCTCCAAAATTCTGAACCGCAACGCAGGCTTAGGATTAAACACGATTTGAGGAGCCAGTCGATTTATGACGACTAGAAGATGCAAGAATATATCGTTAAATAATATTTCTGCGACTACTACGGTGGAGTAAATCTCCTAATAAGAAAACTGAGAACATTGCGGTCACGTAACTTTAAGGATGCTGGACAAAATTGGTTTGAGGCAGTCTATCGTCTTTCCACAAGATTCGACTCTTTTTCGGGTCAGCAACTCTCACCTATCTTGCGGTACACGAATCAAACGCACTACTTTGCTTTGCTGAAAAATGTTGAAATTCGTTTGTCTTACATGTAGTCAAAAGTTCATTCATGATTGATTGACAGATAAGAAATTCGTGGGAATCCCTTACTTGATACTCCAACTCGGTTTCCATGATACCGGTAACGGCGACGACTTGGTACTGCCTCGCTTTCATCGCTGCTATCGATTTTCGCACCAAACGCATTGCACCGAGTGCACTACTTGTACTATTAAACTGTGCCATTTGCGCTGGACTATGGCTTGGATCGAGTACTAACATAATTATTGAACCATCTCTCAATTGTTCTACACCTACTATTGTTCTACTGTGACCTGCAAATAACAGTAACATTTTTTGTAGATCTTGTTCGGAATTTTTCCTGCTGCGATGTAGTTACCTTGATGCTGTAAATAAAGGGGTGGCTTAAAGTCATCGCATCTTTGGAAATATTGTAAAACCCAATTAAACATTTCAGGATGTCCACCATCGGAATGAGTTGGTCTATGAAAATCTACTAGCTGACACCTGTGAAACAATAAAAAAGAAAGATCATTATACGTTTCCGAAAGCCGCGAGCAGTAATTATAGAACATACTTTATTCTCAAACTAGATAATAATGTGGCTACTTCTGTGGGGCCAATCCACTTTCTAGTGTTCACCAATTTTCCGCCTAATTGTTCTGCTCCTTGAATATCAAAACCCTGAGCCCAAGACCATTCTATCATCTCCTGTAGTCTGGAGACTGACGGTATTGAACTTCGAAGTGGATTTTTAGTAGAACTACCGCTACCCATACCAGAACTCCACGCTTTATAAACTAATTCATTGTACCCTGTATGCTGTAAAAGCGACGAAATTAGCATTTGTAAATTTCTATAGCCACATCCCCAGCCCTTGTCTCCATAAGTAGTGGCATAATGATCTACAGTGGAACACATCCAGGTGCTCAACACATTGCTACAAGCTTGACTAACGGCTCGTATCTTGGGAACGAGTCCTGTGGAAAATCAAACAAATATTATAAGATGTTAACATTGTAGGAGCGATTACTGAAAACAAAATTTTACCGCGTGTACAAGAGCTGCCATCATCGATGCCGCTACTTTCGGCTACTCTGAGCTCGGTTTGCCTTTCATAATAATCGGCAATCGTCATTTCACCCGAATATACAGCCCGCTGCATATTAGTGACGCTTTGTTCTCTAAAATTGCCCTGATTGTCCATCCCATACTGTGCTCTTAACATTTCAAATTCACGCTGTTCGCGCAATTTTCTAACTTCTTTCTCACGTCTTTCCATGTCCTTTGCCAACATTCTGTCAATTGATACATCTGGAGTTATGGGCGATGGAGTACTCTTTTTGCTGAAGTGTTCTTCGATGTGTGCAGTTAAGTCATCACTGGTTTTAAATGAAGTACTAAAGCAAACTGGGCATGCAGGGGTATCGCTGCCAACGGTTGCTAGGTCAGACTGTGAAGCTGCACCATTTGCAGGACTATTGAAAAAAAAAATACAGCTTATAGTACAATTGAATGGAGTTGATAGCACATTTATGAATTTCATTTTACCTCAAAATGTCTTTGTGTTCTATGTTAACGTGTAGCTCTAGATCTGAAGAATTGGGGAAAGATGTGACGCACAGGGGGCAGTTAAAGACACCATCTCTGGAAGGTGGAGATTCTGGTTGAAAGGACGGTGATGTGAGATCAAAATGTTGTCTATTGATATGCTCCTCTAGTCTTAACGGACTATCGGAACTATATGGGCACATAGGACACTCTTGAACTGGAAGTTTTGGTGTAGCGTGAGAACGCAACTGCAGGTTTAGGCCTGAACGTAACGGAGAACCGTGCCCAGCTGCACCTTCGATAACTGAAATGAAATTTTTTGTCATTTCATGCTATTGCATAATCTGTTAAAGTTTTAACATACCATTGTTAACATTTCCAGCATTGTTATTGTTATTATTATTATTCACATTAGAACTGGACATATGTGGCTCTGCCTTTGACGGTCCTTGTTGCTGCTTCACACGACTGGATGAACTGCCCCAACCATTTTGAAGAAGAGGTGGACGTAAAGACATGGATGGAGAAGGACCACGACATTCATCGTGCCTATGGTCATCCAACAGGGAATCATCATCGATGAATGCCATCATGTCATGCTCTGGGGTACTACAATAAATGACAAAAATTAACATTATTACATGCACACATTTGGGGGACTTATGAAATACATCTTTATACAAACAAAAGGATCGAATACTTTTCACTGAAAAACTTTAAATCACAGTCTGCTTTGCGCTTTCTGCCGTGTATCATTATTACTGTCTACTGTTTATCTATTAAATTTAAATAACACTCATATACATTCGTCCAGTCTTATAAAAATATGACAGGAACAATATAAACAAACGTATCATAAACATCGTTTGTTTTGCAAACTTGAATTTCGTCCTGTATCTACACTGTTCATTATGTTTAATTATTCTGTACAGTCAAAAAATCCTATCGTTGATACAAATTTCTGTTACAGAAATCACAAACTTTGTAATACACATGTTAGCGACATCTAAGGTCAGACTTTGCCGCCATTTTCCACGCGATCAGAATTATTTAAATCGCTGACAAGGCAATCAGGGAACACAGTAAACGAATAAGACGACAAATTGAATAAAAGAGTTACGCAGGATCTACCTTGGTGTCAAATAATCCAGGTGCGCACTGTTAACGTGGGCCAACATTTCCGTCGGCGAAATTTCTCCTAAATCGCAGAACGGGCAATTCGCGGCTCCTTGCAGATGATAAAAAACCATATGAGATCTCATTTCCTCGTCGTTGAACCCCTCCAGCCCGCAAATTTCGCACGTGTAATTCATTTCCGGTGGTTTGTTGGACGCCATTTTTGTTACATGCAATCAACACAGTTGGACCTTTAATGAACACAGAAATGCACATTATCAATAATTGCACATATACACAAAATGCAGTGCATGGAACGTCTGATCGGAGTACGGGGAATCCATTTCGTAGAAATACATCGTGCACGAAGAAATTTTGGTTACTTTTATTCTGAAACGGTACCTGCAGGGAGAAATAAATGCAATTTTTTAATGGAGTTTTTTCTTCAGGGAAAATACAAAATCTGGTTTGTACCGAACGAAGAAGCTCGAGGCGACGCATAGAAAATCCAGTGTCGAGTATTTTCCTCGAAGAATCGATAATTGAATTCAGGGTCGCGTGCAACCGTTGCACCGTGAGCACCCGTTCAATTCCTCGCGAAACGCGTATCGGAAATGCTCGACTCAGGGAAACGAATGAAGAACGTTGTCATGCACGGGATATCGTTTCCGGATGCATCGTGCGTCGATTTCGATGCACTTTGGGGCCGGTCGAGTTCGCACTCCTGCCTCGGTCGAGTCTGAACGACGTCCAGGAAGCTGAAGGTGCCAGGTGGTGGTACCTCAGCGGAATCGCTGCGAGCCGATATGGCTTTATATCGCTCTTTATTCGATACTGGCGCGGTCGCGAGGCAATCAATGCGTCCCCGTGGCCGGCGAGTATCTCATCATTTGTTTCCTCGAGCGGAGCTTCGATCGTGGTGCGAACGATAGCGACGTCGACGTCGACGAGGACGAGGACGGGTCAGAGGAACGACGAACGAAACGTGCACCCTGGACGTGGTTCTCGTCGCATGTCTTTTCGCCTGCTCGTCCTCGAGGAAACTAGGCCAATCAGCGCGATTCGCGGAGGAAACGAGTGCACATCAGGTTGCTGGGTTGGGTTGACCCATTTAAAGCTATAACGCGTGCACTCTCGACTCTCCAGCTTGCAAGCTCTTCCGTGATCCTCGTTCCATACAATCGCCACTCACCGAATTCACACGATGCGCGTGTATCCGCGCGATGCGGCGGATCTCGTGCTCGTTCGACCGCACTCTTTTTCCTCCGTGCGACACAGCAAGGCGTCCGTGCAGGCCGGAGTGCCTAACACGGCGCCTCGTTTGCCTCCATATGACAGCGCCGATCCACCCCGACACTTTCACGGAAACAGTTCCGCCACCCCGCAGTCTCGACCTTCCGCCACTCGTCTATACGAGGGTTGCGCTCGGACCTTGCCGAAGGCGCTACCGTCGCAACCCTCCAACCCCCGTCGCTGCACGCGGTCGGTAAGCTTTTTCACCCGACTTTCTTCGCACGGTTCCGACGACTTTTCTACCGTTCGCTTCCTGTCTGACTTTGTTCGCCACCCTGTCGATCGCGCGATTGGAATTTTCTTTCCGTTGCTCCGTGCAGGAGAATTTTGCTTCTAAAATTTGTAACTTGAGATCGTTTGAAACGGTGCAACGCAGTGTGGAAACGCAGCGCATTTCTCCGAAGTTCGCGGAGATCTCCTAGAACCGGCGAACAAAGTCCCGGAGGATTTCGTCGCGCGTGCAGCGTGGCGAATTTTCAAGAGAACAAATAGCACATATATCAGGCTACGATGACAATACGCTCAATGGAGGCACCTTCACCGCGCAGACTCGAGATATTTGAATCTTATTTATGATAGCGGGCATATGTTTCCGGGTTACCGAGCCGCCTTTTCTGCCTTTTACGCGCTGCCAACTCGCCGGAGCATATACGTCGTTCGCGAGAACGCTGAGAGAATTTCTATCGACGCTCTCGGTAATCTCAAGAAGATCAGTGAGATCCCGTCGTCGAGGAAATTGATCGAGAGGCCCGCTATCGAAAAAATCGTTGTTTTTACGAGCAGTCCCAGGTGGCCGTCGCGTTGACCTTTCGAGGCAATCGTTTTCTCCGGACGCGTGTTCGCGGAAAGCCATCCAATTTTTTCTAGGAGCAGTCATTGCCGCCTCGATGCGTTCCAATTTCTCTCGTCGCGTCCCCATTGTCCGTCCACGAGGAAGTTTTCCATAATGACAAGTCGGCGAAGATGAAGAGCATCGACGGCCAGCATTATCCAAATTGCAGAACGCAACGTGGCGAGCATTAATGCGAGTCAATTTGCGCGACTCGTTGCGGTGGCCGCGTACGCGAACCGTTCCGTGTCAACTCGTGCCACGAGGAAGCTTTTCAGCTCGAATGACTTTCGAGATACTTTGCTCGTCGTCGCTCGCAGAACCCCTTGGAAATTGCGTCTGCCCCGTCTCCTCGCTGAGACGAAAGCGTGAAAGCTGAAGGAAAAATTGGAAGCCACGACGTTCGTCTGTAATGTCTGGCACGCGGGCCAGGGTGGAATGGAGCGGGGAAAGCGGGGCGGGCATTGCGAATGCAGATCGTCGTGAAAAGGCATTCCTCCGGGCGCGAGCGGGGCGGCGTCGGGGAACGCGATGCGGACGTGCGACAAATTTACGCGAGAAACTCGATTTCTCACGATGCGAGCCTCTTCGCGACTACCTGGCCCTCAATTTCTGCCTCCGTTCGACGGCCGGTTCATTGACATGCAGCCGACGATCGACGGAGGATGCGACGTTCACAGAACTATTTGGTGTTTCCCCCTGGTCGCTCGCGCGCACGCGTTCGCTCTGTCCCTCCTTCTTCCTTTCGCTCGTTCGAAGGGTGCGTGAGGCAAATACTTGAAGCGTGCATGCACGGAAAGTAAATCGCCGGCGAATTTGCTTCGCCGGCGAGCTCGTCGCGTTTCCACGACGATCGATACCGGGACCATCCTGAAGGATGGTCAGGAACGCGATCGAATTCTCCGAGGAACGATAGCAGAGCGTGCGGAACCAAAAAATCAGGATTCTTGTGCGCATTCCGCTATCATCCGATGCGCACGACGCCGTCCAATTGAACGATGCCCTCCCCCGGATAATTAATAATCATTGCGACCAGTTGAGTGAGTTAAGGCGAGCCGAGCGAAGTCCGTGCTGCGAAACCATTTCTTCGGGCAACTCGTCGCGCTGGAAAACGGCGGCTGCGATTTACTCGGGAGGTTTTACGAAGTTGCGGCAGAAATAGCACGAGGAGGAACGGCGTGTAATTACGTAATGTGCCGCGAGAATTTAATTGTTATACATTAATCGCGCGAGCAATTATTCCCGCAACACGGTCACGCTCGGTATCGCAATGGCGGCTCATTAAAAGCAATCAAACGTATCCTTCGCAGAGATTCGCGCACGGGGAAGGAAATTTTCAACCGTTCCCCTGGCCGTGAATGTCTCTGTTAACGTCAACGACGGTGGGACCGGCTCGTAAGCATGTCGAGATAATGCCATCGACCGTTTATTTTGTAAATTAGTCGTCGAATGCACGGCGTTACATTAATACCGGTGTTTACGGAGTGCGTCGCGGCGATGCCTCACCGTAAACCGGTGTACGGGCGTTACAGGCGGGAACTTTGCGCGCATTTATCGATACTCACAACTGGAAACTGGTTTCTTCCGTCAATAACACGATTTTTCCCGCGAGCTTTCGTACGTTTTCTTTTCAAGGACGCGACGCGACGCGATCGTCGCCAGGACGGCAATTACACAACGATCCGCATCGTGTGATTACCGACAATAAAATCGTTATCACGAATGACGGTCGGGCTCGATGCATCAGGTATACGCGCGTACGGCGAAATAACGAGCCTGCTCTAAGAAGACGAACGAGGAGAGGAAAGCGGATAAAGACGGTACGGGGCGAAAGAGAGACGAGGAGCGAGAAAGAATCAAGGGACAACCCATCCGCAGCCTACGTGCGGATTGAAGCAGATTTATCGGCAGAATAAATTAATAAATTACGCGTCCACCGAGTCGATTCGCTTCTCCATGGGATTCGAACGCGGCCCGCCCCGGGAGATTGAACTCCGGGCCGGCGCGTTGCGTCGCGTCGGTCGAAATTCCCGTGGAAAATTGAAAGAAAGTCGCGGGCGAAGGAACCCGTAACTTCGAATCTCCGATTCCCATCGCGTCGATGCCGGATATCGTGTTTCGCAAATTCAATTAGCCTGAACGCCTACGCGGGGGCAACCTGATCCGCTTGTTTCGCGTCGGAGAATACGACACGTCGGAGGCGTTGAAAAACACGATTCTTTCTCATCGTCGCGATCGCGAAAGCGCTAATAGCAGCGGTAAATCGATGTTCTCCGTGAAAGGTATCCCCGATCACCGTTCTTTCCGATATCGTCCGTAGCGTCGTGCTGACGAGCCCTGTGTTTAATCGCTATCGGCGGAAGTACGAGCACGGGTTATCGGTTTACCCGGCGCAGGAATGCGGCTTTAACAAGTGGAACGCTGCTCCTTCGGATTTATGCGTTTGGGGGCTACGGTGGTCGTCGAAGAGATCCGTCCGCAACGAGGCCACCGAATCGGCCGCTATTATAATTCATAACTGACATACGCGCTCGCGTTCGAGTCGCACACGTGAAATTCTTCCGGAAAGAGCGGTGCCCGCACGGTCGGCCGTCGAGAAGCGGAGCAACGGAAAGAGAGAAAAGGCGTGGAGGGGGACGGCGGGGAAAAAGACGTAGCGAGGATCGTGTGGGTACGCTCGAAGATGTCACAATAGCAGTTGCACTGCGTGACAACGCGCCACGCGTCTTTTCCCTCCTCCCACACGCAATCCCTCGACCCTCTCTCTCTCTCTCTTTCGCCCTTTTCTCCTCCTTCACTGGCTCTTTCTCTCTCCGTCCCTCTCTCCCTGTTTCTCCTCGTTCTCTCGGTCTCTCGGCTCTCCGTCTCGTTCTTCCTCTCACCCACTCGGTCGAGTAAAAAGCTTACCGGAGGCTCGAGGCCGCAAGTGCCACGAAAAGCTCAGTCGCTCGCGGGCCGCGCTCCAGTGCACTTCGTTTTTGCGCGAGATTCGCCGACATGTTCGCTCCGTCACGCGCCCTTTACGCATCCTCGTTCGCGTGATCTTCCCCCGTCCCGCTACCGATGTGATCGATCGGGATCGACGAGCGATCCGCTGAAAAATCATGTGCCGTTCCACGTTATCGATCGGTCTGCTCGCGACAATCTTCGCGATCGTCGTCGCGAATCCGTTCCTCGACGCAGCGCAAGGTAATTCATTTGTTTAATTTTATTTCCTTTTTCGCTTCGATCCACGGCGAATATTTCCTCCGCTCTCGAAACCGTCGCTGATTCAGGAAGCGCTGACATCCGCACGAGAGAGGAGCGTTTGAGAAAAAACGGGTCCTGCCTATTTCGTGTCCGCCGCGATCTTTATCGCGGCGGCGGATTATTTTTAAAATAGCCATCCTGTCAACCGGCTCGTTTTCGCGGCCGCGTTAAAGCACGAGCTCGGGACAGATTCATCGAACCCATCCCCGCGAGTCTTTGTCATCGCAGCGAGAAGATATCGACGACAACTTCTGGCCACATGTGCGCGCTGTCTCTCCGCCCTCGCTCGCGCGCTCCTTCTGCATTAATTCTCCTCTTCCTTTTGTCAGCGTTTACTTTTTTCCAGCCTCTTCCGCCGTTCGATTCGCGCCGCGCGATCCCTTCTCGAACCTTATCGCCGCACTCGAGAGACCGAACGAGCGCTCTTCGCCGCTGAAAGAGTGCTTCGATTCTCACGAGTCCGCGTGACAAGAAGCTCCGTTTCCGTCCGGGGACGAACGTCGAAAATTCTCGCGGGAACGATCGAATCGAGATCGAAGCCAAGGCGAATATTCTTTTTCGGGCGACGTTTCGCGCGAAAGACCGGGAGATTGAAAATGCACACGGTGCACGTGCGTGTGCGGACGAGGTGTCGCTAACGGTCCTTCGCCTCTGCTCGGTTCGAAGGCGTCCACGGGCCTGCTGCAATAAGAGAAAAGAGACCCGCGAGCCATTGGCAGCGAGCATATTCTCGTATATGTTCGCGCAACGGAGTCGAAGGTGATAACGCGTCGCGTTTCTCCTCGTTCTTCTTCCTGCACCTCCTTCTCCGGCTCGCGAATAATTATTACCTCCGGTTAATCGTGCGCGCCAGAGGTCTCGCGTTAATTGATCGCTCGTAAATCGCAACGATTTTCTCGATCGCCGGTATCCGTCGTCGATCGACGCGTAGCTGCGAGCGGGAATGAATGTTCGCGTTGTTCCCGTAGAACCAGCTCCGGCGTATTTATACCGTATGTACAATGGCAATGCTAATGCTAGACAGGCGCACCGAGAGTATCGGTGCTATCGACGATCGAAAGGAGTCGATTCGGTGGGACGGCGTTTGTTTCGACGCCCGGTTATCTCTATCAAACGCTACACCTCGGCTGTGAAAGTTGTCGCGGCTCGGTTCGTACGATAAATCACGGAAAAACGGGCCCCGGGACACGCTCTCGTCGCGATAAAGCATCGACGATCCGTCCTGCGATCGCGGTGATTTCACCGTCGTCGCGTCACCCCCGTGAAATAATATCCGCGCGCGGAATGGACGAAGAGCCGCGGAAGAGGCGAAAAAAAAGAAAACGGAGGAGGATGGAGTGTCCTGTGGCCGCTGGCTTTTCGCGGGAACGCTTTGCCCCGGTTGATACGCGAAACCGCTCGCGGATCACAGTAATTTTAACGGCCGTTCCACGCTTGTAAATCCTTTCTACGCCGCGCATATAATTTCGCCTGTCTTTCAGCTGGAAATTGGAACGCGACTTGCGCAACCGATTTATGGCAACACTTTGAATACATCAATCGAGATCGATCTTATTAATTGATCGGCCGCGTAACTCGCCCCTGGTTGCGAAGCATCGAGAGACAGGGTTATTAATCGACGACATCCTTTTCGCTGGCTTCCTATCGACGTTTTTTCTCGCGGCAGAAGCTCGTTCCACGCGTGCAACTACTTGTTCGCGCGATTTCTTTCGAAGCTCGTTCGAATCTTGACCATTTCCCAATCGTCCCGAGACTCTCGAAGCGAATTCGGGACGCGCGTTGATCGTCGCGTTGGCTCCGACGAAGATCGCGGTATAACCGCCGTGATCGACGATTAAAGTCCATGGAAGTTTATTCCCTTGATCTTTTACGAGCCAGCCTCGGTTCCTTGTAAATCGTGCCATCTCAATTCCACCGTATCGTTTAGCGCGGCGACGACGATAACGATCGATCCGTGTCGCGTGAAACGGCCGAGCGTCTCCGGAAAAGAATCGGGAGAATCCTCGAACCGGAATCGATCTGCGAGAATAGAAATCGCGGCGCTTCGAGTCCGGTCCGTCCGTTCGGTCGGATTCCGATGGCGAACGCATCTCTCGGTGCGTTATCTCGAAGCGTCGCTTTACAGTTCCATAAATGAATCAAATCACAGATGGTTGAGGAGTCTTCCGTAGGCTACATCATTCAGCTCTCACTTATCTTTATGACGGCCGAGGCAGTCTATAGACGAGCGATCGCGCTGTTCCTTTTCGGTAGTTAATGTTCTTTTATTTCTTGAAAGCACGATGATGATGCAATTAACCGACATTTAGATGCGCTTTCAGAGGCTTATGACCGACGATTCCGGTCTATCTAAAAATCGGAGCACGTCTTTCGAATTTCCGTTCGCTTCGAATCTCGATCATCCGAAGCGAGAGATAAAGCTGCTGCGTGCATCGTGGACAATAATATTTTTACACGCAGATAAGCCTCGACGATCTTCCAAAAAAAAAAAAAAAAAGAAGGAACCGAACTTATCGCGCGACCCAATAAATTCCCGGGGTGACAATCGATACACCGCGATATCTGGTAGCGGCTCGTTGTAAATACGCGTAGCGCTGTAAATTGAGCGACTCCGTTGCGAGCGTCGATAAAAAGAGCTGGACGGACCGTCTCGTCGCGGGATTTTCGATGTTCTCAGCAATTAGGGTGACATCCCGATCCTCCGGGGGAAAGATTCACGCGTGGACCGGTTGTCGCGAAACGTGCGCAGAATAAAAAAGGAAGGACGTAGGTTAAAGGAGAACGCGAGTTCCGATCGGCGTGGTCCACCACGTGCGTGCACGCTCGCGATGCACATTCGCGTTGCATCGACCTACTCGACAGACAAATAAACACATAAAACCCCGTGACAGCTTCACGCCGGATAAAAACATGTCGAGGGACACGTATCTCGATTCTCTCCTTCTTATCTCTCCTCGCTCGCTCTCGCTCTCTCCTGCTTCGCCGATCGCCGATCTACCTCTCTCACTCTCTCTCTCTCTCTCTCTCTCTGCCTCTCTTCTCATTCGCTCCGTCCGTGGTTAGAGCCGTAAAACGCGCACGCACCGGCTCTCGATTCACCAGTCGCTCACATGTTTGATGACTGTATTAATTAGGCGTAATACAGTAACCTTCCCGGCTGGCTTCCTTCCACCCCTTCGTGTTGCTCGCTTCTGTCTAATTACACTCTCCTGCGGCCGCTAACGCATACGTTTTTGCAAGTAACAACCGGAAAAATTCTTGACCGACGTGTTATCCAGCTTGCTGCGCGAACCACGCTCGGATCCATGCGATAACTTTTGCTTAACGAGCTATCAGTCGCGGGCATCCTTTATAAATCATCCTCCGATGACTCCAGGGCTGAACGGCTTTCGGATTTACCGTCGCGCCGAGCTCGATGACTAACGCGCGACAATGGTCCGAGCTTCGGAAAATTGTCGAAAATATCGTGGAAAACAGGCTGACTCAAGGCAAACGTACGATCATTCCGCGTGAAAATCTGTGACTAATTGGTACAGAGGATCGAGCGAACAAAAGATGGTGAGCTGATAAGATCTCGTCGATGATCGATCGATTTCAGAGATTGCTCGTGATCGGGGGTTCTTAATGAGTGGTCGTATCATCGTGAGACGCCGGTGGTCTTGATCGATCGAAGATGGTTATGCAAATTCGTGGAAGGTTTTCCGACTTCCTGGCCTATCTCCCATCTGGCAGAAGGATTATTACAGCGAGGCGTGGGAGAGTCGTGCGAGTTTTACGAGTGCAACGACGTGGATGTCACCATTCGCGGACGATATGGCACCGAAAGGCGCAGCTGCGAGTCAGCGCAGTCACGGTCTCTTTTATATGCAACTATACTGTACGCACTCTTTCACCCACACGCGCGATATGTGTGGCATACGTAAAGAAACGTTGACACATTCCTCGCGATCATTCGAACGACGCGCCACCGTCCATCGAGCGGATTTTCTGCGATTTCTTCGCCGCTCGGCCTTTGACATCGTTTCCAAAGAGCAAAGTCCCTCGATCGTTGACGAAAACAGAGGTTGCAGGCACGCGGTCCGAAAAAAATGCGTCTCGAAACGTTTCGAATGGCTGGCTCAAAGAGACGCGGCGGCGTCTTGGTCGTTCCGTTTTATCCGGACGGATAAAATTAAGGGGACTTCGAAGTCTAGATCGGGGGTAGAAGTCGAATGGCCGCAAAACGATGCTCGGCTATTTTTGTGTGCCGTCCGCGAGAGAAGTCGGAAACCCGTTACGTTTTAAGGCGACGCACTTGCCGCTGCGAATTTCGCAGCAGCCGCAGCTTCAAAAGAGAGTCAACAAATTCCTATGATTTATGCGCGCATCGCGCGGGGTCTCACCGTATATCTGAAAACGGAGAGTCCTCTGATCGAACAGATAGAAGCTTTCGTGTACCCTCTTGAAATCGATATCCTCCCTGAACAGCTTCCATTTCTCCGAAAACACAAGATGCATCGTTTCCGATTTACCCAACTGTCCAAACGTTCTACTCGCAGCGGAAAAATGTTTTTTCCTTTTTGTTTTTGTACCGACAGCCTGAATTTTCCTCGTGATTCGAGCGACTCGTCGTCGAAAAAGAAAGAAGCAGGAAAAATACTGGGACGGTAAATTGAAACGATCGGTTCGTCTGGTCGTGATGAGAGTATACGATGCAGCAGTCGAGTCACGCAGAGAAACATAGTCAGGCGCAATTTGTGTCCGACTGGTATCTATTAACTTAATTGTAACACGCTTCGAACCCTCTTGTCTCCGGGCATACTGTGCTCGTGTTTATCGTTCATTGTGCCCGGCGTTCACGATTTCGGTCCCCGTTCAAAAGCCAGTTTGACTGGACCCGCATATTATGCCCGTGAAGTCGTAAAAGATCACTTACGCGAAACGGGCGAGACGAAAATATGATGCGACCGGGTGTTTACGTTCCCATCGTGGGATCCTTTAATAAAAACACTATACGCGTCACGGAAATAATAAAATTCTCGAGATATCGCACCACACGATTTTAAACAAGCATCGCTCTTCGCGGAATTTTAATTGTTGTAATTTAAAAAGAAGAGAAATAGGAATGATCGTTCGCGATTGTTGCATAATGGCTGTTTTGCACGCTATTAGCCGTGCTGTTGGTAAGATTTCTGACCGCTCTCGACAATTCGACAAAATCTTCGTTGGCGATCGAGGGGAACTTCGGTTGGAGAGGGTCCTTTGGTTTTGACGTGACTCGCGTACCCTCATCCGGCGACCCGAAAGAAGAGGATCCTTTCTCCGTGTCGGATTGACGTAACGCAGGACACGCGTCTGTTTCATGTCGAGAGGAAAGCGGAGAAAGGATCCTTGCAACGCGTCCCGTCCACGGATCCCCTTGCCGCCATATGTTTTCGCCTGCACCGAACGCTTCACCTATCCGTGCCTTATTTGTTCCAGAGATGTCCTGCTGTTCCCTGGCGGCCGGATCTTGTCGCAGCGTCTGCTCGAAGGTATGCAAATCGACTCGTAGAAAAAATCTCAGTCAGCCAATAGAAAGTTCGGAGAAGCGTGCGATTTTCTTGGAGGGAGCGCCTCTGCTCGGAAACGCTCGGTGTTTATTAATTATACGCGCGAGGATTCCCGTGGGAATTTCAAAAAGACCATTTCAAGGGAATATAATTTCGTCGGACGAATGCGATATCGCGCGCGCGCGCGCGAGCGAGCGGCTGATAAATATCGGTGGCCCGACCCGAGCACGATAAAGGGCTACAAAATATGCCGTGTCCACGGATATATTAGGATCTCGGGAATAAAAAGGAAACCGCGAAGAAGGATGGAACGAGGAGCAAGGTGAAAGAAGAAGAGGAGGAAGAAGAAGAAGAAGAAGCACGGTGGTTTTTCGACAGGGTCCGGCGGTGCGACGTGGGCCGCGCTCACGTAGTTGTAGCTTCTTTAAAAGTGGCTGCAGGGCCCCTCCGGAGATAATATCGGAGACACTGGGGCCCGCTGAGAGATTTACGCGGGACCCCCCCGGGGGTCCCCGGTACGCTCATTCATACGCAAATATTACGAATTGACGCACTCCGCTCGAAAAAACGAACAAGCTATCAATGATATCGTGTTTCTTTGCAATTTGTAGCCGCGATAACCGTTCCTCTGGACACCACCGTTTTCGTCTAGGAGCATGGATTTTCATTTCTTTCTCCTTTTTCTTTAATGACATTCCGCCGACGTTCCGCGACGCTATTGTTACATCGAGGCGATAAACCGGTCATCCGACAACGTTCCTCGCCTAATGTTTCACGTATTTCAAAGCGACGTTGTCGACGAATCGTGACGTACGATGAGTTTCAGGTGTAACGCGCTTCGATGCGAGCTCCTTCGTGAATGCGAAACCGAATCGGAGTCTTATCACGCTGTGCAGGCTTATTTTGTATTCCCAAATGTATTCTTTGCTATTTCAAAATTATATTAAAATCGATAATTTAGGGTACGCGTGTGGGGAAATTATGACGAAGAAAATGGCGACGAGGCTCGGCGGTGCATACCTCCAAGAATATACCGCGACGGAAATACGTGCGTCGTCTTCTGGGTTCGCTATCGTTTACGCCCTTTACGTTTGCAACAGCTCTAGCGGAACGTTCTATTTAAAGCTGTGCATCAAGTATTCCCTCTTCGCGCGGTATTCGCAAAGATTTCATTCGAATGTCGAGAAAAAGTTCGATCGGGAGTTTGCACGAAGACGAATGCGACCTCTGACCGAGGCTACGGTGAAGAGCTAACAGGACCCACCGCGCTCCGATGGACGGTCGTAACTCGCAGCCGTGACGGGAGTACAAAATGGACCTGTGCGTCCTCGCGGTGGACGCTGATTGAATCGAAAATGAGCCCCTAAATGGACGGCCAGTCGATATGTCCGTGCGGTCTATTGTGATTCAGTGACGAACAACAGGAAATCGTGGCGACCGAGCTACTCGTGTCCTTGATTCTTAATAGCTTCTAACGCGTCGCCGGTTGCATTCGGAATCGTGGAAATTCCCATCGGGGATTACAGCTGTGCCGTTTTTTCTTGGCGTCGATTTTCCATGGTAAAATAGAACGAAAAGAAAGCGAAAAAAACTGAACGTTCGCGTCGTTTTCAGATCTCCCTGGTCGCGCTGGGTGCAGAAGCAGAGGCGAGGGAGAACGCGACGCGACGCCTGCTGGAGTTCTGTTCCCTCGAGCTGGTAAGCCGCCTTTAATCGATCCTTTTAATCCATGTTCGACCCCGAAACGACTGTGATTCGACAGAGTCGACCGACAATGCTGCGAGAGAAAAGGAACCCTCGAGATCGAGCAGATCGCGTTACACATGACACCTCTCGCGACACCCTATTCTCGCCTCGATTTTCACCTTTTGTGGATCATCCTCGTCTTCAACTCGCCTCTGTTCTTCTTTTCAGACGGAGTTCTGGTTCTGCGTCAACTCGACTTTAAACGGTGAGAATCCAAAAGCTCGTTCGACAGTCCTTTCGCGATGCAACGTTTTTTAATCGTCGTCTCTGTTCTCGTAGACGTGAGTCGAAATGGAAATTGGACCGGAAGGGGTTGCTGTTACCTGGCGCAAAATCCGATATGCCGATCCACGTGCGCGTTGGCTGGTTCCAAAAGACACCTGAACGTATCCTGTCGACCGAGCGACGAGCCTGAATTTTTTGCGTGCCTCGAAAGGCGAGAAGAAGCCGAACATTGTTGCAGCAACGTGTCCAACGATACCTGCAGATCCATCTGTCGCGACATGTTCTATAAACCTGGCAAACCATCGAATTTGAAGGTGTACAGCAGCAAGGGTTGCTATCATCAGGTTCCAAAGTGTCTGAAGAGCGTCGCTGAAGTGAAACACGCCGAGGATCCCAAGCAACGTGAGCGGTTCTTTTGCAAGAAATTAATTTTATTCGGATCAATGAAATTGAACAAAATGTACAGCAATGTTATTCCATTTTTTCAGATCTACATTGCTGCAACGAAGCCAAGACTCTGGCCTGTTTGGAAACCTGCAAGAAGATTCTCCACACGGCGACGACGGATCAAGAGATCATGGACGCTCTAGCGGAAAAGTGCAGTCCCGTTCTGCCTCAGTCTCCGTTCTGGAGCTGCCTCTTGAAGTCGGGATCGGCGAAAGCGGCGCGTTTACCTTTGGACGCTGGTAAACTCTCCTGCTGCACGAAAGCGACGAAACCCTTTTGCCAAAACCTGTGTTGGAGAGCGTTCCAGGCGGACTGGGAATCGGCGTGGCGTCAGTTGGACTCGGAATGTTTGTCTTCGAGTTTGGAAGCAGAACTGAGAAGGTGTCTGGAGGATGCCGACGACCCCTGCGAAATGGGTTGCTCGGGACTGTCCTATTGCGCTCGGTACAACGACAGATCGACGACGCTCTTTAGGTAAAAGCTCCCTCGCGTTTGGATCGAGTCCAAGAAAGCACGGTCTCCGCTCGCCGAGCCTATTCTCGCTCCATTTCTCGCGTTCTACTTCGCCTTTTTTTCACTCTCCCCTAGGTCTTGCTCCGCCACGGCTGACGAGGCAGCTAAATGGGAAGCTGATCACTGGGCCAGAGGTGGAATAGTTCGAGGTCTCGGTGTTCCTGTTAGGGCGGCTGCTTCGTGCCCGTCGGAGACTCTGCGAGCTGCCGCTTGTCTTCTGCAACTGAGACCCTGCGAAACCAGGACGCACGACACGCGGCTTTGTCGAGAAGATTGTCTGGAATTGATGGCCAGCTGCGTAGACTGGTCTGCCATCTCGGGAACCCACACGGCAGCCACTCTGTGCGCCAAACTCTCGCCCACCAGGTCGGATGCTCCGTGCGTATCTTTGAAGCCTTTTCTCGAAGACCCTCAAGACAACGAGTCCGTCGTGCGCCTCGAAGAAGACATTGCGACACCCTGCAAGAGCAACCCTTGCGCTCAGGGGGAAATCTGCGAGCTGCTTTATCACGGAGAACAAATCTATCGGTGCTTACCAGGTTGTTCGTTGGGAGAAATGTCTAAACAGCTGGTACCGATCGGATCTTGGGTACAGATCCCCAGGTTCGATCAGCAAGGATGTCTCAGGGTCTGCCAATGCGCTCTGAATGGATTAGAAAAGTGCAGGACACTGAATTGCTTTAAATTCAACTACTGCTGGGTACACAATCGATTCATCGCTAACAAAGAGAACTTTTATTTGGAGTGCAACCCGTGCTACTGTTTCGAGGGAGAGTTCACCTGTTCGAAGAGGAGCTGCGGAGAGATACGGGTACCGTCGTTGCCCTGCGACTGTCCGGCTCATTATGTACCTGTCTGCGGAAGATTAGGCTTCACCTTCGCGTCAGCGTGCCTAGCAAAGTGCGCGAAATTGTCTGCGAACGAAGTGGACTTTGGTAGCTGTTCCTCGCGAGATCCTTGCACGCCCAATCCCTGCGACAGTACAGAGAAGTGCGTTCGAAGGAACAGGGTCTGTCTGTCTAGTCTTCACGCGCCCTGTCGACAGTACGAATGCGTTCCTCTGGACTGTGATCCCAGAGACATGACCAGCGGGCCAGTTTGCGACAAGGATAACCGTCAGCATCGCTCTGTGTGCGCTATGATTCGCGCTGGAGCTACTTTGAGCTACAGGGGACGCTGTCTCGCAGGATGCACCCTGCGAGGTCCTGCCTGCGGCATCAATGGCGAAGCATACGCCAACGAGTGCGCTGCTTGGGCAGACAAAACCGTGGTCGATTACCATGGACCCTGTGTCGCTGTTGGACTCATCGGCGATCAAGCGAAGCCTCGCTGTGGCGACCTGGTGCAATGTCCCGGACTGATCGAACCTTATTGCGTGGGAGTTACTCCACCCGGTGCTTGCTGTCCCGTCTGTGGCGGCGCGGCCAAGCTATTCTACTCCAAAAAACAGGTACACGGTGCTTCTATTTTTGGACACAAGCTCGTAAGCACCCTAAGCATGTTAAATAATCCTTTATTTTTCTTTAACAGTTGGACAGAATATACTATGTGTTGGACGAGGCAGACAAGGATCTAGTTACCCTAGAGGCTCTGTTGACCGCTTTGAGCCGACAGATTCAAGTGTCGCAGTGCGTCCTTCGCGGCATGATGACTCCGGACCTGGATATATTTATCATCGTGCAGCCTACCTCGAAGAGACCTTCGGCTCTGCAGCTAAGAGCCTGCGTGGCGGAGACTGAGAAGATAGTTACCAGAATTTCGGGAAGAAGTCCCAGGATCGCAGCTGAGGTACCTTTGGGTGCACTCACCAGAGCTGAAATCGCTCACAGCTACGTATCCAGTGCCATGATGACCGGAGGAGGCCTCGCGGAAGTCTTCCTCGGGATTCTCGTCTACGCTCTTATTTCGTGAAAACTATGAGGGTAAAGAGAACGCGAGAACTGTAATCAAAAGCTCGTACGAACGTAAGGCGGCGCGGACCGAGCGACCGTTACTGTAACGAACGATGAATTTTGCATTCGTTGAAAGGTGCTGAGCATTTCTTTTACCTAAAGGCGTTGTCGTTCGCCGACTTCATGACTGTGATTTTTCTAGTGCCTACGTAATATACACGAGAGTAGAATGTATTTTCGTCTATCTTTTTAATATTGCCAAAGAAACGGGAGTACGTGTACAAAGTCGCGTGATCAGCCAGAAACGAACGGTGATCATGTAGCTCATTTGTAAAGTGTAAATAAAGTCTTCTAACTTAAGTTACCAAACAGCGTGTTCGCCGATCCATGTATTGTATTCATAATCGATACAAAATACTCTGTCGAGCGTCCCAAATTCTACGCTACACCGTCCAATCATTCTTGTAATCTACATTTCGAATCATGGTGAATCGGCGAATTTGGATCGCTCGCGGATGAATTGACAAGGTCGATGCTCCCGCGTAGATTGTAAGTGTATACTTCGTTATTGTATCGTTAAATACAAAGTTTTTTGTATAGTCATTTGTAAATTTAATAAATGTCTAATTTTACTCATACGCAGTTCAGTGAAATCAATATGCTCTGTAGTGCGTAAGACAGTGTGTACAACGAAGACATGCTTCTTTACAAAACTTTGTATCGGCCACGTGACGCGGTATGCGCTCCGGACGCTTGTAATTTAATCAACTCTTCCTTGATCAGCCGAGAAACCTCTGCCTTCGCCTTGCTGACCGCCAATTCGCTGGTCGACTCGATGGCGAGGTACAACTTCCTCTCTCCCTCTGGTGGAGCTTTCCCAGGGGCAATGTACGTTCCTCTAACGGTGAGACCAGCTTCAGAGTACTCTGAAATTTGAGCCAGAGCTTCCTTGCTGGTAACTCTCCACCGAGCCTGTTGTGGGAAATCGTTGATCTCCAATTCCTCTTCGTATTTTCTGAACGTCTGTTCACCAGCCTCTGCGTCGCTTTCTACGAGATCCTCCTCGCGGGGTTGGTAGTTCAGCTTGGTGTTTAACTTCGCCGCCAGCTGTTCGGCAACCGTCTTCGCAGTGATCAGATTGGTCGGACCGGCGCCCTTCAGTATAGCCTCCGCAGCTTGCTGAGTGGCGCCCTTTGCTTCAGCTCCTAAATTCTTAGCTATGTTGATCTTCGACGCCAAACGTCTAGCAAGTTCCAATTTATCAGTCGCACTGGGTACAGGCTGTCCAGGAACAGCTATGTTCGCGGCAGACGGCCTAGCGATCTCTCGAACCGTCCTCTTTGGTGCCAGCATGCTCTCTATTTGCTGATCGATGTCGTTCTCTATGTCTTCGTCGTCTGAATCCTGCAGTCCTAGAGCAGCCTTCTGGAACTTCTTCTTCTCGTTCGCCAAGGCAGCCTCTGACTCATCGAACTTGAATCCTTTTCCGCTGAAACCTCCTCCGGTGTGAACCTTCTTGCCTTCTGCCGTTTGTCGGGCTTTGTAACCTTCCCAAAGTTGACGCAGAGGTTCAGGAACAGGAACTCCAGCTAGTTCGTGAGCGCGCATAATATCACCTGCGTAACGCTCCTGCTCTGACGTGATAAACGTGTATGCGTACCTGAAAATAAACAAGTTATCAGTATCTATTTTCCTTCTGAATTAAATAGAGACTTACCCTTTGTTCCCAGCTCTTCCTGTCCTTCCACATCTGTGAACATAATCCTCGTAATGATTAGGGCAGTCGTAATTAACTACGAGAACGAGGTGCTTTACGTCCAGACCTCTTGCGGCAACGGATGTCGCAACCAACAATTTCGTTCGTCCAGCTTTGAAGTCTAATATCGTCGAGTCTCTGTCGCATTGGTCGATGCCACCGTGAAGTGACATACATGAGTATGAAGCCTTCATGAGGTCCTTCAGGAGAGTATCAGCGTTTTCTTGTTTGTCCACGAAAATTATAGTGGAGCCCTTGTCTTGGTAATGACCAAGAATTTCGAGTAACTTGTAGAATTTTTGGTCCTCCTCTAAGACGACCACATGTTGCTCAACGTCCTTGCAAACGATCGATCGTCCTCCGACCTGAACTTCCACTGGTCTGGTCAAGATTCTTCTAGCTAATGCTTCCATTTGTCGAGGGAATGTTGCGCTGAACAGGACAGTTTGTCGATCGGGTCGCACATTCTCCATGATGCGCATTACTTGAGGCTCAAAACCCATGTCAAACATTCTGTCTGCTTCATCGAGAACCACGTAGGTGACTCTTCGTAAGTTTGTCACTCTTCCACTATTAGCTGCGAGCATATCGATCATTCTTCCGGGTGTACAGACGATTATCTCGGCGCCTCTCTTCAGTTCAGCTATTTGTTCGGATATTCCAGTTCCACCGTACACGCAAACGTGAGACAATCCGAGCGACTTTGTGAATTTCTTCGAGTCTCTGCCAATTTGCATACAAAGCTCTCTGGTCGGCGTCATAATCAGTGCAATGGGACCGTCGCCGTCAGCCAGAGGAGGCTGATCAAGTATGTGCCTGAACATTGGTAACAGGAAGGCCAATGTTTTTCCACTGCCAGTTTTTGCTATACCTATCAGATCGCGCCCAGACATGATCGCGGGAATGGCTTGACATTGAATAGGAGTTGGCTTCTCATAGCCAAGTTTCTTCAAGACTTCTAATTCTTTTTTAGTTACGCCACATTGAGCCCAAGACTTGATCGGCTTAGGACAACCTTTACCTTTTACGCGGATCCCTTCTAACTCTTCCTTGTACGCGTCCACTTCTTCCGATGTCATCCTCGCTGCAAATATGTAACAAAATGAGCATTTAATAGAACAATGCAAGTGCAGTGAATTTAACCATACCACCTACCAATTTCAGGTACTTCAACGTAAAATGATTTTCTAAATGGCTGATACTCCGTCGTTGCGTGGTCGACTTTGGCTAATTCTCGTTTCTGTTTGTTCGCTATACCGGCAGCCGTTTCATGCAGATTTTCCCCTTCTTCTTCGCTGGAGTACTCTAAACCATCTTGATTCTGTTCAATTAATTCTCCCTTCTGCTTTTGAACTTTCTTTTTGGCTACACCGGTAACAATGACGACACCTCCACTTTGAGTACTGCCTGTTCCTGTACCATTGTTTGCAGTCTTTCCACTTTTATTGTCAACTTTGTTCACTTTCCTAACTTCTTCCTGAACCTGTTTCGGTCATGTTTGTAGTAATTAGTTGTGGTTAAATGTGTAAGAAAATGTGTAGGATGTTCTAAAACATCGTTTACTGTTTACCTCTGCCATAAACGCATCTAGAGGATCAACTTCCTCTTCATCACCCTTAGCTTCCTCCTTAACTTCCTCCACTTCTTCTTTTATATCTCCTTCTTCTTTGATCTCCTTGTTGCTGTTCTGAACAACAGGAGTCTCTTCATCACTGTCATCTTCGAGGGACCACTTTTTCATAGGCAGCTGAAGATTTGCTAAAATGGATGCCTTACCGTCTTTCTTTGTTGCCTCTAATTCTTTCTTCTTCCTTTCTGCACGCCACCTCTCTATTCTTTCTCTCCTCTTTTGCATTTCCAATTCTAATCTTTTCTGTTCTTCCTCCTAAAAAAACGAATGAAATCAATAAATTGACAACTTGAAAACTGATCAACTATATTAAACAAAATATCCTCAGGAAATGTAATACCTTATCCAACTTGGTGTGATCGAATGGCAACTCATCGCTGTCGCCCTTCTCTTTCTCCTTACGCTCTCTAGATCTGGATCTATTCGACCGATCTTTCCCTGAACGTGAAGACTTTGAGCCTGTAAGACGCTTTTCTTTACTGTCTCCACTAGCATACCGAAAACAATCAATGTTAACAGATTATTCCATTATTATTTAAAATCAAAGGAAGTAAGTAACAAATTTCCTGTGTATGAAAATCATAATACAAAGAAGGTTAACCATATTTCTCTTCTTATAGAAAGTATAGGACATCTAGAAGCAAATAAAATATTTATAATTATAATATACCGTTTCCTATCTCTGTCTCTGTCCCTTTCGGACCTATCTCTTCTATCGCTCCTCTCCCTGTCTCTGTCTCTGGAACGACTTCTTCTTTCTCTGTGTCTTCCCTTGTCCCTTTCCCTGTCCCTTTCCCTGCTTCTGGACCTCCTTCGTTTTTTCTCTGGTGTGGCGGACCTAGACCTGGATCTAGACCTTGACCGTCTTCTATGATGCCTATCCCTAAAAAACAGTTCGCTTGAGTTAAATGCACACCAGTAACAACAACAAGTAATTTGCAGGAGTATGAAAATGTTCAAATGCAAGCACAAAGACAATGTGAAATACTGGAGTAAGTAATAATTACTGAGAATAAACTGCAGGAAGTTAACCTAAAAATGGTAATGAACAAGGTGTAACACTTACTTGTCGCTTCGAACCATAGTTACTGATACAATTTAATTCAAGGAAGCAGTATCATTTGTTTAAGCGTACATGGAAACATCTATCGTGCCTTTAATTTGATCGTATGACAAGATAAGCGATGCGACTACTTTCGTTTACAAACGTAAAGCCAATTTACTACACCACTGATCGTGCTGCCACCACTGAATTGATTCAACAGAATCAACTTATTTTCAGGCACGAACTGCGAACTGCAAGATTAAAGCAAACAAGACACATTTTCTGTGTTATATAGGCTATTATGTTTTATTTGCATGCTTCTTTCATGTTCTGTATCAATTTGTATCATCCGCCATCGATGTCAATTTGCAAAACCTTGCCAATTGTATCACTTACCTGTATTCCTCTGAAATTGTGGATCTGTAACACCTACGGGTAACGCAAAGTGAAAATATAATGTGCGAACGAACGCGACAGTACCTGCATCATTTTGTATATGAAAAATTGAATACACGTGCGCAAAATGTTTGTAATGCATTAGAAGTGTACATGAATATTATCATGTAAGTATCTAATCAGAATAAGTAAATGATTGTTGAAAACTATCTCCACCTTGTGTAATTATTTAATACAATTCTATCACATAATTCCGTAGCACTCATCGTTTAAATGTTTATTGAACAAGGGCAAAAACATACTGACAGGAACAATTACGAAATTGTATTAATTTTTATTACGATTCAGTTCCGATTCTTACTTGCATTCAAATTTACATTTTGGCTCCGCATTGGCTCTCAATATTCTCGGCGAAAATGTGCTCCTGGTAATAGGATCACATAACACGCGAGGAGGTTGTAGATAAGGAGCGAAGATGTATGACAAAGACAGAAAATTAACCATTAACTTTGGTTATGTTCGCCTAATATTTTTCTTGAGATGGTACTGTTCTCTGTCCCAAATAAGAGCATGTCTGTGACGCGACCGATTTTCGGCCTATCTGCGCAGATCCTCACTACCGCCCATCATTTTCCGCATGTTATTGGTTACATCACCACTCCATGCGTCTCCCACCTAATATCGCGTAGTGCCATCGACGCCCCAAGGCTCATAGCTAATGTGCATATACAGTGGTCATATTTGTTTGAAATTATTTCTACGTGTGCAAATGGTATGCGTGTGTGTAGTATACTTGTATGTAATGTATGGGCCTTTAATATATGTACCTATAACATAATTTCACAAAATATGACGTATCTTGGTGTTATCCTTGAATTTTTACCACACGCGTTCCAGCTAACAAAAGTATGCGTACAGAGAGTATTGTCACCGTGTATATTGTAGGCGTCAGTCGACGGAGTAGGAGACGGCGGTAACGTGGGGATCCGATGCGCGAAACAGTTATGCTCTCATTCGGGACAGAGTATAGGATCGCCGAAAAGCATAGTAGATCTCCTAGATAGACAAGGAGATATATATACGGTTAGAGAAAGGCAGGAATACTATTCTGTTAAATTTTCTGTTCGGACGCAGACAAACATTTAAATTGAGTAAAAATTATTTAAAATAATGAACGCAGGCAAAAAATTCGATTGCCTATAAGCATAAAAATTAGTGTACAGTTTGTCGTATGTTCTTCAATCATGACTATTAATAAATTTTATTGCGAGTCTAGAAACCTAATTGTGAACATATTATTTTGGAGCCTCGTGTGGTTTTTTCCGTGTTAGCCCAAGCGTACCGGGCTACGCGCCGATCTGAAGCAACCATGCCAGGCCGAAGGTCCGAGGGGGAATGACCCATGAAGCGATGATCGACGCCAGTCAATTTCTCTGACTGCTGATTGGTCGCAAGCTAGCAACCGAAAGCTGTATAAATACGCACACTTACACACCAGAATCATTCGCCGCGTAGCGCTCTAACTATAATGTTACGCTACCACTCTGGAACACTCTCCAATAAAACATACTTTGCATCAGAGTAGCCGTCAGTTTCTATATTTTATGTTCAGCCACTCACATAATTTTAATTAGGCGTGCCAGGTACCGCTTACATTACGTTCAATCGCGAACGAATCACGGTATGCAACAAATTTTATTCAAAATAATCGTAATGGCCGGTTGAACATAACATTCTCGGAAGTAAGCGTAAAGAGCTGTGCAAAAATCAAGCATAGATAGTTGTGGAAAAATCGATTATACAAATGTAAGGAAGCAATAACCGTTCACATTATGTACTTTACAAAATACTTTGGGCCTCTTCTTAACTACCCAATCAATAAAAGTTCATGAATTAATCGAAATAATCGGTAAAGCGGAATAATTAATAGCGGTACGTATTAAATAAGTTGGTACTACATATAAAATACTATCGGGCAAAAGTGGATAACAAAAGTAGAACACTGCAAAAAATTCTAACATTAATCAAAACAGAAAATAATTTGAAGCTTTTAGTGTACCTCTAAAACATAATCATTAAAAATTGTTCATAATAATCAATAAGACAGAATGAATACGCGCATCGTCTGAATAGCGTTATAGAAGTATGCAAGGAATCCGTTATTTAAAATAAACAGAAACAAAAATCATTAAGATTATGTATCTTAAAAAATAGTTCAGATACTTATCTAATTTTCTAAACACTTAAATTGGCTTGTACCTAATCGCTAAATAATTATATGGTACATTAAACAATCGCTTTTACACGCAATGCGGCTGATATGCTCAAGACGACATTTTGCATCCACGTTAGGATCTACTAGTATCGGGATCACAGAATGTGCGAGGAGGTATTAGACGAACAGCGAAAAGCTTTTACGTCCGGCCATAAGATGGGAGAGCGCAACATAGGGATCTTTACCCCGTCATCGTGTAACGGCAAAACGGGAATGATGGCATACCGAGGAAGGAGCGGAGGTGAGATGGAAAAAAAGACGAAAAAAAAAACGTTTCGTCTCGGAATCGCTAGATAGATTTCATCAGTAGGGCTGATATTGGCGATCCCTACTCCAGACGCTTGGGATGTAGGAGTTTGGAACTTACAGATATTGAAGAGACGTTGGGACATCGACAAACTACAGAATAGACCTATCATCCAATGTATTTTTGTCACACGTTCGGAGGGCTCGCGAGCCTTCTTACCATTTTCGTGTCACATCCTACCGTATCGATTGTGACTAACTTTACATCACAGCGCTATTGGTGGTAGGAATCAAAATCAAAAACATTGTAGACATTTGTTACTTCATTTTGTTTTCGAATAAAATTTTGAATTCTTTAATTCAGGCATTGGAATTAACTGCTCACGCCGGCCGATTTTCGAAAGCAACGCCCACTTTTTCCCGCCGCGCGTCTTGGCCCCCGCGACGACCATGGTGCTCGACACGTTTCAGGCCCGTACCGTATGAATCGCACGTGGCGCATTAGGGCGACACTCGTATCCTATCGTGTAAATAGGTTTCCACATCATCCATGGGGTATAATGCTTCTGGTACGCGCCTGAGACGTGTCGAGCACTAGAGCTGTCGCGGGGGCCAAGACGCGCGGCGGGAAAAAGTGGGCGTTGCTTCCGAAAATCGGCCGTCGTGAGCAGTTAATTCCAATGCCTGCTCTAGACATTGCATTGTGTCCTATTTATGTGTTAGCTTGGCGGTTCTGTCGCCTAGTGAGAAAACTCGAAATCCAATCAGAGCTGTTTTCCTGGAGTAAACGCTGAGTGGAAATTCGGCCTCGCGCATTGGTGGGTTCAGCTGTATAAGGAAAATAATGGCGTAAGCGGTATACGCGCAGTGCCTACAGCTGCCACCCCTTGCCATTCTTTCTGTTACGATTCGTTTTTCAACTCACCAATAGCACGTGAGTTTTCTTGTTGTTTCGTGATATATTTATCTCGTGTAGATGCATTTTATGGTTCGTAGAATTTATATACGTGTATTGTTAATTTAATTACAAGTAACGTATTAAGTCGAATATGAGACGCTATTGTTCTTATCATTTTTATATGATAGACCAGAATCTACTATTATATGTTTGAAATCGTTTTGAGTAAACAATATTAAATGAAATAACTTTTCATATCAATCATATTTTCTTCTTTTTAGAAACATGGAACAAACATACGAGGACAAAGGTTTGAAATAGAAAAGCTGAACATTGGCCAAGAATTTTAAGTAAGCACAAGCTACTGCTTGTCTGCTTTGTTTTTTAAATGTCATATCTCAAACTTAAATAAGATCAAATGTTGCAAATTAAGAACCAATTTTAGAAGAAATCATTCATTACTACAAGATACTTTGATGCATCGTGGAAAGAATAAGAAATTCAAACTTGTTTACGCGAAACAAAGTTATCACATACGTTGTGAGTTAAATGAGAGATGACATCAAAATTTGTTCTATAGTAGACTCACATCGTGAAATAATTGTCTCATCATGTTATCGTGAATCTCCGTCTTAATCCTCTCACTACCAAGGCATTTTTTGAAACTCGAACTACGATCGGGGGGGCATTTATTGCCCACCTTCAAGAAATAATGATATTTGGCAAATTAATGCCGGATTGAATGATAATAGACATTCTGCGAAACTGCAACATTCAAATTACTCCGCAATAAAGTATATGCTTAGTATATTCAACAGTAACTATTTTTTCAGAATTTTAACCGGAGTGATTAGCAAAATAAATACACGAAGTAAGGTTGGGTTATGGTGGACACAAGGTATCCCCGCCTTGGTAGTGGGAGGGTGAATGAAATTAAAGGATTCAAAAATTTATTCGAAGACAAAATGAAGTAACAAATGTCTATCAGTGTTTTTGATTTTGATTCCTACCACCAATAGCGCTGTGATGTAAAGCCAGTCACAATCGATACGGTAGGATGTGACACGAAAATGGTAAAGGGGCTCGCGAGGCCATCCGAACGTGTGACATAAAAATACATTGGATGATAGGTCTATTTTGTAGTTTGTCGATGGTTGGAATCGAGCGCTTGCAAGAAGAATAAAAAAAAATTGGGACAATAAAACATCTAGTGACCTACATAAGTTCGGAAAGGATGATGTAGGTGACGCTCGTCCGGGACCCAAGGCGGCAGGGGACGTCACAAAACCGCGGGAAAATGAAAATGAACGAATTACTAACTTTGGTTATATGCTCCTGTTACTTACCACCAAACTAATCAGAAACACATGAACTGAAGTTAGTGTGCATATGTTCATCTTTGTCATATTTTCTTCTGTGCTTGTCCAAGATATACTTACACATTGTATGATACTTATGCTAAAATCTGATTTTGGTCGAGAATAAGCAGAGGCAGCATGGATATAAAATAGTCGTTAAGCTGCATCGCAAAGTCGAGCGATTGTTTAATGTTTCTTATAATTGTTTAATAATCGAATATAAATTAATTTGCGCGTTTAAGAAGATAAATAAAAAGTCTGAAGTATTTTCTGAAGTATATAATTTCAATAATTTTTGTTGCTATTCATTTTAATGATGGATTGTTTATTTAATTTACGCAACGTGCGTCGGACGATGCACATGTTCATTCCGCTGTATTGGTGTTTATGTATAACTTCTTAACAATTACAGTTTAGAAAGACATTAAAAGGACCAAGCTGTTTTTTACAATGCTCAATGTTACTATTTTTTACGTTGCTCCATTTTCATTAACAAGTTTTCACCAACGATATTTTGCTCTCTACATCTACAATTATTTATTCCACCGTAGTAATATTGCTAGGACCAATTTGTGAAATTGTATTGTTTAGGAAAGCAGAAAGAGGTCCGACCTGATTTCTAATACCTTATCTTTTGTTAATCAATTTTTGCAGAGCTATTTACGGTTACTTACGAGAATGTTATGTTCAAAGAATTGTATGAATGATTCAGGGTCTGTAGTTCGTCGATAATGGTAGGTCTATTTTGTAGTGTGTCGATGGTTCAACCTGCCATTGCGATTATTTTGAATATAATTTATTAATGTTTATGATCAAAGAACATAGGGCAAGCTGTACACTAGTTTTTACGATTATAAACAATCAGATTTTTTGCCTTCGTTCATTGTATATAATTTGTGTTTAATTTAAATCTGTAATGGCCATCCGGAACGCAGCCTCATTCCGGCCTACCCCCACTCTGCGTCCATTCTCTGCACCACAGACTTAGTTCCGGACTTCCGTCAGAGATGGTGCCACAGACGGTACCGGGTGGGTCAAACCCTGCGTGCGGCCGGGCTGTGGTAGCCTGTAACGAGCTATTGCAGCGAACGCCCATAGGCGTCACCAGTACGTGGTGAACGATTTTGATAAGCGCCTGTAGGTGACAGCGGCAAAAGGTTAATACTAATCACAGACGAGGTATAGAAGTTTCTTAAAAAATCGCACTTACCGACAGTTACCGACTACGTAAGAAGAAATGGAAACAGAGTAAGAGTTGGCCGGAGTGGGTTTGCGCTCTGGCTGGCCATCGCGGATTTAAATGTTTGTTGGCGGCCGAACATAAAATTTAACGGAATAATGTTTCTGTCTTTCTCTCACCCTCTGAATCTCCTTGTTTACGAGACCTACTTCACTTTTCTGCGATCCTGATGTGTGTCGAAATAAGTATCAGGCGAACATAATCGAAGTTGGTAACTCGTATTCTGTCCTTGTCACACATCTTCGCTCCTTGTCTACGACCTTCTCGCTCATTCTGTGGTCCTATTACCAGGAGCAGATTTTCGCCGAGAATATTGAGACCCAACGCGAGGACACGTCGTCGTACATGGATCGGAAATTTAATTACAAGGAAAATACTATTTTTTAACTGCTTTAACCTCATTTCATTTGTCTTCATTCAACGTACGTTTAAATGAAGACTGTTGCAATATTATTTTGCAATATTATATCGAGTAATGGATTAATTTACGCGCTTTGATGTTGCTCAGATATGACAGAAAATAAATGTTATACTTAATAAGTTATTTTTTATACTTACCATAATACAGAATCTCTCGTAATTAATTTCATTCTGTTCTTCATTAACATTAATAAGAGTTAATTATCTGCAGTGGAGTTTAGAGGAAAAGGATCGCAAATAAAAGTAATAGAATTTTTTAGTGTTTCCAGACATTGTGTATTCATTCTCATTACATGCATACTGAAAGAACTATTGTTACAAAATGATACTGATGCAGTCGTAGTACATTTGCAGTTTCTAACGGCTATAAATAACGTTTCAACACATTGTGCGGCTAATATTACATACGTATCAATAAATTCGAGACTCGGTATCGCAAGAAAATTCTGTAAACTCTGCAAGCACGTACGCTCAAGTTCTTTTGTTCAGCCCGTATTGTAATTAGACGGGAGGAGCCTTGAAGTCGAATTGTTTCTTGTTCCCAGGATTTTCCCAGCTCGATTTAGCGGAGTTCGCATGCCGGAGCATCTCTTGGACGCGTACACGCACGTATCGCAAGATATATCGGTGTTGCAAGACCAGAATAATATTCTGAAATCATTCTCCGTCCGCCTGGTGACTCGTCGCTCCGTTCGATTTCGAGTCTTCATACATTCTCGGACGATCGAGTCGCTTTGAATTCGAAAGCTACTTGTTATTTCAACGACTGCCAGAACGGAATGTTCTAAAATTCGTACAGCTCGAGCATAGTTCGGTGGAAAATGCTGTCCCGTTCGGCTGACACGACGGTTTCTCGGAAGACGGATCGTTCGAAAAGGCCTTCGACCGTACAGATGTTCGAATAATCCGTCGCGATCGGTCGACTAGGATCTCTCGCGAGGAGGCTCGCGCGGCTCGAAATGAAAATTCTCGACTGGTTGACTCCTGTCGCATCTGCCAATCGGCCACCGAAAGTCGACGAGGCAGATGGTGGTGCGACGCGAAGGAAAGTTACGTGGCAGGTGTAGCGGAGCACGCGACAGGTGAACGCTGCGACCGTACACCGTTTCCGATACTCTTTTAAAAGCCGAAGAGTCGCAAGAAAAAACAAAACCGCCCGTAAGCAACGCCGGTGTTAAACATAGCACTCGCGCGGATGTACGAATTACGGTGACGGATTCTGCGCGAGCTTTTACGATTCTAATTAGAACTCGAAGGACAGTTCTCTTTTCCGGGTGGTAACGACGTAGGTAACGGTGAACGAACGTTTAACAGTAATTTTCCGCGCGAAGCCCGGCCCTAAAATAGGTGGCATCGACGTCGATAACTGTAAAGTATTTACAAATGATCCGCCTCGAATCTCAATCGCGAGAGAAACGAGCCCAGAATCCACGATCGCTTCGATATCGTCGAGTGGTTCGTGCCCGCGATAAAAATGACTGTTCGTTCGCTTCTTATGCTCCGTGGACGTCTCGTGGCTTTGGTTTTTCCCAGGACGAACAGATTTCTGAGCCGATATACTCTGTCTCCTATGGTAAATAAGCCACGTGGAGAACGATGAATAATTTCGCCAGCGGCATACCAAGTTCTCCCGAGTTCCTCCTCCCTGTCGGCGAACGAACGATTCCTCGTTACCCGTGTCTTAAAGGACTCACGGAGGTGTTGCAAAGCGATTTTACAGAACGATCATTACCGGACGGATGCTGGAAAATTGTCTCGGGGTCGCCGATGCGTCCCTCGTTCTCCGAAGAAGCCGGCCGAGCTTCCAGCGAAGAAGGAAAAGTTCCTTTTGGCACGAATCCCGATCGATCCTCGGATTCCTGCGAACAAAGAAATAATACAGTCGACGACGGTTGCGTGTACGCGCGTATCTGCTCGCATAATGGAAGCCTCTCTTCACAATACGCGATACCTGACCGACAGCCGTTCCGAGAAAACCGATTCTTCCTTCGATTTCCTGTCGGACTGCACCGCACGCCCTTTAAATCGGCTGTAAAGCTCGTACAGGCATTTAAAAAATTACTATAGGGTTTTTGGTGCACGAAACAATTTTTAGAATTTTATGAACGCACAGAGATCGGGGACGATCTTTCGGAAGAGAAATCCCGAAACGGTGGACGCATCCATAAGCTGGAAGCATACGTTTCGACTCATCGAATGTCGTTCGAGACGTATCATTATTCCAAAGCGTCCGCACGCGCCCTCGGAAGCCAACTGTATCGCGTTGCTTGCTGCGAATGACATCGAAACGCAGTAGTTTGCGAAGAAGAGAAAGGGTTGTCGATCCTTCCGCCCCTGACGATCGACCAGCCGGCAATCTGGCAACCGTTGCGGCCGCCAGCGATATCCGCGACGAAAGTAAACGCGCTTCAATATTGACCGTAGATCAAGGCGAACGCGTTTCTCGATATTGGCTGGAGGGATCGTTGAAAGAATTCGTTAAGCGCCTCTTAATAAACCATAAATCGGATCATCGGCGAGCTCGATGGTTCCGCTCGATCGAATTAATTAGATAGCCCGAAACCAGTTTCGCGGGATGGATTCTCCGCGGTGCGGACTTCCTCTGGACAGATTTGCTCTGCGAGTATTATCCTTCATTAACGGGTTATCCTACTGTAAAATTTTCAAACTATCGAACATCCTTTTACCGTTTTAAAAAATAGTTTAAAGTTTCAAAACGAATGCGCAAATGGTTTCATGTGGATGTTCAGAACATTCTTCTAGATGTAACGGTTAGAATGAACGTATATGCGCAACCGTTTGCAGCATCTTATAAAAAACAAAGGCTGCGCAACAAAGTATTAATTTACTTGTTCTTGCTGCGTTAGGTACGTATTATTATATAAGAGAATCTTTGTACGCAGACTTTTTTTGGCGCGAATTTCTGTCACGACATGCTATTAAGTTGCATAACTTTTGTGTACAATTATTTAACTTGTTGTAGTTTAAGATAGGCATAAGATAAAGTTTGTATTCTGTATTTCATTATAAATAAACCGCCATTTTTCATTTTTAACATTTTTCACGTTCTTTTTGCAGTTGCTCGTGTTGGTACACAGACTGTCTTTACCCACCGTACGTATCTGGGCGTAGGTGTACGTTGCTGAATTTCAAACTTAAAGCTTAAGATACGTTCCAATAAATTGCCTGATATCAAAAGAATCGCATTTTCACCTTTCTGCATTTTAAGCACAAGAGACATCCACTTTTCAGGCTGCTCGCAGTGGAATAGCCCCTGAATCAGTTAATAATAAGCGCTTATAGAAAGTGGATTTGCTTGCTGAGTTTGACAGCTTTGTATTAGACGAAGACTCATTGGTACAATGGTCGGTGGCCCAACGAATGTCCCAATTGTTAACAGAGATTCTGACAGAGTACAGTGTTCGTGACAACAAATAGAAGCGATACGAGAATAAACTGGTAATCGATTAAGTAGACGAAATAGAACGAAGAGATCCGGAAGGAAGGTTCTCGAAGGGAAGCCGGATGAGAGCCACTGCGAGGCAGAGGGGCGCGTGCCAAGAGTTCACATCTGCCGCAGTTGTTTTCGCAGCCCCTCGGTTTCTTTCTGGAACACCACCGCCACCACTACCGTCGTCTCTGATAAATGCGTCTCCGGTTTCAGAAAAAAGGCTTCCGCAGGAAGCAGCGCCAGGCCTTTCCATCGCGATCTTTCCGTTTCCTTCCACCGCGAACGCGAAGAATTCCTTCTCGCCGGAAGGAAGCTGCCCGTTCAAAGGATTTTTAACGCGACGACCGCCAGCCCGAATTTTGCGAACTTCCATGGACAATGAAACGAATCAGCTTCCATCGAAGTCTATCGATCTCTCCACCGGCATTCTCGACCATCATTATATCCTGGAAGACTTGTAAATTTCGCGAATTCGTCTCGCAGAATCGTCCCATTGACATTTAAGAAGATAGACGCCGGTCCCATCGGATAGCAAACGTCCGAACGGCATCCAGTTCCGTCAATCCGAACCTCTTGTTAGGATGATCACCTATTGTCTACGAAACGCCATGTGTTTTCTCGACGGATCGTCTAGTCAAAGATAGCGGTCGTGGAAGAGGAATAATGAGACGAACGTTCAGACGGTGTGACCATTTCCTCTTCCTTTCTCCTCCTCGAGAGACCTCTCATTTGTCGGCTTCGCAGCGTTTCCTCGAGTACAACCCGAAGACGTTTGATGACCGCGCGCGCGTTTAACCGGCTGATTGCACGTTCTCAGAGGTTCTTATTGGCAGAGAGCTTTTTCTAATGGTTTCTCGAAAACGAGCGTCGACGGAAACGAGGAAGGAGGAGAGGAAAGAGTTAGAAATGTTTGGTGTCGGTTCGCGGAGGTGGTGGGGGCACCCCGAAGAGGTGGTACGGGCCTGAAGAAGGGCCCGAGGAAGGGGACCGGCGCAGGTAAGCAGCTGCAAGCATCTGCAGGGGCAACAGCAGCCGCGTGCTTAAATTAGTCCCGGCACAACTGTCGTTCGCGTAACATGCCAGGAGACCGTTGCTGAGTCTCGTGCATCGAGGAACGCGAGTGAGCGCCGAATATTCTGACAGAAATAGACGTTGGTTCTTCTCTGTTTTTTCGTTGGACGACGCGTGTGCTCCGCTGCATCGATAGAACACGAAAAAAACCTCTGGGAAACATAATGAAAGTAAGATCTTGAAGGTGTTCGGTGGTTCGATTTCAGAGTCTGCGATTATGAATCGGCGGCAAACAACGGTGAGATCGTTTCTCGAGTGACCAACGAGCGTCGGAAGTCTGCATGGCTTCAAGATTATTGGAAAGCTGAAGAAGAACGCGGATTCAGCGATCGTATGACGGTTCGAGGAGAAAACGGGCGAAGAAGCAGAGGAAGATGCTGATACTCAGGCTGATAGTGACGTTGTGCGTGTGCTGGATGGCCAGGTGCGATCTGTTGGACCTGTACGTCCAGCACATGGATGAGACGATGAGGACCTTGGCCTACAGGAACAGGCATCATCCGAAGGATATCGCGACCAGGATAAAGAGGAACCTCCGGGAGGAGCCGCTCCTTCGAGTCGGAACGTTCAAAAAGCAGCGTCTGGACGTTGACAAAGATTGGTACGCGCAGTGGAAGGCGAAGAGGAAGATTCCGTACAAAGAGGACGGCCTGGACTTTCCGAATTCGAGGGAACAGAATTCAGATCCGACTCAGTACGAGCTGTTGAACAATTCGAGCCGAATCGTCGCCGGAGATCCCGAAGAAACGACCGCGGCCTCCCTGGAGGCTGCCGTCGACGAGGCTCTCGACATTCTGGATATAGAACTCTCGAACGAGGATTCGTCGAGGCCGAACGACACCTCGTCGTCGGAGTCTCGGGAAGAAACCACCCGATCGGAGGATTTCCTGACGGACGTCGAAGCGGAGGCGAATCCTCAGTTCGAGATCATCAACGAATCGGGTACAGCCGGTCCGAACCTCTTCGACGATCCTATCCTGAAGGGGACGCCGAAATCGCGGGACAGAGTTCCGAAAAAGTACATCCCGTCGACGGACAAGCTGGCCAAGTTGTTTCGCGGGTCGAAATACGTCGATTCGGAGGAAACGGTGGACAACAGGCCCAGGAGGAGCGTCAAGGAGCCGAAGTTCACCAGGCACGAGAAGCTGGACGACGACGGAGAGGTTATCCTCGAATGGGATCCGTCCGACGAGGAGATGGTGACGTTCAAGGTCACCGCGAAGACCTTGGGCTACGTCGGCATCGGGTTCAATGAAAAGAACCACATGAAGGGGGCTGATATTCTTCTGGCCTGGGTGGACGATCACACGGGGACCGCCAATCTGCTGGTAAGTCGTCTTCGACTCGATCTCAATCTTTGGTGATTGATGAGGGACCGGACGGGAAGGTATTTCGGCCTATGATCGATCGACCGTGGGGGGATCTACCGGTCGAACGATCGATTCGCGACCCCTCCGCGTCGCAGGGGACATATTCCGTTGGTAGATTCGCATGAGTAGATAGCGATCAGCGTTAGAATAATAGACGATCCATCCGTCTGGCCGATCCATCGATCTATCAGCGATCCGGCCGATCGATCGAAAGCGCGATTGGCGTGGGAAGAGCTCGTTTTCTTCTTATCGCGGTTCGATCCGCGCGTACGATCCTATTTTCATGCTGGTCACACAGCGGCGGCCGGTTCTTTCAGCGAGGAGATGACGTTAGAATTCATTAAGGAGGGATAAACGTTGAAACGGATTTCGCGACGTCGAGCACGTCTCCGCGGTCGAGAGGACGAGTAAGAGAGAGGGAGAGAGAGAAAGAAAGAGTGGCGGCGGACGGCCAGAGACGAAAGGAGAAGACGGAAGATTTAATGGACTGGCAAGTTTTTCACAATTCTTTCCCCCGTGCTCGAGACAGCCGGAGATCTATCGACGTTGGATCCTCGTTGCCGTGAATCGAGCTGGCGAAGAAAAGAAGGGAACGCGAAAGGGGAGAGAATCGAAAGAGTAGAAAAAGAGAAGAGGCAACAAAGAAGAAGACGAAAAGGAGGGGGAAAAAGGAGGTAAAGAAACGAAAAGCCAGGGAATTAAAGGAAGATTAAGAAGGCGGTCGAGGCAGAAAGGGAGGTCGAAACGCCGCTGCGAAGGACCTGCGAAGCTGAAAGAACGACCAGCACCAGAAGAAAAACAAAAGATCTCTCGCGGGTTAAGGTATCGGTCCCTTCTCTCTCACCTCTCTTCTTCTCGCTCGCTCTCTTCGGGGATACGACGAAGTCCTCGTCGAGGGCGACCGCTCGGACTCCGGTCGCGCGATCCGTATTAATGAGGTTCGCTTAATTAACGCGTCGCGTCGCGGGAGATCCGAGTCGATTTCCCGTCCCGTCGCGATGCGCGAACGCCGGCTGAAAAAGCCGAGGATCCTTTCGAATCGTCCTAGCCATGAATATTCCGCGAGTCTTCGATCGGACGCGCATAAATTACGAAGGAGATAAGTCCGCCTCGACGAGCGACGAGTATCACTCGAACGTCGGACTTTCCATCCTCGAACTCGGATGCAACGGGAAGATTAAGAAGGGAACTGGTTATCGAGAAAGCGCGCAACGGAGGAACCTGCTCCGTCCGGCTTCTCCGAATTCCTAATCTTAATTAAATGTCCATCCTTCGTTCTCACGATCCGGCTGGCTGCTTCAACGTTATCCTATTTCTACCGAGGTATAGGTATTCAGGGTTTCCCGCCAGTCGATTCTACATATACGTATGGATATCGGACGTTCGAGGACACCGAACAGCCTGCCCGATTAAACTTTACCACCCTACAAAAGATACGACTGCATGCAAAATAATAAAGGTGTTGGTGTCTGCTGTAATTTACGATCGAAGAAGCGACCTTGAACGCGGCTCCGCCACGGTACCCGAAACCGCTGACAAGCTTCTTGCGAACGTTATCATCGACCGTGGAAACGATCCGAACGAGAGAGTCGGCTCGAGTCGTTCTCCGAGAGGATGAGCCGACGGAGGAGGAAGAATTCCGGTATATCGGTCGAGGGGTGAAAGATGGCCGGTCGTAAAGTCGAATTGGCAATTATTTGAGATGTAACGCGGTGTGGCGCGAAGGAACGCGGGGATTTTCGAGTCGATTTACCTGGGTCCTTGTCCAGGCCCGAAAAAAAGAGGCGAGCGCAGGTGGGAGAGGAGCGGAGAGGAGAGCGAGCGGTCGGCCGGTCGGTGGAGAATTAACGAACGTCGTTCCGTCGGTCGAGATAAAGTCGTGATAAATTTACGTCCGGGCGAGGGCAGCGGACCCTTTCCGTCCGCCTTTCTTCGCGGTGGATCGATCCGTCCACCCTCTCGCTCTTCTCACCTTGACGAATCCGAAATCCATCGGTGGACCCGTGACCGCTCGACGAATGCGTCCGCCGCAACGCGACTGGTCGATCCCAAACGAAAACGTTGAATCGGTGGAAGGAAGTCGAGGAGCGTCCACCTCGCGCTCGAAACGATTCTATATTCCGAACTACGGGTACGATCATCGATGAGCCAGGAAATTGCCTATAAATATTCCCAGAAAGATCGATTTCCTGCGTTCGAAGGCGAGGCTGATCGCGAATCCGCGACCCAATTAGAAGAGGTTGTACATACGCGTTCCTCCGTTTCCTCTCGGCTTCTTTTACCTCCCCAGAGAAATTATTCCGCGGGTCGTCGAAAGAAGACGTCTTCCTCGTCGATTTGTCGCCGTTAATCGGCCGACTACCCGTGGACAGCCGGTGATCGGTGTTCCGCGTTCGATGAAGCGTGTCCGGTGCGGCGGTTAGAAAAACGGACGCATGTAAAATCGACGAGGGAGCAGCCGCGATGGCAGGGTCGTTCTCTCTCTTCCCGTACGTACTTGTGCACGGAGGTTCGAGGAGGCGCAGGAGGTGCGCGCACGGCCGCGCGATGTGTGCGAGACGTTGCGTGACCGAACGCGCGACGAATACACGCGGCTGCGAAGGTGTGTAAGAGCTGAGAAGAGAAGAGAAGAGCGGAGAGGAGAGGAGGAGAGGAGAGGGCCGCAGCATGGGCCCGCTGTGCCCGGAGTCGGTCCCAAAGGGGCCCAGTCAAGGCCTCCAGACATCGGCACGGGCGGGGAGGCGATGCGAATCTTTGGGCAGCGTTGCAAAGAAAGGTGAAAAGCAGTCCTGGATCCGATGGACCGACCGACACGTGATACCTTTCGTTTCGTTTTCGATCCCTCGCGTGCATCTTATCGCGCAACATATGCTCCCTCAAAATTCTCTCGTTATGCAAATCCTCTCCTCCGAGATTTTTCGAGATCCGGCTATTGTTCCGCGGAGAAATTTCGTCCGCGAGGCAGGGACCGACGAGCAGAAAATTCAGCAACGCGCGAGATATGCACGGTGAGCGACGGGACGCGCACGTAGGACGATTACGATCGTAATTTATTGCAGGCAGGGGAGCGAGTTTCGCAAAGTGAATCTGAAATGCAGGTAATCTGCGATCCGTCCATCTCGAGAGGGCCAACCGGAGGAGGCGAGCATAGCCGCGCATTCTCCGCTCATTTCGTCGGGATTTTTTTCTCATTATCTTCGACACACCCTGTTGCTCCTTTTTCACCCATCCGCAACCAGTTTTCGTTCGTTTTCAATCCGACTTCGTCTTCGGCTCGCTCGGTTCCCAGCCGAGGTCGTTTTCTATTCGACGAGCTTGCGAAATTTCACACGACGCGTTGCGACGCGATCCGATCGTTCGACGCTTCCCGAGCGGACGACGTCTTTGCGTGTTCGCGACATCAAAAATTTGCCCGCCGCTGCGCTTTCGCGCGTAAATCAGACGGCTTTTCTCTCTCGAAGCAGTTTTACCGCTTTATCTCGATTCCGGGAGTGAAGTATCGTTCGCCGTCGCCTCGAGTCGAAGGGACTGAGAGAAAGACGCGAGAGCGAGGGGAATATTTCACGGATTAAGATTAGTCCCGTGGTCGGCGATGCGTATATCCATTGTGCGACTTCAGCCCGGAGTTCGTAGGTCATTCTCTTTTTACGACCGGCTTCCAAGCCTTTTTTTACGGTTAATAAGCGCGCTCAGCGCGCTCAGAAACCGTCCGCTCGCACGCTGAATGCCTATAAGAATTCTTCCCCCCGTAGAGCGAAAATTATTCCTCGACATCGACCGATACGGTGAAAAATATCCAGCACCGCTTTTTCCGTGCAAACAATCCCGAACCCCCGATCATTCGGTGGAGCCTCAAAACGGTCGGTCAACGAGTCAATGAAAAACGTGGCGATCGCGGTCCACGGAGCGGGTTCCTAATTTCAATTTGGAGGAGACGGAGAGAGAACACGGCGAAGCGGGGGAAGCTAGGATTCATTAACATGGCTGGAAGGCCGCGGTGGAGGCTTTGGTAATCCGAAGTATGATTTATGGTTCTCATACCACGAAACCGGTCCACCCCGACTAAATAAAATACCGTCGGGTACGTACCATTTGTCCGGTGGAAGCTCTCGCGCTCTCGGGTACCCGACGTCGGTTCTTGCCATCGTTCTTCGCGATACCGGTACGCGTTTTCTCCTTCTTGTAATCCGACTCCGACGCACGAGACCCTAGCTAGTTTACGACGACCCGCGGTATATTCCTGCCGTCGACAAATTTCGAGATGCATTATTGATGAACCCACCCCGCGTCCGGGCTTTCTCCACCGAGGATACGCACCGGCGTCGTGTTTCTTTTCGGCACAATCGAATTCTCACGATACACATCCATATGTATGCGTGCGCACACGCGCGCGAACGCGTTATGTTTTACGATCCAGAGCACCTACGAAGATCCCCGGCCGGTTAATAATTATCGAGGAACCTAGAACTCGTCGATGTTCTATTGTTCCGAGGGATCGATAGGATCCCGGCGCAGGGAGAGCGGAGTTTCGTGGGTCCGGCGCGCCTCCGGGTCCAGAAAACGGGCATGAATTAGCAGCACCATTCGAACCGGCGGCAAACTGGTTCGCGGAAGCCGATTCCAATAACTCGCGCCGCTTCTGTGCCGATAAATTCGCACGAACTTACCTGGTCCGGTAAAAACGGTGTCCGGACCGATGAAAATTCGAGTCTGAAATTGGATTGCCTCCGAAACGAAGGGGAATTCGCAGCGAGGAGGAGAACGGAAGGAGGAATCGAAGAGATCCGCTTCTCGAGCACGGGGACCTTGACACCGACGTTCGCGGTGGATTTTAATTCGCCGCTTATTATTCCGCATACGCTCGTAAAACGGAGCACGATGACGTGTAACGAGTCGGCGAGCGTAATTGCGCGTAACCGCTCGCGTTCTCATCGGGACCGGGCACGTGAGAACCGGATCGGCTCGCGGCGTGACCACCTGAAAAATCACGCTCGCTCACAGGCATGGGAACGTTTCCGGAAAACTCGATGGAAGTTTGTCCGGCCGTTCAAGAGAGTTCCAGCGCTCGTTAACGCGACCGCCTCGAGAGCACCTACATATTTTCTCAGCGATCGGACGGGGTCAGTTTCGGGCGAGTCTGGCTGGTGACCGGTAGGTGGTAGTTCCCGAGGACGATAGGAAGGCCCTTTATCCTCATCGAGGGATCTCTTTGCGCTACCAGCTGCTGTTCTGCCAGGTGGTAAAAAGGAGAGGCGCTGGAACAAGGAGAGAGACGGAACAGAAAGAGCGGAGGGAAGAGAGAAAGGGAGAAGCTGTCGGATTTCTCGAGCCGTCGTTCGAGCCAGAGGGAAGAAGAGAGAGAAAAGTTCGAGGGAGAAAAGGGAAGAGCGAGAAGGGAGAAGAAGCGAGCGGTGGAAGGAAGAGAGAGAAAAAAGGGAAAGGAATATGGGGCGAACGTTTCGGTGTAAGAGAAAGAGAAACAGAGAGGGGGGAGAGAGAGAGAGCAGACTACCTCGAAAACACCTGGCAAGCATCGTCCTCCTAGTGGCGCCTCATGAGAGAATTTCTCTCTTTTTCTTCGGGAACGGTGCGGGGCCCCATGGGAACCGCGCGACGATCCCCGACGGGCACAAAGGGAACCGTTTCTTTTTTGCGCCGTCTCCTGCAGATCGGAAAATATTTCTCAAGATAGATCACGCGTACGAACGTTTCGCGTGGAACTCCTCGTCCCGCCCGCTCGATTCCGCTTCTCGCTTCGCGTTCGAGCGGGATTCAACGAATGCTCGTCGAAAGGGATAAACGAGGGGTGTTCCGAAACGCACGGCTTTCTCAGACGGCTTGCACAGGAAACGGGAGTACCGATCCATGACGTCACATCCGTCGAATTAATTTTCCGCATCCACGCACGCGCGCCTCCTTTATTCCCATGCCGTTCCCGCCGTCGTCGAGGATATCGAACGCTGGAGAATTTTTCTGCCTTCGTCAACGTCTTTAGGGAGGATCGTTGGATCCGTTGGTGCCGCAGAACGGCCGTCGCGGATGCACACGGTCGGCAAAGCCGCGAAACCAGTTCCTGAAAGGAGGACATGAGAGAGGCAGCTTCCTCGTTGTCAGTTTCGTGACTCAGTTCCAGAAACCAGATGTCCGCGCGAGCTTCTGCGATCGTTTGCATGATCTCGGGATCGAGGCGGAGGGAAGAGATTCCGGACGATGGTCGTTTCGCCGGACACGAATGAAGGCGATCAAAACGGTGCGCGGATGAGTCGATAGGCTGGTGCGCGTGAAATCGGCGCGGAATCTCCGACTCCTTTTTAATCGGCATCCAGCAATGCCAGGGCCGTGCTAATTAGCCCGGCGACGATGAGAATATCCGGCGGGTGCCATGAGAAAACCCCCGCGAACTCCGTGAGAACGCGCTCGAACCTCACCCCGATAACCAAGCTCGATCGTGCAATTAAACGATTTTAATTGTTCTCCACTCTCTATTTTTCTCGCGAGGACGTCCAATCGTATTTATAAACAAGCAAATGGGAAACTCGAATACGAAGGGTCGTTAACGTTTCTACGGCTGTCGATGCGACCTTTCGCTGAAACTTTAACGGTCCTCCGCGATTCCAACATTTCCTTGGTTTTGTTTCGATGCGTGCCGCTTTATCGCCGCTTCCTCTTTGCACGTGCTCGTTACAAAATACGCAGCGAGCATGACGACGCTCGACCAATTATTCCGATTCATTACGAGCAGGAAGGGGACTTCCCTTCGGGCTCTCCTGCGCGAACCAACCACCTTTCCCGCACCGCCATAATCGGAGTCCAACGGAGCCAAACGCCTCGGGCTTTCCTTCCGCTGCTACCGATTTCATCGGTACCTCGGATGCCCATCCTAACAACGTCCCACCGATTCTCTGATAGATGGGTGGGCGAATCATTTGATTACGGTCCACCGAATGCCCCTGCAAATTTATCAACCGACTGATCGGAAATTCAATCGGACGAATTTAATACTCTGCTCGAGAAGATGACAAGGTCACGTACCGGCACGGTAAAAATGTTCAGATACTGCACAAGACATTGAGACTTTTTGCATTCCTCGTATCTGAGGGATTGCGTAAAGCTGTCCAGAAAACCGATGCCATAATTGCGTTTCACGAAGCTTCAAAAGCAAGCCTTGACTTTGCGCGACTCTCTGACGCTGAACCGGCTCAGATCGTATCGGGCCTGCTCACCGAATCTGTGCGCAAAAATCGCGTGCCGCATGTCGGTCGCGAGATCAGAGGAGAAAGTGCAGACAGGGGAGAGGAACGAATCGGGTCTGAAAGTTGCAGCGCGTTGCCGGACGTAAACACCTGGCCCGTTCACCTGACCCGCTAAACTTCTCGCCGCTCGAGACTCGCGATTGCAGCTGTTCTTTTTCTCTGATTTCAGGACTCTCACGGGATCGAGGATCCGGACGCGGCTCTGGTCACGGACACGTCTCAGGACGTGAAGGTGCTGGGAGGCTCTCAGAACGAGACGCACACGAGCGTGATCTTCTCGCGGAACTGGCAGACTTGCGATCCCCAGGATCATCGGCTCACGGTGAGGCTGGAAGCATAAACCGGCGTGTTAACGGAGATAGGAGGCTGAAGGGTTCCCGGTTTCGCGCGCAACCGGAGAAGAAAAAAGCCCGCGTCCCGTCGTAATTCTACGCAGGATAATTAGAAGTCGCGATAAAATAAACTTTCCGACATTCGATCTGACCGGCCGGAGTCTGGGAACGACGGAGAATACAGCTGGGAAGATTTAGAGTGCAGCGACGGGAAGCTCGTAGCATTCGCCGCGAGAGCCTCCTCTCGATTTATGCTCGGCACGAAGGCAGCCCGCGACTCCGAGGGGCCCTGAGAGACCCTTCGCCGAATTCCCGCAGCGATATTTAGGCGCTTTGCATGCCGTCCGCGAGCCTCGACAACCGCGCGCGATTCTCCGATCCTCCGAACGTGCTTCCCAATCCGCTCGAATATTTCTTCACCCTCTGGCCGGGACACTCGTTGCCCGTGTCAGTTTCTCGTCAATGAACAGATTTTTCCGCCCCGCTCCGTCAATGGACAGTGGAGTCAAGAATCTCTATAGGAATGTTATATCTCCTGTTTCAGGGAGATACGATCAGGGTCCTCTGGGCTCTCCATCAAACGGATCCTGAATTAAACACAGCCATTTGGCCCGGAGACAAGCGAGGGGGCAGAGCTTTGAGACTGAAAACGTCAGCGCCGCATTCTGCGCCGAAACAAACGCCGGACATGCTGCATTGGGATGTAAAGTTGAATCAAGTGGGTATAAACTCCGTGGAAATGATTTTGAATCGTTGGTCTTCGATCGTCGGGGTTAATCGTGTTTCTCTGATGCGCAGCCGCCGGTTTCGGAAAACGCGGACACCACGTACTGGTGCAAGATCTTCAAGGCGCCCTACAAGGACAAACATCACATGATCGGGGTAAGTTCGAGGACGATGAAAATTGTTTGGAAAGGGTTCGCCGAATCCGTGAGGCGCGGATTGGTATTCGGGGATGAGTTTCGTGTACGCGCGAGAAGTACGGAGGAATGCTTAAGGTTGGGCCTTATTCGTATGTGCTTCACGAATCACGGTCATCCAAGCCGGACGTGGCAGCGTGTAGACGGACGTCATTAGAATAAAGAAGGGTCTCGGAGTGATGTCACTCCGTGTCCGAAACGTTCCCCGATTGTCAATGAAATCTTCTCGGAGAAGAAGAGCCGATAGAGTATTCGAAAAGCGTCCCCTGTCATGATGACTCTTCTTCGAATTCGCGGATACGAGAATCGATCTTTTCCCCTTTCAGTACACGCCTCTGGTGGAGAAGGCCAACGAGGACCTGGTGCACCATATAATACTGTACGAATGCGCGTCCACGCTGCCGATCTTGGGGCAGCACGCGAGAATCGTCGGAGCAACCTGCTACAGTCCCACGATGCCCCGAGAGTGGGAGTCCTGCCTGCAACCGGTAGTCGCCTGGGCCCGTGGCAGCACCGGTAAGCCTGAAAAATACGAGACATATAGTTTCTCGTATTCACGGTCGCTGAGAGCACCGATTAGACGATGCGTCGCGTTTGCAGGAGAATGGCTTCCGGAACACGTCGGTATTCCCATCGCGGAGCACAGCGAGGGTTCTTATTATATGCTCGAGGTGCACTATAACAACCCGAGCATGAAGAAAGTTGTGGACAGCAGCGGAGTCAGGCTGCACTTAACTCCAAAACTCAGGCCTCAGGAGGCGGGGATCCTCGTCGCTGGCGTGGCCGTCAGTCCTCTTCATCTGATCCCCCCGAAACAGAAGGAGTACGCTACCGCAGGCTACTGCACTCCGCATTGCACGAACACGGTAAACGATATTCTCAGCTCATCGTTTCACGGCGGAGCAATCGATCTGTAAACATTTTTAGACCGCATCATATTTTTTCCCAGATGTTCCCCGAAGGTGGAGTGAACGTAGTGTCGGTGGTGCTGCATTCTCACCTGGCTGGCCGTCGCCTCAGTCTGAAGCACATACGTCAGGGCAAGGAGCTGCCCAGAATAGTCCAAGACAACCACTACGACTTCGAGTACCAACAGTCGCACACTCTCGAGAAAGAAGTGAACGTTCTTCCGGGTGACGAGTTGGTCGCTGAATGCGTGTACGGCACACTGGACAGGACGAAACCCACTTTGGGAGGATACGCCGCGTCCCAGGAAATGTGTCTGGCCTTCGTGGTGCACTATCCAAGGACACCGCTCGCCGCCTGCTACAGTATGACGCCCGTGAAGGACCTCTTCAAGACTCTCGGCGTGTCCAGTTTCAAGGGGGTCACCATGGACCACTTGGAGAAGTTTTTCCTGACGTCCAGGTGAGCGTTCTTCGACAATGCCGTTTTATCTGTACCTCGGAAGATGAACGAACGCGGAGTACTCATTTCATGAACGATCCGTTCTTCAGGGCGGACGCTGTGACCATACCTTCCACCGGTCAGCAACAGCTGTCGATTTATCCAGCCACCAGGCCCGGCGAAGAAGTCGACGAAGAGGTGATCAAGGAGGCAAAGTCTGCCTTGAGAGCCATGAGGGATTACACGGTGGAGAATGAGAACGACAACGTGTTCTCGCGCCTCATCATCGACAAACCTGATGAATTTCGAGGTCGGTGAAGATCGTAAAGACGATCGAACGGCGCGCGTCGAGTTCAATTCTTTAATGAAAATGATTTCAACAGATCGAACCTTGGCCGAACACATGCTGGCGCTACCCTGGACGGAAGAGCTTCTGGCGAGGTCGATCGAGTGGAGTCTTTATCATGGCAGGCACATGACTTTCTGCAGAAAAAGGGATGACAAACTCGCTCTGGTGAGTGACAGATAATTATAATTACTCTTACCTTATGACCTTCAGCGGTCGTGATCTCCTGATTAATTTCTTCCGTTTGCAGCCGGCAGACATCCAGACATTCCCGAATTACACTGCTCTACCGGAAGCGAACGAAACGACGTGCAGCGAGGTCGGACTTCCGTCCAGTACGTCGAGAAGTTCGTACTCGTATCTCGTGGCATTCGCGACGATCATGATCACGGCGATCGTCGTTTCCTAAAGTCCAGCTTCCAGAAGCATCGAGACAACTCACTGTACATTAATTCCGTCGAACGTCCGTCTCGCTTAAGCATCGCGACTGTTTGAAACAGGCTGAAAATGAGCGAAAACGTTGGATCGGTTTTACGGGCGAATTCTCTCCCCGCGAAGGGGGACGGCAAAATTTTCGAAAAATTTTGGCGGTCCGAGCACGGTTTATAAATAAATACATAATATAATATAATATAATGTAAATATACGATGAACGTATTTATAAGGTGCACGCACTACGAACGGTAGGTTCTACCCCCTGTATTTTATATCGATTTTGTATAAAAACGAATAAACGTCTGTAAAAACTTGAAACTCGTGCCGTTGATCAATTATCCCGGTTCCTTCGCCCTGATCTCCCGAAACGGCCCAGTGATACGGTACAAAGGCGTCGAGAGGTCCAGATCTCTCGAAATCGATCCATCGGCTGCTTCGAAACTCGCAAACCCACGCGAGAACCGGGTAACCGACATATCAGTCGCCACACAGGTGTCCCGGTTCGCAATTTTCTGGATGGTTAACCAATCACGGGGGCGCTTGCAGTGGTTTCGCTCGATACATCGACTAGCCCGATTTCATTCACGGTGATTTTCACGCATTGGAACACGGGGTCCCATGTGGTCGGTGCTGATAAGCACTGAATTGAACTTATATCAAATTGCGCCGGTCCTCGACGAGTATAAAAGCCGATTCCTTGGAACTCGGAGCATCAGCAGCTCTCCGGAGTCCACGGGAGAAACACGAAGACTCCTCCGAACGATAAAGCCTCCAGGACCTCTGGAAACCGTGCACGAAGCCCCCGTTGCCTGTGGAACACAGTAGGGTAAGTGCGAGAAAAGCAGAAAGCAAAGGAATCATTTTGAAAGCGAAGATAAAATAAAAATTGCTGCTTTGTTTGAAAAGATGCGGCGTACGCGGTACGTTGCGCTGCCGGTAAGAGCGTGGCAGTATGTCGGTCTTCTGGTGGTATCCCTAGCCTGTTTGACGCTTGGCCTGGTGTCCAGGGACAAGGAAGGACATGCTGGAAACCTCGCAGGACCTGAGCTGAAACACCAAGCTCCCCATGAGTAAGACAATTTTTATTTGTTCTATCTTCTCTTGGCTCTTGCACCAGAATTCTGTTGTTCTCGAAATTTGCTCCAACTATCGATTTTTTTATCAGAGTGGATGCCTGTCCCAATTTGGGACCTTTCACAAAGGTGCCTTCTCGCTCGAGCATCGAGACCAGAGCTCTGCAGTTACTCATGGAGGCCGGAAGCGTCAGAACTTCTCGGGCACCGGTTGATCAAAGGATATCTCGATCACGGAGCCTCGATCGCGTCTCCAGAGCCCGACTGCAGGATCTTGGAAGACGGACAACCTTCAGAAGCACCGAAAGATCGGTCAGACTGGAAACAACTACTCTGATCGACTCCCATAGGCGCGTTCGAGACTTAGAATCGAGATTCAGGACCAGGGACCAAGAGCGGATTCAACGGAGACGTTCATTCGATCCCGCTACACGACTTTCTCGATCGATGCAGTTGGACGATGATCGATCTTTGGACCGTAGATCGCGCAGCATTGATCGAAGCTCGCTGGTCGTCCTCGAGCGTCGACAAAATCGTGAAGCTTTGGCACGTAGAATGACTGAACGTCGCGAACGATCCAACCATCTCGACGACCGATCGGATATCAGAGATCGTAGGCTGAATTCCTTCGAAAGACGCGAATCGAGGACCCTGAACAGTCGTGACAATCGTTTCGATATTCGAGAACGTAGGACAAACTCTGCCGAAGGACGCGAATCGAGGGCCTTGGATCGTCGCGATAACCGACTGCAAGAACGTAGATTCAACTCCATCGAACGACGAGACTCAAAGGCCTCTGATCGCCGCGACAATAGACTGCAAGAACGTAGATCAAACTCCATCGAACGACGAGAATCTAGGGCCTCAGATCGTCGTGACAACCGACTCCAGGAACGTAGATCAAACTCTATCGAACGACGAGAATCTAGGGCCTCCGAACTTCGCGACAATCGACTTCAAGAACGTAGGTCAAACTCTATCCAACGACGAGAATCGAGGGCCTCAGCACTTCGCGACAATAGACTGCAAGAACGTAGATCAAACTCCATCGAACAACGAGAATCTAGGGCCTCAGAACTTCGCGACAATAGACTGCAAGAACGTAGATCAAACTCCATTGAACGACGAGAATCTAGGGCCTCAGATCGTCGTGGCAACCGACTCCAGGAACGTAGATCAAACTCTATCGAACGACGAGAATCGAGGGCCTCAGAACTTCGCGACAATAGACTGCAGGAACGTAGATCAAACTCCATCGAACGACGAGAATCTAGGCCCTCAGAACTTCGCGACAACCGACTCCAGGAACGTAGATCAAACTCCATCGAACGACGAGAATCGAGGGCCTCAGCACTTCGCGACAATAGACTGCAGGAACGTAGATCAAACTCCATCGAACGACGAGAATCAAGGGCCTCAGAACTTCGCGACAACCGACTCCAGGAACGTAGATCAATCTCCATCGAACGACGAGAATCGAGGGCCTCAGAACTTCGCGACAATAGACTGCAGGAACGTAGATCAAACTCCATCGAACGACGAGAATCTAGGCCCTCAGAACTTCGCGACAATCGACTCCAGGAACGTAGATCAAACTCCATCGAACGACGAGAATCGAGGGCCTCAGCACTTCGCGACAATAGACTGCAGGAACGTAGATCAAACTCCATCGAACGACGAGAATCAAGGGCCTCAGAACTTCGCGACAACCGACTCCAGGAACGTAGATCAATCTCCATCGAACGACGAGAATCGAGGGCCTCAGAACTTCGCGACAATAGACTGCAGGAACGTAGATCAAACTCCATCGAACGACGAGAATCTAGGCCCTCAGAACTTCGCGACAACCGACTCCAGGAACGTAGATCAAACTCCATCGAACGACGAGAATCGAGGGCCTCAGCACTTCGCGACAATAGACTGCAGGAACGTAGATCAAACTCCATCGAACGACGAGAATCAAGGGCCTCAGAACTTCGCGACAACCGACTCCAGGAACGTAGATCAATCTCCATCGAACGACGAGAATCTAGGGCCTCAGAACTTCGCGACAACCGACTCCAGGAACGTAGATCAAACTCCATCGAACGACGAGAATCGAGGGCCTCAGCACTTCGCGACAATAGACTGCAGGAACGTAGATCAAACTCCATCGAACGACGAGAATCTAGGGCCTCAGAACTTCGCGACAACCGACTCCAGGAACGTAGATCAAACTCCATCAAAGGACGAGAACCTAGATCCGTGGAACGTCGTGGCGAACGATTCGATATTCGGGAACGCAGATCAAACTCCATCGAGCGACGAGACTCTAGGACCTCAGAACTACGCGAAAATCGACTGCAGGAACGTAGATTGAACTCCATTGAACGACGAGAATCGAGATCCGCAGAGCTTCGCGACAATAGACTTCAAGAACGCAGATCAAGCACCATCGGACGACGAGAATCTAGATCCGTGGATCGTCGTGGCGAACGATTCGATATTCGGGAACGCAAATCAAACTCCATTGAACAGCGAGAATCTAGACTGTCAGATCGACGTGACGATCGATTGAATATTCGGGAACGTAGGTCTAACTCTATCGAACGACGAGAATCGAGGGCCTTGGATGGTCGCAACAATCGACTGGATGTTCGGGAACGCAGGTCAAACTCTCTCGATCGACGCGAATCAAGGCTCCTGGATCGTCGTGACAACCGACAGCCTATTCGGGAACGCAGATCAAGCTCTATTGGACGACGCGAATCAAACTTGGAACTTCGACGGGTCAGGAGTCTCTCGGATGATCGAAGGAACGGAGAACGTAGGGTACTCGACTCCAGAAGGTCTTCGGAAAGAACTGTAAATCGTGAAGAAATCAGAGCCGACCGCCAACTTCAGGATCGAAGGTTCGATCGACGAGACTCTAGGCTGCGACAGAGGCTCGATCTTAACCGACTGCCCCGAACTGCAAACGATTTTCGAAGGAGTCAAAGGGAACAGAGGCTCACCGACAGTGTTCGCGTACCATCGGCATTTTCTCGAAGCAGAACTCTGAACGACGTCAAACGATCTCGCCTCGTCGACCTGGAACTCTCCACCAAGGATTCTCGTAGTCGTCAGAATCACCGAGACTCATCAGATTCAGCTCTCCTTCGCAAAAACGTTGGTTCATCTCGTCTTCAGCCCGCGGTTTCTTTTGACAGTCGTTCATTCGCATCGCAGGAGAGAACTTTGACTCGCAACAACATTGCCTCTAGGACCAAGGTCTTGGGTGTTCCAAGCTTCTTGAAAGAAGACAATTCTATGAAATACGTCCCGTCCTTCGAGATTGTGCACCAGGCACTTGTTCTCTGTCTCTGTACAATGTATGGCCTATCCATTTTCCAAGGGAAACGATCTTTCATTAGGTAAGTGATTATTTAAATCGATAAGACTGAGATAGAACGTAGAGACTGATGATGCGGAATTACTTGCAGCAACATCGTCAGCCAGTCGCAGCGCTTCTTCGTCTGGTAAACGGAGGGACTCCGCTACTTGTTGAGGAACGACAACGACCTGCTTCCAAAAGCCGCTTCTAGTCATCGTTATAGTGTAATAATTCCACTCTATGTACTTGCAAGAACCTTCAAACTGTATATTAATGTACAGCTAATGTATCCTGCGTAGAGACAGAAATGTATCGCACGTATCTAAGAAGATATATTTTGTCCGAATAAATTGTTCAAATGAAAATTAAACACCATCTTACTTTACTCGCTACCCTAAATTATTCTTATACCTGTAGGAATAATAATGGCGTGTATGGTTACATACGGGAACGATTAAAGAGAAGTAAAGTAATTTATTAAAGTCATAATCTCATGGTTTGTACAGTACGACGCGGTTTGTTCGGCTTAAAAGTAATGATTAAAAAAATGTGGTGATCTTGATGTACATCCAGTCTTACAAGAAGTAACTATACTTTGCGATTACAATGATTCGATAAAAACAGGTACAACTTAAAAACGAACGACTACTCTATGATCATGACCACGAGTAACGAGGACGTTCAACGTCGTTACGTCCAGGACACGTCGATTTGTGCGATATGCGTGTGCTTTGTTCGTGATGAGCGCATACAGACAACCGTGATTGATAAAACGTTCAATGAATATGTCTAAAGTGTAATAAATACGTACTATAATCGGACGACTTGAGTATGAATGGATTCGTTGATGGCGAAGAATGAGCGACTATAAATATGAAATAAATACGACACTGAAACGAGTGGAGACGACGCTCATATGCAGCGCAATCCGAAAAAGCCTCATGTAAAAAACTAAGTTCTATGTGACTTTGGAAGATATTTCGCATCGAAACTGCTTCCTCTGCGCTCGCATTCGATCTGTCGTTCGTCGAATCATCTCAGCAACAAGTACAAGGCTAAAGCTAGTTCCGAATCGGAAGCAGTCCAGTTCAATTTTTTAAACCTACGTTTCGTTAGATAAATAAAAAGTCTGCCCTTACATATAGATCAAAATAGTTCTATGTCCATTTGATATTCGACTATCGGTTTTATTACTAATTCGACTGTGGACGTAGTCTGGCAAGAAGGAATGTCGTCGAGAAGTTACGATAAAACGGTAACCACCTCGTTCGTTCGACTTTTGTATCTTTGGCAGTGATCCCAGTCGACCAATTACACGCGACCTCTCCCAGGATCGATATGATTACGCTGGCTTCTCCTCGTCATCGTACAAGAAGAACGACTAAAGATATTGCAAAAGCGACCGTTAACAGCTACTCGCCGCCTTCGTGGAAGGGTCGACGAGAAATACCATCGACCAATCTCATTGGTTGTGCACCCGAATAATGTTTATAAAGTGCCTAACAACGTGATAACATTTCCTAACAAAAAAGTTAATGCTACGCGGTATCCAGTACGATCGATCTCGATAAACGAATTATCACAATGCCCGATAACAAAACGAGAAACATCCTGTCCCCCGACGTTTCATGAGCACCACTATGCTATACAGTACGGTTCGCTGAGTCAATGAACGTTGGCGATCTCCTGCAGCATTCCGAGGATGTGATCCAGTTCCTGCCGGAAGTAACACAGCTGCCGATTTTTACCCTTCTCGTTCTTGCACTCCTTGCACTGCGTCCGGTTCCGAAGCAAATCGCGCACCAAAGTCTGCAGTGTCATTTCCCGACTTTCGTGACGCTGCTGGAGAAGCGTTATTTTATCTTGCAACAGCTGCAACTGCTCCGTGCCCTGAAATGAAATCGTGGAACTTATGAATCGATGAATCCGATTGACGTTTCAGAAAATACATTCTTCGATACGCACCGGCGTCGATAAGTACTTGACCTTTTCGTTCAACGTTTTCAATTTGTTCTCTAAATGATTCCGTTCGGCCTTCAGAACGACAACTTGTTCCTTGTAATCCCTCAACTTTTCGATTTGCTGCTTCAGGTGCGATATTACGGCCACTTGCGTGTTTATCTGACCCTGTGAACAAAACAGATTTGTGTCACACTTGGCAAGAAACGGACGTACTACGTGCGAGCATTTCTCTATAAAACTGTTTCCGTAACAAATTCTAAATGATATTGCACGTAATACTACGAACCTGCAACTTTACCACTTTAGAGTCCCCGAATTTCACGCTGTACTCCTTCAGCAAGGTGGCCATTTCGCGTTCGTGCTCTTCTTGCAGGAGATTCAAGTCGTGCAGCCGTTTGTTCTTCAGCGCCATAAAGTCTTTGTTCATCTTGCTCAACTCCTCCTTCAGAATGTCATTCTCGTCGGCCAATCTCTTGACAAGATTGCTGTCTCCGTTCTCAGTGTATTGTATAGGATCGTAAAGCTTTTGCATGGAGGAGGACACTCGTTGAGTGTTCGAATCAGGCACGTGTCCATTCTGATAGACGTTCGAATTCTGATCATTCCCTTCGCTTGACTTCAGAGTGAGCAACTTTGAATCCGAGGACACCATACCGCGGTTCATTTTGTCGTAGTCCATGGTCTTGATGGCTCTTCGATCGTTCAGCAGCTTCTCCCTTTCCTTCTGCAACCTCCTATTCGTTTTCTGAAGCTCCTGAAACTCTCTGGTCAGCTTAGACAGTGCCTTGTCCTTATTCGTCAATTCTAATTTCAACCCTCGTATCGTGGCCATCAGATGAGCATCCTCCTTCGAATTCTGAGCTTTCAGGGCAGCCTTGGCCGCTTTCTGATCTCTCTTATCCTCTTTCTCAAACGAGCCAGCCCTCTCCTCTTTCCTGATAGTCTCCACGCCCTTGTTCTCTACGGGCTTCGCCGCTGTCTGCGTGAACATGTCGTTGTACACCTTCCGATCCTTGATGTTAGCCTCCAACAGTTTACCCTCCAGGTCTGTTATCTGCGCGGAGTATTTCTCCTTCATGTCGGAGAACTTCTTCTGGAACTCGACCACCTTCTGCTGCGCCAGAACATCTTTCGCCTTGATCTCGTTCTCCAAACTGGCGATTCGATCTTCCAGCAGCTTGACTTTCTCCGCGCCAATCCTGTCTTGCTCGGAGTTCGCAGTTAGTATGAGAGCTGACACGGAGTCTGGGTTCTTCCTCTTGAGTATACGTTCCATCTCACGCACCTGTCTATTCAAATCCGTGATCTTCTTGCTGTCCAAGATCACCTGGTCCTTCAGCTTCTGCGTCAGCTGTTTCTCGCGCTCCACATGACTCTTGGCTATGTGTAGCCTGTCCTGAAGGTTGCCTTCTTTGACCCTCGACTCCAGAAGCTCCTTCTCCAGAGGGAGCACGTTTTGTTGGAGCTTATCGTATTCCTGTTTAATAACTCGCAATTGCTCCGTCTTTGAACTTAATTTCACCGACAGATCTTCTACTTGCCTCTTCAGCTCTATCTCCGCCGTAGTCATAGCTTGCAGACGATCCAAGATGAAATCGCTCTTAGTTCTCAACTGTTCCCTGAACATCTCCAACTCGTCGTTCAGCAGGCTGTTCTGCTGCTGCAAGTCCTCGTTCTTCAAGGCGCAATCGGCGTTCTTCTCTCGAAGCTCGGACACTTCGAGATTCAGCTTCAGAGTCTCTTCCTTGAGGTCTTTCACTTTATCCGCGAGTTCCTGCACCTTGCCTGACTCCAACACTGTACTCTTTTGCTTCTGCAAATGCTTCATCTCTTCTTGCATTCGCTTCGTTTCTTGTATTAATTTTTTGTTCTCCGTTTCGTAGGCACGAATCAAATTCTCCTGTTTCTCTAATTCCTTCTCCAGAAGAGCCACCTTTATATCTCTCTTGGGCTGAATTTCTGGACGTCTATCGCTCAACGATAGCTCGTCCACTTTAGCCTTCAATACTATATTCTGCTTCTTCAACGCGAACAGTTCTTCCTCGAAAGATATGCGCATATTGTCCATTTGACTCTTGTACATTTTTTCCTCCGATTCGAGCTGTTGTTTCAACAAAGCGTTTTTGTGCCTCTCCTCGCGATACAGTATTTCCCAATTATGGTTCGTTAGATTCTGCTTCGTGTCACCGCCAGCCATAGTAGTTTTTGCATATATGTCCGGCGACTTCGCTCGGTACCCTTTGCACATGGAAGACAAACTGGGAGTGGAACCAGTCTTAACCGGATCCTTTCTTGGCTTTGGAGATAACTTAGGTTTAGCTGGAATTTTTGGAATTGCTTTGATTGTAGGTTGCAGTTTTGGCTTCAGTGTTGGCGATCGTCTGATCGTAGAATTGGCGGGTTTCTTTCCGACATCCAAAGGTCTGGTTGCTCTTAAGTTTTCTACAGAAGTTCTAAACGCTGGCTTACATATCTGGTCGTAACTCCTAGATTTCGAAAATTTGATTTCTTTCTTTGGCTGTCTGTTGCTCGGTGCGCTGGCAATATGGATGGATTTACGTTCTGCGTTACTACGATGTGCAGTCGTTGCATTAGTCTTAAGTTCTGTACTCGCTGAAGTTTTATGGACGCTTGGTTTTGCATCTTCAGCAATTTCTTTGCTTTGCTGCGTTGTATTTTCTACCGATCTTTCAGCTAACATCTTTGGGATTGCATCCGCAAATAATTCTAATCTTGGTGTAAGTCCTACCGTGTACAATTCTTCCTTAAAGTTAAGTACTTTCTTGCTATCTTTCGACAAACTTACACTTTTGGACGACAACTCGTCTTTTTTACTACATACTTTTATTTCAGTTTTACTGCTACTACTATAATTTTGAGATTGCTTAAGTTCTCCGCTCGCGCTAGAATCCGATTCAACGATTTCATGTTCCGTTTTCGGGTTGCTCGCTTGAGGTAGTTCTTTCTCTAATATGTCAGAAATTTCTTTCTCTGGAAATTCGGGACTCCTGTCGTTTGCTACATCTCCTCCCAAACCAGCTGCTTTCTCATTCACGGACATCGATAGAAAATCAGGTACAAGATTGGATTCATTTGATGCCTGTTCTTTTTTGTCGCTTTGCCCTTGCAACAGTTTTAAAAAATGTGAAAAATCTTCTTGTCCAAAGCTCGAACTGCCCGACATACCACCCTCGGCTTTTTCTTTGGACTTCTTTAATAAATCCTCGAAAAAGTCTTTATCTACGTCCGTTATTTCCTTTTGCAAATTATCCTTGTCCGACTCTATCTTTCTTGTACTCTTCAATTCTTCCGATTTCGAATGTCTTTCAATCGGATCATCCAAGTCTGAACTGCTTGAAACTTCCACTTTCTGCTCTTCGAATTTCCTTCTCTGAAGCTCCAATGTTTTCGGAATTTTCAGGCCATTCATATTTTCATATATGATGTCAAAGCCGGGACTGTTTTCCCTTTTCTTCTCATTCTTTGGACTTTTTTTTATTTTCTCTGTTTCCTTATGTACTTCTTCTTCTATCATTTGGAAGATATCAGCTTCTAACTGCCTAACCCTATTAAGATTTTCGCCATCTTCAGGGATATTGTCAGGTACTAGAGTGTCAGATTTTGAGCCACTTTTGGATAGACTACTGCTGTTTTTCCTAACAAGCTTCTCAGCTTCCTCTAGTAACTCTTCCACAGATTTCTCCTCCTCTGTGGGATTTTTACTTGAGTTTCTAGATTTTGTACGATCTGGAGCTGAGTTTGGACTTAGAGCTCCAGCAATCTTACTCATTTCTTCCAAGATACTACCTATATCGTCATCAGTTGCATCTACATAAAAAAAGGAAGACTCTAATTTATTCATATTTCACAAATTATATAATGTAGTACATACAAATTACTTACTTTCAAAATCAGATGGATATTTATCAAAAGCTGCAGAAGCCAAAATGTCACACAAAGTGTCATCCTTATCTTTCGCTTCAATTTCATTTCTATGCAGTGCCTATGTAAATGCAAAACAATAAATCATATAGTAACTTACTGCTTAAAGATTATTAAATAAATACTGTGGAATTTAAATTACTTTGCACATTTTTTCTTTCTCAAGAAACTCTTTCATAGAGGAGCTAACATCCGGCGATGGAGATGGAGTTTGTTTTAGTTTTACTTCCATTTGAATGACATTGGTAACTTCAAGCTGAGTCTCTGGCTTCTTTAACCACCATTTATCTTTTTGACTTTTTTCATCGGGTTCCGTTTCCTTGATCACTTTAGGCTTTTCCTTTATTCTAATGGAATTTTCACCCACGCTGAGGCTTATAGAGGAACCCAAGGTATCATCTTCAGTTGATATTAGCTATACGCAAATTAAATATGTATAAAATCATGATTCTTGAAAGGATAGACAGATCATGACTCTTTACATTGTCAGTAGAAACGTAATTGACAGACAAGCATAATAGTAATATGTCAAAGCTGAGCAAGATTGTTTAAGAAATTTGTAAGACTGAACAGGTTAACATGACAGACGTATAAGATTTGTTACACTTACGTCCTCAAAGCGAGGGGATTTTTTCGAGTTCGAAGACATTCGGAATCCTCACTGATGACACTTTTTAACACTATAATTACAGTAATCAATCATCTTTTTGGAGTCGTTTGACACTTGCCGTACTTTTTGTTTGTTTGTCAGTTTTAATTCGCTCGATGGTCGCCTCGCAGCGACCTCACCTGTCCAGGAGCGTACCATAATTTCTTAGACCCTCGATGGTAAAACCGTTTAAAAAAATAAATAAAACAACAATGGAACTGTGATAAGGCAGGATCATGAAAATATTATAACGAAGTACAAAATAAATGTTATTTTAATTCCGAAAATCATTTTATTAATTCAGGATATAAGTGTCTCGTAAACATTGCATATTTTCCTTTATTAAATCAACAGATATCGTAAAGAATATTTTTCATTGAATAACGACAATTTCTTTTAGGTGCACGAAAAGGTTGCTTGTGCACGTATTTAGTATGCGATAACAATGAATAGAATTTAAGCTTTGTAACAAGTCCGAATAAAAAGCAAGAAACATCATTTTGCGCATAACAGGTTGCCGTGCTTCCTGCCACATTCAAATAATTCTTTGATCGAGTTTCAATTGCTCGTAAGCTACGCAAAATAATATGTATTATTGGAAACAAGGGGTTCAAATATACATATTGCCAAAAGTAAATCGACCGTTCGACGACGATACAATGACAAAATTTGGTTCCGACGCGTATGATTGAGTCGAACTACTTGCACGGCGAAACATGAGTGCAAGTCTGAACTCTGTTCGTCGTTTTACGTCTATTATAATACGAACATATCACAATATTGCTTATACGAATCTAGATCTCATAAAATATATGTATACATATATATATATATATATATAGATCTGTATACGTGTGTATATATATTTTTGTTGAACTCTGAAGGCGATTCGTGACTTTTCTCTAAATAAAACTCTTAAGCGTATATCGTAACGTTCGTCGTAGTTTCGTATATTAATCTAACCACCGCTTGTACACGCATACTTTCATTCATAAACATGTACGTTTACAATGGTAGCGATTCTTATAGTACATTATCAAAATATCTCTCGCCAACTCATATTCCTCTAACAGAATTCCACGAAAAAGCTTAAAAATGAAAATCACCCGTAACAAAAAGAATCTTAAACAAAAATCTGACCGGTGAGAAACTTCATCACGGTGCTTTTTATCAATTTGGTAACCGACTGCTCTTAGACATATTGCAAGTAAAAATAAATCTCTATACGATGGTGCCATCCGCAGTATTTAGTACAGATCAGCGATAACATGCATGTAATCTGAATATTTCTTTGCAGGGAAAGCTTATGTCACACTTCTCGCAATAGTGTTTAATATCTTCAAGTAGCTTCAACGACGGCGGTACCTTCTTCATGTTTCTGAGCGCCTTCATCAGGCTTCTCCCAGTTGCCCTGCTCCTTTGTACCGTCCTAGCCGATACCTCTATGCTCTCAAATTTCCACGTTTTCCCGTTCCTGAGAAAAACGTCTTGACTTCGCAGATATTTTGGCGCGTAACGTATCGGGCCGACATGTTTTGGGCCCGAATTTAAGTTCCTATTGGGTACGGTCCTGAGGGGCTTGAATTTGCTAGGTGCACGGGCAGTAGCGCCGCGGCGCGGCCGTTTTGACGTATTACCGTTTACTCTATCCTTCTGCACGCCAACGAAAGGATTGTTAGGCAGTGGTTCTTCTTTTACGACGAAATTGCTGCTTGTTTCACAATTATTCAGCAAATGAGAAGGTGTAACAAGTGTTATCAATTCGTTCACTTTCGTATCATCGAGATCGGAGAGCTGTTCCTCCTTGATCTCGAGCTTAACTGTATCAAACAGATTCGTCGTTGATGGCAACGTTAACTCGCTTGGAATGTTTTCAACGTTGGGCCTTTTTGCTCGACGTTCGTCGTCCTGCGACCTTCGGGCCTTGCTCAGGCCTTTCACGTTCTTCCCTTTGTCCACGTTGTAGTCGACCGTCTTTTTCCTGGGTCTCAAAATGCGACCCTCCAACTCTGACAGATTTTCAATTTTAACTGGACTGACTTCGAACTTCGTGGTTCGTCTCCCCGAGACACCAATCTTGTTTCCTGGAGTCTTCGTCTTGCTCTGTGAGTTCGACGTCGACGTGGGTTGCGATTTCTTTCTCGTTTCGACGTAGTTCACGGAACTTCTAGGCCTCAAATTACGAACAGGGCTCTTGGAGACACTCTCGTTTCCGCTGGAATTAACATTAGCGCTGTACGTGTAAGAATTTGATGATGGTCTGCACGTGCTCGAATCGGAACTTTCGTTGGTACGCGTTGTTCTGAAACTCGATCGTTCCTGAAACGCCTTGTCAGTCAAAACATTTTTCTTTACTACCAGCGATTTGTCAGCACGGACATCTACATCGTCCGCTTCTAGATTGCTCAGCCTATCGCAGCTGGATACCGTGTCCTCGTAGCTCGCAGGTACAGTTCGATTACTTTGGTCCGTTTTATCACAGCAACACCTGCAGCGTGTGTATGCCGTATACGCGATGCCATTATGAACGTCGTTCGGTTGAACGCTATTTACCGGGAAATTGATATAGTTTACGTTAGCGACCACGGGATTCAGATCGTACGCATCGTAGTCGGGCGGCTCCACTTTGATCTTGATATTCTCGATGTGCACCATAGGTATTCCCACCCTCTGGTTCGCGTCCTCGTTGTTCATCCAGGACAGCTGACTCTTCAGGTCCGCATCCGTCTTTAGGCAATCTACATAGAACTTATGGAACTCTTCCAGTTTGTAGCTGCAACGATGGCACATGTGCTTCGGCAACAGGTCCATCTCGTGCACCTACACACATAGTCGATGCGATATAATTGCATGAGCTCTGCATCTGTCGCGAGCGCTCGACGCTTTCGACAGGTGGGGACACCGCACGCCTCGGAAGGATCAGCGTGGAAGAAAGGAGTTAAGGCTTCCTCATGAATCTCTGGACGTAGCGATGATCGTCAAAAAGAATGATGACCAGACAGCAAAGAAATGTAGAACGGACGAACAGCGATCTAACTGTATGGATATTTTTTTTCATGCTTGTGAGAGCCTCAACCTCTTGCCTTACAATGACGAGGAACATTCGTGACACAATGTGATTGACATGTTGCAAATACGAGTATCACTTGTGTATCGATTCTTTAAAGTTTTGTACTATAGCACGTTAGGTATTCAGAGTATTGTTAACAGCGAATTGTATCGCCTGTCATCAGAACATTGAACGATTTGAATAGTGAACTTAAGAATCATAAGGCAAGGGGTACAATGTGCATGTTCCCTAGATAAGGTTCAATCTTAAGCTCTCCTTATCTTTATCATCGATTAAAACGTTCGAGATCAACTTTTCTGATACCGTTCGAACGATCCGCTCTATGTTTTTGAAAGAGACAAATACTTACATAATTGAAAGTCGACATTTCGGTTTCAAGGGCAACTGCTCGATATACCTACTACGCGTTTTATTCCACGTAGGATTTTCTTCTAATGGAAACTCTCATAGAACTAATTCGTTTTTATATGAATATTAATTGTTACACTCGATCGCTACTGGATGTGAAAAATTCTTGTAATGCGGAGTTGTAAAAAATTGCTATATTACAATTTCCATGAAATATGAATGATAGCTTTGAAGCATCAATCGCTATAGGGATATAAAATAACGAAAGGAAATTTGAAAGTATTGCAACTGGTTTGGAGGCCTCGAGCAACCCTTAGCGGCGAGCAGAGCTCCGCAGGGTGATTAGCTCTCCGCTCCCGCGGAACAAAGTAGTTACGCTCTCAATCGACTCTCCCAGAGCTTCTCATTACGATCGAATCATGATAGTATCTCGTAACGAAGGGGTAAAACGGACGATTACGCTTGAAAGTTACGCAATCCGTTAAAAGTGTTTACAAGACGCATTGGCGCGCAAAGTAATGATAACCTCACTTTCGGTATCGTCCAGGCGGAAGCTGAAAACCCCTGTTCCTAGAGAGTCTGAAAATCCCGACTCTGTTTCGCGGTAGCGTCGAAAGCGGCCGCGGAAGATAAGGCAGAGGAAAGAACGAAGAACGGGGTTAGTCGGAAACAATGTTGCGTGTTGGTGGCGAGAACGAGGTGGTTGAGGAGGGGGCGTGTACATACGATGTCAAGTAGAGAAGACGATGCTGTGCGTGCAAAATTTGCAGCGACGCGGAAAGTAGAAGGGAGAACGTGACGTACCATGATCGGTAATACGGCGTTGATTTTCTTCACGTGGTTCTCGTTCTTGTCGAAAATATGAATCGAGATACCCGATTGCTTGCCGCAGAGGCGGCAAACGCGACTTGACTCGAGGGTCTCCATAACGGTCTATCGAGGAAAAAATGAATGATAATGTAGGTGAAATGTATCCCCTTTCGGTGGACGAGCGGAACCCTGGCCGCGCTCCCAGGGAATCCCGTGAACCGAACTTTCCACCGCCGCCAGCGTACTACGACTCTGCGTCACGTTTCACCGTGTCGCGGGGTTCGCGCAATCGCGGGATAACTGTTCCTCGAGGTTGCACGCGTGCGATCGGCCGGTACTCGGTACTCCTCGATCCTCCTCCTACCGGCGGACGAAAAATCACTCTGCTTTTCCCCGATGCAAACCCGACACGAGCCTCGATACCGCTTATCGCGCTCCCGTTCGCCGAACGGAGGAACATCGACTTCAATCGACGACACCCACCACCACCCACGGAACTCGGGCAGAGCTCGCCTTTTTCGTTCTCCGCTTCCTGACATCTATCGGCACCGTTCGAAACCGCTCTGACGTTATTGCGAAATACGCAGATAGCTGTTTTTATTTCTCTCTGTGCGTTCTAACCTCAGACGGAGCGTCAGAATTTGTTTTCGCTCGGAGCAGAAAGACGATTCACGATGGAAAAGGAAGGTTCGAGCAGTGAAAAATCGTTTGCTGAGAAACACGCGGAGAGGATGAAACGATTGCGCGACCTCCATTCGCAGAGAGTGAGTATGAAGTGTATTGTAATGGCGTCACGACTGTGGGATACATACGAATTGAACATAATATTTTCTGAGAAGAAGTGATCGAAAGCAGGTCATCGTATTCACTTCTCATTCGAAGGATTCTGAAGAAATTTTGTATTTTTATATAGTTCATATTGTGCAATTTGTTTTTGTCTTCAGCGTACTTCAAACATTGTCATTTACTCTTTTTCAGTCTCGTTAGGAAAACATTGTATATAGTGCAATTATTTTCTATTTATTGATTTTACTGTATCTTCCAATGTAATTTTTGGAGATATCTTTCTTATTGAATATTGATTTTACAGAATGAAGCAAGGCAACAGAATCACAAAGAGGTTATAGAGGAGGATAAAAGGAAGAAGCTACCTTCGAATTGGGAATCACGTAAAAGGCAAGCAGAATGGATTGTACAGGATGAAGCTGCAAGAAAAGAGGCCCAGGAAAAAGTAAGTATTTAAGTCTGCCTTATAGAAATAATAAATCAATTATAATTGCATTGTATTTTTTATAGGGAGAAGACTATGAAAGGACAAAGTTACTTCATATCGATGCAACAGAGGCGGAACGTATCGCAAGGAAGAAGTGGAACAAAAAGAATCCGGATCCAGGCTTTTCGGATTATGAACAAGCAGCTATCAGACAGTACAATAGACTAGTAAAAAATATTAAGCCAAATATGGATACATACGAGGAAGCTAAAGACAAATTGGGACCTGCTTTCTATGGAGACAGAAATACTATATTACATGGACTTCATGAAGACAAAAAGGAGTCTATTGATAAAATGGTGGAAGATTTGGAAAAACAGTAAGTATTTCATTGTGAAATGTCTCAGCATGTCACAGCGTGCGTTTGTTCTTATTTTTGTATTTTTTTTTTCAGGATTGCGAAGAGGGACAAATATAGCAGAAGAAGAATGCACAACGATGACGCTGATATTGATTACATCAACGAACGCAACGCCAAATTCAATCAGAAATTGGAGAGGTTCTACGGAGAATACACGCGTGAAACGAAACTGAATTTGGAAAGGGGTACAGCTATATAATGGGAGAACGTTACACTAATGGACTTACTACAAATAACTTGTATTTTAAATTGTATCTCAAAACTCATACAAATAGGAGTCCGACTAGTGTTAAGTCGTCGATTATTTAATAATCAGAATTGCGGATGGTACATTTTATGGCATCTTGTCTACTAATTTTAATCGCGTGTCGAAAAAAGTCGGATTGTACAAGTCGATCGTAAATAAAAAAAGATTCGGCTGAATCGAGTCACTAAAGTTTTCTGCGTTTTCCTTTGGCGTACTGTATCGACTTCCTACAACAACTGTTTATTTAATTTAAATAATAATTTTATATACAGTTTTTTCAAATTTCTAATGCAGTTCACATCATACCACCCAACTATGTACTGTCCCTGAAAAAGAAAATGAAGCTGTTTATATCGTATACTGTACTGTATTCTCGTTTCTCCGAAGTTTCTCATTCATCCGAAAGAATACTCACGACTTGGCGAAAAGTTGTGATGATGTGTTACTCGTATATGAATATCTTGTGTCTCGCCTGTAAATCGAACACAATTCCATTACTGAATTTATGCCATATCGATAGCACATCTGATACATTTTTGCAGTCTCAAGAAAGCGATATTAAACTTTTAAGAACTCATTACTTACCAATTCATGTGAAAAACAAATTGGCAATCGAACAAGCAGCACACCACACAATATTAAACTATTAACAATATTTAAGTAATATACGAATCTATGGTAGATTATGCTTGCCCTTATACTAAGATTTATTATAATGATCATAAAAAGTAACACACGACCATGCGTCATGTTCAAACACAGTGATGTAGCTCTGTTTTATTTGCGCCGTAAATATCCATTACGGATGTCAATACATCATTGAAAAATCAGTTCTCCTGAGAAAATATCTTATAGTAGCGAACAACTATCACCTTTGGTTGCACACTTCATCACAGTAGGAAACACTCCGCTGAGTCTTTCAGGTGTTATTCGGTGAGAGTTTTCTAGGTTCTCAGTTCCAGAAACAAATATGTTAATAAAATCACTGACATGCTGTTAAGACACACGGTTTGGTTATTCCGATGGTCGAGGCAGTGGATCGATATCCAGACGCATTAACGGGCTTGCAAGTCCTTGCATCGATTTTCCAGACGCCGTACCTGTGTTTCCGTGGTCCAAAAGCCTCGGCATGTCGCACTGTTCGCATTTGTTCATCAGAGGATGATTGTCAAACGTACACATTCTACAGACCCAAGATGGACCGTCTCGTTCTTCTCTGTCAATGTGGTTTCCGGTTAGTTCCGGTTGCCAGACGGGTGGCTGGTTGGGCAGAGGTGGTGCATTGGAGCCCATCGATCTCGATGGCAAAGGTTGGCCGGTGTAAATGTCGTGATAAAATTCTTCGTTCGTTTCACCCAACGGTACTGCGAAAAAAGCATACGGATAGAAAGATGAAGGAGAAGCAGAGGTGGGAGATCCACTGAAACCTACCTCTCGGGTCTGACCATTGAAACACTTCATCCGCGAGTAGGTTGCACTCGACTCGCAGCTGATAGATTTCGCTTCGCAATTTTGTTTTCAGCTCCTGTGAAATCGACATTGCAATACGGCTGGTTCAACACAGCACATTTCGATAATCATGCGTGTACATACTTGCGGCGGCATCGAAGAATCGAACGGCCTCGTGAGTGATTGCAGTTCCTTTTTCATCGCTTCGAGTCGTCCTTTCTCGGCCCTCAGCTCCCTGGCGAGTCGTTCCTTCCTGGCTAACTGTTCCGCGACCAATTTCCTTTGATGCTCCGCCACTGGCAAGTCAAACGGGATTCACAAGAGTTACAACAGTGGAAATCTGATTTCGATCGAATTTCTTGAGCATAAAATACACAGTGTAACGCGGGTCCAGGAAACGTGTCAACGACGCGAGAGGGAAAAGCGGATCAGGTGGTCCACGTAGAGTAACCGCGGCCTGGCTATGTATAGACGGAGCGTGGGGTCAGGAATGCGTAAATATCGTTCTCAGTGTTACGTGCGTGGGTGTAGTATGTGCGACGGAATGGTTCACAGGTAAATATACGCGTACGATTCTATAATATGAAACTCCGAAAAACAAAGCGGCCGCTCGCCGGTATCCAGTCAGAATACATGTAGCAATTACGAAAATAGCCGGGCCAAAGGTTATTTTCGAACTCGCGATATCGTCGCGGGGTATACCTTGACTCAACGGCGATCGACTCTGATCGGAATTGGCCTGTATCCTTTCGCCAACGGGACTGGAGGGTGGCGAGGTCGTCGTCTGTCCTGAAGGTGTCGTTGGAAGGCTGATAGGAGGGACGATGTTTGTTGTCGACGGTACGGAAGGAGTGGTTGGGGCGCTCATGGTCGTCGTGGGCCTCGGCAACTGACTAGGTGGCCCTGCTGGCAATCCTGAAAATGCAATTCCATAATAAGGAGAATCGTACATTCCGTTAATTCGATTCCGTACAGAGACAGAATAGAAAATGTAATGCTATGAGAAATGAACGCCTGAACGGTACAGACCTGGTGGCCTCTGCGGACCGATTTGAGCCGGAGGTATCAGGCTGTTGGGCCTGCTGAGGCCCATCGGAGGTCTGATCCTTGCAGCCGCCACACTGCCAACGGTGCCTGCACCGATGCTGATCTGCAGACGACTCTGAAAACCTCGTGGATCAAGGGAAGAGCTCGAGTAGGTCAGGCTCGAGCCCTGTGATCTGATGTCGATCGGTGGCTGCGGTTCCGACGATGGTGGCCTCAAGGTCAAACTGACCGATGTGTAGCTTCGCGTGTGATCGATCTGAGGCCCTAGGTTTTCGGTGTTCAACAATGGGTCCGCAAAATGAGACCGCGGATCGACGATTAGATCGCTTCGTTTACAGGCACCGCCGATCGTGGGCACCGTTCGAAAGTCTAAGATTTTCGTAAGATCGAGAAAAAACGGAAACATCCTGTTAGAAATTACAGACAGATCCTCAACGAGTAGGCAAAAGAAGTCGACGGCGTAGGATCACTAATGAATACTCTGTTTCAGTGGCTCGCCCAGGAACAACGCGAGACAATGCGACGCGACGTAATGAAGAATTAAAAATCGGTGCCATCGGTGTTTACGGAAGAAACCTGTTATTCTCGTTTATGAACGAACATGGCACGTTCGAGCAACGCAATAACGCGTTGCGCAAGTGTCGAGAGCCGCGTCAATGTTATAATGCAATAGCGTTGCAAGTTTGTGCTATCAAGTTTTGGGGAACCGTTCTTAAAACTAGCAGAAGAGGATGGGATTGATTGCCGTTGACCGTGCACTTCGATTCATCGACAACGGATCAACGGACCGTTCAGAAGTACCGGTAATCGCTGCTCCATGACACGAACCTCTCACATAAATAAGCAACAACCAGGAGATGCGCACCATTATCAGCGCGTCTTCCGACGTCTGATGCAGCCAGATGCAACACTGGCGAAACATTAGAATACTCATCCTATTGGACCCATTAAATTTTTTATTTCTAATTCAAATATTCTTATCAAAGATATAACCCTCATCGGCTCTATATACACATTACTTTCCTGAGTTCCTACGGAATTTTTTTATTTTCATTTAACAGCAATAAATTCAAATTTGTCTCTGAAGAATTGAACATAGGCTACGATGCTACTGATAGTGGCTAACGAAGCAGTGTCGATGAAGCGTTTGTCCGTGAATCGAAGCGCAGCCTGGCGACCTGCATCGATCTATCCAAATCGCAGGGACTTTTTTCAATTTGCTTTGGTGCGTACCGCGATTGCTAGCAGGACTGCAGGCAACGTTTACGTTCAGCTCGAAGCCGGCTGGCTCGTTTCCCGCGTTCTGGACGTTGTTGTTGCAGTTTAGTTCGGTGGGTCCTGCGCAATCGTCGAAGAATCCGCGCGTGGTGCACGCAGCGGGCGCCGAGGAAGGGGTCGCAGGGTTAGCCGCGATCGGCGAGATCGCGGAAGCGCGTGTACAGCTGAGAGGGCAGCGTCTAGCGGTGCCGATGTCCAACGAAGCTGGCCTGTGAGGTCGGCCGTTGCTGATCGCGCCGGCGCCGCTTCTTTGCACCTGGCTCATCGCGCAGCAACGTTGCTGCGTGCCGTTCGCTCGTTGCTGCTGATGTGGCTGCTGGAGGACGCCGCAGAGCGTGGCCGGAGGAAACGCACCCGGTGACGGTCGTGACTCTTGGGTGGCGCGGAGGCTTCTCGCGCATGTCTCCCGGTCGTGACTGTTCTGCAACGCACACGCACCTCGGTCAGCCGATTTTCACTCTTCGTTATCCCGTTCGAACGTTTTTCAATCGATTTTCGACGTCCGACCGTAGGTCACCAGGTGTTTTCGAACACGTGGAAGAAGCAGTTAGGGCCTGGCACGAGGATCCTCATGTCCAGAGACACGATCGGTTAGTTCTCTCCCTGTTTCGTTCGCGAACCACCGATCCGCTCGAAGATCGACCGAAGGCGCGTTTCGAAATCCCATGGAGGAACGATTTTGGTTAAGCGGTTCAGGCCTTCAAGAGCGACGGTGGACAGTTCTGAGGTTTCCAGGTTTGACGAGCACAGACGATTCAGTATGCTTCCGTGACAATGGTTCGAGTATTGATTTTGTTACCGATGGAAATCTCACAACTTGCCAGCGGATTAGATCGTTGTTTAGTAGTCTCCGTGTGATTACGGGGCGTCGGGATTCTCGATCCCGCTATTAAAAAACCAAATGACCAACACAAAGGAGTACATACACACAGGTTCCACGCTCGTGCAAGAAAGAGGTACGAAAGTCTGTGTCGTTAATATGCAGTGCGAGGGTTATGATGCTGGTCTATGTTGGTTAGTCGTTATCGTGCTTTTTTTTTTAGCGATGACGGATGAGCGAAGAGAAGAAATGTTTCCAGGCTGGTTGCGAGCACACTCTGTGCAACCGGAGAGCTATTCCCAGATGACTCGATCCGATCGGTAGCTATCTTACGGTCGCATAAAGATCGACACGTCGCGCGGTTGTAACAAGTCTAACGAAACAAATGATTCTGCGACCGCTGGCCCGAAGATCGCTACTGGCATCGAACGGAGGCAGAATTGTCTTGACGGTTGAATCCTGAATCGAGTCTCCGGGTGTGTCTGACGGACAAAGAGCAGCTATACCTGGGCGATGCACTGGGAGACGACGTGATCAGGGAGCGCAGGGAACTGCTGCTTCAGCTCATGGAACAGCTGCATGATAGCGATGTTAGAGCAATGGCACTCCCCCATCGTGGGCCCCCATCCTCCTGGCAAGGCCTACCTGCGGGTGCCAGGTTCTCTCGTTACACCAGTTCATCAGATTCGTCGATCGGACGACCGACGACAACGCGCGGCCACACAAACGGGAAGAGGAACGCTCGAGTTCGCGGATATCTGGTTCTAGCAGCGCGTCGGGCGAACCAACGAGGAATCTTTTGGGATCATAGAAAATGTTGCGGTTTCGTGGATAAACGATTTGGATGGCCTCCAAATACGACGACGTTCTTTGTCACGATGTTTCGTGCTGCTCCGTGTCGGTGCGCGAAAGTGTTTCAAATTATTCAACCACGGATGAGCGGACGGGGATGCGATTAATGGAGACAAAGTCGCGTGAAAATGAGAAGGAGAGGACCGTGGAACCTGCCGGAGGGCAAATCGTCCGACTTGTCGGGGTTGCATTGAAATATGACATGTTCGCGGCTATACGTAATTATAGCGAAGGCCACGAAGATCCCGCTGGTAAGCCGCTCTCTTCGGCTCCGAGCCGATCGTTTCTTCCTCGATCATCCCGACGCGCGAGACGACGAGACTCTCTGTTCCTTCGGGAACGCGGAAAAACGAGGTAGCTTTTCCATTTTCCTAGACACGCATCTCTTCTTCGTTTATACGCGCGACTGTCTGACCCATTTTTCAACCGAACGAAGATCTCACGAATTTCTTCACGACTGTACACGGTGTCCGCGATATTGACAGCGCTTTCCCTCGAATCGACAAACATATAAACGGTACCAAATTTTGTTAGAAATTAATTAAGCGTGTCATCGCGACGCGAAGTTTACACTTCGAATAACTCGAACGACGTTTGCACAGCAGGTGATCAAAAAGAATCGCTTCACTTACCGATGCATTGCAGTGCCGTATCACGCGGATTCTGATTCAAAGGGCTTTTCACTTTGTACGAGCACTTTCTGGCCCGACGTTACGGATCAGGAGGCTCGGATCGCGCCCGGGCGAAATTTCAAGGGTCGATAGCTTCGAGACACCCGGTACGTAACGGAATTGGCAGCGAGCAAAGAAACGGTGGACACCTGTGCCTCGTGGCACGTAGGAGTGCCACATAATTAGCCGGCACTGCGCGTGCCACGCTCCCACGCGCGCACGCATGCGCACACGCGTGTCTTCCTGCAGGTGCACTCGCGTATGCGCACGCGATGCCATCGAATTTTCAGAAAATCGATCCTCTCGAAAGATTCACGAAAATACTTTTGCTGCTCGAAGCAGACCGAAAACGAATCTTAAGACTAACAACATGCGTCCAAGAGATACAAGTATTCTTAATTTATTATTAAATCTGCGATTGCTCTGTGCAGCATAAGTTCTAAGTTATTTCCAATTTTACCGTCGACTCCCTTTGAAAGTTCATCGCGAAAGATGTTAAGTTTCATTCGTATGTAACAAAATCATTCATATAGTAATCGTTACACCTACAATTACCTTGTACGTGGATTAGGAATAGAAGTTGATCTGGAATTGAAACTGTATGGGGATGATAAGAGATAGGCCGAGGGATGTTCGGATGCGAGCGATCGGAAGAGATACTGTGAGATCAGAAATTTGTGCGCGTGCAATTCGCACTTGGCGCGAGGCCACGCGATAGAATAAAGCTCTGGGTAGAATTAATAATTCGCCCCTCCTCTTTATGCGTTCGCTTCGCACCTGGCAGTACAGTGTGTCAGGTGAGTGAAGCATCAATCAGAGAGAAAACTGTTTATTGGCACGCGTCCGTGTCTTCTTCGAACACCGGTGCGTTCGATCCAAACATTTCTTTCGAACTAGACGTCTCCGCTTTCCAACGCGTCTCATCAAGCTATTCGGACAAGATAAATGTATGCGGTCAAAGGGACGATTTTCAAGCGAACGCGCGACAATTCCTGTTTGCTCGGAATAATGGAGAATCTTGGTACGCGGGTTTCTTTCCCTTGATCTCTGTGTAGCGATGTTTGCCAAACCGCCGGCACTTCGACACGCGAATGACGAAAATGCAAATAAACTCGCGTGTGGGCAGGTGCTCGACGCGGAAACGCGAAAACTCGAATTCGTTCCGAGTTATGCAAAACTTTGACGAATTTTCTTTCCCCTGCCAGCCAGAGAATTTGAACGGTTGGTCGCATCCAAACGCTCGAGACTCGATGAAAACTCGATCGGGGAGTTTTCCGATGAAATACAACGACCGAACGATTTTCGACGGAGAGTCAAAGCGGGAATTTTTCCGCGGCGAACGAGGAAGAGCGGGTCGTTTGATCGGGCAAGATACACAGGATGTTTCTATCGGTGACAGAGGGGATTTTAAGAGAGGAACGAGAGCGTCGTCGGTCGGGACAGGCGAAAAAGGAAAAGCGGAATTCCAGCGTGCCGGCAAGATATTTGTGTCATGAAATACCCAGGAGACACAGCGTGGCTGTTTTCGTCTGCTCCTGGCAATGCGGGGAAAAGCGAATTCCACGAGCATTTGCACGCATTTGGAAGAATTTTCATGCTCCCTTTTTAAACCCGACACCCTGTAAGCCAGGATCATTTTCGTCCAACCGGTTCCCCGCCTCTTTCATCCTCCTTTCCGGTTCGTTGCCGCGACAAACGATTCGGGATATTCAATCAATATTTTTCTTATGTTTTTACCGAAATAATTTATATTTCATGTAAATCGTTATGCGTCTAGACCGAGAGGACTCGTACCTTTAAATGTCACCCGAGAACCTTTCTGGATTTTTAAGACTTTCAAATTCCGACGAAGATGAGATCTCGAAAGGAATTAATTTCGACGTTGCGTTTCTCGTGAAATTCCGCAAACTATTCATTTCGTTGCGCGCGTTCGAAACGGTGACCAACTGGAGTAGCTAAAACGGAATCTATCGAACACATAAAATTATCTCGTCGAATTTAGGCTGACACCTGTTGCATCGCTAAGTCTGCGCACATGTCGAACGGAAGTACCGCGCATAACCTTAAATGTCTCGCAAAAGCGTGACAAATTCTGCCGACCATTACAACAATTACGATCAATTATACTAAAGTTATGTTTCACGAGTCGGTGACTGAGAGTCGCCTAACGATTCGCTGCTCGAAACGGTGTGACAAGCAGCGATTACCACCCGCGCTGCGGCGACATCCTAATCGCCAACGACATTTCTGAATTGCATAAAAATGGCGGAAAGGCGGGCCGCGACAGCAGAAAAAGTGCGTCGGGTTCAGACAACCGGACAAAAATATGGAACCAAGAATAATAATTGACGAGCGACGCAACGGTAACGTTGAGCAGAGCTACGATACGTTAAGCCCGGGGGCAAAAATAAACACTATCCTGAAAATAATGTTACACTTTTTTTTTTCGCGTAGGAAACGTCAGCATCGACCGCTGTGTGGACGTATTTTTCGAAAAGCAATCGTTCGATCTCGTTCCAAGGCTTCGAAAGTGCGATCGCGTTACAAAGAGACGACGATCGGCTGGTGGTCGTTGGGAACGCGGCATTAAGCGCGATAACGCGGGCCCTTTACGATCGCGATAATTCACGTGGCCCTCGTAAAGCTAGTTATTGACTCTCGAAACGGCGGCACTTTCGCGCGATTATAAATATCGCTGACCTTTAAATCTCGTTTCCGCGTGTGCCAAAAAATTCGATTCCTCGGCGTCGCGTGCCTCGATCGACCGATCGAACGATCACCGTATTGAAATCGCGAAAAGATCGCGGTTTCATGACCATTAACGAGCGATTACATAACCCACAGCGTACGCTACTGTCGCGGGTAAACATTAGCCGCTACCTGTACGAGTATTTTTATTTCCACGATACATATTAGGTAATAAGGGGGCAGATGTTTACGATGGATCAGACTTTTCCACTGACGCGAACGGTTTTTACACCGCGGCTGCAACGTCACGCCGGCTAAAATCGTCGAAGTTTGGAATCTGTGGCATCGATCTACCGTGCTTCCCCTTAAACCTATCAGACGCTCGAAAAAATAGAACTATAATGGTTCTCCACATTTTCCCGACTGTCAGGGATGTTCTACTTGAAACGAACGGGCGTTATTCGCTGACGATACGCAGACGTACCATTCTACCGAAACAATTAGTTGGACGGCAATAAAGATTACTGAATTATAGAAGCCTGTCTGCACCAATCCTGACCGATATCCGTCTGTCGAATTACGGATTTCTCGATTGAAAATTAGCGCGCGTGGCAAAGAGGAAATTGTTTCGAAGAGAATGACCGGTAAGCACAGAGGCGTTTGGATATTCGTGGAGATCGATCGGTCATCGACGGAAGTATTGTTGTTGCCCTGCATTTCCAGCGCGTTCCATCGTGGGTGTATTTTCGTGTCGCGTGGAAACGCGACTAAAAGTCAGAGTGCGCCCCGCTCTCACCCTATTACTTCTAGATTTTTTTTAACAGTCCCACGATTTCGAGAGTGTCGACGTTATCGGAAAAAAAAAGAACACCGATGCTCGATGCGGTTGACGATTCTCGGGAAGTGGGATCACGAAGTGGTTGTTTAAACGTGTGATCCGGCTTTCCGAGTAGTATGATTGAAACTCACCGGACGGCAACCATTGGAAACGTCCGAGGAACGAGGAACGGTAACGCTCACTTCGAACACTTGACAATGACACTTGGCAGACGCGGGAACTTCGGTCACGTATCGATCATCGATCTTTCAACTGTCACTGTACGGGATTGCGCGACCAATGATTACTTTTCTGTCGTTTTCGAAGATTTCAAAGTACGAACAAGCGGCGACCGTCCGTTGAGACCACTGATCAGCTGTGCACTGCGTACTAAGACAACTATAATCAATACAAAAACTCTCTCCTTCAAAATGTGTTCTGTTCTTCTAAAATATTTCAAGATATTCGAATTAATTTTTCCTTGATTTATTATTTCGTCGTTCTCGACGGAGCAGACGCGGGCATAAGCTTTCAGCGACCAAAATAAAAGGCGGTGTATTGAACACGTAGTCAAGATGGCCGCTCATACGACAAGTGCCTCCCTATTTATGAATGGAAGACGCGTCGTAACAGTCGCAGCAAAGAGGAAGGGGAAACCGCGTGCTATTTTAAAACTCACACGAATGGATAGCGACGTCGAGATAGATATATTCTTTTTCATTTCTATTCGATTCCACCGTATAATATCCCGAAGTTTACCACATTGCTGGAACGATTTTTAAAAAATAAGACGAACGGTGAAAAAAATACTGGGGTGTTTGAAAGTTATAGTAAAGACTGGTATATTCAGTTTTACGAGTATAAACCGAAGTAATACAATAATTACTTATGATATGATAAAACAATAATAATATAATTACTAATACGAAATATCTAGTTTGTTAAATCGTTGGATCGTGTTAATAGAAGCTCTGTCTGTTTCCGAAATGATTTCGCTGATATCGCTCATGAAATTCCTCCCACCATCGAAACTATCCACGAAGATAATAATTATAATGAAATGATTGTCGACGAAACAAATTTAAATAAGGACTTTGCACTGTTACTTAACATCAGAACTTCGAAGAAACGTATGCACTAGATTTTACAAAATCATAGACAATTTCACATTAAACGAAGAGTTAGACTAGAATTTAATGCAGGTAGGATAGCGTAATTAAGGAATATGGTGGAAAACCATTAGTGGCTTCTAAAGAATAACCAGCAGTAAGTCAGTTTATTGATTAATATTTAGATGCACGATAAATACATTGCAATTTTTCGAAAAAAAAAAAAAAAGGAAAACCAAGAAAGGAATATATTAATATACTCGATCATCAATAGCGATTCAAATGCATACGTCCCTTTTGCATTCTCCGTTTCGCTGGTCTGTTTGCTATTCAAGAGATGACAACAACATCTAAACTGTCTCTTTAAAAAATACGAGGTTCCGCTCTAAAGTACATGTAAAAGGTTAAAATGCCTTCTCTAATAATAATGCTACTCAAGTCAGGACTACATACGCAACTCGTACGTAGCAAAGAAAGAAAAAAGAGAAAAACGAAAAGAAAGGATAGGACAAAATTATATAGTTTCCTGGACACGCGTACGGGTCGTCTTCGAAAGCCTTATTGTATGTATATCCTCCTGTCTCCTGCGGTAAAAAAGCTACTTGTTCTGCATTCGATTTAGGCCATGAAAGAGCGTTGACGGTAGTTTATCAAATGTACGTAGCAAAAATGTTATATATAAATCGGTGTAGCATCGTCGACGCGAAGCGACCGTGTCGACGAAAGTTGCAACGAAGACACTCGGACTCCGAGTACATTTTTTTATAAATAATGGACTTTTCCTAAACATGGAAGCATCCGTTGGAACAACTGGATGTTCTTGATTGTTTACTGCGCCGTCGTGCTCGCACCGTCCGTGTCCACACCGATATCGACGATGATCTTTCTGAATCAGAGGAACGAGATCGTCGATCCGACGTCAGAGGTCCAGCCTAGTCGTCGTTGACCTCGATCGGGATACTGGTCGTGAAGGTTGGCGTCTCCAGCTCTTCGTGTTTCTTCATCTTCATGCTCTGCAACGACGATGCGATTTCTCAGTAGAATACGCTCGAGTTTTAAACGAGTTCGCTCAGCATGTGTCTCACCTGTTGCAGTTTGTAGTGATTGATGATGTCCTGGTCGGCAGGGCAACTTTGCAGGAAGGCGTCCAACCTGTACATGTGATGCATATACCGCCAGAGATGCACCAGAGTCTCCGGTATCTCAAAGTCTGCAAAGTATTTCCCAGCGACCCTGATGTGTTGGAGTCGTGGCATGAGTTCGCAATCGAAGCAACACATCGTGTCACCGGTGAGGAAACGCGTGCCCTTACGACCCAGATGCTCGTCGATCTTACGCAAGTGGGCCATCAGGGACGAGGATTTCGGGTCTTTGTCCTTGTCCTTTGCGTTCAGCAGTAACAATTTCAATTTCTGAAACATACACCGAGCAGACGTATATCTAGCAACTGTCTCCAATTAGAAAGTACAAGTTTCTCGTTAAATGGGTCTGGTACTTGTGTACGTACACTGAACAAGTTTTCGACGAGGGTAGCCACTTCTTTGTCCTGCACGAAGAGATTGTGTCCACCGGGAATGTTTTTCATGATGTGTCGTTCGATTTTCTCGTTCTCCAGGATGGCGTCGCCGTTGTCGATTAAAATCGGCGGCGGTGTCGCCTGGAAATTCGTACGAAAGTCTGGCGGTGGCTTCTGCATGTCGACCGTGGTCACCTTCAAGGAAATCGTTTTCAGCTCGGCGAGAAGGTACAAATCCATGAAGTACTCCTGGCAGAAGAGACAGGCGCCCTTTCGACGGCCATCGATAGTGGATGCCTGCAAACACATGCTTTTATTAATTTTTGTCGCTATTCTTAACAATTTAGGGTATCGATCAGAAACAATAAAAATTCAGTAAAACACAACGACGAGCCGAGGGTGCGTCAACGATTAGCGGGGTCATTTTTCATGTTGAAATCGTACGTGGTAGGAAACAAGGCGGCTTGATAACCGAATACGGTCGGCCACGCAAACATGGAACGATATCTGTTTTCTCCAGTTGATCGAGCAAATCGAGAGTATCCAGCGTACACGCTCCGCTCTCATTTTCTCGATGTCACGGTTTATTTATTCCCCTCAGTGACGCACCCTGCTTTCTTTCTTACTCGAAGATATACTTAGAAGTTTTCTCGCGCCGAACCGAACTTTCAGCCGCCGCCAAAAGGAATACACTTTATTTCCAGCGTACTATCACACCGACTTCCTCTCGTTAATTATTTTCCCGGTGATATCACGTGCGGAGAATTTATGATCGCAACTTGCTCATGATGGCCGGATCAAAGAACAGTTTAATCCCCTTCGAAGCAGTTTACTCGATCATTGTCAGACCCGTAGGCCTGTCCTAACCGCAGAATGTTATAGAAAGGAAAGGAGGAATTTATTGGTTGCAATAGTGAAATGATTGGAGCGAAATTATTCTCTCCGATACATCGTAACACTCAATGAGCGCAGTCAGAATCGAATATCGATCGCACGAACCGTTCCACGATCTTACATAACGTATTACAAAGTTGATCGATTACAAAACCGTCGCTGAGCGAACCTTATTTTTTCAGTTCCGCGCGTACGCTGGATTCGATCTGTGATTATTGAAAAACGGTATCGATGCGATTCGTGTGGACTGATTTCGGCAAGAAACCGGCAAGCATCCACGGAGAACCTAGCTTCTATTTTCACTCGATTCAAACAATCGACCACGGTTCCTTTGAACTGAAACGAAATTGCTCTGGACGTACTGCAGCGTTCGGAGGAAGAAGGAGAAGATAGCGCGATGGCGATTATTTCTTTTTGCGTGGTGACGCAAGCCTCCGAGTTCCGAATTCGTAAAGACAAATCATGTGTTTCGGCCAGTGCCAAGCTCGGCGACTTTTTGGCCAAGGCCAGACCGATTTTGCGCGTGGTCAGTTCCGTGTTTTTGGAAAGGAGACGCGAGTCGAATCGGGGGAGAGTAATTGGCTGTCGCGTGTGACGAACCGAGAAATGACGCGAGTGTTACGAGACAAAAATTCGCGAAAACCCGCGCCAACGTGCGCGGAGGCGTGTTGCAACGATCACCTTTGATAAATGGAAGGAACCGATTCTCGATAGAAATATCAGAGGCGAATCGTTTCGGTCGAAGGTATTCATGTCGCTGCATATCGGTCACGTGGAAAGCGTTGATCAAATGTCACGAAGACGACGGAACGTCTTTCATCCTCGAACGCGAATAATCTCTCGATCGTTTCGTTCCATTCTCTCTTGCGAAAGCTTGAAAATCCAATGCATCGATTGACCCTGGTCACCTAAGAAAATTGATTTCCTGACCTTACGAGGAATTACAAAAAAAAATCTGAACCACTCCAGTTCCCTTCGCTTCGTATATTTCCGTTCACACGTGCTTTTTCTGGCTAATTCTCTTCATTCGCATAGCACATTGTTACCAATTATTTAACTTCCTCGAAACTTTTCCCGTCTAATAGGCAATAATAACTCTCGTTCATTCGAAATCCACGCGAGTGGCATGGAGTGCAATTTTTCCGCTCGTTCGAGCATCGCGACAAAGTGAAAACGTGTCTCCTCAATTTTTCGCCATGTAAGCTTTTCGAAAACGGCGCAGGTCGGATATAAGACACCGGGATAGGAGGTGAGCCGTCGAATTCCTGATATCTTCCCAAATAAGCGTTTCTTCGGGCTCTCGTTGCAGTTTGAATGGGAAACAACTCGAAGGATGCATTCGAAGTGGTTTACGCTCATCCACGATCGGAATATAACTCCGCGTACGTGCACAGAGAGGCAGCAAGTGAAAAAGGCAACTATAGCGGCGGATATAACGCGTCATTGAACAAGTTGCCGTATAATGCACGTCGTACGGTAAATAAGCAAATAGGCGCTCGCGCGGACCACCTTGCTAATGAATACAAGTTTCATAACGCGCCCATGTTCGCGTGTTTTTTCATCAGGCCAGGATAAGCATTATTACTTCATTTTTTTTTTCGTGCGCCGCGTAGATTGAAAACGGTAAAAAAATGCACGGTGAACAGTTATAGCAAACGATCGCCGGTTCCGCTTTTTAAGAGCAGCCGAAAGAATCCCACGATGGCGGAACACACTCTGAATACTGAAATACTCGAAGGTTCAGTATGTTAACAGTATGCACGCTCGGGATCTACATTTTTGAATACATTTCTCCGTATTCCACATTGGATTGAACGTTACATTGTAGTTACACATTACCGGCCATTTGCTTCGTTTTTAAGGCCTGCACGGTTACGCGAAGTGCCGGTGAAAGGATGTACATACTTTGCACCTGGAAGAGCAGAATTAATTGTAATAGCTTTATTAACAAATAGAGCAAGTGACCACTTGTTGTAAGTTATATACAGCATAATGCGTGACTTTTAAATTCAGTTTGTTTCCCTTCGGATGACAGGACGGGTCGCATCCAGTCGAGGAACAATGCTGCCAGGAGGATGACTCACGAGGAGACCGATCTCCTTCCTCACAGAAATTTTTCTTCCATTCTTCTCCTTCGTCCATGGACGAACTTCACGAAGCTGCTTGACCATTCGCGAATGTTACCGTGTCTCCGGCACCTGACTGAGCACGCTTGTAATGACCTTACGGAAGATTAAGCCGCAACATCTGATCGATTTTTCTAACCGCGCTCGGTCACACGATACTCTTCCTGCTCCGATGTACGATTCCAAATCCTGAGGAAGTACGCTCTTTGAATATCACATTTTTTCCTAGACACGACGGCTGGAGAGCCGACGAATCGGAAGGACTATTCCGCCGTGGAGCGTAGCAACTTTGTGCACCGCTACTCGGAACTAAAGGCTGTCTATATTTACGGCTGAGCGTTTCAGAGACCGTGGCCCCGAGAAATGGACCTGCCGGGTCAATGGTGGCATTTAAACATCCAAGGAGTGAGTCAGGGAATGAGCGAAGCAAGACGGGATCGTAAGCAGGTAAAGGCGAAGCAACGTCGATTGGGAACATCGAAAGAAGGAGGGAAGGTCGATGTTTACGCACGAGAGGGGAAAGAAAGGCAGAAGAGCGAGGAAAGCGGAAGGTAAAGGAGTTCATCGTTTAACGGTAGAATCTCGAGGACCTCGGTTGAGCTCCCCGTCGTTTCATCCCGTTTGACACACTTACGGAGACCTCGCATGATCGCCTTCCGAGTGCAAGGTCGGCCAGTTACCATTAAACCTCCTCGCGATCAAACATCCTTACAATTACGCTCGCACGGATCTTCCGTTCTTCTCGCCTCTCGTTCGTTTTTTTCCCCGTGGCGCGCAATTAAAAAATACAGCGCCACTCGGACCATAAAAATCAGGTCCACGGAATACCGCGCACGGACAGTTTTTCGCGCTGCGATCTAGCGAGGGCCTCGAGCGGATTCGAACTCGTTCGAACGAAACTTTAGAGCACGCCAAGCGTCTCGATGGATGCATTCGGAGTCTACGAATAACGTTGATGATTTTAGGAAACACGGAAACGTGCGCCGGCTCTGAGAAGACGCGGTCGATTTTCGCGTAACGATTCCAACGATGGCCTCGAGTCGCTCCGAGCCCGATCAAGCGAAATTTTCGAATGCTCCGTCTGGGCGCATAACCGGGGTCTGAAGATAATGTCACTACGAAAATATTAGGAAATCCGTAAACATATCTCGAAGCGCCTGCATCTGTTCCTGTATTTATTTATTACGGTGGCGTATCGATAATGGAAGATTAACGGGAGATATTTGTAAAATCGAAATCAGAATTTATCGCGATCGAACGCACAGAAACGATAAGATTAGCGGTTGACATTGTTCGCGCGACCGCAGCTCGATTAGGAGATGAAGCGAGTCAAACCGTTTCGATTGGCGAAAGTTTGAACGCGACGCTTGTAATTGGTAAATCGAAGGAAGCCTCTTTCCCTCTAAGGTATCGTATTTCCCGGGAAATACGTACGGTGAAAGAGAGTTCCGAGAAACTAAATCGAGTTCCCCCTCGATGGAATCGATCAACGCGACAGCTATGACGATTATCTTCGTATCAATAGGAAAAATGCATGTTTACTGGCATTCATGATCCGATGATATCATATCGGATCTCGACGCTTCCAGCGTATAAATGAAATTGATTTCGATGGCTGGATAACTGAATTGCATTCTATTAATCGATCGGTCGAAATTAACAGCGGCCGAAATAGTTTTCGTATAATTTAATACTCCATCGCCGAGTGTCCGATTCGAACGATGCGAACACCGAGGATTGTGTTTACATCGTGACTGCTGAAATATGTGGACACGAAAATGTTCGAGTACCGGCTGCTTCGAATTAGAATCGCTCGAATAGCGGAGCATAGAAAAAAATCAGAAAAAGATCGATGATCTATAAGGTATGCATACGCGAAAGGTATAGATCGATTCGAAACTCTTATATTCCCTTCGACGATGGTTCGCGATATCGTTCGATAGCTCCAAGAAGAAATCGAAGTGGAAGGTTCGGGCGCTTATTTCCTTATGTTCGGTTCGCCTACGAGCGCGATTCTAATCTCGTTAAATGAATGCACGTAGGACAGAAACGCGGGGCGGCCGGTCTCGACAATAATTCCCGGTGAATTACGCGGGAAACGGTTGTGCAGGGGGGATGAGCATCCGAAAAAAAATGCTGGGTGACAAAAGTGGCTCCGAAAAGGGAATGTCCGAGCACAGAATGGTGTCACGAGCGAGATAAGAGTCAAGGGTTTCTTTCTGGCGAGAGATGACGTAGGAAAGACGGCCGAGCAGAATCCCGTGTGTTCGTACGTATACGCGTTACGTCCGTTCGTAAGAAACGGTTCCGTGTGTTGGTCGATGAACGCGGTGCTTGCAATTAGTCATCGACGAATACGGGAAAAGCTCCGTTTCGCGGCGCGTTACGATGTTCCAAAGTCCGGCAGCGCGTTGTCATCTCGACCGATCGTTTGACGGATCGATTTGGAGAATCAATCGGCCGAAAAGAAAACAAAAGACAGCTGAGGAAGCGGCCGGACGCTGGATCGAGAGCAAACCGTTTCGCTCGATCACACTATTTTCGATACTGATGGACGATGCAAACGCACGGCTGTGCTGCGTCTCGTTCGATTCCGTGTCGATGCTCGTGAAACGAAGGACGAGACAAGATGTTTCGAGGAGGAAGAAAGTAGAGGAAGAAACGAGCGGTTCCACGCCCATATCGTGCACGGAACGATCGCCTTTTTTCCCCTGTCTCTCTCTCTTTCTCCTTCCGAGTGTTCGGTGCACGCGTGCCAGACTCACCTTGATGATCAGCTCGATCTCGGGCACGTCGCCGTTGCTCGTGCCGTTCTCGTCGTGGCTGTCGTCCGCCATTCTGTCCTCTTCGTGGCCCTGGGATCGCTCGATCGGCTGAAAGGCACTCTTTTCGTCGTGCTGCGCGGTTCACGAACAAAAGGGACGGTCTCCTCGTCGACGACGAAACTCCAACAGAACGCGATGGAAGCTCGCGGAATACTGACGCAGCGCGTACCGCGCCACGTTCACGACAATGGCGCCTCCGCACGGAGCAATTCCTTACTTTTCCACAACGATGATTTTCCGTCGGTACCCCAGAGAACCCTCGTCAAGCCGCGATCTTCGAATCCGCGATGTTCGTCCGACTCGTGTTTGACAAACTTTAGAAATGCACAGGCATCTGCAAGGCGTTTCATTTATTTGAAGTTGTTCCCGAACACCTGGAGTACCTTTGCTACCTTTACTTTGACAGTGAAACGAATAAATGTTTGAGTCGCTATCTTCTTCTTTTCCAAGGTTGCTTCTTTTAAGATCTCAAAGTCATCGACTTCCATTATGTAATCGGATGGAATATTTGTGAGGCCTTCGCGTCCCGGCTTCTCACAATTAGTACTGTTTGAGGCTTCCGAACGTAAACCAACATTGCGGCTAACTTTGTCGGCACATACTCAGTGATTAGATATACGTTCAAGGCCGGGTGTTTGCTCGCTTTCGTTCTATATTCGGTAGGGAACTTGGATGACGGATGGTTCTTGGACGGATGTTGGTTCTATGTGTGCATGAAACAGATTCTTCGGCTACAATATTCACGCAATTATATTTTTAACGATAATGCTTAAACAATAGAGCAACAATAATAAAACAGCATCTCATATGTACAATTGATAATATTCCTCTTACTGTATTAAACATCACCTCGCATGATCTCGACGATTGCATGATATTCGCACGCATGTATGTCTGTAAAATCTACGACTAAAATCTTGTACAAAGCTCATGCCAGTTTACAGATTTCCTGCGATGGAAAATTGGAGAACAATCAAAGAAAAGTGTAGACGATGAATTCGATGAAAGGATTGCAAATATTACTCGTACATCTGCGGTATTAGTAATAATGATTTCTATCGCTATTTCAGTTAGTTTTTCTATTTTTTTTGTTGTTCTGCTTTCACTGATCCACGTTGAATAGAACTACACAGACACGATAATATTAAGATAAAGTATATTGGCATAAAAATATATTATTAGCTTCTCTTAATTGAATCCTACTAATAATAGAAGCAATTATTTACTGCCATCAGGCATTCTTTGAAAAAAAATATAAAACTGTCGCTTGAATACGATTAAAAAGCGATCGCCTGAAATTACGGTAATTTCTGTATTCATAGAAAAATATTTGAAGATGTACACCAGTAATAATTTACATGATCAAGTATATGTAAAATTCATTCTATACTGGTGCAGCGTTTTGTTTATGTTATCCCTAACTTGAATTTCTAGCTCATAGTTTCTTATTGTCTGTGTTATCATAAATTTATAACGATTCCAAACCCTAGTTGCTTTTTCTTTTTTATCTTCCAATGAGAAGGTGTGCATCCTTTGCTCAAGAACCTGTTTCATCGATTGATCGATGATGAATTGTAACAGAAGATTCTGTTAAGAATCACTGAAAAATCGAAGTGTTTATTTGAAAAAACAAACAGTATTAATAAAAGCATTATACAGGTATCAATACTATTTGTTTTCCTTTGTTATTTCAGTGAACGATCTCGGCACCGAGACGTAAGCTACTATCGATATTTAGTAAGGCGTGTGATAAATATCAAACATCACGATAAATATAAGATTACCATAGTTATAATAATAATTGACTAATTTTGGTTTCGTATAAATGTAATTCCTAATTGGCCTACTCGCTTCCTCGACTTTGATGCTCTCTAACGAACATACGATAATCTGCGATCTTTCCTTTCCTTTTCAAAGAAAATATTTTATTCAATTCCGTAGGGGATCCAAGCTTTCCAACGAGAAATCGTCCGTGTCGATGGAAAGTCCTCTACTGAAACCATCCTGAAATTTCCGTATTTCAATCATTAACAGCTCTAAATATACATCCCAGTCCTGTATAAAATTGCAAGCTATACCTTCATTTCGAGTAGCCTCTTATCTAAAAGACCAATAGCATTTTCTAGTTCTTGCTGACTGGGATTGGAAATGGCCGTCGTAGCTCCGAATTCACCCATTTCAAATGGATCATTAAAATCATTTTTCGCATTCACGGATGGCGCAGGATTGAAGGGAACGCTGCCGAATAAATCTTCTTTTACCCCATTTTGGCGCCTGGAATCCTTTGCTTTTGGTGGTGGAGCCACTAAATCAAACGGAAAGATATAGTAACAGCCATGCTCAAGTTTGAACATGAATACCAACAAACAACATACATAATGGAGGAGGACTCGTAGTGCCGTTGCTTTGTGAGAAGAAATTGGAGTTTGACGACAATTGGCCATTCAAAAGAGAACTGTGATTTGTTTGATGATTCGCAAGACCATTGGCAGCTGTTTCATAGGCTCTTGGGTTAAAATCTTCCTCGAATTCATCCATCAGGAGTCCTTCTAACTTGGTACCAACCGACGGTGTAGCAACAGGTTCACTTCTATCCAAAATAGAAGAGTCAAATTTTCAAATGTTCATTGAGTATTTCGAGAAACATCAATGCACGTTTCTATCTACCCCATAAAGTTATCGTCGAATGATTTTTCGAAGCTCCTCGGAGGAACAGGCGGTGGTTGCTGCGATCCGTTTGACGTATTTCCATTGGTATCGGTACTCGTGCCGAGGGAAGGTTTGTTACTCGTTCCATTAACCTGCGGTGTTTCGTTCGTAGCTCCAGGCACGTGTAAAATATCCGGAAGATTGTGCTGCGTTAAATAAGCTGACACGTCAGCCTGAAAGAACAATATGCGTGAAACATCATGACTCACGTATAGAGGGCTTAACGTATATTCTTGTATTTTAAACTGACCGATCCTTTGATAGCAGCTATGTCCTGTAGCCGCTGACGATACACGTTGTTTTCGTGTTCCAATCGCTTTATTTTCTGTTGCAGAACCATGCAACGCCTCTGCGTCTCTAAATCCTTTCCAGATGTTTCTAAGAACCGCCTATATGCCAGATCAAACGCTTGGCCAATCGTCAGCGTAATCTCTTCGGCCAATTTATCGCTAACGAAGACGAAGCACGTGTGTTTCTCCGCGTCTTCTTCCTTCGCGATGAAGCTGAAGAATTTCTTCTCGCCTTTGTCGTCGGCGCAATACGATATTCTGTGCAATGGATATTGATGCATGATCCGCTAAAAACAGATTATTCATGAGAAGCGAGTACCGACCAATGCTATCATATCGTAACGTTAAAGTATTATAATACTTTTGGCGTCGTCTTGGTTTTCGGCTCCTGAATCGCGACTCCATCGATGCTTATGGTGAGTTCTACTTTCGGCGTCTTCGTCCCTTCGCTCTTCCTCAACTGTTGACTGAATTTTAATTTACAAATCGCTTCTTTAACGACTTCGATGCCCTTCGGTTGGTCCACCTCCGTGCTACCCAAGTACTGGAAGAATTTCATGGGAATTAACGATCTGTGCTAATTGTATACGCAGAAGTTACGTTAATCTTTCTTCTGTGCGTTCTTCGACTGCTCGCATACTTTTCTAACGATTATCATAAAGCATTGCTTCATACAGAGCGTCGACGTGTGCTGTTACAACGAGAGCAATGGTCAAGGCGGTCTGCAGCTTCTATTAAGTGAATGCAACGCATGCATGCAATTAGTAGTTTATAATAACGATTGATTCAGCGGTGCTATCTATAATATTAATAGCCTTTGGACGATCTTATCGTCTAAAATTAGTTCAAGTGTTATGATGCGCTGAATTCCCTGACCTCCGGTCAATGCGGATATGTTCTGCGCAATTATTCACAGAGCGTGTGGAACGATTATGCTGTCAACGGCTAAAGAGTTATTGTGCAAAAAAAAAAGTGACAGTAAATTTTGTTACACGGCGATGGCTCATTCGTTTCGGTCGGTAGAACGGTGAAACTCGTTTTCGCGAAATTTCAAGGTACAACGAACTTTTCGCGCGGTTTGACGTCGTGTAGTTCGTGCTTGTGCTTGTGTGGGTACTCGAAAAGAGACACACGGCGGAATGAAAGGCGGACGCGGCTACTGTGAGGGAATTACGCAAGTTTTTCGAGTGTCAGGAGGCGAACGCGTAGAAAACGAGGAACCGCGGCCATAAATTGAAACTTCAAGAGTTTCAAAATTTCTGCCGTATCTCGTACAACACCTTTTTCATACGAAAGATCAAATATTATTCTTACGATTAATGGCGAATAAAGTATCAAACACGATGACCTTGTCAGGTTTAAACACTATCAACAGATAAAACGGCGGTTATTTATTCGTGGGATATTTTTCTTCTTCGTATCCAAAGAAAATTATTTTAAGTTGCTCGTTAAGTGACTCGGCGTATCTACGTACGTTTATCTGTTATTTTAGTAGGCGTGAATTATTTCTTTACATATTTTTTATCGCCTCGTTCATTATCGTGTAACGACACTGAAACACAGCAGCAGCTGCTCTCCTGCAACATGCATGGATCAAAGAATCCACTGTGCTTCCGAGAACATCGTGGCTGATTGCGAACGATACATCAGCATAATTGTCGCCGGTTCTCTCCTCGGAATATGAGCAGGTGCTTCCCTCGACCAGTTTCGATTCCTAAGAAAAGACCTGATCGAGTGCATCGCGACCTTGACCTTTCTGGAAACATCGACATCCGTATGAGTATCAGCCGCGTGGCGTCGTGATCGGCAGTCGTTTGTTTTTGTTTGCAATACGATTTTGCAATAGATTGTGACCTCGCTGCGTTGCTAAGCTCGCTCGTCACGACTCTCGCGTCGCGCAAGCCTTACCGTGCACTTTCTGAAAAGCCATCTTGTGCTTCACGAAGTTTCAGCGCACGCAACGACTCCCCTTTTACCCCGAGTTATCACCTAACGTGCTAAAACCGCATTCTGGAAAGCCACGTCGTGCAAACGAATTTCTAACGATGAAAGTATCCCGTGTACCTTGACTAAGTAGGCGATGTGGCCTTTTTGGAGCGCATCCGGTGGGTGTATCCAGTTTCTACTCGTCCCTGGGAACAGAATTCACCGTTTTATACGCTGTGATCACGTGTCCTTATATCCGAACAAGTTATATCAACCTCACCATTTTTGCTCGCTTGATTTTTACTGTTCGCCGAATTCTGCGCCCACTTCAGTAACGTCGAGTTCCTCATGTCGTCGGCCTGCGATCGTCACTGCTCACCGACACCTGAAGCAAGCAAGAAATCTGGTTCAAATCTTCTGGATCGGGTTATTTTGAAAGATAACGAACGCCGTGCCGCGTCCCCTGGCTTTCTTCTCTTTGAAATTACTTTCTAGGAGATTTCTCGCGACACGCGATGCAGAGTGGTTTTCACGCGAAGGAGCGGACAGCGTTCGCGATCACGGGGGACTCGGGAGAACGCGGTCCCGAGATGCAAAACGAGCGTACAGCATGTTCTGTCCCCTTTTTCCCGCTCGAAATGGAAACGATCTCGAAGCATTTCGCTTTGCGTCATCCTTTTCTCCAAGTTCAGAGCTCTCCGAGTTAATTGCGGCAGGAAAGTTTATTGGCTGCTAGCCGTGGAAAAGAACGCGATTCCGTCCGTTAACAGCAAAAACTCGCGGCTTGCGTAACACCGCGGATGAAACGGCTTTTCACCGTTCGCGACTCATGGGAAGCGTTCTCGATTCCGATTTTTTTTCTCGATTATACAATCGATCCGGCGCAGATAAAACGATCGCGAACGATGTCCCGAGCGCACGCAATACGCTCGATGAAACGTTTCCCGTCGATTCCTATTTTACGACATAACGACACGCGAGAAAGAACGTCCGTTCTTTTGTTCGCCTTTTTCCTCTATATGTTCTCTCTTTGCTTCGTCGTCGAACGAACGTCGATCAACGAAAGCGCGTGACGAAGAATTTCGCTAAGCGGGCGAACAGAACAATGAGGGAACGATATCGAGCATCGACTGGCTCGATCGTACCCTCGGTAGATTGGTAAACCGCGTAAAACCGGCTTAAAGTGCAGACGATTGTTCGCCGTTCGAGCAAGTCAGCCTTGGACACGAAGGCTAAATCCTTTCGCGTTTCATCATCTCGCACATGACACTATTCACACTTCGAGACACTGTATATTCAATTGGATCAAGTGTGCATTGACGCGCGTACAAAGAAGCTGGTTCATTGTAACGTGTCCGGGCTGATGGGTTGTACGTATACACGGAGGATGACCGTGTCGTTTCCAGCATCGTCGAAATTCCGCGTTTCGTCGGCCGTGCACGCGTGCAAACGACACGGCGTGTTGTGGTCGAACGAGAATCGGCCGTTTCGAAACAGAAAGAGGCTAATGAAACCGAAGGAGAATTCCGCGAGTGTTAACTGAAAAATGAGCGCAATCACGGTCTCGCTTTTGTGAGCGGAGCGTGCCGGTACACGCCGGTATTCTGTACATTCTATTTGAGAAGCGTTTAAGCGCTGAAAGGTGGAGGTTCGGATTTAATGCACGACTTCCTATTCCTCCCACGTAGCCACAAAGAGGTCGGCCCGGAGAGCCTGGCCTGGCCCGTTCGCATTGTGTTCTCTCTGCTCCGAACCCGCCGCACACAAACGAATCCTCGATCAAACCCGTGTGTCTGCCTTTCCGTGACTTTCCGTGACTTAGAACGCCTTTGCACACCGACAACCATATACTCCCTGGAACAGATAATCCGAACTTTTCGTCTACACCCTCCGAATGGTGCGTCAGCTGCTTCCTTATGGTTTCACGGGTGTACGCAGGTGTTTCGAAGCACTCTGCTGCCTATAGAAATTCAACTTGTCGTGGGAACGAGTAAAGGCATGTGTCTGTTATGTCTGAATTCGTAAGATAACGTGCTACAGAGAAATTCATTTTGCAGAATGTTTTGAGAACACGCGTTAATATTATTCACGTTCGAGCTAACAGCTTCAAGTAAATAGAATATGCTGTGAGAATATAGGCCGTGCGTACAATAGTTTCTGAATTGTAGATTTTAAAAACTATGTTGAAGCATTCATTCACCTCGTGATTAACACTGACGAATACCATGCGTCGAATAAATCGAAATCCAATTTTTCTCGCTGTTCACGAATGTCATTAATGTTTGTAGCATGTACAATAGATTTTATACACCTGAAAAATCTAGGAGACCCTGAAGGATTGACCTCGAATATTTCCTTTCACAGTCTCCATGCTGCGTTCACGTAACATTTTCTGGCACGCATTTACGAAACACCCGGTACATCCACCGTCAACCATAGTCCCTTTCCTCGCGCTCATTCTCCGGAATCGTTCAGGTTGCGTGCTCGTGTCGCACACGGCGGGTCGCGGAGCTCATGAGAACTGGGTTCCGTCGTTCTCCGTGACACAATGATTTCTCATCGCTAAACTCGTCAGCGGTGGAAAAAAAAAAGCAACTCGCCGCGAATAACTCGAACGAATCTCCGCGTCTCTCGGCTCCGTTGATCGCTCGGATCTAATTGGAGCGGAGCGTGGGTACCGAAGAAAGCAAAAACCTTCATCGACGCACGATCACAATGACACTCGTACCGTGCGTTTCAATGAAATGCAGCGAGGAAGCTTCAGACTGGCGTGGATCATGAATTTTCATGACTGTTGAATTGTGACAGGATTCGAACGCAGAACTAGCGGTGCAGTTAGAATAACCGACAGCACGTTCAGCCGAGCTACGTACAACACCTGTTGCTCACGGAAGCCACCTTTGAATCTACAGGGTGTTCCGTTCGAATCGTCGGCCGAGGCGGAGAAATTTTCGAGTGAACGTCCGAACGATGTCGCACGTTACCCTTATGGCACGTAGGAAGCTACAATCGCTGCTCATCGAGTTCACTGCTTGACTTCTGCTCTATGATTTATAACGATCCTACACAACTGAGAACCTCCTAATCTTTTATAGCAACAAATGCTACTGAAATTTTCTGCAAGATCGAGAGCGACCGTTCGGCAGGCGTTGTCGAGGACAGCCTTTTTCACGCGCGATAGGACGATGCCGTTGGATTCAACGAAGAACAAAGCGAATCAACAGGCGATGGAGCCACGTGTGACACGTGCAGGCTGCACGCACAGCACGTGCAAGGGTGAGCGGCCCTTTCACGTTCCATCCTGCATGATATTTGCACGAGTCGAGCAAATATCTGCCGGCAACCGGCTAGACTCAATGGTTGATGATCCGCCTGACCTACGAACCTTCTGCTCATCTTTGCAAAATTCCAGCACACGGTCGAGATTCCTGCATGAGAAGGAGCGCGGAGTTTCTGCTTTCGATCGCATACGCGTTTTCTGCGTTGCAGGCTGCATGTGTGTGCGTCAATTGCGTCGGCGCGTTGCGTTTCCGTAAATGAAACGAGTCGGAAATGCGTACCAGAAGAGCGTACGCGTTTTCTCATCGCCGAACAAGCGGCAGAATTTTCCACGAAAATCGTGGAACTCGTCCGGGGGGACGGCTTTTTCTGCATTCCAGACGGATGATGCACCGCGTCGAAACCTATGCTAATAATATCGCGAAAGTCCCGAGCGTTCCACGTGTGCTCGCACCGCGGCGGCAGTTCATCCAGTTTCCTTTCTCGAATCGACTCGTTTTACGAACGCAACAAATTCCTTTGTTTCTCTCTTTTTGCAACTGAGAGGATGTCCGATCGACGCACCTCTGACATCGCTGAAAGCGACGGTCCATTTACAAATCATTAAAATGTATAATTACCGAGAAGTTCCCGTCATGAATAATGAATAAATGCGCGTACGGTTCGTCGAGTGGCGAGCGTAATCGCGAGCCCGTACCCCGGATAATGTCAACAACTTTCGCCACCAATTTCGTTCGACACATGAACGAATTCTTCCTCGTCCACGAATGCACGTAGTACGTACGCTATTGGTCATAATTATGCGAGCGACACCGAATTCTAGTCTCGTTATTATACTCTGAATCAATAGTTCGAAATAGAATGGAATTTATTTAGAGTTCCGCTTGCATTGATTTCCATTATCATAAATTTCTCTCCCACTGAAAAAAATAATCTCCCTGTACTTCACAGTGAATAAATGTTTTCGACAAGAAAATAAGGGGGTCGTTCGAATACTCATGAATGGTGTTGCATCCCGCCCGGTGTCTCGCCTATCTGACGATCGCGTTAAATCTTTTTCCACCGACCATACCTCCGTTTCCACTGCGTGAAAAACGTCAGAATTTCGGAACGGGCATAAGAAGAGTTAACTGTAAAACGGTCTGGTAATTGCTCTATTAGACGACCGTTAGAACGTGGACGTTTCGCCGCGACAACGAGACGGGAAAAAAAGTGTATCGAGAGAGCAGAAGCTGCGGCAGAGAAACGCTTCCGTGGAATTTTCTAATTGCTCGTCGAGACGGTGGCACCGTTTAGCCGGACTAAATGGACGCGACGCAGTTTTTCCATGAACTAACCCCAACGTGCATAGGTATGCGTATGTTAACGACGGGTTGCATAACGTTCAAGGTGAGACTCCCCCACCGACGCGTGAATCGTTCTGGTCAACGTGGTACAGTCAATCAATTAGCATCCTGACTAATTCAATCTCTGCCTCGTTCATCATCCCTGTAACCATCGGCCGTGTTTGGGTTTTCTCATCGAAATCGAATGCGAAGTTGGCGTGTATAAAAGAGAAGCGTATCAGAAGACGCAGGAGTAGAAGAAGAAGCAGCGGAAGAAACGGGCAGCATGAAGATGTCGGGTAGCCGCTTCGCGAGTCATTAACCGGTGAATCTATGTAGCGCCATTAATCCTCGATTAACCGTACACACAACGGGCTAAAACCGTAATCGCCACTATTTTTCCAGCGGATGCGGACAATTAGAAAATGCTTCGTCGCACTTTCTCTTCGACTTCTATAGCGTGAATGATTTCCAACGAACGGACCGCGATGGAAGAACGCCGTGGGTCGTGATCGTGACCCACATTGTGCGATTTATCGAAAAGGAGCGCGTCTGATTGCGATCCATCGACATGGAATCAACTGTGTCGCTCACAGGCATGCGTCTTTCGTTTTTTTGTCTGCTTTCTCAAACGGACGACAACCCTGGAAACTGCATCGTCCTAGTTAAACTTGTCTCTGCCATTAATTTTATTGGTACCTAATTGTGTCACGCTGATCTCTCATTTCTGAACCACGGTGTTGAAATATTATCGAGAAATAGTACAGAATGATTGCAGAGGCGGTGCAACGTCCTATACCAGTCTTCGCTCCACATGCGGCTCTAATCAGGCTAGCATTTTATTCTCCACTGTCGTTACGGTAATCGTTACGCGCGTATTGTATTACAAGATCCGAGAAAATTCAGAAAAAAATAAAAGAAACTGAAGCTGAATGTTTTCTCGGTTGGTGAGGATCGTTGCATAATGCACAAGATAATTATTACATTTCTAAGCGAGAATCACGTTCCTCGCGATGACGTTACACATTATATCCAGCGGATTGCAATGCGTTTCGATCGACGCACGGAAGTCGTTGAACGAAAATTGTATCCTAATCGGCGAAGAAAAATGATCGAGGCGCCAGTGGAATTATCGCTCGATTCCACGAACTCGTGAACGGTGACCTCTGACCCCGGTTTACATATCGAAACCTTTCGGCTCCGATAAATGTAGGTTGCACATGCACCGATGCGTTCTTTTTCTTGTAATCTGCTCATCGACCATCGAAGCCATCGATATCCCCCGCGTTTTCATTTCCTTCGACGCAATTCTGAAAGACGTTCGAACACTGTTGCGTCGGATGTACAACGAATCTCCGTGATCAGTTCCAATTAAAAGCAATTCTATGGACGATTACACGGTGATCGCGTCTGCTTATATCGTCGGCGTCGAATTATCCCCGTTTATCCCTGATCGATCGTAAACGATTTCTGATCCTGGAGCTTCGCAAGAAAGTAAACGGCATAACGCCGGTAGAAAGTAGAACGTTTAAAAAGACTCGCGAATTTCACTCGCAAAAAGCATAACGTAATCTCGCTCGTAAACTCCTGGAACGGACGCGAAGTTGGTCAATGAAAAGTGAAACCAGACGAAAAGTTTCCTCTCGCGAAAAATATCTGACCCCCTCCCTCTCGCGACGAAATCCCTGCAAACTCTTCACGAATAGGAGCGTTAAAAAATCAACTCTGCATGGATTCTCGAACGACCACGATATCTCCGGTTGCCAGGAAATAGCGGGCGGCCGCGAACGATGACTTTCGAATCCGCACAATGGAAACGTTCGTCTGGCGATTAAACTCGTAACAAAGGGGCGAGCCTGTGCAGGAAGCTGTTCTCTGAAACATCACGATCGCGGAATCGGACGAAGGAGAGGAGGATTCCGAACGATCGGTCGCGAGGGTGTCGATGCGGATGCACCGGAGGAAGATCGAAGACTTACCGAGCGTTGCGTTCACCACGGAAACGGATCCAAGTCAAAGTAATCGCGCGTAACACATGCCAACGTTTCGCGACCGGTAGACGGTGAAAAACGAACCGCGATCGAGGGTAAAAAGAATGGTAAAAGGAAAGATGGCGAGCCGTGGACGGCTCGTGGCGGACTGATCGAGGCGCGCGTTGATCAGGCGAATGAAAGCAAGCGAAGTCGACGGGACAAGCTTGGAAGCAGCGGCGGCGGCGGCGACTGGGATCGGAGGTGGCCGAGCACGAGCGATCTCGACCGACTCGACCGGCGGAACCAGTCGTGGGAGTCGAATCGCTGCTGCTAGATTATTCGGTAGAATGAGAGGGCCTGATAGGTGGTGGTACCAGCCACGGTCGAGACCGTGGTCCTCCGTCCTCATCGACTTTCCATCGAGTTTGCAGATCGATCGCCGTCAAAGATGTCCTACGAAAAACCTGACGTTTCTTCCCGTGTAGCCTTGATCCCGCCGCGTTCGTCATTCGCTTCAAAAGAGGCTGAAACGTGAATGCAAATCAGCTCGGAGGAATTTAGAGTTTCATGGGAAGAGAGTCTACGATACTGAAAAGTTACTTGCGCGGAGGAATGAGGTAAAACGGAGATTTTTAGTAGAATAGTGGAGGAACAGGCGGCAGAGGCACGATCGGTGATCGTAGATGATTCGATGGAATGAGAAGGGATAAGAGGATGGCGGTACCAGCCACGGCCGAGACCAAAGTCGTCCGTCCTCTTCTGTTGCGGATGATCGAGAGGGAAGGACGGCGTATTCTCGCGACCAGATCCATTTATATCCCTTTACGCGGTGCGATTTTTCTCGTAATCGACCGCGACCGCGATTAACTCGATTTTTACAGGATAGAATATCTGTCGACAGAGCGGACATCGATGCGTTTTTCTTATGCGTTCTTCGACGAGCGCGCGCGAAGATTCTCCGTTTCCGAGGAGGGAAATTTAGGATGGAGCTGTTGGGCAGGATGCATCCGCCGTATTCGCAAGCCTGCGCAATACTCGCCGAACTATGTACGTTAACGTCTGAGCATGTTGGTCTTTTCTACTTTGCAGTCAAAAGGCCCAGCAACGCAACAGTCTACGCGTGAGAACATAATGTCGAATTACAAAATCGCCAGGCGTATGAAAGCAGCTCCGGGAGAGTTCAATGTACAGGAACGGCAAATTTCACGGGAACTCGTTGCTTGGCAGATGTCACAATGCGAAATGCTCGCTTTTCCCTCGGCGAAATTCTTTTCCGTGCGCCTTTGTTTCATTCTCTTTGCTCGTGCAACGCTGCTGCCTTCCATTAAGACATTATTATGAATTATACACCGAATTCTTCGGTTGCTTTTGCATCTGAGAATCATACGTACGCGCATGAAGACTTTTTGCACGTTCGAATGAACACTGCGTGTTGAAGCGTCTGCGATTCGTTTGCATGAAAAATGTCTGGAATTCGGCTATAACCAGCGGAATTTCCAAAGGAGAACAGACGTGATGCAACGCGACGGTACGATTCCACTGGCCGGATGCGACGCCGTTGATAAAGTATCTTTCTTAAATACGTTTTGTTTCGCTTGGTGCACGAGTGCTCGTTGCACGGACGTCACCGAGCGACTGGCGTGGACGCGAACGTGAAACGAGCGGACAGGTTTTAAGTATGATTCAGCGACCATCGGGGAACCGGTTTTTTTTCGCGTATGCTTCTCCTCTCATTCATTATACAATCAAACGGCGAAGAGACGGTTGCAGAATTTTTGTTTTGATCGTCTGCCTCGTGACGGGCGTCGTTCGCCCCCGACCCTCGCCGCCAAACGATCGTCAAACGATTCCTCGAACTCCGCGCGTCCGTCGCGACGCGGACGTCGGGCGCAGGCACGCGAGCGAGCGATTCTCTCGACTAGACGATCTTTTTGGAACTTTCTCGAGTTTCGGTTTCACCGCTGCCCACCGTGGACAATGCCCGCTCGATCGCCGGGCCGGCGAGCTCGTCGTCTTGGACAGTGGATACGCGCGAAAGTGGGGAAAGTATATCTCGATTCACTTTGCCTGACACACATATCAGCCGGGAACGCATAGGCGTGCATCTAATACCGCACCCGAGGAACAAGAGAAGTGAATCGCTTCGAAAATTCATTCAATATCCCGATAAAATGAACGACGTACGCCCACTCGATAGACGAGAGAATTAACCGTGAGTTTTCATAGTTTTGGTAGGAAACACGAGCCACGGCGATAACGTGGATGATTAGGCGTATCGGTGCACCAGCAACGTTGCGAAAATTCCTCTCCTCGATCCTCGTCCGCTTTCATTCCTTATTCGCGACGCGAATCCAGCGCAACCGTGAAATTACAATTTCCAGCGCGATTCGTGCACAGCGTTACCGATAGCCTCCGACCAATTTTCGTTGTGTTTCATGACAATGGTGTAAATTGAAATTTCTAACCGAAGCATCCTTGCGATCGAAGCACCTGCGAGATCTGTAGTCCTGCGATTCTCGAACGATTATCACCGCGGAAGGGGGAAGTCGGAATTGATAGATTCGCGACATGTAATTTCTGCGTCGACGATACATCAACGAAGGTTATCGGGAAGAGAAGCGAGCATTTCCGCGAGGACAATTTTCCATTCGTAATCGCGCTCGTGCGTCGTTATCATCGTGCAAACGGATCTGAAAACATTGAATGTAAACGAGAATTAATGGAAACAATTAAGCTCACGATCGTTCGAGCACGGAGTGAACAATTTTGTAACCGTAACAGAAAAAGAGAAGAACTTTCTCCGAATTTCGGAAGCAACCGACGCTATAAGAAATCTCTGTAAGTCAATGATTATGGCACAACCTCAATGTACATCCGCAATCTGGTCTTCTGATCATGAATGTACCGATAGTCACTGCGGAAATTTTGTTTTAAAAACAATTTCTTTTTCCTAACTATAGGGTCCGCCTCGAACATTCGATAAATAAGACTCGAACGTTCGTTCGTAATGGAGACGTATGCAGGGAAGAATCCGTACAGCGAACAAGCGGAGAGCGTAATTAACGCGTTAATGGTCAGCCTGCAAATGCGATTTCCGTGTTTGTAACGGGCGACGCTCCGATTCGGGATACCAGTAGTGCACGTTATTCTTCGGAATGGCTGTTTCACGCATGTTACTGTACCGAAGTTTCTGCGCGTGCAAAAAGAAACGTCTGGCCTCGCATTAATTACACGTTCCTCCCGTATACCCTGCACGTAATCAGCTGGTTCCTTCGACCGTGCTCTTGACCGCCAGCAACCCGCATTTTTCGTGCGCCAACATTGTGTCGTCTCGCGACAGGTCGACGTTTCATGTACCGGGTGCTCGAAAGCCCCGTTACGTACAATCTCCGGAGCGAAATCATCCACGCCATTGTCTCTGTGAAGTTTTCAATTCAGAAAAGGGATTCGCCTTCGTGCCATTACGTTTGGACACGAGGCACGTGAATACAGCAGGCTGCATAATTTAGTCAGGACGCAATGATACCAGAAATCTATGCGTGTTTAAACCAGTCGACGGATGAGCAGGCGTCGATGAGTCTTGGGCAATTATGCATTTCCTGAAGAAGAGAAGAATCGATCGTTGTTCTCCTTGGAGACGATCGTGGCATCTTTTACATAGAAATAACAACACATGCTCGGTTACTTGGAGGCGCGTGCACGTCGACGCGGTTACGTAGAACACGGAGACAAAGCGAAACGAAAACGACAGCGATGTCGTCTCTCCTGGCCCGTGACTTTCTCACAGTACCGTACCTACATAGACTCTACGTTTTGCTCCTCTCTTTTGCCACGGAGATCGTCGTGCAGATATCGGACGTTGCGGCGGCGACTTTTCGGTCGATCGTCGGATAAGCGAAGTTTCGCAAAATGTGATTACCAGAATTGCGAAAAACGGCGGTCGTTTGACGCATGAACACGCTACCAGCGCGTACGCATCCGTGAATCCTTTACGTAAGAGATCGCTCTGGCTGCACGTTTTCAAATTGCAACCATTGACCGACGATTATAGTGCCGGAATTGCCGCTTCGTCTGTGAAACACTGCTAAATGACCGGGCTCCGGCTAGCGACAAGTCACCGAGCTTCATTCATTCATGATTTCTGATGATTACCGTCTTCTGCTTTGGTGTCTAATTTGTCCGCCTGGTAACCAAGGTTTCGAGATTACTTCACGGAATACTTCGGAAATCGTGAGAACCGTACTATCGCTTCATTGAAGGCGAATGAAAAACGGTGGCGCGTTTAGAAAGCAAGGTACAACGACGAAGGGATAATGTCTCTGGAGGAAAAAGTTTTTTCTAGCGACAGGTAGAAGCCTCCTTTCTTCGCTCGTTCCTGGAAATGACGCGCTATGAATATTCTCACGCGTACATGGGGTGACTCTAAATTTTCAATTACGGAAGTTCTCTCTCATACGTGCCCAACGCATTCACGCGACGTAAGACCGACTACATTGTGCGTTCCACGTTAATTGAGAAATGAAAGGAAAATAATCTGCGGCTCGTGGGATAAGAGGGAAGATAGTTCCCTCGAAGCGAAAAGAGGATACAGAGAAATCGCGTCGTTTCGTCGAGGAGGCAGACAAGTTGAAACGGGTCGGAGAACGATGGCGATTTGAAGAACGAGAGTGGGCGTTCGCGGTGATATGAAAAGTTATCTGCGACGTGCGTGCATTCATTAAACGACAAGCACGGTAAACGATCTCTCAGTGATATCGGGCCGCTTCATCGAATCAGAGACGACGAAAAGGGAACTGGCCGCGTGTACACGCCGCGCGTCTGTCGTTACATCGGATACATTTTCGCCGTACGAATACGAAATAAGTAACTGTGACGCGGCTATGGTGGAATACGCTACGAGGTGCGTACACCATGACGTGCCATGGCATTCGTGGGACACTCTACCCGTTGCGTCCTTCGCTCGGGTTACTGCGTGACATCGGAAGTTGGACCGAACCGTTGAAACCGTTTGCAATGTTTACGATTACGAATGTTACCAATAAAATCGAGTCTTCCGAGTTCGAATATTTACAAACACGGTAGGACGTTCGTAGAAAAGCAATTTCTTTGAAATTCAGAATTAAACTGGAGCATCCTGTATGTCGGAGGAGCATCGGCAGATCTGGCCGGACGACACCGAAGCGCGAATCCATGGAATTCGAAATCTTTTCGAGTCGCGTGAAGAAAACAGAAAGCGCGAACAAGAAGAAGTTTTCACCTGGAACACATACGATCTACGTGATCGCGTTTTCGTAAAACATTACATTTAGTCTGATATCGCCAGCTGTACACTGTTTGAGAGACCAGACTGAAGGATAACAAATGAATACCGCTTTTTCGAGGGCTGCGTTCTTGGAGACTACGAATAAGGAGCAGTCTGTCGAAGTCTATCTTTCCTGCTGGAGCGTCGCAGAATCACGATTATTCAGCTCTCAGGATTCGATAAACAATGTCAGCTCCATTTGCGTTTGCCTGTTCTCCGCTCCCCTGTCCTCGTCTATCGTTCGCCTTTCGCTGGTATCCACAGCGCCACGTAAAAATCACGAAATAGAAAGTCCCGTGTCTCCCGCTTAAACAGTTTCTTATCTTTCTTTCTTTGCTTTTCGTCTGGCGAATACCGGTACGACGCGACAGGGGTAGTCAGAACGGACCAGATTTCTATCGTTCACCGAGATCCTGGTGCGATCGAATGTTTTCACTCACCGACACCGACGAATTGTTGTTGCGATTCGACGATTGACGTTTGATACACCGTCGTCCGCTTTCCCTGGACGCGATCCACCTGTTCCAACAACACAGAACTCACCAATGCGAATGAGAAAAGCCCGTTTGAGAGTTCAGGCGGGCCTGGCGAGCAAACAGCTCCCTCTATCGGCGAACCGCACGGTGGCCGCCATGTTGGATCACTCGGGTGACCATGCTCATCTTTATGGCGGTACGTTTCGTACAGCCGACCGTGTATACGCCGGTTATATGAAACTACCCTATCCGTCTAAAAATAAATTACACATGAAAGTTTCACCGATACGTAAAATACAATTTGTAAGCTCGCATGCGAATTCGCGTTATTTTTAACTACTGACGATGCTACGCTCACCCGTAGGGGAATCATTCTGGAGCGTACCATGCTAAAGATTCAGGATTATTCGGTCCATTCTTCCTTTCGCGTATCGTTGGAGAATCGATTCTGAAAATTTACAGAGATTTTCTGAACGTTTCTGTAGTATGTAGTTATGAGAGAAATATTTAAGAAAACGCCTAGTTTACCAGTGCCCTTGACCGATTCGCTGTGGACGGCACTGTCAGTTGCTCTAACATTCAACATGGCCACCTGATATGTAGCAGACGATACAGGTGGTATGAAAAATTGTAAATAAAATTCATCTGTAGCTTTAATTATGAGTGGACGTGTGCAAAAAGAGAGTGGCGATGATTCTGATCGTGTTGACGATGCAGTGGATCCTAGAGTACAGGTAAATCAATGCGTTCTTTTGAGAATAATTTATAGGGCTTTCAGAGGCCAGGCACTTGTGATATTGACATTTCCACGTTGCTTCGAATAAAATGTTTGATCCGTCCCGTTCTTTGTTAATACGTGCCGTGTTCATCCGGTCTACTGCGATCCTTCACAAATTTCGAAAACATTTGGTGCTTTCTCGATCGCACGTTCCATTTGCCACGTCGCAAAATGCTCTATATTTTTCTTCATTCCTCCTTTCTCTAATCGTCGATTTGCTCTAGCAGCGCGAAACTCGTTCGTCTGGCCAATCTGCAAGTTAATACATGTAATTCAATAGACATGTATTACATAGAGTAATTCATTTCAAATCAATTGGTAAATAATGCAATTAATTTTGTTCATGTTCAATTATCATTTTAGATTGAACTTGAAAGATTGAATACTGCTACTGATGATATCAACAAACTTGAGGTTGATTTGGATGTAAGTAGAATGGAACTTATGTATCTTATATAAAAGTAATGATTGATCACGATAAATTAAAATAAGAGTCTCTCTCCTTGAAGGACTAAATTAGTAGTAAGTTTTGAAACTGGTTGCGATTACATTTCATTGAGGTGATTGCTGTAAAGCGTACGAGTAAATGGATAATGGCCTCAAAGATCATCTTATAGTCATTTGTAGCATCGGCCAAAGAAACATTTCGTGACTTGAAACATCAAATATGCTCAATTTATTAAGACCAATTAAGATGCATGAAAACAGAAATTACATTCAAAATTGTTTATGTTTTCAATCTTCTCAACTCTTATAAATAAATAATATACTTTCATTTTTAGGAAGCAAGAGCAACTTTTAGGGAATTACTTTGTGAATCTACATTGAAAATTGATACGTTAGCTAAGAAACTTGGTGCTTGTATTGAAAAATCTAGGCCCTACTATGATGCCAGGTTTAAAGCCAAAGAAGTAAGATACATATTGAATTAAAATAGTTGCATTGTACTTTATAAACATTAATTTAACATATGAACTACTTTTTCAGGCTTTACAAGAAACGCAAAAAGCTGCAATCAGATTTGAAAGGGCCAATAGTCAACATGCGGCAGCTAAGGAAATGGTTTACTTAGCTGAAGAAGGATTAAGAACAGAAGGAAGATGTTTTGACCACGCTTGGCAGGTACTCAAATAATTGATTTTGTATGTCCAACGAATTTTTATTGTTTACTTTGAAGCAATTGAGTCTCAAAACTCTTTACAGGAAATGTTAAATCATGCAACTGCCAGAGTCAATGAATCTGAACATGAAAGAGCATTATCAGAAGCAGAGCATAGACACACTACTGCTTTGTATCATAAGGCAGAGCATGATGTTCAAAGATTACAACGTGAATTAAAACGTGCGATTGCCAAATCTAGGTATGTATACCTAATACACATTTGTTATTTTTTGGCTAGTGATACTGGATGATTTTCTAGTCTACTTAATAATGCATGGAATGTATTGCATTCAATTATTTCTCATATACCTCATTTTTAGAGTCTAATATTTTGACATTAATATATTTTTTACCCCATGATTATGAACATTATTGTTTACTTTTTCCTCTATATGAATATTCAATAACTTATTTTTGAGTGTTTATTACGTTATGTTAATTTTGTATAGATATTAGAATATTTATGTCTTTTGGTTATATTCATGTTGGCAGTATGGGTGCACGTCGCAGCTTGCTTCTGATAAACAGTATCGCCTACAGGCACAACTTGCTCATGTTGTAAGTAGGATAGATATTCTTTTTTTATTTTTTTACACATCATTTTTTACGTGTGTGCTATGAACAATTCCTTTTAATCATTTATTTTTTATAAGTACCACTCCCTGTACGCACGTGTTATATTTTTAGAAACAATTTAAGAAACAAGTATTTTAATACTTCATTCTGCTTCAGAAGAATATGCTTTTTATTGTATACTTCAAACTTTAAATATTTTTAAAAGTAATAAGCTTGTTTTAGAGAACAAAATGTGATACATGTAAACCAAATTAACCAATTAATTACCAAATAATTTGTTGCATAGGCCATACTATGAAATGAAAGCGCATTTTAATCAAATGTTAGAAGAGCAAAAACTGAAAGTAAGTGCTCTAGAGAGGTCAGTGGGTGATGCTAAAATGACTTATGCAGAAGCACTGAGAAACTTAGAAAAAATCAGTGACGAAATTCATAGGGTACAATTATTTTTTAATCCTTTCTAAAACTGTGACTTCAAGCTCGGAGCAATCGCAATTAATAATCAATCTTCCTTTGCAGACTAGAAAATACGATGGAACGGATGATTTTGGTAAACATTCCAGGGACACAGTTGACCAGTCTTCTACACAACCCAATACTGCAACTCCAACAGACTCCAGTGTAACTGGATCACCTGATAGTACAGACTATACGAGTGATGAATATTTACGCCTTCCTGACAAAATGAGCCCGAGTACACCGTGTCCTGTGCCTACAAGAGTAATTATTACCTATTGCTCCGAAAAATATAGAAACAATCAGTCCAATTTGTTACTGATGGTTCATCATATTATTCCAGATGGACAGGGAGCCTTCTTCCGAATATTTGGGCCTAAATAACTTGAATCTGTCGTCTACGGAACCTCGGAAGTACATAAAGCGAGACCGTCCAAAAAGCATTGCCACAACTGACTCGAAACATATCATATCATTAAATCAAAGCAGCTCTCTAACGTCACCCTTGCCGGATCTGTCGAACATTCTCTCTCCCATAGAAAAACGAGTGAAAATTCAAACACCTGTAGATACAAATAATACTAACTCAGTTGTACAAAATGGAGAGGAGTGGACGGAGATCAGCTTGAACAATTCCCCAGATGAGATTTATTACAATAACGAAGTGTATTCTGATGAGGAGGATCAAATTCCCTACAAACCTCTGCCTATGGACCTCAGTCCGGATGGTAACAATCCTTCGCAAAGTGACTCAAGTATACAGCCATTCGGTGAAGCATCAATTCGTAAAAAATTAGTGACTCAAACATCGTTGCCTACCATATCGAAGGGAAACGAAGTTACTCTGAGCGCAGAGAAGAAAGCTGAAGTAACGAGGAGTCCGTCGGTGAAAAGTAAAAATAAAGTCGATAGTAGCTTAGCTAATTGGATAACTCGAAGTTCGGCGGGCGGTGAAGCCAGTGGAAGCAGTTCAGGTAAACATTTTTCACCATTAATTATTGAAACGTAATTTATGTTGAAAGAACGGTACGAAATAATGTAAAATATTATAGCAAACTCGAGTAGGAGGCAGTCGCTCGACATGCTGTGGAGCGCTGGAACTGGTGAACGCGTGAAAGAATTGTTAAGTCACGGGATGATGATGTTGAACATATCCAGCTTAACGGAGCGGCGTACCAGTGAATCAAGATCAGTGGAAAGAGACAAGGAGAAGTTTGAAAAGTCTGATAAAGCAGAAGCGAAGGGAAAGAAGGTTCCTAGTCCATTAGAGAAAACAATGACCTATCTGAATGCGGATGAAGAGACATCCGACAGCGAAAGTCTGGCGAGGTATGTCTTTTTTGGAAATATCTCTTCACACAAAGTACTTCATTTTAATTTGATTCACTTTGTTATGAAACGATCAGTGTGGAGATGTTAACGGAGGATCAGATTTCTTCGCTCATGATGGAACCTGACATGAATCAAGTTTGCCAAGAGATTCTGGGTACACCATTGGTGGAAGTGTGTCCATTGTTGCAACAGCTTCAACAACAACAATAGCACTTCTTCTCTTGGCGGTAACTCGATTGAATTAAGAATATACAACAATAGAAAGTGTTCAAAGCCATGATAAAAATGCGGACTAGTTACGGCATAGCTTAATTTATAATTGAATTCGACACGCGATTAGTTCCTGCACTTTTATTACTCGTACGTGATAGGAACAGAATTTAATTTTGGAATACGAATCATTCTCTCCAATTAATAGAAAGTTTCACGTGTCTCAATTACGTTCCACTGAAACGAAAACTGATTTGTACATATTCAGTGTTGCTAGAAATTTTTAATACTATGTACAAATATTTGATTTTAACTATTGACGTGCTCTATGCATAATACTGTGAATATCTTAAAGCCTAATAAGACTTCTCGTGTATATCTTCATGAGAAACATTTCAATTGCTATTTGAAGCATCACTGCGTTGAATTCATTTGGCAAATGGTATTTAATATATTGCGAAAGACTTAGTGAGAGAAGCAATACATAGTGAATATTAGATAATTGTATCGTTCGTACAAAATAATTTTTAGTTAATCTTGCGCGTTTGACGTACGGTAATGTACACAATCTATGGAATAACGAAGAATCGAATTTTTTCATCGATCGTAAACAATTTACTGTTTAGGAAAATCTTTTGTCTTTCTGTGTTAAGAGTACAACTATATAAGCAATTGATTTTGTACATTGCCAAGCATGCAAGAGTAATTGCGAGCTGAGAATTATATTATAATAATTGTAATCTTGGTAATGTTATACGCTCTTCTCGGCACAGCTGAGTAGAACTTGTCTAGATAAGAAGACAACATGATTCTAAATAGAAAATCGGCGGCTTCGACTAACACACCGTTTCACGTACCAAGCTTTAATATAATTACTGATTGTAATAGTGTTCATCTGCCAAGCTCAGCAAAACATTTTCAATGAATCTTTCCTTGTCTCCGACGAGATATATAGATACTATTTATCGATTAAGTACCTTGTAGTTGTCAAGATATATATTTAAAATACAATTAATATATTCGAATAATTATCATACATGAAGTTAGACAATCCAACTGTAAATCGGCTGTAACAATGAAATTTTACGAACATATATTGCTTAACCAAAGCACTTCGAAATAAGTTCCGATCATTTTCATTATATATAAAGTGTAATATATTTGTGCATCGACAGTTGTGGACATTTAGTTGGGTTGTCTAATCATCGTAAGGAGGTAGTTCAAACAAGAGATGCATGCAATATGCCATTTACAAAGAGTAATATATAGGTATATACATACATACATATACAGATATTTTTATTATTTATTTTTATCGTATCATTTTCTGTAAGCAATATTCAGTAATATTTTAAATAAGGCGTTAACAGATTTTTCTATGAAAAAGTCATGGGCCAAATAACCGAATGATCCTTTCATTGCATATACAAAAGCATATACCAAAGATAAATGAAATACAATTTAACGGTAAACAAACAAGTAGGGCGATAACTTTTAGTATCAGTGCAATCAAATTGTTTCTTGTTTTTGTTAGATTTTATTATAACTGAATATGTGTCTGTGTATATATACACACACGGATTGTACAAAAGTTGCAGAAACTTGTACCTTTTAATAAGAAATATTTTTTTAATGGTATCTATCCCTTTTACATTTTCTTTGAGGAATGTAATAAAAATTGATTTTAATCATTTACGTTGTACAACAGAGAAGGATATTCAAACTCTTACCGGCTGTTGTATTTGTGATACACCGATCACAGTTGCAGAATTTTATAAAAATCGAACGAGAACTTCCGCGGGAAATTTCTCGACTTCGAGCGAACTATATTGAACTATAAAACCATTGCCGTCGAAAAGTCACATAATCATGTTGTTATCCTCGACCGTTGCGAGTCGAAAATGGCCACGCTCCTAAATATTTTATCAGAATAATATTTTCTTGGCTGAGAGGCGGCGACGTCGGAGAAACGCGATCGCATAATTATTATTAAATAACAATTGTAAATATATAATATTGTATATGTGACTGTAACTATGTATATATCGTCATCTTCATTAAAATATGGTTGCAAAGGAACATTATTACAAACTGATCCCTTCCTGCCAGTAGATCCCAAAGTGAAACGTTTTTTATTTTAATACACTCGACACACTTGTGCCGGTAAATTATTACGTCGTACAAATTCATTTATTCAATGAAATTTAAACAGTACACGGGTACAGATTATTTCACGATGTATGAATAGCTGGAACAAGTTAAAAAAAACTGTGATATTTAAATTTAGAGGGACAAAATGGAAACGGTAAAAGAGCAACGCAGACGAGAATAACGTTCTCGGAAACTTAATGAAAATGAATCTACGTCGCGTTGTTGTCGGCGCGTTTACATCTGAATAATTAAATAGTCGCCAGAAAACCATACTCACGAGGATATGGAAGAGGCTCGAAACGGAGGGAACTGTTTCGAATTCGATGGAAGGATTTGAAAGATCGCCGGATGCGAGTGACGAGAAGAACGGGGCGCAGTTGCAGCGACATCCGCGCGAACTAGGCGTCGCTGGAGTCGCGCGGCGGAGGGAAAGAGACGGACGATCGAGAAAATGAAAATGGCGTCGCGTGCACGGTGCCGATAATTTTCGTTACGTTCGGGCGTTCGTTTCTATTTTTCGTGCGTGCACAGAGGGAAAATGCAGCTGGTCGTTTGACGCGAGGACGTTCCACGGGAATCTCGCGGCAGGAATCGTTCGCGCAACGGCTCGTGGATATCGATCTATCCCGTAAAGGAGCGTGTGTGTCTGGTCGGTCGCGAACCAGCGGAGAGCGGTCGCGAAAACGTTTACAGGGAATCGAGTACTGTTTTGCGTATGACTTTTAAATCGCAGGAACAGCCTCGTATCGACGACAGCCGTGTTCGCGTCTCGAAACGTCATCGTTGTTGGCATGACGAAACGCGCGAGCTCGGTTTTCGTGCATCGTGAGACCACGACCAACTATGTGCCTTGACGTGCACCAGTGAAACCAGAGTTGCGTTCAGCGAGAGAGAGACTCGTGTCGGAGGCGGCGACGGCGACGGCGGCGACGACGACGACGACGACGTGCGTTCCGGAGCCACGATGGCGGTGAATCCGCGTGATATGGACGGTTTCATGCCGCTCCTGTCAACGACGGACATCAAGAAGAAGCTAAACGTCGGCAGCCTGCTGCTGAATTACCTGGGCGACGCCAGCAAGACCATCGAGTGTCAAGACATCGGACAGTTCATCGACAACATCATACCGTGGCTCAGCAATGGCAATCCCAAGGTAACACCGTCTGATTCATGCCTCTGCTGCATTTCTGATACCATCTGAAATAGGCTCATTCATGTGCACCGGACACACCGACCGATCCACCGAACTTGCCAGATACTTTCGAAACACATTATCGGGGTGCGTGTTCGAGCAATTTCTTCGAGACATTGTTCAGTCCCATAAGTTGTGTCATTTTTAAATACGGCTTCAAGGATAAATAAATTAACAATCCCGGTTGTTTTCACTCTACGAGGTATCGCTGATTTTCATATTACTGTTACCTTATACGGTTCTTTGATCCCCTCTTCGATAAAGTTTTATCGTTTTAAGAGAATTAATTTTTAGTCGATTACGATCGATCGACATCATTCAATTTACTTCAAATAATAAATAGTAGGTTCTCCTCACATACAGTGGTTAACAAGTATAACATTGAATAATTCAAAATAAAGTATATCTTCCACATTCCATAAGAAGCACAAGACAATTATTATGTAATAGAATGCAATAATATATTTATTTAACGTACGTTGCATAGGGTTGAGAACGACACTGTTTATGGGATAACCTGAATTATCAGCCGCTGGACAACATTTGTTTGTGGAATGGAATACTCAGGCACAGACATCTGATATCCATAGATACCAGGTGATACTCATATTTGGCGATCATTTTATTTGACGTCACGGAATTGCGCAGGGCATTTTAGTACCTGGGCGCGAGTACCTAAACAGGTTCGTGTTTAGGGTATCTAACAGGTATTCAAGTTTATCGGTGTTTTGGGTATCATCAGTTGTAAAAGTGCATGTACTCAGGTACAGTGGATACCCGAAAGGTAGTACCCATTAGACCCAGGTAGCACTTTTTGCATCACAGATATTAATTCCACCGATTCAAAATCATTTCGAGAATCAAACTGGTCAAGTTTAATATCGCATATTTAAGATCATATCTGGACCAGAGTGTGATATTATTAATTGTTCTCATTCATTAGTAATGGATATCGATTGTTATGTAAACAAACAGATGAGATACGTTCACCGTCTTTTTCTATTTACATCTCACGGCAAGGCTATAAGACGCTTATGATTTTATCGATTATCGTAAGGCTATTAACTTTGGAATCGCACGCTAGCCGAACGACTGAGATCAATTATCGCGGTATAAAAAGAAATACAAGAGACAAGAAAGAGACTGCTCGGTCGAAAGAAATCACAGTGTGCGATTCTGATAGTTCTACAGTCGAATAAGTGTTTCCCTTAAGTGCATACTTACGTATACTTTTCTGCATTCTACCGCTTCCATTGCTGGAAGTAAACAGCAGCGATACGTACTGAGAGAGAAAATAACTCTTCCTGAAACGGTTTTCTACGCTTTTTCTAGGCGTTTCCCGGTTTTATCGCGAAAACGTGTGCGACGATCTCGTTGGCTCGCGTACGGAACGATAGAAATCGTCGGGACCCTTAATGACAAAATGGTTTTGGACGGCGGCGACGGTGGCGGCGGGGTCGAGTGACAAACTGGCTGTACCGTATACGTATGTGATCAGAAGTGCTCATTTATAGAGTGGCACAAGTGAAAAAGAAAAGGAAAATCCGAAGCACGGCGTCGATCCGCTCGAGAAAACGGATCGTTTCGGTCGTATATTCGACCAAAATCACGCGTTTGTGTACACTTTATTTTCGTCGACCTATATGCCTGCACTCGAAACTTTCTACTCGCGTGAACGATGCCGTCCGCGATAGCGACGTGACCGATTTGCAAATCGAATTCGGGTTTACGCTCGACGGATTTTACGAAAATCGAGAAAAGCGTACGTTTCCCTCGCACCGGGGGGGCAGGTGCCGATTCGGAGGAGCTCTTCGCGCTAGGCGACGATCTTGCGAAAGATTCGTTCGATCGACCTTTCGGTTGCTCAACCCGTGCATCGATCTGAATCGCCCGATCGATTTCGATGTACCGTCGAATTTCGATCGATAATTTCGCGAAGTTCCGCGACCTTGGAATGATAAATTTACCCTCTATATTTCCGAACGTTGAAACTTTTCGAGTTCCCCAGGACTTTCGGATGCGGATGCAGAACTTTCGGGCGATCGAATCAGAGCGGGGCGCAAGTTCAAGTATGCAACTTCTTGGGAACTATGACGCGTTGCACTGGCAAAAAAAATTCTGTATCCCTTTCCAGTCGTCCAAAAATCAATATCGCGCGACCTTAGTTTTAATAACGTTGTTCGCGTGACGGCACAGGAACGAGTTATTTCCAATTAGAATAATCGTCGGTAGGCCGGCGTTGCGACGTACAAACGAGCCGCGATTATTTACGATGAATTCGCTGGTCGATTACACGGGACACCGACGAAACTCGGGCTCGCTCCAACCCTATAAGGGAAAAACTTTCACGCCATGTACGTAACGGTGTCCTTTGCCGGCGTGTCACGGAATCGTGAAAAGATTCGCGTTTAGTTCGAGCTATTAAGTTCGATTAAACGTTCCTCGCTAATAGGCGAGCGTTATTCTGCGCCCGGTGTTCTCAGGGAAAGAATCGAAGAAAAGGGAATGCGCCGGAGGTCGTGGACATTGTGCCGAGAGCTCATTAGAGAGTCCTGGAGGGCCTGATCGTGGTCAATTTCACCCACACCATTCTTACGTAGGTTCAACGGTTCCCTGATAAAGAGAATCGGAGCGATTGACCAGGAAATTTCGTTTCAGGCGTGTCTCATCGATCGTTGTCGCCCGTATTTCGTTCCTACGATATTTTCATCCGCAGGCTGTGCCAGGGAGGCGAAGTCTCGAAGACGAATATCTTGGAAATATCATGAGAACGGAACGATTCTTCTGGCTGCCGGTTAAGCGTTCGTTCCAATTCCGTGGATGGAGATCGACGCGATGACATCAGAGTACGTGAACGCCTCGAAATTGACGCTAGCCAAATTTTTATTGGTTCAACTTGCGTCATGTTCGTCGAGCCGCATGAGGAACGCGGAGAAGGTGCCTTCCCAAACGGTCGGGCGTAACTTTTCGAAGCTGAAATTTAGTTTCCTCCATAATGCATGAGCCACGAATCCCTTGTGCTCGGGCAACACACGCCACACTCTTTTCCTAGAGCCGTACGCACGTTAAACCGGCGTATTTGCATGTACACCCGCTGTTGTTCCGTGCGACGCAGCTTTTCATCGTTTCGTATGCTGCTCTGCGGATCCCGTGACCACGGTGCACCGTTCAAAAACGGTTTAATGAGAAGTTCTCCGAGCGGTTCGCAATTTCTTCGATTCTTCTTTCCAACGGGCGACAGGGCGCGCGTTTCAGAAACGCACAGTCGAAACGATTTTCCCGGGTTTGCGGAACTTCAGACTGTTCAGCTCGCCGCTCTTTCTCGTGCTCTACCATCGACGCTCCGCGTTTCAAAAGTCGAACGAAAAGCCCCAGCCACACGTTCGTCGTCATCCAGGTGCCACTTGTTGCCGCAGGCTCTCGCTATTAGCTCGAAAATATCCTCGAGAACGCGGCCGGCCGTCTCATTCGCGAGGAAAAATGGAAACGGTCCCCCGCGTTCGATTCCCCATTGTCTCACGGACGGTTCTTTGTGCCCTCGAAAGAATGGGCTATCGTTGAAAGGATTCTTGTTAGCGATTTCAAACGAAGATGCGCCGGCGACGCTTTAGATTGTGGGTCGTTCTTAATTTTCGGCAAACTCGCCTATTCTCGCTGTTCTGGCAACAAGCCTGCTGCTCGATACGTGACGGGCCTCCGTATTTCGTCCGGATAGCCGCCCCCTATCGATCTGGACGAAAGTTTCTTACGATGCAGCTGAATTCAGCTCTCCTTCGCTCGAGTGTATCGACATTGAATTCTTGCGAAGGACCTTGTTAGCTCCAAACGTCTCGATCGCATCCGTATCGAATATCGAAGAATATTAATTGCCGTGCCGCGAACGAGATCGTCTCGCAGAAATGTCCGAGGGCAATCGGATCACAATGCGTCTCTCGTTATGGTAGATCTTAGCTGCACCATTTTTGCAAGGCGCGAACGCGCAGAGCTCGCGGTATCGATGTCAAGGGCGCAGGACAACGCGCGAGAACCGCCGCTGGTCGTGTTTTCTCTTCTTCTTCTTCTCAGCCGCGAACGACGACGTTTCCTTTTTCGAATTTCAAGTATGACATCACCCTCGCGACTCGCGGTGATCTCGATGCTTTTTACATACGGCGCGCTCTAGGTAAACGCGCAACACCTCGGTGATTCCGTTGGATAAGGTCGTCGCAAAGAGACGATAAGGATCTTTCAGCGCGCGTACCATCGACCGGTTACCCTTTCGCCGGCTCTTATTTCATACATTATTAATAGAAACGACAATTACGCGTCTAAACTGGAGCAACAACGTCGTGACGAAAATGAAATGCCCGTGGCCGAGCGGCGGTCAGGTTTTTTACGCCGGCGATCCAGCGTTCCTTCTCGTTACACGCTTCGTCGTCGCGATTTTCCACGAAACGCGGCGCGGGCTGCAACGATTCGCCAATTAACCGCGCAACGTCGACTATCCTGCAATTAGCTCATCGCGAATTCGGGCGATGCTCGCGACGGACATCCACGGAAGCCAGAATATTCGATGGCATCATGGTCGGACGGGGGTCGGTCGATCGGCGGATGGACGTGACACGGCGCCTTGCGAATGCGTTTCTTCAGGAACGCTGCTTCCGTGACGTCGCGAGCCACCTCCCACGTGGTTCGAACAGTTTTAACGGACCCTGCTCCGAACTTTGACGAGTAAGGCCAGACAGCTCGCCTACGCGTCGTTGTAGCATGTGCACGCACAATCTATTGTTGTATCCCTCCTTCGTGATCTACTTGATGTCATGCTGGGAAAAGGTTACGTTGCTACACCGAGAGACCTCTGTACATTCTTCGTCGAATAACAGATTCGGTAGAGTTCAAGGTGCGTCGATTCTCCGTGGTCGACCTCCATGTTGCTCAAGAATACAGAATCACGGCCTATCAGCATCAGGGTATCATAGCGTTTTCATTATACGAATGATTTCACTGGTAGGACGCTCGGTTTGCATGAAAGGATTCGCTGAACGCGTTGCATGTTGAGAGAGTCTCACTGGACGGTCAGAACAGGTTTTAAAGTCTACCGAATAACTTTAAAAGTTTGTGTAAATGGTTAGATACAGCAGAGATATAAAATAACAAGCGCACCGGAGATTCTTAACAATTTATATAGAGAAAGGCGTATCACGATATGCTGTACTGGACGGTGAATTTTCCATCGTGGCGGTAAATTCGATTGAGAATTCAGAGATGGACGCGGCCGCGAGTTTCTATTGGAAAAGATCGAAAGCGGCGAATGCGTTTAGCATTGCAGTTAATGATCAGCCGGCGTGCTAATTATATGGAAGTTAAGGCAGCGAGAAAAACGAAAAGCCTCGGTGCTGAGCAATGATGTCACAGCCAGACGACAGCCCTGAGAGAACGTTTACCCCGTGGCTCTAAAATAGGTCTATATGCCTATGTATAGCGCTTCGTTAAATGTATTTAAACGTCGCGGAGTAATGGACGTGGTGCTTTTGCAGACAGTGACATTGGAGCAGATGGAACGAGCACGGTTTCGTCGATGCCGATCAAAATTCGAGAAAATCGCAGCGTCGTCGCTTGCCACGCTAATTTGCCCCTCGTTAGAGCCAGGTCGACGTGTCTCTACCGAGGGTTTCTTCCTCGATGAACACACTTCACGCTGCACTTGCACTTTCTGCACAGGGTGCTTCGTGAGAGGCGGTATTGTCTGACAACTTAGTCCTGAGACCCGAACGTGGGGCTCGTTAAGCGGTGTCAAATCTTCGCTGGTTTACCCCGATGAGTTTCTGGCTGACATGAAAGAAAAGAATATTTGTTGTCAGTCGAGTCTAATGAGGGAGGGACGCTGGTCACCCATATAGGTACTAATCGGTTCAAACAAACCTTAAAATATAGGCCTTCAGCGTTTCGTCATTATTGTAAGAAGCGACTTCGAACATTAAAATTTCTTTCGTAGATCTCGACGAAGCGAACGAATAAGAATTAAATATATTAGTCTAGGATCAATTTAATTGAAGTTGTCAAACAATGTACCCAACCAGCGATTCTACGTGAAAGAAGAACGAAACTGTTCTATTCTGAGAAGGTTTTGATTTACCTCGTTCACTTAGAAACACCCTGCAGTTCGATTAGCCCCGGCCCCACTGACAGAGGGGAGGTTCGTTCACCCCCGAATCGCGGGTTCGTTTCGTCGAACGTTCGACGCACCCGCCAGCGAGTTTCTCCGAATCGTATGCATGAAACGCGGCCAGGTTTTCGTCGATTCCGCGTGCAGCCACGAGACCGGAATGCATGTAATTTGTTTAAATCTCCGCAATTACGTTCTGATGAGAGGCGCGTTGGAAAAACACGGTGCATCGCGGTTCGTTGCAGTAATCGTTACGAGAGTACACGCACCCGGTCTCCCAGACGAAGTATAATTACGAGCAAGAGGGAAAGTGCGACGAGGGGTCTACGATTTTTCAGCTTTGAGGGAACTCCGTGCCAGAGTTTATCTTGCACCGATCGATACCCTGGACCCTATGGTGCATTATAAACACCGTGCAGGGGAACTTTGAACACCTTGTGCATCGAGAACGTTCACCCTGCGCGAGAGGTTCGAGCCGGCACTTTCGTCCCGGTAGTTTCTCCGGTGACCACCCGGATAACGTGCTTAGAAATTGTCAGTGAAAGAACCGTGACACTTGCGCCGGGACATTTTTCGTCCTTGATTCGACAAGAAATGCAAGTTTATTGATTCTGACACTTTCGATAACCAGGCATTGGGCAAACTGGTTTTCCGTGTGCGCACGGTTCCAGAGTTAATTAATCTCCGGCCAGAGAAAACGCGGATAAGCGTCTTCTGTGTTCAGCAAATCAGCCAGGAAACCTCGATCCCCTTGATGGGGCGAGCTGGAAAGCCGCGGAGGATTTAGAGCGAAAGTGGACAATCGTTCTCAGCTGTAACGGTCAATATGCGGGGGATTTAAACGTTAATTGGTTTGTTGTTGCAGGTTGTCCAGAACGGTTTGGATGTCCTCACCTACCTCGCGGATCGAATGGGTTACGACTTCAAGCCTTATATTTCTACTATTATTCAGCCAACAATAGACAGACTAGGTAGGTGTCTAGAACTTTCTTGTACCTGTTTGTCGTGCATCCTTCATGAATTATTCTCGACGCAGGAAACTTGCTTGCTTACCCATCCGTTGCCTTCTATATCATTTCGAAAAACTTATATGCTGAGATATATATATAAGTATGTGTAAACGTAATCACATAGCGTTCGTGCCGGTTGAGCTCAATCTCGACGAGATAAGCGTCAGATATAATGTAAGCAAGGAAGTTCGACCGCATTTAATGAGATGAGATATTATGACGGAGATATATGTGCTCGAAGAACCGGTCTCTCGATTTTTGCTCCTCGTTGGCTATCTTTGCACGATGATGTCTTTTACATGCCCGTTCGTCGCAAAGAATTAATTAAGCGTATCTGTCGAACAGGTGACAGCAAGGATGTGACCCGGGAAAAGGCGCAGCTGGTGCTGCTGAAAATCATGGAGAAAGGATGCATGACCCCGCAGCAGCTTCTGGACAGACTACGGCCGGCCTTTAGCCACAAGAATGCCAAGTTACGAGAAGAAGCGCTGATCTTATTAACCACCACGTTGAACGAGTAAGAAACCGTGATGAATTCATTCATGGAATCAGACCGTTCGAGATGGACGCTGTATTAAATGAATCGTTTTGCAGACACGGCGCGGATGAGATGATGCTATCGGGCGTGATTCCGAGTATCGTGAAGCTGTTGTCGGATCCATCCGAAAAAGTGCGTGAAACCGCTCTGAACACGCTGGCGGACATCTACAGACACGTCGGCGAAAGATTGCGCGTGGATCTGCAGAGAAAGCACAACGTCCCGCAGGCGAAGTAAGTGAGAAAGAAGAAATCGATTTCTGGTCCCTGGCCTGCATAAGCCGAACGAAACGATAGCTCATTCTGAGAGTCAACGACGGCTACTTAGACGCACGAGCGTGACATTATTAGCGAACCTTGATCGGCGCAGTATCTGCCAATGATTCACGCTACCTAAATCACAGTTAACGTCGAATCGTCGGATGATTACACATGCGTTGTCGTGTGTTGCAGATTGCTGCTGTTAATTGAGAAGTTCGATCAGCTGAAAGCTGCCGGCGATCTGCTGCCTCTGGCAATGTCCTCCGACGGTGAGTAAATCGATCGAATTTCCTCCTCAGCGGGGCATCCGTTAAATTGAGTCGAGAAAGGTATAAAAAGCGGACGGCACACGCGTCACCACCGTTATATTATTCAGCCAGCGAGCTGTATCGTGCTGCCATCCCGCAGCAATGAACGCTATCGCCTGGTAAATACCTTCGCATTCGAGAAGACCCACCTTCGTTTCGTCCTCTCTCGCCTCTCATGCTTCTCGTCCATCTTACGGACACACATGATGAATATTTAGCAAGGACCGCTTGTTCTTCGACGTGATAAGAATATTTGTTCTACTCGGCACGGTAAAACACGGCCAATTTGAATGTAATTACAACGCGCTGGCACGTTTTCGCTCGACTTCTGCCGTTCCATTGTCGGGGAATCGGGAATTTCTCTGCTGGTAACGGTTCCAACTCATTTTCTCCGCGGTTCTGGCTACGAAACGTCGCGGAGGAGTAGGACGACAGAGAAACGGTACCGCATCCTGAATTCTGTCGCGCCACCGAAATATCGTTTTTTCAGAGGAAGCCTCGCCTGGATAGACGGTCGTCGCATGCAGTGTCATTTCCTCGAGCAAGTAATACAATGAGATCGCTAATTCACTTTATCTGTTCTAAGATGTTACATAATATTACATACACCGATAGCTACGGTACCATGCAATATCGGCGGTATATTGTTTCAAACGCTGTCTGTAATTCATACCGGGCTAAAGCTGTCCCGCCTCGAACGACCGAACGAAGGAACGAAAGAACGGCCTTGTAACGTTGCAAGACTGCTGCTGGGCAGCCTGTTCGAATTTCGATTGCGAATATTACGTGTCGCCGGCAACCGAATACTTTGCATATTAGTTCCGACGCCCGGAGGGAAGAAAAATCGCTCTCGACGACGCTCTCGATGGAGACGAAAAGGGAAGAAAAGGGGGTAAAAAGGAATCGAGGTAAACCGAGATTCCCGATGACTCACGATGTGCACACGCATTCCATTGTATAATCAATCTTTGCCCCTCGCAAAGAAATATGCCAGCGCATGACTTCTCTTATGTAATGATAAATCAAAAAGATCGTACAATTCCGCTTAAGTAATCCACGAAGCCATATTCGATGCGCTCCGAGGACAAACTTTTTCGAGAGAGGCAGACTCCGAAACGACCGGCCGGCCGGCGTCTCGACGCTTTTTCCAGCCGCGTTCCTGCGATGATTTTGCGACGAAAAAAGCCTAGCCATCCTCGAAGTGAAAGCGTCTATATTCGCATCTATGTTCAGCGTTCTGGTATGCGAAAAATCCGGTAGTACTAAAAAATACGGCACGATACCGGCAGCCTGTTCGTTCTTCCAGCGGTGAATTTGTATGCGAACCGTTTGTAGTAAGAACAAAATACATATCTTCTTTTCCTGCACGTGTGTATACACGCCGATCACGATTAGGTCATACATGGGCTTGGCAGGAGGAATTACGGCTCTTCGCTTGATTTCAGGTATATTAATAGAACGTCAAATTACCGTGAACGACTAACGACGATCTTCCGTGAAGCTCCTTGCGCTATTTTCCTGTTGAAAGTCCTACGAACGGTTCGCAAACTCATCCTCATTTATTATTCTCCGCAACTTTCTCAAGCTCCTATCGCGTCGAACGCGTTCCTGTTGTTTTCAAGATAGCTGCATTTTTATGTGGTCCCTTTCCGTTCATTATCCACATTGTTTATCCGACACGGTATCGCTGGTTTTTGCCGAAACCAAGGAATTCGCACGGCGAGTTTCCGCAACGACTCAACGTCACGAATATCCTTGTACGCGGAGCTCGAGCGCGCGCGACACGGAAAGGTTGAGCGAACAAGGCACGAGGAAAAATTTGCATAAGTCTCGTTTTCGCTCTCTCCTTCCCCGTGTGACCCGCCACGGGATTGTGCCAGAGGTTCACGTTGAATCGCGATTATACTATCCGATTTCTCCTTGTACATGCCGCTGAACGGTGTCGCGCGCGTTGCAGCGTCACGATTTTTCTAAGAATCCAAAAAAAAAACCAGTTCATAATTTCCCCGGGTCTGTAAGCGGTTCATTAAGGCGATCTAGTCCTGCGGTCCCTCGGTGGTCGATCGCCGGGGAATCGTTTCTTTTTCACCGAAGGCACGACAGGAATCCCGCGGTGTGTTTCTGCAACACACTGGTTTCCCGCGACAGAGATTATTCACCCTGCCCGTTCACCGGTCGATCGAAATTAGCACCCACACCGTTCAGCTTGAACTCGCCTTATTGCGCGACCTTACCCTGAGGACAGCTAGACGCGCGTGCACGTGCACGAGAAGTGAAAGGTAGGGTGGCAACACGGATTTATCTTCAGCGTTCAGACACGGCGCGGTGTGTCTGCATGATCAGATATTAAAACGCGGAATAGCGCGCACGGATGCCCTTTTTATCCGCGGCTGACTCTCGCTGACATTCTGCCGCTGCGGGACTCGCTCGCCGGTTCGCATTGACAAAAGCCGCATTATTATCGTCGAAATAAATAGCCTGGTGTCTTCGTTGGAACGTGTAAGAAAATCGAAAGTACCCGAGAGAATCAAACGTGCAACGCTTTCTTGTAGCGGGCGATATCGCTGTGAAGAAAGTGTATCGCGGGTGTAAACAATCGTTCGGTCGCGCGAAATCGAGCAAAACGCTTCCCCCGTTACCGGTCGCCGAGAAAAATCGATGAATTGCCCTTGAAGAGGGTGCCGATCGTTCGCTTGACCCACGGCGCGCCGATAAAAAGTTGTTCCCGCGCGCGATAATGGACACGCAACGCGCGCTCGTCTCGTTATGCAATCGCGAGGGTACAATTATCGCCTTCGTGGCGCGTGGGCGAGTCCTCCTCGAGATGTTTAATAACCGATCGGTGGAATCTCCATTCGCGTTTCCCTTTTTCTTCTCTCATTGCGGTCGAGTCGCTCGGAGAATCGCGGCGCGGCGCGGCGGGTCGCACGATGCGTCGACATCTTTTTCATCGAGGTTTTGTCGGCGAGAAATCGGAAGCTTCGTCGATCGTTCGTAACAATAAATAACGTTACTTTCACCGATGAGCGACACACGATTTCCACGTACGATTTCCGAAGAAATTGCCGTGACCGCGACTCGTTTTCTATTCCTTCGGTAATTCATTCCAGTCCGAACGGAATTTCTAAAGAGCCGGCGGGGTGTTCTCGCCGAGTCGAAGGAACAGAAGACAAGGATCGGCCCACGCTCTATGTTAATTGCTCCGCGGGTAATTACCAATATTTTCGTAGCGCGTGCACGCGAACGCGGATGCAATCACGGATCTGTGTCCCAAGGGGAAACGCGTGACGATCCGATCGACCGAGTTTCCTGTTTCTCATCGCGATCGCCGCTCGAGAAAAATCCTCGCGACCTACTAAATTATCTGGAGCACTTCCCTGAAACGTACCGATCGATACCCCGGCCCGTACACAGCATGATTTATATAGCCGTTTTGCTTTTTTCGGAGAGACGAAATGAAGATCACGCAGATGTTAACTGCGTCTCGGTGGTTCAATTATGGTCGAGACCGTGTTTCTTATTTCTTCATCGTGCCCGCGCGCGGACCTTTTTCACGGTCCTGTCCGCATCAACTTCTTGCCGCGTCGCGTCGCTTGGAACTCTCCGTCGTCGGTAGCTTATTAACGTTAAACATCGTAATTGCACGGTGGTGATCCACTTACTTTCCTTCCGTGCTGCGGTAGATCCCGGGCTTAATTGCACCTTATTGCATCGCTGCTCGCGTTAATCGCGGACTACCAGAATTTTTCGTTGCGTCAACGCGCCGGCCGGGTGACGACAGAAATTTCAATCAAACGTTGTCAGACGTTTGACTGAGAAACCCGACGGTACATCGAATGCGAGCGAGTCGTCATGCGATTCGGTTTTGCCTGGATCGTTTCGCGACCCGATTCTTACCTCCATCGACATTAATCTTCGAAACGAAACGTTAAAACGGCCGCAAATTGAATGGGACCGCATTAATCAGCCACCTGTTTTACCCGGCCACCGACAATTTGTCGATGCTTTCGCAACCGGACCGATCCAGTCGCTTCGACGCAAACTTTTTCGCTCGAATGCAATCGCGGATTGGTCGTTTAATTATGTCATTCGTTGCAGATGAATCAGCCGATAACGCGATCCTAATTTGAAAGCTGTCCCATTGCACCTGGAAAACGAAATTTCGACAGAAATAAAACGTATTCGATCGTTGCATCCTCTTATGCTGTACTCATCCTTGCATAACACGCTCTTCCAACGCCATGATCTTGCACCAAATGCAAAATATTACTGTTTCTTTGCGAGAGAGAAGTTTGCATTTATACACATTCGTGAATTTTTGTGCATTGTTATCGTCTAAACGGTAGCGATTATTCGCCGGGGAAGTAGACAGGTTAAAAAAATGGCTCGCACGATAACTGCCGTCCGTGTCGCCTCAAATCAATATCTCAAACACTTAATTAGCACAAGCGTGGCTATCGCGTGAACTACGGAAAACCAGATATATCAATATTTACGATTTTTAAAATGGCACTGAAGGTCAAAATATTAACCCTTTGCACTCCATTGGCTCCGTTATGGAGACACTCATAATATATTCCATAACTCCATTGGCTCCGCTATGGGGATGTCCGTAATTTGCATCACAGCCCAGCATGTAAAGAATGCGCATTAGAAATTGCTTCTAAATGTACTGTAGAACTTTATCAAAATCAATGTAAATAAATTTATAAACATTTATCATTTTTTTCTTTTCAAATCAAAACTTATGGTTTTCAAAAGATTACACTGCAGAAGTATGTTGGAGCTGCTGGTCGTTCGTATAAAAAAAATGCTTGGAGTGCAAAGGGTTAATAAAAATTCGATGTTCGTTATTCAAATTGATGCTATTTGGTCAAGTATCACTTTTCTTCGTTTTTCGTATCAGCCTGTCTGTTTCCTCGGTGAATAATTGGTATAGTTTAAATGATAACGGCGTACAAAAATTTATGAATATAGTTTAAATATGTATGAACAAATCTGCAATTTCATAAAAATGTATTGTTAAATTTATCAAACAAAAATTCCGAAAATATACCTTCGAACAGGCCGAGAATGAAGAATAGCCCTTAAGGGGGATTTCTGGTTTAGGACACTGTTTTTAAGCGGATGTTTGAGATTTTTTTCTGAGAAAATGGAATAAATATTTTAATATGCCGTTGTTTGCTTTTCATTATTTAAGGTTCGGGCTGCAATTTAATATGTGGTTGATGTAAAAAATATGGAAATTTTTCAAGACAGATGTCGTTAAAGTCGGTTTGAATTATTCGACAAATTCAAACGGTGTCCGTGCTGCCGGGAGACCCAGTGATTTAAAATTGGAAAATCAAACGTTATTTCCATTAACACATTTGTGGCTACAGCCGGAACTAGAATTATTTATTTATCGCTAAAAGAAACGAAATGGGAACGGTTTAAACAAAAATGTTCAATTTTTACCATAATTTTTTACTGTTTTCTAGCCTTAAAAAACATAAAAAATTAACCCAACAACATGATTCTAATTCTGGCTATAGAGGGATGCCTACTGAATATGCCTGTAAAATTTCAATGAAATCGACCGTGTAGTTTTTCTCCAATTACGGACACCAGTTTCGAAAACTGCGTTTCGAGAAAAACGCGTTTTTCACCGACTTGGTGCCTTTGTATTGCTGTGCAGTGTTACGCTCGTCCTTGCTATAACTCCGTTAAATACTGAAGATTTTCGGAACAAAATTTGAGAACATATTGTAGGGACAAGAAGGATTAAAAATAGGTAAAAAGTGTTGGCTATTTTTATCGTAATATGGAAACTATAATAAAGATGTGGAAGAGTATGACACTCTAGAAACACGGATAATGTTGAATAAAAATAAAAGTTTATTGTAACTAATAATTATAAAACAGAAAGAAATACGTTTGTAATCTTGTACGTGACACAACGCAAACTGACGCCGCGATTTTCTCGTTCGTCGTTGCATGCGAAAAGAAACAAAACGATCGCGGGAATACATGGATTCTCACGCACACGGACGTGCATATTGCACACAAAAGTTCGTTAAACATAATTAATCAACAAAAAGAAAATCAATTTTTTTTCACCGTCCAAACCAGAAATCGCCCTTAAAACTCGCAAATTTCCAGCGAGCGCACGAACGGAGCAGGACAGCAACCCGCGTGTTATTCGAGATGAATTCTCCTATGCGATGGGTCCGTTGTGTTTGGTCCCCCCAAAGAGGGGCACGCGGGCTAGGGGAAGGTCCCCTTCCTCCCCCCTGTTGGCGGCAGTTTACCGCTTAAGCAAGCGCTTACCGTGAGTTCGCCGAGTAAACGAGTCGCCGTTTAGCAACGTGAGAGACGCGTGTCTCTCTCGCCTAGACGCTAGAAGCATCGTCCGTTTCGGACGTGTCCGTCGCGGAATCGTGAATCGATTGATCTTGATCGTGTTTCTTTTCTTTATTTTTTTTCTGTGTCACGGGCCGAACGGAACGGGTCGGGAGCGCGTGACGCGTTCTAAGCAACAAATACGTGTGCCGTTCACGGACAATGGGCAAGGACGACGATCGTTTCAGTTTCTCGGCGCACGTTGTTTGTTTACCTGATCAGACGTGACTGCATCGAAGTACGGCGAAGTCACGGGGACGATATATCGTCCTCGATCCCGCGACGAACGTTAATTCATCGTGGGAAGGGGGATCGCGTCCTGTTCGTCGCCAGACGAATCAGACCACGGTATTTCGCGCGAATTATCGCAAGTGTTTTCACGTCGATACCAAACCCGCCGCGATAACGCGAACGCGTTGTAACGATTCACCGTTCGAAACGTGGCCCGTCTTTTTCTCTAAAGGATTGTTGTGATATTTTCTAGTGAAACGTCGCGAGTGTTTTCGTGTCCGTGCTTAATGGTGTTCGGATGGAAATGCGAAGTTTTCCCGGTATCATCTCGTCGGTGATGGAATGCCAAGCGGCAACAGGAACTGTACAATAATTCATCGCAGAAATTTCTCGTATCCTGCCTTGTTCGAACGACTGTACGGTATTCCAACTGATTATCATCGTCGGTGGTTTCACGTTGCTCCGTATCGAGAAACAGAATCGCCCCTTGTAGTTCGTCGTCATAGGATTTTTGTGAATTGTGAATCGGCATTTCGATACTGCGCAGGAAAAGTATCACGCGGGCAGCTGCCGATTCTGGTCCAGTGGGAAAATTTTACGTTCGTTTTACACCGTGAAATCATAGATCTCTGATCGGTGTTAAAAAGTAAGAAAGTTAAATGTTGTGTTGTAGTCGGTGCGGTGTGTAGGTAAAGGAAACGCATTGTGTGCATTTTCTTTCCAGTGGAAGGCGGGCAATTCCTTTGTTCCGCTGCAGGGACGTTTGTAAAAAAATGCGAAGCTATCCGACGATCGTGTCCCCCGAGGAAACAGTCATCGTGACCGACGTATTTCGAGATCGATAGGTCTGGCCGAGGAGATTCGTTCCGCCGTCGAGCGTGAACGTTGCCGATTTGTCTCGGCCGATAGGAACGTCTGGAAATCTGCAAGAACGTAATCGTCGAGTCGACGGGGCGAACCAACGCGATTCGACCGCTTTCCATCCACGATTCCGTGGTCAAAAAACAATTCGCAACGCGGAATCGACAAAAAGTTCTCGACCGTTTCTGCCCGACGAAAACCGCACTGGAAAATCATACTTCCAGTCTTTGAATTATTAATGCACTTTCTCGCGTGCCGAACCAACAATTTCACTTTCGTCGAACGTACACGATTCTTTCTCATCGATCATAGATAAATAGATCGTCGGATAGATTTTCACCGAAGCCGCCGCGGTGGTCGTTCGTAAAGATGAGGATGCTAATTCGCGTATCGTTATCCGGCGGTAATAAAGCGCGGATAAACGTGTGTGTACACGTGCGGTAATACATTACCCGCGGTGTGCTCTGACGCAACGATCCCTGGAACTGCAATTCATTTTTTGACTCAAACGCATTGTTCGCGTTAATTGAACGCACACCCGTTCGAGAGACTTGTTCACGGTCGGTAACAAATTCGTTCGCTGTCCCGCCACCGATTGTTTCGTCCGGATTCGTGCAAAGATTCTCCCGTGGAAACGTTGAACGAATCTCGGCCGACCGAGGTAACGAGGATGCCACACGCGTTATCTGTAACGTGAGAAAATAACTCCGGCGTGTCTCGTTGCCGCGGTTATTACCAATGATATCACGAATGCAAATCTAGCTTCCCACCTCGGCTCGTTGAACTCGTGCTCGATGTACTCGCAGTTCGATCGGTAACGAGCAACTTTATTGTACGTTCAACGTAATTTAAATTTCCTCCAAAGCGTCTCTCAGAACTCTTTCTGTCTCCCATGGACACGACTCTTCCGTCGTTCCATCGCTTCCTTCCCTCGCTCGTCGCCTTCGGATTCTTCGAAGCAGAATTTTCAGTATCACCGCAGCGCAAAGAGGTTCTATTCTCAACGGCTTCATAGGATTATCGTCTTAGAAATCTGCAACGTCTCAGTTTCTCACAACAGAGAATTTTATTAAATGCCTGCAGCTTTTCCGACGTTACGCAAGGGAGACGTAATTAACCAGGTGAATGAAAAACGACTGTATCGCCATGAAATAGCGTTCTGACGTCACTCTGTCGTCCCGCGATCGTCGGTGATTTCATTGTCGGTAATTATCGTCGGTTGAAAAAGAAAAGAAAGTCTGATAAAAAAGAGCATCGGACGTCGCAGAGTGCCAGATAAGCGTTGTGTTGGTTGGTCTGTTGTACGAGAGATAGAAATAGACAATAGAATATCGACGGCCGGTAGAAGGCCAATGCTTCTTGACGTTGCAACCTTTTCAAAAAATCTCAGTTTCTCTCCTGTCGTCTGTGAATTTTAATCGGTCGATCTCTCTGCGAGCTTTATCACTTTGGACTGCCTTCTTAACGAAATTCCTATCAGGTGAATTTGGTGTAATTACTTTAATTAGAATATTCCCGATCAATCGAGAGAACCCTTGTGTTCGATGATAAAAGAATGACTTTCGGTGATGCACATGTCGATCGATGAATATAAAGCACACTGTTGTCATACGAATCTCTACTATTTTTCTTGATTTATCAAAATCTTCCGTCGGTTACTCCCGTAAACATCGTTTATCGATGTGTGTCATCTTAATTAGCGACGCGTTAATTTTTAAGGATGCGAGAAAAGGATTGCGTTAGCTCTCTACGCCACAATGAAGACTTCTAACGGTGTGATGGTGTTGAAATACAAGTTGTACGTAGCACACCGTAAAAGATCATTCAGCAATCGCGTTGTACAGTGACCGCGTGTGCCTCTGGTTAGAAAATATAATTTCCTCGTGCGATGAACGACGCGGATGTACTGATACCGAGCGGGCATCGCTGCCTGCATCGGGGATTAAAAAAGTATCCCAGCATCGATAAAGCGTTATGGGATCCCAGCAGTAGGTGGATCCTACAGTGGGATAATATCGTGAAGCACCCGGGTGCTAGGGCGAGAGGATGCCACTGCGATATTCACAAACCACCGTGGCTCTACCCGGAACTAGGTACACAGTTCCAAAATCATAAATTCCAATCGCATTTAATAAATTTTCATTCACGAAAAAGAAATAATAAAATATGTTTACTGAAAGCGTATATCTTTATTTCAGTTGGAAAGAGCACGGATGAGCCAGACAGAGCGGTAAGCATCGCGTGTAAATAAATTTTATCAATTTTACACCTCTGGCTTTCTAAATTAACATTATCGAATGTGAATGTTGTAGATTAAGTCAGCACCTGTGAAAAGGTCAGCCATGCCTCCAAAAAGAGGACAATTTGGACCAGCAAAATCTGCATCTTCTGCTTTAGGTACATGTAGGATTCACACAAATTCTAGATCCCGCGTAAATCCATATAACTTGGTATCAAGATGAGTTAGATGAAAGTATTGGTATTGTACAAATAATTTTTGTAATATTTTATGGATTGATAGTCTATCAATAGGCATTTCGCCCCTAGCGTTTACCGACCGCTAGGCTATTAATAGGCTTTTAATTCTGATCGTTTTATTTTTAAATTTTTATTTGTACCCTCAATGATGATATGCGCGCGAAAGTTCCGCTAGCGGTCGGCAATTAAGATTTTGTCCCAAGCATGGTACAGTCATAGATGTACACCATAAATATAGCATAATTCCATGTTCTATCTGTAAGAATAATGTATTAGTGTTTTACAAGTATACTTGTTTGTTTAGAGAAGACTGGAGTAAGAATAGGTACTACATAAGTAGGCATACTTCGAATTCAGTTTCTTTTTTTTTATATATATATAGTTTCTAAACGATACATTTAATTATTAACCCTTAGTTAATAAATTATCATTTCTATTTCGCGTGTTATGTTGTATGTAAACTAAAGCGCTTTGTGTGCTCCAAGCAAATGCTCTACTTACACACAAGATGAGTGTTTCACTTATTTCACATGAATGTTGTGAATCTTCTGATTAACTCGATGGAAGCACACGTTCTTCCCGCAACCAGTGCACAGGTGTGAAGCGTGCTAACTTAATAACTCTTATGCTTCCTCCTTACTGTGGCTCAGCATTTTATATAATGATTAATGTCTCTTCGACGTTCACCAAATGTCGATACACCGTTGACGTTTCGGTGAAGAGAATGCTAATTATTCGCTTGCATGAACAGCTCAGCCTGGTAATACACCCTCCACGGTTCCAAGGGCGACAACCGTCAAAAGAAACGTGTCTGTAAAATCGGCATCAGGTATCTAAAACTCCATTGGCCTTACTAGCTTTGCATTGTATCATGATGGTTGTGCTATCGGTTCTGTATATTCTGTTAGAAAATTATTACCGTCTTTATATTATTTTATCCCCCTTCTTATAAACGTCCATCATGGTATAAGTACAAAAGACAAGAAATTATTCAAATTTGGGCGAACTAATACGAATCATACATCGTGCACACTTTGGTTCACGAACCCTGCATATCATCGCTTTGTTCTGATTCGTTTGTGTCACATTAACACGAGCACAGAGTTCCATGAAATGCTTGTACATCTGTAATGTTTGTTTTAATTGCACTGCTTTTTACGTCACCTTTCGCCTCATGACACCGTAAAGCATAAGATATTTAGGATGATAAGGTATCGCACAACATACGCTCTGTGTGTTAAACAAATCATGAATGTACCATATACAGACGCATAAACATTACAGATCAACATTGTTTCATCGATAAGTAGTAAATCATGTTTATGCGTTGACGAGCGTGTGTAACGTTTATGATCGATATATTTAGGTCAAGCTGGTGCCGTCGACGAAGAGACTTTCCTCACGGCGTTCGAAGATGTGCCATCTGTAAATTTGTTTTCCGCGAAAGATCTCGAAGAACAGATAAAAGCTATAAGGGACATTGTTGGTGACGACAAGAAAGATTGGAAACAGAGGACAGAAAGTGTATGTGTTGATAGACTTTAATTCTCATGCAAGCACGTAACGGTCCTTGGTCCCGTCACGGAATGTAATATAAACTTGACCATGTTACAGATGAAAAAGTTGAGGTCTATCATTATCGCTGGTGGTATGAACTACGAGAACTTTACGGAATTGTTGAAGAACGTGCAAAGAGCCTTCGAAGTTGCCTGCACGGATCTCAGGTCGCAGGTTGTGCGAGAAGCGTGTATTACATTAGCTTTTCTTAGTCAACATTTGAAGAACAAATTTGGTAGTTTTGGAGAAGCGGTCTTACTTACATTAATGAACCTCATACAAAATAGTGCCAAGGTGAGGCTCGTGATGCATTGCTCTGTCGCTGACAGAAGGGAACCGTAACAGTACGAAGAAACTCATAACGTCCACTTTTTTACGATCAGGTTGTAGCAACAGCTGGTGCCGTGGCTGTGAGGTTTATTCTTCAAAACACACATTACAGTCGTTTCGTGCCAATTATCACGTCGTGTTTAAGTAACAAGAGCAAAGACATACGCCGAGCATCCTGCGAATATCTGAATCTAATTTTACAAACGTGGCCTACTCAAATATTGCAAAAACATGTGACGTTGTTGCAAGACACGATAAAGAAGGGAATCGCGGATTCAGACTCGGAAGCAAGAGCTTTTGCTAGGAAGTGAGTACCCATCGCCGTTGCGATGAATGTACAAGGATTCATCCACGTAAATTCATCGCTCTGCTTTATTTTCAGATCGTATTGGGCATTCAAGGATCATTTTCCGGAGCAAGCAGAAGCGTTGCTCAATAGTCTTGATACTGCGTACAAACGCTCGTTAATGTCCCTCAGCAATAGCGGTAGTATCAACAGTTTGAACGTAGTTACGAGATCGGCGAGCGTCAGTCCCAGAACATCCAGGCCAGCAATGAGCGCCACAGGTAAATCTTCTTATGCTTTGGTCGCGAGAAGATAGTGTTCTTAACGAATGACCGATTGGACTAGATGTAAATGCAGTAACGCCAGCAATAGAACGCAGTATAAAAATACTTCTCACTTTTTTTCATGCTGCTTTCGCGACTCTTCTTTGCATTAAACGTATGAAGGTAGTACGGAAAATTTGCATCAAACTTCGGGTCAACCACATGGCCCGCTCAGACGTACTCCGTCCTTGCCACGATCTTATCGTCAGTCTGGTATTCCAGTTCTACAAAGACCCACTGATAATCATTGTAATTGTTACATTCTTGTCTGATGCTTTGAACATTCACAGCGCCTTAGAATATTGCACTGATGCATCCAACACGCACGCTATTCACGTCATCAGCACGTTTAAGAATGATTCTTGAACTTTTCTTCAGATCGCGGAACACCCGGAGTTAGGTCCACCAGCGCGATAGATCTGCAAGCCGCGCAAAGGGCTAAAGCAAGAATGATGTACGCAAATATGAGCAGACAGAAAGCGTCTCTTCGTGAGTAGTCATCGTTCGCATTTTTACCATTGTAATTTCATATATTGCAAGCTGAATGACACGATCGTTTCGTCGTTTAGCTCGTCCAAGTAAATCCCCAGACGCCACCGCTGTCGCTAGTCCAGAAAGAACCGCGAGAACAAGGACGAGAGTGTCGGGAGTATCGCAATCGCAACGTAAGCAAAAAGAAAGGAGATACTTTCTCAGTTTAATATGATCTTAGAAAGGTTTCAAAGTGACTTATGTATTACACGTAACAGCCAGCAGTAGATCAGGATCACCATCGTCAAGGCTGAGTTATGCAACATATAATCGTGAAGGAGAATCGTTAATTGCAAGACCCAGACGATTATCGGGACATGGAATCAGAAGTACCGGGAACAGCCGTGAACCCAGCCCACAGAGGTTTGGAATGGATAGGAGTTTTGCAAGCAAGATACGGTGTGCATTTTACTGCTGTCCCATTGCACTTGTGATTGTACGAATACAGAACACAATATGAAATTCACAGGGGAAGAAGTTTACACATGTCTCCAACGGACAGGCCTCAGTCTAGGCCAGTCATGGCGCAAAAGATGCTGCAGCAATCGCGAGAGGCGGAATCAGCGTTGGCGGATGCGCTTACGTTTGACAGCATCGATAATTATACTAGAACACCTAGGGGAAAAGGTGATCATAGTGACGATAGCGAAACCAGTAGCATATGTTCCGAGCGGAGCATGGACAGCTTCAGGCGACCGAATGATGTAAGTAAAAAGCAACAGAGACATTTTCAGGAGCATAACCTATTAATTCTCATAATAACAATAGATGAGTAAGCCGATAAAATAGTTAGTAACTCATGAAATTTTCGTTTTCAGTAACGCTCTTGTTCATTGTATGACCACAGGTCACTTTCATGCACGCTTCACTTCTCCTGTCAATTTTCATTTTCAAGGAGCCCTTGGAAAATAAATGATTGAGCGCGTTACTGGCTGCGATCAACCTGTGGCACAGAATTCAATTACGATACAAGATACATTTCAATTTCATTTGTACATTGTAACAAGTATCCGCTTTTTTAGTACATGTTCGTTATTTCATTTTTTAATGCTTTCCTAATATTTATGTGTAATAAAATTCCACTACAAGCGCTTGCAATTGACTGTCCTTATTTAAGGATTTCAATCCCGCTACGCAAGTTTGAAAACGCTTTATACGTACATGAGACATAGTGAAGTACTAGAAAGTACATGCTGTAAGCTCAAGTAAGAGCGCAGTATATCATTTACATGACAGACCAAGTATTCATTTTTATTTCGTAACGCAATTAGCAACGCAGTTTCTTTTCATCGAATCAGCGTCTCTGCCATCCTCGATTGTAAAATTGTACGAAATTCTGGATTCGTGGAGGGGGTAGTATTAGATCAGACGCTTAAGAAAGCAGTGCTTTCAGCATCCTACGACAATGTAGATAACGCATGTATGGTTTTTTCTTTTGGTTTTGTTGCGGCGTATTTGTTTGGTTTGGACTAACGCGATGCGCCGTTCTGTTCTCCATATCTGTCCATCGTCCATCTACCCATTAGTCGTTCTCATGGAGTGGCTCTCAGCAAAGACTGTATCGTGATATGTGGGATCAATCAATCCCGAAGGTTTGTTAAATTTACTATTCATTTCCATTTACTCCATGCAAAATATCTTCGATACATTATACTGCACTCTTCTCACAAGTAAAGAAAAACAAAATATAAGTTGATCTAAAATATATCAAAATATTTACATTGTCCTCATATCTCAAATACTTCTTACTGTATAGCTAAACTATTACTTTACAGGATATTAAGGAAATTATTGAAAATTGTGCGCATAAACATTGGGGAGATAGGAAGGAAGGGTTAGTAGGACTGCAACATTTTCTTTCGAACGGAAACACGCTCACAGCGACGGAATTGCGAAAAGTGACGGACATTTTCACCAAAATGTTCATGGATTCTCACACGAAAGTATTCAGCTTATTTTTGGACACGTTGAACGAATTGGTAGCTACTCACAGCGAAGATCTCGGTGATTGGCTGTACGTTCTGTGCGCCAGACTTTTGAATAAATTGGGTACCGACTTGCTCGGATCGATACAGGCGAAAATTCACAAAACCCTCGATGTTGTCAGGTGAGAAGAGTTATCGTTTTTGTAGATGTACGGTTCGCATTCGATAACTCTTAAAATTTGCTTCCTATTGCAGAGAGTGCTTCCCGGGAGAGCAACTTTTGCCCGCTGTAATGAGGTATTTGACGGATCCAACGCAAACTCCGAATTCTCGCGTAAAACTAGCCACTCTCACCTTTATCACACAAATCGCAGAAACCGCAGAACCGTCTGCGCTTAATAACTCCGCAGGGACAGCGCTGGCAAGGTTACTCGATTGGTCGAACGACGTTAAAAGTCAGGATGTCAGAAGGCACGCACAGAATGCTGTCATATCGTTGTACAATTTAAATCCTCCAAAAGTAACAATGATATTGGCCGAATTGCCGAAATATTATCAAGTACGATCTCCCATTATTATTTTATCTATGGAAAATCAATGCCTTTCCGTGTTTTAATGCATGCTTCGTTACTGCAGGAGGCAGCACTGCCATTAGTTCAGAATCATTTAAGAAAATCATCAGGTTCGAGTAATCCAGCGTCTCCTGGGACTCCACCTCCCAGAGCTCAAAGTTCACCGGCTCGCTCGAAACCTAAAGGAGAAGTGGATAACGCGGATGAAAATCTGGAGGAAGTTTACAAGTGAGTGATTGGTATACTCCTAATAAAAAGCTTTGATACTTTATAATTCTTAGTTATCTTAATTTTAAAGTACTTCCTACAGATCATTGCGACGCACCACAGCGGAAATTCAGAATTACGGCTTTGAACGATTAGAACGGGCGACCACCAGCAAAGACAGCGGAATCAGTAACATGGCTGACGTGGAGGAAAAAATGGAAGGCCTCACGCTATGTAATTCGGTAATTACGTTGCTAATATAGATCGTAGACGTGTGAAAAGTGCAGATTTTTACTGTGCTTGTTCTATATCAGGGTCGATCATCTTCTGTTTCTTCACCTACACAGAGAGGACGATCAGTTACAAATATTACGGTGAATGGTTCGAGCGATACGATAGCGGGAGATCTCATCCTACCTCAAGAAAACAATGGTTACAAAACACATGGTAAGTCTGCTAATTCGAGTTAAAGCGTTGTTGCATTCATGGCAATGTACAGCTTACATTATGCAATATTTTTTAAAGGATCATCGCCTGATTCGATAAAGAGACCAGAAATTTTAGATAACATGATTAAAACTTTGCACTCGAAAATGACACAGATCGAAGAGAAAGTATCGGCACTGCAAGAATTTCAGCTGTACGTGAGGGAAGGAGATGCCTCGTACATTAAGCAACATTTCAGAAAACTGCTCAAAACGTTATTAGATAGTTTGACCAATGACAGCAAGAAGATGCAAGTAGAAGTACTTCAAACGTTAATCGACATGCTTAAGTGCCCAGAACTCGTAGACAGTTTCTCTGCTTATCCTGAGCTTCTCGTTTTGAAAGTGATCAATGCGTACAAATTGGACGAGCAGAAACCAGATTCTTCCAGTAGTAGTAATTCGAGATCTCCGGTAATTATATAAATTAAGCTATGCAAATTAATTCCCAGTAATCAATTGTTAACCATTTAACACGACGTTCTCGCGGAACAGGTTCTTTGGATGGCAGAAAAGTGTGCCGCAACGATAGCGATGGTTTTGAATCCGGAGCAAGTGATTCATTTAGTTTCCACCATAATAACCACTGAACCGTATCCTTTAAATATGGGGGCCATAAAAATGCTTCACAAAGTAGTGGAACATTGGGGTCGCGATGCGATAGAACCCCATTTGGCGAAAGTTATGCCCGGTCTTATCAAGGCAAGTTGACATCTTGTTTATTTCGATGCCGATTCTGTATCTATGTTGATAATCGTTATTACCATTAGGCTTACGACGATACCGAGAGCGCGGTACGCAAGAGCGCCGTTTTCTGCATGGTAGCGATCCACTTGGCAGTCGGTGAAGAGGTACTGAAACCTCATCTCAGCTCCTTGTACACCAGTAAACTGAAGCTTTTGAACATTTACATACAACGTGCGCAACAAGCGAACAGTCAGCCAGCGAGTCCGCGCAGCAATAGCAAGAATTAACTAACATCCAATTCCGCGACACTTAGGATCGCGATACTTAAGAGATTCGCTCGTCTGGGTGCGAGACACGAACGAATGCTGGTTAGCCTTCTCAGTAAGGCGAATCCGTGACAAAAACGGAAAACGATTCAAGTCGAAGCTTTTTCGATACGATAGACTGATCTGTACCACTTCAAGGCAAGGTGTGTGCGACATACCTGAACTCCTGACAGTGATGTTGCACAACGATCACAGGTAGTATACGCAAGTTTACGGATATTGTTTTGTTTGCCAAAAATAAATTTATACCTGTTGCAAAGAATAAGAGTTCCAGATTTTTTTAGCGACGATATTAAGTGTCGATACACATGCGTTATTACATAGGGACAATTTTATATTCAGCTGATCGATGCATGGAAAATCGCTTTAGGTATAAGATTTTTCCAGTCAAGATATATATGTATTTTTAATTGATGCGTTATACATCTTTGGTATTAAGTTGCAGTGTTGTATTTTACGAGAAAGAAGCTTTAAGGGACTTTTCTTCACATTTTATGAAAGCTCGTGAAAAGAATAAAAAAAAACGGTATCGTGCCTCTTGTCCACTTTGTGATTTTATATATTTTGAATTTTGTTCGCCGTTCGTAAATAATGCTGTATACTTAGTAATTTCAGTGTATTGTTGCGCGTGTCTCCTAAAGTTGGTTGCAGAATTTCAATGTACGTTCAATTTTCGAGCGAAAGTCGGAGAAGACAGTGCGACATCACTGCCGAGAGGATCATACGTTATTACTTTGTAAGTGGAATGTATGTCGGAATGAACGCCAATTGTACTGATACCGGGAATGAAAACGTTGTATAAAAACACGTTATACGCTTGTTCGCCGATTTACAAACATCGCTAATAGTATCGCACGTGGCAGTTACGTTGCTGTGCACCTTGCAATGATTAAATTTAAAAATCGAGGGAAATTAAGGCGCAAAGGTATCGATACAGTTTCTCCAGAACAAACAATGTCGGCGATCTGTTTGCTGTCGACTCTGTACGATCAGTGGGGATGAATAAATTTCCTAAGAAATATTCTTTGCTCGCATTTTAGCATTAACGAAGGCCCGCGCGAGTGTCGTATTTGTTAACGATTATCACGAGGATTTTATTGTATGTGCATGTAGACCGAGATGTTGAAAAAAACGTGGGAAATGTTAATTTATTCATTTGAAATCTATGTGCTAGTCAGATTTCCAAGGACGCACAATGACTCAGATGCAGACGAAGTAGACGGGACTCTCTTTTTTTTTCTTGAAGAAACAGCAGAGTGAATACATATTAAACGGAAAGTTTACGAGAGACACAGAGTGAGAATGCGATAGAGTGAATGAGAGATTACATGCGACAGAATCAGCAAAAGGTAGACTAGGAACGATTAGGTGAACGATTTACTCGAAACTAACGTTAATATTTAAACTATTCGTCACGTTGCCAATAATTAAACGAACGCTGAATCAAAGCTAACGCATAACGAGTTTAGTAACCATTCTGTGCCATTGTCGTTTCTGTTTTACTATATAAGGATCAAATTATATATAAATATATAGAATCACCCTTTGTCTTTTCTTACTGCTAGGTCGGGGATATGTAAGCAACACACTTAAGTTTACGCAGAAATTTGAAAGTGAATCATCGAACCGTCGTAAAAGGATTATACATACACCGCGTACAAAATTCGACCACATACGCCCATCATTTCACGAGGAGTATTACGTACAAATTAGGTTCGCGCGCGAAAATGTTCTCGGAGATTTGAAACGCAAACGTCTCACCTGACTCGATGTACACGCATAACCAACGTGGTAATGCGTTATCGGTTATAAAATGTAGTAGACGGCCAAATAGTGCCAAAAGATGGGGTATCAACGGAACCACGATGAAATGACAGAAAAGCAATTGGATGCGAACGAGTGACAGGCTAATTTCTTTTACCTGGTGCCTTTGGCGTCGTCGGGACGAGATTTGTTCGGTGATCGTCTTTCATCGTCTTGTAAAAAAAAAAAAGAAAAGAAGAGAGAAGAAGCTGTCGTTGAGACGATTGTAGTCTGAAAAATAGCTAGAGATGTCCCAAGTTTGCGTAAAGTTTCTTATTCGTTGTCGCGATACGACCGAGCGTCAGACTTCTATCCTCTTCGTGTTCATTTTGCTACTTTGTCGTGGAACACGGAGAACACGTTCTTCCTGGATCGATGGACCATGAAACTTGACTCGTTCAAGGTCATTTGGAAACTGAACCTCCGCCAATTTTTCGTATCTCGTGCCTCGACTCTTTTCACGCACACATCAGAGATATCATTTGCATTTGTCTTATTCTACTTGTGTGCGTGGAAACGGTCTGTCGGCCTCGAACCAGCCAGGTTTCGTGGTCCTGCTATAAGAGAACGTCGATCATCTATTTTCATAGAGCGGACTGTACGGACGCGACTCGTTTTCATCGATCGCTGTTTGATCGTAGACCGGATGCATCATTTCACGAATAATCGCCACGATATTTTCGAGGGGGATGTAGCTTTAGTGTGTGACCATCGATTTGCCCAGCAGGGCAAGCGTTCACGTTCGTCGTTGTTCGTTTCGCAAATTCGTTCGTCGTTGAGTCTTTTATTTAATGGACGAGTTTAGGGGGTTTGACCTGGTGTGTGCGGATCGTGTATATATATACATAAATATTATAAAATAATATTAGAACCTAATGTAATATTAATACGAAGTTTAGGTAGCTCATCGTCACTGCCCGCAGCGTTTAGGTCGTGCTGAGAATGCGAATGAGTCTCAGCGCCGCTGGACTCTGCCGTAGTGTCGCGATCGTTTATAAAGATTGAACAACAACAAAATGATGAAGCTTGTTTTGTTAAGTTTTCGAGCATTATTATCAACAACAGGTTTTACATTATATTTACTAATTGCGTGTATTATACGTAGGTACGACGAGTATACATTTATATCGAGATCCTTGCCACTTTTTGCATCATCGTCGACGATCAGGCTACCGTGAATCGTTCGTTGCATCGACCATTATCGCGAGCTGTACAGCAGCTTTTCCTTGTCCTCAAAGAACAAGAAAAACACGCAGGAAAAATAACCATGCATAATTTATTGTAATTCGAAAGGGGTCATCGCAAGAATTTCTGCGTCAACGTTCATGCGTCGCGTCGACTCGATTTCGAATCAGACGCGGTTTGATCGTTCAAAAACGATCGAAGGAGAGGAAGTGACGAGGCATGAACTTGAAGCGTCCATCGCGAGAAATCATTGCGATGTAAAAAAAAAAATTACGCTTCTACAAACGGTGTGGCGTCGATAAGCGATTAGCGTTACGAGAAAACAAAATGAGGTCGTAGAAATGTTCGTTTCTCGACTACCGTGTAGAGGGAAACCGGTATTTATTATATTATTATTATAATTATTATTAATTATCCTTGCACGACGACAACAACGACCCGTGCCGGTTTTTCGCTTTCTACGATATTCGTTCGAGCGCGATCGAACGGAACGGAGGATGAACTTTTGCACCGCAGACTGTGGCTATTAATTCTGTTGATAATTCATTTCGTATTTGTTCGCACGCACAGACGTACTTCTTTGTATCCGCTACCGTGTCGACCGTGACTTTTCTTTCGATCTCCGCGGGAAAGAGAATGGATGAGAAACAATAGAAAGAAAAAAAGAGAAAAGAGAAAAACAAGAAGATGGAACATTGTTTTAATCGCCGATATATTTAATACGCTGATCTTACTAGTGTTAGAGAATATATTTTATATGCGAAACGATGAATAGTCGATTGCTTCGTATGTCTGTCAATAAACGAAATTTGAAAATACTCTCTCTGGACCCGTGTTGCGAAAGCGTGTGAATGCATCGTTTAATTTTTCTTTGTACTTTCTGTCCGTTTGCTTTTCGTTTTGTGAAATCGACCGTTCGCCGGTCGATCGCGGATGATACTTCTGTTCTCGATGAAGGAAAACGAGATCGGGATTGACAGAATTAATACGCGATAGTTACGGCAAATCGTCGCGGACAAATGCATGTATTTCGTTGCGAAGATTCTCGTCTTGACTATACTCTTTTTATTATTAAACATATGCTACACGTATGCGTACATTTATGAAGCTCATGTAATTAAGCCACGTATTTAATTTTCGTTCGTTGATTGATGAATGCGCGTCAGAATAAAGCCAATTGTCGTATACACTTTCAGACTGTGTTTTTGAATTTATATCTCGATTCATCGAGGCGTATCGCGCCCGAAACATATATATATAAACGTCATCCACTTCGAAAGATCAATCAAAATGCTGTAATCAAGATTAATGAACTCATTCGTTACTCCTGAATATTTTTTATAATTTTTTCAGAGGCGCGTACAAATTTACCCAATTGAAATAACAGTAGCCTTCACGCGTCTCCGGAGTTAAATAATTTGTCAAACATCTTCTGAATCCGACGTCTTATCTCGTGAAATGATTGCTCCTTTGTGGTTTCCAAAAATACGATTTTATTAGAAACATTTTATGAAATTTTACAATAATACGTATACGTATATAGACGTAGGCATGTATGTATGTATACATGCACGTATACTTGAAAAAATACAAGCATGCGGCATAGTACGATACAAAGTATAATTTGTTTTCGTAGACGCTACTCTGCTCGCATTTCACGCACACTTATACATATATGTGTATATATTGCAGAAATCATCGGACAGTCGATCGTGAACAAAAGGAAGGCACTTGTCGAACCAAAAACGTCGACGCGTATCTTTTGTTCGACGCCCTTCGAGAAACTTTCAAACAACGACGGAACGACGATCGTTTCTGAGTAACAGGCGAATAAGAGCCACGCTAGCTCGCCTTCCCTCGGTAGCCTTTCGGACGATATTCGAGAATTTGGTTTCGGTTTCACGGTAAATTATTTCCACTAACGATTTTACGGACAAGCTGACTCGATTCAAATCAATTGGAGTTATTCGTAGGACACCGTACGAATTTTTACCGACAGCGTCGTCGCCGGAAGCGCCCGCTGAACCTGCCGTACCGATTTACGGTAACACCGATCGGATCTAGGAAAACATTCGATTGGTCCGCGATGGAAATCGCAAAAGCGATGGTCAGTTTTCAGCGATGAACCCGTAAAAAGTATTTTGTGCGTTTCCTGAATCGTTCACAGGTCGCACGCATTTAGAATATACATCTGTGTGTACATGCAGGGTGTCCAGTAAATCATCGTACAATCGGAGCAGACGATTTCTCATGAAGATACAAGCGTCAAGTCATAATCATTCTCCTAGAAAACCATGCATCATCTGCTTGCGGACGGTTTACCGAACCCCCTGTACGGAGGTATAAAAAACAGGTCGTATCGCAACGACGTCGAGCGAACGCCGCACGAAGGATCGACGCTTATCGGCTTGAATGGATGGACGCCTCGGAAAAGAGCGAGTCCGTAAGAGAAACGAGTCGATGTATGGTTTTACGTAACAGCGCCCGCGCTTCGATGCGTTCATTCAAATTCTATGCCCAGCGGGTGAGAAGGTACCGCGCGATCCGTATCTTCGCGATTCTCTGCGCGGGTACATTGTTTAATCACAGCGAGTTTGTTAAGGCTGATTTCCAGAAGGGGGGAATGTTCTGCCTGAAAACTTCTGTTGTTTCAGCGTGTAAATTCGCAACGTTCCGAACGAAGAACTTTATTCGTCGCGCGCTCGTCCTCTCCTACCGCTATCCGCGCGTCCGCGCGAATCGCCGTATCAGATCAACGTGTAATACTGCTTTGTGTCCTTGCGTGTTCACAGTCGATCGATTATCTTTTTGGTAGCAGGGAATCTCTGTTCGTCGCAAGCAACGTCACGTTGCGTGCACGCGTTATCGCCTTTTTCCCTCTGTGTACATGCGTATATCACAAATTCGTACGTGCAAGCGTTTTGCCTCTCGTGGCTGTTCCCTTATCGCGAAACCTATTGAACTATTCACTGATCTGCTGTACGCTCCTCCAACCGCATCATCCGTTGGTGTATACATTTTTTTCTAAACGAGTTTCTCGGTAAATCAACAAGTAACAATTCTGCCTGTTGCAGAGCGACGAAAGAGTTTCTGCAGGTTTCTTCGTAAAGTTTCTTGTCTCGGAATCTTCTATCGTCGGTTCAATCATCGCTCGCAACAGAATTTACAATACCACCTTGCACTTTCTCTCCGTTCTCGTACTCCTAACTCAAGTATGCTGTTTTGATTTATGCGAACCTCTAAGCGAAAGCAAAGCTTAAGTACGAAACGACACAGCTTCGTATACACTCGCGGCACTACCCTTTGCTATCGATCTCAGCGATACCATGTTATGATCAGTAATTCGTTCATAAAAATCTATGCGCGCGCTTGCCCGCGCTTTATCGCTTAAAGGTAACAACTCAAACTAAAACATAATCTGCGCGTCATGTATAGAACGAACGTTATACATACAAGAACGTGTAATTCTCGGCCAGGCATTCTTGGTCGCGGGCCTGGCCATCGGAAGAGAACGTTTAAACGTTTTGTGCAGTTTTTGGATTCAACGGCTCGGTGACGGCAGATTTCCCCTTTCGCTGGGTCCTCCTCTTCGTTTGCCGTTTTCGAGCCTTCGATTCAGCACCAACAGCCAGGAAATGATTGTGGAAGTACTCCTCTATCTCGGAAAGCTTCTTGCCGTGCGTTTCCGGAAGCAGAAGCCACACAAAGACCACCGCTCCTATCGAAACGCCAGCGAAGAACCACTGCACGGCGTAGGATCCTTTACAAAGCAAACACTTGAAAATCTATGTATGTAAGTTACACGAAATTCTTGTAAATTCGTTGCACGTACCACCCAGGAAGCCTTGCAAGCTTCTGTAACTCTGCAGGGCGGCAAACATCAGCAAATTGGCTATCGAGTAGCTGATGGAGTGAGCGATTCCCCGGATTTCCGTGGGGAACAATTCCGCGGTCATTGTCCAGGGAATGGTCAGCATACCGACCATAGAGGTGCACACGTAGAGCAGCAAACATAGAACGGGAACCTGATCGATGAAGCAACGAATATTGAAAATCCTCTGACTCCGATAGGTCCGTTTCTAATTGTTATTGTTCTCTCAATGCGTACCCAATATCCGCTCCGATCGCCATCCCTAATGCGAAGTGTGAAATAACCGGAAACGATCATACAAACGGCCATACCGAACGACGATATCATACACAACGGCCGCCTCTTGTACCGCCTCAGCAGCCATGTGTTCACCATCGAACACAAGAAACGAGTTACACCGACTAGAATCGAGGCTATATATTCGTCCACGCCTGACCCAACTTCCTGCACCACGATAACGCATACAATGATCATGAAACATGTATCGAGCAAGACGATCTAGATGCGAAGGAAAGTTCTAGAAACGCGAGCTGCTTACCTGGAACCACGTGACTGCGTAGAACAGGGTGATGTAGATGCCAGAGAACTGTTGGAACGAGAAGAGCAAGAACAGAATCAACATTGGTTTCCATCCCGTGGGCTTCAAGAAACCTCTCAACTTGGTTGATATGCCACCGTGTTTGCTTCTTCGTTGCTCGCTCTGCTTGATCTCATTCTCTTTCGAGATGTTCGTATAGTGGGCCTCTGCGGCACCTATTTTCCCTTGTTTCGGTTCATATCTGTAGAGCCTGCAAGTGAAATTGCAACAAGTTACATTCGTGGCTTCAGTGAAATCCATTCTCTGTTGCGGAATAGTTTCGTTTTCGACTCATCGTCAGCCGACCGAGCGTACTGCGTAGAATCGATAGACCCTTAAATTCAGACACCTCATCAGATTCTTACCACTCCAAGGATTTCTTCGCCTCCTCGTTGCGACCCTTCGAGACGAGCCATACGGGCGACTCGGGGACGAATAATCCGACCAACATGATCGGTACCACGGCGTAGATGATGCTGAGCCAGGCCACCACTCTCCAGTGGATGTACGCGCCCTTTAAGTACGCGAGGACCATGCCAAACGAGGCCAAGGTCGGTCCGAAAGATATCATCGATCCTCTGAGCTCCGGTCGTGCAACTTCGGTGATGTAGACGATGGCTGGAGAAGTTGCCAGAGCCGTGGCTAGACCGGTTAATAGTCGACCAACTAAAAGCATCGGGATGTTGCTCGACAAGGCAATGAGGATCCAGCCAGCTACGCAGGGGATCGCACCGAATTGCAGGGTTCTCAACCTTCCCACCGTCTCCATCAGGAACCCGCCTAGGACCGCGCCCAATGGCGCGCACACTACGACCACGCTAGCTGAAAATTGATTTTTCTTTATGTTTGCGTGCTCTTTCTGAAGAATGATACGCTGGTCAGGATGAGTCACGGGGCACCGCTATCTAAAATAACCGCGGACCCGTTGATATTAGAAACAATTGTTTAACGCAATGTCTTTGGAGAGCTCAATATGAAAAAGATATTAAAGAAACTTAAGTTGTATCATAATGCAAAATTTGTTATTCACACCATTGCTGATTGCATTTCAGTTCCTTGGCCAAGCAGATGAAACGATTTAATGAGGTCACGAAAGTCGATGAAGTGAATCTTATCGTTTACGTAAATCACCCGTTAAATTTGCTCTTATCTAGCGCGTCAAACCTGTATCGTAAACCATGAAGTGCTCGTAAAGCGTGAAAATAATGGTCTCTTTGATATCGAGTTCCTCAAATGTATTGTACATTTCACTTGACTCCTGTACTCTCACGTTTCAATCATACTTATAGCCATTGTTAATTGGAGATTAAATCGATTAGATGTCGGAAGGCGCTCACCTATCCAGGAAGTTTCTTCTTTGGTAGCATGTACTTCCGCGTCTTCGGCCTCAAGGTGAGGAATGAGGATCGCGGAGTATGCCATACTGAGGCCAACGGATATATGGAACGACGCTGCTATGATACATGCGGAGATCTAAGAAAATATTCGATTAGAGACGTCATCGCATGATTCTCCATGTTCGACGATCATCGTTCGTACCTCGGGTATGGCGTTTCTGATGGTAGTCGGCTCCACGAAGCCTTTGTTGAGGCTTCTGCTGGACACGATCGCATCTTTGAAGCACTCTCTCTCATTCTCCTCGATGTTCTTCGACGCCTCGCGCTCAACACTGAAACGCAAGGACAGAATATTCGATGGAGCCTTTATACCATTTCGTCGAACGCGATCTATTTTGTACCGCGACCTATGTATTATTTACGGAGTCGAACGAACGTACGCCAGCTTCCGCGTCCGCTTCAAGGCTACCCTGGAACCTCCTCGATCATGACAGAACGTTTTCGTATCGTGCGATACGCATCGCGGAACGAGAACGTCGCTGTCGAATATCAGCAATGTCAGAAGTATAATTTCCAGACGATTATCTTTCGTCACAATGACATCACGCGAAATCATTTATCGAGCAGACACGATGTTTATGTCTGCTTCGGTAATTGCGAATAGATTTATGGCAGCTGGCTCGATTTATTGCCGATGCGACTTAAATCGACCGATGACCGAGAACGGTTGAAACATCATTTAAATGCAACAGACACCATTAATGAGTGTCAATACCTAAGTATCGACGATAAGGGAGATTCAACGACCCACAATCGTACGCCGCTTATCCGGGGACATTCCGCTGAAGAAACACCGGCATCGAAAGGATAACAAATGTTCTTGGAATATTCTTTGTTTTCGACGGGAGGGTAACGACACCCAGATCATTCACGAGGTAAGCTCGTCTAGCCACGGCTAGAGACATTTCTTCGTTCAGCCGTCGCGCCGTGCCGCGACTGACGCATTGAAGCGGCCTGGGAATTAATGCGCGTTAATTCGACGATTTTGTCATGGATGTATCTGTCCAGACGCCTGTAGACGGGACACGCTACAGGAATCGCTGATACGTACATACACGCACGGTGCGGTTGTATAATTCGTTACACGAGGCTCTAATGTTTCAATTTAGCTCGTTTGCTACCTTTGCAACGCGGATCAATTTTTGCAGCTGAGCAAGAAAAATCGCGAGGAGCTTACGTAATTTTCTTGGTCAATTGATCGTAGACGGGAAAAAAATAGTACGCTCGCGAAGATCGAACGTCATCGTTTCATTATTATTCTAGCACACATGTTGGTCTAAAAAAGGCGACATCTTGGACGTGAACTAACGCGAAATTGTTTGTTACAGGCAAATGATATCCGCTCGAAGCGTGATGATCGCCAGACGAAACAGCTGTATCGTCTCATCCGCCGACTGTAATTTTTTCTATCGATATGCCTCGGTGAAGATGGTTTCGAAAGCATCTTCGTCCACGTTGCCAGTCGCTTGTCACCGTGCAAACACGTTTCTGCGATCAGTCAAGGTAACGCGCTTCAAAACTTCAATCTGCAATACTGTAGACCGAACCAACGATTCTAATAATAATTTTCCAAGTTGTAGGTATCGCTCGCCGGATGACGCTCGACAATTTTTTGTTTTTCACGGGGGAGTACGAACGAACGCCACGCAATTATTCATGTGGTTAATTAATAAAGTGCGTTAAGATGAGGTATCTACGTACTGAAGAGAGTATATGCTCGGAGAGTCGTGCATGTGCGAACAAGAGCAATTACGGTGCGCGTGCGTCTAATCGTGATCCACAAACTTTCCTTTCACAAATACCCGGGATATTGTTATCATACTTTATTTAACCTTTCATCAGCACAAAAAATTTCCACGCAACTGCACGTAACTCTGTCCGACGTTACGCGTGTCGTTCGAAAAAAAAACTTGTCTAATAGTATTAAACATTCTCTATAAATAGAGCCGCTAGTTATGTGTCTTTAACACTAGCGCCTTTGGCGTTACCCAGCCGCTTCGGAGCATGCAACGTAGCGGTAAATACGACTTCAAAAATCTTTTATTCAAAAATGGTACGGGGAACTCGAAGTTTGAAGGTTCGCTTTAAAGCATAACATGCTTTTGAATGCGATTATGTCATCGCATCGTTCAAATTGAAGGATGTGCCGATTAGGAGAACAATCGGACAGGATCCTTGGTGCCAGGAAAAAAATGACAGCCCTCTGTCGTGGCGATGATTATCTGTTGCACAGTCGACCAAGCCGATGACGTCACGTTTCGTTATTGCAATTTCCCTTTGCCTCGCGATAATGTTTTTATCTTCCGCCAAATCGATAAAAAGAACCTGTGAGTAGTAGAACTTATGACTCGCAGACGTCTTTCATTATCGATTCAGCAATACAGTGTAAAAAAAAGTAATTAACGGATCTCGTATATCGTCGATTTGCTGTTTGCTAAACGGCGTGACTAGCGGTACGATCAATTGGATGAGATAAGATAAAAAAACTGATATTCAAAGATGACGACAGGCCTTTAAATATTTTTGATCACAAAGGATGGATGTCTGTACGCTTTTGCGCGTACAGATACTCATTTTGCTCAGGTTGGTTCGTGTCACGGCAACAGTAATTGACCTATTCACCGGCAGATCGTAAATGGATCTAGAAGTGGAACACCTACCGGTACACGTGTATTTCCTATATCGTAACAACGAAGAATGCAACCCGGTTTGTTCAGCTCCCTTAACGGGCTGCTTAGACAACTCGGCGTGACGTCAGCAATTTAATTAAAAAACGTACACAACGCCCTGTTGTGTTTTCATTAGCGAGCGAGCGCTTGGAAATTTCATTAAGCGAAACAGTTACCTGTTTGAATTTTAAATATTAACTCGCTGATACGTTTGCGTATCATCGTGTGTTTACGGTCGCTTTAAGCCGGTTGCCTCGTTCACGTAACACGTGCGCTCGGGAAATTAGCATGCTAAGAGGAACCCGGGTCAGAGGCTAATTTCCGAAATGAAGTCGCGACGGACGGATCGTCTCGTGTAAACACGTTTACAAAATTGTTCGTGCCTCGAAATTTGTCTGCGCGAGACATTCTACTGCGAGAAGAATCGCTGTGCTGTTTCTTCGACTCGTTAATGTACAGTAGAAATCCATTTATTATTATTATTATTTTTTTTCAATTTCTGTATCGAACTTATAAGTGACTTTCACAAGGCTAAGCAGCGAATCGGCTGATTTATTATTTCAACTAGATTTGTTTAATACGTTGTCACATGTACATCTTCAGTTCTTTCGTTATAAAGATATTGATGTATACAAGCAAGCTTATACTCGTTTAATAAATGAATAAATAAAAATGTATGTATGCGTTCGGTTCCAGTTATACGGACGAGGAACTGTCGGCGGAGGTGGAAATCCGTGAAATCTTATCATCCGAATATATCAGCTATCCGACCCGTCCCGTGCCGCAACATGCTCGGATAAATGGAGTTCTACCGTACAAAGCAATCGAATAGAGCAGACGTCTTGAAGAGCTGTCTTACTTTTGCGACTGTAATAAAAGCACAGGCGATTTACGTCGGCGAAACTGGTTTTTCGGGGAAGCGGTCTTCCTGTTATTCCGGCGAGCGTGTTTTCATTCGGCTCCTCTTTCAAAAAAAATCGATCGCCAACCTGTCGAAATTCTACCTTTCGTCTCGTCACCGGTTCTCCTCTTCGTGCTATTTTTAGCAGATTTACAATCGTCAACAAGAAAAATCGGGGGATAAGCGAATTCGAAGGACACTTTCCAAAATTTTCGTACACATTCGTCGATACGTGTATGTACGAGGAACGTTTCGATCGGGCTACCTGCTCGACAGCCAGAGAATCATAATAACGCGACTGTCCGAGATGGTGTCATCATCTGAATTCTCGATCACCTGCCGTGTTATGAAACAGAAACCGATCGTCCAGCAAAATCAAATAGACCATTGAATAGTTTTGAGACGCTTTGTTCACAAGGACAATAGAGCGTACACGTTGCTGCAAGTTCTAATTGCACCTCGATAAAGGAGATAATGTATAAGTACACGATTAGCTGGCTAAGATATTTACGGTCGTTTGCAGTTATCGATAATCCAGGTATTAGTTGGCGGGATTCAATGTCACTGCAGTGTGTTGGAGAAACGTTTGATCGACGACAAAGGAAATATTTTGTAGGCGAATCACAATTATTGTGCGTCTCTCCAGCGATTGATGTCTAACATAATGCTCTTTACTCTTAGGAAAGGACACGACGCGATCGAGGGTGAAATGGGAGGGTGAAAATCTGGATTTGGGATCCTTCGACGTTCTTTCGAATCGTTCAGGCAGCAAAGGCGACAAAGGGGCAGAAGAAAATCTCTGAGAACCGTTCGAGAACCTATTCAGGAGCTCGATGAATCGTACCTGCCCTGGATATTAAAGGTACGCCGAAGATCCATCCATTCGCAGGGTTACCCTGCGCTCGGGGTAGCTCGAAAGCTTTCTCGTGCTTCGTTCGTGACGTTGAAACACGTTCGTTCAATTACTACACGGTTTTTCTTTTTCAGCTGGACGATACTAACCTTAATGAATAGGGATCCATGGTCGGTTCTTGTGCTTCTGTGTCAGTGCAGCAGCCGACGACGAGCTTTTCAGCCGGAGCTCCCCTTTTCTTCGGTTAACGCGTTAGTCAATTTGACCTCTCCTAAGAAGAACCCTTGTCAACTGAGCCCGTAGCCGTCGCACTTCGTCACCATCTTACGATCTGAAAAATACGGTACGAGCGTCGTGGTCACGATCGAGGCGTGTGTTCGCGTGTTTTTCTATCTAATCTCAAACGGTTCGCGAATCATTATGTTGCATGAGCACCGATGAAAATTTAACGTATTGCGAGACGACGACGGTACGCGATTCGTAGCTTGCATAATTCAGCATAGACCGGTCACGATCGTTACCGGCACGTACGTTTCAAAGGAGACTGCGGAATACCGTACTTAATGATACAGTAATTTCGTAGCTGAAACAGCCTGGTGGCAGGACACAAACTTTCTACCTCGCTCTGCCCGGCAGATCTGTTCTCCTCGCACACGATAAGACGTCGTGCGTCGCTCGCGATGGAAACGCGTATTTTCCTCGACGTGATGCTTTTCCCTCTCGAGTATCTCTTTTACGGCGTCTAATTTTACCGTGCAGTCACGGCGTGTAATAAACCCCTCGCGGCCGCACTCCCAGATAATTCTTCCCCCTTTTCACCAATATTTTCGAAACGATGTATTTCGCTGGCGTGCGTGGAAGTCGTCGCGCTGAAATCGATGCGTGCGGACTTCACTTGAACGTTGATTCCTTAATGACTTTCTCGCGACGAAATTCTCGGAAGATTCGCGTTAAATCGCGACCGACGCTCGAATCGTTAACTCGTTCGCCGCGAATCAAATTGAACGCGCGTTGTTAAGTACCAGTTGCGTTTCCTCGAGTCCGAAGCTGTCGTAACCGCGTCAGGAGCACGAATTGCCGAGCACCGTACGATTCTTGAAATCCTTCGATAATGAATCACGGATCGATAAGGACTTTGCGCTGGATTGCATAAGCGATTCACGTGCTGTACACCTCGTCACGTGACGTCGAATTAAACACAGGACACCGACAAGTTGCTCGTTCGAACAATTATTCGAAGCATCGATCGCTTAATGAACGAACGATGTACAACGTTCATTTATCGCTTACCGTACATCCATCAACGGTATCGGACAGAACAGAGTAGTATATTAACTCCTCGTGATGCGGTATCGAACTCCATCGTCGCGTAATATCGATTAAGCAATACGAGATTATCCGCACTCGAGATTTTCGTGCGGGGAATTATCGCCACTTCACTCGTAACGCGGCCAGACACGATAATTACCCGAACGATACCGTCACGTTGTCCCACGAATTTACGACTAAACCTTTCTTCGAGAATGCGAAACGCACGTATCACGAGGTCCGATCGTCTTCGGGGTTCGAACGCGAGCGAACGGCGTGCAGTTTGCTCGAATGCGAAGCGACGAGTACGAAGAGCGAATATTCGAGCAGGTCGTGGGTCAAGCGAAATCGTAAGACTCGAGAGCGTGCACATGCAGGCTGCAGGTGCGACCCCGTGAAAATTTCGTCATTTACGCGATCGAATCAGCCGCTGCCGTCTATCTTTACGGAGCACGCAGCGGCCGTGCGTAGGATCGTTGAGCCCGTAAACACGGCGGATACGATTCCCCGAATATAAAATATACAAACTCCGAGTGGAGCGTTACGGAATCGCGTTGTTCGATCGTTAACGTTATCCTGGTCGCAGCGTTGAAATAGGTGTAGGTCACTGCCACGGAGAGCATCTATTTTCGAAGCAACAGTTCACCTTATTCCTTCGCCAACCGTTCACGAACCGTTCGGACGGTCGAGTATCGTTCTCGAACGGTGTTCGCGTTTAAAAGACGATACATCGAGGCTGACTTTCAACCGCTCGTCCCTTTCTTCTCGCGAGCCTTCGTTCCCGAGCGTTCCGTGCAAGCAGACGCCGCTCCGCGCCGGCAGGCTGGATCGATCGATGAAAAGTCAACGGCACCGTTTCATCGAGTTCGATCTCGTACGTTTTTACCCTGTTAACTGAGAAGCGCTGGTCGTCCGAGGCAGCCGGCGGCTTTGCAAATAAAGCGGCAGACGATCGTGGACAACCAGATTTTCTCCGGTCAACAGGCTGAAATTCGAGTTCGAACGCGTAGCTACCGTTCGCGGAGCCGGTTGGCTTTGTAAATAAAGCGGAAAGCGAATGGTCGCGTCGCGTGCAAGAGGAGTCGAAACTCACCTTCGAGCTTTTTCCTCGAAGAAAAGGGGCGTCCGTGAGGTACAGAGAAAAACGCGAACGAAGACGCCCTTTTCCTCTGTTTCGTCCCTTTCTCCTGTCCGCCGTCAGTGGAAAGGAACGGTGAGCTCCGGCTACGAACGCCTCGCGACCTGCAATGCGCGATGGTCGGTACGCGACTAAACCCGAGAACGTTTGCCTCGCTCGTCGGTCGATCGTCGGTCTTTCCTCTCCTCTCTGTGTGTCGGTACATTGCTGCCAACAAAGCGACCAATTTAAGGGTTGCTGAGAACCACGTAGAACCGCTGCTTCGACACCGCGTTTCCACGCGCTCGCACGATATCACTGAAGCACCGTGTCGCGACCATTTACTTTCACACGATCGCTCTATGATCCATCGATCGTCGCTGCTCGCCATTGCCTCGATAGACGCTTCTCCGCGTAGAACAGTCCTCGTAGAACAGTCGATCTTCTGTGCCTTCTAGTACGTTCGACCCTTCAGAACGATAGAAGCGGTGCTTTTTGACAATTTTATCGTTGTTAAAATAATTCTTTATTCGAAGCTTCTCCAACTTCGTAACGAAGCTCTGTTGAATTTCCAGTAAACAGTCTTCCTTCTAAACAACGATCGACGATTCATTTCGAATCTCCACGGACTGGGAGTGCCTAGCTCTACCTACCGTCGCTCGAATTGCTTCATCGCTGAGCAATTTCCATCACGTGACTTCGTTCGCACGCTATGAAAGCTTTTGTTACACGTTTTGGAGCTTCTGATGTTATATTGGGGACGAGCAATAATTGGCCGTTTGAGGAGAACATTTTTTTAAACTGTTTAGATGATTTGTCGCATTAATAAGCACATGAAGAATTATGAACGCGGTGGTGCCGTTTGCTGTACCGTACGATCCAGTCTTGAACGGTCAATACTTTCCACCCTGACTATAGCAATTTATCCTGTCATGTGACTCAGCTAATATCGAATCTCGAGAAACTGAAACTTACTCCCCTATTCTTAATCCGACCGTTTCATCTCTGGAAGTATCATACGGGCGTCTTCGCGGTGTCCCTTCGTCTACAAAAATCCATTTCCCTTTGTCTATCGAAATGAACCCATTTCGCGTCAGGAAGCGGCCAGCTATGCTCCGAGACCGCTCGAGAGCCTAAATTTAACCGATTCGATGTGGTTCGGAGAGAGCGACCGTTCCAGGAAATGTTTGTCGTTGTCCGGTTGGTTTTGCAAAATAGACGACGCGGTGATTTAGAGGCGTCGAACGTCGGGAGCGGGTGTCGAGTTCACGTGCACGTCAGGCGTGTATTACGAAAACGGCGGCGCCGGGGAGGGAAGCGTGTGTATCACGTGGACAACCGGAGACGTTCAGATCGTATGGTGCACCGTATACAGAAATTCTGCACAGAAGAGGCAACCATCCTCGAGATGCAGCGAAGCGAGCGTACCAGCGTGCGTCGCGAGAGAACTCGAAATACGCATGGGGAAAGGCTTGCGGTCTTTAACCCATTTCTTCAGGGTCGTCCTGTCGGTGGAATCTTCGTAAACATCCGTGATCAGGATACTCAGAAACAATAATTCTCCAATGAACTTTTCCTTCTTCATTTTCCTCGTGTTTATCGTGCGACAATAAAAATACATATTTCTACGATTTGATACGAGGAAAATAGCGATAACAGTGCCAAGATAATCGCGTTATAGTTTTGAGGCTCTCGAAAGCGGAGTTTTAAATTGAAAAGCGAAACGATGATGCTATGCAGCGACACGAATACGAGAACACTGGTTAAGAGATTCGACACGGATCCATGCGTTCGCCGAGCTGATTCCCGCGTCGCGTGATTTGCGATCGACGCTTTCGTTATCATTGATTCGCGAATTATCTGTCAGAGAGTAGCAGACGCTCCCGATGGCACACAAGTATCGCTGTGCTGACGACATTTTTGTTCAGTACCGTGCCGGCGAACGTGAATCAGCTCATTAACACCCAACCGTATCGCTTTTATCGTGCGTGTTGTAATTCGTCGTACGTCCAGGCAAAATTTTAAGCTCTACCGATATGATTCTCCTACACGATTCTTTTGAACTGATAGCAGATTTTTTGTTTTGAACTTCAGACGAGAACTCGTGTTCGCTTCGCCTCCGATCGATACTCTTCGACCCATCGGGTGTCATGTGCAAATTATACGTTTCGCCACGCGAGTAATTGCGTCAAGATTGTTCGAGACGCATGATCGGCTTTCCGCACGGTGTACAAGCTGGATGAAAGTGAAATTTATTGCCACGTCCGAACGGACGAGAAACAAAATCGCGTGCGGCTAAAAATGATAGACGCGGAAATTCCTTGCTCTTCGGTTTTTTCTAATTAATCGTGTTCGTTATTTGTAGTTCCTGGCTTTTTTTTTTGAAGAACGCGATCACGAGGATTCCCGAGCGTTCGTAATTTAGAATCGTTTCTCGGGTTCAACTACTCACTTGACCCGACTTCGTTGACGCTAGCGCGTTTGTTACAGCGCGTCGCGAAACACACACGCGAATTCGTTGTTTAAACCCCTTGAAAAAAACAAGCATGACATATCTTCGATTCTAAAAAAATCAAGGATTTTTCTGCGTTCTGCGCATTATATCATATCGTATACCCAATGCTTATTGTTACAGAATATAATTCTGTGCAGTCAAATTCTTATGGCGAACACTTCTATCCTAGTACCCTAGAACTCCGTTGAATAAACGATAAGTAATAATTGGTTGAGTTTCTAAATTTATAAATACTGATACTCGTAAGATTCTTCCACGCCCACCTTGTGGTTTAAATTTTCCCGCCGTAGTTACGTAACCTGCGTCGGTAAGACAGATTGAGAGCGCTGTTAAACGTCGCACAGGATGCAGTAAAAGTTTCGAGGCAAGATGGCTGCGTGGAGCAGGCTTTTGCTCTCAAAAAGCCAGAAATTACTTCAATCTAATGGACTGCTCGCGAAAACCCTATCTAAGAATGGTAATTATAAGTTCTAAGAGCAAAGTAGTCGGACCAGGTAGTCAGCGGTTCCATGGATAGTTGAACATCAAAAAGCTGATAGTGTTTTGTTACGCAACCTTGTTGCAAGAGAAGTTCGAATAATTTTGTTTTCACACCAACGCTGTATCGATCAAATTATTGTCTGAAATTATTATGAATTAGTATTCTATTCACGACCGGATCTGACAGTTGCTTAACGCCGCATATTTTTTCGTTGCGAAAATCAAACAATTTGGTACGTGTCACGTGATAATTAGGTTTGTAAATGAAGTTGCTGTGACAGTAATTGAATTTGAAAGATGATTACAGCGTTGACTGAATGGTATTGCTTTGCAGAATTTATGTGGACGACATTGAAATTTAATGTATTACATATATATAGAGACTTATTGATTTATTCGTTCGCAGTGATCGTAAGATGCATGTCAGAGCACCGAACTCTTAACATCGGAGCAAGTCGATGGCAATGGCACAAAACCAAGGATTGGATGCACTTTTATTTCTGGGTGGGTGCCATACCTGTAGGTTTAATTATCTTTTGCTCTAATGTATTCATAGGGCCCGCCACTTTGGAAGCGATCCCAGAAGGTTATGTTCCAAAGCGTTGGGAGTATTACAGAGTAAGACTGTTTTTGAGAAATATTTCTAGCATATAACGGATGAAAATTCAGCAGTTAACGTATAATCTTCCTTACAGTCACCTATCACCAGATTCTTTGCCAGATACTGCTTCCCGAATCCACAGCAGGAATATGAAAAGTATCTTCATCATGTAGAAGAATGTTATTATAGTAAACAATGGAGAGATTTGGACCAAAAAATCAAGGATCAGATAGCAGTATACATGGATTATCCAGCGTACTATTACACACAGAGTTTCAAGGCAGTGCAAGTCAAGAAATATAGACAACTTATAGATGAAGCACATACAACTATATATGATGATGAGCTGTACCATTTAAGACCTGTTAGTATCGATAGATAATATGTATATGCATCGTGAAATGATACGATTTGGCTGTAGCAATTTCAGAAGTTACTGCATAGCTGTTACATAGAAAATTAAATAAACAAAATAACGAACGTTTGATTCATGATTGACTCAATCACAGACGAGATATAAGAATAGACCAATCATGCAATGTATTTTTGCGGCCCGAATTCCTGGGGCCCTAGAGCCACAGACGAGATATAAGAATAGACCAATCACCTTATGGACTTTCGTGGCCCAACGTGACTGCCATACCGACTTAGAAATTCGACACTGATTTTAGCGTCCTCTACTCATCAACGACGGCCACTTGATAAAGTATTCATTAAAGAAGTGTTAGTAAGAGCCAAGCAGCACTCATGTGTAAATGCGTGTGAGCCTGCAGAGAGGAGAGACGTTTGATAGGCAATTGTCGACTCGATGCAGCGACGATTTGTGTCGCTCGAGTTTTCTCGGGTGCTTCATTAGTATGCATGTGTGAATAATGAATACAGACGCATACATATAAAGAAATAGATGAGCGAGCAAAGCTGCGGCAACGACTCGCAGGCTCGCGGCGGACAAAAATTGATTTTGTATGAAAGTGAGTGCTGTCAGAAAGGGTATAACCGGATAAGGGGGTCAAATGTGCCCTTAAACTAAATTTGATTTGCGATGGACCATTCGATAGCTTACCAAAAGAAACCATTTTACACAAGTTTTCAACCCTCTATCTCGACCGGAGGGTAGAAACAGGGAAAATTTGGATTATCCGGTCTTGAACTATTTTCCCTATTTAGTCGGATGCGAAAATTCTGAAGAAAAATGTAGCATATTCTGAATATAGTGGCATATATTAGGGAATTTTTTCCGATTTTTTCGTTGCCGATTTTAGTTGTAAAAAATTAAAAACATTAGATAAATGCAAAAATGCGGATTTCTTATTGAAGTTTCAAAGACAGCACATTTATATTTTTATGGTAAGGACATCATATCATAGCTATCATCCTGAAATGTTTTCATATTTTTCGGTAATGTGCGCCATCATTAAAAAAATTAAAAACCGATTTTTTCCAGGTGTTTCGCACGAAAAAGTACCTTTTACTTTGAATTTTTACATTTTCTTTATTCTGTGGGTATATTTTGCGATATTAAACATTGCTATGTTCAGAAAATAGTATATAACTTATTGTTACAGAAATAAAATTTACCCGATCCATTGAAACTGTGCCGCATACGTTATATTCTAAACTATTTACTATAATTTCAAAAGTGTCGTCGGTGCAGCGGTTGTGTGTCCGACGGTGGAAGTGGGGACGAACTTTTTGACACAGGTTCCATTCCCGCCCGGACTTATTTCTTTTTAGTACATTAATTATAGTTGAATCTCATCGTCAGACGTAACTACTAAACTTTAAAAAGGTTAAAATTGAGACTGTATGTATGTATATATACATATATGTATGTAAATATAATTGCATGTGAATATGTATACTTATTTTGAATACATTCAAGGTTTGAATTTTTGCATGGGGTTTGTGGGATAATATAAGGATGCTGTTGGGTGTTCGCTCTTTAGTAAACCAATGTTCTTATTTATACAATTAGCGCATGGATTATAACTGTAGCAACATTGAGTGTATCCCGGGATTGTTAAGTCCGTCTTTCATGCCTTCACGTGGCCAAACTTGTTAACATTACCTAATATATACGTATACTATTTACCACACAGGCAAAAGCGTTGTTGGGGCAGGTGTTGCGTGTCCGACTTTGGAATCGTTACAAACTTTTTTGACGCAGGTTCGATCCCTACCCAGACATTTTTTTTATTTTTTTATGTTACAAAAAAGTAATGTATTCTCCCAACCGTAATTAAGAGGATACATGACTAGAGAAATGATTCAGCGAAGAGTGCTTCAAAATTATTTTTGTGAATATTTTAGTATAAAGTATGTTTAACATATATTTAAAATGTTTTTATATAAATACTACTTTCATTTTATGTAATAAGAAATGCAAAAAACATAATGAATGTATTAAAAAAAAGAATTAATGTACTAAAAAGAAACAAGTCCGGGCGGGAATTGAACCTGTATCAAAAAGTTCGTCCCCAGTTCCACCGTCGGACACAACCGCTGCACCGACGACACTTTTGAAATTATAGTAAATAGTTTAGAATATACCGTATGTGGCACAGTTTCAATGGATCGGGTAAATTTTATTTCTGTAACAATAAGTTATATACTATTTTCTGAACATAGCAATGTTTAATATCGCAAAATATACCCACAGAATAAAGAAAATGTAAAAATTCAAAGTAAAAGGTACTTTTTCGTGCGAAACACCTGGAAAAAATCGGTTTTTAATTTTTTTAATGATGGCGCACATTACCGAAAAATATGAAAACATTTCAGGATGATAGCTATGATATGATGTCCTTACCATAAAAATATAAATGTGCTGTCTTTGAAACTTCAATAAGAAATCCGCATTTTTGCATTTATCTAATGTTTTTAATTTTTTACAACTAAAATCGGCAACGAAAAAATCGGAAAAAATTCCCTAATATATGCCACTATATTCAGAATATGCTACATTTTTCTTCAGAATTTTCGCATCCGACTAAATAGGGAAAATAGTTCAAGACCGGATAATCCAAATTTTCCCTGTTTCTACCCTCCGGTCGAGATAGAGGGTTGAAAACTTGTGTAAAATGGTTTCTTTTGGTAAGCTATCGAATGGTCCATCGCAAATCAAATTTAGTTTAAGGGCACATTTGACCCCCTTATCCGGTTATACCCTTTCTGACAGCACTCACTTTCATACAAAATCAATTTTTGTCCGCCGCGAGCCTGCGAGTCGTTGCCGCAGCTTTGCTCGCTCATCTATTTCTTTATATGTATGCGTCTGTATTCATTATTCACACATGCATACTAATGAAGCACCCGAGAAAACTCGAGCGACACAAATCGTCGCTGCATCGAGTCGACAATTGCCTATCAAACGTCTCTCCTCTCTGCAGGCTCACACGCATTTACACATGAGTGCTGCTTGGCTCTTACTAACACTTCTTTAATGAATACTTTATCAAGTGGCCGTCGTTGATGAGTAGAGGACGCTAAAATCAGTGTCGAATTTCTAAGTCGGTATGGCAGTCACGTTGGGCCACGAAAGTCCATAAGGTGATTGGTCTATTCTTATATCTCGTCTGTGACAATAGCATCGAATACCGTTAGAACGATCTAGACCGTCTCGTTGTTCCGATCGTTACCAACAGTTGGAACAGGGTTCCGTAAAATGATCCAGCTCCTTTAAACTGGTGACCGCCGTGCGAGATTCCCATTAATCCTGGACCTTCGTCGCAGCATCGGTGGATCAATGAGTTTCTCTAATAACTCCGGACGTAATAGGAAGATGCTTCCGCTTCCGGCCGTGACGAACGATCTCTGCAACCTTATCCTCGTTCTTTTTTCTTTATATGAACCGCGTCGTGATCTTCGGATTCAGATTTTCCATTTCCTTCGTGGCTCGAGTCGAGCGTTTACGCGGTTGTACGACAAGTTTCCACTCGGTGTCAACTTCGTCGACCGTGTACCCGAGATCGAGATCTCGCGATCTAAATCGTGCATGTCAAACTTATAATTATTCTTTTTATTTTACAAACGAGAAGATCTCGTATCGAGTGGTGGAAAATGTCGGGTGACCAAAAGGTACGCGTTGTCGGCGAGCTTTTTGCATGAAATGCTGGAAAATCGTGGACGGATCAGAAGTTCGTTTTGCGATCGAGTCGTGCACGATAGTTCCAGCAGCGAGTTAATGACACAGAGCGACGTACGTCGGTGGCAACGCAACTCATAGTTAGTGGTCATTGTCAAGGTTGGCCTGCGTATCTTGCATAATCCTTTGGCGTTCTTCATCGTGGACGATTTGCACGTGTACACGCGATTTCTGCGCTTCGTCGACGTACAGATGCTTCCTCCTGCTCATCGATCTTTAATATCACCTTTTTTATCCTTCTCCTTGCGTCAATTACCCGTATCCTCCACGTGACACAAATTATGAGCGAGTCCCTTCGTGCGCACGAACGTCTTCGACTATTTTTAAGCGTTTGCAATCAACGAAAAGGATACCGAGATAGCTTCCACAGGAGAATCGCCGGCTCACGGTGTACGCGCAACCCTTTTATAATGAAACATCATCGTATTGCTGGTGTTATCGAATGATATTAGCACTTCAGTCCATTCATACGCGCAACGAATGGGATTCATGAATTAAAAAGAATAGGCTGATATCAAAATTTAATTGCGAATTATTGCGTTACTTTTGGAATTTTTAAGGATCGTAAAGAGCAATTAGACGCTGATCACCGGCAATATTAACTCCTGCAGAAATCTGACGCGCTTAATCGTTCGTTTTTTTTTTCGTTACGCTTAATCTGTCCACGGTGGAAAAAAAAATGTTGATGATTCGCCGTGTTTAATCCACGATTTTTTTATCCTCTCGTTGCGCACAACAAAACGATTACACACATTCGCTGCGTGATGCAACGCGATGCGCGTCTCGTATTATCTTGAGATTAAACCCGTGCACGTATTTCGTTCCGTACCTTTAAGCGATTTTTAGAATCTTTTCGAGCGACCGGTAGACTCGGTGAAAGCTCTGTCTCGCTTGCAGAGTAGATTATCAAGCAGATGTAGAAAGTTTCTGATGTCGTTTCGGATAGCCGGGTCGAACGTTGCACTTGCACTTTCAGCTCTCATTGCCAGCATCCGCGGTTTCCCTCGCGATCGTGACACTGATCTATCGATCGATGATCGGTAAATAAATCAAAGTTACGATCGAATGATGAGTCGTTATCGGTCATCGAGATCGTCGTTTGCAATTAAAATCAACGTCCCCGAGTATATCGAATCCTCTGTCCGCAAGTCGTGGATGGTTGCATATCTTTCGTAATAATTCGCGTTTCCTTCCGCCTACGGTATTGATCTGTTAATATTTATGGGAACAAAATTGCAGATCTGTGTCTCGAGGCGACGAAGAAATTGATTGATAAATCGAATCGAAATCGAACTCGATCTGTTTACCATAATCATATATGCACTTTTTGCCTTTATTGCTCGCTAATTAAAGTCGATGGATTTCCAGAAGAATTTGTATATCTTCATCTAGTGGAATTGCCCGTTTTTTTTTTCAGTAAGACTTCGATAATTTATTGAACGTGGCCTTTAGTTGGAAATCTTTATTGTTTCCGCCAGTCTCTTGTTTTTCAGAGTTTTACAGATACGGAAGGGATTTCAATGTTTATCGAACGATCCTGTACATCCTTTAACTTTGATTCTATTCGAGATACGCGTACGAGCGTGCCGTTAATTTTCCCTTCCTGTTGATTATTATGAATGTTGCATGATGCAATATTTGCGCTTACTTTGTTTCTTCTAAAGGTCTGCCGCCTTCGAGTCGATTCGATCGCTCTGACTGTGAGTACATGATCGTAAATTGAAAAGGAAAGCGAGCGCATTTGGTCGGTCATGGGTTCGCGTGTCGAAGAGACACGGAAATCGCGGATCATTTGAAGGAATCTAAAAAACAATTGTGCGCGATTACGTATGATATTGTTGTAACGTTGCCATGGTAACCGTGCTTCAATCGTTGACGCATCGCTGTTGCATAATAATACCGAATGGAACCTGATACTATGCCCGTTTTCCGGGATTTCCTCCCGCCTCTTCTTCCTATTCTTCTTTTCTGTAACACCTCCGCGACTCCGATGCCACCTAAGTCGATGCTTGCCACGTTAAAAAGAATTATATAATATTTCCTCATGCTACGCGACAGCGTGCATGCTCGTAACCGGTGTTTGTTAAATTAACACTTGTTTTTCGTTTCCTGTGCCAGACGGAGTTGGAAACTTCGATTCCGGTTCTTGTTACATTGTACAAAAAATTTCCTAGATATCCATCGTCGCCGAGATGAATTCGCGACTTCGAACGTCATCGGCGAATCGCCACCCTTCTCCTCGAGAGTTCACCCGTCACAGAATTTCCTGGAAACGCATTTTGATCTCGGGAAACTGAAAGTCGCCTCGATTGAAATCTCGGCGGTCCATTGAGGATCTTCTGTTAGATAACCGAATTTAATCGGCCGTGCGCAAATTACGATCGGACGAACGACGCGAATTAATTGACTCCGTAAACCTCCGCGACGGCAATACGATCTATTGTTTGAATCGTTTCGTATTACATCAGTATCACGTGATATCGTTTCGCACGCGAAAGGCGTCGAGCGATTCGGATCTTCTCGATCGTTCCGTCCGCGCATCTTCAGCCTTATTTTCAGGTTCAACGATGCCTCCTCCTTCTTTCTCTTTCTCGGACATGGATTATTCTCCCTTCGATCGGGCTGAAAGAAAAGCGCCGCAATCGGATCGGAAGAGGGGTAAAAAAACGCGGCAAAAGGTGAAGGAGGTTCGAAAATGATTCGCTGGAGCACGTTGAGCGATCATTATGCAATTCGACGCGCGGGTGATTGACGTAATGGCGTGATTAATAAGCGAAACCCTGACGCAATGAAACGAACGTTTCAACGGCGCTGTTCAGCAATTTCTCTCGATACACACGCTTTCTCCGAATAATCGTGCGTCGAACGACCGCTCGATGGAAAAACTAAGCCCGACAAGACGGTTGCGCGATCGTCATCTTTCGCTAAACGCTTACGACCGTGAGCAAACAAGTTTTTTCTGCTTTACGATATTAAGAGGTAGCTACGAAACTAATTGCAAACTTTTTTTTCTCGCCCATCATTATATCCTGTCCGCCATTTTACGCTAATCACAGATCGGAGATTATATCATCTAGGGTGATATATACGTCGCCCGACACAAACAGGGAAACTGGTTACACGTCAACTAGAATATGAATTTTCTCCGTCTCGTTCGTCGGTTGTGCGTTGTCGCCCATTTTAGATGTCGAAACGATTTCAGCCGAATAATTAGAGTCGCCGGTCCGGTGCACCGAGCGGGCAGTTCGCGGAAGGGAGGAGTTTTCGGCGAAATTGTAACGCGAAAAGGAACGACAGGATTCGTAAGGTCAATCGTAATCGGAAACGGAAGAGTTTGGAGGGCTGAGAGTGCGATTTACATAAAAGCCATTCGTCACGGAGATAGTGGCTTCCTGAGTCGAACGAGTCCTTGGACTTGTTTCCTGGTTAAGACTCGACTTTCGTTCATTCACATCGTCGTCGATCAATGGCAAGGCCTCGTGTGTCGAAAGAAAAGATCGCGTCGGTCCTTTCAACGATGTCGATCCGCGTGAGCGACTATATCCGGTAGTACCTACGGTCGTCGTCACCCGATTCACCGCTCATTGTTACACAATTTCGCGTTTAAATCACCGGGCAAAAGGAGAACCGAGGTTCTTCATATAATTTTCGGCGAAACTCGCGGACAATCCGTTGAAAATCACGATAGCGATCGCGGTGATATTTATGTGAATTTTATGTAAAATCGACGCGATCGCGATCGATATCTATGAATTTTACATAGGATCCGTCGAGACCGATCGACCTATCGTTTTGATTTATTTTCGTGCGTGTTCCGCGTACACCGGCGACCCTGTACTCTTATTTATTCCGGTTGTACGTTCGAAACGGAAGAAAATAATTGGCGGGCGTGGATATTCCCGGGAGAATAATTTCGACGGCTCGTGGGTCGAGCCGCGCGCGAGATGCAAATCGATCGGTCAGCCGTCGAGATTCTTACAGCCGAACGAATCGATTAGATTTCAGTCGCTCGTGTGTGTCTATCGACGAAGATATCCTCGTTCCCCGTTAGAAGAATTCCGTTAAGGCACGCGACGGTCGCACCTGATCTCCGTTTTTAAAATTCATACGTCGAGAGAGTCGTCTATTGTCAGTGTGGAAAAACGGAGGGAAAAAAGTGGTCGAGACAGCGATGCACAGCCGGTGACGAAAGAACGAATAACTGAATAATTGTTCCGGCAAGACAAATATGTCGCATGAAAGAAAGAAGAACGAGTAAAAAGCGGATGGAAGAAAATGAATGATGAATGGTTCGAGCTGCACGATTTATTACTCGCGGATATATGAGAACGAATTGTTTCTACAAGACTCAAGGTGCGCGTCTGTGAGGAGATGGACGCACGGAGAATGGATACCAAGAAACGAACGACAGATGAATAGAGTTCGGTCGTTAGTCTCTTAGATTAGATTAGTCGACGAGCTTGCAGCGCGATAATAATCGAATTGTCACGATTAATTGGCCGGAGGTTGAATCGAGACTACTTTTTCAATTGACATTGCATACGCGTCGTTCGCTGCGCGGACGACAATTATTCCGTTCAATTAGCTGTGAAGTTAAACGACCAGCTCCTCTCGCCTTTCTCTCTCGTTCAGCCTTATCGTTTCCCCGTTCCTCTTCCGTTTTCTCTTTCGAAATCATCGAGTCTCGTGAAATTTCGTCAAATTTGGATGCCCCTGTTTAAACGCCGGAAGACATTGCTTCTCCTAGGAATTAAAAATGGCTTCGTATCATTTATGTAACGAGCCTGCCGTGCTGACTGTCCATTGTTTCGTCCAGCTACGATATCGTGACTGCCGTTACAACAAATTGAAAACAAATTGTAAGAACAGGTAACAGTTCGTACTGTTTGAGGCTTCCGGGTGTAAGCCATATCCAGAAGGACAATATCCAGGAGTCTGAACAAGTATCGGTGTCGGTATCAGTGTATGCTCAGCAGAGCTGTGGAGTCGGAAAAAAATATGCCGACTCCGACTCCATGTTAGTAAATTTTATAAAAATATAAAATGTGCTAAAAATAAATGAAAATTGTAATAAAACTAAATAAATACTAAAAATACCACATTTGTGTCAAATTGTATATTAAATATTAGTAATTTAGTTATAAACAAACATATACTTATTATGTTGACAAATTATTATAAATACAGGAGTCGGGGTCAGGGTCGGAGTCGGGAGTCAAAAAAAAAGGGGAGTCGGAGTCGGAATTTTGACTGCCGACTCCGCAACCCTGATCCTCAGACCCTTGGTGAAGCTAGCTGAGACGCTGGTGAATCCTTCTGGACACGGCTTCGGAATTTTCAAAATATTTCATGTTTATTCGCTGCTATTCTAATTCTTAATGCGTCTTTTGATACTACCCACAGTACCATTTTCGCATTTTTATGTGTAAACCAGGTAGGCTAAAAGTCTTTTGCTCCTTACGGTGCTGCATCGTGGTCGTACATGAACGACTCGGTATTGGACAAAGTTCCTCGACGTCGATCTGATCGATCGATGAACAAATTCCTGTTTATCTACGATTTAGGCGGTGCTCAAAGGATAGATTTGCATTATGCTAAGCCGCGTCAGACATTTCTCAGCCGATCGATTTCGATGCAAGGTGAATCGAACGCGATTCCATTTGCGATTCGCAAAAATGGGTCACGCGTGGGTTGGTCGGATCGACAGAGGAACAAAATGCTTTAAAAATACGTGACCCCGTCAGTCGAACCTCGTGTTATCAGCAAAACTCTCTATCAAAGAGTCGTCTGTTTGCGAACGCGAATCGGTTTTATTTGAGATTCACGAGATTCGTCGCCGATTTTCAGATGGAACCGAAGAGTTCTCCTTGGAAATTGATTTCGAAGGCCCCCGCGATCGTATAATCCGGCGGTTCGAAGAGACACGGTTCGTAAATGTATAACAAGCAGTCGGTAAAAAAGGATACTTGCAGACCTCGAACGCGTAAATTAGCCCTCGGTGAGATGTCTTTCGTGCGTGCCAATGACACGCGACAACAAATCTCCGGTGTTAAACATCATTTTCTACTGTAACATTCTTCCTGACAAAAATTTACAACCGCCATTTGACAGTGTGTAATTTTTATTCTCTAAATACCGACACGTTGCCTGTCCTCAGGAGCATAGTTAAATAATTAATGATTTTTACAGAATCCTGAGATGCCTTAACATTACGTTTATAAGACAAAATATTTAATTTAATTTGTGTACAGTTTGTCAGCGGCATTTCTTTGCGAGTACACGTGAATAATTAATGCAACAAATCAGAGACAAACGATTTGTGACAATTTTTGTAGGAACGGATAACTATAATTAAACGGAAAAGTATAAAAATACTTCACGAACATCTGGGTACAACTGATCGTTATACAAAACTTGCGTATCATTCGTGCGATAATGAGTTTAGATTAAAGACAGTGCAATTTACTGTGCCGCACTTAGAATGGCACTCTAAGCGTTAGTGGATACCGACAGTCACCGGCCAGACCGTCAGTATGAAACACGCAATCGCAACAATTTTTATCTTTTCACTAAAAATTTTAGCAACCGGTGTTCTCGTGATCCTCGTGACTGCCAATCCAGCGGATGATGAATTTGACATCCTTTTATGAAAATTTCACGTGACGATGCAATTGCGGTCGAGCACCGAGACGCAGATTCATTCAGGAAACGGGAGACGGAGAGAGAGGGACAATTTAAAAAGGTTGGTCACAGAAATTTGTTTTTAGATAATCGATTCGGCTCAGGACACGCGAATCTTAAACGACTTGCGTTATTAACGTCACTTTTTATCGCGAACGCATTCATACGTACAATCACCACGGAGGCCGTGCCTTTTGTCGTGAATGGATAATGCAATGGCACCTTTTACCGGTAAACGGTGTCACGTAAGCGCGATCGCGAAACAATTTTATCATCGGCAGAAGGAAAACGGTTTCACGTGATGGATCATTCTCTGCGGATCAAAGACTCCGTTGTCTCGGAATGATATCGGCAATCAGTCGACCCAAGTAACTGGGAGCTTTATTTCCGTGGAAGAATCTTCAAAAATGATCAGCAAACAACGATTTCTTTATAAAAGTCTGCTTAGCGCATAGGCTGACACAGTGATAATCACTGTACCTAGTCAGACACGTCATCCCGCTGTGAGCGGTCTGAAAAGTGGATGTTTTTTTGGGCTTGAATTGTGGAGAGTTCTTTTGATATATTTTTTTCAAACCAAAAATGTTATCAACAAAATTGCTTGTCGAAAGATAATTGCCGTTTCTCTGAACTATGTTTTAAACTTCATGGCAATCCGTTAATTGTAGACTGAAATATCAGGTACATACATCGTTTTGGTAAACATAATTTCGAGAAATATGTGGTTAGAGTACAACCGCGTCCACCTACGCAGGGGGACACAAGTCCACTCTAAACGCTCTATCTTGAAGAATGATTTGAACATTTAGATGGAACCTCTTGCGCACACGCATTAAGATTTCAAACTATTTTTTAAAACAGTAAACAAATTTCCATTCCTTCAAACTTTTGCTATAGGAAACCCCCTTAAGAATAAACATACCAAACTATACGATCGTAAATTTATCGTTTTCTAGTACCACTGTGACTTTTTAAGGTGAATGTGCTAAACAATTTGTCTGCAAACTTAGCTGTTATACGAGTCGCAAGGAACTTCTTCTATCTCCACCAAATACTTTGGTACCCTTTATCTAAGAAATAAACATTGACACCAGTCAGCCATCCACTTTCTGACGATCAGTGGTCAACGAATTCGACGATACCAGTCTCTCGCAGGGCAGCGGGGCGATCGCGTTGACGTGACCCACGGCATCCTGGAGCGGCCGCGCAACGAGAAGATCCTTGAGTTATAAAGTTAACGAGCTGTCAACGTATGAAGGATGCTTCGCAGAAAATTTTCGAAAGACGCAACGATCGTTCAAAAGATCTCCGCATTGTTGCAGTGACGAGTTCTCAGAAAGATGCGTGCGATAGGAACGGAGCCGCAAAAGTTCGCCCATTGTTGCGTCGGTCGCACGAACCTAAGGTGGCACCGCGATCATCGAATTCGCGGAAAAGCCGATATCTTACGAAACGTTAGGGCATTAGGGTATCGACAACGAAGTTGCAGCGGAAAAACGTTCGTCGGGAGTTGGAGGAGGGGGTGGTCGAGGGGTACGGCGGCTCGGGTTAGGCTGTGAGAATTAGCGGGTGGAGAGCAAGGGGACCGGGAGACCTCGAGACGGCCCTGGAAGGGCGCTTCGCGAAGCGCTTGCCGTTTTCAGCCGGCCAACTCGCCGCACCGCGCGCGACTATAAATGCGAACGCGCCGACGAAAATCATCTCAGTGCCGAGTGCGAAAAAACTCGCGACGGACATGCCTCGATCGTTCTGACACGCACGCTCGGGACCACGTGCGCGCACCTTCCTCGTGCTTTCGACCCGGAACACCGCTCCCTCGAGGACGCCGCGGACCGATCCGTCACCCGTTTCGTGCCCCTGAAACGTGATCGCCGCCGCGAATTTCCAATAAAACCGAAGCATCCTCGTCGAGCGGACTGAAAGTGACTCGGGAGTCTCGCAGTGAATCTCACTCGAGTCCACGTGATAAACTGTCCAGTTTTAAAAGTTTGAAATGTGATTTAGAGGAAGACTTTCATAAGATTCGTTTCTGAAGAGATAGCACATAGGTATGTTGCGTTCTTGAATTTTTGAGAAAGAGTCGAGCGAACGCGGTGGACGGTAGCTTGTCGGAGGAGAACCGATTTCCTGGCCAATTTCCCGATTGAACGCGGCTGCCAGATCGAGCGACAGCAAAAATAGCCGCGGTTTGTAAACAAGCTGCATCGAAAACAAAACCATTGTGCAGTCACGTCTCTCGAATTAGAATAGACCGAGCGTGACTGTGAATGAACGCGCGTTTCATTCCGCAGCGGATAGAATCGTTCGAGTGGCGTTCAATCGATCGATCGATCGATAGCAACCCTGTTGCTGTTACCTGTCGCCAGGATTTATTGCGCTCAAGTCTCTCCGAGCCACATTTATCTCAGTCGCATTCGAGTCGAGCCGCGTTGAACGCCCACGACAGTCACGCTACCAAATATTTATTTAAACAAGTAAGAATAGCATGTACGCTTCGATCAAAGCACCCGACGGTGGTCCGTGTTTCGTTAAAATGTCTGTTTTTCTATATTTTTGTAAACGAAAGGTGTGCGAGATCGTTCGCGACAACGACGTTTCGATGGCGGATCGAAACGATAGCCCGGGATGACATTCGCGAGACAACCGCGAGTTTCGTGCAAATAACAACCGTTCGCGAGGTTATTTCCAGGACTATCGCGAATCTGCTGCGACAAATCGGAATTATCCTCGGTTTTTCTGCTGAACACTGATTTTTGTAATTACACCTTTGCATGATACCGGTCATAACGTCCAAGCTGCTGTTTAAGCGAGCATCTCGGTATCGCCGTTTCGAGTGTTACGTGTATCAGCGTCGACGACAAGAAGAAACCGAATCGGTCGGGTAAATTGAATAATTTTAAGGCTACGTACATTTTGAAAAATTCGGAAGGTGTTTAAAATTAATATTAAATCGATCGATGAACCAAAGCTCGGGCGTAACGTCTGTTTGAACCGCGGTCGACGAAAGCTGGGAGCCTTGAAAAGAGTGAACATCGTTCGCGAGTCTACGATCATCCGTTGTCGAAGTTTGCCACCTAAATCATTCGAGCTCCTTTTATCGAGCGTTCCAATTAAAAAAGAGAACAAAATACGCGGGAATTCGTGCGATCAAGGCGATTCTCCTCTTTTGCAGAGTAACCGTGCGAATGTTTTGCGGTGCGAGCAATGAGCGTTTTTATGGTTTAGTCAGGTGGCGGCCGAAGGAATCGGTCAGGCGTCGGTGAATCAACCCGTGCGTTAATCGCGGAACGAGATAATGTCAAAATGTAACGGGCGGACAAATTCGTTAATGGGCAAATTGCTTGTCTCACGTGCGATTCCGGCGGAGAGCGTGACTCTGCGCGTTAGAAAATCGCGCGCGAGTCTCGTGACTCACGAGACGAGACGCGACCTATTGCATCCCGGTTCCTCCCGCGTTTTCAACCGGCCAGGACCGAATGATTATTTAAGCGGGGGTCATTATTCAATTTCTGCCGCGCTGTCAACCGCCGAAAAAAATCCGCGTAAATGTTTGCGAGCGTTGCACAACAACCAGCCCTTTCACGAATCTATCAACGAGATTAACAACTTAGGATCTGCTTCAACGAACGCGACTCACTCCCTCTCGGACAAACAGGAAACGTATTTCGTTTTGATAAGACATTCCAAAGCAAGGAATTTCAATCGAACAACCTCTTTTGTGAGAGTCAAAATATTTATTCCGTCTTCCAGGTGGTCCAAAATTTACAATAAAAACAGAGCCACGATGCAGTGCTGTCCAGCCTAACGATCTCCTTCATTCTTCATTGCAGATAGAAAATAGAATCCAAGGAACACGATGATCACTCGGGCAAAGCTATGGTGGAAGCTCCTTCATTCTGACCAGCAGAAAGGTGTAAGTTCAATTTAATCATCCTCCTCGTATTGTGCTCCGCGGAATAAATAAATACGCGGACCCACTACCACCTGTGTCACCAATGATTCAACCTGTATTCAGTTGCAACTTGTTCTAAAAAATGACGCAAACTTATCGTTCGATATCAAAACAATGAGCTGTCGTCGCAGGTCAGTATCAGTTCATTCAGACTTTATAAGAAGTTTGAACGATCGAAGATCGGTAGTGGGATTTACGGAGGCGCCTGGCGCGTGTGTTACTCGTGAAATCTCGACGAGTTATGTGGCCGTGCGGGAGCGAAACTGGAGGATGGAGCAGGCCGACGATAGCGCCGGTAAAAAATCTTAGAAATCCGCCAATGGCATCCCGCGACGTTGCACAATTGTACGCGTAACAACAATCCGCTCGAACGATTGCAATCTGTCCGGTAATTATCGCGATACGACGCGTATCCGTCGAGAACATCTCGTCAGGCTTTTTTAAACGAGGCCAGGGAAGGAAGATTCTCCAATAAAGAAGCTGTTGAGCGAACAGAGTCGCGAGGTGATCCGCGATCGGAGTTCATGAGAAGGGAAAGACCTGCGCCAGATCTCGATTCTCGAGGATTTCTTTTTACTAATCAGAGGATTAGTTATCCGAGATGGATGTATTTCAACCGACCTCCTCGAGCCTGTTCTTACATCACCCTGTATATCGATTCGTCCTTACGTTCAGGGTGATTTTTGCGATTCCTCGAAGCCGATACGCGAGTCGCCAGGTGGTTTCGCGCGACCGTCAGTTTTTAGATCGATACTCGCTCCGAGCGAACGTGAACCTTCGTGCTGACCTCCGGCGGAACTAGTTCTTTCCTCTTTGCACGGTCGAAGCCGACTCAGCTTCACGCTGCTTTATAATAATATTTCTGATTCATCTAACAGACCCTCGATATCGACATGCATCATCTCTCGACAGGTTCGCGCCGTCTTGTACAATCTTGTTATCATTCTGACGCGCGCATCTCTTGCTCGGCTTTGCTAAAATGTTTGTTCAATTCGTTGGCAGATTATTTTAAATGTCATCGATGTGTATTTTGTAGGGTATGAATCACGGATGAGTCCTCGAGCGAGAAGCAGTTTGTTAAATGCTGAATCTAGTATTTTCCAAAATGCGCCGTGAAAAACGAGCTCGGCACTCCACACGATTCGCTCGACCGCTTAATAGGCCGAGAAAAGCGAAGGATTGTCAGCGATCGCTCGTCCTCGTCGGTCGATACCAAAAACGATACGTCGTGAGCTTACGTCACGCCTAGTTTCTTCAATCGCGTTCTCGTTTCTCAGCGTTCGACTATTTTTCAAACCGGCGCGGGGCGGCCGTTCGGACAGCGGCGGTAGATTAAAAATTCCCTTGCGGACGATCGTTTCGCACGAAAAAGGAGTCCCACGAACGGTTCGTGCGCGGCTTACGTGAGCAAAACGCGTTTTCGTGACATCAACGTTTCAGCACACGTTCACGGAACTCGACGGCGATTTCCGACCACGTAGCCCACGTGAGAAACGCCTAATTGGTTCATCCTGGTGAAGATGACGATCAAACAACGGGTCGAATTCTTTTCGAAGCCGTTCGTCTCGAGAATTCACGGTGGACCGCGCTTTCAGATCTTCGCTGGACTGGCAGCCCACTCCGGGCAGATATCGGTGGGACTTTCTCAAGGGTTCAGCGCCATCCTGATCCCCAAGCTGCTGGAGACGGACTTCGCTGATCAGTCCGAGACTTCCTGGATCGCGTCCTTGGGAGTCGTTTCGAACCCTCTGGGATCGGTGATCTCTGGGATTTGCGCCGAATGGTTCGGGCGAAGAGCAGCCATTGCCCTCGCCTGCCTCCCGCATGCCGCCGGATGGCTCCTGATAGCGTTATCGAAGAACGTGCCAATGTTGTACGCGGGCAGATTCGTCAGTGGAATTGGCACGGGCATGGCAAACGGCCTCTACCTTTATGTCAGCGAGGTAGGTCATCCCGAATCGATAATAAAACATGGAATACTCTTATCTTTAAAGAAATTTAGTCTCATTAAGGTCGTCATGTTGATTCGACAACTAGAATCAACAATCGACAGTTATCTAGTACAGTGTTTAATGTTACGTAGCAGATATATTTTTTATAGCTTCCGAAGCGCTACTATCAGAGATAGGGATTTTTCTAACAAACAACAATTGCTTACTGCGCACCGATAGACTAATGTCTGTTTTTTGAGATAGCAATCGAAAAGAAAGTAATGCTGTTTCAGGCTGCGGCACCGAATCAACGAGCCTGGTTGGGAAGCTGCGGCCCGGTATTGGTTTCCGTCGGTGTCCTGATGGTGTACACGCTGGGAGCGTTCACCACGTGGCAGAGAGCAGCCGCGATTAGCATAGGCCCCGCTATTCTATCCTTAGCACTGGCACGGTAATTGCTAGCAAAATCTCTCTCTTCAGCGTCGTTGCAACTCTGTCACTTTGGAATCGATTCCGAATTCGCACCTTTCTCCTCAGCATGATCCCGGAGACCCCAGGCTGGTTGGTCGCCAGAGGACGAAACGACGAGGCAAAGGACTCTCTGCTGTGGCTGCGAGGGCCTGGCATGAACACGGACAAGGAGTACCAGGAGCTGTGCGACACGAACGTGAAGCGAGAGGAGACGAAAGAGAGTCTTCTCAAAGCTTTGCACACGCCGAGCGTCTGGAAGCCGTTTCTCATTCTGCTGGCTTTCTTCGCGCTGCAGCAAATGACGGGGATCTATATCATACTGTTCTACGCGGTGAACGTTCTCGAAGACATCGGCGTCGACTTGAACGAGTACACAGCCAGCGTTGGAATCGGTGTTATCCGATTGTTTGCGTCGGTAGCCGGCGCGGGACTCGCGAACAGCTTCGGCAGAAAAGCGCTGGCCTTAGTTAGCGGCTTAGGAATGACGATCTCTGCCGTAGGCGTTGCTCTGTCCTTCAGGTGCGCATCGTTAACCCAACAGGGTCTCCTATCGATCGAAACGCCGATGGCCAAGTTCAAGACGATCGATCGGACCGTACGATGCACGGAAAAGTCTAAATCGAGCTCGTACGCTCCGCCACGGAGCTTTTTCGTCGGATCGGTCGCTCGTTGGACCATCGACGACACGAGGAGATCTCTTGTTCATGACCATCGGTTTCTTAAATGGAACAGTACATATTTTGATTGCGCTTATCTCACGCAAAGCGTTCCAAGGAAAATTCAACGAGCTAATTGCCGCTAGATTAACGAACGCTTTCAACCTACTTTTTACAAGGATGACAATCGCTATCTATCTCGGGATGTATACGGCAGCTAATTTGTTGCCGATGTTCACGGTAATATCTGTTAGAGAAGCGATTAAAAAAGTAGGTTGCTCGGCTCGTTGAATTGAAAATTAGAGCGTTAGAAAGTTTACGCGTTTTACTAACATCGTTTGCCGGTGTTTCTAGGTTCAAACTGCCATCGGGAATATGCCTGGCCTGCATCGGAGGCCACGTAGGTTCGTCGATGTTGGGATATCTGACTCTACCCTGGGTGATGACGTCGGAGCTCTATCCTCAGAGGTTCAGAGGACCGTTGGGAGGAATCACGACGAGTCTGGCGCAGATGTTGACTTTCGCTGCCATCAAGATGTACCCGGACATGCGTGCACAGATCGGGATAGAGACCACCATGTGGATATTCAGCGGAGCGGCTCTTCTGGGTGCTCTGTTCGCTGCGACGATTCTGCCGGAGACCCGGGGTCGAAGCCTCGACGAGATAGAGAGCGCGTTCTCCAACAAACCAAACAAAAATACCATGATGAACACCCTGCCGAGTGTCTTCATGCAGCCAAAGAACATTACGTTGCAAAAATTCGCCTCCATCTCGGAGGAATGGCATCCGAACATGGTGGCGAACGCGTACGCGTACGATAATTTCTGTCTGGAGCTGCCGCCGGAGAACGGTGAAAAGAGTGGAAAGAAATCAGGGAAAGATGCAGTCAGCGCTATCTCCTTGGAGCACGTTTATCTTTGAAAAGTGAAAGGTGAATCGTTGCAAAACGCGAGATTAAAGCGGAAGAGCGTTTCTATCCGAGGAGCAAGCTCTGATGGAACTCACGCGTGGCCCTGAAAAGAGATAAACGTGTTCCGATACTCTTCGAGATCTCTTCGACATTGTGATATATGTATTTCGGTACCGACGACGAAACGTACGCGTCTAATATTTTGCGTTCGGTCGAGAGATTCAACAGTATTACGGACATTCCTACGCGCGTTCCGAATGTGTTCTTGTACCCTTCTATCATTAAGACTTCGGTGAACGATCATTCCTTCGTTGAACGGTACAAGCGTGAACGAGATAATCGTCGATGGAACAGCAGAAGATGTTGCTACCGGCAACAGCAACGGCCGAATGTCTTCTCGAGCGTATCGCATTGCAACGAATGAAGTTGATCGTTCACACGAATATTTATGCATGTGTATATACGTACACAGAAGTATTTATATTTGTAAGGATATAATAGCTGTAATGTACTTGTTGAGTTATGTTACTCGTGATATTTGTATATAATGATCGTCTACGAGCCCAGTTGTAAATAATGTTATTTGTATCGAGCCAAGTGGAATATATTATTTTTTTCACCAAAGTTATCCATTTGCATCATTCCAGACATCTCCTCACAAATCTCCTTGTCAGATTTCGAAGCCTAATTGCGATTTCTAAGCGTATTATGATTGACCTCTCGCCGCGTCGTGCGAACCTGGTACCAGGAGGAACATGGATTTCGAAGCCTTTCCGATCTCCGTTGCGCGCCAACACGTATGAATTGAACTATTGCACACATACGCTCCGCATGCAGTCGCGTGGACGACCTCCTTGCTAATCATGTTATCCTGCTACTCGGAGCTAGTTTTCAACAGTTTCCGATGAATGAGTTTCTGGGGGCTCAGTTGCGCCATCTGTACGCTACAGCGTGCACTACAATGAACAGCAAGATGCCACTTACTTTCGAAGACCTCCTACAGCGTCGTGTGATCCTGATACAAGAGGTTGCTTTTCAGAACTTTTGGCTTGCTCAGGATTGGTCCATCCTGGCCGCGACGTCGCCATGACAGAAGACGAATTAAGGCAATATTTTTTTATTATTCAACACGCGTTTATTTCAGTGAAACTCTTGTTGATCGAAAAAAGTATTTCAACATTGTTTCAAGATTTATGTCTATGAATGAAAGCGTCTTACGTGGTGCTTCAGAATTGATAAATTGTTTATTTTACACAAAGATTTCAAGTATCTAATTGTTGTATGCTGCTACTTGATAGCACGACAATCCGTCAAAGTTTACTTTGCGCTTATTTTCGTTGACAATTATTGACAAAAGTGTGTTTATGTTAAAGGTGCACCAGTGATCACATGTAACGAACATTACAAACGAACATTAATTGAATACGAAATTTATTGATACCAAAACTAGTTTAATTTCCTGGAATGATGAGACAGTCATTTAATTTTATTTAAGAATTAATTTAAATGAGAAATTATTTAAGTAAGCACAGACGAGATATATGAATAGACCAATCATGCAATGTATTTTTTCGGCCCGAATTCCTGGGCACAGACGAGAAATATCTCGTCTGTGAAGTAAGCACAGACGAGATATATGAATCTCGTCTGTGAAGTAAGTGCAGTGTTGGTCAAGCAGCGTTCCGGCCAACATCCGCGCTATCTGTGTCCGAATGTGTGAGCTACGATGAACTGCAACATGCCACCTGCTCTCGTCGACCTCTTGTGGCATCATGTAATCCTGATACAAGAGGATGATTTTCAGAACTTTTAGCATAATTGGTCCAGCTACACGCGACAACGCGTTGCGACGCCATGATAGAATTCGAATGGGGCAATAAATAAAAATTCGTTTCTAATTTATAAATAGACGTTTACTTGATTGAAACGCTCGAATAATTCCTGCAATATTTATCACTTATTACATAAAAAATATCTTAACATTGTTTTCATTGCATATTACATGTACGACTAAGTACTTAACAGGCATCGACGAAGTATGAATAAGGATAGACCTATCATCACAGACGAGGTATGGAATAGCCTTCCTCATTCAATGCTTTTTTACGTCACACGGATTTGGGGCTCTTGAGCCCATTACCATTTTCGTGTCACATCCTATTGTATCGATTGTGTCTGGCTTTACATCACAGCGCTATTAGTGGTAGGAATTAAAATCAGAGAAACTGATAGACATCTATAGACGGAAACAAAGAATTATAGGACGAGTGGCGATTCCGGAACTCTGCCCGGTTAGTTGTCGCTCTCAGTTTTTCTCAGTTTCTGGCGTCCCTGTTGCAGCTACGAAGATTTAAGGTGTACCATCTTGAAGCTCGTGAAACTCTGCGTTGGATAGGTGCACTGGTTCCCGTCTCTCTATTCTATGCTTTGACGATGCCACAAGTGATTTAATCCCTGCTGAACGGTCCATAAATTATTTATTTAATACATTAGTTTCAGTAATCTGACTATTATGCGTTCAATATTGATTGCACAATAGATATTTTAACATTAATTTTATTTTATTTCCATTGACAATGATCAACAAACGTATTGTTACATTATAAAGAATACAAGCGACGGCATCCAACGTAAAATACACTCAAAATTAACAATTCAAATACCAGAAATTACTGTAACCTCGTCGGAACGTGGAATACTTAACGAATTTTGTTTAAGCAGTAAGTTAAATAATGATTTGTTTAAATAAATTTATCGTCGGTATAGATTCGGGCTAACGAGTCTCAGTGCCATCTGTGAACGAGCTTTTGAACTACGATAAACAGCAACGTGCCACCTTTTACTTGAAAGTTCCTGTCACATCATGTGTTCCTGATAGAAAACGGCATTTTTCAGCGCGGTCGTATGCATTAAGCAATTATTGGTTTCTTTGGCAACCGTGGCGACGTCTATCGACGAAGTTGAAACTACAACTATGCGAGATACCTCCTTAGAACCCATGTGCTCCTAATAAAATCGAGCATTTCTTACCGCGCTTGCATTTGAAGGGTCACGTCCCGACTGCCGCGAAGATAAAAATAAATACCCGCGGCTGATTATGAGAATGCGGAGCGACTATCGTACCTTTACCTTTTTTTGTCCACGCATTGCATGCGACCGTGTCTGGTCGGGCACCGTGGATGCACAGCAATCGCAATCTTATGGAATAGCTTCCCGGTCAGCGCGATTAATAATATTCACGAAGGGGTGATACTCTACGCTTGCCATATCCCTTGCAACAGAGATCTTCGTTGCAGATATTCTTTGCAATTATTATTATTATTATTATTATTATTGTGCGATATCCCTCGTAACGGGAATCCTGGATGCAGATGTTATCGGGATCGGGTAGCGACGGCTCGAACCTGGATCAATTTCTGAAGGATTGTTGAAGTGGCTAAGAGGCATGAAGTATGTAAGGGTTGAAGGTGGCGTGCCGCTCTGACGTAGAGCAGAGGAGGATGTAACGGCGCATCGAGAATTACGGACTCATACTACTTTACTTATGCTATCTGATGTAGAGAGTATAACGTATAAGAGCTTACGGCTACTTCCAACGTCCATGTGACGTCACACGATTCTTCGGTCGCGCGACACGCACAGCTTCCTCTTGGGCATACTCTCCTGAACTTGTATCCCGGGTTTCGACTATTTCAATCACTGTCCTTCAGGCACGCGTATCTCCGGCATCGAAACTTCGAATGTATAGGATAGGGTACTCGAAAGAATGATACGCTTATATAAAAATAAAATGTAACGTTGATTATTGATTACAAATGGTCACGGTAATAGAGATGCACGATATTGGCAGCAGCCCTTAAATTATAGCGCGATTCCGATGTGTTCCGGTACACGTACAGGCTCTTCTTCTGGGTATTGAAAAATATTTATCAGTATGTACAGTGCGTACGAGTTCGCATTTTCTTCAAAGAAAAATAATGTATCATACGCGTTTCACGCGATTTGCGGGAGTACAAATTGGAAATCACTTTGTCCTATTTATAACAGTCCCATCGTCGTTAATCAATTATATAATTCCTTTTGCTTAAGCGATTATTATTGCAATTAATATATGTACAATAAAAATACACGATACGATCCGAAATCTTTCTTTCAATCGCTCGGCATGGAAAAGGGAAGAAAAGGAAAAGATAATCTCGAAAATGCATAAATCGCCATTAATCCTTAAGTACAAAATTAATCGAACGAATCAATGAATATTTCACTGATCGTTGCTCGCTCGATTTACTGGATGATCGTTATGTTATAATATTTTCTTGTAACTATGGTGTTCATTTACAAGCGCTACATTCTTTATATTCGACATATGAATTTTTAGGCAGTTTAGGCTTTCGCTACAAATACCTAAGAAAATAGCTAAACACTTCTTTCCTCTCATTTACTGTCCTATTACGTTAAAAATTCTGTGTGAGGCAATGTGAGTCCGCTTCCGTATTTACAAACGGTTACATTTATCAATACGGTTTTACTTATTTACTTTCGTGTTCTTTTTCGCTAATGATATCTTGCTCGAACTTCTGTAAACGTCTCGAATGCATGATTGATTCACCTATCGGCAGAAATACAAGACTGAACCAAAGAAAGCATAATTGGTCGAAAAACGCGTGCATGTTTGGCTCCTTAAACAAACGTACTACGAATGGAAGACGTTGGTTGAACCTATTTAGACTGAACTTAAATGTAATAAATGCAAAAGTTCTACACATTATCTACCTACGCATCAACGCCCTATCGTATTCTCCGAGAGAAAGAATTAGAGCATTTATCAGTATTCCTACGTCCTCATAGACAATACAATTACTTATTATACCGTGTCTGTGGAGTTAATTAACCGACTATACGTTCATTGGTTATCATTTCTTCGTGGTCCGCTCAAGACTCGTATTGATAAATCGTGAGAGACCTCGACAAAAACTATTATGCGATACATTATGCGTTAAGATATAAAAGATATGATGCGTTGAGGTACAGTACGTCTAAGTGAATTCGAACTGGATGCCCTGCCGTGTATGTTACTCTATCGGTATAACAATATTAATTGCAATTAAGAATAAAAGACGAAATAGCTGAATCAATACGTTGCGTTGTATCGATCGATTGTAAATACGTTTTAACTATTAAAGTACCACGATGATATCCAAGAGGAATACATTTCTCTTTGATCCGTAAAATTTGTACTCTCTCTAATTGATGAAAAATTGACTACGTCGCAAAATATGGAAAGCTTTATATATATCGCTCGTAGATACAAATATACGTTCGATTATTAAAAAATATGCCAGTAACGGTGCAAGCTGGTGTGTTTTAGGAATTTACTTTAGGACTTAAAATTACGAGTCCGCGAGTACATTTGATCCTTACATGTACGATATAATCGATAATGAACAGTAGCATGAGTAGATTGACCTACTGCGTCCAAAAATACCGCGCCTTTTTTGTTCGTTCAATGAGGTATCAATTGTAACTCATTCAAGCAAAAAATAACAGTATGTTTCTTCGTTATCTAATAATTGTAATTGTGCTTACTGCATGGTGTAAATTTCATTAAGCCTAACGTTATTGCTCTTGTATGAAACGCTTAAACACCATACCCCTCCTGGCAGTTAATGATTCTATCGAAACGTTGATAGTAAAAATGGAGGTATTGTCGTTAGTACTATTTTTCAAGGCTGACAATAGATCATTGACTGTTGATCGTTGACGCATCACACCAGAATTGAGAACAACCAGCAGCTTGACCAAATCAATCTCGCGGCGTCGATATTCCCATGCATTCAGTTCATGTTCAGGTTTTGAATCGTTTGAAGGTCTAAGCGTGTTGCCCGCCATCAGTAAAACTGAATCCGAACCACAGACGAGGTATAGAACAGACCATTCATCCAATGCATTTTTGTGTTACACGGATTTAGGGTGCTAGGACCACAGACGAGGTATAGAATAGACCAAACGTCTTATGGGACTTCATGTCACATGGTCTGAAGTACCGACGGCGCCAAAAAACACTGATTTTTTAGCGCAGTCTACAATATAGAACGGTGACTTTAGGAATTACATCGGGCAAAAGGATAAAAGTTGGTTAGGTAGTAAATGCGGAAAATGAGCATCACGTATAGCACATGTAGCAAACGGATGAAGACGAATACCCAATTTTTTACCCAAATCCTTACAAGAATATCTTACATATTATTCTTTATAACACATATATTGTTTAAAACATTACTGATCTGGTACAATTTTATATTATAACTTTTTTCGTTGGTTTATTTCTCATTACTAACATAAATCTCATAAAAACCGAGTAAATGTGTCCTTTTTCTTTGATATCACAGAGTACGTTTCTTCGAGATAAGTTTTTTATGATTTTGCGTCTTGTCTGCATATTTCATACACATGCGGCTAACTGGCCACTACGTTCAGAATCAGTTCCGAAAACGATTGTCGTGAAAATTATTAATAGCTTTCTCGTGTTCCTTCTTGATTCTCCAAATCACATAACTGATGCATTTTTTGTGTATGTATGTATATCTCGCTGCGCATCAAATGATATTGTACATATTTTGCAAATTCGGATATGTTGTAATCACACAAATCCCCAGTCTAATAATTATGTACATGAATTGTATGTGGTACATTTGTTCATTGCAAGATCTCGATACATGTACAAAATAATTATTATGTGTCACAAAACGAAGCCCAAGATTTCACAAGTAGTACTGTAAGAAAATGCAGCGGTCAGGGCGTCTGGAAAACGTCGCCTGTCATAGACATGGGGGCTGCCCGCTTATGGGGCCCCTCCCCGACGGATGCGTTACATGCCAAGGAAAGATTTTTGGCCAACGACGCAGGCATTCCTGTTACGGAAATCTTGTGCGACATTTATTGTCGACCAATACTATACATAGAGATATACTATACTGTACTATAAGGATGTCCGCGCTTATCTTTTACAAGCTGATAATGCCGAACACATTAACGATATAAAAAGGGCCGGCAGGCCAAATGTCTGGACGATTGTTTTCCGTCGCAGATACTACATTTACAGTATCAAGAAAGGCATCGTTGATAGTTTACAAAGGAAACAGAGAATTGACTTATCCTTTCGTATTTCTTCTTGAGTCAGAATCCTAAATGAATTTTATGACATTTTAAAATATCAACGACATTTTTCTGATACTGCAAATGTACCATCTGTGGCGGAAAAGTATTGTCCAGACTTTGGGCCTGTCGTTCCTGGCAGACCCTTTGTGTCTGTTTCAAGAGGCAATGACTAACACGAGTCACTTACGCAAACGAACTAGTAGCAGATACTAAAAGGTAATTACAAGATGGTTATTGTCCTTTCTTGATCATATTTTTCCCACCAGATGTTTTATAACATACAGCTTAATCCGTGATCAGATCTTAATGCTAATATTCAGCGATTGCCCTCGGTATTTAAACCATAAACCGCGGTCCGCGAGCGGGACCATGATTCAAAGGCCAAAAAGCCACCCCTTTGAAAAGAAAAATTTCTATCAAACCAATTATAACTAACTGTACATGTGCTAGGCAGTACTACCTACAAACAGATATGCTTTTTCAGTTCTTAGTTAGTTTTAAAACAGCCGTGTACATTTGATACCAGCGTCCGAAAGATTCAAATCGACATTAGCGCAATCGTAGTTATGGATAGAAAAGGCTGTGAACTCTCAATTGACATATGAAAATTAATTGTTAAATTGCGATATGAAGGCAAAACATTCCGCGATGTTGGAACTATTGTTGGTAAGTCGCATTCTACCGTGCAACGAGTTGCTGAAAATTATCTTTCAACGGGGACGTTTACTTCGAAGCAACGGCAAGCACGTCCACGAATCCTTACTTCTCGCGAGGAGCGGGATATTATTAAAACTGTAAAAAAGTATCCAAGATAAAGTGCTCCAAAAATTGCAAATGAAATTGCGAAGAATAAACCGCACAAACTGTGCGAAATGTTTTGAAAATATCAGATTACCACGGACGCGTTGCAAGACGTAAGCCTTTGGTGTCTGCAACTAATAAGAAAAAACGGCTCGTATTTACAAAAGAATATGTGGACAGAGTCATCTTCAGCGATGAAAGTAAATTTAATTTATTCGGATCGGATGGACGAACAATGGTTTGGAGGAAACTGAACGAAGAATTCCATCCCAGGAACACCCGCGCTACCGTCAAGCATGGAGGTGGAAGCGTAATAATTTGGGGTTGTACGGCGGCTAACGGTGTTGGAAATTTATGTTTTATCGATGGAACCATGGATAAGCACGGATATATAAATATTTTAAAAAATAATTTACGCCAGAGAGCGGCAAAATTGGGATTCGAAGATGACTACACGTTCGAGCAAGATAACGACCCTAAACATTGTTCGTATCTGGTGAATGAATGGTTGTTATATAACGTAAAAACACAACTGCGCACACCTCCCCAATCTCCGGATTTAAATCCCATAGAACATTTATGGGAATTATTAGAAAGACGCATAAGGAAACATAACATAACATCCAAAGTAGCGCTAGAAAGAATATTGCAAGAAGAGTGGAATAAAATATCAATAGAGGATACCCAAAAATTAGTAAATTCCATGCGCAACCGTTTGCAGGATGTTGTAAAAATCAAAGGCTGTGCAACAAAGTATTAATTCAGTTATTCTTACTGCGTTAGGTATATACATATTATTATATAAGAGAATCTTTGTACGCAGACTTTTTTGGCGCGAATTTCTGTCATAACATGCTATTAAGATGCATAACTTTTGTGTACAATGATTTAACTTGTTGTAGTTTAAGATAGGCATATGATAAAGTTTGTATTCTGTATTTCATTATAAATAAACCGCCATTTCTCATTTTTTAAACATTTTGCACATTCTTTTTGGAGCTGCGCGCGTTTGTACGCAGATTTTTTTTACCTACTGTAAATATATGTTTAATAAACTTTATTTTATTTTATAATTAATTAAGAATTGATGCCTGATCAATTGAAATCATTCTATTGTTACTTACAAATCTATAATTTTTATATGTCCATCTTTTTCCTGACATTGAGACGAATTCGGTAAGCATCACAAAATATTTTCTTTAAATATATGTATGTTGTTTACAACGTTCCCAATTTGTTAAAGTTGTACATTTTGATTTTTTTTATTTGATTATTTTCATTACCAACATAAAATTCATCAAATTCGGGTAATACTCATTTTATTCGAAAGTTATAAAATTTCAAAATTTCTTACAAAAATCTAATTTAACAAAACGAAGCACAAGATTTTGCAAATAGTACTGTAAGAAAATGCAAAGGTCAGGGCGTCTGGAAATCGTTGCCTGTCATCGCCATGGGGGTGCCTGCTCGTGGGCACTGGGTTTCAATGGATGCGTTGCATCCCAAGGAAGGATTTTCGGACTCCGTATAGAAAAGGCTCAGGACTTCGATCCAAATCATCTAAAGTCAAATTTAATTTTTCTATTTACCATTAATGTATGGTAACGATATACAGAGTATCCGCAATTATCTGTTACAAGCGGATACTTCCTCACATATTCAAGATACAAAAAGTGTGTTTTATGTAAGTTGCATAGTACGAGGAGGCAAATTTTTTGGCGAAGATGAATTTGTTTTACAGTATTATTTCAAAAGATATGAAGGACAAGTTTGTTGTTTTAAACAGAACTATACATTTTTTCTCAGATCCTTCGATAGTGCGTTTCAAGACGAATTCATTAACCCTAATGAATTAGCACTACCAAATGATCTGGAAAAATATGTATAATTCCATTTTAAAAGACGAACTAGACCTTCATATCTCTTAAAATAATAATATGAAAACAATTCGTCTTCGTTAAAAAATTTGCCCCCTCGTAACATGCAACTTTCATATAAAACATTTTTTGTATCTTCAGTATATTAGGAAATATCAGCTTGTAACAGACAAGCGCGGACATCCTTATGATACAGTATGGTACATGTCTATGTGTAGTATCAGTCAATATACATGTATGTCGCACAAGATTTCCGTAACAGGAATGCCTGTGTCGTTGGCCAAAAATCTTTCCTTGGCATGTAACGCGTCGGTTGGAAAGGGCCCCACAAGTGGGAACCCCCAATGGCTGTAACAGGCGACGTTTTCCAGACACCCTGACCGCTGTATTTTCTTACAGTACTGCTTGTGAAATCTTGTGCTTCGTTTTTTTACACATAATAATTATTTTGTACATGTATCGAGATCTTGCAATGAACAAATTGTACCACATACATCATGTACATAATTATTAGACTGTGGATATTTATGCGATTATAATATATCGAAGTATCCAAAATATATACAAAATCATTTGATTCGAACACGAGAAAACTATTAATAATTTTCTCGTTAATTGTTTTCTGGACTGAATCTGCAGGTGGTGGCCAGTTAATCGAATATGCATGAAATATTCACACAATTCACAAAACCATAAAAAGACAAATGCGTCTTGAAGAAACGTATTCTGTGGCATCAAAGAAAAAGGACACATTTGGTTTCGGCAAAATTCATAGGCATGTAACTTCTGTATTTTAAAGTTTTACTCTGTTTTTATAAGATTCATATTCGTTATAAAGAATAATATGTGAGATATTCTTGTAAGTATTCGTTGCGCTTGAAAATTGGCTGTTCGTCTTCATCTGTTTGCTAGTGTTTACTACATGTGATTGTGATGCTCATTTCCCACATTTATTACCTAACCAACCTCTGTCCTTTTGCCCGATGTAATTCCTACAGTCACCGTTCTAAATCGTAGTATGCGCTGAAAAACCAATGGTTTTTGGCGCCGTCGGTATTTCAGATCGTGTGACACGAAGTCCCATAAGAGATTGATCTATTCTATACCTCGTCTGTGTCCGAACTATGTTGTGAACCTCCAGTTCTGCCGTACAAGTACACTTCCGACGTTTGTTGAATCGATGGAGATTGCTGCGCCGCCTCGCAATTTTGACCTGCACCGATGACAATATTAGTTTCTTATGAAGAACTTTACTTAATGCTAAGTATTAACTCTGTAAAAATACCATGAGCTGCGAGAATGGTGGCCAAACATCGCGCAACAGCCGGATTCGGAGCGCAAGCCAAGGCTGGAGTAAGTCCCTCAGCATCGACTGCCACAACGCTCGCTCCCAATTGCAACAATCGTCGAGTTACCTGTAAATATGGGCTTCAACAAGTTTTCATACGGCTAAGTTTGTAAGCAAAGGAATTTTCATACTCACGGTTACAAGCCCGTTGCTCGCCGCTAAGTGCAACGGAGTTTTCTGTTGCTTATTCGTCATGTTGATAACAGCTATGCGTTGCTGTTGCGACTGTTGTGTATTCTCGCCATTCGAATGCAAGGAATCGATCCAATTTAATAGCAGCGATGCAGCGGTGGCATGGCGTCTGTGACAAGCTAAATGCAGGGCCGTGTTTTTGTAACAGTCGACTGCTCGAACATCGGCCTTCCAGTCGAGCAATAATTCTGTCATGATTAGAAAAAAACTGATGTCAGTACGCACCAACGGAACAAAAATTATCCGTAAATCTTTGAAGATTACCAATAGCGCTACATTGGCCTGTGACAGCAGCACAAAGAAGAGGCGTTCGACCAGAGTAATCTGGAGTTTCTAAACCAGCCAACTCTGGCCCAACAGAACTCAAAATGAGTCTCGCGCATTCAACGGAACCTGCACTGGCTGCAACGTGCAGAGGAAGTCGACCTCCTGAAATATCTCTTGGAGCAGCAACTGTTTTTCCTCCGAATTTATTTATTAACAGTTCCAAACAGTGCGCCGATCCCTGGTACACCGCGCAGTGAACAGGTGAGAATGGATTGCCTATACATAGTGATAATAAGAGTTTAAGTTCGAATTCAGAAATGTAGTTCGTTTGAAATGATGAGACACTCACCTTCTAATGAATCGATTACATTTTGTTCCAGAAGATATTCCACGCAGTTAGAGTTCCCATTGTAACAGGCCCAATGGAGAACAGTGCAACCTTGGTCGTCTTTTAGAGTGGCAGCAACGGGATCAGCTTTGACAAGGGCCGCCAATGCTTTTACTCTGTGAACAAAATTAGTTTTAGGGTACAAATAAAGGAGTCCTTTAATCGAACAAGAAAGACCAACCTTCCACAAGCGGCCGCCAAATGTAATGGAGTTTTACCATTCTTATCTTGCACAGCTACTTGCGCACCGTGTGTTAATAGTAACTCTACCAATTGATGATCGCGTTCGTTAACCACAGCTCGAAACAAAGGTGTACGTTTGTTCACGTCCGGTAAATTACAGTTAGCTTTGTACTTTAAGAGTAAAATAGCACACTCTGGATTACTATTCGCAACAGCTAACGTTAAAGCCGTGCGCTGTTTCGTGTCGTAGCAATCAACGACGCTTGGATCATCCGCGTTTTCCAAAAGGAGCACCAGACATTCCGTATGACCCGCTGCAGCTGCACAGTGCACTGGCGTGCGTCTTGTAATGGAATCCTAAAGAGCAATTAAGAAAATCTTTATACATTAATATTAGAAAACAATCTAGCAACATAAAATATTCTTTAAAGTCATACTTGAACAGATACGATAGCTCCGTATCTTAACAACAGTTGTACACATTGTCGATGGCCCTTATAGGAAGCTAGATCTAAAGGCGTTTTTCCGGAGTCTTCTTTAATATTGGTATTCGAGAATAAGGGGAGCAGTAAGCTCAATATTTCATTATGACCATGGTACGCCTGTAAATTAATGTATATATAAGTAATTAAATCTCCAATTACAAAACACGTTATAATATCGATTAATCATACAGCAAGATGTAAAGGAGTTAATGCAGGCAAAGGAAGTTCTTGTTTTCCCGCAGAATTGCATAAGTTTCCTTGTGGACAAGCTTCTAAAAGAGCTTGCAGGGCTGGTTGGTTTCCTCCTGCTACTGCATAATGAATTGCAGTGAAACCACGTTTATCACGCAAACGCGGATCTGCTCTGTGTTTCAATAAATACTGAACGCATCTAAAGATATAATAAGTTATATAATAAAGGTTTTTAATTAACTCCAAATGAATAATCAAACACGTACTGAGCACCAGAATCCGTAGGATTTGACGCTGCAGCCAAATGTAACGGGGTTGCACCGTCCACATCCTGTGCATTAGAGTCACTTCCAAATCCGACCAGAGTAAACACGCAAAGGTAGTGGCCTTGACTAGCAGCATGATGAAGCGCCAACCTGTTGTCATTATCAGTTAATCGGAAATTAGCTCCACTAGACAATAGTAAGTCTAAACAATCCACGGATCCCTTGAATGCTGCTAAGTGCAACGGTGTTCTACCACCAATATCACTCGAATCTATGCGTCGACTATCGACTTGTAACAACTTCCTGCAGACCTATGGGCGTTATTAAAGAATTAATGGTGAATCTACGAGGAACGTTATAATTTCAGCGGTAAATATTTCACCTCGATATGCCCTGCCAGACAACTGAGGTGCAGTGCTGTGCGCTGTTCAGAGTTACGAGCTGCTGGTGATGCACCATACTCGAGCAAAGTTGTTGTTAAACATTCGTAGCCAAACCTATACGGCGTATAAAAGCGAAATAATAATAGCAGAAGTAGGTATTGGAAGAAAGTAATGATTTACACTATGTTTTACCAAGCAGCTACGTGTAAAGCGGTATTTCCATTCTTGTCTTTTGTGTCCGGCAATGCTCCAGCGTCGAGCAAGCTTTTCGATCGAGTGAATCTTCCATAGATTGCAGTCATGTGCAAAGGTGTGCGTCCATCTTCTGATTGAACGTTTATTCTCGAGCCAGCTTGCAGAAGTACTTCTAAACAATGTACTCCATGGGTACTGGCGGCTGCCACGTGCAGCGGTGTTTGTCCTCGATAGTTTACAGCCTCTGTTCACAGGATCGTTTATTATAAAATTAACAAACAAGAACATTTCTGACGAATCTTCAGATCATCTCACCAACGTTTGCAGCATTAACGAGTAATTCTGTAACCGCATCCGCATGGCCATTTAAACACGCAATATGTAAAGGCGTATTTCCGTACACGTTATTAGCTTCGATATCTGCTCCAGCTTTAATCAGTGTATGCATACATTCTACATTACCAGAAGCTGCAGCCGCGTGTAATGGAGTATATAAATCTCGATCCTTCACACACGAATATACAATAATGGTTTGTAATTATATAGAAAAAAGGATGTACGATATTTTCACTATTTTAAATTATTATTACTTTAACATCCACATCTGCACCTCTTGCTATCAATGCCTTCACAATTCCATCATGGCCCATGTATGCTGCAAAATGTAAAGCCCTACGATCCTTTTTATCAGAAGCATTTATTACGCAACCAACTTGAGCCAAATATTCTGTCATTTCAAGATGTCCATTGTAAGCCGCATGATGTAAACTTGTTCTACCACCCCTACAAAAATATTATACTTATAAGTACATCTTCAAAGAAATTAATTAAAGAATTTTTGAAGATACAAACCTATCTGCTACATTAATGTTCATTAAATGTGGAACTAACAATTCTACGCATTGTACAGCATTATTTGCTGCTGCTACATGTAAAGGGGTCTGCCAACTACGATCCCTGATATTGACATCTGCCTTATAGTGTAATAAAACATCTACTACATTATGGTTCCCTGAGCAACAGGCTCTATGCAATGGTGTCAACCATTCCTTATTTTTAGCATTTACTGCAGCTCCATTTAAAAGTAGCGTTTCTACTATTGCAGCATCTCCCCTGTATGCAGCTACTTGCAGAAAAAAACCAAGTTCTTTGTCTTGCCAGTTCACATCTGCTTGCCCCGATAGTAGAGATCGAACTTCCTCCACATCTCCAAAAAATATAGCTTGCAAAAAGGTATACTGGAACAAAATAAGTATTGAAAGAAATAATCGTTTACAGTGATGGATATTGTATTTTCCTCATATAATTTACTATTAAAAGGAATGCCACAAATACCATAAACCTGTTTAAAAAAATACTGACAATATACAATGTTATAATTTAATTGTATTGACTTAGATTTTGTTAGCTTCGCGTTATATAATGGCGTATAAAAGCAAAATGCAAACAGAATGATTAGAGTAAGAAAAATCAAAAAGTTATCGGTCGATTGACACATGAATCTAACCTCCGGCTTTACGGTTTCGCTTAACTCGCTCGGAAATTGTTCACAGAAACGCGTACGCTCGATGGAATAAAGCAACGTACCTCATCACGTGGTTCCAGCACGTGCATGATTAACCAGTTCTCTCGATTTATACAAATACAGAGGTATTTATAAAAACATAGTTACAGGGCCGTCGAAAACTGCCATAGTAGCGTGTGAGTCATACTCGGACACGTATCGTCGGCTATGTTACTTTCTTTTTGCAGTCGGATAATTCGTTACAAGCGTATCATAGGATCGACCGTTGCTTCACGCGAACACCGGCATCCTGTACGTGACAAAATAACTATCAAAATATGCATAATAATCTTATGGTCCAGTATAAACAGTCACTATCTTCCTACGGTGCACTCCATCTTTGTTTCTCTGTCAACTTATCAGAAGCTTGGAAAGCTAACGAATGTAAACAGATGAAAATACAACATGCATCGAGATCAGCGCGAAAATACGATTTATGTATCCTTATTTTTCATCTGTTTCTCGCCGAGCTACGAGCCCGCTTTTCTGGCAGCTTATCATCGCTGCAGCACGTTAATTTTCAGCTCGAAATGGACATTCGTTCAGTAAACCGATCTAAATGTTTCCCGAATAAGAAAAAGTATGCAGACGATATCGAAGAACATTCCAAAAATGCCTTTCTGAGCGTCACGCCGCCTGAAATCAAATTTATCTTTGTTTCGGGCAATTTTAAGGTTCAGGAGAAAACGGTGGAGGTCACGAATTATTTCTCAAAATCGTGTCCGATTCAAATTTTACCTCTCGACACTCGTTACTTCCGAGTCGAAAATGCTTTCCAGGTGAAAATTAATATCTATATATTCTTCATTTTTCAATGCATTTCGAATGTGTTTCTCGCAGAGAAGGTGGCTCAGTCCTGGATCTGTTTGCAAGATAAACGTTTCTTTTGTTCCTGACGAATCCAGAGATTACAATGACGTTTTAAAAATTCGTTATTCGAATGACCAGATGATACAAATACGAATTTCCGCGAAAATAGAGAGACATTTCTCCTTTCCCGCCACGGTGAATTTCGGAGACATTCCTCTCGGTCGAGCGTAAGTTTATCGTTCGATTCTCCTACGATTCATGTGGCAAATCAAATCGTTCGTTGTTCAAGGGCTTGCTATAAAATACCGATCTGTTCCTACGCAGAGAACAAATTCTCCTTCGCTGTTTTACCGTCTAAGGAGGATCCCTGCGTGGACGTTTATCCTCGTTGGGGTAAATTCGTACTCTCCGTTCTCTGAAACATTTATAATCATTTAGCTCCATGAAGCGATACACGCCTCATTTATTTTCTAGGCCATGTGAGACCTGGTCAAGAACCTGTAACAGTTATGGTAATATACAGACCCCTTCGGTACGTCAGCATGAACTTTCAAATTCGAATATTCGTGTCCAATTCGTGCAAAGTCCCCTATGTTATCAATTTTTATGCTTACACGCGACCAGGACTTTTACGGTGAGATCTCCCCAAACTACCTATTTCCCTAAAAAAGAAAAACAAAAATAATTTGTTCAAAAAAGATGTGCAATTGAAAAGATTTTAATATTTATAGGGAAATATTGGTGGAAGAACCGGAAGCGCAGAGCAAGATGCAGCCAGTGAAAGCTACCACAGTATCTAGTAAAAAAATAACACGAATTTCCCTAAAGAAGGACGCTTCAAAATCTCCCGCAAAAGAATCTGTGAGACGCACGAACTTCCAAGAAGCTTTATTGAAGCAATGCGATCGTTTCCCTTTGTATGCACTCCACACAGTGAATTGCATTCTGAACTCAAAAATTCGAAAACCACATGGTGATCACGAATTAAAGGGTCCTTTGAATGTATATGTGTCCCAACTTATGTACCTGAGAGCTCAACAGTTGAAAGAATTTTTAGCAAAAGCGGAAAACTACCGACGGGAGAACGAACAAGCGAAGATTCATCATAAACCCAAAGTGAATTATGGAACTCGTACTCTTGATGAGGATCAAATTGTTGAAATTAAAATGCAGCGGGAACAAGCGTGGAACGATTTCGAAGATTCAAAAGCGTCCAGTCCTGTAGAAACATTATTCGAGCGGCCAAGGGCTGCAAAAATAAGACAGAGAATTTTAAGGGTTGCTCAGAAAGTATACATTTTTTGTACTTCGTGTCACTGGGTTTTGTTACGTATATACATTTGTTCATAATTTTATTTTTAGTATCCACATAGACTTTTGTCATCATCCGGAAAGGAAAATTCATTGTTTCATTATTGTAAGGTCGTACCATTTCTTCAGACTGCCCGTAAAGTCATCTTGACAAACCGGTTGCTGAAAATACTTGAAAAGTTGAAACAATTGACGCGCGAGTTGGTAGCTGGATTTGAAGAGCCGCTTATCCAAAATTAATTAATAGACAAGAAATAGTTTCATTTCACTTATTCTAATTACTTTTTTAGTCTATACTAATAAATTTGTCTATTATATAAACGCATGTTCTTGTTATCACAATTTGTTGCTTCAGAATCAGCAAACGTTAATATGCGCTTCGTAGAGGGCGTTACTACGAGTACCGCCAAAACTGAGGAAAAAGCGTCTGCTATCCTCGGCAGCATGCACTTTCTGTCTCGAAGAAAGTTTATAACTCCCGTTCTCAGATTTATTTAGTATGCGTGATAGATACTACCTCCTGTTTTCAACTGCTGAATATGCTAGTTATGATTGTTGATTAAAATACACTTTGCATAAGTTAGTCCGCACTGTTGCCAAAAATATTCAGATGGATTCCTGTTTAACTTTTAATTGCAATGGAAAAGTGAATTCTAACGATTGGGAATTAAGCAAAGAGAACTTCTACTCACGCGGGGAAGTAGACAATCTTCTTTACGTAGATGATGCGCATCGATTGCCCGATGTGCATGTACAAATATTTGATTGCAATGTACCTGCAGCAACAGCTATTTTAGATTTGAAACACTTTACCAAGTGCATGGGGTAAGCTTTGTTGTTGTCTGTAATTAATTCTGTACAGTGTTTAATAGCATTTAATGAAACTGAATATCATTTTTTCACAGAATGCAATTGAAGATACTCAGCAGACACGAGACTTATAATCAAATTTTAAATTCCAAAACAGATGACATTGATTTTTATTATATAAGACGTGTAGTATGCGAATTTATTTTATATGTTCGAACGTATTTAAACAGGTAAGCATGTTCATTTTTTAAAATATTCCCATGTTGGTACATGTTTTATGCTTCCACTTTGCAGTATCAAATGGGACCTTCAATCTCTGCAAGTTATAAATGAAGATATTCATGAAGAAATTAATGCATTATTTATTACCATAGAGAGATTCCTTGTTAGATTAAGAAATATTCCAGATGCTACATTCCATTATGCACCTTCTAAATTAGGCAATCAGGTTTGTATGAAAAGCATGTGTTAATCATAGTCTTAAATTTGTACTGTTATTTATATTTGTAATATAATTTTGTGTTACAGTGTAATCAACCAGAATATCATATGTACCATATGCACATAGAGTTAAGATGGCTATTTGTTTCATTGGTATATGCACGTAGCATGTTCTGCCAATACTCGATGGAGACTCAATTAGATGACTTTGAAAACATTCAAACCATGGTTATCAATGATCTCATTTACATTTCATTAAAAATATTTAAAACGGTAAAGATTGTTTTCTCTATTAAAAAACTCTGATTAATCATTGGCATACGTTTTAGTCTTGTGTTTTTTGCAATCTGTTTTAGATGCCTTTAACAAACATGCAACAAAAAACTCCATATAATTGTAGTTGCATTCGTGAATTATGGCTCATGATTCAAATATTTACTGATACCATATCTGAAAGAACAAAATCAAAGGTACAGTTCAAAAAATTAACAGACGTATTTTTGAACATGACTGAAAACCATTTTTATATATTTCCAGACATTTTGGGACTATGTGAATGATTGTATTAATGGTTTATTAAACAGAAACTTATCCAATAGTAAGCAAGAGTCCAGGAGTCAATCTTTAGAGCCTTGTAAAAATTCGGAGTTGTTTTGCCTTTGGATCATTTATAATCTTTCACTTTTATATGGATACAATATATGTGGCACGTACTTAGGATCCAAATCGTCAAGGGTAATTGTATTTTAATTTACCTTAAGTATATAGTTTTTTAATCACACAATGTTAATCATGTTTTTGCATTCTGAAGATCAAGCCTAACTATGAACAGCTTGAAAGAATTTTGAAAACATATGTCTCTAAAGGCGGAAAAGACGGTGAACGAGATGAAATCGACGAAGAATTACGTATAATGATACCTTTGTTAAACACTATTGTTATCAATTGGTGGCAACCCCGAGTTTCAATAATTTCTCTCCTATGGGATTGCTTTCATAAGAGACTGGATGAACCATTCTTACTGCAGACATCTGGTCCCTGGACTTTATCAATTGAAAAGTAAGTGAACCACTTACTTATCTGCATGTTAATTTCTCTATGTCTTATCAAGACAATTTGCAGGAAAACTGCTATGGATATTCTTAAACAAGTCAGGGACAGGATCAGTAATGTGGAGTGTATTAAGGAGTCTAGTTATGGGATGTTTTTGCGTTTGCTTGGTAAGTATCATGTTTCTATAAAAATTGCTTCTATTACTTTATGCATTAATCTTACTTATTTGTTGTAGGTTCTTTTCTGCAAAGAAATTATAGTAACAATGATACCAGGCATTGGAATCAAATTAAAGGACGTATTTACTCAAAATTTTCTAAGAGCAAAGTACAAGAGTTTTCTACCAGTGGTCTTTACAATTTCATTTCGTTATTTTTTACACTAGCTATCACTGCAGATATCACAAACGTTGTGGGTGCCACATAAGTTTTTTAGATTTTTATTTTCTTTTAAATGTTTTTCTCGTGTTAAATAGTATTCGGATTATCTTTCGTTACAGTGTTCTGTGATGTTGGATCTTTTGCCAGTGACAAAAGAATATAATAGCGACAACTGTAAAAAGCATAGTTTAATTTGGAAAGGAAAATTGGCCGTTCTTCTTTTATACAATGATCTTGGACTCAATTTTACAAATATAGCACCAACATACATAGATACGGTCTGGTATAAGGCTCACATTCAATACATTCTGTGTTTCCCATAGTCATTATAATTATATCCACAGGTTAATACAATCAGTTGTCGAAAAGACGATACTTCCCGCTCAATGATGGCCAATTTCATTGACGTCTTTAATATAATTGTGTTATCCAGTAAAATGGAATCAGGAGAACATTTACTGATCGATGGCTGGGTAGATCGATATTTCGTAGAATGTTCAAATAAAATGATTGGAATTCTAACGAGGATGTTGGTTAACGTTTTCGAAAAGTGTGTTCCTCTCACTATTAATTCAGGTTTGTTGCTCTATAATCTTTTAACAATCGCAGATTTTTTCCTTATTTTTTTGTAGTTCGATTATCTGTCAGGTGTAACTGGTGCAAGAAAAATGATAGACGCTTTATGGTGTCATGTTGCGTGCAGAGTACGGCAACTCGTCTTTGATCCCGTTCTTATTGGTGATCATTACCGCGATGTATCAAGGCTTGCTGTTGCATTTACTCTGGAAGCGCTGAAGGATCCAGCAACAGCGAAAAAGTATAAACATTCGGCGATGTCTTTGTTTCAACATTTTGCTTCATCAGTAATTGTTAAAGACGTCAGGTAGTCGAATATTATTAATTAATTCTAATGTAATCATCATAAAACGTCATTTAAAAATTGTATTTTAGGTTCACAAGACACTACTTGATATTAATACTTCAACAAGAACAGGCAGTTCTGGATTTGAAGAGAGAGATTAAGAATTTCGATACAATACTCGTACAAGTCAGTAGAAAATCAAACTTTAGAAACAGAAAATGTTAGACAATGAAGTTTTATCAGTGATCACAAATTTTAGGTATGGATAAAATGTTCTATCATTGGCCACGGTTCAAACAGAGAAGAAATAAAGATTCTACAAAATTATATATTGCGATTAAACGAAGTGCGACAAGTATTTGTAGAACCCCGTGAAATCGAAGAATTTCAAGAAAGTAATGAATCTGTTATAGTATTCATGATGTACTCCATGAAGAAACGAAGTACTTTGAAAGTATGACTTTACAGAAATTTGTAAAAGCGATATAAAAGTTATGTTGGTTGCAGAATAATGTTAATGATTTACGTTTTGCAGACCGAACAAGAGCGAATTCAATATGATACAAAATGGAGATTATACTTTAATCATGTAGAAAAATGGATTCTGATGCCTATTACGGAAGAAAATAAAGATTCAGAATTAGCTTTATGGATATATAGATGCATCGGATCATTAATTCTCTGTTCCTCTACTATGTTATATTCTAAAGTGAGTGAAATCTCAAGCATTCATTAAAATACATATGTGATAAGTATATTATATTAATTCAATTTTTTTTAGAATCAGCCCAACAATATCTTTAGAGTGTTGCTAAATAAAACTATTCTTTCATTGGAACAACCGTTTTTAAAGAACTTAGGAAAAAAGACATTTTCTATGATACTGTTGGGAATACAAAATTTAAATGTTAAAAGCGATATATCGCTTCAAGTATTAATACGAGATCTCTTTGACCAATACATGCCACTTTTAATAACTCCAGTAAATAATACGAACAATTTTAAAGTATCTGACACATTATTAAAATGCTTTCGAGATGCAAAGACAGAGTTTTTACGTTTAATAATTGAAACTTTGATGACGAATTTTTTTACAATTTCGAGCGATAATACGACCCATAAACATTCTTATTTGGTACGTATTTTTTTACATTATCATGTAATAAAACCTGTTAAAATTAAATATATTTTTTAAATAGGTAATGGTACTTCTACAAAATCTACTCAAAGGTGGAAAAAATTATAGTTGTGATTTAGTAGAATATATCATATCAATTTGCACATCTTACATCATCGGATGCTACGTGAAAGTTCACGACCATCACCCACATAAGCATCAGACTATCGACTTCGTGAAATGCGTCATCGTAAACACATATTATAAAGAAAATCCTTCCCTACAGTTAGTATAATGTTAGTACAAAATTACGACTGTTTTTGGTCTGTATTTTAAAACATTAAAACTTTCAGGGAAAAGTTCAATAATGCTATATTTAATGTCATTCAAAAATCGTTTACGACAAATCAGTACAATAGCTTCGAATTTCTACGATCGCTTTTAAAAATAAGAATTGAAATAATACATTTTTTGTCACCACAAATTGAACGTACCTTAAAAGAATTGGAATGGAATGGTCGATCGAATGCGGCATCTATAAGGTGAGATATCATCGAAGTAGTTACAACCATGCAACTATTGTACAAACTTAATTTTCAGGAATTCCTGGACTCACCTTCAGACTGTGATGAGAAATATGAAAGAAAATCAGTAGTAAGTTAAAAAAATTTATTAATTTATTAAATGACGAATGATACCACAATGATTCCTTGCTGTTATGCTACAGATCAAGTAGATGTATTTAAGGAGGATAAATGGATAGCTATGCCTGCGTACATAATCACACGAAATTATATTTCATAAATTATACTCACCTAAAGAAAGTGTCGCGTAAATGTAAAGCAGAGAAGTTGGAAAATAAGTTACCACTACAAATACAATACAAGATGTGTTATTCCGTTATGGGGCTTACTTAATTTTACTTAGCTGACTCACAAAGGATACTTTGCTTTAGAAAAGAAATTGTATTTTACAAAATATGTAAAAAACAACACAATGACTTTTTGTTTTCTCTATTTTCGGTGTGAGTGCCTTGAACGATGATGTTTCAGCGGCGTAGTAGTAGTACTACCGGGAGGCGATCGTCATCCAATTAATTCGAGGCGTGACACTGCGCTACGCACAGCATTTCGTAATGATTGTTCAGCGTTACTGTTTAACAATGATTCAAGTCTTTCCACGTAATTATCAATATTCTGTAGAGTCGCACCCTCATTCGTTCCTAAAAACAGGCAATGATCTCGATTGTACAAAAATGAGTAAGACGTTACCTTATTCTGTTTTTTATATAAATTCAACCTGGAAGTGGTACTGTGGCAAAACAACCAGCTAATTGCGATCGAAGGGAATCCAAATGACGCTGTAGAGCTTGATTCGTCGTGCGTTGTTGATTTGTTTCAGATTCCAGACGATTTACAGCTGCATACAGACTGTCCACGTGCCGTTGAAGAACAGCATTTTGAGCCTCATAATCCGATGTGGCTTTTCTTAGCTGTCTCAATTCTGCTTCACAAGCTGCACAAAACGAATACGATGTATATACACGAATCGGAATTAAATTTGTAAATTATTTGTTTCATTTAAATATAGAATGATATTTTATTCACCCTTATTGTGATCCAAAAATTCTTCCGTGAAAATGGGAATATCAAAACCTGTAAAATCATTATCTTTATCCTGTTGAATATCCTGAAATGAAAATAAATTTTAGAATAGTTACATAAATAATTAACCATAAATGATTAAGAGACTGTACATTTTGCTCAGAATTGATGTCAGTTCCATTCCTCTCTTTTTTATTCTCATGTTGCTTTTCTGAAGACTGTTTCTCACTGAATAAACGGTATGCCTCTGTCTGTTTGTAATCACTAAATTCACGATTGTAACGTTCCTTGTCTTGCTCAGCTGCATCTAAATATTGTTGTTTTTGGTCAGCAGGTAATGTGCTCCACTCTGAGGCAAGAAGCTTAGTAATTTCAGCAAACGATAATGTTGGATTTTCACTTCTTACTTTTTCTCTTCTGTCATTCAAAAACCTGAATCAAATTGTTTTAATAAATAATTCTTATTAATTCCATGTATATTCTCCTAATTTGATAAAGCTATACCTGAAGTAACCTGTAAGAGGCTGCTTGGGAGCAGTGGCATCCCTAGGTGTCTTTTTACGTTTTTTAGCTCTATTAGTTGTATTAGCAGTATTACTTCCAACAACAGAGCTTGTATTATTCTTCTTAATTCCATTATCGCACACAGAATCTGGTACTTTGTCCTCTCCACTCCCTGGAGATTTATCTAATAATAAATTAATCTTGTTACACACATCTGAGTAACTGAATGAAACTATCTATTGCTTAAGATTAAAGAAATTGAAATTACTAGTATGCTCTTCAGCCTCCCCATTGTAAGTAGGTTGTTCAGGCCCACCATTGCTTTCAGGCATTTCATTCATTGGTACACTATCACTCATTTTTTACAACATATATTTGTCCTTTTACTCCAATGTATTGTTTGTTTCAAATAAGATCTACAACTGAGTCTTTAATGTTCAAACTGATAGCTGCATCATAATCTGAAAGGTTATGTAAAAAACAATCTAATTTCACAAGAAAGGAGACAATTATTCAACAACCCAAAATCTCTGTCAGATCTAATACTTACTGCAATTAATGCACTTTTCATCAACCTAATGTGTAGGTTCAATTACTGACAGTTTGATAGGTTAAACGTTCGACATGTTCGTAATAACACCGTCGCATTTCAGTGCAATCACAAGGCTGCACTAAATCATGTCCGGCGCCGCAACCCAACGTATATTTTACAAGCGGATTAATTAATATCTCATGATGGAAACAATGTATCGACAAAAATATAGAGTCATCGAGCTTCGTTGGAGTAAACACTAAAGCCGACTTCTCATGGAGAGCACACGACTGACGCTAATTCAAAAATGATGATTTTACCGCTGCATCGAGACCCTATATTACAGTCGACGGAACGCGAATGAAAAGCAACTGTTGCATCGTGAAATCCAATGACAGAACACCATCTAACTCACACTTGAACAAGGCTCGTCGTTTAGCGCAATGTTTAATAACTGTTACATCTTGTTGCAACGAAAAACCGAATTTTACGCATGATGCACGATGTATGAAAACTAATAATGTAACATGGATGTAAATGACAGTACAATTATTCCCCAAGGTAGTAACAGGTAAATCATTCATGTAACTCACTGAAATCAATTCAGCTGAATTGACAGCTGAAATGTGACTGAGTAGTACATGCAAAGATACAAAGAAATGTTTATGTTTAATTTATGTTTATTTAAAATTCTTCTGCACAGTAGTAGTTACGAAATAATTTTGTTTTTTTTAGCAGCGTAACAGTGGCAGATTCTGTATGGCAATTTATTAACAGTCCAGTGATTACGATTTTTTCTGACTTAAAAAATGCAACAGCAAAACAGATGCTGTGTTCTCTGTTGGAATCGATACTTAAAGGATCTGCTACCTTGACTACTGTTCTAGTTCCTCCGTTCAGTAATGGAGTGCAAAATGAAGCATTGCAATGTCAATATGCTGGTAAAAAAATTAAATGATACATACAGAAGTGATGATTAAATGGGATAGTTCATAGCATGTAAATTTATGTTCTCTTTATAGCATTCAGTACATGGCTATTCGGCACAATGTTTTACATTGTTGGAGATCCTTTGAGCAATGAAATTCTATTAAACAGTATAGAGATACAGGCTTGTATGCTTAAGATATTATCTAGACATCACATCACAATGTTTAAAATAATTAGTATTGAGTATATGAATATTCTTCAAGGTATGTACTGATAGTTGCATAAAGTTTTCAAAATCTAATACTATCATGGGTTTTAGAAATTTCAGAGTTTTATAAAGACTATGGTGAGGAAAATGAAATTGTATTAGCTAAGTTTAATACTGAAAGAAATCTCATAGAGAATTTGGATTTGCAAGCATTTCCTGTTACAATAAAGTATTCTAATGTACCTCTCGTACAGATATCAATTCTGAAGGTAATATATAAATTATTACGATTAATTTTTTTGCTTTATAATATTGCAATAACCATTATATTTCTTTTCTTAGATCATTGCAAAAACAGGAGTTTCAGTTTGGAATCAGGAAGCACTGTTGCACACAGTATTAAAAGTAATTATGATATCTGCACCAAATGTGAAGTTTGAAGCATTAAATCTTTGTGTACAATTTATGAAACTGTTCCCACGGAATAAACAGGTAAGCATATTGTAGATAAATATTCAGATACTTGTGGTAATCATTATATTTGTAATGTATGTTTTAAGGAACTTGATAGTTTGATTCTTTATGCTGTTGAAATTGTTAAAATGATTCCTACATGGATGAATTTGAATGAAGTATCAAGAGATCAGTTATATGAACTTACACAGACACTCTCTGAATTTATCCAGTCATCTCCAGCACTTCCAAACAGTATTGAATTATGCTTTCAAGTCAGCGATTTAATAGTTCATCAGTTAACACGTAAGTATCTTGAAAACCGTTTGTTTCTAACAAATTACAAATAAAAGACTTATGTCCAGGATATGATATTAATCTTGAGACTGTAAGAATACCGAAAGAAGTAATATGCAACAAAATTCGACAATATTTCATCATGGAACCAAGAACCTGTACTATTTTGGAAGCAAAAAAATTTATGTCATACTTTGAATATTTCCCGGTTAGTAACAATAAAAACAATATATAAGAATTTGTTTATTCAGGTAATATACATAGCGGTAATTATATTATAGAATTTTTACAGGATTTTATTATTATATTTATCCACTGTATTTTTGTCAACATTAAGCGTACGATTAATACAGATGGTTTAAACAGTGGTATCTGTGAACCATGGACCTTATTGAAAAAGGAATTAATGGATTCAGCAGAAACTGGAAAATTCGAAAAATCTATGCAAATTTTAAGAGCCTCACGTATTTTACAATCATGGCTGGAAGAATTAAAATTGCGAATACATTTATATATGTCCGATTTGGATGTTATTTTGAAGTTGCTCCTGCAAAGTTTAAGCTTGGGCCAGTCTCAGCGAGATAGACTAATTTTTGAAAACTTCATTCACATGATGGCGCATATTGAATCAAAAAAAGATTTGATTCAGAAAATATTAACATTGCCATTTATTCAGCATATTGAAATTCCTGCGGAAATTATAAATACTCGCGTGAAAAAAGCTGCCGAATCTCTCGATATCACTACAAAATTAAAATGCCTTGAAGTTTTATGCGAATTCGGTACTGGAATAGAGCGATTAAAAATATTAAATATATGCATATTAAACTGCGAGACCGAGTTAGCCGCGGGAGCAGTATTGCAAGTATTTTATTTTTGTATACTTATGCATACATAGGGCATACATGATAATAAAGATACAAAATTTTACAGGAATAGTCTTCTGCTTTTTAAAGACGAAGAAGTAAAATTGGGAGATATGTCAGAGTATGTTCTGCAACCTGCTCTGTCTTCAAAAGAACAAACTGTCCACGAAATGCTTATAATTGTTTTGAGTAAAATGAGCTGTTATTTATCGGGACACGCAAATTTCGTAAGGTAATTCTTTATTGCTTGAAATATTCCTTTAATAAATGTGATATTAAATCAAACATTTTTTTATAACAGAGTATCAGACAATACAGGGTGGACGATAGAATGCAAATGTTGCACAGACAGTTTAGAAAATAATGTAAATCCTAGTGCCTATCATGTTTCAGTAGAAACTGACGACTTCCTTAGTCCATATTTTAAATTGTTATCAACAGACTCTGTTTCTGTACGTTTGCGTATATCTGAAAATATTCTTTCTTTTTCAAATCACATTAAATCTTTTAATAATAATAAAATAGCCAAAATGTGGTCTTCATATATAGAAGACGAAAATTCTGTGATTCGTTCTAATGTCGCAGCAGCAATAAGAGGAATATTAAATAATAAAATAAACATAGAGAAGAAAGTTGTAACGTCCATAGAAAATGATGTTTCTGCTTCTCTAGAAGAATTCGTCGATCTACTGATTAGCACTATAGCAAGTGCTTTCATGAAAGCTCTAAAAAGCTCAAATCATGCTCTACAGAATACTTTACTTATTACAGCAAGAAATTGTGCAAGGTAGGATGAATACTGAAGCATAATCATTTCGATCGAGACATTTAAATTAATTGACACTCTTTAATTCTTTGTTTTTAGTATTCCATTGTACATAATTGAGAGGAGGATTTTGAATATATTTCTTATTTCAATAGTGCATTCGATGTCGTCTCCAGCGGCGGTAGCGTTTGCTATATCCGCGTATCACGATGTCGCTAAATTCCTAAATATTACTCCAAAAGTTTTGTACGTCAGGTATAAGAAAGATTTTCTTAAGGTGTGTATAATAACTCAGCCAAAATGGAAAGAAATCGTAGAATCATATTTACAAATAATATATTAATTTTAGCTCATCATGCAATGTGCAGTACATAATTACATACATTATTCTTACTACATGGCCACATCGATACATCGTGTTGCAAAGTGTATTGGATATGAAGGATCGCGACAATTGGTGCGAAAAGACGGCCACTATGCAGTCTGTTTTTTGTTATCCTTCATTGTTGATGTACCGAATGCGAGAGCTCTCTTACGCGACATGGCCGAGTTAATCAGTATGGACGAAAAAAAAATGTTAAAGGAACATTTTCCTGTATGTACATGAACATAGAAATCATCTACTTTTTCACTTTTGTTATTTAGTTATATTTTACATGTTTTTATTTAGTATATTTGCAGTTATGCATTTTTAAACATGCCTCTTGCGACTGCCACGGAGTGCCTGAGATTAGTATCAAAAATCACACAGACGAATTTATCGCTATTGACGAGACAATCGTTTATGGTAATATAAGTACTTATTAATAATTAATGGCTTGATGAAATTTAATTTTAATCTTCTATGCAAATACGTCCAACAGGGTATATTCGAAGAATTGATGTTGAATTTTCACGAGTCTCCTGAGAAGGTAATCGGACTGTTAAAAATTATATCCGAGTACGATAGCAATTCAGAAAAGAATTTCATTACGCAAAAAGGAATTGTAAGTCTGTAGTTTACTTTTTCCTTATTTAATAAAAGAATTGTATCCTATAATCGCTATATTTGTAGGAATATTATTTGAATTTACGTTTGCACGGTATACTAGTAAATTTCGATATAAAACTTGGGTTGAAATCGGATGAACATACGCAACAGTCTGCGCTTGCTTCATTAGCTGTGTTAATGCGATACATGGGAGCAGAATATTTGACACCATTGAAATACAAAATCCTAGCAACACTTCGAACTTCGCTCGGATTCAAGAGACCAGGGTTTGGACCCCTCATATGTGATGCATGGAATGCATTTATTCATAAGTATGTAAATCAAACCGAAATGTACATAACACACTTTAAAGCTGCATACTTATTCTTTGTTGAATATTTCAGCATAGCTGTCAAAGAACTTGGGCCATTATTGCCAACTATATGCGTATCATTGATGCCGTTATTGAAAGTGTACCCAGAAAAAATAATAACAATGTTTAAGTTTCTTATCATTGAATGCAACGAAGAAAACTCCAGTCACATTTCAGAACTGTTTTTCGTAGACGATATGGAAATCCCCGATGAAATTTCAAGTATAATTAAAGCGCGTATTTTGCAGGCAAGGTACATATAATACAGCTTATCTTATGACTATTAAATATATTTGCTATACAGAGTTGCATGAAAATTTTAGGCCCAAAGGATTTGAAGCAAACCTACAGTTATGGTTGAAGCGAATTACTCATGAAACAGATGAAGTGAGAACAAGGGCATTAACGTATTTGCAAAAGTTCCTCGCAAATCATCGTAGTCAGCTGAATGAAATGATTTTGAGTGAAACAGACATTCATCCATTGATCGTTGATGTATGTTTATCTCTGAAAATAATACATTTTTTATTTGATTTTTACTTGATCACTTGATGATGATTTTTTACTTTCTAGTTACTAGACACATTGTTAATTGGGTGTCAGCATAAAGATAAATCCATCCGTTTGTTATATGGGGAATGTATAGGAGAATTAGGTGCTATTGAACCAAGTCTTCTTCCACGTAGAATTATTTCTAGGGGTATGTAATCGTTTATTATGTTATCTACTCGTTCCTTGTACTGATTGATTCTTTGTCATTGTAGACGACAGTCAATTTATTCCTGATATGAACGAAGAGTTTGCCTGTGCTATACTCTTTGAGCATGTACGAGCATTTCAAATGCAGAAAAGTAGCCAGAGTATGGATTGTTTTTCCCTTGCTATCCAAGTATGTAATTTTATGATTTGTGCATCTTTTATAACTATAGTGTATGTGCATATAAGAATATATGTGCCTATGATTTCAGGAAATTTTGAGAGCCTATGATATTTCACCTCAAGGTAGAAACAGCGATTTATGGGCTAGTTTACCTTTAACCATGAGGCAAATTATTACTCCATTTTTAACTTCACATTATAAAATAACAGCTGTCACCGACGACAAAAAGTTTCCTCATCCTATTTATGGGTGAATACTTAAATGAAAACTTTACTCATAATCTTTAATATTACAATATACTTATGATTTTTATTTCTGCAGTTCAGAAGCTGGTTCTTCTGTCGAAAATTGGGCCTACAATTGGCTTTGCAGTATGTTTAATAATATCCAGGACGAAACCATTAATAACATGTTACGCGCTTGTAAACTAGCACTGAAACGGGATATAAAAATACTGACGTTCTGTTTGCCACATGTTGTGTGTAAGTAATTTTGTTTGTTATTTGGATAACGCTGGTATTCACATTTCTTTTAATTTGCCAGCATACATAGTGGCAAATGGCACGGAAGCGGAGCATGCAAAAATACGAGAAGAAATGTTGACCATAATTGACGTTACGAAGAAACCTACGCTTGATCTCGAATTGTCCCGTCATCGACCGTTAAGACACGGACATAGTGTAAAAGCTGATGATACAAGAATTTCTGAAGAAACTAGACGTACACGTTGTGCACAGGTATATAAATTTAAAAGAAAAAACAATTTTTTTTATTTAATTAATAACTCACGCCATAATGTGTTCGTACAGATAGTATTTGCGGTATTGGATCATTTACAAAGATGGCTATGGGAGCAACGATTGAATCGTAATCATAAGTATGAATCAATAAAAAGTAAGTCGTGTTTGGATACGATTAATTAAAACTAAAACGTATCTTAATGAAGCCTTATATTCATTCTTTTCGTATTTGTTCAGAGTTCTGCGAAAAGTTGAATACTTTAGTAGTGGCCGAAGGCTGCTATCAGTCTCGAGAATATCATAGAGCATTGATGTATTTAGAGCAGCACATGGCTTCCTCCAATAAAGGATTATCGGAAGCACTAGAGGGTGGAATTCTAGCTGTAAGTGAACCCTAGATTACTATGAATTTCAAATTAGCTGAGCTCTTCTTTCTTTGTCTACAGAAAATTTATGCGCAATTGGATGAGCCCGATGGCATATTTGGTATCCTAGCTACCCAAAATCATACGCCTACGGTTCAACAATTGGTTTTAGCTCACGAAGTTAATGGACAACTTCAGGTACAATAAAATTTGCCTTCCTAAGTATCCAGTATCAGTATTTACACATTAAGAATTTTTAAAAATCTTGTAGGATGCTGCTACATGTTACGAAAGATTAGCTCAGAAGAAAGCTATGAAACATACGTATTTGCAAGGCATGATCCAGTGTTATCTTGGACTTGATCAACCTTTTACCGCTAAACATATCACTGAAGGAGTTTTGAGTAGCAGGTAATTACACGCATACGTTAGAGACCTATTCTACTTAAGATCTTATGATTCTGAAAAATTATAGACCAGAATTAGAGCCGCTGATGATCGAGCACGAGCCTTTTTGGAGACTGGCTCACTTTACTAGACTCGATGACACTTCACAAAAAAATATAAAACACGTACTGCTCGAAGATCTTACGAAAGGTGTTAAACCAGATTTGCTATCACTAAAAAGAAACCTAGTATCTCTATTAGAAGATGCTTCACGACCTGGCGCTTATCAACAAAGTTATTCTTACATCATGAAGTAAGACTAATATTTAAAATTGTACTTAAAATTTAGCAATAATGATTATTAATATTTATATTTATGTACAGGCTACATATATTAAATGAGTTTGATAAAGCTGTCTCTACTATGCTAACCGACATAGGACAACTACCAATGATATTCGAAGAGTGGGAAAAACGTGGTCAACTTATCAGAGCTTCTCGTGGAATAGAATTTGTTTTAAGTATGCGTAGAGCCACATTAGATTTAGCGGTTCAATTGCAGAAAGGAACGGATGGTGTAGAAAACTCTGTACTAAAGGAGGAAATCGGTAAAATTTGGCTTAAAAGTGCCAAGGTAGCGAGGAAGTATGTATTTTTATTCCAATGTAATCTTTTCTTCGCCAGCTGCATATTCAAGCAATTTTTTTTTTGTTAGGAGCCGATTACATCAGCAAGCATACATGTATATTTTGTCAGCCAGCGATTCCTGTCCAGCACAGCAGCTATACATAGAACAGGCTCAACTATATTGGCAGAAAGGTTGCCAAGAGGATGCTTTCACAACTTTAAGAAGATGTTTCTCTAATTGTTTTCAACCATCTAGCTATTACAAAAATCTACCATCTGAGGAGTGCTTGAAAGAGAGAAAACAATGTGCGAAAGCAAAACTTCTGTACGCAAAATATAACGATGAGACAGTCAACGTGGATACTGACGCTAATATCATCAATTACAAAGAATCCATCGAAGTTTGGAGAGAATGGGAAAAGAGTTTACTATTCTGTGCACAGTACTACGAATCCGTCATGGAGAGAATGAACGATGAAGAAAAAGACAGAAGAGGCCGGTAAGTATCAAACGTATTTTTTAATGAAAGTAAAGTGATTAACGGAGAATTTTTTAGAGATTTGCAAGTGCACACTATGAACTACTACGGAAAGTCACTTCAGTATGGATGCAAGTACATTCATCAGTCTATGCCAAGAATGCTAACTATTTGGTTGGATTTCGCGTCTCGCGCAACAGCTCGATTTGGTGTCTGTGGAAATCAAGAAGTTAATAAGTTTCGACAGGACGCATTACTTAAAATGACCAAGATTATGGGTAAATATTTCGTAGTAAAAATTAAATATTGGAACTTAAAAAATGAATGACAGTTCCTTTTTTTATAATATAGAAGTGTATCAAGAAAGGCTACCAATATTTATGTGGCTGACAGCGTTCAGCCAACTTGTATCTAGAATTTGTCATCCCTCCACCGAAGTGCAGAACACGCTTTGTACGATACTAGCGAAACTGATTTACGCCTATCCCCAACATTGTTTATGGATGATGGCATCGGTGATTAATGTAAGTTCTTGAATTGTTCACAACGTGATCAGAATCTAATATGGTACTCTTTCAGTCCTCTTATCCAGCACGTCAGAGGCGCTGTCAAGAAATTCTCAATCACTCCAAACTCAAGACGGTAGAAATGATGAAGCTTATCAAAGACTTTCATAAATTGTGGGAGAGACTAATTGAATTATCCAACAAAGCAATACCGGATGTAAGTTCAGAAAGTATTATATTCGTGTAATTGAAATATTACATGCTATGATTTTATAACAGGGTCTTATGAATACTACTGTGAATCAGTTATCACGTAATCTTCCACGTTTACTATCAAATAAGGAATTTAGTTCGATTATGATGCCAACAACCAAGTTTAGACAACTTCATCTTCCTTCTAAGGGAATATCGTTGGAAAATCATAATCCATTTTCTTCGTACGTATAATACTATGATCATGTTGTCTAGTGCAATTTTTTTTATTAGAAATAGTATAACTTTTCTATGAATTTATAGCAACTGGGTTCATATAGCGGGGATAGAAGACACCGTTGCCGTCATGCCTTCTCTTCAGAGACCGCGGCGTATCGCATTGAAGGGATCAGATGGCAAACAGTATCTTTTCATGTGCAAGCCGAAAGACGATTTACGAAGAGATTTCAGATTAATGGAGTTCAACGATATAGTCAATAAATATCTCCAAAATGATCCAGAATCTCGACAAAGAAGATTGTACATTCGAACATACGTAAGTTTCTAAACATATTGAATATAATGTTACCTACTAATACAATGTACTGGTTATGTTACAGAGTGTCGTACCCTTAAATGAAGAATGCGGTTTGATAGAATGGGTACCAAATTTGGTTGGTTTCAGACCCATCATAATAAATTTATATAAAGAAAGAGGTATCGCTATTACAAACAGAGAACTCAAAAGCATGTTATGCAGTAAGTAGAGGAAACATTGTAGTCTTTTTTTTAATAAATATTCAGGTCTAACCTGATTGCGGTGTTTCAGATTTGAAAGATCCACTGGAGAAGAAGAGACAAGTATTTTTAGCTCAACTTCTACCGCGACATCCATCCGTTTTAGGTGACTGGTTCCGCCTAACTTTTCCTGATCCATATGGATGGTAACTTTCAGTATTACGTCTGTGAACAGAATGAAAGTGCATTGTTCAAATGTAAATCAAACATAAATAAAACTTATATAACAGGTATGAAGCACGTACCGCATACATCAGAACCACAGCAGTGATGTCAATGGTGGGATATATCCTTGGCCTTGGAGATCGTCACGGAGAGAATATATTGTTTGATGCTAAATGCGGAGACTGTGTGCACGTAGATTTCAATTGTTTATTTAACAGAGTAAGCTTCTAAATTCATCGATGACTCATTAGTTTATCACGTAATCTTCTTGATAATATTATTCTTAATTAACAGGGAGAATTGTTTGATTGGCCAGAACGTGTGCCATTTCGATTAACGCATAACATGGTAGACGCTATGGGGCCGTTAAAAGTCGAGGGACCATTTAGGCGTGCTTGTGAAATAACTATGAGGGTACTTCGACAACAATATAGCACATTATTAAGTGTGCTTACTCCATTTGTGTATGATCCACTTGTAAGTTGGAACAAAAATCAAACCGGTGAGGGCGGTGAAAAAACGAATGAAAAGGTATGAATAATGTACAGAATAATGTAATGAATTATTAATGGGAATACATTTTAAAGTACATTCAACATTTAGGCTGTGGAGCATATAAAAAATATAGAACAGCGACTGAAAGGTCTGATTCGATCGCATGGGAAGAAATTGGAGAACATTGCGTTGAACCTCAGCGTCGAGGGGCAGACCAACCATCTGATTCTAGAAGCGACAAACATCGATAATCTTTGCCAAATGTATTTTGGTTGGGGTGCGTACATGTAATGAATATTATAATTTATGAAATACTGGATATTTTATCGTTCATCACGTAATATACGATAATCCATTCGCAATCGATCGTTGTCCTAAGCATCTACGTTGACGCTTCGAAGCATCATAAAGTATGAAAATGCACTACTGAGTATCTGCAATTGTATATAGATCATGAAACAATTTTTGTACAGTCTAGCGATTATATTATGACAATAAAAACTTTATATTTTTACACGTGTACATGTAATAAAAAACTTTACCGCGCTAAAGTTTTCTAGATGCATCACGTACAACTTTCCCGCTGTAACATAACTAGTTCTTTGACTACGTAACATTATCATGCACACTTCGTTTTTAATCAAAATTGGCAGCTCGTACCACTGTACTGAATATACGGCTCTGCTTACCCTAGAACTCTGCTAATGAAACACAATTAAGAACTTAAAAATACGTATATTATAAATGATAGAACTTGATGTGAGTTTATATACCTGATATATTAAAATGTCTCCGGGAAAACAGAAAAGTAATAATTGGAAAAGCGCCATGACTAAGTAAGACGCGTATTTCATTATTTTAGATTCCTCCATTGTCTATAATTAAAAAATATATACATGTATCACATCTCATACTTTAATTATTTTTGTTTTAAATTTTACAATGATGCTTACCGTAGAAACCTGAAATCCTACACAACAAATTATGAGGCTGCTAGCCACAGTTTGCAAAAGAAGCATCAAATGGAAATTCTTTTCTATGTTTTCGCAAAACCTAAATTTTAATGGAATGAAAATAAAAGTAATATGACTCATTCCTCTATACTAAATTCATTTACCAAAGAACCGTTTGGTGGTGTTTAATTACACGGGTCATTTGAAGTTTCATTTTATTGAACTTTATATTTGTATCTTTCAAATTGTTGTTCGAATTATTTATCTACAAAGTATAACATTTTTAAAAATGTGGAGGTTCTAAGGAAAAATTATGCATGAATAAAACGATACGAACATAATAAATGTCGGTATCAAGTTGCTTTAAGTTTTCTTGGAGCACTTTAAAATGACCACATGTATGAAGTAAAGCAGTTGCAATTAGTGTATCAGTTGCCAGAATGATAAGACCACATATACCTGTTGCTAGCATTTGTGATACGTAAATAATCTGTGTATGTACATACATTAATTAAATTCGAAGTTAGAATGGTATTATATTTTTAACAGTTTGCAAAGAGTACCTCATAAAAAGGGAACATGTAAAAACTCAAAGGATATGATGCAACAAATGGAAAATGTTTTACAGTAAAATTAGTGGTTGAATTCTGAATTATAGAAATAAATACTTCAACGATGGGTAAACTAACGAAAAATAGCAATGCATTACAAATTAAAAACAAATAACCCTTTGTAATGTTTTTGGCATATCTGAAAAGACATATATTTTACATATTACTCGTTTTATTAAAAATACAATCACATTTTTTAATACTGAAAATTACTTACATTGCATACACTTCTAGATGTTCGAAGACATTACTTTTAACTATGTTCCAGTAATCTATCACCATAAAATTAATGAAAACCTCCAAATTTTTCCCGTTAAGAATCCAAAGAAATGACTTCGATACGGCAAGCAAAATTGTAAGTAAAACTGAACTGAAAAAGATGGAGAAGTTAATAATTAATCATCCTCATTCTCGTCATGCTTCAGTACTCTCAAGTATATTCAAACCTTGTTTCCAAAACGATATTTAAATTTTCCCAATTTTTATAAATTTCTGCTACTTGTGGTATGATAATGAGTATGATACAACAGATGCATGTGAAATATCTCACAATGTTTACTGGATAAAGTCCAACAAACTTTAGAACTACTTGGTTTATAAATATATAATTGTCAATGTTCATGTTGTACACTGTGAACTTTCGAAAAAAAAAAATAGTTTGATGATATACCATATTTTGGAGATTTTATACTTGGACTGTCACAATCTATATGTCCCAAGTAAAAGAGACTTTTAATTCCTTTTCTATGGGACATCTTACTTTTAAACGCTTGTTGTTACTTTAATGTAACTTATCATTAGGATGAATTATTTAGAACACATTAGCCCCATCCCATATTCTGTACTTTGATCTTGTATTAAAGTGTTCAGAAAGAAGTACAAGTTTTACAATAATTACTCATTTTATTAATCCATTAGTTCATTATGTGCGTTTAGCACAATGAAACGTTTCTTTTGAAGCTATACCATTTAGCCATTTATTATTTACGCGGTATGATTCTGGAGCGAGTACAACGTACAATGACAGGGAAGGGACACTTTGAAGACAGAACTATCGTTTGCTATAATTCTTAATGGAAGGAGATACCGTGGCAGAAGGACAATGGTAAGCGTATAAATCATTTGTAAAAAAACACAGCCATTTACTGAAAGTTTTTATAAAAATCTTAATACAACTTTGTATACACTGTTTCTTATAAAATTTTATTGCGTTTATGTGGTGCATCGACAATAAATAAAACCTCCACTTTTGGCTGCATATTTTACAAGCTATCGATCAATTATTACATATAAGTAAAATATACTTATTCGTGTCGCAACTTAATGTTTAGAATACGCTTACTTTAAGCGAATATTAGAAGGAGATTGATTTTTCGTTACGTCATACAGGTATTTTTCAAATTCTCATAAATGTAATCTTTCAAGCCTATTCACTTAAAAAAGAAGTCGTTCAAAAGGTGTTTTTGTACAAGTATTTATAATATTATTAAACGAAGATAAATGATAATAACTTATTGCTTTAATGACTTTATGGACATTTTCGTTCTACTTGACTTTTTCCGCTTTCTTCATATTCTGTACTCGAAATCCACATTTGTTGGAAAGTACCGATCGATGCCAAAATAGATCCACCGATCCAAGCCCCGAATCGACGTTCGGCGCATCCATTTGCACTAATACATTTCAATCTCATGCTAGATGGTATTCTCATAGACAGGTCTCTGTTCAACCGTTCCGGGAAGCCCTGAACAATAATACAAAAAAATGAATATGGATTGTTCTTAGAAAATACAGGCGCATCTATACTGATGTAGTTATACCTGAATGAAGGAATTGCCTCCAGTAACAACAACACTTCCATAAAGAGCTGGTCTTACATCAACATCACACATGCCTACACTAGTGGTTACAATGTGACCTACTCCCAGCATAGTATTACCAACCATACCACCACGCATTTGTACCATGCTAGGATCAAAAAGTGCTTCTGGCATACGAAATCTTTCACTTCCAAAGTCCTTGAAACATTAAAATTTGTTAGGAATGATTTTTTTTAAAATGTTATTTACAAAAACTGTGCCTAAGTACCTGATGATATCCAGTGGGAAATTCATATTGAACTGCAGGAATTGTGGAAACAATTTTTTCATCATATGGTGTTTCTAACACCTGTAACACTGTAGCTTGGAAATCCTGGATAAGTTTCTTTACCATGTAATTGTGCCAGGATTTAGTAACTTCTGGCAAACCTTTCTTTTTCACCCATCGTGGTTTATCATGATCTTTAACAACTTCTTTGCTACCGACCATGTAAGAGGGAGACAGATCAATGTCATTGTCCTGTTGTTATTGATAAAAAATGTAACTATTCCATTTCTGTACCACTATATAATAATATTAACAAACTTATTTATACCTGCAGAAATTGTCTACATTGCATGCTTATGTAGTCTCCACCAAGTGGAGACTTAACTATTGCCTGTGTTAACACAAAACCATCTTGAACGGGTACAGCAGAGGTATGTGTTGCTCCACTATCAACAACAATACCAGTAGCTCTACCATTTGCAAAGGCAGCAAGAACTGCATTTTTGACAAGGAAATAAGCTGGTACATTATATTTCTCAAACATCAATTCTGTCAATTTTTCTCTTTTACTACGTACATTCCATGGTGATTCAGAAAACAATACTGGATGATACTCTGCGTCTGATTGAATTACTTTAGAATAAGTGTAATCTAAAACCTATTGAAACAGATCTATGTATTTTATGCATATGAGATTATAAAACCCAAAAGTCTGTTTAAAGAACTCATGTTACCTTTTCAAAATGATCCCAATCTTCAATCATACCGTCTTTCATGTAACTTACAACTTCCATATTCTTTCGTGGAACATGAAGTATGGTAGTATCAATATAATATTTGGTCCCAGATTGTGTGATGTTATTATCTGGTTTTTTATCATCAATGTCCATAGGTTCTACTTTAGTAGCTGTGCTATTGCCATCTTCCCCTATACCTACAACTGCTGGAATTTCAGCTTTTGGTGTATCTTCTTGGGCATAGCCGACTCTTAACGAATGATGTCCCAAGTCAAATACTAAAGCTCCAATTTCATCTCCTCCATAAAGCATACCACCAGACATCTTGATGGCTTAAAAAATATCTGTGACAACAACAAAGTTGCTAGTCAATAAATTCGTCCCTGCAATGATCAGTTTACTATCCTAATATTTGCTTTCGCTCAAAATTCAAATCGTATTGAAGACAAAATTAATTTAGAAACGAACTTTTCACACAGAAATGATTCAAAATATCAAGTTTGTCGTAACAGAAGCCGGAACGCTAATAACTCATACTGAATTATTATGGTACAAATATATTCCTATGATCAACTTCACAACTCACCGTAACTTCTCTACAAAAATAACTCAATGAAACAGCAAAAATATATATACTTGACGGCTACATGAACGTTTATTTATGTATTCTTTTTGCAATGCAACGGAAACATAACCTCAACTTATAAAGACGCTTAGTGCCGCCACCATAAACATAACAATCTCCAGAATAGCGAGCCCCATCATAGAATCGCGAAATCTGTGCTACTATAATTTCCTGATTACTTTTTCTTTATCAAATTTATAAGGGTGAGTGCTGAATACGTAGCACTTATTACAACATTAGTATACGTACGGTATCAATATACTTTAATGATGCTACAATTTTGTGACTGCATTTAAACATTTATGAATCTTAATGCAATGTACAGTCGTTCGGGCCAAGAAATAGAAAATATACATAATCAGCAAACGAAGTATTTCGTACGGGATAATAGTGACAGATATTGTGTTGAAATATTGTTGTAGAAATTCATGTTGCTATCGTGTGAGAAACATTATTTAGGCGTTCTTACGCAAAAAATAATGGGAAACGTAACGATCTTTTGAACCACCTGTTAATTCAGTGAGAAATCGTTTGAGGCGCTGCGATCGCAAGATGTCACGGACAAAATGGCGGCGGGAGTCAGATCGTCGTACGACTCGAGACAATGCGGAGGTGTGTAGCCGTCCTTTAGCCATGGTGTATCGTCGAGTTCGCGACAGTGTCGTGCAAAAATGAGGTTTACGGACGCGAGGCTCGATCTGTCGTTTGACGGGCGACGGTGAGTCTTTTGGAATTGGCATGTGTTCGCTCGACAGGACATTGTATGCTGGTGCAGCGATCGCGTGAAGAAAATACCGCTGGGTTTTCGTGAGCGTCGGAGTCTGTGTGACACCCGCTGGCCCAATGGAGCCGCATACTCTCGCTGTCTCGTTGGCTTTGTTGACATTCGTCGCACTAGGTAAGCACGACGTACTATCGTCTGAAAAACATACCGTCCATCAGCCTCATTGTTATCATAGAGAAGGAATACTTCGTAGCACAATTTTTCTTAGGCGGTTTTGTTATTGGAAGATGATTTAAATCACAGGTGCTCGTGTACGTGAAAACGAGATCACAGTGTCTGCGCAGGACGTCGTTGTCACTCGCGGATATATCGTAAAAACGCCTTCTCGTGAACCCTGAAAGACTAAAAATGTATATATTGCGATCTCGTACCATTCTGTGTTCGATGCTTTATCGACGATCATGGAAACAGGGAAACATCATCGCGTATCTCTTTACCGTCGCCACTGTTTGCATCCCGTTTCTGCGTGGTAGTAGACAAATATTTACGAGACCATTCCGCGATTTTCTGTTTGCTAATCTCTTAACGCCGGAGATTACGCCATGGAAAACGTTTCAAAACCTGTATGTCCAGGGTCTGTCCGTGGAAATGTCGATTGATTTTTCACGCGAGTTGTAAGGACTCGTTCCGAATTCGATGATAAACAATTGCGAGTCCAACGCAGCGTGTTGCCTACGGTGTCTGAAACACGGAGATCTTTAGTTTTCATCCCGTACGATATACTTTTATAACATGCAATTATTATGTAAGTAGTTATTTCGTTAAATCGTTTATCGCTGTACGACTTCGAATTAAATAACGAGCCGTTTAACGATCGGAACATCGTGTACCAAACGAGACTGACCAAAACAGCATGCGAACAAAGAACGAAACAACGGCCGTTCATTGATCAAAAGCTGGTCGAGAAAAAAAAAACAGAATGCGTAGCGAGAGAACATCATTGAATAGAACTGCTACGTGAGCAACATGCAGCATGTTTGTCACGTAGAACCTGATGTCTTGAACTATTTTCAAGGATTATATACGTTGAGAATCGCTGCATCTCGGGTAGCTATTATTGATGCGAAGAAGGTTATGTGTCGTATAAGGGGCTGATTCGGGGTGTATTTCCGATTGCAACGATCTGGACAGAGACATGTCCCTTGGTGGTAGTGTCGCAATAACGAGGGCAATATAGTTCCCTTGATAAAAGTATCGACGAATCGGGAGAGTGTACGGACAGGGTCGGGGATCATTGTTCAACCCTGAAATGCAGTACATCCAAGAATGCAAAGGTCTTTGTCTTTCGTATTACAGATTCGCTGAGAACTTGAATCGCTAAACGCATTTGTGTTAAACGCTTACGCAGAAAAGTATTCCAACAATGCGGCAAGCCTCTCACGACTTTATCGTGATAGAAAATGCATGTACTAAATATCCAATGCCGCTGCATCAATCTGTCAGTGTTACTACCCACGTGAAAAATCCAACGTTTTTCCCTGAATCATTTCATTACTCTTTTTCACATGTTCGTTCCTATGCAACGATGGTAAATCACTGTCCGCAGAAGTTAATGGTATTCATCGGTGCACCTTTTCGGCGAGTATCATCCTCGTTATTAGCCTTTTTATTTGCTTTTCATTATTACATACGCTCGTCTAGTTAGGTATAAGGATCCATTTCCGGCTCATCGTGGTGGTGAAGCATTCAAACAATGAAAGGGGTCTTAAAAGGGTGCGTTCCTCAAATAAACCAGTTAGCTTTGTCTGGGATACGCTTCCACCGACGTGCAGCAAGCAGCAGAACAATTATGGGCCCGTACAAACAGAATATGATGAGTTCAACGTCAACGTCGACCCTCGATTCAAGTTCATCGATCTTTCGATTCTGAATACGTCCAGAGGGATCGGTTTACTTAAATAAACTCGATACCAATTTATCGAGCAGAAGAAGAGAACGACGGGCTACCGGTTACTGGCGCGTGTAGTGCACCTATAAGGGCTTCCTCGTCATGTAGATTCGATAGCACGAGGATCCACTCTAACGCTGCTAGGCCAAATACGGAACGATCGTACGACGCGTCCAAATGTGTTCCATGTAAAGTGGTATTTACAAACGCGTGTACTCCGCGACCGATGTCGTAACAACACCTTAATGGTCAGCGCCCACGCGGAGTATGTATCTGCATATTGATGTATATAGGGTGATTTACCTAAGACACCGTTTGCATCTCGATGAAGAATCCCTGATCAGTTTCGGCTGGGCTCTTCGATCGTTTGCATGGTCTTCTTCGGACGGTATACGGTCAATACACTGTTCGACCGCTTAATGTGATGTAAAATGTTCTGCAATTTGTAGTAATCAGTTTTAATCAATTTTCAAAATGCTGTAGTCGCAACCTACCGTTGACTTTATGCTCCATCATCTTAGTAAATAGAAAATAACTTAAATAAAGAGATTATGTTTGCTCCGAATCGCCCGGCGGTAATTCCATCGCCTCTATAGTCCGCTGTTTTTGTTGCGTATGCGATCCTTTCAAGGCAACGCTTCGTTTCCCCGATTCTTCTCTTTCTTAGACGTTTCGCGGAACAGCAGCTCCTTGAACGGAAGTAACAGTCACGGTACGAAGAAGATAAGTGAGAGAAGGATGGACGAGACCCGGTTCCAAGAATTCATTTATCGATCGCAAAAGTCGAGCCTAGATTCACCCGTAGCCTTCCGTGTATCTAAACCGTGGCCCCTGCAACCCCAACGTCGCAAACGATTAATTGATTCTCTCGGGGGAGGGATCGTAATGCTTTCACCCTCGTTGCCGGTTTATCAATATTTATGGGACACCCCGTAGATCGGTGGTGCCGCGGTGTACGCGTACCTTGCCTTCCTTCACGGTCTGTTCGTCACATGTCGAGTACTTTTACCGCGTTTTTCAGCATTCTCCCTCCTTCCCTTTCCGACTTCCATCGTCAGTGCAAACTCGCCCCGCGAATTAATCCGCGCCGCGAAAAAATGCAGATTTATCGTAGCGAGAAGCGTCGAATATTTTCACTTTAATTTTCGCGTGGCAATCTGTGCGGCAACGCGCCCCCTGCTGCAATCGGATTAGCGATAAACGCTCCGATTCGCTGCGCAATGTTCGGACTGTAGCTTAAAACAGCTCACAGGGGCTAAAACCGTCCAACAGAATTTTCTAAGATTTCAAAATACAGGATCACCAAGATTTTTCATTCGTTTAATGAATATTCCATGCGCTGTGAAACAAGCGTATTGAGCTAAAGTAGTGTACCTGTTTTATGACTGAGGCGGTTTTATCAGCTTTTTGCGAGAAATATAAATGTAAAAAAAGGTGTTAGCGATACTCGAGGAGAAAGTATGATTACTTTCGAGCATTTCGTACGGATGGAGTAGCTCGACGATGCTCGAGAAAATACTTCGTAAACGATCCTCGCATCGATCGAGCGAACCTTATCTACAGGAAATTATCCGATACATTTAGCTCGTCCGAGATAGCGACTTCGAGACTCGCTGTTAGGTTTGTACACGATACTTTCATATTCCCCCTCTTTCGTTCTCTTTCTTCCGCTCCCGTTATATTACTTGAACAAGACGTATAAACCGACGGCTGACAAACACCCTGTATACAGGGTGAGGCTCGTGAAATCATCGCCACTGATTTGTACCGGTGTCGTTGCATCTACCGTTGCACATTTTAAAATTGAACCCTGAAGGCGGAACTCATCAGGCGGCGACATATCCTTTCTTCTGTTTTTCTCGCTGTGCATCATATTCTTCTCAATTTTCAGCTGGCATCAAACAGAAAAGCACTGGCGACAAGAATGTGTCTCGGTGATCCATTGTCAGTATGTAAGGTCGCGCTGTATCCTCTGCAATTTATGCCAGTCCTTCAGGGTCCACTACTAAATTCTGAACCAGTGCTTATTCCTACAAACATAAAATTAAATATTTCAGAAATGTTTCATTTCCAGATATACATTTACCAAGTTGTTTTTATTTCTCTCACTGAATTTTACCAACCTGCAAAGTCTGTACCTACCACAACGCCACTACTCCTCATATTACCAATTAAAAAGAACTGGATTTCAATCTCTCGTATTACCCCGGTGTACACAAACTCAATTTCAATCATGTTATCTCCTTTTGAATCATTTTCATTTGTGTAGAATAATATTGCCGTACAATGGTCAATCGATGGATCGGATTTTTCGCAATAAACGAGCCACTGGTGTAAATCGGAGGTGGTGGCTCAGTTTGCGCACAGAGTTAGTTGTATTCAAGACAATGGGTTTCAGGACTCATCTTCTGTGTTTTGTCCAGCGTCCGGGCAAATTTCGTGACAGGAGTTCGGATTCACCGTGTATGTAATAAGGTGCAGTGGTTGTTCCCGCGACGGATTTACCTCTGGCGCTGCAATGGCTCTCCTCTTGATCTATTTCGGTATGCCGTGCGGTAGGTTGTCGCCCGCGCTCGTAAATCAAACAGTCCGACGGCGAACGGTTTATTTTCCTTGGGAATGCAGCGTCGCGGCGCTATCGGGCGCCGAATTTCGCGCGTTCCTTCCCTTTTTCACCTCTTTCTTCTTCCTTTCCCTTTATCGGGCAACGGTCCCTGGTCTCGCGCCTCCGCTTTTGGAGGGAAACCGGTCGACGAGCGTCGTTCGACAATCGATGGGACCGTCATCGATCGATATATTTTTTTTCAGCCGCTCGAAGATGACTGCTACTTGTTCACGCTAATTGGTCGACGTTCATGCCTCCGTGAACTTTTTAGGGATCCAAATAGACGTACACGGTGTCCTATCTAACATTATCACCTGAAGTCAAGATGGGCGAGCAGCTGATTAATTGGACACGTTGTAAAATACTCCGTTAAATACGCATTCTAAGTGTCCACATTACTTCAGTTTTCTTTTATTTAATCCTTTCATTCTCGCTGACGACTATATTGACGCTTGGGAAAATCGCTCGCCGCATGCTGCAGAAGCGTACAGGCGTTCGACGAAACTGTTTATCATATGCTGTCGATTGTTACACGCACTCATTATTCGTATCAAAATTTCTTCGAGACTGTTATTACCTAAATAAATTGATTGTTACTTTTTAGTGCGCAGAAAAGTCTTTTGTGTGTATTGTGTACTTCTATAAGTTCACCGCACACAGGGCGTAATTTTACGTCAGAGCCGCAGCGAAAGGGTTCGCACTTTTTCAGGCCATTATTCCATGAAGCTAAGTTACAATACCTGTAACAAATTACAGCTAAAACTCGCATTCGAGCCTTGTAGTCAGTCAGTTGCATCAGAGCTAAGGAAGACGAGTAATTGCGGAAGTATTTGATCGATGTCGTGAGTCACAGTATATCTGTAAAATGAGTTTCCTTCTGCGCTTCGCACAGCAGTCAGAAGCGTTCATGAAATATTCTTTTTCATTGTCGCGGTAGAAAATTCAGAGGATCGTTGGCAGGAGAGGGCAGTGGAAAAAGGGAGAGAAACATATTCGACGGCGAGAATTAGTTCTGTCGATGGTTGAAGACGTGTTCGCTCGTTCGCGAAGGTTGCACGGAAAGGTGACAGACCACCGTGAGCGTGAAACTGTAACCCAATAACCGTCGACAGTGTTTCTCAATTTTATGGAAGCGAACCAATCGATTTGCTGTCGATTCATCGATCCTCCGCCACCCACGACCAGCCATAAAAAAGAAACGCTTCTATACTCATTGAACGAAGCCTGTAGATGGATCGCGGCGAATAGTAATCCCTTTGTCAAATATACAATTTTTATATAATCCTTGCGCTTGCACATAGACGAGCCTAATAATAACATTAGTCAGCGATTCTCAACTTCCTGAAAATATCAATGGATCCAATTCATTTACTATGTACCGTACAGGTTATTGAAATTGAAGGTTAAAATTTTTTTAGTTTTATGCATCTTACTCATTCAGATAATTTGTCTTTAATTTTGCCTTTACTTTCGAAACTGGCGGGGAGATTTACCCTTCAGTATGATCATTACTCCTTTTTACACATGGTTTTGTATCCGCCCTTGTTTTCCCGCCAAAAAATTAAACGCCTGTCTATTTGGTCTGCGATGCTTTCGATCGAACACATAATTGTTACCGAAGGTTTTATTTAATATTTTCATCGAACCGGAATAATCCCTGGCAGACTATTTCAAATACGGACGCGGAGATTTTACCGCGTCTTTCTTTCGCCGAGTTTCTTAGCGCCTTTGAAACGGTTTCGTGCATAAAGTCGAGTTCCATGGGCGAGGTATTCCTACCGGAAGATTGTTAGTTCGAGAAAATATTCATAATTGTCTGCATATAAAGCGTATCTCTTTTGCGAAGACTCTTAAGAATTCCTTGAGAAGAATTTAACGAGCTGCACGAGGAATTTCTTCAACCGAGTCGATCCTGTGCCGCGGAGAAAAAAAATTTAACGTTTTGCTATGCGAGTAATATAAAGTTTATTCGCGATATTTTTAATAGACCCTTAAGTGTTTCACGGCTACCTTACAAATCGCTGCGAGCCGGACGGGATTCAGGAAATTTTTCACTGGAATATCGTCGTCAATAAAACAATGCGACACTTGTGACATTTCATGAAAGATATGTATTATTCATGCTAATGAATATTCTCATAGAATGCAGATACAAAGCTGAAACCTAGATAGAAGTTTGTTTCGTCATTAGACGATTAGAAAAATGTACTCTTTATCTCGCATATTTTGCATAGATTGCCCGAGTATCTTGGTATATAAATGATATGCATAATTTCTAAATAATACAGGCTTCATTATTCGAACATATTTCCAGGACACTTTTTGCACATCCTGCGTATCTTCTGCATGCGTTGACGGTGCACCTGCATATCTTGAGATGTTTTACTTGACGAAGCATTCGCGGGATAATCATAAACGAGTAGAATATGTATGTCATGTATTAACGCAGGGATTAAGAAATTTAGCTACGATTTCGGACACACCCCGTATATCACAATTGTCAAGCTTCTATTTAATACGGCGCGGAGCCGGGACTCCGTCGTCCCCTGAATCGGAATTTCGCATTGAAATCTCCGCGTTCGTTAGAAATCATTCGAATCGCCTGCCATAAAATCGTACCGTCAAGATTCCTCTTATTTCTTTGTTCTCGCGAGGGCCTATTCAGAAAACGACGTTGAATCGTTGTGCATCGCGGTTGCGTACGCGGTATCGGACGATCGCAAAGCCCCACGAAAGAAAAGAAAAGAAAAGAATGGAAATGAAAGGAAAGAAAGGAGAATTTAGGCACTCGGCTCGGGTGTCTCGCCAAAGGGCCAAAGGGTGCCCCTATAGGGTTGCCGACCCTTTATCCCCTCTCCTTTCTTTAACTACCACAAGCACCATCGTATCTTCCCTTACCCTAGCTGAACCTCCATCAGTTTTCAACATCTACCATCGTAACACTTAGACGCCTACGCACGTGTTAAGCAACTTGCGGGATACCACCGAAATTTGATAATCGTATGGCCCCCATCGGGTTTATCCTCACGCCAGCCACAAGGCTAAATACCTGTTCCAAACGTTCTCAACATCTTTTCTTGAATTTTACCATGAACAAACAATCGTTCGTCTCCTGATCATGAGGAATTATGAGTTGATGTTGGTGTTAGCAGCCAGCGCAGGTGGACTGTTCTTCACCATCGAACCACAGGATGTGGTGGTCGAGCAAGGAGGTCCAGCTAGATTGGATTGCGAAGCGAAGAGTGTTTTCGGGGAACCAACAATACAGTGGCGAACTGACGATGGTCAACCAATTAATTTTATTGGAGACAGTTATCGGTAAGGGCATCACGCCGTAGAATAACTGCCCTCGGAGAAGAACCTTCTTCGATGTGTTTCTTTTTGTTTGTAGATCTCAGCTAGCGAATGGATCTTTGTATATAAATAGTGTTTATGGCACTAGTCCTGAATTGATCGGAAGCTATCAGTGTTTAGCTTCCATAGATAATGTTGGAGCTATTGTCTCCCGAACAGCTACAATTAAACTTGCAAGTTAGTATCTAGATTTAGCGTTTAGCCCCCGCTGAACTTGTACTGTCTGTAAAAATGGTTAAAATATTAAACATGACCCTCTGAAGGTTTGCCAGGATTTGAAAGGGAACCACAGGATACGATGGTTTATCCAGGACAAATTGCATATCTCAGTTGCACGCTTCCTGCATCCTCCAGTTCTCTGAGTATACAGTGGTTGAAAGATGAGCATCCACTGTTACTTGACGATAGTAGAATGACAGTTTTACCATCAGGTACACATCATTTTTGTTGCTTTCGAATTAACACTTTCTGCGTTGCATGGGTGATCCTAATCGCAACGCTACCTTTTCTGTGTTGAACAGGTGCATTGGAAATTGATCATGTCAACGCACAAGACATTGGATCGTACAGATGCAATGCTAGTAGTTACGGACAATTTAGACTGAGTAACAAAGCACAATTAGGATTAATGTCAAGCGATATCGGTTAGTATCACAAAAAAATATGAACGTGCTATAGAATAAAAACGACTGATTCGTCAAATTTTGCATCGCAGATCAAGAAAGTACAACGCCGGTCTTCATCGCTAAGCCGTTTCAACAAGTAGCCGTCGAAGGATCTACAGTCACCCTTGAATGTGCTGCTAATGGCTATCCAAAGCCAACTATACTTTGGCTGAAAGATGGTGTTGCCATTGATTTAGCATCCTTTGATTCTAGGTGTGCAGCAAGACAAAGCATATCAAATGCAAGCAAAAATTTAAATTCTTTACACATCATGTTTGATTGAACAGGTATCGGAGAGTTGCTGCGTCCAGTCTTGTAATTAGTAACGTCCAGGAAATAGATGATGGCTCTTACCAGTGTCGGGCAGAAAATGAAGTTGAAACCTTGGATGCAGCTGCTGACTTAATTGTACAAGGTACTTTCATCCGAATATTCCTTTATTTTCTGTTCTTGCTGTTGTAATCGCCAGTACATTTATTTTTGTACACCTTTAGTTCCACCGAGATTCTTAAAAAAGCCGGAAGATAAAGTAGCTAGCGAGAATCAAGATTTAGAGTTTGAATGTGAAATTTATGGAAAGCCAGAGCCTAAAATTACGTGGCTCAAAAATGGAGAACGTATCACGTTAAGCGCGTATTGGCAAATTGTTAACGGGTAAGTCTACAAGCTGTATTTCATTACAATAAATTACAGTTGTGAAATAAATTTCTTTCACGATTGTTTTCAGTTATAATCTCAGAATCAACGGCTTACTACCTATAGATGCGGGAATTTTTCAGTGTATCGGAACAAATTCTGCCGGAAGTGTTCAAGCCGCAGCGCGTCTAACAATTAATCAGCCTAGTAAGTTCAGAAACTTCAATTTCCCATGCCGAAATTCTTTTCTGTACACATTTATCAGTTTGAGTAGTTTCCAATTTTCCTGATTATTTTTTATGTTTCTTTCTGTTGGATGTTTTAATTTTATCTTCATTCTTTTTTTCTTTCCATTTGCGTTTCCTCCTTGTTAACTGTGTTGCATGCTAACAACGGTATCCAGGGAAGGCGAATTCCCACAAGACGACTACCCCGAAGACGGCTCCTAAAAAAAAGTTGCTATTGCACCGTCAGTTATATAATAAAACGTGGCAGCATCCCAGCACCCTTTTAGGTCACACGTTATCTGCGTTCACACCGAACCCACCGTTGTCCATTAGTCCGTCCGACGATCCTGCGGATCTTCCTGGAGCTGTTAGGTTTCCCAATTCCCTTTACGATCCAAAACCCCATTTTGTAGACGACACAGACAGCCTGGAGTCCATAGAAGGAAGCGTGCCGTCTGCTCCAAGAAACCTGAGCCTCGTCATTGTCACCGCCAGATTCGTGACCTTACGATGGCAAGAACCAGAAAACACCAACGGAGATATTCTAAATTATTATATTTATTACAAACAAGAGGGTGCTCAAAGGTGACGATCGATAAACTATGCTCATCCCTCGTGGCTGACGATACGGAATATGTAACAATGGCATCTTACAGAGAACGAGTTGCCGACACGCAACAAAAATTAGAGGCGATGATACGAGGTTTACAACCGAGTACGACCTATCAGTTTCGAGTGGTCGCGTTGAACGCGAGAGGTCCTGGAATGTCCAGCGACGTGCTGCAAGTTACCACCCTCACGGAGGTCCGTTTATTATTTCATAGGTAACTAACAAATATTCGAATTACTGATCGTTCTCTGCAATAGGTCAACGTTCCTGGACCTCCGATGAATTTAGAGGGACACGCCACGAGCAGTGTGAGCATAGCATTGTCTTGGGAGAAACCGCAAATTGTTAACGGCAGAATTTCTAAATACATAATTACGTTTGTTGAGGTATATAACTTACATATGAAACTGTCAAACACATGGATTCAGAAATGAGTATCGAATGTTTCGTTTAAAGGGCGACAATGAGGAAATAACACGCGAAACCACTAGTACCATGCACGAATTGGTAGATCTCGTGCCTTATACAGAATACAGTATTAGAGTGCAAGCTGTAAACGAGAATGGACCTGGTGCGTTTAGTAGAGATATTATAGTACGGACGTATAGCGCACAACCTACTCAACCACCACATAATGTCACAGTAGAACCAGCTAGTCCAACAGTGCGTATTTCGCTTAGAATTCTCTGAACCTAAAGCGGAAATTTCCAATGTTTGTTGCATGTCTCCCTTTTTTAACAGAGTATTATAATAAGATGGGAGCCGCCTCTCGAAGGACAGAACGGAATTATCACTGGTTATAAAATTCGTTATCGTCGACACGATCGGGGTTCACAGCCGGTCACTATCACAACCGAAGGAAATCAACGCTCGCGTGTGCTCACTGGACTTGAGAAGCACGTCGTTTATCAAGTCCGTATATGTGCCTTAAACGTGAATGGAACTGGACCTTGGACGGAATGGATACAGATAGAAACGTATGAAACCGAGTCGGATGAGAAGAGAGTGCCAAACACGCCCAGCAATTTAAGAAGTTTGTCCTTTATCCACTTTGCTTATTACAATAACGAACGTCACTTCAGAAATATTCAAAAACATTCTATGTGCATTGTAGCGAAAGTGATGTCGGATTATATACAAGTATTCTGGAACCCACCCAAGGATCAGAGTATCAAGGTAAAAGGTTACAAACTGGGTTGGGGCAAGGGGGTGCCTGACGTTGAAGTTCGACTTCTCGATGGAAAAGAGCGTTCATTCACCATAGACCAATTAGGTACCGACTCCAGTTCTAAGCGCATATTGCATTAATTGGAAGATAATTGCATTGCTTTTTGTCATTTGTAGAACCAGTAACAGAGTACGTTATATCGTTAAGAGCAACGAACGATGCTGGTGACGGTCAGCCAGCATATGCAAATGTGAGAACAACCGAACGTTCTATGTCTGAATCTTCTGTGCCTTTGATACCACCGGTTGGTCTTAAAGCTGCCGTTCTCTCGGATACCACGGTCGTATTATACTGGACTGATACTACTTTGCCAAAAACTCAAGTATGTTAACATTCTATGTATCTGTACACGCAATATGCCTCAAGCCAATAAATTAACAATCATTTGCAGTTTGTAACAGATAATCGATACTATGTCGTACGATACACATCGCATCATCATAGTAGCAGTCCCCGTTACAGATATCACAATGCTACTGATCTCAATTGCATGATAAATGATTTAAAACCAAACACATTATACGAGTTTACGGTGAAGCTCGTGAAGGTACGTGTAATTTGTCTTTAACAAAACGTATGTACTTGAATATGGAATGTTCTAATAATTTTTTTTAAGGGGAAACGAGAGTCACCGTGGAGTATGGTGGTGTCGAATCAAACTCAGGAAGCTCCGCCAAGTTCAGCACCGAGGGATTTAATCATTCAGAGCATCGAAGACCGTCCAGCTTCCGTTTTACTTCGATGGCAACCACCTAAACAGCCCAATGGACCAATTACAGGTACTTAGAAATTCTCTGAATAGAACCGGTGGACATAATTCATAGATAATGCTAAGAAAATTTATTTCAGGGTACATTATTTTTTATTCCATCGACAACACGAAATGGGATCGCGACTGGTTAATCGAAGCCGTGATCGGCGATAAGACAGAATATGTCGTAAAAGGCCTACAACCGAGTACAACTTACTATTTTAAGATTCAAGCCCGAAACTCGAAAGGATATGGTCCCTTCTCTGCGACCGTTCAATTCAAAACACCTGCGAGTAATTATCTCATTCTCATTCATTTAAATAGATGCACGTACTCGACAATTTGTTGGTTTCGAAAGAGTTTGTTTAGTATTGTGTATAGTGTTATCATCTACTATTTCTGTTTACCTCTCTACATCGTATGTACCATATCGGTGTGTTAATTATTATGTTTATATGTTTATTTCTACGCTAGGCAATGGCATGGATGTCTATGATGAATTGCATGGTCGAGGTAAGACATTATTCTCTTCTAGCTTCTTGATCGTGTTAGTATAGCATGTTTGTCAGAGTAGTGAATTGTGAAGTAATGTAAAGATTGAATGTCAAATGAATACGTGTATATGTTACTATTCTTTCGTTATGATAGGGATATTTATCATTATTTGAAACCATAGAATCAGTCACTGACCAATTAATTTCATTTGCAGATGGACGAGGTCTCTCAAATATACTGATCTATATTATTGTGGGCTGTTCAATTGTTGTCATTACTGGGGTGGCAGTTGTAGTTGTAGTCGTATGTTGTAAACGCAATCCGGATACACCAGACCGGAAGAAGGGGTATGTATTGTAGTATTTCTACAAAATATTCAACTCTAGAAAGCTACAATTGAAATGTTTTAGGTACATGAAAGATGCAAATCAAAAAACCAACATCAAGCCGCCAGATTTATGGATTCACCACGATCAAATGGAACTTAAAGCCCTCGAAAAATCATCTATAAACGGCGAAGCATCTACCAGCGGTGTGGCCAGTAATACGTTGCCCAGGCCAAGCAATCAGGATTACAATCAAGAAAACGTTCATGGAAATTCTAGTTCATTGGACAAACGTACTTACGTGCCAAGTTATATGGGTAAGCCTCAGCAGCAATACAATGTATCGGAACCTCTGAACATATCGAACACAACTGCACAAAATTTTGTTCGCCTAATTAAACTTTAAGAACATATTCTTTTACAGTCATACCGATACAATTTGTTTCTAACATGATGAAATACACAATTTTAATAATTTGTAATTCTTCATCGAAGCTTTGTTTGATCTGTATCATCTTCAATGAAAATTCTATTTTGTTTGCTGTTCTCCTGATTTTCGTACACGGTTTTTGTTCGTTCACTCGATATTAGGTAACACAGACGAGAAGTGCTCGACCCTGAGCAGGCAGCATAGTCGAGGAAGCCACAAACCTAAACTTATTACACTTCCTGTTGACAGTGCATCTTTACATCAACGTAAGTAATAGTAAAATCCGTCGATAAGTGATGCGGATGGCTTACTCCTAACACAATGACTCTAACACGTTATAACGTACTTCACAAGTTGTTAAGTGAAAACTTTTAAGCTCTATGACAAAGTTCTGAACGTGTTACAGCTATAGCGACTGCCACCCCGATCGTGAACACGAGCATGTCGCAGCCAACGATTCACACATCATGCAACGACACGCCATCCGTGAGACAAAACTATCCTCGAACGGTGGCACAGTATAGTTTGAGTCGAGCTCACATAACGTTAGAACCAACGCCGGAATCGAGTCCAGATTCTTGTAATATTACAAGCTCTTACGAACCATTGCAGAGCCAAGTAAGATTTTTGTAAGATAATCGATAATTTCCCCAAAGAAACGATCTTGTCTTGAGCGAATAATTATGTTTTTAAAGCAATTATCGTATGGAACGGGTGGCCAGTCGTACAGCGGAAGTACTCAATATGCTGCCGGTCATTATGGGAACAGCAATCAACCGTCAAGCAGTGGTGGAGGAACTGACGGCAGCGGAAGCAGTAAAAGGATGCAGGGTCATCCTTTGAAAAGTTTTAGTGTACCAGCACCTCCTCCTCAGTCTGCACCATCGACACCAGCCCAACAAAAACATGGTGGTTAGTTTTATTCTTGGTTATTTTTATTCCACTAGAACTTAAATTGTTATACTATTTTCATTTGTTAGTTTCTCAAGTAACTGTGAGACCTACGATGTCTGGCAGTCCCTACAAGAAGCCACAGAGTTCGACACAGTTAGCGAAAAATCGATTAGCCTCTGTTTCGAATCCGGTGCACACTTCGGAAGAAGTTGAACGGTTAAAGGTAATGGCTACTTTATTTAAACTTATCTGGTGTGAAATATTTAAAAATTTGAAGACAGTTATTCACCGTTCATTTTATTTGTTGTAGCCTTCTTACAGTACGGAAGAATTGAACCAGGAGATGGCTAATTTAGAGGGTCTAATGAAAGATCTGAATGCCATAACAGCATCTGAGTTCGAGTGCTAGAAGAGGTTCCTAAACCTTGTGCCATCTCAATTCAATAGACTGCAATGATACATTCTCAATGTTAGTACCTGAGAGACGAGCGTGTAACGATCGTGTTACACGTTGAAACTCTTTTTGTGACGTTCAATTGTTTGCTACACAAAAATTAGCAACACAAAATCGGATTTGACGGCCGATGAACGGCGTCAACGTGAAACTCCTTTTTTTTTTTTGCAAATGATCATCCCAGTGTTATTCGGACTAGATCGAGTTTTTCCTAGTCAATTTGCTTTTTTTCCTCCGGTACTAACGTTGCTTTCTACGCAAAGTATACTTGCCAATGTATTCTGACACTGCCACATTCTTGTATCGGTCTTATATTTTGCAAGAACGTGAGTGGTTACGGTTTGAAAGTGTTTACGCGAGAATCGGACGTTTTCTAACGAACGTGTATTTTTGTGTGAGATTGCATACGGTGTATGCAAAGTCGATCGAAATACGAGGATCCATCCTTGCGTTTTAGAATACGTTTTAAATTAAGTAACTCACTGAATTCATAACAGAGAGAAACGGTTCGAAAAGTTTTTCGATTCTTGTATCTATAAAACGACGATCTTGCCTAAAAAAAAAAAAATACAATCCGTACTATATCCAAAAACTCACGCGCTCTTTGCCATGATTCTGTAATTTATACTCATAAGAGTACATTTTATATAGCGATTACTATCGACTGCCATACTTACGCTTAAGATGGCGAGATCACGTGAGTCTCTTAATCGAACAATTTTATGGTTCATTGTATAAAAGGCGGACAGTAGAAATGATTTTTCTATTTTTTTTTATCCGTCAGAGGTTTTTTTTTATAATGATACAGTACTTTCAGGCTAGTTGATTTAGTATTAATCAATTACGAAGCGACAGATCACGAAGAAGGGTTTTTGAAAATTTTACATTTAAAGATTGCCTGTGATTCTATGTAATTTTCTTTAACAGGCTGAGATTTTTTATGCTGTCAAAGACAACGTAAACGTTTTTGGAACACTGTGTAACGGCCTTAAAACGATTGTGTTTAAGTTGCTCAGTACTCAGTGGCTTCGGCAGCTTGCTAGAAGGAATTCCGTTTCATTCGCGTATACTCCTAAAGCAACAATGTAGTATTACGATCTCATCGAGAAATATTATTTTAGAGTTAAAAGCGAACATCGAGTATGGGTATTATCTGTAAGGCTGTATAGCACCACAAGAAACAGTGAGTGATTTGTGAAAGGTACATTTTCTCCTTTGATGGTTGATTTAACAAGAAAAAAAAAAGAATTACGTTCACAGCGTCCATTTAAGCTACGTCGGTCTAATCGATAGAGTTACATTAAATTCAAGAGTCGTCTTTGAGAAATATTTTTTAACAAACATTTACAAATCGTTATTTTGTATGATGTACGTTGTTTCGTTTGAGGACGTTCGAAAGTAAACTATCAACGACGACAGCTTGCAGCGTTGCAAGCAACAAACAGATCGAATTTCTCTGTCACTCAATTATCGAACTGATAAGCGTATTTACAGTTTGTCACGGATTCACACGTAGAATGTTAAGTAACAGTTTCTTGACCATATCCGTCGAGGTACCATACATAGTTATACTTCCTTCCAGTGCTAGGGATTTGCTACGTAAATTTTGTACACGTTTTACTGCGATCCAGTAGTCTCTTAAGTATTAATGAAACAGAGACACCGAAGTGCAGGATAATTGTAACGATTAATTAAACGTAATGCGAAATATAACGAGGAACGCGATCGACAGCGCTTTTGTAGTATTCCGTACTGTAATACCACCATTTTTAAGCACTTTTGTATTTTCCTAAGAATCGAATCTGCAGAGTGATCGATTTAACGGGATCACTGAAAACGCGATCACGTTAAATCGGTCACACTGTGTAATGTACAAATACCTTGTACGCGAGGGGCAACGCACCAAGAGTGTTCCCGCGCTGGAAAAAGTCTATCATGGATATAGTACAAAGCAATATGTGATACTCCATTCGCGTAATCGTCGACTTGATTGTCCAGAGTATTGCATATTACTCGAATATCCGTTGCCACGCGGGGAACACTACCCATTACGAGCGACACGAAGCGAACGAGTTCTTTTATCGTCGGCCTAGCTCGATTAGGGTAACGCGATTAGTATTATAAAGACATCCGATCATGAGCGAATTGCATTCATTCTCCGATTACATTATTATTATTATTTTCTTTTCCTTTTTTGTTGTAATAGCGTGTACCATATTGAGAACAGCGGCTGTAAGCTTAACGATACAGGAATTAACGTTCTAAATACTTTCGAATACTTTGTAGTCACTTTAAAAGTCCGAAGTATTTTATAAATTTTTATGGTCGTCGTATAATGGAAGTGCAAGTACATACGTGTGCGAGCTATACCGATAAAAAAGAACAGCTTGTACATTAAATATATATATATATATATATATATATATATATATATATATATATATATATATTAAATTTGTAACTATTACGCTGTTCGAAGGGCGATTATTAGCTCTTTGTGACGAAAACAAATGGGCCTACGAAATGGCCTGGGAAAATATTTTACCACAAAAGTATAGTAGGATAGTTATATATATATATAGATATATATATAGTATATATTTATCTATATGATTATTATTTATTGATTTTTATGTATGCTGGGAATATCGAGGATAAATGAATGTTGCGAGATGCTAGAGGCTGGTTGCTTTTCAATCATTTCCATCGACGTCATCGTAATCATCGCTCTACCATTGTCATAATCGTCATTTACAACTCTCTTTATCATTCATCTTTAATCTTTCTCCACTTTAATCGACAACTCATTGATTCGTTTAGGGTTAACGTTTACAAATTTACGACGATTACCGAGTCTAAAGGGAAAGCCACAGGCCACCGATGTATATAAAATTTGAACACCGCCACTTCATCAAAGTAATTAAGTATTTATATACATATACATATATTATATATATATATAGCCATTATGAAATCTAATTATTATATTTGTACGATACGTATAAGGCAGCCATCTCCAATGAAAAACATTCATAACAAGTGTGTGATAATATTTGTAAAACTTGATATCCAATAAACAATCTTATGTTCTTTACAAATCGTTGTTGCAGATCTACATTAGAAGCTACTCTGTACTTAGCCTTGTGTTATCAGATAAGGAGAAATAGCATTTCATATCGATATTAATGCACTTGGTAAAATTAGAATTTTTCAGCCTTTAAAATATCGACATGAATTTTTGTAACAATCTTATAGAAGTTCCCGCTACTACCATCTACTCAAAATGGCGCTACCTTTGGTCATCTTTTACTCACGTTGTTAGGTACGTTATGTTTTATTACTAATATTTTGAAAGTTAAAGGAAGGCGTGCAAATATAGCAATGTAGTATATGAACAATTTTTGTAAGAATAGAATTGATGGACATAAATGACGTGCCCAGTTCGTTAATTAATTGCACTATGTTACTCAGTACTAATGTTTGCACAATGTTGCTTTAACCACACAAAATGCTTATAACTGATCAATCTTGAAACATTGTTAAAACTTGGTAGGCAATTTCAGTTTCCAAGAAGCTGACTCCGTGCGTGCTCCAGTTTGTTATCTAATTAATCTATTTTTGTTCAGATTGATAAGGTAAATTTGTATACAAATTCCGGACCACGTTACGTATATGTAATTCTGTAATTGAGGTATATATATGAATGTTCGTTCGATATTATAATTCTTTCGTATACATATTTCTGTTTAGTATCAATCTAATACATTTATTCTGTAAAATTTGTTGGCATTTAAGAAAAAATCAATGTATTTTGCGTGGCGACGCCGTGGAAGATTTCAGAATGGCGCCAGAAGATTCAAAGGGTTGCCATGCGTACGGTGGAGCCATCTGGACGAGGGATTTTTTAATGCTGATATGCGAGGACAGATAGCGTCACCGATTACCCGTGCACGTTTAAAAAAAGCAAAGGACAACAATACGCGATCGAGTGCGGTGAAAAATCGGTGAAATGGTGGAGTCGTGTCGCGAGTATATTTAGAAGCAGGTGAGCAAATTAATCATTAATCGATCGTATCGTTTCGTTCTCTCTTCCACGAATTGACGGTGCCCAGGGAATTTTGGATGGAACATTTTTTTCCTCTGGTAGACTCTCTGATCGGTGACAAAACATTTAGCGAGGTCCACCAGGTGTCTCCTCTGAATTTCACCGTCGATTCTTGTGTATTTAACCGTGAAAACGACATGATCGCTCCTTCAGCTTTTCTTCCTTTATTCGTCGAGTACTTTACGTTGTCACCTCGTTATTTTGTAGATTCGTGCGCCCTAACCTCTTCACGCGCCACACATAACATCGTGAGTCGTTTCACGAGTCGCACACATGATCGACAGGTTCGCGTGTATGTGTATGAATAAATACACCGTACATGCACCTTCTTCCCTACGAAAACTATCTCTCTGCATGCTTGGTATCTCGAGTATTAACTCATCTGAGCACTTAAAAAGGTTGAGCATCCAAGAAGGACCCTTAACATCAGCGCTTAACATTGGTCACCCTGTCGTCGATTGTTCGTCGCTATAGCAATCGAGGGTGTTACTTATCACCTCGTTGCCTTTTGTTTCACTTTCCTCGACAATAAACGCGGCTGTATCTCGAAGAATAGGTTTCAGAAAGTAGTTACGAAAGTTTCAGTACCGTTGGAGTAATCCCCCCGTGATCTGTTCATTGACGTTGGATTTGAACTTTCATTGCTATAAAGAACAATGACGACGTTGCTGGTGATATTTAATGGAATCTCGCGACATTCGCCCGAGGGATCGATAACGAACGGTGTACCCACGCAAATTTTACTTTTCGCGGGAAATAGAAGCTTTAAAAAAAAGGAATATCCATTCTTGACGCGTTTATTATTGCTGCGCTTATTTTTAAAGGAAGGACAGAGATTTATAGCGGCGATTAAAATTTCAATCTCTCGTCTTCATAGATTGGATATATCCAATTGGTGAGAGGGTGCTTGGACGTAATCGCAGAGAAACGATTTTTTTCTGTGTGGAGGGTTTCCCCCACCTTAAAGAGCCGAATTTCCACGGCAGCTTAATGTCCCCCGTCCCCCACCATGATCCAGCCTCTATTGATTGCTCTACCGCACTACTGCCCTACTTTTATGACTTCCCTCCTCCCCCGCCCTCTATCCTTCCCTCCGTCGTACCCTAGCTCCGCGACGTATCGAAGTCATAGACACAGGAACCGCGAAGCCGTTCCGTGGATCGAAAGCTGCTTTTCGGATGCATCTCCGTGCGAAAACACTATGCGGAATCGCGCTGATTTTAGCTGCTCTCAGAACTCTCGAGCAAGATCCTCTTCAGCGCGCGGATCAAGGTTCTACGACTGCGTTTCGCGTTGCCTCAACGGTTAGAGGTTCTGTCTCTCCTTCTTGCGTCCACCATCTTCGAGAACGTGAACTCCAAGGGTTTGTACTTTTTCAGGCCATGCTGCGACGCTTGTAGAGTACCTGTAGGGTAGCTTTGAATGGCGGGAAACGAGGATACCGTGCATTCTAGGGCCACAAATCGCGGAGCCGGTCGTAAATTCGCAAAGCTTCCTTCCCCGCGTCCATAAATCGCCCCGTGATATTATGCGCGGTGGTTGGGAGAGTGTGCACGTGCGTGTGCCGCTTACGCTTACGTGTCACATGTGTATGCGCTGTTGCGTGCACAGGATCAAGGCTGCACGTGGTGCAGGTTTATTTTTGAAGAGCCTGTAACACGGTACTTCCAGAGGAGCAAGGCTTTTTTTTCCGTCGTCTTGCGTGCAGCCTCGGGATATTTATACGTTTTTCCGTTTTCCACCTTGTCAAACTGAAATGTCTCATGGTAATGCGCCCGGTACGCGGTTCGTTTCCAGGTCGAGTGGCCGCTAATTAGTTCGGCGGACGAACCCGATGAAAGAGCGAATTCTCTTTCCGGATTGCTTCCTTATCGAGAGAGACCTTCATTGTTCGATCCGTGATCACAGCTTCGACCCTCGGTTTTACTCGTTACTCGTGGACCTCGAACACAGGTTGATTCGGCGAGGAGCGGCTCTCGAACGAGCGTGTTTCGCGTTTGATTCTTCGTTTGATAAGGATTCATCGTGGCGCTCCACCGCTGAATCGCATGAAACAGCCGCTTGATTCCGTTTTAATGACCCGTGGATATGTTTTTAGGTCTCCTGCCTCGTTAAAACTTCATTCGCGAACTCTTTGCTCTCCGTCTTCGGGGTAATGATCATTTTTCAGTGACATGGGTCAGCGTGATGTCAGCCGACGTTTACGACTACGTTGTCCGTGTGTTGGAGGCGTTCACTATTTCAGTAGTAGTTGTCAGTTGTTGGTCAGACAATGCCATGGGGCCGTAATTCTGACCGGGTTTTTAACTACAGCAGTAACTGATAAACTGCGCATTTGATTATGAATTTTTTACCGCTTTCTCTGTATGTGAATTCTTTTCGAGGATGGTTTGACAGAAAGAGAAATCAATTCGGGTGTACACATGGATGTAAATATAGTATTCAGTCTGAACTCGTGGGTCAATGCGCGATTGAGTTCCACGTTATTACGTAAGTTAATAATACAATGAGCACCTTGGTTTGAGTATAATTATCCCTTTGATCATCGAGTAAGTTGTCACGTGTATACGTGTCAAGGGTACAAATTTGTCAGTAGTTGAAGAATACTTTTGTCAGACTTAACTGTCGGTTTTAATAAACACAGACAACAACTCTGAAAGGTTTGTTAAAGCATCAAGCTTGGCCGTGTCCTCACTATGTTCTCGTAAAATTGTTTCTTTAGTCTCCACTAAATATTTAACAGTTAAACTGAATATGGCATTGATTGTGTGTGGTCATGTTTAAGAATTGTGCTCAGAATTGTTTGAAATTAGGATACGTACATATGTGGTCAACTATTAAAGTAGCGACGTGCAGCATTAATTTTCCAAGCACAGGTACCTTGACTCAACGCGTGCACACTATCAATAAAAACTTTGGCTGAAATGATAGTTCGTAACGGGTTCGTGTACGTATTAGCTGTGCAGCAAATAACTACTTAGTGGAATAATAGCAAACTTTCATCGTGCGGTACAGCTAGCTTAGATTTCATCATATCGCTAATTTTCCTATAATAATTTCATCAATGGCTTCCATTAGGAAGGAAAGCTTTCGGATTTCCTGTTATTCGCTGATTTCACCTTCCACCTTTAATGTTCAATGAAACTGCAGCTAATCGTTAAACTCGCAGAATTCATGCTCGGTACCGGGAAGTGGAAATGCTAGGAAATTTTTCTCACGCTTTGTCGAGGCTTCTCCGCGCTGGTAAGCCCTCGAACCCTTTCCTCCGATTGCGATAATCGCGATCAGGATTAAACGTCGATGAAAGTCAACACGTTCTATAGTCCTGACGTCGCAGTGCACGCGGTTTATCCTCGAAGGTCATCGCGAAAGCGAATAAACGAGATGACTCATGCGGGATTCGCCGAATGCTTCGGTCGAATCGTGGTCGAATCGATCCGGGACGGAATCGTACAGGGTCGTCGTGGAGGGCCGATTTTCGGCTGGCTAGCACGCGAATCGCTTCCTTCTCTCCTCTCCTCTCCTCTCCTCTCCCCGCCCAGACCGTCACGCTAGCCCTTCTTAATGCAGCACGTGCCCTCGAAGAAGCTTCTGTTAACCTTCTTTCGGGGAATTCCCGAGCCGAGAGATTCGATCGAAGGTAGCCGAGGTGAAGGTCAAGTTCACCAGTCGGACTCGGCCTATCTCGATGATTCGCGCATCGTTCCAGCCTTCTACCAATCATCGTCCTTCAGTCCTTTGCTAATTTTCATCGATACCCTCCCCGCATCGATGCTTTACTGTTGTCGATGTTAATTAAGAGACCGGGAAACATGAAAATTGTTGGAAATCTGATTCTGCAACTGTGGAATGCCTAGCCCTTTGACTGCGGCGCGCTTCCAGTGAAAATCGTTTGCAGCATTATTGTGTATGCATAATAACAATAGCTGAGGAACGATAATTAATTTGCTTTGCTCCTTTGCCTGTGTAAATGCTGTGTTTGATATTTATTTTTATATTCCAATTAACAGCATATTAAAATGTTGTTTGTCTGCCCAATGAGTGTACACGTGTGAAGCATTGCACGGTAAAAAATTTAGTATCGCAGTCGGGGAACTACAATTTTATAAGAAAATTCACCATATAGTGTGCATTAGAATAAACGAAACTTTCGGGAAGCCTACGGTCGGTCTGTGTTGAACTTTTGTACGTTTTGAACGTGCTTTGGTCTCAATATTTCATAACTGTAACGTGTATGCTGCCAATTGATGAGTTATTTTTGTGTTATTGAATTTCAGAATACCTAACAAAATATATAAATTTTTGTCAAATACTCTGGCGTTAAGATTTTTCCAAACACATAGGTTTTCTTAGCGTGTAAAAAATATTTACTCTCGCTGCGGTACGGTGGTCCGTAGCACACGAAGCACGGTTTTCCAGAACGCACGTATGGGTTCATATAGCTCAAGGCGTTAATAAACATAGGATTGAGAAACAGTGATGTCTGAGACATAAGGTGTTTCATTTAGTCGAATGCTGGTTACGTCAGAAGGCGATGGTCGATAAACAAGAAGCACGTTGCATATACATTTTTTCTTAAACGCATCCTCTCCAATATTGACACAATTGTGCCTCCTAGAATAGAAATTTCCGTTTCATTCTCATTGTGACTCCGTTCGGAATAGGATCCCGATCACTTAGGGCTTCATTGACGAGAGCTTCCGACCTCACCTTCACTTTCATTCGTGACATCGTTATTTATTTCGTTCTCCGGTCGTTCGCATGTCCCCTTCGAAATAGCTGCTTCGTTCGAGGGCGACAACGGAGAGCAGAAGATGCGATGCGTTAACAATGTTTAATGCAACAACGTTGCAAACGATGAAGAGCTTATTATTCGTTTTGATTACAATGGCAACTCATTTGCCACGATATTGTAACGGAGACATGCATAAGCAATTTATATCTACCTTGTTAGAGCTCAAATTCAGGCATTGTTACAACAACAATCGATCGAAACGATAACGGCTCTGTTCGAGCGCATCGGTTTGCTTTCTAATTTTAGGTCAGGACCTGTTATCTCGTCGATTACTGTTTCGTTAACGAAATTCTCCCTGGCTAAGGAACATAAGGATTAGATGTACCAAGGAGTTCGTCGATCATTTAGGGACGATAAATCCACGCGGATGATCAAGGGTGGTCCCTTGGCGTACGTACGATAAATAAAAACAGTCATTGCCCGACGATAAAAGCTTGATAGAAGATAGGACGACGTGTAGGAGGCTCCCAAAGATAAAAAGTGGCTGCGGTGGCCCTCGAATCGACGAGGATGGCGTGCTCGAGTTCTATAAGAAATGGTATTGCTCCTGCTAAGGACCCAACTGTTATTCCCCTAATGGCTCTTTATCCTTCGTATTCTGCTACACCCACTGCACCGTGTATCCTAGAATTCCGTGCTTGTCTCATTCGTCGTCACGTATTCGGAATCGAAGGGTGGTCTCATTGTTTATTCGTCACGTTGATGTGACCACGAGGACGATGTAACTCGACAAAGTTCCTGAAACTTGGCGATATGCAAGTTTTATCGTACGTTCGGATCACGCGAGGAGTGCACGTGTCTATAGACCGTATCATTCTGCGTTGTTCCGCGGGACATTGTTTCCCTGGTATGAACTGTGAGTCACCCTATCGAGGCAAACAGGGTCACGTTACATCATACATTTTTACCCTGCAAGACCATCAGGTTCGTCGAAATTTTTTTTTAAGTTTTTACACTCTGAGGTGGTGCAGGATGATTCACTTCTCTATGCAACTCTGTTTTTGTGAAGTATTTCTAAAATTCTCAAGCACGATCCGCTGACAGTTTCCGTCTTTTTTTCAGATAGAGAAGTTCTGAATTCCCAATCAGATGACTCGCGAACGAGATTCAGAATTTCGAGTCCAGCCTTGACATAGGATTTAATTTCGTATGTTCCTCTTTATCAGGGTTCTGCAATCAAATGAATCGTCTGTCGGGCGAAGGTGAATCGCTTTTAAACCGTTTCCTCAAACCAGCCGGCACATTCGTATGATCCTCGAGGCAGAAAAGTTTGTCAGACTGTTTTACACGCGAACACAGAATCAGCTGACGGTTCAAAGGGTTAAATCGTATTATTTTTTCGTTCGTATTCGTTGTTTGCACAGCGTGGATAACGGTGCGCCGATTGTTTTCGGCGTTTCAGTCGCGAAACGTCGATCGTTGATAGAAAATCAGGCGGAAAATGCCTGTTTGGAAAACCGTTCTAGCTGTTTCTGGATTTCACCGTTATCCCTTTGTACGATCGACCCGGGGCCGGCTTTTTTAGTATGTTTTTCTCGTGTCGTTAACGAGTCACAATGGACATTACATCGGATAAGAGCACTGGTTGACATTTAGTCGAGCTTTTTCGCGACGAAATGCCATTCGTACGCCCGGGCAGGGTCAACGGGAGGAAAAGTTCTCGAAAACGAGCTGGGTCGCAGGGCGAAAAGCCGGCTCTCACGTCATGGTGTAATAATAAATTGCTGCCGACTGGATTCGTCACGTTTCACGTTTTATCGTCGCGTGCAAGCTTCACGCGAATCTCGAACCTTCGATCTGCCATTGAACGCTGGAATTTGCCGTGCTGAATCAGCGAAACCTCGTTAAATCAATCGTAATTGGACCTGCCGAAACAAATCGAAAATTCTGTCTGAGAAGGATGCATGGGTAAAGAAAAACACGCACGATTCACAGTAAAATTATCTTTGTTATCTCAGAGACTGAGTTCTCCATGAAATTTGATTGTCTACTGCACTGTAATCGGAAGGCCTTCCGAGGCCTGAGTCCGTTCCAGAAGGTGTATTTGGAATTAAGTCGAGCGCGGGACGCTTAAATCGCTCCTCTTTTAATTTTCGAACGGCTAAAGCGGTTCGCAAAGTGTGGAAAATGCATAAGCAACGTCGTAAAATTTGCATGAGCTTCTTCCCGTGGACTATCTCGAGGCTGGATCATAAGATGCAACGACCGTACGGCGCACGTGTCCGGTGAATTTTTCATACGACGATTGCCGTTGTCTTTGCGCGTATCGTAGAAGGAAGTGCCGGTTGAACGATGCACTTCAAGCGGTCATTTCCTCGTGTGATTAGGTCTTATAGTTGAAGGTCCGTTCACAGTCGAAGTCGGTTCAAACCGGTGAGACCGTCCGCAAAGGAACCTGAACTTTAGAAGGACACCGAATTACGTAACACCTGTTCCAGTATTCGTTGAAACATCTAATTAATTTCCCGTTTCCATGGGCTGCTCAAATTAATCAGAGGACCTCATGATCGATGCAATTTAAATCTTGATCGGACTCAGGACGGTCCTCTAATTATTCGGAGCAGCACACGTTACTTCAGTTTGCTCGAAGAAATTTTCTGTCACTTATCTGGTACTTTTGGCTCGTGGTTTCAGGTATGAAGCTAGCTTCAGGTTCGATAGAGAGTAACCGTGGACGCGATCCGTCTGGTTCGTTTCGCGTGTGCCTGCGAACTTCCCAGTCACTGTAAAATGCACCGATACTCGTGAATAATGGAACATCGGCCAGTAAGATGCACAAGCTGTACACGATCTTCTATATAAACGTATCGTCCGAACAATTTTCAGTGTTAGTGGCCTCTCGACCGAGCGTGCTCGATCAAATCATTTTCGTCGCTCGAAAGGTCCTCTCACGAGCTGTTTACACGTGCCTCGACCTGCAGGTACGTTGTTCTCACGAGCGGACGGAAAAGCGTCGAGATCCGAGGAGAGAAGGAAAGAAAGCGACGAACGTCGTAGAAGCGATGACGGATCGCCGAAAGCCGAGATGCGGGTTCAGGAACGCGCAAAGTGCCACACTGTAAATTATAATCCGAGGGCGTACGGTTAACTGTAGCCATCCCTGTGTCAGTACGTATAGATCGTAACGAGGACTATCTCGTTTGCACGGCCAAGGAGTCTCGGTGAAAATCGCTCCGGCGTTAAAACACCCGCGTTATTTTTGGTCCAGAGGCCTACACAGAGATATAACCTGTCAACCGTTCGAGTTTCTCTCCTTCTCTCTTCCTCTTTTACGTTCTTTCATTGATGCTGGCGTCAGAGACTGTCCTGACGTAGCGCTGGACCAGCGCCAAAATTGACCAGGCCTCGTCGGGATCGTACGACTTAGTGGCGGCTCTTCGTTAAATACAATCCACCTTGCTACACTGTTGAGGATCTCTGTTCAACCGAATCAACAGGGTGTCCCTCTGTTTCATCCTATGAATATGTTTTTTTATCAATCTTTTTATGTTCGATACTAAATTACATGCTTTATAATGTATAGTAATTCAATTAATTACTCCGGCTACGCTGTTGACAACTGAATATTTTCATTCTGACGACCGTCCATTACTGAACTCAATCCTTTTTACATCTTTTTCTGTAGACATTGGGAGAAGCAACTTCATAAATCCGGGCTGAAGAAGAACGTAGTTAAGAGAAGTCTGTTGAATGGAATCAGCAGGTTGCCTCTATATTTCATGTACTACCATCTTTAAATACTCGGTTCTTAGCGGATCTTCCATACTAAATTTAATCCTCACATATTTATTCATCCGTTCGTTTGTCCGATGAAACACGATTTATTCTACAACGTTGTTAACAGTTTTCTCCGCACGGTATTTTGTTCTATTAATTACGTCCCATTACATTTATTCCTGCGTGTGTGCATACGAATTCCCTCGGCACTTGAATTATTTGTTTTGTTAAATAGAACCTATATTTCTTGCGCATTAAATTTAATCCTTTCGCGCAGGTTTCGTTTGCATCAGGTCGAAGGCAAATCAGTCGATATTAAGTTACCAGTCTCACCGATTCAAATTAAAGTTTAATTGTTTCGTTGGATGCTGCGAATCGGATGAAAATGAACGCAGAATTTTTCCTCGCGATCCGATCGAATCACAGTTAATTCCCCTTCGTTATTTCCGTGGAAAAACTGCAAAGGATACGCGAGGGAATCTCTAAGCGGATTACTATGTTCTGTGTTATGGCCCTTTCGGGCGATCCCTTCGGTTTCCGAGTAATTCGCAGCGGTGTGTACGATCCCTTCGTTTCAGCCTCAGTTCGAATTTCACATCAAGTAAATTCAATTTTAGTTCGGTTTACAGTAACGTATAATTCACAGAATTGTCATCAGCGCATCGGCAATGACAAAGTATAAATTAAAAGAATCTTTATCGTTTGATGTCACGAACGTGTGGAGGCTGAACATATCGCGGTAAATTATTTCGTTGTATTTGATGGAAATTTCGCGAGTCTCTTTACCATTTAATGGCGCTTTAATGGAAACCCGTGACAGGTGGACGTGGAAAGGCCACGAAATGCAACTGTCGGCTCAGGGGATCCGGATACGTACAGTATTGATCCGCCACGAGCCGAAACCGCTTCTCTATAGCTCCTTTCAATTTCAGAGCATTCTTCCTGACCGTCCAGCCGTAAATTTATGTCCTCTGACGAACACGAGGGCGGAGGCACGTGTTGCTTCTCCGATTGCTCGTTCTACCTTCGCCGGCTTCTACGTTTCTACCAGCGAGCCTAGGAAAAGTCGACCCTTTTTTGTACCTATTTTTCGCTTCTGCTTCGACAGAAACTATCGACGATCATCCACGTGCGATTTCTGCTTCGTTGGAAGTACCTTTGGACTCCCTGCATTTTATTCTCCCAGTAGAAACATTTCAATTCAGAAACGGAAGCGTCGACCGTCACTGTCTTTCGTTCGGGACATCTAGACGATAGTTGCGAGAAATATCCATTGTTGAAGCGGTTCAAGCGAAACTCCCAGAGATCTGATATAAAGAATTCGTTGGTTTAAGGTATCCCGTCGAAGAATCTGCAATACATAATGCGCTTGTCGGAGGAATACTTGCGAGAAGAGCGGAAAAAAGGCGTCGAGGGATCGATGGACGTAGGTGTTAAATGCGCGTCCGTTGGGATACATATCTATCGATGGATACGTAGGCAGTGCTTGGACATGGTCGTGGTGGTTGTGGTGAAAATATTTTCATTATAAATAGCGGTCGGCCGGCACGGAAGCCGCTCGTGGTTCCACGAGCTTGAATGCTCGGCCGGTTTCTTCAGCGCCTGATCGTCTAGCGTGCCTCTCCTGGAAAATCTTCTCACCGACCACCCTGATGAGATTAGTGTCCAACATTTTCCACGGTCCTCGGCGTGTTCATTCTCCCCTTCGACGTCCGCTCGTTTTCCGCCGTTATTAAGTTATCATTCGAGCGGTTCGCTCTTCTTTTACTTGTACATTGTCCGATGGTATTAAATGTCGCAAAGAGCGTCATGGAAGTTGAAGAAAAATGTAAAAAAGCAGATGAAGGATCTTGTTATCGAATATTGTAAAAAGTATCGTAAGAAAAGTAAGAAACGGTTGGACGCGATGGTCATTGGAAACGGTAAAAAGCATCGTAAAACCTTGCGCTGGAAGCTCCTAATTTTTAATCCTTACTCGCCGTGTGATCGGAGCATCGGTCTGCTCGAATCTGGTTTCCCGTTCCGATGAAATTGGATCGGCGCAATTGTGTGCGACCGTCACGTCGATATTCCTTTATAACCCGATACGTCTTCCCTTCAATTTTATCGGGCGGGAACGTTGTTTTTCCGGGAACCAATCGCGACTCCATATCCGCGGTCGCCAACACACGTTCCACCGTATCTCGTTCGAGCAAATCTGTTTTCGAAGAAGAATTCATCTCCGGATTATCGAGATTCGCGTACCTGGAAACGGAATGAAAGCTGTGTATCTCCGTACAAACTGCCTGGATATATTGAGGATCTCTCGAAGAAATTCCACGACCAGAGACTTTGATAACTCGACCGTTATCTTCAAATATTTTACTTTTACCTGTAATTACGATTTATTATTCGCAACGACGGTATTAATTGTAGACTTCTTCTAGGTCAGGAGGTGTTGTCTCGTTGTTCAGTGCACAGCGTCGAAGCATCCGAGCTGGGAGATCAGCACGTTACAGAGAGCATAGCACTCGATAGAATCGTAGGAAAGTCGCGCGTGCTTCGCGAAGGAAAAGTGTGAAAGCACCTTTAGTCGGGAGACGAGCTCGATCTGTCTTCGTCGTTCGTTCCCTGCCCTATTTGCGGGTATATGGGTCACGAAGTTCAGCAACCCGACACGACCGCTCTACGGGTTGACCCGAATAAAATTTACCCGGTACACCGATTCCCCATGAGTTCTTCTCGCCCTCGTGCTCCACTTTACGCTTCTATAACCTTTCTTATAAACGCTACCGAATTGCATCTCATCTCCTCTGACCATCGTGGCGAGCCTTCAAGATCATCGAGACTCCGCTCTCAACGTATGATCGTCAGAATAATTTCAAAGATATCCTTCCTAGAATTCCAGATAATTTTGTATAAAATAAAATTTCAGGTCGACATCTTATTCTGAACCGAAGCTATCTCGTTGCTCGACCGTCGAGCAGAAGCTGAAGAGGCACGGACCTTCCTTCTTCCGCTTAACTAGTATCCCAGCAGGGTCTATTTTAAAACTTTAACGGTATCGAACGCGCACGTGCACGGGATAATCGAAATTACGGAACGACGGACGTCGATGATCGTTATAATGTCGTAATAGGCGATCGACACGTCGGCTTATGCCGGCACGATATATACAGCTAAAATAATACAGCTCTGGAAGCGTGCCAGATGAGGCTCCATTGTCTTTTTAGCCGGTCAGAAGGCTCGTGGCGTATCCAGAAGGAGGAAATCAACGGACACGAATTTATTGCGTTCCCTGGACGGCAGCTGCTTTCGCTTTTCGCCGATACAAATCACTCGTGTTCCCCGGTATTCCGGGAAAAGGCGATCGATAATTTTGCGTCTGGCTTCTGAACATTATCCACGAATCGGTTTCGCCGTTTCAACATCCTCCAGCGATGGAGATTATCGTCGATGAAGTCAGGCTGATCGTTTCGTTGAATGTTTTTCAGATTGTCAACGTAGAAAAATAATGAACGTTCCGGTTGTTCCTGAAAAGTGCTCCTCGTCGCGAGGGAAAATCCTGATCTGAAAGTTAGCTGCGGTGTGAGAGAAATTCGCTAATAAACACGATACGTATCGAGGACGGTTGCGTGCCAACCGATTTTGGCAACGGGTCGTCGTAATTAAGGAGCCGCGAATACAGTGTGTGTTAGAGCAGGAAGAAAGTGGCGGGCTTCCCCGAACACGAGGGAAAATCGATGATGCTGCTTCAAGAGATTACGCGGAGCATCCATATTATAGAAGAAGAATCAAAGGACGCGTATTCCGTTTTAAGCAGAGTTCAGAGATTGAAACCACCCTTCGAAGCGTCTCGCCCCTGATACGCTATCTTGAAAAATCGGTTCGTCTTTCTTCAGTTAAATTAAACCTGTCTAACTTCTGATCGAAGGCGTTAAACGGATCTTCGTCTTGTCGAATCTTCGAAAACCAGATTCGAGAAGTCCGAAAAACGTAATCTTAGCTTCTGAATATAATTGATGCGAGAGCAGAGGGCAGAGATAAAAGTGGAAGCTTGTTCTTCGAACCGAGACCTCCGATGATTATTAGAAAAATATCGTATCTCCGTTTACGCGAATTAAACCTGTTTGCACCGTTTTTTAATAAAACAGTAAAGAGGACAAGGACTCGGTTTACAACGTAATAGCTTCCAAGAAGCGTGAAACGATCCTCCACCGGAAACTCGGCACGACCGACCGATAATCGCCGAGGTTCTCTCGATATTTATAGAAGATATGCGTTTCGATCGCAGTTCCGGACCTACGACGCGATTTAGAATCCGATGAAGAATCCCTCGTTGGAAAATTTTGACGGACTTCCGTCTCGATGAATCACCGGATGCGGAAGATGTTCCAGAAGATACTGTTTCCCGCTTCGAAGAACAGGAAGGACGTGATTCAAGGAACAAACAGATACGCTTACACGAACGCATAACATTCTTCGATTTTTATTATTCCTCTTCGTTTGTCTCACTCGAGATTATTCTTACTCTGCACAGAGTGTTTCAAAAAGAGGGTACTGTATTGTCTGTGCGACTCATTGCGCATGTCGCCTTCTTCTGAAACACCTTGCACATCTCTGGAACAAACCTCTGAATTCAATAGGCGATTTAATTCACCTGGCAACCGTTTCATTCCAGAGGAAGGAGCTAGGGCTGGAATCCCAGTTCTCATGCATCGCAGGACCCTAGATACGAACCAGTAAACTAGAACTTTAATAGACGTTTATCGCATTAGTAGTGGAGGGGAGGGTGGAGCGATTAGGAAGGAGTTTTGATTGGGAAGTCGAGGGAGAGAGAGAGATACAGTGGTGAGGAGAGCAGAGGTTCAAAGAGCAGCCAGATATCCTTGTTCGAATGTTTAACACGCGGAGGGTGGCCGATGCGTCTGTCCAGGGAGAGTAGGTCGTTTCCATGGCGACAAGGGGTGCATCGGACTGGCACGTATCGCTAAACTGAACGTACCCCCCTGGCGGCCTCTAACCTCCCCCATACATCCCGCCTCCTGCGGAATATCCTGCCGTACTCTCCTCGTGGCTGGGTCATCCCTCCCGCAGGAATTAGGTTACTTCTTGGAATTGGGTTTCCCGAGCGATTCCTCGCTCGCGCGAAAAATTCCCCTTGCCCTCGAATCTCTTCAAGACCATCCTTGAACGATCTCCGTAGCCGCGAAACTAACCGTTCATTCTGTTCCGACGGTCATAATCGACCCACTTTCGTTATTCACTTCATTAACGCGTTGGCTACCACGGGAAACACCTTCCAGGGGCATATTAAATTGAACCAAATACCTGTGAGTAATTTTGATATTCGAAAGAGGGTGCTAAAATTTGCTGTGGCAGCCAACCAGTTGAGGAACTTTCCTGTATCCTTTGGAGTTCCTTTTTTGGAAGATGATTGAGGGG